>JAEOAD010000004.1:20007500-21255000 GCA_036365145.1 Orientallactaga sibirica
ATGCTAGATCAGAAACTAGATCTGAACTGTCAGTGGACTACAGGCACACTGGAATTAAGCAAAGATAAAACCTGGTCCCCATCAGAACTGTCTATGTCAGTCACACACATTAGGGAGAATACATGGTGATTGTTTTCAGATACTAAGGTTGGGATAATTATTACACAACCATACATTCTTTTTTTAATGTTTTTAAATTAAAATTTATTTTTTTCAGCATTTCCCATTCTGTTTTAAATACTTTATTTTTATTTATGAGAAAGAGAGAGAGAGAGAATGGGTGCGCCAAGGCCTTCAGCCACTGCAAATGAACTCCAGATGCATGTGCCACCTTGTGTATCTGGCTTATGTGGGACCTGGGGAATCAAACCTGACTCCTTTGGCTTTGCAGGCAAGTGCCTTAACTACTAAGCCATCTCTCCAGCCCACAACCATAGATACTTGATACTACAGAGAGGAAACTGAATAGTGGGAAGAAGAGGAGTGCTAGGTCTCAGTAACGCAGTGGTGAAAAGTCTTATAACTTTTATGTGGAGGAAGAAAGACTGAGCAGGTGTCTCTGACTGCTTTTGGATATCCAGGATATATGTTGTAAGCTTGGACTAGGGTACATTGGTAGTGTTACTAAATATAGATGAGGTCTATACTAAAGATAGTAAAATTACCACTGACTGAATACATGACGTAAGTGCCTCATTGAAGTTTGATTTCTGGTTAACTACTTCATGTACAGAGGTTGGCAAAAAATTTTCTTCACATGGTCTAGGATATAGGCACAGATGTTTGTACTTTCTGACATTTGAATGTTGCTTCTGTTCATTGGATCATTTTGTTCCCTGGTAAATGCATAGTTCACACAGTGAGTGCTCAAATATTTAACTAACAAATGAATGATGCATCATGCTCAAACTAACAGTAGTACTGTGTTCAAATGTTCCAGTTTCATTATGAATATCACAAGACTTCAAAAATTTTTCTGTTTCAGTTACTCCATCTATAAAACAAGAGTGGACTCTATATGTGTCACTTAAAGTCCCTTCTTTCTCACAATTCATTATTGTGTTATATTTATCACATATTTGTTATATTTATCAAAATTGTCTGATAAGCAGACAATAGAAAATGACTATAGAAGCCGGGCGTGGTGGCGCACACCTTTAATCCCAGCACTCGAGAGGTGGAGGTAGGAGGATCACCGTGAGTTCGAGGCCACCCTGAGACTACATAGTGAATTCCAGGTCAGCCTGAGCTGGAGTGAGACCCTACCTCAACAAACAAACAAACAAATAAAAAAGAAAAAAGAAAATGACTATAGTGCTTTTCCCAAAAGTAAATATTTTAATCTTAATCTAGGACTAATTAAAATTGATTCCTAAATCATTTTAAGGAGTTAAAATAAGATATGATCATTAACATTTCAGAACTCATCTTTCTAATATGATGAATGCTGCATTTCCTGCACAAACTCCAAAACAAAGTAACCCAATTGTTTTCTATATTTCATAAAGGTGACAGCTATAAGCACTATATCATCATTGATAAATTGCTGATATATATATTCTATAATACATATTTATATATGATAATTAGATTGCCATACAAATTAGCACTTATATTCTACTAAGGATTTCATGATTTACCAAAAATGTATTAGGTAAATAACAATCTTGTCTCAATTTTTAATCTCAATTTTTTAATAAAGCAACTGTGACACAAATGTATTATGTAACCTCCCCAAGATCACAAAGCTAGGAAGAAATCTTTGCTTTTTAACACAGTATTAGATGACATAGGTGAAATAGTTCAGATAAGAGGGAGAAACAGGTAATTATTGGAATGCAAGAACCAAATTCATCATGTATAGATGCAATAATTATCTACTTCAAAATGTTCAGTCAGTGAACAAGTACAATGATTACTAAATAAAAATCACGAGTTGTCTATATACCATAAAAAAGCCACCATGGAACACAATGCAAAACCTTCTATTTCATATGCCACATAAGCTGTAATAGGAAGACAAGGCATGAATCACAAAGGAAGCCTCTGTAGCTCATCTTCAAAGTTTTGTGTCTGTGTCTTAGGATCAAAGTTCTTGACTCTCAGAGGCATACGAGGAGCTCAAGAACCAAAAGTTCTACTGAGCTTTTTCATTCTACCAATCAGCACAAAACTAAAGAGCTTCTTACAGTAATTTAATGACTGAAAATGACATCATAAGACACTGTCCATTAAAACAATTTGAAATAATAAATGTGGACTTTGATAGTATTTACAATTATTCTGAATGGTTTCATTGTACATAAAAGAAACTTTAAGAAGAGCTGTTTACGCCTCTCTAAATTGCTTTGTTTTCTGTTTTGCAAACAATACCAAATTATTTGCCTAATTTTGCTGAATTACTGTTCCTAACTTACTCATTTGTTCTTCAACATGCATTTCTATAATAATTTGAGCTAGCATGAATACAAAAGGAACAATAAAATGATTTAGTATCAGATTCAGAGACTCCATTTATCTTCTTTTTCTTTTTCTTTTTTTTTTTTTTTTTTTTTAATTGTAGGACGTTAGGGTACTTACTGTCATGGAAGTTCTGCCAGAATTATTCCTCAGGTATCCACATGTAGCCTTAGTTAGGAATGGAAATACAAGCTTCTTTGTGTAGCAAGGAAACTAACCTCATCCTAAATGCTGAGCAATCTTACCACCCAATTCATTTCCCAAGTGAACAACTATAATGCTACTTATTTGGGAAGAAAATGTTGTGTTTAAGATTGTTAGTAATTCTAGATTTTATCTCAGGTGATCTTCTATGATTAGAAGTCTTTGTTTTGAAAATTCCAAGCCATTCAGTGAAATGAATGACATGAATTTAAAGAGCAGTTGCCCAAGATGAAGATTGGGGGGTGGGTAGTGGATTGATTCAGGACCTTGATTATGAGGTAGGACACTAATTTTCCACTTTATCCTGGTGATTTTGATTATAAGCTTAAAATGTCTGTCAATCCATCCATCCATCCATCCATCCATCCATCCATCCATATGCAGATACACAGAACAAATACCCTCAAATTTTTATTCACTTCTGGATTAACTAATATACTTTGAGAACTATGCTAAGAGTGCAGAGGGAGAAGAATAAAGGTGTATAATGTAGCATTTGAAGTTTCACTTTTAAGAAAATTATCCATGACTTTATACCTCTTGTGGCAAAAATCTGGTTATATGTCTAGCTTAAGAATATCAAGATGTACACTGTCAATTACTGTTCTAGATAAATGCTTACCAAAATTCAATGAAATGAGATCTATGATTGTGATGGTGGAAATATTCCATACCAAAGGCTTTTTATACAATCCTTCCCAGAAGACCTGGGAACTTTTCTTGTTTTATCCACAGGTCTCTCATCACCTATCTATTCTTCTGTATTAAGAAAATCAGAATTCTCAAAAGTATGTAGCCCATTTCTAGAGCATTTCGTTGGAACTTTGGGTACAAGTCTGACAGTTTAGTTTGCTTCTAGGGTTGCTATCACCACCATGGAGTTGGTCATTAATGCTCCATGGTTTAGTGACAGGAAATTAGAATCTATCACCTTTGTGGCCCAGTGATAAAAAGAAGAAACCTGATGGAAGATGAACTTCGTTGAAAATAGCAAGGCCATGTGGCAGCTGCTTCAGCCCATCAAAGCTCTCCTGGAACATATTCAGGAAGAACTTGATTGCAAGTTATGCCTGGCTGCCTCTACTTCTCATTTCAACAACACTGGGCATATTTTCTAAACTCTTCTGAGCATAATAACAGACAAGCAACCCTGTAATGCAAGGCTATAATTCCACTGAGGGGTGCTGGCGGTGACATGTACCATGAAGTCAGACTCTGAGTGGTTTGTCACCAGAACCCCTAGGGTGGAATTATAGCCTGGTTCACTTCTTGCTTATTTTCTTTAATATGTAGATGTCACTTTGCCTCTCGCATCATCTCCCCTGGAGTTCTTGCCCCCGTTTTCCTGGCCACCAAAGAATATTTTATCTCCTATTGTTTTGATGAAGTTCTATAATATTAGTATTATGTAATTTGATGTAGACAAATTTCCACTTTCTTCTCTTATTCCTGTCAGTGGTTCACTGATGCCAAGTGAAATCACCCTAAAGAATCAATAGGTCTGGGTTCTAGCATTGTGACAACATGTTAACACAAGTCCTTGCAAACTTGTTTACGACGCAGGTTTACTCATGATGCAAACAGACAGATTGATAAAAGGCAGGATCCCATAGTGAAGAAAGGTACTTCCCAATAGAGCGCCATGAGTGGATAAGTATAAACAAGGACGTGTGCATGTAGATAATAAGAAGGTATGTCATTTTCGTGACTACAGACACATCTATGTGATTCATGAAAATTTGCATTAAAATGCCAACCATCATACTTTTAAAGTATGGGAACTTATGTTAGGGAAAACAAAATTTCAGGAGCCCACATGGGTTAACCTAGGAATTGTGTCTGATTTTAAATAAACTGCCATCTAACTCCAGAAGAGTTGAAGAATATCTCTTTTTATTACAGAGTTCACTATGGCGAACGTTCCGGAACTGAACATTACAACTCATAGGAGGTATTGGGTGTTTCTCTTAACTCGAAGTTTTCAGATGATGATGGCAGCTTCTAAGAAGCCTTGGCATTTAGAGTCCCTTCACCCTTCATTTTCTCTCTCCCTGTGCTTCTGCCTTGCTTATATCCTGAGCGCCTCCATAGGATATCCCCAGCTGCTACACCTGATACCTGCACATGTTTGTTAGTTTATCTTTCACTCAAATGGTTTTACCTACACAGTATGAGCATACTAGGCCCTGGAATGATATTTTCTGTCTTGGCTGTTTTTATTAAATGCCAAGCATTGGGACAGTTCATTTACGTGTTATAGCAGTCTGTGAAAGTTATGGACAATTGATCTTCTACCTGCTGACATTTGAGCTTTAGTTCTGTTAAGTAATTTGCTCAAGGTTACAGCAGTAGGTGGCAGAAAAATCATGAGGTGAACTTGGGTTTTCTGCCTGAGGAAGTCATCTTCCCCACCGACACTAGACAGAAAGGCTGACAGAAAGCATGGCTTATTTGGGTGTTAGCAGTTGAAGGTGAGTTCAGAGATTAAATCAGGATACAGAATGCTGCTCACCAGGCCTTTAAACATAAAATGCAATCCTTGTCATTTCTACCACCAACTTTTTGAAGCAGAAAGTGGAACTACTCCACATAGACATCTTCTCCATCTACTAGGGACCAACAGCACTACACTCCTCCATTCTGGCATTGAAGTTTGTCTTATGTAGTAACAACTCCAACGAACTTTTCTGTTACTTAAAACAATAGTCTATTATTTAAGTCATTGGTTGTTCTATACTGATTACACCGAAACATTTCCATCATTTCAGTAATGTAAACCTCATTTATTTTTGTTTATTTATTTATCTATCTATCTATTTTTGAGGCAAGATTTCTCTCTAGCCCAAGCTGAGTTTGACTCACTTTATAGCCCAGGATGATATTGAACTCACAGCGATACTCTTATCTCAGCCTACTGAGTGCTGGGATTAAAGATATGTGCCAATACAGATAGCCTTTATTTTATTTTTTAAGCTGCCTTCACTAAAACAATTGTTAAAAAATATTTTTATTATGTCCTCTTTCTAATGAAAACCTCAATTTTTGTATGGCAATATACATTTTTTGTTATTTGTTTTTCAAGGCAGGGTCTCACTCTAGCCCAGGCTGACCTGTAATTCACTATGTAGTCTCAGACTACCCTGAAACTCACAGTGATCCTCCTACATCTGCCTTCAGTGTGCTGGGATTAAAGGCGTGTGCCACCACACCTGGCTAATATGAATCTTATTATGAATTTCTAATTATTTTGTATACAGTTAAAGAAGTACCTTTCTATTTATTTATTTATTTATTTATTTAGAATTTCAGGGTAAATTTCATTGATTTCTGCTATTTATTAATACATGTTTTTTTCTTCTTTAACCTATTAACATATAGATGCTAATTATTAATAAAATGACTAATGTTAAACCTTCCTTGCCTTCTGGCAGAAAATAATAATAATAATAATAATGCAGTCATAGTACTTTCTTTTAACTCATGGCTTGATTTAATTTACTAATATCATACTTAGAATTTATATATCCAGATTCATTAATATCATTTCCTATTTTGTAATAGAGTTCAATGTTTGTGGGTATTATGCTACCATTATGGAGAAAATTTCTTTCTTTTTCTCTGGAATAGCTTAAAAAGATAATTTTTCTCTAGTTGTTTTAACAAAATTTGTCCGTAGCCAGACATGGTGGCACATGCCTTTAATTCCAGCACTCAGGAGGCAGAGGTAGGAGTATCGCCATGAGTTCAAGGCCACCCTGAGACTACAGAGTGAATTCCAGGTCAGCCTGAGCTAGACTGAGACCCTACCTTGAAAAAAAAAAAAAAAAAAAAAAAAAAAAAAAAATTGTCTATAAACTCAACGCGATCATGATGTATTTTCTGAGAGGTCTTTGTTCAACAAATTTTAAAACTTCATTTCTATCCTATTTTTCTGATTTCCTTCTTTTCTAAGTAGAATTTCATCATGCTTATCTTTATCTTAGTTAACTTTTCAAAGCGATTTGCTTGATTTGATGGCTTTGTACTATGTCTTAAATTACCAGAAAGTCCAAATTTATTCTTACCTCTGGGCTACTCATCAGTTCTGACTGTGTGTCAGGCACTGTTTTGGGCTTTAGGACACCAAGCTAGAGCTCCTGCTCTCCTGGACTTCATGGGGAGCATTTATTCTTCCCTGACCCTCTCTATTCTCCCTTCTCTTTGGACAGAATGGCTAAATGCTTGGGTTTCATTCATCACTTTTCCCGTTTATAAAGCTTTTGCTCTTTTCTTCCAATAAAACAGGGTTTATTTTAATATCCATGCTTTTCTTCCACTATTTATTGTTAAATTTCTTACCACTCCTTAATGCTTTATGTATTACATTTGACATACTTTGTACTGACTTTTTAAAATTAAATTTGCCTATGAAAATTTCGCATATTTATTAATTTTAATCAATTTTGTTTTTTTATTACATTGTCTCATAACTAACATATTACTCAATTTTTATCTTTGGTAGCTTTTAAAAGTACTTTTTGTTTTAGAAATATGAAAATAATTTAATTTTATTACTATTATAAAATTATATATATATTAATTGTTAAATTCTATTAACAATAAAAGTAAAGAAGAAAGTAAAATTTTCAAAAAATCCACCCCTGGAAATAAAAATGTGAAATATTTTCCTAACAAATGTCTGAACTTCTGTATATTTTTATCAAATCATTTTATTTTGTATTTCTATTTGTTTCAAAAGTACTTTAATAAAAGTCAGATATAATTTTATTACATACTATTTTCTTAATCTTTGTACAATTCTCATTAAGTTTTATTTTTTATAGCAAGAATATACCTTGAGAATTACTTCTCTAAAAAGTATGTGGTGTCTTACTTCTAAACTATTATTTGTTTGACATTTTTTATTCTCCCTCACATATGTAAATTATAGTTTGACTTGGTAGAGGACTAAATTTTTCACTCAGAAACCTATAAATTTGTTTATCATTTCTTTTTCAATAGTTTTCTCTCTTACACACACACACACACACACACACACCATATACTGAATATATGCTTATATACTTAAAAAAGGATGCTCATCAAGTTTGGAAATTTGATAAGTTACAAATACTATCTGACTATTCAATTAGTATTTTGATCAGAAGAGTCTCTTCCTTCGTTTCTTTGGTTCTCCATTGTCCTTCCTATTTTTCTCAGTATGGAAGATACTGTGCAGAGAAAGAATTTCCTAGGAAATATGGTCCATATTCTTGATCTTTTTCAGATGTTTCCTTCAAGATTCTTTCTCTTCAGGACTAAGAGGAAATTCCTGGAGGCAGTTCACAAGCTGGGCTTTCTGAAGGCTGCACACTGTTGTTCACTGTGCTTTACATAAGCATGTCTTGTAGCTGAAACACTTACTTTCTTGTCCTTATTGGCTTTTTATTTGCTTTATGGTACCATTCTATCTCCCAAGCTGTCTCAAATTTCACTGAGAATGCAAATTTGTTTTTAAAAATGTTTCCTCTGTTTTCGATCACTTTTTTTTTGGAAACTGTGAACACTTTGATCTGAATCTCACATCTCTCTTTCACTATGTCTAGTGATTTTATATGTTTTTGTCTATAATATCAAAATGATTTTATATTTGTAGCCAATACCATCCTTTCTTGATCTATGACTTGTATGTGGCCTGTATGTGGAGGGACTCTGCAGATTTCCCAGTCGGCTCCGGAATTTGCCCCTCACTAACTTCTCTTTGGCTTCTCTCTGTTGAAGGAGAAAACAGAAGATTTCTCCATCAGCACTCTTGTAGCTCACATTCTTTCTTGTTATACCGCTTTAATACTTCAGAAATAGTTGTATGATTGCTGCCTCAGTGACGACTTGTGACACTACTACATCTTCCCTGCTGGTCTATTGCCATGAGTCATGACCATGTAGCTGAAAACAAAAAGTAATTTTTACTTGCTCTGATACTATGGGTGACTGCATACAATGTAATTTTCTTAATCTCCTTACAGTTGCAACACACAGGGAGGCTACAGTGCCGTGAAAATGCAGCTGGGCTGGGCATCATCATGGCTTCTTATCACACATGCGTAGTACCTCAGGGTTCCCCTATGGGCTTTTTCTCCAGCAAAATAGACTAGGCTTCTTACATGTGGTTCAGGACTTCAAGAAACTAGAAGTAGGAACTGCCAGTTTCCTTAAAGTCTAGCCCCACCTCCAAACCCCAGACCAATATCCCTTTTACTGGGATACTGGCCTTTTTAGTGGCCAATGCATGCATGGTTGGTCACTCCAGATACAAGCAGGAAGAGGAATGCATTCCCCTCTCTATGGAAGAGGGAAGGAATGTATAGATGTTCTGTATGGAAAATGCTATCATAATTACAGTAGTGCTTTAGGCACGTGGTAATAAAATCAAAACAGTTCAGCAGGTGAGAGAGAAAAGGAGAGATTTAAGAAATCCTCTCTGTAAGCATATTCATAAGTTTTGGAACTCAATCCCAAAGCAAACAAGCTTTTATCTTTGTTGTTAGCTTGCGTGTATCTCTATCTTCATCCATAACATTTAAATTTTCTTAAATAATTATTTGCATTGAATATGATGAATTTGAGTTAACTGTCTTTATATCTATGCTCCTCCTTGTTTCCCTCCCCTTGGCAAACATCAAATCCAGGACCTGACTTACAACAGACATTCACCACTGAGCTATCTGCCACCCCATTTTTTTTTTTGCACTAGACATCTTTTATTTTTTTGAGGTCTATTCACTAACTTTGAAACTTTAAAAAGTATCTAAACTGATCTTAGCCCATCAACTTTAGACTATACAGCTGTATGCCTTATTATATAAGCTGCTAATTGGCTATTTGGTTCGTTATAGAAATGCAGGTTTAACATTACTTTTGTTCATAACTTTAAAGAAATTGCTCTCTTGCCTTCTAGCATCTACTAGTAATCTCTTCTATATTCTCTCTAGAAGCTTTGTGAAATGTTTCTCCAATTTAATATTTTGAAATTTTGTAAGATGTCTGTGTATGTCAATATTTTTTCATTTATCCAGGTTATTACTTGCCAGACACTTTAAATTTCATGAATTTATCTCATTTGAGCTCTGAGCTATTACCTGGCATCAATTTCTCAAGATTTCTTTGTTTTTTTTCTCTTCACATCTTCTAATAGATGTTTATTTTCCTCATTTATTCTCTAATTTTATTTTCACCTATTTGTGAATATAATATGCTTCCTGAGAAAATTGTACTTCTTTCTTCTAATCCTGTTGCTAAGTTTTTGTCAATGATTTAGTTCTTAACATTTTACTTTAATTACTCTACATCTCACCTTTCAAGCTGCTTTATATTCAGTGATTCTTCCTAGAGCAGTATGTTTTTTCTTCATAAATAAACTACATCAATCACTCCAAGTTTACAGTTTTCATATTTATCTTTTATCTTTGTGACTCCAGGGTTAATTTTCTTAGTTCTCTGCCCTTCTTTTCTGTTCTTTTTTTCCCCCTTTAACGACATAGTGTTTCTTGGCCATGTGTTAATAAATAGGAACAAAAGAATGATTGGAGAATCAGGCATCACGACCCATATGAATAGTGTATCAATCAGGAGGCTTAAGCAGGAGGATTGCAAGTTTAGGCCAGCATAGGCTACTTTATGAGACCTCATCTTAAAACAAACAAACACCTGTTTAAAAAAAGAAGAGGAAAAAAGAATTGGCTGTTATGTATATGAAGTTGGTTTAAGTTATCTTGACTTGAAAAATTCTGTTTCTCTACCTCTTTTCTTGGGAAGGTAAGGCTGCCTGGGAGCCCTGGCTTGCTGTTGTGTGTGCCAACAGACAAACACCTTCCATGTGAGAAGGCAAGCAGGGGCAGCCATCACATCATGTGGGAAGCTAAGCAGGACACACTGCTTTATTGTGTCACCAGCTCCAAGGGCACCCTCTTCCTTCCCAGGTGCATGCTACTGTCTTATAAATTCTATGACATGGTTTTCTTCAGCTTACTGGAGGTAGGTAATAAAACCATTTTTTGTAGGAATTCTACAAACAAGTCTTTGAACTTTTGCCCTATTTCCTAAAACATTTCAGATGGACTAATGGCTCTAGCTTCAGGAGAGTTTGAAAAGGGAGGAAAGAAAACCCTCTTATGTGTTCTGTATACATAGCTCATTTTATGGTTTATTCTGCAGTGGATTTTTTCTTCTATTAAATGAAATAGTTTGTCAAAATTTCTCATTTTCTTTGGACTCCACCTCCTATTCTCTGTTTAATCATTAGTTTACCCCCTTGCATTGTGATGTTTATTGAGTTTTAAAAAGGAGAATAATAACCATGATGTTATTCTGTCATTTTGAACTTTGGATGCTCTATTATGTAATTTAAAATCTATTGCTTTCACAAAGAAAACAAAGCATGCTGAGAGGACCACAAATCTATTTCAGCTCAGTTCTACAATATTTCCTGAGTGCCAATACAGGTGAGATAATTTTGCTAGTTGTCAGAGACAAAAGAGATAAATAACACATACCTTCTTACTGTTGAGAAACTTATAGTTCATTGGAGGGACACCAAACATGCAGATAAATAGTTGTAGCCAAGAGCAATAATGCAATGATAAAAGCATACACACAACAGAGAAAGTAGCAATTACATAGAGATGAACTCTGTCGGGGACCTTGGGAGGGCACTGGAGAGTTGAAGCTTAGAAGGGTGTTGAAAGACGAGTAGGCTTTATCAGGTAGATGGAGAGCATTAACAAAGACTTCAAGTGAAGTATCCAGAGCTCTACACCTAATTCAAGGCTGAAGGAGCAACAAGCACCTGCTTATATGGTAAGAGGCAGGTGGGATGCATAGAGAGGAAGATAGGAGCCAGACTCTGGAGAACTTTGCAACCCACGCCAATGTGCTGGGAATTTATTGTGAAAATCATTCACAGGTTTCAATGAGGAGGAAGGCTTAGCCAAGGTTTTCTTTTAGAGATTTTTTTTTTTTTTGTAATAGAGTAGATGACAGGTTTGAGGTATGGTTAGTAGCTAAGAGATCAGTTAGGTTTTGTGTGTGTGTATTACATGTATATGTGCATGTATGTGTTTGCAAGTGTATATGTGCATTCAGGTTGTGTGCACATATATGGAACGGACATTGGTTGACATTGAGTGTCTTCCTCAGTTACTCTCCACCTTAACTTTTGAGACAGGGTCTCTCACTAAACCTGGACTCACCTGGTTCAGATAGTCTAGCTGGGCAGATTGCCTCAGGGATCTACCTATCTTTCTCCCCAATTCTGGGATTACAGGCAAGCACCACTGCATCTAGCTTTTGTGTGGGTGCTAGGAATCTGAACTCACATCCTCATGCTTGCCCATAAAGTGCTTTACTGACTGAGCCACGTTCCCCAGGCACATAAGAATGATTCCTACAAGAAAATATGACAACTTAGTCTGAAAGATGTATGTTGTGATGATTTTAGAGAATTTTGGAGATGAAATTAGTAAAGATTTGATAGGTTGGGTAATGGAAAAGAATATATAAAAACTTAAAGATTTTGACTCTAGCACTTGAGAGGATAAAGATATTTCTGACTCTTATCAGGAAAGTATGAGAGAGTATTTGAGAAAAATGAGTAGATTATTAGGGTTCTCCAGAGAAACAGACTCAATAAGATAGTGCCAATGTATGTATGTATGTATGTATGTATGTATGTATGTATGTATGTATGAGTTTTTTTTTTAAAGAAATTGGCTTATGCATTTATAGAGGTAAAAATGTCCCACAAGTTTCTGTTTATAATCTAAAGATACAAAAATGCTGGTTGTAAACTGTAGTCCAAGTTCAAAGGCACTAAATCTAAATTCTAGTGATTAATCCAAACTCAGGATATTAATGTTTTCAGCTCAAGCTCAAAAAAAAAAAAAATAACCCCAGGCAATTAACACTTCCTCTTGTAGGTCTGAGGAGCTATCAGGCAATGATGTACTTCCTTTGCAAGCATTAGGACCTGATTTGAAGCTTCAGGTCACTGAAGGAGCCTATATCAAAACAGGTGGATATCTTTCCTAAGGAACAACATTTGAGGTTGTCCTCTGGCCTACACACACATGTGCACATGTATGTGTATCAACACACACACACACACACACACACACACACACACACACACACACACACAGAAACCCCAACTTCCTCTGATTTATTGTTTTGTTAAAGCCCTCAATGGATTTAATGATTCTCTCTTGCATTATTTAGGGACAGATTCTACTCTATTTATCAATAAGCATGTGAATTACCTTTCAGAAATACCTTGAGAGACACAGACACACACACACACACAGAATGAGAGAGAAAGAGAGAGAGAAAAGAGAGAAGAGAAATACCCTCAGGGATACACACACAAATAAACACACATAAATAATATTTAATCAGATAACAGATATCTTGCAACTCAGCCAAGTACACATAACATTAATCATCACAGTAAGATGTTTATTTTGGACATGCTGAGGTTAAAGTTACTATAGGGAATGTGTCAGGTCATTATATAAGGTACTGAGAACACAGATTATTAAACTTATAGATGTATGAGTGGTAAAAGTGTGAGAGCTGATGACCCCTGTGAGGGATGACATTTGAAATGAGAAGATGCTCAAGGAAGGACGTAGGGAGAATTCTGACAAGAATCACATGAAGAGGACTCAAAAGGAATGATTGTGATATATGGTAAGAACCAAAAGAGTGTGATATGGAAAACTACAGTATGGAACTGTTTTAAGTAGGAAAATATAGCCCTAGCGTCAAATTACATGGGCGGGGGGCACAATCAAACACTTTAACATATCCATTGGATTTGGTAATTGAGACACCAGTGATATCTCAGTAAAAGACTCTCAGTTTGAAGTCAGTGTGAAGGGAGAACAGAGATGCAGAGATACGCATAAGGAATATCTATGAGAAGTCAAGGAGAGTAAGAAAATGGTAAAAGGAGGATTGTGATTAGAGTGATTTGTCTACTCAAATAGAATTGCTCACCACTGGAGATGATTCCAAGGAGAGAAGGGATGGGTTGACAATGGCTGAAGTGCACAATTGTGGAGAAAGGGCCAGAGGAATGTGAAAGAACAGTAGATGTGGTAGTTTGAATATATGTCCCCCAATATATTCAATGTTTTATTACTTTATAGTTTGCATCTGCAATCACCTTGCTAGAGGCAAGGTCACTGGGGCCCGGTCTTAAGGTGTGGTGATGGTTTGAGATTCCATTGTAAAGATATGTAAATGTGCCTAGCAGGAGTTCCTGAAGTGTGCTGTGTGACCTTTTGGCTGTAGTTTTGCTCTGTGTGCTGTGGTCGCTGGTTGGCTTTTGCTCTCTCTGCTTGGCCCTGTGAAGAAAGGCCAACTTCTTCTGCCATTATGGAACTTCCCCTGGATCTGTAAGCTTCAATAAATAATATCCCTTCCTCCATAACTGTGCCTGGTCTGGAAGTTCATCTCAGCGAACCTGAAGCTGTCTGCTACAGTAGAGATGGATATTTGGTTTTCATCTTAACCCATATTCTTGAATTTAAAGGGGTTTTCCTTGCCAAATATGAAAATGATAGAACACATAAGGGCTGTAGTAGGTGAGTATGGCACCAAGCATAAGGCTGAGACGTTAACTCATGTGCAATAGTATTCAGCGTGCTATGTGTGAGCAGGTTCATTTGCCCTACCTATCAAGATAACACTAAGTGTTGAAATTGAAAATAAGTATGTAATTCCAGCGGATGTTTCTTCTTTGGGGAATTCATAGAGACTGACATAAGAATTCCTGAAATAATGATGAACTTTGCTCTTTTATAGATCATGAAGTATTATACAAGCACAAGTGTGTAATGCATGGATATGGATAAATCTATAGACTTATTTTTTAGAGAATATAATTTATTTGGAACTCAGCACATCAATTATAATGAAAACCATAAGGTTTTTAATTTAACTCACTGAAAACAATGATGTTTTGTGTTGTCTTTCTGTGAGATTTTATTCAAATTGATACATTCTATCACTTAATATAACTTAACATGATATAAGTGGGTTTTTAGCCTCTCAACAACTTCCTCTAAAATTTTAACACAGTATTCTCATTAATGTGGTCAAATACTTTTTGAAAAGGCTGATAAGACCATTAATAGGGGAAAAGCCAGCTTTTTTCTATGATGATGTTATGAAAGCTAAATACATATATAAGATGAAGTTGGACCATCGCCTCACATCTAAAAATAACTCAAAATGGATTAAAGAGCTATATAAATGACCTAAAACATAACTGTCCTTGGAGAAATAATTGGGGAATGTTTTGTTATCACTTGAATGTTAATATCCTCAAGGCTCATATGTTTTAACATATGGACCTCAAAGTGATGAACACTTGAGGGCTGAGGTTTTGGAAGGGTATGGAATCTTTAAGAGGTAAGGTCTGGCTGGTATAAGCAGAACACTAGGGGTAGGTCTTTGAGGGTTAGAGCCCAGCCCTGGTTCTAGTCCAATCTCTCCTTCCTGATCTAACTGCCAGTGAGGAGCCCAAACACATGTTCCTATTGGCATGGAGCTGCTCGCCTGAGCATTCCCTACATGATGGACTGTATCCTCTGAAACCACAGGCCAAACGAGTCCTTCCCTCCCTTACACTGCTTCTGTCACATATGTTACCACAGTGATGAGAAAAATAACTAATACAGAATCTTGAATGCTGTAGACAGAGCTTAATAAACCATTGTGGTAGGAGTAAAGAGACCAGAATGTATTGAAGTTCAGGAAGTGAGCACTGGGCTCACGAGGTGTCCACTGTGTCATTCTGGTGAGAGTAAGAAGGATGTGAATGTAAATAGAAACGCAGGCAGCACACACTGTGAGGTTTCAGATGAGAACAGGACTTTATTAAAGAGATGGAGAGGCTAAGAGATGGATCAGCCAGTGAAGTATTTGCCTCACAAGCATAAGGACGTTGTTCTGATTCCCACTATTCATGGAAAAATACAAGAATGGTGGTGCATGCCTGTAAATCCTAGCACTGGGGAAACCGTGACAGGAGGACAGATGGGGTTCACTAGCCAGTCGACCCCAATAGGAAAACTCCAGACCAATGGGAGACTGGTCTGAAAGATTTCTGAAGATGACATTGTTGTTCTATGGCCCCCATACATTCATACCCCCACACGTGCACACATGTGAACACACACATACATGCACCTAAAAAGAATGTGTATTGGGAATTATGTTAGAAACCATTCATTTTACATTATGGCAAACTGGTTATATTCTCAAAATGTGTCCTCAAACTTCAACTATGACTAAATTCAAAATGATAGACCTGGGCTGGAGAGATGGCTTAGCCATTAAGGTGCTTGTCTGTGAAGCCCATGGAGCCATTTTCAACTATCCAGATCTCACATAAGCCAGATGCACAAAGGTGAGGCAAGCACAAGGTTGCTCATGCCCACTAGGTGGTGTAAGCATCTGGAGTTCGATTGCAGTGGCTGAAACCCACAAAAAGCTGAGTGTGGTGGCAAACACCTTTAATCCTGCAACTCGAGAGGCAGAAGTAGGAGGATTGCTGTGAGTGTGAGTTCAAGGCCACCCTGAGACTATATAATGAATTCCATTTCATCCTGGGCTAGAGTGAGATCCTACCTTGAAAAACAAACAAACAAACAAAGGAATAAGGGATTTTAATAGACATTTCTCAGAGATGTTGGGCAATTGCTCCACAAACCTGACAAGATTCCCAACATCACCGGCAGCACCAGTTTTGCAAATCAAAACCACAGTGATACCATCCGACATTCATTAGGAAGGCTAATGTTAAAATACAAACAGGCAAACAAAGAGAACAAACAAGCAAAGGTTAGTAAGAGAATGAAGAAATGAGAATCTTCATATAACTGTAGGTGGGAATTTTAAATGAAAGTTATTCAGATTTTTTTTTATTTTTGAGGTAGGATCTCACTCTAGCTCAGGCTGACTTGGAACTCACTATGTAATCTCAGGGTGGCCTTGAACTCATAGCGATCATCCTACCTCTGCCTCCCAAATGCTGGGATTAAAGGCGTGTGCCACCATGCCCAGCCTTATTCAGAAAAATTTTTAAAAAATATTACCCTAGTGCCTAGAAGTTCTCCTTCTGAGTATTTACCTCAGTTTATTTAAACTGGCATTTATATATCCCAGTATTATTCACTAGGTCTAAATATTTGATGTAACCATCAGAGAGGTTCAATGCATCAACAAACTGTATGCATATATACACATGCATATAACATGCAAACATAGACACATATGTGCTGTGTATTATTACTATTATTATTGATTTTCCAAGGTAGGCTCTTGCTCTAGCCCAGGCTGACCTGGAATTCACTATGTAATCTCAGTGTGGCCTCGGATTCATGGCAATCCTCCTACCTCTGCCTCCCAGTGCTGGGATTAAAGGTATGCACCACAATGCCTGGCTCTTCTTATCTTTTAAAAGGAGGGAGTTTTGTTGTCAACAAATATATGAATCTCGATGCCATTATGGTTAGTGAAATAACCCAGTCACAAAAGGACAGATATTATATGATATCATTTATATAACATTTTTAGAATAGTTATATTTATACAGGTAAAATAGAATGGTTACAGGGCATTGAGAACTACTGTTTAATGAGTACAGGATTTCAGTTTTGCAAGATGAAGAATGTTCTCTGACTGCAGGGCGTCAATAGTGACATAACAATGTCATTTCATAGGGTCATTATAAACTCGTTGCTTCAGGCTGTGCTTGGTTATTTTATTCCTTGGTCCTCTTATTACCTATTATTATTGTTCTCCTCCTTTCAAGTTTATTGATTCTATTGGCTCTAGTCAATCTTGTTTTTCTCTATTTTGTCTTGTGAATTTTTCTATAACCTCAATTCTGTTAAAAATGGTTAGCTCATTATTCTCATCACTAGCCAATTAGAATAATACCTGCTTTCAAGTGATAACATTTTTGTGTTAATTTAGGTACTTCTTTTTTAATGCAAAGTGGATTTTCTTGCCTTGCATTGGAAGCCTGGAGATCCTGGAAGAATGGTTTCTGGATATCCCATGTCTTCTCCTGTTAGTGATTACAGGGAATAATAATATCCTTGATATACTTACCTTTACGTTGTTGGAATAAAGCACCCAAGCCAGAAGCAGCTAATGGGAGGAAAAAACAAATTTTTTTTTGAGGTAAGGTTTCGCTTTAGCCCAGGCTGACTTGGATTTCACTATGCATTTTCAGGGTGGTCCCGAACTCATGGCAATCCTCCTACCTCTGCCTCCCAAGTACTGGGATTAAAGGTGTGCACCAGCATGCCTGGCTAGGAAAGTTTTTTTAAATCTTGTATTATAGTCTCATGCTTCATGCTGGCAGGAGAAATCATGACATGAGCAGAGGCTGGACATCACCTCTGCCACAGCAGGTAGAAAACAGCACTAAGAAAGGGAGCTGAGCTCTGGCAAGAGGGAACTGGTTCTAACACCCACAAGCCCTGACATAGGTCAGCCTTTGCTGGAGTAAGGCCCTTCCTCAAAAAAGAAAAAGAAAGAAAGAAAGAAAGAAAGAAAGAAAGAAAGAAAGAAAGAAAGAAAGAAAGAAAGAAAGAGAGAGAGAAAGAGAGAGAGAAAGAGAAAGCAAGAGAGAGAAAAAGTAAAGGAAGGAAGTAAGGGAGGAAGGAATCTATCTCAGAGAAGAAAAATAATTTATCTTTCAGATTTTGTTCCCCTTTCAGTCAACGATGGCCACAAAGGCATTATTAATTTTACTACATTTCTAAGTTTCATATGTGTAATTGCAAGCATGTCTGTGTCAGTGTTTTTGTCATTGTGTCAGTGAACTGTCAGAAAGAGTGATTTTCACTTGGCACCAGTCTGATGTAAAGTCTATCAGATTGCTTCTGGGAAAAAAAAAAATCAAAGGCACTGCAGACAGTAAGGTAACTATGATAGACAACAATTAATCATGTATTTTAAAATGTGGCTAGTATTTTGAGTATTCTCAACACAGAGGAATGATAAATTTTTGTGGTAACCATTTATCCTAATCTGATCATTACATATTACATACATGTGCTGAAATATCACACTGGACCTCAGTAGTTTCCTAATTAAAAATAAAATCTGAAAATAGAATAATAGAAGTAAATCACAGAATTCTGGCAGTTTCTTACAATGTGGTGATGATATTAAAATAGCAGCATTTGTTGAGCTTCTGAAACAATTATGAAGAGCAGTTTCCTCTAGCTGTGGTTGATGGAGGAGGGACACTGAAACAGTTGCTTTAAGAGGGTCACTGAGACAGTTGTAAGAGGGGTACTAAGACATTTGTGAGAGGGGTACGGATACAGTTGTTCTAAGTAGGGTACTGAAACAGCTGTTGTGAGAGGGGTTTTTCTATCAGATAGTAGGTTGTTGCTTATACTCCCTAACTTAGGACTCTAGATTTGAAAATACCCATTCTTCATGGAAAGCTTTGGTTTCATGGTCATCTGGTGCCTCCTAGTTAGGTGCTTAGGTAATATAAAAAGCTTGTAACAAATCAGATTAATTTGCAAAATAGAATAGTCCTTTCCAGTGGAAAGCATGGTTTCACTCCAGAATGTAGGGATCTTTTGTGGCTTGTAAGATACTCCACACAATGTCTTTATCTAACTGTTATTATTATCTGTTTTTCCTGGCCTTGCCATGTAAAAATCACCTGAATGGAAGAGCAGTTGAACGTATAGTATGAAATTACTATAGACTCCTATCTTGATGTAGGTCCATGTGAAACTGCCATTTCAGTTATGTGATCAATGTAATCAGCACAAGTGTTAAGGATGTTGCTTTCAGAATCCAAAGAGCCCTTTAAGGACATGCTTCTTATTCTTCTTTTATGGAGTAAAGATTGCAAGAGTAGAGCCTGCATTTTTTCACTTATTTATTTGAGAGAGAGTGAGAAAAAGAGCCAGATAGAGAGAGAGAGAATGGGGGCACCAGGACCTCTAGCCACTGCAAACGAACTCCAGACGTATGTGCCACATTGTGCATCTGGCTTACATGGGTCCCGGGGAATCAAACTGAGGTCTTTTGGCTCTGCAAGCCTTAACTACTAAGCCATCTCTCCAACCACAGAGGCCTGAATTTTTACATTAGAGATTTCCCAGATTGTCTCATTCTTTGGGTTCCTGAAACATTTACTAGTGGAGAAGTCTTCTGAGTTGCTGTGAGCTTTTTGAAGTATGATATTCTCCAAAATATTGATATGACCAAGATTTGGCAGAAAGTAATTTGGTCATGACGACTTAAATGCCAAATAATTCTGTATTGGCCCTTCCCATAAACAAATGCCAAATAATTCTGTATTGGCCCTTCCCATAAACAAATGAATATTTTTAAACAGAATTGAGGGGGATGTGCTTAACAATAGCCACATACCAGAGGTAATGGTATCTATTCCATTAAACATGCCATAATCTTTCTGTAGCTATTATTAGGGTTAACAATTATATATATGTATCCCATCTCAATTTTGTGGTTGCCAAATGGGTGAACTGAGTGAAGATATAATAACTATTATAGTACACGCTTTAATAGTATTGTTAGTCTTTGAAAACTCTCCCAGGTTGTTTTTGGTTTATAATCATAATAAAGAGAGGAATAATTTCAGGGTTTCCATTTAATGCATCCTACCATCATGTGACTTACTTCACATTACAGAATCAGTGATTCTGCTCCTCATATATTTACATATGTACTCACTAAGAGAGGAACGTGAGCAAATCTCTTCATTAGGTTTAGCCAAACTGTCTTTGTGGGACATTATGTCACATGCATATGTTCAGTCTATAGATACAACCTCATGTTGTCAAGGACAGCTAGGAAGGTGGCCCAACACAATACCTTCCATTTACTTAAATTCTTATGAAAGTTTAAATATTTGGATATTTGTATAGTGTGTGTGTGTGTGTTTGTGTGTGTGTGTAAAAGAGAGAGAAAGAAGAGAAGAGACAAGAAGAGGAGAAAAAATAGCACGTGGAAATCAACCTTGGGTGTAAGTTCCTGCCTTCCATATTGTTTGAGTCAGGTTCTCTTATTCACTGTTGCATGCACTAGACTAACTGGCCCAGAAGCTTCTGGAAATTCTCTTTTTTCTGGTTCCCATCTCACTGGAGGAACGATGGGATTATAGATGTGGGCTACTGGGTCTTGTTTTACATGTGTTCTGGGGTTCAAGACTCTGGTCCTCACACTTATGTGGCGAGTGATTTATACACTGAGTCAGCTCCCCAGGCCCAGGATGTAACTTTTGCAATATCTTTCACAACTTTATTGTGTTGTTAATGAACAAGAACTTTGTTGCAATGTGAAAAGTTTTGATATATTTATGCACAAATTATGGCCAACTGCCACCATAATAAATCTTTTCTCACTTGGTCTTACTTTACATTCTCACTGCCCAACACCCTTAAGGTTCCTGCTAGACATTCCTGCTAGACATTTAATCAGTTCTTCCAGTCCCGCTTCGATTCATTCACAGGTTATTTGCTCTCTGAAGAAGGAATGTGTTTTCTTGCTCTTGTGCTGATATCCTGGCCATTGCTGTGGGGCAATGAGGACTGGGAGGATATACTGAGAAAAGCGGTTATTGTCTGATGAAGTTCTTGTCACATGAGTCTTATGTCTCTGCTCAGTGGAAGGCTACTTTCTTTCCTTAAAGTAAGAGTCATTTTTTTGCCAACATAGAAAATTCAGTGGAGTTTAGGAGTTGATGATAACATTTTTGCATCCAAATGTCACCATGGAAGTTATTAGGGCACCTTATTCTTTCTGTTCAAGGAGCTACTTTTGTATAAAACAATCTGTTGGTGCTGCATATTTATTAATATTTGCATTTCAGAGATATTCTTATAGTTCTTGCTCTGTTTTACATCATAATTTTACATAAAATTTTGGAAGATAAAGAGGCTCTGAGTCACATATTTTCTTTCTCCAGGATTCTCTAGCTGACTTCTGAAGTCAGCTGGATTCAGAGCCCACACACTATACTTTAAAACGGTCATAATTATTCCCTGTGTCTTACCTTCAACTGGCATCTTATCCCATTTAAGAAGAGAGTCTTGTCATTCTGATTTTTTAAAATCCTATTACCCATAGCTGTGTGTTCTTCCAGATGCTTGGCCACAATGCCGGTTCAGGGTCAAATTCATATCTGAATATTTGTACCATGAGCATCTCTGAATGTAGCGCCTGTAATAACAAAGTGCATATAAAAGATTTATTTAGCAGTACTATGCCAGGAAACAATGTAATACATGGGTGTGAAAAGGGAAGGGTTGGAATTTATATCAGGATGTATTATTGGGTTGGCTATTGCTACACAGTTTGTTTTTGATCAGATGGCAGTTGCTGCTTCCCATGGAAAGATTTTTGTTTTTGGAGGTAGGGTCTCACTTTAGCCCAGGCTGACCTGGAAATCACTAGGTAGTCTAAGGCTGTCCTCAAACTCACAATGATTCTCCTACCTCTGCCTCCCAAGTGCTGGGATTAAAGTGTGTGCACCACCATACCCTGCCCATGACAAGGTTTTTAAAATTTATCTATCTAAGGAAATATGGAAATCCTCTTGGCTCTCATTTCCCATTTCTCAGGCAGAGCTTTCAGGTTGTACTGGACTATGTCAATTTCAGACAGCATGATGACAGAACTCCCAGATAATGAGCAGGTGATGACTGTTTAGACCAATGTGAAATGCTATCTGTGTGTATGTGACTAGATCTCATCAAGATACATGTGAAATTAATGACTATAGCAGTGGCTAGAGTAACTACAGGACTATGAAGGTGTATCTGAAATGTGCAGTAAGCAATGTCTACTCCAACACATTTTCTCCATCATTCTTGACAAACATGCTAACTTCATACAGTACATTTCCTCTGGATGCCTTATCTGAGTTTGACTACTCTGCATGACTATCATCTAAGCAGATGATGCAGGTGATGTAGTCAGTGAATTCCTTCGATGGCAGCTCACTGTCTGACTTACTCCACAACACCCTACTAGTAAACACTGCTGTCCTCACTGCAGCTGTACTGCCGCATGTCATAAATCTCAAATGTTTCCTAGATCGCCTTGCTGCTTTATGAACTCAACTCCAACTCATGGACTCAATATAGACAAATAGGACTAATGCCGCAGGGACAAAGGCACTTTAAAGAGTGCTGATTTCGCTTTTGATCATTCTTCCAACACCCCTCACCAGGCATACCCATATGCCTCTGTACTTTTATAGGCTTTTGCTAACCATGAGCTTTGCTTCTTTGTAACCTGCCCATAGTTCCTATGTCCCCGACTCCATGCTATGATATCTGTCTGTCATGTGTCTTTAATCGACCATTATTAACCCTCCAGTATTTTAAGATCTTGTTACTAAAAGTCTTCAAAGACTTTATTCAAGGCCATATACCTACCTGGAGAACCAGGAACTGGCTGCTGGGTTTGGGTTGGGCATTTGCTGTTTTGCAAGAAGCTGGAGTGGTGATAGGTACATGTGAGGTAACCCTTGCTACTTGGGGCTTACTCCTCAGAAATTGCAGTGGGTAGGAGACTCTTCCCTGGAAGTGACTGTGATTGTTTCAGGTACCACCTCTGATGAATTTGCACATACACATTTATGCTTTAATTAGGAAGGAATCCCCGTGCTCTGCCTTGGGAGTGAAAGGAGACGTAGAAATGCATTTCCTGTAGTTGCTAATTGCTTTTTCCTCTCTGCTGATTTGAGTATTTGTATATCACAAATATGACAATAAATAACAAATGGATAATTATTAAAAAAGCTTTATTCTTTTAATTTACAATTAACAATATACTTCATTCTGATAATCCATTTAATTACCTACAATTAAATTAATCATCTTATTTATATATACAGATTTATTACGTGAGAAGCTATGAAATGTTACAGTTTATTGTGCTTTAAATTTTACAAAGCACTTTTGTATTTATTCCTATGTGTAATTCTCAAAGTAACTGGGAAAATTGGGTAGCAGAATGAACTGAAGTCATAATGCTGATAAATAAATTACTGAGCATCTTGACTGTATCATATTATTAAAAATTAGAAATGTATAAATATCTATGGCTTGTCTGTTATTTTTTCCCCACAAAATTCACCTTGGAGTTTAATCACCATGGTGAGATATTGAAAGACTGAGGGAAATGACTGTAGTGATTAGAGTTGGTATCTCTGGAAGATAAATAGGATTCAAAGAATGACCAAATGAAATGAACATGCTTCCCTATCTCTCATCATATAATGCCAGTGCTACCTCAGGATTCTTCCAGCAAGAAGACCATCATGTGACCCGTTGACCGAGGACCAGAGCTGTGAACCATAATAAACTTCTTTTCTTTGTAACATACTGTCTTTATAATTGAATTATAAACAACAGAAAATGCACAAATCAAGACTCTTTCTTCAGATTACCAGTCCAGTTAACATTTTGTTTTATTTAACATACCATATGTATATATATGTACATATAGATAATATTTGTGAGATCTGGCTTTGCACAATTTCTCTATATATTGAAGGGACTCAGGAAAGCATACAGGCACAGATATACATAGTCTATAATCAGTATCTTTTCAAGTAAATGGGGCTTTGGTTGAATACCTCATTCACAGAGCACCTTTTTTGGCATGCCTGAGGCCCTGGGGTCAATTATCAGTACTGGAAAAACTAAACATAAATGAAAGGCAGTGAGCAAGTAGATTTCTACTAATTATTTCATTCACTTATTTTAAAAACTCAGGCACACTACCCTAGGAAAACCTCGCAGATCTTTATCAGACCATAAAACATTATTCGCATGCTTTTTCTCTTGCATCCCATGAGTTGTACCATTCCAGATTCATGCCTGTGCCCCTAGTGCCAAGGACAGTACCCCTTGTATAGCCAGCATTCAGCACACTCATTAGTTGAGTGAATAAACAATCAGAAATCAAATTTTAGTTTATAATTCTGAAGACATCACATCTTATTATTCATGGTTATATTGGATTAGAGGCCTTGAACAATTGAAAATCAAATTTTAGTTTTCAATTTAGGGCATTAATATTATTAGAGCTAAACTAAAGCAAAATGATGAACTAGGCCAAGTGAGTCTTTAGTGATTCTGCACTGCTCCTCTTTGTGAAGATGTTTGGGGGCGTGTATGTAATTCACCTAAATGTTCAGAATTGATAGAAACAAAAATAGAGACATTGAAAAAGCCAGGACTAGATAGTAAGGATTTAATGAAATAAGTTCAACAGTATAGATTATATCTAAGAAATTCTTCTGTGATCAAGCACGTGTCTTTGAAAAGTAAGCATTGCTTGACTTTAGTTCAATGGACTAAAACACAAACATGTAAGAATAAGATATTTTGCTTAAATATGAATTTGATTGTATTCTTAGTTCTGCATCTGTCACCAGCTAATTTAATTCATTATGATTTTTTCCAGTGTTGATTTTTTTACCTGAAAATATCAATCTTAAATAGAACACAGGTTTGGAAATGAAAATAATTTTTTTAAATTTTTTATTAGTTATGTATATAGTGTGTATACAGCCGTGATGGTACTATCATTAGCCTTCTCCCTGTCCTCCCCCCATGGAGATTGTGGGTCTTTCATTGTGAGGGTAGTCATTAGTTATGGGAGTTATGGCTCTAACAACCTTCTGCCCCCTCTTTTGCAAATTTCCCTGAGCCATGTTGGGTTCATTTTAGGTCTATTTCAGTGACAAGGTCTTAGGAGTTTCTTTGTCTCTGGATATCTGATTTGGTATGAATTTAGTGTTCTCTGTGTCTGTCTCCTTCACCCTTGTGCTGATACCAGGTTCACCAAGAAAACATCACTCTTGCTCATTTCCCCAATAACTCTATGGCTTCAGCTGGTGCCCTGATGAGTTACAATGGGCTGATTCTCTCCTCATGTTCTGCATCTATCTGAAAAAGAGAAGCACATTCTCCATTGGAGAGTGAGGTCAGTGCAAGATACATGGATAACCATTATTATTTTAGAGAGAATTTAATAGGTGTAGGCCCTCTTGTATCCCACTATTGGTGGGACCTTGATATTGGAGAGCAGGCTCATTTTTAGATATGGTTCTGACTTGTTTCCCCATTCCAGGTATGGGTTCTGTTTCACTGAGTGGATCCATTAGCCAAATCAAGAGCAGCTGATAACCCACCATGGCTGTGTGCCACTAGTGCCCTTGTGTGAGCATCATGGCAGGTTGATTGCTGCTGAGTAGCTCAGACCATGAGTTGCTTAGACTGATGTTGGTCATTTTCCCCCAGTGGCTCATGTAGTACCTTCTGGAGATAGACAAGCTAACTGTCTGAGGACTGACTCTCGTCCAGATTCCAGCCAGGTTTCTCCATGTTACATACCAATAGCATATGGTGTCTTCGGCAGTAGGGTCTTACCATTAACCTTTGGTGGGTCATCAAGTACTCTGACAGAAATCTGTCTTCTTTTGGGAAACCTTGTATGTCTCACTGATCAACAGCTCGTTGTGGATGTTAACTACATGTTGGTACTGGGAGTTACAGGTCAGTGCCAAGGGAAAAGAAGGAAGAAAAATATAGGTAATATGAAAGAGAAGGAGAAAAGAGAAAGAAGAGGGAGTGAGAGAAAGAGAGAGAGAGAGAGAGAGAGAGAGAATGAATGAGGAAAAGATTGAGGTTAGTCTTCATCGTATCCTCTCCAGGCTCCTGTGATTCAGGTATTCTCTCTAAGCACCTGATGAAGGTTTGACCTTCTAGTATGTCTTTCAGGATTAGGATTTTATGGTCATTTCCATTTGGGTCTAGTTCCCCCCCTTCCCATCCCCTCTCACCCCATCACCCCTATTGTCCAGAAAAATGGCCAAACTTGGAACAGATCATTCTCAGCGAACTCACCCAATTACAGGAAGATAAGTGTTACATGGTCTCACTCATATGTGGCTCCTAACCTGCATTTGCCTGAGATGCTGACACACCTAAAAAAATCTTGAGGATTGAAAATATATTTTTAAATATGTATCTCTTTTTGGCTCATTGTTGGAATATCTGTGAGAATAGCTGCCTTTCAAAAAATGAATCTCAGCATAAAATTGACACTTTTGTAGATAAAAATTATATAATAATGTTATACACATTTTTGATAGCATAATATAAACTGTACATAGTTGCTATTGTTGACATAAACCTAATGACTACTCACCATTTTTTAAAAATATATTTTATTTTTATTTATTTATTTGAGAGAGAATGGGCATTCCAGGGCCTCCAGCCTTTATAAATGAACTCCACATGCATGTGCCACCTTGTGTATCTGGCTTACATGGGTCCCGGGGAATTGGACTTGAGTCCTTTGGTTTTACAGGCAAGCACCTTAACTGCTAAGCCATCTCTCCAGCCCACTACTCATCACTTTTTAAAGTTAATTAATTATTAAAAATTACATGAAAGTTTGTACATGCAATGGAAGATGAATGAAGATTTGGGTGTCTGTATGAACCCCCAGTTTTGGGCCATCAAAGGTGGTAGTTGTTCTGCTGCTTTCAGAGTGACCACATCCCCCATAAGCTGAAGTTCCATGCCTGAGTTATGCTTGTTTTCATTTTTTAAAATGGCAATTCATTTTTAATAACTGCACCCCATATTTTGTTTATGCCACATATGTTCAATCTAATAATTTATTTTGTTCACTTTGTGCAATTTTCTTAAGTCTCCTTCTGTTTTTTCCTTTTCAAGCATTAAAGTTACCATGGAAATGGTGCCATTGGCATCATGGGATATGCAGAAGTGTATCAAGCGGCACTTTCTGAGGTTTTAAGATTCAGACCATGTCATGGAGTGAGAAAATCAAAGTTGACATGCATTTTAGCTTCAATATATGTTTTAGCACATCAGTTACAGAGACCTATGTTTAGGTAATGTTTTGATTGAAAAATTAAATAACAGTAGAATGAAAGTAAAACTTTAAAGCTCTTCTTGTAATGCTGATTTCTTCATGCTATACTTTAGTCACATACTGGCAACTGGATGATAATTTCAGTGTTAGTAATATTCAGCATCTGTAGCACAATTTACTTGTCTATATGTGTGTCCATTTTAAAAAACTAGTTAAGGCACTTCAGCACATGTGCTTATTTTATACCGGTACTAATATATACATATAGTACCAATAAATGGACAGAGGATGTTTCACCATTTTCTTATTTCTGATAAAGGCCTTGATTAAAGTATTTCAGTCAGTGGAAAGGGCTCATCATTTTGGTACATTGTGTGTAATTATGCTGATTTGTTTCATAACACTGTTGCTCATCTCTTCAAGAAATTCATGTAAATAGAATTACGATATGCATTCTATTATATCTGGGTACTCTTATTCAATGTACCTTTGAGGTTCCTATATGCCATTCATTCATACCTGGACCTTTTTGTTTTTTTCACTGTATCACCATCTTATGTCAAAATGGTCTAGAATATACCAGCCAAAATCTACTACTTAGGGTCTAGGAAGTGTGTAAAAATATAAACATGAGGATATAAATTCAACTCCATGCACATAAGTAAAAAGCCAGATATAAGTATGGAGTAATCAATTGCTCTCTGAATATGAGGCCCCACTAAGTGAGAAAGAATTCACTCCAGATATTGACAACCAAGCCTATGGCTTGGAAGGTATAGACTCTGGCGGATAACTTTCACTGTTTTTTGGCTAAACAGAGGCATGATGCCTATCAACAAGTCGTCACAAGGTATATGTTCATTCCCTTTGATTAATGCTCTTCCACTTTTTGTTAGAAAGCCTTCCCTTTAAAGATGGCAGCAAATACTGGGGACACACAAGACTCATCAAAATGACAAGAAGAGAAAGACCAATGCTTAGCACTGGATGAGTCTTCTCTGTCACACCTATAGAGGAAGTAGCAGAATGAATGAGTGATACTCTCACTGTGAGCCAGAGGACCTACTCTGTAGAGATGGCTGCTGACACCGAAGAGACTCAAACTCATCAAAGTAAAACATAGGCTGTTGAAAGCTTAACACTAAAAGAGATTTCACTTTGACCTCGAAGGCTCATGCTACATTGTGGAAAAGGAGGCAGAAAGACTCCAAGAGCCAAAGGAGTACTTTAGGGCACTGTCCTCCCTGCACGGACTGTCTAGTGTATTCATGACCCCACAGTGGTTACCAATATCCCCACATGACTTGAGCTGTTCTGATCCCAGCAGTGTTTTGCCATGGAGGACAGAGAAGGATAAAAAGAATACAACAACAAAGCATACATTCCCAAAATGTTCTTATATATAACAATACACAATGAAGAAACTAATCCTATACCATATTATTGATGACAGAACTTACTCGAAATTCACCAGCTTTTCTCACTAATATATATTTTTTCCCCTGAATGTAATCCAGGATCATGTATTACTTTCAGATGTTGTGTCCTATGTTCTTGAGTCTATGACAGTTCTCCATCTTTATTAGTCTTTGTTAGACTTGATTCTTTTGAGTGTAATGATAAATTATTTTGTGAAATGTCCCTCCAAATTTGTCTAATCAGTACTTATGATTAACTTGGGGTCATGGGTCATTGAAAAGAGGTATTTCAGAGGTGAACTCCTCTTCTCAGTGAGTGTTAGGGTATGCATAATGTCCATACCTGAATTAACATTCTAATATGATGTTTTAACTTTAGTCATTGGGTTTAAAGGAAAAATTTTCAAAACTATCCATTATAAAATTACATTTTTCCTTGTAATTACCCAATACTGTAGAAACTATTTATATGTTCTGCTTAAACTTTTATTCACTGAATCTGGCAAAAGTAGGTGGTTAGTGCCTGTACCTATTTCTTGAATCATCATTTATTACCACAGTATGATCTTCTATTTAAGTTGCTCTGTTCATTTATTAATGGGAATACTTATACAATAAAATATAATCCCTTCCTCCCAGTTACTTATTTGGTTGTGCACTTAAATCATTGGAAATCTCTTTCAGACCAGCTGTTACATTCTCTGCTATGCATTTTTATTAATTAATTAATTTATTATTATACATATTTGCTTTAGGACACTGGTAGGTAGTCCAGGCTTATTATCTTCTCATGCCATTAAATCCTTCCAAGCATACCTAGTTTATTTGTAGATAATGTTAACCATGAATTAAAATCTGAACTTTGCATATTATTGGTATTGGGTTATTGATCTCAGTACTTCTGTAAGTTGAATTAAGGAATGTATATGTGAATAATAATCCTAGAATATCTATATTTTATTATTTATTTATATATATTTCTAATTTCACTTCTATTTTAATATACCATGAGCCCATAGTGATAGTACTGATCCTCAGCAGACACACACATGGTTCTTTTTACAATATAGGTGTGACTGAATATAGAGTTGGGAAAGATACACAAACTCAGAATCACATGAGTTAACAAGCACACCACTTGCCTCACTCAGATGACCAGATTATGATATTTATAAAGGTTAACTTTAGGCAAAATTTTTCTGGAATAAGAGATACTCAGCTGGTAAAGCATTATTTCTGATTTTGACAGTGAAGGTGTTTCAGGAAGAAACCAGTATTTGAACCACTGATCTCAGTAATAAAAAGGTGCCCTCTTCCAATATGGCTAGTTACATCCAAACAGACGGAGGAGTGATTTAATCAAATTGTAGATAAAAAGTATGCTGATGTGTACACCCACTATCTCATGACCAAGGCCATCAGAGCTTGCAGTTTTCTAGGCATGGAACTCCAGAGTGTATACCAGTGACCACTAGTTCCACTTGAACCCCCCTCCCAAGGTCCTCAGGCCCTCAGGCTTTAACTGAAAATCTCACCATATACTTCCTTGGTTTTCAGCCTTTGGACTTTCATTGAGCTGTACCTTCAGCTTCCTAGTTCTCTAGTGTTTCAGCCTCCATATCTGAGCCAATTCCCATAATAACTTCTCCTTAATATGTCTATATCTATCTTATTGGTTGTTTCTCTGGGGGATTGACCAGTCTTGATATGATAATTTTTGAAGGTATAGGCAATAAATCACACTGGTTGATGTAAACTTATTGATTTATTATCTTTTCATTCAATTAATTACAGAAAGAGTAGTTCTGAACTTTACAACTATTATATTTATATCTTTATTTAGCACGGTTAGATTTTGAAGTTCAGCTAGTGAATATATAAACATTTAGAGTCACTATGCATTCATGAAGAATTGACACCTTTTATTTTCCAGAATGTCCATCTATGTCCCTGGCAACATTACCTATTCTGAAACTGTGTTGTTTGTACAATAATTAGCAATATTTACATGGTACACCTTAATCTTTCCTTCAACATCAACCTATCACAGTCAAAGTGAGTTTCTTTTATACAGCATATACAGATCTTGCTTTAAAAAAACCCTAACACTTCCTTTTAATTGAAATATTTAAAATTGTTGCACTTAAGGTAATTACACATGTACTGAGGTTTACATATATTATATTACATCTATCTCTTTGCTTTGAATACATTTGTTCTTTGTTTTGCCTTTTTTCTTCCATTCTTTTTTTAACTTTTCATTTATTATAATTATAATTATAATTTTTTTTTTGGAGAGAGACACACAGAGAGAGACAGAGAGGAAGACAGAGATGGGCGCGGCAGCAGTGTTTCAGCTGCTGCGAACGAAATCTAGATGTGTGCGCCCCCTTGTGGTCAAGTGCGGCATTGTGCCCTTGCGTCACTGCATCTGGCTAAACGTGGGACCTGGAGATTGGAACCGCTGGAGATTGGAACCAGTGTTCTTAGGCTTAGGAGGCAGCCCTCTTCCATTCTTTTATTTAGATTAAATTACTAAATCAAAGTTCACTTTTTCATCTCCAGGATTGGCTTATTTATCCATACTTTGTTTTGGTGCATAGTAGCTTATCTATATGTGAATGAATGAAATACTGAGTTATGTCAATTCTATATACAAACTTTTGAGAAACTAGCAAACTATTTCCCACAGTAGCATTGTCTTTCTATATTCCCATCTGCAATGTGGACAGTCCAGTTTTTACATGTTACCCTAGTGTGTGTGAAGTGGTTTTTCATTAATGAGGTTTTTCCTAGCATTTCCCTTTGTTACATTTTTTAAATAAAACTCCTCTTTAAAAGTGTTTATACGTTTATATTCACAAGCAGAGAGAGAGAGAGAGAGATGGAGAAGGCATGCCAGGGTCTCCCACCACTGAAAACGGACTCCAGACACATGTGCCACTTTGTGTATCTGGCTTTACATGGATACTGGGGAATTGAACCCAGGCTTTCAGGCTTTGTAAGCAAGTGTCTTTAATCACTGAGTCATCTCTATATCCCCTATTCTTGTCCTTATATAACTTTTTATAAGATTAATCTCAATTTTTCTGTTCATTTTTTTATCTTCTTAGTTGAGTTATGATTTCTTTTTATAATCTATATAAATAAGACTCTCCACAAATTTTTTCTCATTGGGTGGCTGACTTTGTTCACTTACCTTTAGACTTATTTAATTAACTATTTTCACATTCATAAACTCTCTGTGTGTGTGTGTGTGTGTGTGTGTGTGCATGTACATGACAAGGCTTCTTGCTAATACCAACACCAAGCACTTGCACCGCTTTTGTCTATGGGCTTATGTGGGTGGTTTTGAAGTTGAACCCAGGCAAGCCAACTTTTCAAGTGCCTTTAGGGCTGGAGATATTGCTAAGTGATTAAGGCATTTTCTTGCAAAGCTTACCTAATTTCAATTCCCCAGTACCTATATAAAGAGAGATGCAAAAAGTGGCTCATGCAACTGGAGATTGTTTACAGTGGCCAGAGGCCCTAGCATGCCTATTTTCTGTCTATATATATGTCTCTGACTTTTTTTTCTCTCTCTCTCATTCTGTCTCTCTGCTACCAATAACTAAATAAATAAAAATATCAAGTAAGTGATTTAACTACTGAGCCATCTTCCCAGTCCTCTTGTTCACCTTCTGAATAAATAATATTCAGAATAATGTTTTTGCTGTTCATGCTTTGGTTTTTTTATATATATGATAAAAAACTATTGCCAAAATTATGCAAAGATCATGGAGATTTAAATCTGTATTTTCTCAAGTCTTTTATAGTTTTAGCTCTTATAATTAATTTTTTGTTGACATTGAATCTTCTGCTCAAGCTTGAGAAGTATTGTGATGTTAAGGACATTATATCTTTTCATCCATGGTCATTGTTTTGCTGAATATTTTATTCTTGTTGATGCTATTATAATAGAAGTATTTTCTTTAATCTTTTTTTGGATTAATCATTGTAATAACATACAATTGATATTTATATGTTGATTTATTTGTTAATTCCCACAATATTGGTAAACTTGTTTAACAATTCCAATTTTTCTCTGTAAGTTTCTTAGGATTTTCTATATAGTAGATTGTGTCATCTGAAAATGCAGATAGTTTTGTTGTTTTTATTTCAATATAGATACATTTAATATTTTCCTTACTTGTCTTTGCTAGAACCCTGTCCTTTTCTGCATTTGAGAATCTTGTATTTTTTAATTTTGTGGCTATTGTGTGTGACTATTAAATGCACCCTGCACATGGGATATATCCCACTCAACCAAGGTGGGTATATATAACTATTATTTTTCATTTTTCTGGGTTCAATTTTCTGGTATTCTCTATGCATATTCATAAGTAATACTGGTCTATCATCTTACTTTATTGCTATATGTAGGTATAGTTTTGGTATCACAATAATATCAGCCTCATATAATCATTGTTGAAAATCCATATTTTTGGAGAAGTTTGTGAAGAATTAGCATTAAGTATTTGAATATTTAGAGCATTCAACAGAGAAGCTATGTGATCATTTGTATTTCTTAAAGCACTAATTTATTCCCCTTTTTATAGATTTATTCAACCTGTGTGTACTTTTATCAGTCAGTTTTGGCAGTCTGTGCTGTTCTAGGTATATTTTCCATTAAATCTAAATCCTCTAATTTGATGCCACACAACTAGTCATAATATTCCTTTTTATTTTTGTAACATCAAAAGTTATGTTTTCCCTTCTCCTTCTCCCCATAGCAGTAAATTGTCTTCTCTCTGTGTTACCTTGGTCAGTATAGTTAATGTTTTAAATTTTCTTGACATATCAAAGGTCAGCTTTGAGGGAGGCATGGTGATGGACACCTATAACTTGTGATGCTGAACTAGGAGGATTGTTAGCTTCTAGCTAGCTTTGGTTACCTGTTTTTTTTTCACGTAGGGTCTCACTCTGGCCCAGGCTGACCTGTAATTAACTATGTAGTCTCAGGGTGGCCTCAAACACACAACAATCCTCCTACCTCTGCTTCCCAAGTGCTGGGATTAAAGGCGTGCACCGCTGCACCTGGCTTTAATAATAAATATTTAAAAATACTTGTCTTGCATTGATTTTATTTACTTCATTTCATGAATTTCTCCTCTATTTTTCTTTCTTATTTCTATTCATTTTAAAGCTAATTCACTCTATTTTTCTTAGAGTTTCAGGCAAAAAATATTAATTAGAGATTTTTTTTTATTAATAGTCCAGGCAAGGGGTGGGGAGATTGCTCAGTGGTTAAATGTACTTTCTGGAAAAACCTGATAACCCAGGTTTGATTTCTCAGTACTCACATAAAACCACATGCACAATGTGGCACATGAGGCCCTGGCATGCCTCTTCTCTCTGACTCTCTCAAATAAATAAATAAATACATATATTTTTAAAAATAATCTAGGCATAAAACTATACATTTCCTTTGAAGTGCTATGTCTGTGTTCCATATGCTTGTTTAGATATGGTATGCCTTCATTGCTATGTATTTCAAGCAAAGCATGTTAGATAATATAACAGCTCTGAGTTCTGACTTCCTCCACTCTCTAACACCTCTTGCTCTCATATGTTTATTTGTTTAATGACTGGCTGGATTGCTTTAGTGAATTTTATTCTCCCACCAGTATTAAGCTATGATGTTGCTCCTTAAGAGGCATTTCCTTATGAGCCAAGACCTCAGCAATCTTAGTATAACTATGTGTAAGACAGAGCATCTGTCCCAAGAGTAGGCCTAGGACAGAAAAGGCAAACACAACCTTCAGCTCTGCTTACTTGGAACTTAGACTCAGCAGTAGGGGTTTGAAAACAGGAAGACAAATGCTGGTATCTTGTTCCTCTTGGAGGTACAACTTTGGCTGATAGCTAAGAATATATTTTTGGCTGTATCAGTTCGAGGTGGAATGTCCATTTTGCCTAGTTAAGAATCACCACAGTGTTTAGAGCACCCTTCGGATTGAGTCCCTATCCATTCCCTTTTAAGTGAAGTCAGTTTTTCTCTGGGAAGATAGTAGGAGATACTGGCTTTAAATCAGGCTGTGTCTTGCTTACAGCTGCACCATATATCATAGTGGTGTGAATAAGATGTCCCCATAGCTTCATGTGTTTTGAATACTTGGTCCCCAGCTGGTGATGATTTGGGAGGTGGAACCTTGCTGGAGGTGCCCAGACTCAGTTTTGCCATCTCCTCCTGCAATGATGAAATATCCATTAAAAGCAATAAGCCTGAAATAAACCCTTTCCTCTCATAAACTCCGTCTGGCCAGATATCCCTGCAAAGAGAAGGTAACTGCTACACCCCATAGACTTTTGTACCTTTGTAAAATTTCTTGAATACACATATATTTTTTTTGTTGTTGTTGTTTTGCTTGATACATGACTGAGGACCATTTTCAGAGAATTTTGGTTATTTCCTTTGCAGAATTTTTACCAATTTTATTGAACTTGAATCCACAGAGCTGCTTATAGAGCACCTCAAGCTGTTATGCTGGGAGTGGAAATCTGTGCCCTTGGGTTGCCATTACTATAGTACATGTTTAATCAATCTTGTTATACAGTTAGTGCAAAACTCCTGGGCTTTGTTGTGTGTGATAGAAACAAATGTTGCCACTTATCATTTATAGTGGAAGAGTCAGCGATGGACCCAGTCCTGTCTGTTAAGAAGCCTTCTCGTTCATTCTGATGTATGGTAAAGTTGGCGAATTGCTGTCTAACATTTGAGACTGCTTCTTTTACTTCTTAATTTCAAGCTGGTCTAGCTCCATATTTTCCAAGACTCCATGAAGAAATGAACAATGAGCATAGAAATAAGATCTCTCAATAAGATATTATCATTGAACTGCTCAAATCTAAAGCAAGATTATTAAAAATTTGCTGTGTATCCTGGATTTGATCTTGGCATTTTCCCATTAATAATAACAAGCAGTGTTTCCATTTTCCTCCACTCCCTTGGGCTTAATATTACATAAGCACACACACATTATGTTCAAATAATAATTTTTTTAAAATAGTGGACTATGGGGGGATGATAAGTGAACTATAGTATGTCTTGTCTAATTTAAGTTTGTGACACTTCCATAAGAGAGACTGTGTATTCAAGAAAGAGAATTGGGGCTTGTGAGAGTTTGAATGTATATTCCCCAATAGACTCAGGTGCTTTATTAGAACTTGTATCCAGCTGCCTGTCTGGAGAAGGTGTCACTGGGAATGGATCCTGGGGTCGAGATCAAAGGTGTCCCTGGGGGCATATCTGAATTGCAAATTTCAAGCTAGAGGTACACAGAGAGGTATGAGCTCTGCCTGGGTTCCTGCCATGGTTTCCCTGCTATTCTTTGTTCAAATTAAACATCTTGTTGACCTAAAAGGTGTGGAACAAGGCTTGAGAATGTTTGGGTCAAAAGCTGAAATCTTTCTTTATCATACTTAAAATAACAGGGGAAAATCAGCTTAAATACATTTAATCTGAAAAATTTTAGATTTGCAGAAATGCTGCAAATCAAGAAAAGTGGAATTGTTCTCATATTTTCTCCCTTTTGAGGCAGATTGTACTAATTAAAATCTCTTTCCAAAACCTTAGTGAGTTGACTTAATGATAATTAAGCAATATGAAATAATTAAATTAAAAATATTACTAAAGTAAGACATGTGATATGCACCTGTGGTCTCAACACTTGAGAGGATAGCTGAGGTAGGAGGATCTCTTGAGCTTGAGAGTTTGAGCACACGGGGCAACATTGTAAGACTCACCTTCTCAAAAATCAGTCTTTTAAGTTCAAAGTCATGATGGGGAAATTTCATAGATGAGAGAAGAAATAGTGCCACTTCAAAGTAAAAGAATAACCAAGTGAATAATTCATAGGAATAAGGAACTAGATACAGATCTTAGCATTTGTGAACTTACCAGTTGATACCTATTCAGGGAAGGCAGTATATGACATAAATGCTACCTTGATCTACCAATAGACAGCTGGAATTAGAAAAGATTTTCTGTCATTGAATGGGAGACTATAAAACTTAGTGCTGTCTATCTGAATTAAGGCAAAATGAAAGCTGTTGTTTATCTAAGACTTGGGAAAAAGTCACCCTGTAGATATCAGAACCCTAAGCCAGTTTTCACCAGTAAACAACACTCGTAGACATAAGAAGTGCTCGACATTTGCTGCCTATTTGCGCATTGCGTAAAGGAACATGCCTCTGCTCTGTTCCCACACACTCCTATGAATGCACATTTGCAAAGAAGCAATACATATGCTACTTGTGACACGTACCAGAGAAGCATCAAGGCATCTGCTCCCCAAGTAAAGTCGCACTCAGTCTTTATTTTGCCACAGCATATCAGGGTTGTGTGAGTCATTTCAAGGAGCACAATGTTGCCGAGTGGCATTGAGGAGGCTAAGACCTGGCAGTTGCTGGCAGAAAGACCCTGGTGCTCCCTGGCTTGGCTGGCATCTCAGCACTTCTGATTTCCCAGCAGATGAGATGTCAGAAGCTGTGGACACGCGGAGGGAGGAGCAGGTGTTGACCTCCGATCCACAGCCTTCTGGCACATTTCCTGTTTCTCTTCAATTGAAAAATCATTTGTGGTAAATTGTGAACATTCTCCTCATTCCATCCTGCCCTAATGCCACCTGCCATTAGCCAGGGCTTTACATGGTGCAGACAGTTCCTTCCTGAGAGAAGAGCAGAAACATTGCCTTTGAACTGTGGCATATTTCCTTTCCCTGTATCTTAGGTTAGAGGCTGTAAACTTGTACACACATTATAGAGAGGAGTGAAGGGGAAAGAATGGAAGGGGGAGGAGAGGAAGGTATGTACCTTAACGCAGTGGGAAAATCTAGAATTCCTAAATGTAATCTGTAGCTGTAGCTGTGTTGCAAAACAGGGGCTGGAGAAATGGCTTAGCGGTTAAGGCGTTTGCCTGCAAAGCCAAAGGATCCCCGTTAGGCTCTCCAGGACACACGAAAGCCAGATGCACAAGGGGGTGCATGCATCTGGAGTTCCTTTGCAGTGGCTGGAGGCCCTGGAGTGCCCATTCTCTCTCTCTCTCTCTCTCTCTCTCTCTCTCTGTCTCTCTCTCTTCCGCTTTCCCTCTCTCAAATAAATAAATAAATAAAATATTTAAAAATTGCTAAACAGCCAGCATTATGTACTCACTTATCTATCAAAGAAGAATAGTACTGTCTTCTAATGATGTTTGATTGTTACTAAATTATGTAGTGGGGAACTTGTACTAATACACTAGATAACATTTGATATATAATTTTATTTATTTATTTATCATTTATTTCAGAGAGAGAGAGAGGGAGAGAATGGGCATGCCAGGGCCTTCGGCCACTGCAAATAAACTGCAGACTCATATGCCACCTGCACAATCTGGCTTAAGTGGGTCCTGGGAAATACAACCTGGGTCCTTTGGCTTTGTAGGCAACCACCTTAACTACTAATACATCTCCCCAGCCTTTGATACAGAGTTTTATAGGTGGTATTATTGTAGTACATTTCATTTAAATTTGTTTTCTTCTGAAAGTAGGACCCAAAAGAACAGGAGGAGTGCTTTTGCAATACTCTCTTCCAGACACAAAATGCCATAGTACTCATGACCTCACAGTGTCTAACACTACCTACACAAGGCCTGCGTAATAGGAGGGAAACAAATGGCACATCCAAATAGAAGAGAGACGAGTTGGAAAGAACATGGTATCCAGTGGAGGAAGGAATCAGGAGATGTGGAAAGGAGGGTCATATGAGGGGATTGCAGTATAATGTCCTTATGTGTAGCAGTTGTCAATAAAAGTTTAAAATTTTTTCCAATAGATGACATTTTTATTTCTCCCTTTCTTACTGGTTCTGTAATTGAACTTGGCATGTCCCTTCTTTTACTGACTTTGCATAGTATGCTTCCAGTGACCTTGAGATGGGGTGGGCAACTGGACCTCAGTGCTCTCCCCTGACTAGTGGGTGATCCTGGAGGAAGTGCTCATCCACTTGCTACTGTTCTAAGTGCTGCACACCCTCCCTTTGCCTCACTATACTCCATGGTTACCATGGATGTATAACATATAAGTCCAAAATTATTGCTTTAAACCAATCACAACATTGTTTTGCACATGTATACAATTTGGGTGAAAACCACTGGAGTTAGAGCTCTTCTCTGCTCCATCTTAGGTCAGTGGGGGGGCTGGACTGAACAATGAGGTTTGAGAGCATAATCAGTCATGTATCTGGAGGTTGATGCATTGCACAGAAAAGCTAGCTAGCACATGGACCTGGGAGAGGTCCTCAGGGAACTCTCTCTGATTTCACATTGTTTATCCAGACAGTTTCTGTAGCACGGAGCAGATGAAATACTTCACTCTGGGCCTTCAAGGCCAAGGTGGAGAGAAGAGCAGGGAGAGGAATGAGAGAGAGGGAGAGAGGGGGAGGGGAAAGAGAGGTCTCGCCCTTACAAACCTGTCTACCACCTTCCTGTAACTGAAAGTGAGCCACTAAGACCGACCCAACTGTAGCAAGGCAACTTAGTTGTCACCTTGCAGTGGGAAGAGTGTCAAAATTTTGGGAGAATTTTATGGGATCAAGATCACTGATGTGACCACTTTCAAAAAAACAAAAAAATACAGGGCTGGGGAGATGGCTTAGCGGTTAAGGCGCCTGCCTGCTAAGCCTAAGACACTGGTTTCAATCTCCAGCGGTTCCAATCTCCAGGTCCCACGTTTAGCCAGATGCAAAGTGACACAAGGGCGCAATGTCGCACTTGACCACAAGGGGGTGCACGCATCTGGATTTCCTTCACAGCAGCTGAGAGACTGCTGGCACGCCCATTCTCTATCTGTCTCCCTCTCCCTCTCTCTCTGTCTGTCTCTCTGTGTCTCTCTCCAAAAATAAAAAATAAAAATACAGTCTGTATTTTCAGTTGTATTTTCAATTTTCAGTTGAAAAGATTGGGTCATTCTTCCACAAAGATTACATACCTTGTATGATTTTTTTATTGCTTCAAATTGAACCAAGTGTGAAGCAAATTATCTAGACAAGTTGTCCTCAAACTTCTTGTGGTAGGATCTCCTAAAACACTTAAGAATTATGTCAAAATTCTTAATTCTTAAGAAATTTTATTTATTTACAGTGTTTACTGTATTTGATGAAGCCCAAGAAATTTTAAGTTGTATTATTTAAAACAAATTATCCTATCGTATTTTCATATATTAAATGGAAATGATTATGTTTCTCAAACAAAATCAGTACTGTATTAACATGGCACTCTTCTCCAGGCAAGATTTAATTCTTTATGTAAAATATAAATGAGCTTATCCATATCAGTAGTATTCAGATCTGCTTTCATCTTTAACTGTAAAATTATATGTATATCAGGATCATTTTAAGATAAATTTCTTTGTGATTTATTATCAGTAAGTGTTGATTTACATATCTATTTTACAAACTTTTAAAAATCCATGGGAAAAAAAAATCTTGAACAGTTAAGGAAAGCTTTATGTTACGAGGATAAGGGAGTTAGTGAAGAGAATCTTTGATAGGCATTTGGAATAGTATTTAAAAATAACATAAGAATTTTGTAAGCTTACTTGTTAGAAGAAATAAAATAAAAATCAATCTCTAATGTGAATAATTTGGGCCATATTTTATATTTTTTAATATGTATATTAGCAGGTTATACTCTTTTATCCCCTCACCTTGACTCCACTTACTGGGGTGTCCTTCTTAGATGGGTTATGGTATTTACTGTGGGATCATGAAGGCCTAAGTTCTGTGGGGCAGTGGTGGGGATCTTGCCTTAGGGTCCTACCCATTCTGTGGCTCTTAATAATCTTTGCACCCCCATTCCACAATTTTCCCTGAGTCATGGAAGACCTGTTAGTCTGATTTAGTGTTGAGTTATTTGTACCCTCTGGATTTCTGCTTTGATAGATTTTGATTAATACTAGCATCTGCCACCATACCTCTGGGGCTGGTTGTCAGGCTAATAGTAAGAGCTGTATTCTTGACATTGGTTCCTCTGGAATTTCTCCTGGGCCCTGGCAGATGTGGTAGAAGTGGCAAGTCTCATGGTGGGCAGTCAACAATCTTCTTGACTTATCAATGGATCTATGCTCGCCTCTGTTTTCTCAGTCATCTGAAAAATAAAACAGATTCTCCAACCAAGCACGAGAGTAGCTTGGGTTAAAGGGGGCATGCAAAATTGTTTTAGAGATTTTGGGTGTGAAAGCCCATTCTTCTCCAGAGAGCAAGGGGGGCTTCTCTGAAGTCTGGGTTTTCTGGCCATGGGATTCTTACTTGGTTCCCAGTAGCAGATTTTCTCCCACTGAGTGGGCCTCATGTATTATCAGAGAACAGCTGCTTACCTGTAGAGGCTGCATGCCATTGTTGCACAAGTGTGTACTTGTCAGCCCAGTTGATTTCATAGTCTTCAGGGTTCTCTGCTTATTCATACTGTTGGTGACCATTGTCCTCAGGGGCCTCCAATAGGGCTCTCCAGCAATACAAGGGCTAACCAAGATGGAGCTAGTTTCCCTTTCAGCTCTAGCATAGTATTCTGATGTCCTGTGACTGCAGCCTGTGCTGTCTTCAAACAATAGAGTCTTTTTTTTTTTTTTTAGTTCTGGCAGGTAATCAAGTGTTTTGGCAATGGCCTACGTTGTTTTTGGGATCTTATGGGTCTCACTGGCCAACAGCTCATTGTGGGGGTAACACAATTCTGGGCCTTGACCAGCTAGAGTCCATGGTTTTAAGGTTAAGCTTTATCCATCTTCTGTCCTTAGAGCCCCATCCCACTTTATTGGTGGTTATATCTTGTAGAATGCTAGTCAACATGAGGGTTTGCATGGAACTTATTCTTAATGCTGTCTTAACTTTAAAAATCTTTTTGATAGGCATACTAACTCTTCTTAGCCAAAGATCAGTGAAATTTTCTTTCCAGAAACCATGACCTTCATAGCTATAGGCTTTTGAGTTGGTTCCTAGTAGCAAGTATTAATTCCATCCCATGAGTGGGCCTCAATCAGAGAGCAGTTTACTACCCCCACATCTCTTGTGCCCCTATTGCATAGGTGTTTACATCTTGCTTGGCTGGTTGATTTAGTAGCAGGATCCTATGCTTGTTCATCTTGTTGGTGGCCATTATCCCCCATCCGTTCACATAGCACATTCCATTACTATGAGGGCTAACCAGCAAGGATTGATGCCAGGAAAGAGAGCTGTCTGTTAATTGTTAATGCATAGTAAATACCCAGACTTTCCTCTGTTTCTTCATCCCAGAGGTAAGATTCTTCACTATCCAAAGCCCTAGTAAAACTCAAGCAAGGAGCTTTATAGCAACCTCCAGGTTGTGAAGCTATTATGCCAAGTGGAGGAAAAGGTGTGTGACCATGAATGGGTACAACAGTGAAAGAAATTTGGTGAATATCAATACTGTTCACATGAAAAAGATGATATTCAACATTAATAGCTGTCTTGCTTTACAAACTTGCCTTGTAGTTTATGCTGGTTTAAGCAAAACTAATTGAAAATAAGCCTCATGTTGTTCAATTTCATTTAATGATAACAAGGAGCTGATAAGGAAGGAGCCATTTCTATCAAGATTTTTAAAAGTACACAAAGTAAACTTTCACAAAAGCTTACATAGGCTGGTACTCAAGGTTGTTTTTTTTTTTTTTTTTTTTTTTTTTTTTTTTGGTTTAAGCTCTGGTCCAGGCTGACCTGGAATTTTGTAGTCTCAGGGTGGCCCACATCTACCTCTGTTCTTAACCATCTGGTCATTTTATTCCCAAATTCTTAACCATCTGGTCATTCAAAAATTCTGAGTAGTTTCCATTTTGTAAAGGAAGAGATTGAAATTGGATCTGGGCAGAGATAAGAGGTATAAACAGGTATAAAACAGGTCTCCGAAGGCAAAATATTACTATGAAATGGGTAATAAAGCCTTGGTACCTATAACCAAGATTCTCTTCTGCGTTTTTTGACCTGGAACAACTTACCCGTATCAGAGAATTGGAAAAACTCACATGATGTGCATTTCAGCAAATGCAAATGGTGTCCTACTGCAGCTAAATGCTTGAGAAAGTAAGATACTGTCAGGAAACTATTTACAAAGTCACTTTGGCACTAAATATGAAACCACATCTAATTATGAACATGATTGCTACTGTTAAGTACAAGGAAGAGAAGAACCAACTCTGGTAAAGAAAGAAGCATCTTATGATAATGAAATGGTCACTTGTCAGCCATTGTCTAAGAAAAATGTGTAAATAGGGAACATAAAGAAACAATCAATTTCTCTGAAGGTGCTGGCTGGGGAATGATTGTTCTTCACAGATAATTGCAATTTGAGTAATCTTTTATTTCTTTCAATCACGTGAAATGATTTGGCCATTGGGTTTTTTTTTTTTTTTTTCTATCGAAGGAAACACATTACCTCTATTCAATCCAGAGACAATTTCATTTTCACTGGCTTTCCAAAGGAGGATCTATTCCTTTCTAAATGAAAAGCAAAATTCTCCAAACTGCATAGTGATGACATCTTGTAGTCTTAAGTAGCATCTTGCTTACTTGGAAGCATGAAACTTTGTTCATTCTAGGCATAGTGAAGTACTCTGGAAAGATCACTATTTTACACAGGAAACCTTGCTTATCATTCTAATTTAATTTCAGATAGAGGTTTGATTAGATTAGATTAGTTTCCTCATGTGTAAAACAATAGAAATATTTTGAAAAGAACTTCCTATTTATCTCTTAGATTTTATGGGTCTTTTGATCAATAAGTATATTTGCAAATCACCTAGCTTTAAGTGTCATAGGGTCCATATAGTAGTCTTGAACTCAAGAGATGGATATATTCTTTCTCAAGCAAATTCATTTGATATACTAGTAGGTTTGGTGGACCAGTGGGTCTTCTTCCCCTAGCTTTGGTTTACTAATTAGTGAACCTTAATTAGAGATATATACTCTTTCTACTTCACAGAATGGAAAATCAAATACAAAATACTTTCCCTTCCTTCCTTCCTCCTTTCTGTTTTTCTTTTCTTTTCTTTTTTCTTTGTAGTTTTTCAGGGTAGAGTCTCACTCTACCCTGGCTGACCTAGAATTTACTATGTAGTCTCAGGCAGCCCCAAACTCACAGAGATCCTCCTACCTCTGCCTCCCAAGTGCTGGGACTAAAGGCGTGTGCCACCATGCCTGGCTCAGGTTGCCAAATCTTTAAACTATTTTCAAGAATATGTAATCAAAAAAGGACCTAATTTGTGGAGAAATTATAATGATATGATTTGTTGAATAGTACAAAGTGAGAATTTTGACTCAATCTAGTTTGTGATCTCCTTTTAAAATTAATCAGCCATATTTAGAAAAATGGAATAGATATCTATAACAATAGAGCAATAAATATTCCAGACTGAGATATAATATATCTAGTAAGAATTGAATAAAGAATTTTAAATATATTTGATTTGAACTGAATGAATTTTTGATTACTTATGGACAGCCTACAGTTGGAGGTTTTCATAGAGTTAAAAAAGTTTTACGTTGAAAAAAATAAATTTACTGTGAATCAGAGTTCAGCTAGTACATGATTTATTTAATCAATTCACTTGAATATGCTATCCATCCTCAACATTTCTGAGGGCTGTGCATTATAACTACATGGCTGAATATAATACCTAATAATTTGCAAATCGCTTTGTTCCTCCTGACATATCTCTATTTATAATGAAGAGTCTCTCGTGAATAAGCATTGTAACCTTCACAAGCTCTTGAGAAGGCCAAGTTGAAGTAATGAACAAACCCTTATAAACTACCTTCTATAAATTGGTTTTAATCTGAATGCTGTTTACTTCACAATATAGGAAATTTTCTATTCTTGTTGTGGACCTCATGTTGCATTCCTCTTACATTCTGCAGTGCAGGACTTTATTGGGCTCTATCATTTGCATAAGTGTTTTTATAGTTAACTAGTAAGAACATGATGGGTTTACAGAGATTAATAATGTAAGGAATGCTCCTAGCTAATAGAATGGCACCATTTTTAATATTGCCAAGTTAATTAATAAAAGGCTGCATCATAATTTTAAATTCAGTGCTGATGCTCCTCACACAAGGACAAAGTGTTGCTTGGACATTGTGCATGTCTGCCACTGCTTCTCAGTGCCAGTTAACTGTGCCAATAATTTGCCCTTTTCAAGGTTACTTGATTTTTCCATATAGAGGGGTCTCTAAACTGACTTTGGATAGAAAAAACAAAGAATAAAATTTAGCTATTTATAAACAGTAAACATGAAAGAAATTACTTTCATTCCCTTTAAAGTGTGTCTTCAACATTTTTATGACATCAGTTCTTTTAAATGGAATACATAGATACCAATATCAGTATCTTTCATAAACCTTTCTGTATAAGTAATAAGAAATATATAATGTGGTTATATTTAGTCACAGACCCTTGGGCAAAAGGAAGGAGATGTATATTCTAGTCTGACTTTTGACTAGCTATGGTTGAGCTTGGGGCAAATCACAGTGTTGCACTGCATGACATGAATATAAACTATATCAATGGCTTCCATTTCTCTACAGTTGAGACATCTGTCATGAAAGTACACTGGAAAGATAACAATTAAACAATCTATGTAAGGTATTTGAGATCAAATGATTTCATTTCAACTTACTTTATAAAAGCTTAAAAGTTACTATGTAAAGATTGGCATTGTCTCTAAAATAAAATCCATACTCATTTTCATAGCACTCAAAGACCTGCTCTTGTTTGTGGTCACACCTGCTTCTCTTACCTCATGGGCCTTCTTCTTTCTCCAAATTCAAGTTTTTCTAACTTGTAGTTCAGTGCCTTCCAGGAGAACTTACTGCAGTGACAGAAATATTCTGTGTGAGTGTACTCTAGTATGTTAACTAGTAGCCACATGTGACTATTAAGAACTGGAAATGTGACTGATACACCTACAGAACTGAGTTTTATTTAATTGTAGTTCATTTACATTTAAAGCAATCCATATGTGGCTGGAGGCTATTGTATTGGGCAATACAACTGCGGTTCTTCAAGTTAGATGTGTTATTCTTATTTCCAGTCCTTCAAATGTCAAAATATACTACTCTCTCTGCCCACATAGTTTGCTACTTCATTAAACTAATTTTTATCTCTCCATGGTATAATATCCTTAAGGAGGTATTCACATACTCCTAATGTGAATGTTTCTGCTATGGAATCTCTGGTTCTTACTAATATTTATTGAGGAATTTTAATGTTACACTAAACCTATTTATTTATTTATTTATTATTTATTTATTTATTTTTTTGTTTTTTCGAGATAGGGTCTCACTCTAGCTCAGGCTGACCTAGAATTCACTATGTAGTCTCAGGCTGGCCTCAAACTCATGGCAATCCTCCCACCTCTGCCTCCTGAGTGCTGGAATTAAAGGTATGCGCCACCACACCCGGCTACAAAATGTACCTAATTTAATCCATACAAAAACTGAAATAGAAAATGGCTATTATTGTCCTCACTCTACAATGAGAAACTGAGTTTTAGGTAAAATAATTAATGAAATGTGAATTCCCCAGTAATATAATATTTTACAATGCCTCAAATTTATTTCAAAGTCTGTATTCAGACTTTATATTTTATTCAGGCCTATATTTATTTCCTTGTATCTTTGGCACAATGGAAATATCCAATTATTGTTTTCTGATGAATGAAAAATCTTGAAACATGCCATTTGCATTTGAAAACTATACATTTGTCATAATTATAAGCTAGTATTATCAGATGCTTTCAAATAGTTTTTTACTAAAGCATATTTTTAGGTTTCAAAACTATGCTGCTTCTCAACATACTGTCCCATTAAATATAAACTTAATAGTATTGTATTTATTAGCCAATGTCTCCAAAATTTTGTATTTATTAAAGTTCCGTATATAAGGAATGTCATATACAGTGTAGTATAAAAAATCCTGAAGTAAAAGTATATGAGTTATCCTTCTGCTCTTCTAAGATGTGACCTTAGATAAATGAACTCTCATTCCTTAATAATAAAATTGGTTATATCATTTTAAATTCCCTATTTCATTGTGTGTGAAATAATATTTGAAGCACAACAAATGCACAAAATGACAGATATGACTGGATAATGTGAATACCTTTAATAAGCATTTTTATGAAATACTTAGCCAACCATTTGTATTTTGATATGTCTTTTAATGATGATATTTAAAATAAACATTACTCTTCTAATTTCACAGAGCTGATAGCATGGGCATATTATTAAAATTTTTCTAACTTCTTCAGTCTAATTTTTTCTGCCTGGTGTGTAGAGAGAAAATCTTGCCTCTTTTGACTCCTGTGAGCATGTTCTATGGTCCTAATTTGTGGTATAGCCAGAGGAAGCTTGTCTAAGAAAAGTGGTCCACTGCACTGTGAGCCAAATTGTTGAAGGCAAAGATGAATTTAAGAATGGAAACTATTTTGTAATTTAAGTATTGTGACTTCTAATAAGACAGGTTAATTATATAGCAAGCCTCTCATTCATTCATCCATCATTTGTCATTGTTCCAGTGTTTGAGATGGGGTACATACCATGAGGTAATCACAAACTTATGCTCACTTTGAACATGTCTGCTGATGAGTTTCAAAATTAACATCCTGGCTTTTACACCAAAAAGACATTCTAATACAATCATAAATATTTTTGTGTCTTTAAGTTGCTACTCCAACTCACTCACCAGCCCTTCTAAATATTGTGCATGATTATCCTCAGTTTTATTTAACTGACTATCTTCTTTACTTCAGAGGTGAGATGTGTAGTGCAGGCAGATATAAACATCAATGACATCATTTATGTATTATATTTTTACTTATTTACCCTTATTGTTTCTTCCCAATGAGTTCCAAACCACTGGTGAAAAACTAGAGTTTCCCTTTCATTTCTGGACAACCTCTCAAGCAGACTTCAGAGGCTTTTCAATGGTTTCAACAAACAGTTGAAGTATACCTGTTATGAAAGCTTTAATGGCTTCTGATTTAAAGCTTTTCCAATATCCTTTGGGTTCGGTAATCTGTTCTGGTTATTATTTCTAGATACAAAACACTCCCAAAGGTAATAATATTACACCACAATAATAATTTATATTTTCCCATCAACCTTCAGTTTGGGTGATGATACCTCATTACTGCTGTACATGGTCTAGCTTGGGTGAGTTACAGGAGGCTGTATGGTCTATTGGAAGACAGCTCTGTCATGTGGCTGGCAGTTTGGCCAGAGATTTGCTCCTTTCTGCACAGGATTCTCCTGGGGAAGCTTGGACTTCCCCATAAAGTGTTTCATGTGTTATTCAAGAGCAAAGGTGAGGAATACTGCAATCATTAGGCTACCACTGGCCCTTGGGATTTGATAAGGGGAGAAATAGAGGGCACTGGAAGAGGGAAGATACTTAGATGGTTAGTGTCTTTGTTATGTTTGCATTGCTGTGACCAAAACACCTGACAGAAACACCTTAATGGAGGAAAGATTTGATTTGGCTCATGGTTTCAAGAATTTTCAACCTATAGTGTTGGGGAAGAGTAGGGGAGCAGCTCAGTTCATGGTAGCAGAAGTGTTTATTAGAGGTTGCTCATATCGTAAAGAATCGGCTACTCCCTCCTGCCAGTTCCCACCTTCTAAAGGTTCCAAAGCCTTCTAAAATAGCACCATCATTTGGGAAACAAGTGTTCACAACATGAGTTTGAGAAGTAATTTCAAATTCAAACCGTAATGAATAGTAACCTAGCATTAGTGTTTTATTTTTTGGGAAGGTGATTGGAAAAAAGATTGCCATCTGAGGCAGTTGGTGGGAATTTAAGATGATCATCTTCACTAGGAACTTTTTGTTCCCTAATGCAGAAGATGTGTCCTTATCTTGTCCCTTATCACTTTGACCATTAGCTCGTTCTAGTGGTAGAGCCCATATGCTCTAGTGGAGTAACTGACTAGATCTAGCATTTACAGTTACTGACTCAATATGACTCAAACCCAAACCCTTTCAAAGATAGCTCTTTGTCAGTGGTGAAGGTAGGGTATTCTTACATTATAACTCCCTTTCTCTTATGCCATCAGAGGCAGCTTGAGTCTTTTAATATTTTCTAAGTAGAAAAATATTGCCAGTATCCAAATAATGAAGGATTCATCTCAGAGTTTCCATGATGTTCATAAATTCCTTATTTCCTCAAAATGGGTCTGAGGTTGGTGACAAGCAGTATTATTATTCTCCTTTTAGGCAGAAGAGAGATGGTAAAAGCAACCTAACAACTTCCTCCACAGAAATTTTTGATTTCTGATGTTCATTTATTTTATCTCATCCAGAGGTGGAAGACAGGATAAAGGTAGTAGACTCAATATTTCTCTACCAAATTATAAGTCCCACATCAATGCTTTGGTACTGTATAGAAGATATAGACCTTTAGCAAGTTATTACTTCCCTTCAGTGCCAGGAAGTCAAAAGCAGCTTAGATGACAATGCCCTACTTTTATATCCTGCGATAGATATGTGCTTATAACTAAATGGTTAATAACTAAATTCATTGACCTTGTTTGTGTTTTAGGGAGCAAATTGCATATGTATATGAAATCAGTGATTAAAGAGTTGGAGTGACACTTCTTCAATAATAGTTTCAAGCCCATCCATATCACTGAGGGTATATTTTCAGTTGGCAAGTCTTGTACTAAAACATTCAAGTTTTTATATCATTATGGTAGATACAGTTTTGTGGCACTGTGTGGAGTCTGAAATAAAATTAGCCATTGTTTTAATGCAGTCAATAAAATAAGTTGGACTCACTGTATTCACAAAGCAGGCATGTGTAACCAGCACATCTGGCAGAGTTTGAAATGTAGGTGAATCCCCAAAGACAGGAATTCAATTTCCTGCTAACTTGTAGAGAGGTAAACTGTGCCCATTACATTCCACAGACCAGAAAGAAACATCAAAAATTTTAATTGAGAAAGAGTCATGATGGTTCCTTTTTTCAAGGATTTAAAATCAGACAAAACATGTTTTTAAGCCTGGCCTTCAATGAACAAAGTATTTATTGAGAAAATACTGCTTTGGTAAGCAATGAAATATAGCTCTCCTCTGCTCTGTATCCCTACTCTCAAGGAGCTTATACTTTGGCTGGATGATGAGAGGCATAATTATGCCCACAGAATATTAACTGCGTCATAAACAGTGTACATCTAGTACAGTGCTTGGTCGCTCAGTGGGCATTCAGCAAATATTTGAAAAATAAATCAGTAACAAAGAGATTGGACTGAACTGTCCTATGGCTACAGAATAGATCTCATGGGTCAAAAAGGTGATTTTTTTTTTATCTTTTTAAAGTTTTTTTTTTTTAAATTTTCATTTATTTATTAATGAGAGAGAGAAAGAAGCAGAGAGAGAGAGAGTGAGAGAGAGAATGGGCATGCCAGACCTCCAGCCACTGCAAATGAACTCCAGACGCATGTGCCACCTGTGTATCTGGCTTACATGGGTCCTGGGGAATTGAACCTAGGTTCCTTGGCTTTGCAGGCAAGCACCTTAACTGCTAAGCCATCTCTCCAGGCCAAAAAAAAAAAAAAAAAAAAAAAAAAAAAAAAAAAAAAAAAAAGATTGTTTTTGATGCTTTATTTTTACCTGCAAACTCTCAATCCATGTGACCATGATATGATGAATGAAATTATTTTGTTTGGGTAAGATAGATTTCTCTCTTTCAATGAATTCAATAGGAGAAATGATTGAGTCACTACCTTGGGAATGAAATAGATAGAGAAAGGAAGGAATAAATCAGATGAAGATGAAAACCCTCAGCTCGGGGCTGTCTTCATATTCAGTGATAGAATCACTGCAGGACCTTTCCCACTCTAATTTCAGGTTAATCTAACAACACAGTTCATAAACAGGAGTAGAGAAAGAGTTTTGCTTTGTTTTTAATGTTGAATTTCTTTTTTAATCTATCAAAACACAGGTGGTAGTTTTGGCCAGGGGCTGCAACTGAAACTTTTTTAAAAACTTTATAAAGGTGCAGAGTTGACCTGACTAAAATTTATTGTGAACAGTTTTTCCTAAATGAATTTCAGGCTCTGGGAGTGGGAAGGTGAGCAACAGAGAAGTGGAAGAGGGGTGGACAATGTTTGAGCCAGTAGAGAGATCCGCTGAGTGTACCACATGCACAACTTGGGCATTCCAGAAGCAAGGTGAGGAAAGTATTTCATTCAAAATGGAAAGCATGAAAAAGCAATGCTTTTAGGTGCATTGTTATAATCAAGAAGACAAGGTTCCTTAACATTTTAGGTTGGTTTCCTTGTGTTGTGATTTTTTTCCCCAAGTACGTTTTATAGTTTATAATCACCTAATGGACAAAAAGCTTTTAAATGATAAAACCATGGGGGGGGGGATTCTTGTTTAGTTGCTTCTGCACTTTTTTGGCTGAAAAAGTATCAGTTGGAAGTTATTTCTTTATATATTATCATAAAATAAATACCATCCCTTTAATCATTTTGCTGAATAATTACTTTGAGCAAACTCATTTTTGCTCCCTAGCCTCAGAAAACTTGTTTCTTGGCACTGCTGGTCAGTTTGAGAAGTTCTAGGGTGTGAACTTGACTGGGAAGATGACTTCTCCTTTCAGAAAAACACTCCCTCCTTCCCCCTCACAAAGGAGTGGGTTCTGACTTGTGTTCAAATATTATTCTAATTTGTGTGTATATGTTAAAAGCAGTTCTGTTCAACACAGGGCTGAAAGGTTGTACTGTCCTTCTTTATTCATGTGTTGATGTTTGTTTGAATTTGTGCATTTGAGCCACATCTCTGCGGGTTATTTTAGGCTGTAAGTTCTTAAAGGACAGAAATTGTTACTCTCCGATTAACTTTGTATATCTTCCAGCATGGGCCTATGTATATACAAAAGCTTAATGCATTCAATCTGTTGAAAAATTACTGAGCCTGGGATTCTTCAAGGGTAAAATTGTAGTCGGTGATATTTTCATTTAAACATGAAATTCATCCGGGCCGATTCTTTCACAGAGCTGTCCTCAGGTAAAGCTGTATGGAAAGGGGAATGAAAGCAAAATGCTCTCCTTTCAACAACATGTGGGAGCAGAGGGAGAGCTCGTTCTCACAAGATATGCATTTGCTAGGTGACAAGTAATCTATCTCTCATAGGAACCTCAGCTGCTGTTCAAACCATAAGTAATAGTCGACATCAGGGTACCTGAAGGACCACAGCGTTTAGAACAGTCTCAAATTTAAATTTCTTTTCTGTTACATGCTGACCTGTGTAATCTTGAGAACCTAACTTCTCTGAAACTCTGCCCATCTACCAAAGAGCGATGATACTGTGAGCCTCACAGTTTGTTCTGAGCATTGTAAGTGGGTGTCATATCAACTGATACATAAAGAAACTTGAGAGCAGAGCCTAGCGTGCTTTACATGGTCACTGTGTAAATGCCTGTAAGTTTTCTGATTTGAAGTCTTGTGAAAATTTAAAAGCAGAATGGAGCCACCACGCATTTAATCCCAGCACTCAGGAGGCTGAGGTAGGAGGATCGCCATGAGTTTGAGGCCACCCTGAGACTACGTAGTGAATTCCAGGGCAGCCTGGACTAGAGCAAGAGCCTATCTAGAAAAACAAAACAAAACAAAACAAAAAAACCAAAACAAACAAAACAAAGCAGAATGAAACAAAACAAAACAAAAATGCAGAATAATATCAGAGACAGTAGGTTAACTTCAGTTGTGGGCATGATCAAGCCGCAGATGCCTGTCAACACTAAGTGAAGAGATATACTGTCTGCCTGAGTGGAAGCAGAAAGGAGATGCTGGGGTGCAGGGCAGACATCTGCCATTGTGCCGTTGTCATTGGTCTGGAGTAAAAGAAGACCTAAAAACAAAACAAACGAACAACAAAAACGGAAGAGGGGGCGGATAGAATGGAAGAGCCAAAGGAAGGGTACGACTCCTTACAATGCAACTGCCCAGACAGAAATTGGCCTTGATATCCATGACCTTGCTGTGCCTAGCAATACCTCCGCAAGACCCTCATAATAGAAGTAAAAGATGATGACATCAAATTAAAAAAGAGACTAATGGAGAGAGGGAGGGGATATGATGGAGAGTGGAGTTCTAAAGGGGAATGGGGGGAGGGGAGAGAAAACTATGCACCTTTTGTATTTAAGTATGTTTTGTTGTCAATAAAAAAAAAAAAAAAAAAAAAAAAAACGGAAGTTTGGCATTCAGAAGTGTGTTTCTCCTGTATGAAAATGTAGGCATTCTAGAGTTATGTGTGGATTTCAAAATTATTGATGATTTAGGCTTAAGCTGCCTTGTTTCTGTCACTGTCAACATCTGTCTTCTACATTACAGCCCAATGCAGCTCCGCGCTCTTCAGCCAGCCTCAATGCTTTGTAAATATTAGGGGAAGGAGAAGGGTGTGACTCCAGGTACTGGTCACATGACCACAGAGCCATAGTTGTCTAGCTAAGCTGGGAACTCTGTAAGGAAGGAACAGAGAAAAATGGGTCCTAAGGTACTGTGGGAAGTGTTCCCAACTCGATTGAAAGTTTCAATTATCAGCCAGGTGCGGGGGCACACGCCTTTAATCCCAACACTAGGGATGCAAAGGTAGGAGGAGGATCACTGTGAGTTTGAAGCTAGCCTAGAGCTACCGAATGAGTTCCAGGTCAGGCTGGGCTACAGTAAGACCCTAACTCGAAAAAAAAAAAAAAACCAAAGTTTTAATTATTAAAAAAAAAAAAAAAAAAACCTTGATAGTTTCATAATTAAAAGAGTTGAGGTTTCACCTATAGACAAAATTCATTCAAAGAATATATTGAATAGAAATTATAACTTTTTCATTAATAATAAAATATTTTCTAAACAGCCCAATCTAAATAATCATAAGGTTGAAATGTAACTTTTCCCTTTTTAAATTTTCAAGATTTGTGGCTCCATGGTAATTCTTCCACTATTTTTTTTTTTCAGAGAAATTTTATCTTTCACGTAGTACTCTTATCAGTGTAAGGATATAGTCTTTTTATTTTCTAAATTCATTCAGGAATAAATGTTAAGCCCATGTTAAATCTCTCTCCATATTATTCTTTTTCCCTTTCACCCATCTTTCTTCCCTTCAACCATCCTGTGTTGAATATTTGTATGAATTAGTTTTTTTTTTATTTATCCATCTAATTTGAAGAGTGGACCTCATGTGTTTCATTATAAACAATAAATTTTTAGATTTATTTTTTATCATACTCTTTCTGTTTTTAGAACTGTTGAATTTGTTATTATTACCAACTCTCCTTTTTAAACACATTAGACATTTTTTTCCTGATAAAAATAAATGTGGAGGGGCCAGAGAGATGGCTCAGTCGTTAAGACCCTTGCCTTAAAAGCCTAAAGACCCAGGTTTGATTCCCTAGTACCCATGTAAAGCCAGATGCACAAGGTGGTGCATACATGTAGAGTTCATTTGCAGTAGCTAGAGGCCCTAGCACACCAATTCTCTATCTATCCCCCTGTCTCATAGATAGCTAAATAAAATAAAAAATAAATATTAAAACGTGCTAAAATTAGTCTATTAAAATGTTGGCTTGTTTCTTTTACTTTTATGGCTTTTAAGGTAGTGTGTATTTTTCTAAGTTTAAATTTAATTTCATAAAATTTAATGTGACATGTTATTATATTCTTGCAAATGTTTTATTAGTCTGTATTTGGTGTTGGATTTTAGTACCATGTTGTATAGAAAGACAATAGCTGGCAGGACAGATTTTATGGATTACAAAAGTAAGTGTAAGCATAGAGGATTTAAAATATTAGTAAATATAATATAATAATAGCATAGAATATTACTTATTGGAATAATGCTTATTTTACCGCAAAGAAGATAATTTCATTGGTTGGAAATATGGGAAGATAAATAATAAATATTTTTGGTCAAGGTTTGATTGTGACAGAAGCTACATAGAGCATTCAGAAAGGAAAGTTGAATATACAGCATAATTAGCACATGGGAATGGAGGTTGCTTCAGATGATTTAAGGAGAATTCCAAAGAATATAGAAATAGTAGTGTGAAACAATTACCACCTTAATTATAGAACACCCAATGAGGATTTCCACCACACACACACACACACACACACACACACACACACACACACACAGACCCCTGAAATCCAGGCCTTATTAGGGAGAACAAACTCATGAGTCACTGACTGGGAGTTCACTCTGGTGCTACACCATTGTAACTTGAGGAAAATCTGTCTTCTAATTTGCCGGGGAAAGAGGTTCACAGGACGGTGTCTCTCTGGAAGCCCATCCATGTAAAATCACCCAGGTCAGATGCCAGAAGAAGCAGCTGGCTATTGGTTCTCCACTCGTGTGCAGTAAGAATTGGGTACCAAGAAAGCTGCCTAGGAGGCAAAAGCTAGGCTGAGTCAGTAAAATAGAACCAGGGAAGAAACCTGCCTTCCTCAATGCTTCTTCATTGCCCTCTGCTGACAAGTAAGTGTTAGCCTTATTCTATAAGACAAAGGAAAATGGTTTACGGGCCCAGTTACATTTTCTCAGAGCAGACAATGAAGAGTGCATTTGGAAATGAGTCAATTAACTGGTAGCTATTGTTATAATATAAAGTAAAAAGATGCCTCAGCAGTTAAGGCACTTGCCTGCAAATTTGATTCCCCTGTACCCATGTAAAGCCACGTGCACAAAGTAGTGGATGTATCTGGAATTCATTTGTAGTAGCTGAAGGCCATGGCATGCCCATTCTCTCTGTTTGTCTCTTCTATTTCTCTCTATCCTTGCATATAAATAAAAAACATATTTAAAAATATTTAAATTGGTGAAACCATGGATAAATCTTTAGGCTCCTTTCCTTCTTAGCACTGTTACTTAAATCCAAGAAATAACATCACCTTCTATTGGGCTTCATATGTAAAATTTAATATGCATATCTAGTGTCAACCATTTGATTTCTGATGCTATTTTTCAGTTGAAAGAACCAGTGTTCTGTAGAGAATAAATATCTCTGTGTTTGTGTTATGTTACTAGAAGCAAAAATAATTTTTAAAATATTTGGAATGACAAGGAAGCCTGCTTAACTTGTTTTGCTCCAGCTAAATTGGCATAATTTTAGTCCTAAAGGTTTAGTGAAAGTTCAGGAATCCAGTACTATTCAAGTAATGAACATAATATATTTATGAAGAGAGAAATTTTTATTTGTATTTATTAGAAAGTATGCGATCACTATACTTCATTCTGTTACTGAAATCCATGTAACATAAATTCAGTTGAAGTCCATACATGGGCATGGAATCTTATCAATTGCAAGTAGGTATTACCACCAAAGAAATTATCATATAAGTTGTGAAGGAAATGAAAGTTTGAGTAAAATATTTAGGAGTGCTTATGCTTGGTGTATTGCGTTACATGAGGAAGAGCAGCTTATAGAAGGAGCTCAGCCCTGTAGTAGCATTTGGGGGAAAAATCAGTCATTTATGAACCAATATAATATCTTTTAAAATATTATATTTATTTGAGAGTGAGAGAGGGAAAAAGAGGGAGAGAAAGGGAAATGGGCATGCCAGGGCCTATAGACACTGCAAAAAATTCCAGATGCATGTGCTACCTTGTGCATCTGGCTTTACATGGGTACTGGGGAATCAAACCCTGGTCCTTAGGCTTTGCAGGCAAGTGCCTTAACTACTGAGCCATCTCTCTAGCTCCCAATGCAATCCTCTTGATAGGTTACTATAATCTGTAAAGTCTATATTGGTAAAACTTTGCTCTTTAATATTTTTGTTATTATTTGAAATATACCTTTTAATTCTATTAGCAATTTTTCTTTTGAAATATACACACATTTAAATGTCTAGACATCAGTAAAATATTAAGCAGTATCTAACATCATCTGATCTAATAAGATATCAAATTACATACACCAATAAATTTCCAAGATTTATTTTGATAACATAAAATTTAAGTCATTTTACATATATATCTTTTAGCAATAATTTTTGTCATTTTCTCTAAAAATATCTATGCAATGGGCCTACTGATTGTCATCTTTTTATGATACATTTTTGTCATTAGTAGTTAATTGCTTTAATACATCAGTCTTTATGATACAGCTTCAAATAAGTTATTTAGAATTGGTATGGCATGATTTACTTATTTGAACCCTTGCACATACAATAATGCCTCTCCAGTAAATTTAATATTGCACCACAAAACTATATTCCAGAATACATAGACAGCATATGAAATTAATCTGATTTGGGTTCTTTTGTAGGTGATTGTCTACTCTGTCTCTAAGATTTTTTACTTCATGTTTAAATGTTAAAATATAGAAATATATGCCTATGTTCTTTGCTAGAAACATTGCCCATTACTCATCATATTCTTTGACACTTCAGACTAATGTTTATTTAGCCTGGTCTTGTTCAAAACACATAACATACTAGCCTACCTCTTTTTCCTAAAATTATGTTCATGAATACATATAAAATTAACATAGATGAAGGGAAGAGAGCTGCAAGACTGAGCTGAAGTATCACCATAGGACAGAGTATGAAATGACAAGTAAGTGGCAAAGGAGGAGGGAGTGGAACTAAGTAGTTCTGACAGCTTTTTAATAAGAGAAACTCAAGATCATGTAAGAAAAGTAGTGACCAAGAAAATAACAGAAGAAACTAAACAAATGTATCTTTGTGGTAAGAATTTACAGAGGAAACTAAAATAAATACTAAAACAATGACAGGGCTGGAGAGATGGTCAAGTTGTTAAGGTGCTTGCCTGCAAAGCCTAATGACCCAGATTTGATTCCCCTATGTAAAGCCAGATACACAAAGTGGCACATGTATCTGGAGTTTGTTTACAGTGGCTAAAGGCCTTGGTGCACCCATTTCTTTCTTTCTCTGTCCTTGCAAATAAATAAATAAAAATATATTTTTTTAAATGACAAAAGCTAAAAATCAACTACATTAAAAAATTAAGCCAGGTGTGGTGGCACACGTCTTTAATCCCAGCCCTTGGGAGGCAGAGGTAGGAAGATTGCCATGAGTTCAAGGCCAACCTGAGACTACATAGTTAATTCCAGGTCAGCCTGGGCCAGAGTGAGACCCTACCTTGAAAAACAAACAAACAAACAAAAAACAAATTAAATTAAATTAACATTGAGAAATATCATAAACAAATTTTCTTTTTTTACTCATTTATTTATTTGCAAGGGGTGGGGGCACACCAAGTTCTTTTGATACTGCAAATGAATGTCAGATACTTGCACCGCTTTTGCATCTGTTTTATGTGGGTGGTTTAGGCAATGAACCCAGGCTGGAAGACTTTGTAATCAAATACCTCTAACAGCTAAATAACCTGCCCAGCCCCTTCAAATTTTTTTGAAGAGGAGAAATCATACAGAAATTTTCAGAGGAAGTAATTAGTCAAATTTTAAGAAATAAAATTTAAAAAAACTATTAACATTTTTCTTTGACTGCATGTGATGCTAAAGGTCAAGTGAGAATATCTTCAGAAGTGTGCTGGCTAGATGGCCCTGCAATTAAGGCACTTGTCTGCAAAGCCTAAAGACTAGGTTCAGTTCCCCAGGACCCACATAAAGCCAGATGCACAAAGTAGTGCATGTGCCTGGAGTTTGTTTACAGTGGCTAGAGGCCTGGTGTGCCCATTCCCTCTCCCTCTCTCTCTCTTTCTCTCTCTCTCTCTCTTTCTCTCTCTGGCTTGCTTCACTTGCAAATAAAAATTTTAGAAAGACAATATCTGCAGGAATGTGAGGGAAGCTGTTGATGAAACTAGCATTCCATGCTTGGGAAAATAGAGCTTCACACAAACCTGAAAGATTAAGCAAGAGTCTCATATCAAATAATTGTTCGGTTCATTTGACTCAAGCACACCTAAAAGGTTGAACTTCTTTCTATTTTTCATTCTGCCATCTTAGGAGTTGTGGTGGTTTGAATTTGCAAATTCCCCATAGCCTCATGTGTGTGCAATTAAGACTCATCGTAAAATGGGCTGGAGAGATGGCTTAGCGGTTAAGGCGCCTGTCTGCTAAGCCTAAGAACCTGGTTTCAATCTCCAGGTCCCACGTTTAGCCAGACGCAAGGGTGCAATGCTGCACTTGACCACAAGGGGGCACATACATCTGGATTTCGTTCACAGCAGCTGAGAGACTGCTGGCACGTCCATCTCTATTTGTCTCCCTCTCTCTCTGTGTCTGTCTCTCTCTCCGTCTCTCTCCAAATCTAAATAAAATAATTAAAAATAAAAAATAAAATAGACAATAAAATTGTGAAAATAGACAGTTCTAATGATAAAAGATAAGGCCATAAATAATGATATCTACCAAGAAGATATGAAGTGACATAATTGTTTTTCCACTAAAGGAATATGAGATGAAATACATGGAAGAAAAAAAGGAAAATATCAGACATGTAGGATTTCAAAGAGTATAAGCCTTTAATATAATTATCTTACTCTTTAAAAGTCAAGTACACAAACATAAGCAATGATTTATAATTGAACTAAGAAATAAATATAAGATAAGTAAACAAAAAGAAATCATGTGCACACATTTTTCAAATAATTTCAAAACAAATAAAAGCTTGTCTTTGGGTACTGGGCATTTACTGTGTGCCAGGTACCAAACTAAGGACCAGAATGTTTTCTAAACCATTATGTTAGGCTAGAAAAACGTTAAATTCCCCAAAGCAGAAATAATACCAAGTTCAATTTCTACCACAGTGCAATAAAATTAGAAGTTAGGAACAGAGACAATAAACAAATCAATCAACTTGAATGTTTTAAACACCTAATAAATAATTATTAGGTTAAAGAGACAATAAAAATTCAAATAAAGTATTTTGAAATGAAGCATGATGAGAGGATTACAAATAAGAGTCCCTGTTATTGAGCAAAAATAATTGCAAAAAAGAAAATTATGACCTTAAATTTGTTTATTAGGAAACAAGGAAAATGAAAATAGAATGAATCAAGAATTCAACTCAAGGAGCTGGAAAAGGAATAAAAAGTAAGCAAAAAGAAAACAGAAGGAGGTTAATAAAGATAAAAGTGAAAATTAATAAAATAGAACAAAAACAACCAGACTTAAAAAAAGACTTGATCAATAAGACTAAAATCTGGTTCTCTGAAAAGGATAAAATAGAATAATCTTTGCCAAATTTTATTTTTTAAAAGTAGACTTAAAGAAACATTATTATAAACAAACTGAGCAAGGCTACAGATGCAAAATAGGTTTTTAAATAAAGTCCATTTCCCAAGAAAAATGCCAAGAAACCCAAAAGCACATGAAAATTTAGATTAGATAAATAATCATATACAAAATTAAATAGCTATTCTAAGTTCTGCCTCTGAACAAATACCACAGACATGTCTACCATGAAGAATTGTAAAAAGCAATGCAACTTGATAGCTCTTACAAACAAAGTTTCTTAACTCATTCTACAGATGAAAGTTATTATGATACCAAAATTAGATGAGGAATATAGAAAAATAGAGCTATCATACTCATGAATAGAGAAAGAAATTCTAAAATAATAAAACTGAGCAGTCTAAATCCCAGTACTATACATGTAATGATGAAGTAGGATTACTAGTGAAAATGTAATGGACCACTTTAAACAATGATAAGAAAAATTTCCCACATGGCCAACTTAAAATGTTAAAGGCAAGACACAACATGAGAGGACAGAATAATGCTTAATACTGAAGCTGTGTTGTTATTCTCTCATGATTAATTTATTATTTTATGATTCCATATAATGGCTATTAAAGTCCCAGTAAGAATTTCAAAAAATAGAATTTGACAAACTACTCTTAAGTTTATCTGGAAAAGGAGATGTAGTATAGTCAGGATAATTTCTAAATGAAAATAGTAAAGGATTCTTCACCTAGCCATCATTAAGACATCATAAAACTACATTGGCACATGTAATGTGCATATGTATATGTGAAGTATATTTAATACAGTAGGACATTGTATTTCTGGGGAGCTTTGTTATTTAGTTTTAAGAGTGCTGGCTTGGGAGTCATGTCATTGATTAAAATTTCTGCTCCATCCATCACTAGATGAAACAAAATCTTTGACAAATAGTGTTATCATCTATAATATAGGAATAAGTATTTTACAATATTATTCAGAGAATTAAATGTTTTATATAAATTAGGTTTTGTGAAAGCATTGTATATCACATAAATGAACCAAAAATTTTGATAAATTTTAATTATTGACTGGCTGTGGTGGTACATGCCTTTAATACCAGCACTGGGGAAGCAGACGTAGGAGGATTGCAATGAGTTTGAGGCCACCCTGAGACTGCATAGTGAATGCCAGGTCAACCTGAGCTAGATTGAGACCCTACCTCGAAAAACCCAAAAGAAAAAAATATTATTATTACTATTTAACAAATATTGCTAGTGCACTACAGACTAGGACTAGAAATGTTTTTGTATCATTATTATTAAGCATTGGGTAAAGAACTAACTTCCAGAACTAGGGGAATAAGTTACTATTGGGGAAAACGTTGCCTAACTCCTAAAATATGTGAATACAGTTTCCTGCATAAAGATTAAACATACTTAAAAACAAACAATTTTGCCTGGCATTTGGTAGATCGTTATCAACTTAAGACCTACTAAAAGTTTTCTACTTCATATTTAAATCAGACTTCTTTCTGTGTTACCAATTACCCAGGTTTTGTCTCCCTTCCCTTTCTTCCTTCCTTGTTTCCTTTCCTTCCTTCCTTCCTTCCTTCCTTCCTTCCTTCCTTCCTTCCTTCCTTCCTTCCTTCCTTCCTTCCTTCTGTCTCTCCCTCTATCATTTTACTTCATTTATTTGCAATAATTTCCTTTGTATTTATTTATTTATTTATTTTTTTTTTTTTTTAGAGAGAGACACACAGACAGACAGAGAGAGAGGGAGAGGAAGACAGATCGAGAATGGGCGCGTGAACGAAATCCAGATGCGTGCACCCCTTGTGGGAAAGTGCGGCATTGTGCCATTGCGTCACTGCATCTGGCTAAACTTGGGACTTGGAGATTGGAACCACTGGAGATTGGAACCAGCATTCTTAGGCTTAGGAGGCAGGCGCCTTAACTGCTAAGCCATCTCTCCAGCCCTTCCTTTGTATTTTTGAGAAACTGCTTACATTTACTTCCAAACGCAATTTAATTATTTGCAGTATCATTTTAACTCTTTACTTCTAGTCATGGAAATGTTAGTTATATTATTTAGTTCACTTTTAGCTATCTTAAATTCTGATTGCATTTGATGCCTTTCAAAATTACTGTTATTATATCAGATTCTTCATCTATTATTACATAGGATCAATTCATCTTGACTGTTGGCATAAACAAAAATATTGTCTATTCACTTTTTATTCTAAATTTAAGCTAAGCTTTGCCTAAGCACATTTGTTTTCTGATTAGTTATTACTTTTATTAACTTTTTAAAATACATTTCTTTGAGCCAAGCCCAACAGAATGTATTTTTTTTTATGTGAAAGGGCAAGACAGAGGGTTGGAGAGACAGCTTAGCCGTTAAGGTGCCTGCATACGAAGCCTAAGAACGCCCATTGGATACTCCAGGTCCCACATTTAGCCAGACACAAAAAGTGACGCAAATGCACAATGCCACACGTTCCCACAAGGGGGCGCACACATCTGGAGTTGGTTCACAGCGGCTGAGAGGCTGCTGGCGCTCCCATTCTCTATTTTTTTTTCTCTCTCTCTCTCTCAAATTAAAAAAAAAAAAAAGAGGGGGTGATAGAGAATTGGCATTTAATCAAACTCCAGAATCATGTGCCACCTTGTGCATATGTACGATCTTGTGCACTTGTGTTACCTTGCGCATCTGGCTTAAGTTGTTATCTGAACAGTCAAACATGGGTCCTTAGGCTTTGCAGGCAAGTTCCTTAACTGCTAAGCCATCTCTCCAGTCCATTGTTTTTACTCTTTAGGTTTTAAAAATCTGTGGTTTTGTGCGAGAGTTTAGTCATTTTTGTTACCATTTGGGAGGGGGTATTTCTTTACCCTTCAATGAGAATGTTTTTTGATAGACTTTATAGACCTCCTTGTTGAGAAGCCAGCAGGACCAAATCTGAAAGAGGGTCTCTTGTGGACATCCTCTGCCTGGTGTCCTGTACTGGGGTCTTCTTCATCACTCATGGATCTTCCTGACAGTTGCCCATCATATGCCAAATTTTATCTTCAAGCCGAATAGGGAAATACAAATACTAAAGGATGAAAATTGATGGCAATGAGTGTCAAGCAAATGTTATAGTGTGTCTTCTCCCCCTTTTTGTCATGGACGACTTGTTTCAGAGGTAGATGGAGGCAGTGCAAAATGGGTAGAAACCTCACAGTTCTGTCCCAACACATCGCGGTTAAGAGAACGCAGGTGAGTAGGAGTGGATGCAGATAACCCATCCTTCCTCACAGCTGATCATCCTGTGACACTCGTCTGCTGCCAGCTGTTCAGCATCAGTATTTCAATAAAAGGATGGGGAAAGGTGAAGGAGAAAACAAATTTTAGCTTGTTTGTTTGTTTGTTTGTTTATTTATTTATTTTACTCTAGACTAGGGTCATGCTATCTTCCAAATACAAAAGTAATATATGGCTCTAAAATCATACTTGGAAAACGCAGAAAATTAGAATAATTTAAGACACTCAAACTCCAATAATACAAAGAAAATTATAATAAAATTGTTTAATTGTCTTTTCTACTTAATTCGTTTTTTGTGCTAATCCCATTTCAGAAAAAATAAATTAAACTGAACCAGTGGCTTTGTTCCTGTTAAGCAAGTGCTTTACCACTAAACTACATCCTCAGCCTGAAAGGATGGAGGACATTTCATGTACTACTGATGTTCATATCTGTATCCCATGGACCAGCATGACACCTTGTACATATGAAAGAATGATTTACCAACTATGAAGCATATATATTCCTTTCTTTTCTTAGAATTCATGACTTTCCTTTGCATAAGTCTGGGTAAAGGACTTTATTTGTTAATTTTGACTGTATTCTTTGATATGCCCATAAATTTTAATATTTACCTATCATTTTGACTGTATTCTTACTGTCCTCATAAATATGTATACTTAGAGTTTTACAAACATTTGTAAGGTTTTTTGATATAAAAATAAAATATATTAAGCATTAGCTAAGCACTATTAAGCTTTTCTTTTCCTTCAGCTTTCTCTTCATAATGAATCATCGTGATTTATTTTTACAAATAACTTGGATATTATTGCATTATTGAAAATGCTAAAATAAATTATAAACTACTTTAATTTTTCTAAATTATACCTTTCTTTTTTCACCTGTTTGTTATTATAATCAAAACTTGGTTATTAAAATTGATATAAGATGAATGATAATTTATTATTGGTTAAAATAAATCATTTGAAAATATCCTTATATAAACTTATCAAAATATTTATTTACTTTCATAACACATTCTAAGTATAACACAGAGGTCTGGAAAGGTGTAACTGGGAATTCAATTAATATAATTTTTAATATTTTCAATATAATAAGTAGAATGAATGCAAAGTATTATAAAACATTATAGAGGTAAATGAAAATTAATTTTGTTTTTAACATCCTGAAACAGCATTGTTTGTGTACTGGTGAATGTATAACTACATAGTTTATATAATGCTGCAGTATTAATTTTCATTGCATGAGCTAAAATTTCTATACTTTTGGAGATAGGTTTGTTAACATGAGATCAAAATAACTAATCATTTAAATCTTTAAACCAATCAGTGGCAAGGAAAAATTAAATGAGACCAGTTAATAGATCTAGGAAACATTTTTTTTTCTGCATTTAGAGATGATATTTATGAGCTATCATTGGTGTATCAGACATTTTGGTTGTTTTTCTAGTATTAAGTGATAGACTTTGTGGTCTTGCTCATTCATAAAACATCTGGCTAGAGTTAAGGATTCAGTTTGTGGCTACAAAACAGAAGGAATCCATGAGCCCTCAGATGTATTAAATCCAGCATTTTGTTGTCAATTAATTCAGCACTCTTGGCCAACAGAATACTTTAAAAAATCAGTGATTTGTCTTTTGTATTTTTAGACAGAACCTTTGGCACAATATGCAACAGAGCTCTAAATCTTAGAAGATACATTCTTTTGAAGTTTCTCATTATTTACTAGAGGAAGACAACCCCTTGCCATTTGATTTTTGGCTATGAAATATTCTTGCAGTCATAAGGATATTAAGAGCATATATTTCTTAAAAGATACAGTAAAAAAATCTTAGGTCTCACTCCTCTCCCTCCCTCTTCCAAAATTTAACATATGCCTAGCAATGTCTACAGATTCGTGGCCACAGCCTGGTGACTATGTGAGGGCTGCTCTGGCTGAGCCAGGTTCAGAAGCCCCAGAGAGTGGTCAGTCTTCTGTCTGAGATCTTGTCCTAAGTGAGTGGGACCCTTCTCCGGCTCTATGGTTTGCAAAACAATAAGTGTTTTGGCAGAAGTTGCATCCATCATTAGAAAGACAGCTAACACCAATACAGTCAAAGCAAAGGTTCGGACAATCTTTTTGTCATATAATATAGACTGAGGTATCTGATTGACTTTAGTTTTTTTTTTTTTTTTTTTCCTAGTGTGAACTAGTAAAATAATGTACTGGAGGTGTTGTATATGCCAAATCTTTTAAAATAGTTTTTGAAAATGAAGGGAATTTTCTGGACAGAAAGTTAAAATCTTTTTTACAATAATTTTAGCATTATATGTATTTACATATCATGATTTTTGAACTATATAATAAGGATAAGTTGCTTTGTGAATAAAGTAGATCTGCCTATCTTGTTGGCTACTGGGGCTGTTGGTCTTTACTGTATCAGAGGTTTATGAGATGGACTGGATGGGGTTTGACTGGTCTTCACTCATTGGCTTGCCTTTGATGGCATCTTATTATTCATTTATAGGGATGTTCAGGAATCACTACATTGTGTAAGACCTGCAGGAACAAGGAGTTATGAAAATTACAGCTCAAAAAGAATTGGAAAAGGGCACCAAATACCTATGATGCCCTAGGTAATTATGTGGAAATGCCAATGTTGTATAACTGATTTATGTTGGAAGCAAACCATACATGGTTCCGATTTTCAATTTTAGACTATGTAGTTCCATCACTCTCATTTTCTGCCCTGGTTATTTGTGTTATCTAAATAGCTACTGTTTCATAATAAAATATTCCCCCATTCAATGGTTTGAACAAGCAGTTCTGTGGCTCAAAGGATGCATCAAGGTGAAGGTTCCCAGCAGGCAACCTATTTTAGCAGCCCAGCAAATAAGAAGAACCAAAGAGAATGCTGTCAAGATGGGTATAGCCACCATTTATAACCTGCCTCAGGAGTGAGGTCCCATCTGGCACCATATTTGCATGTGAAAAGTGAGTCATTGTTTCTAGCCAGCACACTTCAGAAAAGCATCCATAGGTTAACAGGCACATGGACTGATGATGATTTTTATTTATGTATTTATTTTATATAGCGGCTATGTAGCCTTGAACTCACAACTATCTCTTACCTTCCCAAGTGCTGAAATTACAAGTGTGTGTGCCACCATGTCTAACTCTATCTGATTAATTCTTAAAGTACTTGACTTCATTCCCCCATCTCTCTAATAAAAGATCTCAAGGTCCAGGTGAATATGCCATTGAGCCTTTTGGTGTATTCATATTTTCAAATTTTATCTTTAATGTTGATGGATGCCAAAGTTGGGTTTGATCTCTTATCTTTCTTCTTGTCACCAAATCATCTTCTTGTGCCCCAGAACTGCCTACAGAAAGCCCAAACCAATCCAGTGATGTACACTGAGCATCTCTCAGGTCAGTGAAGGGAAAACTGACTGACTAGTGATGGATGGCTTCAGCCTAGTTATAATCTATGAATGTAGTATTAATTTTAATTGGTCTTGTGGTTAGTGATACAAGATTGAACTTTGAGAGGAGATCAGTGATCACTTACTATGTTTGTAGCACTATTTATACACCCCTATCTTTATAATATCCCCACATATACTATTCTATATGGTGAGTACTGTTTTATTTATAGGCAAGGAATCTAAGCATTTGGAAAGTTAGGATGGTTAATTTTAAGACCTTCAGGCTTTAGGAGATGCAATTGTAGCAAAATATGGTTAAGCTCTACAGAGTCCTCCTGGGTTCTGCTACTAAATGATCCTCCTTCATGAAGGAAATAGAATAAGGGACAAAGAGTCAATGCTTTGTGAACAGCTATAATATGCAAGGCATTGTTCTCAGCTTCTTATCTTGGTTAAATTCTCTCCAAAAGTGTTCATGGTGGAATTATTATTATCCTACTTTAAAGATCAGAAAATCCCATCTATTTGGTATTCATTTATGTATACATTGATATTTAGAGTTAACTCAAAATTATAAAATTGTATCTACCACCATTCTCTGCACACTTCCATATGTAAAGAGATAAGACACACAGATGCATGCATCAATAGTATATTTTTTAAACCTCTCAGAATTACATTACACTAGAAACTATTTAAATGTCTTTTGAATCAGTACGGTAATGTTCTTGTTTTAAATTGTGTTCCGATATTCTTTACAAATGGATAGTACACGAATGCTATATATGGTGGCCTCTTGTTCAGCAGAGTGCAGAATTGGAACAAACCATTGTGGTTACTATGTTTGGCCTTCAGTAAGTGCTGAATAATTTGAGTACCTCAAGCCTCAAAATAGTTTCCAAAGACAAAAAAAAAAAGTATTAAAATTAGGCAAAATTATGAGCTAAATGAATGTAAGGGACATTTGTCTGTTTTTTTTAGTAGATTTTCTTCTGTTCACAGTTGGAAGCTTCAAAGGAGACATTTACATTCTACTTCACTGTGTCAGTCAACCTGTGAACACACGATTCTGTGACCGCCATGTGGCGTGTGCAGCAGGTGAATAATCTGATGTTCACTGCTGAGACTTGATTCACATTCTTTTATAATCACATATTAGTTTAATTATTTATCCTTCATGTTTCCATGAAGAGGCACAATTTTTATGTTAACATGCTAAGTTACACTAGCTACATAACTACAACATGAAATACTTCACAGGAGAAAGTTAATTGTTGTAAATCAGATGTGAAGGAACTATCACATTATTTTTTAGTGGTTCCCATCATGTTGTTTATTTTATTATTTTTTATTTTTCAAGAGGAAGAATCGATTGCTTCTTTTCTTTAAAATACTAAACATTTTTTTTCTAAAGTAGCTTTTGTCTTCTTTAGGGTTTCATGCATTTCACTGAGGGGTGTGTTTTCTTTTTAGAATTAATTCTTCATTATTTTCCCCTTCCTGCTCCAGTTAACTCAGTCATTTATAATTTTGTCAGATTTATTTATCTATTCACGGAACCAAATTTATCCTCAAGTCATTCTTTTAAACAGTAAAAGGGACCAAAAAAAGAAAACATTAAAGGACTCCAGTGCTCTCACAAAGAAACTGCCAGTTCAGTCAACAAAATTTAAACTTCCAGTAAAAACAGAAAACTCTCTGAGGTGTAGACCCCAGTGGCTCAGAAAAGCCACAAGTTCAAGTTGACCCCGCCAAAAGCATTTATACTTTTAGCCAAACTTATTAAAACAAAAAATCATTTGAATGGAGAAAAAACATGCTTCTGAGTTTCATAACATCAAGATGACAGGCTACAAAAGGATTTTATTTTTAATAATCTTGCCTACTAAACTGGACTCTAAATCTGTTTTGCTTTCAAGTTCCTCTCCTTCCCACTTTCCAGTCACTTTTAGAATAGGCTGTCCACCCTTAGGACTAGAAAACAAAACACCACAGTTGGCAGGAAGCATATCTTTTCTTTTTGAAAAAGTCATTGGCATATATTTATTTATTGTACAAACTGATTGGTTTCACAAAGATATTTTCATACAAATATAGCATGTACTATGACCATATTTACCCCCTCTCTCTAGTGCTGTTTGTCCCCCAGTCTCAGTTCAATGATTGTGACACACACACACACACACACCTCAAAATTACAGAATAATAAGTAACTGAAAAACTATTCTTTAGAAAGTTGTATGCCATTTATTCAATGATTTTCTCTTCCTTTCTAGGCTACCTTTCATACTGTTTCATGACTCAAGGGCAAATTGACTCACCCAATCATAAATGCACTAAAATCATCAATTCTAGTTCATTCTGCCATAAGGGATGCTAGACAGAGAATGGATATCTGATTTTGCCCTCATTCCATCCTTTAACTTTCTATAAGTGCACATCACTTTTTTAAAGAAAGTCTTTTCTACTTACTTTTCTTGTTAGTGTCACCAAAGTGACACTCTCTCTCTCTCTATATATATATAGTTGCATTGATATTATTATGTAAATACTTCCCATCATGCTCACTCCTAGGATGAACAATGAACCAACAGTAGATCAGATGCTTTGGAAAATATAATTTATGAAAATCTAAAGAGGGTGAAGGGCTGAGATAAAATTAAGGCTTCTAGAAACAAACTTTTTGCTGTTTGGGTCAAGATACAGTGTTATTTAAAAATGGTTTTTATTCAGTAGTCTATGACTGGTAGTACAGAAGGAACAGTATTCAACAGAGAAGTTCACAGTCTTGACCTAGAATTCACTAGCATTAAAAGCTGTGGCCTTCATCACTGACCTTAATTACCACTCCAGTGAAATCCAGGAGATGGACCCAATACTCACACTGGGTACATTTCTTCTGAGTTACAAGACAGATGACAGCCAGTCTTGACATAACTTTGATAGTCAGAGGGAAATGGATGCAAGTTGGGCTTTGGTAGTTCTGAATGGTCATACAAAATATAAGGGGGTAAAACATTGTGATTGGATCTGAGAAGTGGTCAAGCTAGATTAAGAAATCTTTCAGGCTAAAATATCATTTAATATAGAAAATGAGTGGCTTAGTCACCTGTATATCTCAGAATGAAGAGATGGTACCATCTTCTTGGGAAATAGACAAAAGAATGGCACATCAAGCCATGAGTAGCTCCTAACCATATGTAGACATTTCATGTTTCTGTCTCAGCAGCATAAAAACAGGAGGAAGAATGATGAGCCCAATTCCGGCCTGTCCACACAGGGACATACAAAGGCAAGAGGCCATTGTATGCAGCATGAATGTTTCTAGCATGAAATAACTTCAACAGCAGAATTGGTGGGGAATACTAAGGAATTCTTTGTCTACTTATGATTCAAAAATAATTAAAATGACTATCAAACTTTAATTATAATATAAAAACTCTGAGGTAGTTGCTGATACAGGTTTATGTTTAACTTTAAATATTTTTTTAAATTTCTAAAACTTTGAAGATTATACCTCTCCCCAAGATGTGAAAACAATGATATAAGACTTATGTCTTAGATTATTTTATGAACAACAACAAAAATATTGGTGATTTTTTTTTTCCTATATTGAGATTTTTCACAGTATCTCTAAAATTCATCATGGAAAATGTTGCCATGGTGGTCCTAAAAAGCATTTATGATTAAAATATAAATTAGAGTTGTTCTTTTGATTGGCATAGAATTAAAGTAGTTTCCTTTAAATTGCTTTAAACTTAAACTTATAAGCTATTACTATGTAGTAGAAAGATATACATATTGACATTATTAGATCAACTAAATTAGTTAAATGTTCAGAAATTCACATTGATTTTTCTCTTTCTCTTACACTAAATTATCCTTACATCTGCCCTGGAGTTGCAGTTCATTTGTACAGTAATTGCCTAGTGTGTGCAAGGCTCTAAAGTTCCATTCTTAGCACCTCAGTTTTTTAATTAGTTTACATCTTATGGGGATAGTAGTTACTAAAGAGGAAAAGTCTATGACACCATATATATATATATATAAATTTATTTTAGAGAGAGAGAGAGAATGGGCACACCAGGGTCTCCAGCCACTGCAAACAAATTCCAGATGCATGTGCCCCCTTGTGCATCTGGCTTATGTGGGTCCTGGATAATCGAACTGGGATCCTTTGGCTTTGCAGGCAAATGACTTAACTGCTAAGCCATCTCTCCAGCCCATCTATGACATTTTTAATGGTATGATTCTTGTTTGTGAATTATTTACATGGAAAGATTTGTAGGATTTTTATTTGAATATAATACATATTTCATTATTTTTAAAAATTAGGAATAGTTGAAAGAAAAATATTTGAGAATGGGCAAGAAAAATGGATGCACTTGAAGATGGTTCCAGAATCTTAGCTTACTTCTAACTATGTTTTAGTGTCATCATGACCCACATGAGTAATCTTTGTTTGTGCCTCAAATCTATTCCATACTTGGTGTAATTTGAGCACATTAGAATAATTTATTTTTATTTTTATTTTTTAGTTTTGGAGAGATACACAGAGAGAGACAGACAGAGAGAAAGAGGGAGACAGAGAATGGGCGCGCCACCAGTCTCTCAGCTGCTGTGAACGAAATCCAGATGCGTGTGCCCCCTTGTGGTCAAGTGCACCCTTGCACACTTGCATCTTTACATCTGGCTAAACGTGGGACCTGGAGATTGGAACCGGGTTCTTAGGCTTAGCAGGCAGGCGCCTTAACCGCTAAGCCATCTCTCCAGCCCAAGCGTTAGAATAATTTTTGACTTATTAGATGTCTGATAAATACTTGTTGAAGAAAAGTAGAAAGGGAGGGTTAAGAGGGAATAGAATTCCATAACGTTTTCTTAAGTAATGGGAATTGTTTTTTATAAATCTAGTTTTTTTTTTCAATAATTTGGTTAATTTAAAAGAGGTTACAACTGTAGAAAAGGATATTGGGAGAATTTTCTTCTTTATTTTCTGGTTATAATAAAAAATCAGGCTGGAGAGATGGCTTAGCAGTTAAGGCATTTGCCTACAAAGCCAAAGGATCCTGGTTCAATTCTCCAGGACCCAGGTAAGCCAGATGCACAAGGGGGCACATGCATCTGGAGTTCATTTACAGTAGCTGGAGGCCCTGGTGTGTCCATTATCCCTCTCCCCCCCCCCCAAACTTCTGGTAGAAAAAGCTCCTTCTAGAAGTTCAACAAGGAACTCAATCCTACCTCCAGCTGGTGTCTTGGCCGCACCGCTAGTAGTAAATATAAATATTTTTTTTAATCTCAAAATTACAGAATAATAACCAACTGGAGAACTATTCTTAAGGCAGTTGTGTGGCATTTCTTCAGCTATTTTCTCTTCCCTTCTAAGGCCACCTTCCATACTGTTTCATGACTCAAGGGCAGTGACTCACCCAACCATAAATGCACTTCAACCATCAATTCTAGTTCTGTCTGCCAGTAGGGGATGCTAGACAGAGAATGGATGCCTAATTTCTTCCTTGTTCCATGCTATTACTTTCTATAAATGCACATCACATTGCTAATGAATTTCATGTAGGCTGGCTCTTCTGGTTAGTGTCACACAAATAACAATTCATTACTTTGTCAAACACCCCCAATAGCAGTATGTGAATTCAGTTTACAGGTTATCCAACAACCAGAAATCTAGCTTTCTCTGTTGGCCAGAGGCACCAATGGAACAGTGTCCCTCCTCAGTTTTAATCATTTCAACCTCTGTCCTTTATTTCTTCAGCCTGACTATTTATGTTATGTTTTTTGAGGTAGGCTTTTGCTCCATCCTAGACTGCATCTGTATTATATAGTCTCAGGCTGGCCTCAGACTCACAGCAATCTTCCTACCTCTGCCTCCAGAGTGCTGGAATTAAAGGCATGTGCCACTCTGACTCACTCTTCCCTCTTTTTCTACTCTTCCCCCATGTGTTTCTCACAATCCTTCCTCTTCTTGCTTTTAAAATTCCTTGTTCTTATCAGCAAAATACTTCATGTTGTCTACTGTATGAGATCTTGAGCTCAGTTCTTTCCCCTTTCAAACCCATTAAATGCAAGATGAGGAGAAGCCTAATTTTCTACATATTGAAGCAAGAGAAATGGGGAATAAAAGTCTGCCCCCAATGTCAGTGTGCTTTGAGATATTTTTCAATAATAATGACAAGGATAAAAATATGTACATATTTCTGTGAGGGGAGGGTTTGATTCCAAGTTGGTTGAATCTATGGATGCAGATCCATGAATATAGAAGACTGAATATAATGTGTTTTTTTTCCAATCTGTTCTAAGTTACCATCCATTTTTATAAGTATTTTTGTAATTTTTAAAAACTTTTTATTTACATTTTTCATATAAGTACCTACATATAATGAATTTTGGTCATAATTTCCTTCTATTATCTTCTGTTGTCTACTCTCTTCATTTCACTTCTACTCCTTTCCTTCCAACTTGACCCTCTCCTATTTTAATGACTTTTTAGGCCCTTTTTTTAAAATTTATTTTATTTTATTTATTTTTGGAGAGAGACACAGAGAAAGACAGACAGAGAGGGAGAGGCAGACAGATAGAGATGGGCGCCAGCAGTCTCTCAGCTGCTGTGAACCAAATCCAGATGTGTGCACCCCTTGTGGTCAAGTGCAGCATAGCGCCCTTGCATCACTTTGCATCTGGCTAAACGTGGGACCTGGAGATTGGAACCACTGGAGATTGGAACCAGCGTTCTTAGGGTTAGGAGGCAGGCGCCTTAACCCCTAAGCCATCTCTCCAGCCCTGTAGGCCCTTTTTTATATCCATGATGGAATGTTGAGGGGCCCAATATTGTGTGAGTCTTGTGTGGTTAATGACAGTTTTAATGAGGTCATAAATGCAAGGCCACTTCATGTACAGATGTCCCAAAGCACTTTTCCATCCTCTGGCTCTTACATTCTTTATGCCTCCTCTTGTGAAATGTTCCCTGAGTCACTGTGGAATGATACAGATGTCTCCTTGTGCATCATTCAACAATCACTTATACTCAACAGTGTGCTGAGGAGTGTTGAGTATCCTCAATAGTCATAGCCATGAGAAATAGAAGCTTCTCTGACCAAAGGTGAGATGGCATTAACCTATATATTGTCATAAATATAATACATAGAGGACAATTTAATGGGTACAACATGTCCATTTAGCTAAATAATACTAATAGCTTCCCTCCCAGAACCTATGACACTTCCAGCCATGGAATTTCAGTATCAGGCATGAATCTACAATATCTTGATTCTGCCTTAATGTCTTTTTATTGAGATTTTTCATACATGACAAAACTATAATTTAATTATCATCCCCTATAGAAATTTACTATGTTAACTTAAATAGTAACAATTATAAGAGATGATTTTTAGCTCTAAAAACTATTTTGTGATAGTATTCAGAGAAGATAGTTCTTATTCAAATCAGTCAGCCTTGCAGAGAGGCTGGTTTAGACTAAACTTCTGTTTGTGAAGTGAAGCTTTGTGGGGCAGAAAGTTTAAACATCCAATAATTGCATAAATAATGTGTTTTACTTCTTATAAGAGATATATTTTGAAAGAGAATGACAAGAAAAATAGTCCATTTCCCTATTATGGTAGAGTGTAAGTCATTGAAAGGTGAGTTTATTTTTATTATGTTAATTACAAAGAATTCATTGTTTCAGCCAAAAGACTGTTTTTCATTTGCTTTCTGACAAAATTTGACAAATAAAGGCTTGGTAGTGAATCAGAAAAGGGCTGGAAATAAAGCTTCGATGACTATTATAGAATGATCTGAAGGAGGATTTTGCCTTGACTATTACTTAATAAAATGTGCTTTAAATTTTTGTTAAATTTAATTTATGAACTAAAAATTATTAGAAACTTGTTATTAAAATTGTACTTAGTTACATTTCCTAATACAGTCATGTAGATTCCCAGTAGCCTCACAGGAGTGCCTTGCTGCAGCTGTTAGAATTATTATTTGAGATGTGGTTTCCTTTCTGAGAAGTTTTCTCTTTCTCCTGATGTTCCTGGTATGAGGTACACTAAAGTCATTTTAGATGTTTGACATTTGATGTTTGACATGGACTGACTCACTTAAAGTAAAGCTTTAGCCACCAATTTCTTCTCTCATCTACTTGTCAGTCCTTTGACTTCTAGAGCACAAACATGGAAAAATTAACGATCTTAAAACTCTTTTGAGGTTTCATGGATTTTGACTTAACATTTTCTAAGCAGTCAGTCTAAATTCTAGTGAGAGAAAACAAGTTTCCTTTCTTTCAGAATGATTCTGAAATCTGTGTAGCCTGTATGAAAGAAGACATAAAGTGCCAAGTATGGAAATGTAAGCATTATAGATAATAAATGAAGGCCAGTGACAGCATTAGAACACACACATTTTCTGGGGAGCAATCTCTACTCTTCAGAGAAAGGGTTTCTGTGCATGCATGCACACACATATCCATTTGAAATTCCAGAAAGGAAGCTGAACATCTGGTCATTTCATTCTAGTATTTCCTAATTTATAAGGATATGAAAATTTGAACATCCCATATCAGAAAGTCGTCAATTTTCAATAAGGTTCTCATTCTCTTTGAACAGTGTTCTTGTGAATATGGCATGGGACTACTCATATAGCAGTTGCACTTGTGACTCATTAGAAAAACAGATCTGTGAACTGAAAATGTATTCCACTTAGGACATTCAGCCCAGCATTCAGGTCACAAAATCCATTGCTATTGTGCTATCATCATTGAAAAGTGTGAAAATTATGCTTCATGTGACCTAAAAATAGTTCCTTAAAATGGTGCATATAAATCTTGAAGAGTTTGAGGGATCTTCACTAATTTTGGAGTTTCATTATTCAAACAAATCTTCGTTCCGGTAACTTTGCCCTACTTTTTCATTTTTGAAGGGAGAGTTTATATACTAAAATGCATAAGAAGTACAAATGAAATGAAACCATCAAGTCATAGCTATCTAAATTAGTTATTTTCTGTGTAATTTACTGAAGCTCAGGGAGTATAGCAAAGAAAGTATTGCAAGTAAGGACATGGATTCAGTGATCCAGGCCAAAGCATTTCATCTGTGCACTTGTTTAGAAGAAATGATGGAGCTGGTAATATATCCATTTCTTAACACAATCAACTTTTTATAAATGTTGTTCTGAACTTCTCTTTTAAAATAGATATATAATTCAAAATCATGTATATTGGATATACATATATGTGTATGTATGTGTGTAGTTAGATAAATGGCATCCAGCACGATACTTTGATATAATGAATTTACCAAATATTCTTCATACACTCTAAAAATGACTAAAGAGCTTCCATGTTAATTAAATAGCATGTATATCATCTTGGTAAAGGAACATAAATAACCTCATCATATAACTGTGCTCAATTTTCTTAACAATTTATCCCCATAGATAATTAGATACTTCCTTTATGCTTTAAATTTCACTGGGATTAACTTTTTTTGTGCCTTCTCTCTCTCTCTCTCTCTCTCTCTCTGTGTGTGTGTGTGTGTGTGTGTAATTCATTGCTTATTTGAAATATTCTTAAATAAGAAATAACTGGGTCAAACAATATTCACACCTTTGGTATATATTGCCAAATTTCCTACTCTAAGGCTTAGTAAGTTAAAGTTTCTAAAGCAATGCATTAAAGTGTGGTTTTCTTCATGTTTACTAGAAGTCAGTATTTCACTGACACTGAAGAGTGTATTATTCTTTCATTATCTATAAGAGTGACCATGTCTTCATGTTTAGATTCATGATAACCCTTTTGTCTTAATTGCTTCCTAATGACCTTAGTCCTTTGATTTTGTTCTTGGTAGTTTGATTCTTTATTTATGCCAGTTTTTGAAAGTCCACTTCATGCATTGTTTTTTTTTTTTAATAAATCTCCCAATAGTTAACCCCAAATTTTTACTTTCCTCCAACATTGTTCATACTGTTTTATGTACATTATTGATGTTTGTATGGATGCAGGAAAGAAAGAAAGTCAAGTTTTTAATATTCCCTATAACTAGTCTATAGGATTTGGTGTCCTAAATAGAATAAAAAATGAAGTATAATCTACTCAAAGAATCCTTACGATATCCAGTCCCTTGAAACATGGCAGTGATGTATGTGTAGGATATCAAAGACTTGAGAATATGGGAACTGCATAGGTTTCCTGGCCATGTGAGAGACATATAGGGGAAGAGATTTTAAAAACCAGAGCAGGGCTCACTGTACACCCTTGCCTGGACAGTGCTCACTTTCTATATAACCTCTGATGTAGTTCTCAGTCAAAAAGTACAGGATGAGTAGCAGTCACCAGATTTTAAAAATGAGCACGTTTGAAGGGATGAGAGGTTCAGAGATCTTTATTATTTACAATTGCAAATAACCATCTGGTAAAAATTTTAGTCCTTAGAAACAAAATATTTATTCCCTACAACAAATAAAGAAGCCAGTCAAGAGTCTGTAAACTAGGTACTAGAGATTCTTCTCACTACACTTTAAAAATAATAGAATGTTTCAAAATAGCTCTTTGTTTTAACATAGACAAAAATACCTACATTCTATGAGAAGCTGTAGAAGGTAGCAGAAATAGAATTGAATTGAGATCTGGCTCATACTTCCAAGTTTTGCCAATGACATGCTGTAGTTTTGGAAAAGGGCCAGAATTTCTATATTGGTCAATCTGTCCACTTTTTCCCCCTTTTTTCTTTTCGTTTTTCTTTTCTTTTCTTTTCTTTTCTTTTCTTTTCTTTTCTTATCTTTTCCTTTCTTTTCTTTCTTTCTTTCTTTCTCTTCTTTCTTTCTTTCTTTCTTTCTTTCTTTCTTTCTTTCTTCTCTTTCTTTCTTTCTTTCTTTCTTCTTTCTTTTCCTTTCTGAAAACCTTGTCATTTCAAGCCCCCAGATTATCCTGACATTTTGGGGGGAATTATAAAAGACAGATAATGCTTTGTTATTTGATCAGGAAGCAAGATACCTTCTAAGCAGTTTGTTTCATGTAGATGAACCCGTGGAAGGAGGCCTTTCTGCTGCTACAGACGTTGGTTCTCCCCCAGCCTTTAGCACTTCCCTCCTTGCTCCTTTGCTCAGCTGGTGAGCTCACTTTGTTCTTAAAATAAAAAGATCAAGGTTACCTCTCACTGATTTGCATCTTCACTTCACCCTCCTTCTTCTACTTCTATAGACATCTCTTCACATTTTCCCACTCTCAGAAGAGACTCTGAAGTGATGACCCCTTCTCTGACAGACTTGATATACTCATTCCATCTCTTTCTCCCTGCTTGCTTAAATACACTCATCTGGCCACCTCGAAGAAAGCCTTTGCTGGTCTTCACTGTTTTCTTCCAGCCGGTTTCTAACTTTACTCCTGCTTGTAATGTCTGTGTTATGTTTGCCTCTGAAATACAGTTTTCAACCCGCCTCTCACTGATTGAAAAAAAAAATCACCACCTTTGTTTTCCAGCACAGTGGCAAATGAGGTATCACTGGTCCTGGTGAAGTTCTTGACACCACTCCCTGTGTTTTCTCAGTTGCTATATTATATTGATTAGTGCTATTGCTTTGGGTAAGATTTTTTTTTTTTCATATAAGGATAAAATACTTAACTTGAATCGAGACAATGAGGATCTATGTAAGGCACTTAGCTTGGCACCTGCCCACCTAGTACTCACCGAAGGAAAGTCACCTGTCCTTGATCTCCATCACATCTTCTGGAATGATTCTGCCCTTAAAACTTTTCTTCTGTTTTGACAACCAGTGTTTGGCCAAGGTTATGCCCAGGGTTTAGTATTTAATTCTGTGCTTTATTTGATTAGGTCTGGTTCACAGCATCTTTCTAACTACAAATCAGGCACCATTTACAGTAGTTCTCTAGTTCCCTCGTATGCCTCTCAGCATTAACTACCACTCAGGTCTGGATGAATGGCAGATCTCTGAGAAGAAACTAACACAAGCCCTCTGCTTGTACTGCCTCATTCATCACAAGTGGCCCAGAATCCAGGAGCATGTAAAAACAATGCAGTATTGACTTCCAGGTCACCTTTCTGGCTTCTCTGGATTTCTATATATAGAACTACACTTTAAAATAAGAATATCAAGCACACATAGTGATTTGTTAAAAAATTACCCTCATTCTATAGATTCTGGGGTCACATGAGAAACTGTTCTATTATTTCAAAAAAATCTTTTGATAGTGCAATAACCTGCCCAACACTGGCATAATGGTAAATCACCTGAAAATGCTTTCTCGCAGCATTTGTGGTTTCCTTTTTACTCATAGGAAGTTGACATAAACTTTCAAATTTAAACTATTTAAAAAGCTATGTATGAAAAGAAAGCTAAGTAAAACTATTTTTAAAATGATATAAGTATATAAAATATCACAATTAATATGCAGAGATTGTCAAAGACTTGAAGCTATGTATATATGCCCCTGAAACATGAAGCAGGGGGATTTTTTTTATGACTGGAAAAGGTTACGCCAAAAGCACTTATTGTGACTAAGTTAAATGTAGGAAGATTTGTTGTTTTCTTTCTTCCTTCCTTTCTTTCTTTTTTCTTTCTTTCTTTCTTTCTTTCTTTCTTTCTTTCTTTCTTTCTCTCTCTCTTTCTTTCTTTTGTTCTCTCTTTCTTTCTTTCTTCTTTTTTACAAATGAGTTCATTCAAAATGAAGATAACATCTCTACTTATGGAGGCATGGGAAAGAGAAAAACGACTCTTTCTTGGTAAAATGGCTCTGGGAACTTCTCACTAATAACAAAGTGACTTGGAAAAGGTAAATCTCCACATCAACGAGTTTCCTATTGTGCTCAATTTCCTATTTTGAGGGAAATGTCTTTTTTTTTTTTTTCTATTTGTCCATTCATTTCAAAACAAAAGTAAACCAAATAGAAAAGAGAACTCAGCTTGTCAAAATTCTACACTAAGGAGCCCATGGTTGCTACTTTACACACCATTTATCATTTCTTTAGGATCTCTCACCTATTTTTTTTTCTTTGAGTTAATTAAAGTACATTTGAATGTAACAAACATCTCCAAATTCTCTGTAATCCTGCAGTAAGAGTCTTTTCTTTTTTCTCCTTGTTCATTCTTTTTTCTCCTTTATGACTACAGAATCTCCAAGCTCCAAAGATATTACCACAATGCTGCAAGGTTGTTTACCTTCGCTCTTCCACAAAAGATAATCCAACAAATTACATTAATTATAAACCAATATGCTCCATTCAATTCCCATATGAGCCAAACCTGGGGATGAGCATCTGCTCTTATTTTCTGAGCTCGGTTTTGAGGACAAGATTCACGACAATGCTCAATCCATAATTAACAGGAAAATTAAAGATGCAACATCCTGACATCCTGCTTTTTGAAGCAGTATGCTTAAAAATATACGTGCCTATTCCTGGCAGACTCTTCCTCCTCAACTCAGAAGTAGTTTAGTGTTATCTCTGATGTGTTTATAATTGTTTACAATATTTACATTTTGCCGGACATAACATAAACATATAAATACATTCTAAAAAGAGTAGAGAATATTTTCCTATTATGATGGTTTGCCTTAATTTGACATTTCTTGCTTTCCCTACACAATTTGCTCTCCTTTTGTCTTAAAACAATATATAATGTGTATTGACCATGCTGTCTCACAGGAAGTAGAAATAAATACAAATTATAATATTAATAATTGTCATTAATGTTATTCAAGAAATTTGGTGGGCTTTTTCTCTGTTTGGTCCATAAAAAGAAATCATAGTAAACTATACCAGATCCCAAGCACAACTACATTGTATATTTAGCAATACATCTTTTATTCTATTCATGGAAACCCCAGTTAAACAGTTGGTGGTAAACAAATATTTAAAATATCTGTATTATAGATACCTAATTCATATATAGCGTCCATATGTGATTGAGTATAAATAGGCATCTGTTTAAGTACACCCACACACCACACAGAGTGAGTGCAGAACCATGCCGTGAGAGGGCTTCTCTTTTACTTGTTCACACACTAGTACCTAACCTAATGTGCACATGAGCATTCTTTACATCATTGTTCTGAGATCATGAGAAGAAAGGAGTCATGAAAGGAGCATGATTCTGTGCACCTGTGGAGTGGCTCATCACTTATCCCTATTGTATACTCAGTCATTAAGCAGAAGTTACCCTGCTTTCACTCAACTGTTTATCTTTAGATGATTCTTACTCCACTATATCAGTGCATTTAGAGATTCTTGCTGCACTCGTTGGTGGGTGAATTCATGCTGCTGTTGAAGAGAAGCAGATATGGGACCCATGTGGTGGTTCCATGGGACATTATCTGACTGAACCAGCCTGGTATCACATGCTATGGGAATCCTATGAGAGGAGGAAGCTTACCAGTAGGGGTTTATGTAGAATAGCTGGCTCAGGGTTTAACATTCACTAATGGCCTAGTATTAATATGTTGCTATTCTCACCAAGAGAATTTTTACATATTATCATGAACGAGGTTGAAGGGGAACTATTAGATAAGAGGCTTCCAAATAAAAAAAAAGAAATCACTTAAGCTCTGTTTTTTTTTTTTTTTTTAAGTTTTTAGAAAAGTTGCAGTTAAATTATTTAAATAGTTGAAAGCTGGTAGTTTTGTGAGTTCATCAAGCAATCAAGGACACCCCAGGCTTTCCCATTTTTTCCCTCTGCTCTCAGTATTGCTTGTTTTTTTTTTTTTTTTTTTTTTCAGTACTGTCAATTTTTTTCAAAATGACTGTCACCTCTCCAGACACCATATCTTCATATGGTGGGATCAAAAACATTCACAATTTTTATAGAGAAAAATATTTTTCAGAAGCCCTCTTAAAACTGGGTTACATGACTGGGAGAATATTACCACTATTAGACTAGATCAATAGTGAATTCATTTCCATTACTTTTTATTTTCTTTATTTATAAGAGAAACAAAATATGAGAATATGGGCATACCAGAACCTCCTGGAACTGCAAACAAATGCCAGTTACATGCACCACTTTATGCATTTGGCTTTACATGGATACTGGTAAATCAAAACTGGGCCAGCTGGCTTTGTAAGCAAGCACCTTTAAAGTCTGAGCCATCTTCCCAGCCCCCATTTCCATTATTTTCTAAGGCTAGGAAACATTGCTGGATATGATTAAATGTGGTTTCATAGTAAATAAGTTTATTTGACAAAAAATGTCTCTCATGCAACTTTACATGTGTGACCATCACTAGTGCATGCCACCCACAGAGCATTATAATATGCACACACAGATATACAAGTACACAAATATGTCTATATTCTATAATATGACAGTAGTTTGAATAAAATGTCTCATATTGATAATGTTCATTCATGGAATAAAAACATTTAAAAAGTATTTCACAATATTTGCCATTCTGGATTGGTGTTTCTTCTTATGCTTCTACTTTTTTTTTTCTTATGCTGCTTTTAAAAGTACACAGTACTATAGGCTTTGAAATACTGGGGTACAATTTTCCAACTGTGTGATCAAAACACTTATTAACTTTTCTGTCATACACTTTTTACGTGGACAAGACTAGAGTAAAATTCCTGTACTGCCTAATTAAATCCTGCTCCATGGAAAGGATTCATTGCTTTGGGGATGACAATGTATTGTAGTCCACATTTCATCCTCTTAATATTTCATACAGAGCCAAAGGGTAGAGATGGATGGCTTGTTGGGATCCCAGACTCCAGTGCTGGACCCCAGGAGGCGTTTTCAGTGAAGTAGGAGGAGGCTCACTGATTCACTTACTCTCCTTGCGTGACCAGCCAACCACAAAATGACTCGAAAGACAAAATATGCAGTCATTGTCTCCACTGTCTTCTGGGGTCTTTGAACCTTGTCAGGAGACACTTTCCAAACATCACATTATTCAAAGTTATTGTGTGATGTTCGTAAGGATTGAGTTGACCTTGAAGAGTCTGAAATTAAGGCTTTGTAAATCCCAGGTTCCTGAGGTTTTATCTATGCTGCCAGATCTCCAATGAGGCTTACTGGCACTGACCATGGTTTCCAATTGGCTGTATTCAATTTCACATATTCTAAGGGAACTCCATGGGGCATGTTCACAGACAACAATAAATAAGCTTTCACTGCTTTGATCTAGATGTGTTCAAGCACAGGGTATGACTGGTATTAACCCTGTAATGTGATTTTTGGATATATAGCCTTTAGGTGATAGCTCAGTGTCTCATATTTTCAGTTCACAATGTTTGGTTGTTACTCTTTCTGGTCTGGTTTTCCATTCACTTTATTTAAAAATTCAATAACATAGCTGGGTGTAGTGGAACACACCTTTAATCCCAGTATTGAGGAGGCAGAGGTAGGAGGATCGCCATGAGTTCAAGGCCACCTTGAGATTACATAGTGAATTCCAGGTCAGTCTGGGCTAGAGTGAGACCCTACCTCCAACAACAACACAACAACAACAAAGAGGTAATAAATAGCATATAGCCATACATTACGAAGTTCAAAATGAAGTTGAGGAAGAAAAAGGCAAAACCCACAGATCATCATTGTCTTTTCTCCTCCCAAATACCTGAGAGTTCTTTAAGGGTAGGGACGTGTTTTCATTTCTCTGTGACTCCTTAGTCTCTCCTATAAGGTCTTATCTGTAGCATTGGCACCATGTGAATTTACTAAATAAACAAAGTATTATGTTAGGAACAGAGAGTTAAGTAAAGTTGAAAAATGAAGAATGCTGGACAGACTCAGGTGAAAGGTTCATGATGGATTCCGGGAAGAACACAAGGAGAGCAGGGAAGTTGGGATCACATTTGGATGCGCATATGGGTAAAGATGAGAATGAGGAAGAAATAAGGGAATATAAAGAAGAATGGGGAAGCATTTTAAGAAGAAGAAATTACATGTGTAGTCCAGTGTTTGCATATGCTTCTGGGAAGTGTTCATTGAGTTTTAAGTTCACCATATTGAATATTCCTACACCCATTGTGCCCATCACATGAAAATCTTTTTGAATCTTTTAATTGCACATGACAGTCAGTTCTTATTTGAATTAATAAATCAGTGTTTACATAAAATACTGGATTGCTTAAAAAAAGAACTTTTAAGGGAAGAGGAATATGAAAAAATTCTAATAATAGGTGTGCGTTTTCTTTACGAAAGGTACTACATCTCAGAACATCAAAATACAATTTAATTTGTAAAAATTAAATTTGCAACTACATTTTCAGGAACCTGCTTGAGGGGGCATAAAATATCAAGGAATTTATGTTTGTAATTTTCAGCAGTATGTATATTTTTTTCTCACCTACTTTTCTGAGATAAGGAAGTCTCTTCCACACAGACTCAGCTGAGTGGAGGAGCCCAAGGCTACTATGGCTGAAACCTAAGCTAATCTCTGCTTTAACATGAGAACCATGAAGCCTCTCAAGAAATGGTTCTTATTTTTTAAAGAATATTTCTTATTTTTGACATATATGTGTACACTGCATTGCTTTCTCTCCTCCCACTCCCTCCCACTAAAACTTTTCATCTTTCCTTTAGTTCTCTACCCTACTTTCATGCCTCTTAAACTTTTTTTTTCTCAAGACCCCTTAACACTCTTATAAGTGAGGAATTGGTTTTGAATTTTATCTGGCTTATATTTAAATACAGATATTTCCTGTATTTGAAATTAAAATGGGGGAAAATTAAAATTCTTTATTAATTCACTTAAAAATGAGTCTATGGGAGATGGAGAAGTGGATAAGTGGTTAAGATGCTTGCGTACAAAACCTAAGAACACAGGTTTGACTCCCCAGAACCCATATAAGTCAGATGCACAGGGTGTTGCATGCATTTGGAGTTTGTTTCCAGTGGCTACAGGTCCTGGCATGACCATTCTCTCCCTCTTTCTCTCTCTCTCCCTCCCATAAATAAAATAAAAAATAAATAAATAAATAAATAAATAAATAAATAAATAAATAAATTAAAAAAATTATTAAAAATAAGTCTATGGGGATCAAGGGAGAAATATGGTGGTGGTTTGAATGCAAAATGCCCCTCTGATACCATAGACATTTGAACAACTGATCATCAGCTGGTGGAGCTGTTCAGAAAGGTTATGGAACCTTTAGGAGGTGAAGCCTTACTTGAGGAAGTATGTCACTGGGCTGAGGCCTTAAGGTGTGATAGTAGGACCTCATGTCCTGTTCATTCTACTTTCTAATGCCGCTGAGTTGTGTGATACTTACTGTCTTCTGGTTCTAGCATGCCATGCTTTTCCTGCCAAGATGAAAACCCTCAAAACTGCAAGTGAATTAAACCTTCTTCCTTCTGTTTAAATGTCTTGTCCCAGCAATAAGACAATAACATCAGTTTTCTATAAGTCATTTTGCATGGCTCAGGTTTGGAAAATGACTCAGTGGGAAAGAGCCCTTGCTTCGTGAGCATGAGGGCTTGAGTTCAATCCCTAGCAACAACCACAACAAAAGTATGAACAAGCATGCCTATAACCCCAGTGCTGACAAGAGCATAGTCCAGAGGATCACGTGGGCTCCCTGGTCCATCAGTATAACTGAAAAACAGTGAGGTCCATGTGTAGAGATACTGTTTCAGGGAAACAAAGTGGAAGAGTGATAGATGACATCTGATGTCCTCCTCTTGCCTTCTCCTGTGTGCATGTGGAGCATACATATCTGTAAACACATCTGTAAATACACACACACACCACATACTATACATACTGAAAAGAGATAATTTTTCCAGTGTCATTACTGTCCAACTTAACAGAAGTCAACTGTTTTCTCATTTCCACTTGTGCATTCAAACTGTGGTGTGGTATAGTTTTAGTTGAATAAACCCATTCAGCTACATAGCTGCAAAAGGGAGAAATATATTAATGGCTTTTTCCCAATAGTTTTGGATATTCTGATTTCCTACCATGGCAAAACTGGACAAATTGTGGTTAATTAAGGATAGCAGCCATGTGTAATTGAAACCATTATTAATGTCTTTTGAATTCTTTTGGATTAAACTCCAATGGCTCATCAAATGGGCTTTTACCTGAGAATGCGTCTATACCACCATGCACTGGTCATTTAGAAAACATTCCTTTACCGAGTAATTCAGGTTTCTAATGCTGATACATATCTCAATATATTTTAAAAATTGGGGGCTGGGGCTGGAGAGATGGCTTAGTGGTTAAGGCACTTGCCTGTGAACCCTAAGGACACTGGTTCGATTCTCCAGGTCCCACGTTAGCCAGATGCAGAAGATGGCTCATGTGTCTGGAGTTCATTTGCAGTGACTGGAAGCCCTGGGCTGCCCATTCTCACTCTCATTCTTTCCCTCTCTAATAAATAAATAATTAAATAAATAAAAATAAAATCTTTAAAAATTGGGGGCTGGAGAGATGGCTCAGCCATTAAGGAGCTTGTCTGCAAAGCTTAAGGACTCGGGTTTGATTCCCTAGTACTCACATAAACCAGATGTCCAAGGTGGCTTATGCATCTAAAGTTCCTTTGCCGTGGCTAGAAGCCCTTGGCATGCCCATTCTCTCTCTCTCTCTCTCTCTCTCTCTCTCTCTCTCTCTCTCAAATAAATAAATAAACCTTTAAAAATCATATTGGTTAGTATCACCTCTGATCTCAACAGAAGAGTCTATGGAAGCCCTCAAGCTCATACTGACATATTATAGGTTTTCTATAATTCTTATTTTTGCTTGAAAGCACAGATTTTTACCATTACCACCAAATGCTTTTCCCCCCACTTGAAGTGATAATCTTGTGTATTTGTGAACAAATTTTCTCCCAAATCCTTGCCCAAACTGTGATATAAATTACATTAGTTCATGAGTCAGTCCTTGCAAGTAAGGATGGTGTTCTACTAAGGCACTTTAATCAAAGGTCATAGCTCAAGCACAAGGTTCTTTCACCAAGAAAACCATTGTACTTCAAAGCAGCAAGAGAGTCGGACATATTCTTACCATTCATATACAGAATGTGGCTCAAGGTTTGAATCCTAATAAAAGTGATAGTGTTTACTCCTTCAGCAATAACTTCCTTAAGCTAAATGGAGTCATAGTAAATGCTCTGCAGTAACGAAGGCAAGAAAGGATGCACTGTGGACAATATTGTTTATGACACTGACTCGGCTCATGTGGGCAGGTTGGTGCGTTCACCCATTGTTATTTTAACATCATCAGTGCACTTGGCAATGTAGACATAATATAGGTATTGCCTGAGTGCAATTAAGAAAAAAAAGAATTGATGGCTTATATATCCAGAAAGAGTCTGGGAGACCTACAAGGGTAGGCAGAAAATTTAAAATCCTCAGCTCTTAAGACTGATGGACAGAGGTAAGGTTTATTACAATGAGTACATATGCTATAAATTTCTTTTAGAGTAATGTCTGATGCCTTCATTTGATTTAAAAGGATGTTACTTGACTCACAATAGCTTCAGAAATGTTGACGGTTCAGGCCTACTCCATTTTTTTTTTTTTTTTTTTTTTTTTTGGAAGTGGAACTAAGCAGAAGATTTGATACCTATTTTTTAAATGAAGAAGTGTGGTTTTTCAATAGTTTGGTCATTTGGCCAAAGTCATGTAGTCAGTCCAGACACAGTGGAGCCAGGATGCCACTCTAGCTTTTAGACTCTGAATTCCATGTTCTTAATCTGTACACTAATCTTCAGAAAAGGCATTGCACAAAGTGGTGGCTCCAGTGAGTTTTCAACACAGAAAGGAAAATGAGGCAGATAAATAATAAAATATGAACAGAATAAAAACTATTTTACCTAGAATATTTGGGGGGAGTTATGCACAAGGAATCAGAAAGCTAAATGTAAGGTTAAGGAGTTATTTAAGACTTAGGGTTCTACAGAGGCTTTGGAAGCCTTTGAGCAAGGTTTGAGATAATTGGAATTTTTGCTTTTGTACATTCTTGGAACACTGTGATTTACTGAACAGGGTTTTTTGTTTTTTGTTTTCCAATGCCAGGCCACTTTAACTGGAAAGAGTCTACAATGGACTATTTATTATAATTGTTAAAAAATAAAGATCATAAATATAATTTAATTTCTCTGGGAGAAAGATGAACAGTCTTTGAAGTGTGGGTTTCCATTGGTGCTTGAGAAATGTTCAACTGCATGGTCATTACTTGCTTATCACTGGATCAATACAATGGAACAATTTTTGTATTTCTCAAAGTGGTTTCTAGTCACACTGCATGGTGAATAGGAAGAAAGTGACTTGACAAAACAATAACAGAAAAAGACCATTGTGTAAGTGTTCTCATCAGTCTTCTTGAGCTCCATTTTCAAATACCCAAATATATTTAGAGTCTCTTGGGAAGATCAAGGATGTGTCAGTGTCAACTATAATACAGAGGATAATGAGTTAACAAAAACAGGAGTCTCTTGTTCGGGTCTGAAGAAAGACCTTCTGCTACTGCACTTCTTGGGCTTATTATTCTGGCCTCCACATCTGTTCCCTGTATGATGCTGGGGGGTTCCTGTTTACTTGCTTGAGTAGCTTGTATCTGGTTAAGATAGGCTTATGCATATATAACTCTACCATAAAATCTCTTATTGTAAAGAAACACATAAATCCTGCCTTTATCCTAGTAATCAGTATTCCACTGTCTGAGTACCCTGTCACGACTGCCAGTACCAGACTATGGCCACCATCTATCAGGAGGGTGGCCCCATATGGAGCATTAAGTACTAGGTCTGTGCTTTACATGTGACACACAATTCCTTGAGGATGGCTTATTATCTTTATTTTGTATATATAAAAATTAAGACTCAGAAGAGTTTTTTTTTTTTTTTTTTTTTTTTCCCTCAAAGGTGCATAGCTAACAAAGAGACAGTCTGTCTGCAGACATTGACCCAGCCCCTGGCTCTTCTCCTTCACCTAGCTAATGTTCATTTATCCATAAACCTCAATTCACATGCATCCAAATGCCTCTGAATCCTTGGCTGACTCAGTAGCCTTGGTTAAATTATCTCATTCTAAATTCCCATACCCCCTTTACTTACCAGTTTTAATGCTAATTATATGTTGAACTTACTGTTTGATGTTGTGAGACAAAGAAAATGGCAGACACAGTGGGTACATTTTGTTGAGGTAGAAGAGGAAGTCACTGCTCAAGAGTCTTGGTCTTAGTTGGGCACCAGATTTGATGACCCCAAGCAATAGAGATTCATGGTGAGAGTACTTGGCATGGGGTATGAGATCCCAAAATAAAATAAGGAAATTCTTCAAAGCAGCAATATCTGGGTTTTAGAGCTATGTCTACTTTCTCCTAAATCTTTATTTATTTTTGTTTTATTTACTTATTTATTTTCTGCTTTTTCAGTATGATTATTTAAGAGATAAGTCTAAGATGTCATATAAATGTGGGAAGATCAGCTGTCTGTTGATTGTGCACCCACGGTTAGGTCTGGTCAGCAAAACCTAGAACACGGTCTTTGCTTATATACATTTCCTGACTGATGATTGAAACTTTCTGGGACTCACTGGTCCTAGAAATAAGAAAAAAAAAACCTTATTCCATCTTCTTTTATAGATATTTTGCTATTTTTCTTAATTTGGTTTCATTCCATTTAACAGACTTGTAAACTTATGCCTTTTACAAATTAATATATGTGACTGGAATCACAGATTTATATTTAGCTTTAACATCTAAAATGAAAAGTGGTGTTTTCTATTCTTTTCTTAATGTTGCTTCACAAAATAATTTTGTGACTTACTAAGGGATTAAAAAATTCTGTGTGAATTTAACTTTAAGTACATGTGTATGTGTGCTAGCATACACAATTTCTGCACATCAGTGCATTAGTACATCAAATATCTTCCTATTTCAAACACACACAAAAGAAAACCCTGAAAGGTACTTTTCTAAATCAACCCTGAATCATATCTCCTACTTCTTGTTTAGGGACACCTGACACACACTATGTTGTGAATCACTCTGGCCAGATCGTCAAACCTAGCCTGGAGGCAGATGTTCCTTTTGGAGAAAATATAGGGTTTCTACACATATTATTGATGGGGAGGTCTTTCTTGCTAAAGGCATCTAGAACATCAGCATATACTTTTTTTCCTGGAAAATATTCAGGTTGGAATGGACAAAAGACTATGTAAGTGATTTGGATGGCAAGTGTGTGTGTGTGTGTGTGTGTGTGTGTGTTTAAATAAAAAACGTTTGCGCATGGCTCATGAATGTCACTGTCCTAATATTTCTTAAGTATCAAAGGGCAGAAGTTAATCAAGTTCCATTTTATTAACCAATTTCCCCTCTTCTTGTTTTAAAAATCATGCTTTCAAATTCTTTAAAAATGAGTATGTGTAAGTGTATCTTTCCCAGATGTGTTGAAAAGCAAAAAGAGAAGATGGTTTCATCATTTAACACAGCACTGTGAGTATCTGCCAAGATCAGTTACATAGAGAAAAGGAAGATGCAATGGAGAGGTTGTGCAAGAACGTAATTGAGTCAGTGCTATGACTAGGTGGTTAGTGGGGCTAGTTCATAGGAGAATGGACTAGAAGAATGTCCTGCACATAGATTCTCACAAATTAGAAGAACCATTTATGTTTCATCATTTCAAATTCTAATCTGTAAGCAAAAAATTTTCTTAGCTTTTTGGTTTTGTCTTTTGCTTTAGTGTTTTACAAAGCTATTTTCTTCTGAATTTTGACAATAATTTTGTTCCTCATGAACAAGGTTTAGATTTGTTTTAATAATTGTCCTGGGCATTTATTGCAACTATTTCAGAACTGTATTCAAAAGGTTTTTACATGTTATAGTCAAAGTTCAAAGAGGTGTAGATAATAGGAGATTTGGAGAAATATCATTATTTCTTGAAAGTTTCTTAGAGGGTTTTAGTAATCAGTCCTGAAATATTTAGGTAGATAAATTGCATAATTTCATTCTTAAGTACCAACAACCCTTCTCTCTCTCTCAATTTCTTCTCTCTCAATCTCTCTTTCTCTTTCTCAATCTTTCTCTCTCTCTCTCTCTCTATCTGTGTGTGTGTGTGTGTGTGTGTGTGTGTGTGTGTGTGTGTGTGTGTGTGTGGGGACGCTGTAGAGTTCATAGCAATTAGACTACTTCATGTTCCCATCAATGATGAATAAGTGTTCCTTTTCCTTTGCACCTTCTCCAGTATGTATTGCTATGTATTTTCTTCATCACAGTAATTCTGACTGGAATAAAATGGAGTCTCAATGTACTTTTGATTTGCATTTCCTTCATGGCTAAAGTTGTTAAATATTTATCAATGTATTTCTTGACTGACTTCTTTTGAAAATTATGTATTCAGCTCATTTTCTTATATATTGATTAGATTATTTGTTATTTTTTGAGTTCTTTGTATATTTTGGATATTAATTTTCTGTCATGAGAGTATTTGCAAAAGATTCTCTCCCATTCTGTAAATTGTTTCTTCACCCCATTAATAATTTTTTGGGCTATATGGAAGTTGTTTTTTTGTGTTTTTTTTTAATTTGATGCAGTCTCATGTGTCAGGTTTTGCTTTTATTTTATCAGTGATTAGAATACCTTCAGGAAGCATTTGGGCTAACACTTATAACGTTGAAGTGCCTCTCCTGTTTTTTTTTTTTGCCAGTAATTTCAACATTTCAAGTCTTTCATTAAGGTCTTGAATCCACTTTGAGTTGATTTTTGTACTGGGCAAGAAATAAGGGATCTAGTTTCACTGGTAAGAATAAGGAAACTATTGGATATTCAGTTTTCTTTGCACTACTTGTTAGAAGTGCTAACTTTCTTCCAGTGTAAGTTTTTGGATCCTTTGCCTAGAATCAAGTGGCTTTATCTGCATCAGTTTATGTCTGTGCTCTGTAATTGAGCTCATTGTTTTGTGCCAGTGCCATGCTAGTTTATGAGTATGGCTCTATAGAGTAGTGTTAAGTCAGAATTATGATATTTCTAGTGAACAGCTTTTACTGCAACAAAAAGAACTGAATTGTCTATTGGACTTAGCAATTAGGAAGTTTTTAGAAACCATTTAAAGAGTAGCTTTAGTATAGTAATGGAAATGTAAACTATATTTCACTTAGGAGAAATAGTGAATATATATCAAGGAAGCAGAAACAGTGAATAATACCTATTTTTCAGAATATTGTTTCTGTAAAGAAAGGAAAGTCAAAATGATAACTAGAGGAAATGAAGAAAGGGTTCACTTTTTAAATTAGATGTATTCACTGGATTGAAACATGGAGAGAAGACAGATAAAGAATGGACTGTACATGGTGAATAAAGAATGCATAACAAGATGGTTGTGAACTTAGAAGATATAGGCTGTAGGATGCATGTTAAGATGGAGAATGGATGCTGAGCAGGAAGAAAGTATTCTTTTTCTGAAAACTATATGAAAGAGTAGATGATATGTAAAAATGGGAGAATCTGAGAGTCCCTGTCAAAAGATTCTGTTTTGTTTATGATACAGGAAATAGGGTATGCTGATTGAAATGGAAAGGCAGGAATTATGAGGAATGAGTGGGAAGAATGGAGAAAAATTGAGATAATAGCTGTAGAGAAAAAAAAAATGGCTTGTATAGATGGGGGATCTGAGGAATTTCTGAAAGTCCAGCTTGTGTTTCAGACTTCTTCAGTTGCAAGTTAAGTAACAGTAATGTGATAGTAGCCTTGTAAAGGGGGAGGACTGGACATGCTCACGGTAGATTATGAATACTAAGGTTTGTTAATACGCTTGACTAAAGCATGCTATAATCAGAGTTGTGGTACTTATAGGAGGCCATATTGGAGGACGGATGGATTAGAACCAGAGATGCAGGACTAACTTGAAGAGATCATTTATATAATGAAGAAGAAAATTTACTAGTGTGAGGGCTGTGAGAATGCAAAGAAAACAGGGACAGAAACAAGATAGTTTTCAATACATCACTGAATTAATGTAGGTGAGAGAAAAGGAGTTGAAAGAGTCCAAGGTTTCATGTCTCAATGCTTGGAAGTGTGACACTGCATGGGTCTTCAAAAGCTAGCATATAGCGAACATGGGGGAAGTAATGTTGGCAGCAATGTGTTGCCCATTTCACATCCAAAGACAAATAAACAGAAAAAGAGAGAAAACCTGCAATAGTTGCCACATGATCATCATGGTTTCAGAAATATTAATCTTATGGTTGATGCTATGGGATGGTATCTGCAATTTTGATAAGGAGTACATAGAAATGGCTACTTTTATGGAAGGAACAGGCCAAAGTAGAATGAATTACAAAATAATAAATGTACATGTTAGATAAGAGGAGGGAAATAAAAATACAGAAAAGGAAAGGATGTCATCTGAAATAGGGTGGTTGGCATGGTGGCTTATATTTATAATCCTAGTATCTGGCTAGGCAGGAGGCTGAGGCAGGAGGATTGCTGCAAGGCTGAAGATAGCCTAGGTTACATAATGGATTTCAGGTCAGCCTAAACTATAGAGTAACATCCTTGCTAAAAACTCCAAATGAATGAATGAATATGTAATACGTAAGTAAAAGACAGGGGATATAGCTCAGAGGTCAACCATCTCCAGCATGTGCAAGGCCCTGGCTTTGGTACCCAGAACTGAAGAACAAACAAACAAAACCAGAGACCAAGTGCACAAGATCCAGTGGTATAAAGACAAAGAAACCAGTGGTTGAACCAGGTGTGGTGGCACACACCTATAATTCCAGCACTTGGGAAGATGAGATGGGATGATCTCTATGAGTTCAAAACCAGCCTAAGCTTTATAGTGAGTTCCAGGTCAGGTTGGGCTAGAATGGGTCCCTACTTCAAAAAAGGACAAAGAAATTAATGGTAGATTTTCCAATTAGAATTTAATTAGGCCCTTATAAAGAGTGGTTTTATTCAACTGATGGAATATTAAACCAGGGTGTAGAATCTGAATACCTCATGGACAGCAGTTAAGTAGAGATGGGGGGGCTATACTTTTGAAAAGGTTGTAGTGAAAAGATAAAGCACAATGGGTGAATACTGTTAAGGAGCAATGAGAAACATCCAGTCTTTTGAAGGGAAAAAGCATTGAAATGAGGGAGGACTACTGAAGGACAAGTAAACAAACCCAGACAGTCATGTTGGATACATAGAGGGTGGGAGCAAGTAGGAGAAGCTGAGAGGAATGACACACAAAAGTGAATAGTGACAAATGGGTATATATGTGATAAATGTTTTCACTATGTAAAAGCAGATGAGAGGTGGTTATCTATACTATATTTTATTGAAACTAAGATGTATAGTTTTTACATTTGAATGTTTTTAAATATACAATTGATATCAAAATAAAGTTGATGGTGAAGTTTGATAATATCTTCTGTTATATGAAAGATTAGCTGTGTGTAGAAACCATCTTTCACAATTGTGAGATTGTTTAAGGCATTGATAGATCTAGATGAAGATGAGTTAGAGTATAACAATTATATCAAAGCTTATACATGGTTATATTTTCTGTGATATCTAAATGAATGCAAGCATACAGGATTTCCTGACACACAGTAAGCAATACACATTACCAAATCTCTCAGTTCAAAATATTTTTAAATCTAGAAGAAATTAATATGAACATTTTACCAATTTGAAGGAATAATGCTTTGGCACTTATTAATGAGTTAATGGCATGTGGTCAGTACTCAAGAGAATATTCCAAGTTTCTGGAAATGCAAATCATGATAAATATTGTAAAAGATAACTACAAGTTTCATGAAATAGAAAATTCACATATCACATGAGCACTTTTGGAATGTCTTGAGGCTGTGTTGCCTTTCTCAGAAATTCTACTGAGGTTAAGACCATTATCATGATTTTGAAAAGAATTTTGCCACTGTGGTGCAAAATATACCTGGTAATGGCCACAATTAATTCGGAAAAATCTTTATGTTCTGTGTCAAGGGGCTTGGATTTACTCCCACATTGTTTTACTTGAGCAGGACAGGTTGTATAGCTAACTGGCTCATGTTTGTGAATGTTATTATAGGTTTTGCACATTTTGTACAATGACTCACTTAACCTGTCCCTCAAGGCTATTAATCAGAGATTCATCTTTCAGTGCTTCTAGTCAGGCCCAGCTCAAGAAAATAGGTAACATTTTTGTTTGGTATACTTTTATCATCTCCTCAAGACAAAAGTCATGCAGTGAATAATTTTTGATTTGGCGTACTTTTGCCATTTTCTCAGTTTGAAAATTTTTTCTTTTCCCTATGTCCTCCTATGATTAGCCTACTAGCTGCAGCTTAAATTCACAACCTGCCAGTTTTTTGGTAGGCTCTGCCCTTCCTAACCAGTCTCGATCTCTAAAAGGTACCCAACTTGTCCTGTTTTATATGTTTTATATCATTCATGTCGTTCACTATTTTGCATGAATGGATGATGAATCCATCAACTTTTTATAACTCCTTCTATTCCTAATAGTCATTCAAAGCAGTCATAGTGGGAATTTGAGGTATCAAGTTTCAAAAGCTGAGTATGAAACTCCATGAATACTTTGTCCACTATAGACTGACTTGTATGGCACTAAGCTGAGGGACAGTGGAGATGAAAGTAGACAAGTGGTGTGTGCGTGTGTGTGTGTGTGTGTGTGTGTGTGAGAGAGAGAGAGAGAGAGAGAGAATGTGAAATTTTATAAAAATGGATATAAGCTTGAAATCTAATAGCAGATCATGTGCACAGCTTTTATGTGTATGTAAAATATGTGTAAAATATACACATATATGTTAGTTAAATTGTTTTCACATGAGTTTAGATCTGTTTTTTCATACTTTGTGGAATAAAATACAAAGATAAATAATTCTGCATTTAAAAATTATTTCCTGTGTATATATACACATATGTAAACATACGTACATACCTACAAATATGTACATTATTTGTAAAAATCCCAGGAATATTCCCTTGGCCAAAAAATAGATGCTAGCAGTTTGAAAAACAAATCTCTGTGATAGTTTACTGGAAGCAATGTTCCTACCAAAGAGTAGCAGAGGCCAAGTGTACTTGCCGCTTGGACCATTATTCTTGGTCAAGGGGGCATCATCATGGGAGTGCCAAGAAAGCTGACCCAAATCTCAGAGTCATTTTTATAGTGGAGATTTCCTTAATTTGTAGCATCCTGGCTTACACATCTCTCTTAGAGTGTGTCAAAATGAGTTTGACTCTTTAAATAAAGAATAACATCAGTCCGGAAAACCTGGAAGGCAACGTGGACCAAAGAGACAGAGGTCTAAAATGTAAAACAATCATGAACAAGAAGCCATAAATCTTAATCTTAGCTAGATCTTGAATTGAAATGTTAATTTGGGGTGAAATGTTAGCTATGGCTTCAACAATCAAGGCCAGAGTTACAGCTTCTCCTCTGTTAACCAGATAGTTAATGTCCTTCTGGCTGAGTTTTCTCATCTCCAAGATGAAGACATTTGGTAGTGTTCCTGCTAAAATCTCTTTTCTATGGTACAATTTATGAAAATAAAATAGATTAGAAGACTTTGGTAATTTTGAAACCATTTCTTTTGCCCTTCCCTATATTTCCTTGAATAGCTACCAATTTGTCCTTAAGTTTATAATTTTCTTATATGCTAAGCAATTTGTGACAAGTTCTGGTTTGGCTTCTTTATATCCAAATTATCTCTGAACATTTTTTCCCCTCAAAGTTGAATATATTAGATCTTTCTTATAAACTTAAATGACATGGTTAAAAACTATTAATTGCATCTGGAATCCTTGTCTTGGAGCTGTTTTTATAAGCAGAGCCTTACTGGAATTTGTACACGTGTAAAGGAACATAATAAAACATTTGGAATTTACTCATGATTTTACTTTATTTGGTTTGCAAAATGCATCCTTAAGTGAGCCTGGAGCCTCATTTAATGTGGGATTCTGTTCTAAGTGAATGGAAAATGCAAGGGAAAAATTAAATAAAAGAACAATATAATCAGCTGAAACCAAAATAGATGGGAATTGGGATTGAGACTGTGAGGGTAAAGGGAAGTGAGCAAAAGAGTGGGGGAAAATAAGCACCAGAGGTATTTGCTAGCCGCATTATTTATTTATTTTTCCTAGCCAATCTGCTCCTCTGTGGGGTCATGGGCAATAAAAGAAATAAAATCAGTAGGTCCTATTTCTGCAACAGTAATCCAGAAGTGGCACACTCTGTTAATATTAGGCCACCATGGTTGGCACAGTGTGTAATAATAATGTAGGGAACCGAAAGTGGCCTTCAAAAGGGAGCCATGCCCAAGATAAACCCAGACAAGCCACGAGTAACCAGCAAAGCTTACTATCAACCAGGGTGTGGGATTTGGGTCCAGCTGGACTTCCACCACACTGCTCAACTGAGAGAAAAAAATAATTAATTTGTGAGATAACTAACTCAAATAATAATAATAAAATTTACAATAACAAGGAAAATCACTCAACAATGAAGTCAGTGAAGCCAGGTGTGGTGGCGCACTCCTTTAATTCCAGCACTTGTGAAGCAGAGGTAGGAGGATCGCCGTGAGTTTGAGGCCATCTGAGACTACATAGTGAATTCTAGGTCAGCCTGGGCCAGAGTGAGACTCTACCTTGAAAAACCAGAAAAAGAAAAAAAAAAAAAGAAGAAGTCAGTGAGATAGAATGGACCGATTGACCAAATTATTTTCTAGGATTAACTTTATTACTAATGAAATAGGATCTGGTACTTGAAATTCTCCAAAGTAGTCTATCATTTTGAGTCTCCTTTATTTTGGCCTTTCTTCTGGCTGTCTCCCATTTACCTGATCTCTCCTTAGCAGGGCCTATATCATCATGCTTTGTTCTGGGGCTTGGTCCCATTGCACATTTCTTGTGTAAGTGGCTCAGTTTTTAAGGCTTATATATTCTAATTAAAAAAAAGAACTGTAACCATTGTACTTGAAAGGGGTTTCATAAGAGATGATACAATTCCAGTGACATTTATAATACGGGTACTATGAGTTTATCATTAGTTGTCCAAACTTTTATACTACGAAGTATGACACTCTGAGTCACCTAGATGGTTCTCTCCAGTTTCCTTTGATCTTTGTTCCATTTACTCATTAAAGACATCTATTCAGCAAATACAGTTTGGCTATGGACCAAGACTAGCCCCAGGCCACAAGGCTTCACTATTTCCTTAACCTCTGATAGCTCAGCAAACATGAAAAGAACCACTTGTCTAACCTTGTACAGGAAGTTTTCCCAAATGTCCCAAGAAACACCAAGTTCCTTTCTAGACTATGTCTGTGAATCACAAGTAAAAGTGACCCTCCTCCTCAGGCCCCTCTTTTTGCTGTATTCTGGATCCCTAGACCAGCAACTTTCCTATAACCGAACACAATTCAGGGCTCCAGATGGGCAAAAATTAAGATTTGAGTGAATTGTTGATTTATTTACAAGCTGGCTAGATTAGCTTATTTGGACGAGATTTAAAAACCAGATTTTCCAGATTTTTGACTTTTCAAACCCAAAATTATAAAAATCAAACGGCATTTTGGGGAAAAGCAGCTGTGCTCTCCTCTACTGCCATCTTTAAAGCTCTTTATAATGAGATGCATTGCTTTGACTCACATTTTGAAATGGGCTAAACACTTTCTATAAAAAATAATGGGCAGGGGTTTCCTTTAGAAAATGGAGTATAACATCATGCATAGTTTAGGTCCATATTTAACTCTGAAAAGAATCAAGGATCCTCTCTCTCTTCTGTCCACATAATACTTCTGAAAGGATAGCCATGGGAAGACATGGGACTATTGTAAATAGGCCGGAGTGACTTTCTCCTCATAGCTGAGGAAGGTCCCAGGTCCCGCACGTGTCCGCTGGTTTCTAAGAGAACACATCATTCTTAGCACGATCCCTTTCCATACTCGGCACTATGCAAAAATCTAGTTTTCTTTAAAAACTTTCATTCAGATTTATATAGAAAAATCTTGAGCAGGATTTTCTTTGCTTTGGACCATGCTTGAGGCAAAGAAAATAACTAGTTCTTTTCTTCGTAATTCTAAAGTTAATGGCACACATCTTGCCACTTGTGGGCAAGTCAAGTTTCATGTTAGAATGCTACAAATATTATTGTAGGGTCCACCAACTCTCCTTTTTTTCCATGGAACCAAACTTTTATATTCCACAAAAAATTTTATTGAAACCGGAATCTATGACTCATATTTGAATTCATCTCTTTAAAATACATGGCAACCATCTATTATAGCGTTTAATCCATCTTCTCATAAAACAACCCTGGTTAGCCACTTTAATGAGAAATTTTGTTCCTACTTTTATTTCTTAATGAACTTTTCCCCTCTAGCTGTATCCTAGTCTCATAGTTTATTTTCATTGCTATAGTGACATTGGTCAAGAACAATTCTAAAATTAATCATCACATTAGCCTAGACTTCAGCAAGCATTCTTTTTTTGGAGGAAAGGGAAGTTCTATAATCCAACTCACATAGCCTCCTCTGGAGTTTTGTTTTGTTTCACCCTAACATTAGGTTCTATAAATCAACTGAACACAGTAAGTTTGAGACAGAGTAAAAAATAGAATACATTCTAAAAAGCCCAAAGTATAAAAGAATTGCTTTCCTTCATTTTTATATATGATTAGTTAAAATGTATCATAAATTATTGCTAAATTAGATTGCTAACTTTTTAAAAGAGATGAGTTTTTTATATGCTTTGTTCAGCTTCTTAAGTAAATTTATAAACTAAATCATGATTTTGCCCAAAAGCTTAATGATGGTGGGCAAGTTGGTTGATGGTTCAGCTTTCCTTCGCCATAACAGAATCACGGATTTCAGCTGATGTGACTCCAATTATTGCTACTCAGAGATTTAGGCTAGTGAAAATCACCTCTGTGGAGCACATATTGACCCTGCTCCCAAGTACCAGGAAGTGGTTCCTATGGGAACATTTATGCTGTTTAGAGGACCCCAAACCAAGGTCATTGATAAGAGAGTAGGAGGAACTATTAGCTAAAAATGAAGCTTCAGTGTTCAGCACTAAGTTATTAAGTTAGATGTATATTATTTGTTTTATTGTGAATCCACTTTATTTAGAGAGGGAATACAGAGAAGGGGCCTAGGGAATATGTTAATGCTCTCTTCATTCAAACAACACCTATTCATTGCTTTATTAACTAGTTAGTTAATCTACATAGTATATTATCATATTTTATTATTCTTCTGCAAAAGCTATTGATGGCACTATCATTTTCATTCAGTAATTCAGACTTCTAGAAGCTTCTCTCTGTGGTCAACTCTGACCTCTGGTCCCCACCTGCCTGGATCATCAGAAGTTCCAAGGAATGCAGTGATTTGCTCAAGCTATATGACTGACTGGTCTAGAACTTGATTTTTACTCTGAGAACCACCTCATTGGATCATTAATTGCAACGAGTGCTTGGGCTTACTGTCCAGCCATGGGAAATCATGCCATACATTTTTTTTTTTTTTTAATACAGGACAGATGTAGCACTGGAGAATTTGAAAATTTCCTCACATCTCCTTGAAGTATAAACAGTAGATCACCACACATTTCAATTGCAAAATCAAATTTTAAAAAACCTTTCTCTAGTCATATCTAAGGCTTATTTTCTTTTTATAGTCATTGCATTATTTAAAATATCTCTAGGAAGGTACCTTTTTATTTAATTTAATTTAATTTTTTTGTTTTTTTTTGAGGAAGGGACTCACTCTAGCCCAGGCTGACCTGGAATTCACTATGTAGTCTCAGGGAGTCCTTGAACTCACTGTGATCCTCCTGCCTCTGCCACCCAAGTGCTAGGATTAAAGGTGTGTGCCACCAAGCCCAGCAAAGGTACCTATTTAATAATAATGTGCCATATATAGAGTACTTTTTAGCTTAATGAGGAAGGTTTTGTTAGTAGGATGAACAATGAAGAAAAAAGGCCAAGAGAGAAAACTGTCAAAGATGAGTCATCCTTATTATTCTGATTCATTTAGTTTTGAAGGAGCCTGGTAATCAAAATAAATAAATTTTATTGTATATAGTTAACTATGTGACATAATAGGAAAAATAGCAAAATGAATACTAGACTGAAACAAACTAACTTAACTATTACTTACCAAGTTAGCTATATTTTTTTTGTGGTAAGGGCTACTAATTAGCATTTTGAAATACTAGTCTTCAATGGTGATGTTGCTGAACAAGAGATATCTAAACTCATTCATAGTACATATCTACAGCTTTGCATCCTCTAACCCATATCTCCCTTGTCCCAATAACCACTGCTTTATTCTCCTTTTCTTTAAGATTCCACATGTAAGCGTGGAATCATGCAATAGCCATCTTTTTGTCTTGCTTCTTTCCCTTAGGGTCATGCTCTCCAGAGTAATACATGTTGTGGCTAATGGCAGGTATTTTGAAATAACACTCCAAATGATTCTTTCAATAATATTCTGAATGCTTAATATTTATATACACATAGAAGCATACACAGTCAATGCTGTGATGAAACAGGAATGCAGGTACATCTTAAAAGGTGAAGATTTAATTGCCCTCCTTATGCAGAAGAGGGATTTCTAGGTTATGTGGCAGTTCAATTTTTAACTCTTTACTGCTTTCAATAGTGGCTGTACATAATCTTTCAGACTAACAGTATACCTTTCTGATTTGTTACCTTTTGAATTTTTTTCTATTACTAGCCACACTAAGAAGTATCTAAGGTGATACGTGACGGTGTTCTGATTTGCACTTCTGTGTGCATTAATGATATTAAGTACCTTTGCATATGCCTGATACCACTTGTATGTTATCCTATGAGAAATTTCTATTCATATTGAGTCATTTTCTACTATTTATTTATTTGAAAATAAACCTTTGATATTAACCTCTCACTTGATACATGTTTTATAAGTACTTTTATTTTCCCCATTTCATTTTATGGATTCTTTCACATTTGCTATGCAGATGCTTTTGCAGTTTGATATGATGAACAGTATAACACAAGGTTGAATCAAACAGAGAAATGAAAAGATACCATCCAGAGATGCAATAAACACTAGATGGTGAAGCTTCTTCAGTGGAAAATGGCATACTGCTTTACAGCAATATTTTTATGAATAGAATGAGTGTATTCTAAAACAATGATAGTAATATTAATTTGACAGTTTATGAATATGGTATATATCTCCATTTTATTTGTTTTCTTTAATTTCAATCAGTACTACTTTGTAATTTTTAAGTAGAAAGTCTCAAATGTTTTTTCATTAAGCTTACTCTATATTTTACATTATTACAAATAAATGTTAATAATTTTATCAGTTTTTTCATGCTGGTAGACAAAAATATAATTGATTTTTTACATAAACTATACTATTGGAAAATAGGACCAGCTCCATTTATTTCTGTCCTACCCTTGACTTAATCCCAATTTAAAGGGGTTGTTTACTGCATGACACTCTTAGGTAGTATGGATAACCAGAGATCGAGGCAAGCAGGAAAGTTGACAAAATAACTCTTCCTAGTTCAGTTGAAGCCGTGTATTTCTAATGATGTCAGACTCACACATAAAACATCTGTTCCATGGATTCATTTGAAATGCTTCTGATACCGTGACTACTTATCTCAATAAACAGCAGCACAGGAGAAAGCAGCAGAAAGGATATCTGGTAATGACTATGAAGGCAGTACAACCTAGTATTCATCTCAAGAATACTGCCCAGTAAGTTTTTGAGACCCTGTCTCACCAAGTATAGAGAATGTTTTGCAGTCATTTTTCTAACAATCAATTTTTGATCTACTCAACAAGTTTCAGTTATCGTCTATTCATTTATCACTGTCATATTTCAAGTAGTCTTCAACTTTTATATTCTCCATCAGCACAAAGATTGACATATTATTGTTACTATGGAAACAACTGGGGCTGGAGAAATGGCTTAGCAGTTAAGGCATTTGCCTGCAAAGCCAAAGGATCCTGGTACGACTCTCAGGACCCACATAAGCCAGTTGCACAAGGTGGTGCATGCACCTGGAGTTTGTTTGCAGTGGCTAAAGGCCCTGGTGTGCCCATTCTCTCTCTCTCTTGCTCCCTCTTTCTTTCTCTTAAATAAATAAATAAATAAATAAATAAATAAATAAATAAATAAATAAATATTTTTTAAAAAGAAACAACTGTTTTCAAAATATATTTATTTGTAGGTCACTTGTATCATTTAGGAAGAATCTGAAAGGAAAAATGTTGATGTAGCTACCACCACATAAACATGTATGCAAATCACACCAAAGCAAAGAAATATATAGGTACTTAGTAACTAAAAGCTTCTGTCAAGATGCAATTTCTTTGAAAATATATATTAAAATATTTACTCAGGATTCTCAAAGACATATATCCCACTCCACATGATTGCATTTTATTCATATGAAACATTAACAATTCACTTTATATAATAAATGTACATTATGCAATTGCATCTGTAGGTCTCTTATCCTATAGCTGCCAACTTTGATACTCAACTCTGCTTTGTGCCATCACAGTCCAGTAATTAATGACCATGTGAAAGGAGATTAGGGACAAAACTGTGACTACACTGTGTAACTTCATGTTATGCCTTTAGATAATAAGTAGGAGGTACTTTTAAAATATTCTTTGTTAAATGTTTTTACCTCTTGCCAGTGATATAGAGCACAATATCAGTGAGAACAGTACATATTTTCAAAGGGAATTTCAGTTTGACCTGAAATTAATGAATAGCTTCTTAAGAGAATTATGCTCAGCTTATCTGATTCAAAGAGGAGTAACAAAGAGCTTTGAGTAAATGTGTTTATAGTCACAGAGTGAAATTAATTAAATTTAAGCGGCTCACCCTCTGAAAGTAAGTCTTGATTTTTTTAATGCAACATGACAAATATATTTGAAGGTAAATGCAGTATGTCTTTTACCTTTGAAAAGGCTATAGGCTGAAATTTTGAACTATTGCAATTCTATTGATATAGCTAGAACACCAACTTTATTAGAATCTGTACAACTCATCTTGCCCACTTCTCGCTGCTTATTTGATCACTTCTCCTTAGTCCAAAAATACTTTTATGCACCTCAATATCCAGGAGTTTGTATAGTACAGTAACTGAAGTTTAATGACTGTTTCGCTGCCCTCTACTCTGACTTCTCACACTTGTCTGTGAACACTCTTGAAGGCACATTTTTTTTTTGCTTTATAATCCAGTTTCACCTGCATTCAAGATATTTCTCGTACTGTAAAGTTTTTCTTCTGTGAGTTTTCACTTCTCAAGGAAAATTTCCTATCAAAGTAGGATATCTACTATTTTTATTAACTTTACATTTATTAAAAATCACCACAATGCCCTAAAAGTTTATCAATACTACCTTCACTTGTAGCAAAAACTAATTTGTAGACTGTTAACTTTATGTGCTCTACCTTTAATATGCACGCATTTCTACTTAATCCAATGCTTGAGTACGGATGGGGAAAGGGATGAGAATAATAATTACATAATTACATTTTATTTTTATCTTTCTTCCATCTCATTATCCCTCAATGAACATATCATTTATTTAAGAACAAAACTTAAGATGGGAAGTAATTATTAAGTTAAAATTAATTATTATCACTTATTTTATGCATAAGCAGATTCAAAACTTTCAATAGCCCTTTGAGCTCAGAGTACATGGTATTCTTATAATAGATAAGGAATTTGAGTTGAATGTAGTGAAGGGAACTTGCTAAATTCACACAGGTACTCAGCTCTTCTTCACTGTAGAGTCCACGTCACAAACCACCACATAAACTTTCAGCACTAGACTGGCCTGTGACAAGCTGTGGAGAAAAAGAAAAAGAAAACTTTGAAGCAGAGCTGAACTCAGTTTCCCCTCCTCTTCTTCTTCTTATTAAGAACATACTTTATGGATACAGCATGTGTTGGTACCAACTTTACCCTAGTCCCTTCCCCCATTCCATAGAAGGCCCTCCTCAGTGGATTGCTGGTATTCCACATGGAGTTGTGGGTTATGTGTTGTGGGAGCAACCACCAGTTATTGGGGGAAGGCAATGCCTCTGGTTATGACATCCCAACCTGTGGATCTTACAATCTTTCTGCCCCCTCTTCTACAAAATTCCCTGAACCTTGGTGGGTGTTCTGTGATGAGCTCTTAGGAGCCCCTGGATATTTGCTTTGGTAGGTGTTGAGTATCCTGAGTGACTGTCTCCTTCACCCTGGTGCTGACAGGCTCAGCATGGAAGTAGCACTCTTGCTCATCTTCCCACTTCCTGTGTGTTTTCACCTGGGCTTTGACTGAGATGCGAGAGGTGGTTTATCTCCTCAGGTCTCACTACCTTCTGAAAAAGAAAAACAGATTCTCCAATGGAGAGTAAAATCAGCATGTGTTAAGTTGGATAAGTATTATTAATTTAGGGAGAGTTTATTGGATGTAGCCCCTTTTTAGCCAAAGACCAGTAGGAGCTTGACATTGGAGAGCATAATCTCTGTCTGTAGAATTCAGACATGGTTCTTGGTTCCTTTCTCTAAGCAGATCTCTTAGCCAATCAGAAAGCTGGGTACCACCATTGTGCTCATGTGTACTTCTTGTCAGGCTGGTTGATTCTGAGTACCTTCAACCTCTGCTTGCTCACAGTGTTGTAGAGGTTAATATCTAGAATCTAAAAAGAACTCAAAAATTTAAAAAAAAAAAACCAAACAACCAACTGAAAAAAATGGGGTAGAGAACTGAATAGGGAGTTCTCAGAGGAAGAAATAAAAATAGCTAACACACACTTAAGAAATTGTTCAACATCCTTAATCATCAGGGAAAAGCAAATTAAAACAACCATGAGATTCCATCTTATTCCAGTAAGGATGGCAATCGTTTAAAAAATCAAACAACAACAAATGTTGGTGAGGATGTGTGTGGGGAAAGAGGAACCCTCATTCACTGTTGGTGGAAATGCAAACTTGTATAGCCACTGTGGAAATCAATATGGAGATTAATGAAAAAGATTAACATAGAACTACCAACAGACCTAGTTATTCCCTTACTGGGCATTTACCCTAAATACTGCATGCTTCACTATAGAGATATTTGTTCAACCATCTTTATAGCTGCCCAGTTCATAGTAGCTAAGAACCAGAATGAACCCAGGTGCCCATCATTAGACAAACAGATAATGAAGTTGGGGTACATTTACACAATGGAATTCTACTAAGCAGTAAGACAAAAACAATTCAATGAAATTTGTAGGAAAATGGATGAGCTTAGAGCAGATCATACTCAGCAAACACACACCATCACAGAAAGACAAACACCACATGTTCTCACTCATCTGTGGTTCCTAACCCGGATCAGCTTGAGTTGCTGGCATACTGGATAGGCACCTTGAGGCCCAGACAATGGGAACGGAAGGGTTTGACGGGAGAAAGGTTAGGGAGGGGGGAAACAAACACAAAACTGAACTCCTTGAAGATAGATTAAAAGATATAACCTTTATCAGGATTATAAGGGGAGCATCTGAAAAGATGGGTCCTTGAGAGGGTTGGATAAAGCCTAACCTAAAAAACTTTGACTCTGACCTGTAACTCGCAGTCCCAGAAACAGGTGCTACCCACACTGAGCTGTTGATGGGAAAGACCTATAAGGTGTCTAAAAAAACAAGACGGGCTTCTGTCAAAGCACATGACTACTGACCTGAGGTAAAAGGTAAGACCCTACTGCTGAAGACAGCATATGCTGCTGGCATAGAACACAGGGAGACCTGGCTAAAATCTGGAAGAGAGTCAGTCCCCAGACAGCCCATCTAGTGCTGGAAAGCATTACATGAGCTACTGGGGGAAAGTTTCCACTCTTTCTTATTCTTGCCCTTAAAAATCTAAAATGTATTTATACTTATGTACAATCCAATGACACATATTTTCACTTATTTGGTCATATCTGGACATGAATTTGGCTAAAAATCCAGGCTGTCCTTTGCCTACAGAGTACAAATTATATCTCCCTGTTAACAGAACGACTTTGACTATTTAAAAGAATAATTTAAAATGTTATTTTAAATAATCACACAATATAGCATTTCTATTTTATGTTATTTATGATGCCATTTAAAATATGGTACTGCTATGTGACTATGGCCTATTGTGTCAGTTGAACATAATTATTATAATGTAATTAGGCTTTCCTTTTAATGGTTGTTTGTATCCTTAATTTTCCACATACGGTACAAATCTCATTTTTATAAGGTTAATTAGAATTACTCCGTCTAGGAGACCAGCATTTTTGCTATTTAGGATTTTTAACTGGATTATGACGAGCACTTCATATTGTGCCTTTGAAATAACAGTGCCCTGTATATCTTCCATTGCCACATTTTGAACCTTAAGTTCACAATTAATACATTAAGAACTAATCAAATGATCAAGAATCATACCAACTTAATTCAACAACTAGTATATAACTTGATTCGTTTCTTGGATTGCTTACCAAGGGAAGTCATATTTTAAATTCATCATTGGGGATAGTAAAAGAGAGCGAAACAGAACTTCATTGGTAAAACATAAAATACATTTATAGCATGTTACAAAAATAATTCAAACCGGTTTCAAGGTCTAGAGATATGCCTCAGCAATTAAAGGAGCTTGCCTGCTGGTCCAGGATTGATTCCTAAGTACCCACTTAAAGCCAGATGCATAAAGTGGAACCTGCATCTAGAGTTTGTTTTCAGTGGCAGGAGGCCCTGGTGTGTTCATTTCTCATTCTCTCTCTCTCTCTTTGTTTTTTCAAATAATAAATTAATCATATTAAAATAAGATTTCAAGTAACATAAAAACTCAAACTTGCCTTGATTTTAGAGCTATAGAAATTACTTCAATGGTATGTTATAGTTTAGAATTTATGACTTCACTGGAACTCACGGGCTGTCTCAGAGGTTACTAAAACAGTTCTGTGCATGGTTTCCTAATCTGTTCAGCAACACATGCATTTATACCCTACTGTACAACGACACTGTCTCCATAAACAGATCCCTGACCATGCTACAATCCTGGCTCAAACCCTAAATACATCCCAATTTCCTTCCAGACGAAAGCAGATTTCCTCACCTGGCATTCTTATGATAGTATGTTATGGCCACAGCCTGTCTTTCTTTGACTGTTTTTTTTTTTTTTTTTAAATCATTTTACTACTCAAATCTACACTGAATAATTCACTGACTATTCACCATGCTTATACATGTATTTTAAATCTGTGGGCATGCTACTCTTCTATAGCCACTCACAAGGACTAAAAACTCAATAATTCTTATTTTAATTTAAATTATTAACTATACAGTATATGTTCATTCCAACAACATGCAGCTGACTACAACAACTATTATATCTGCTAATTTTAAATACTTTACTACACTATTAACTTTCATCTAGGAGATTAAAACAAGTTGGACAGATGGTTTAAGGATTAAGGCATTTGCCTGCAAAGCTCTTAAGGATCCAGGTGCTAGTCCCTAGAACCCATGTATGCCAGATTCACATGAGTCTGAAATTTGTTTGCAGTAGCCAGAAGCCCTGGCAAGCCCATATTCCCTCTCGTGCGCTCACTCTCTCTTAAATAAATAAAAATAAAACATAAGCTAACCTGTGAATCATGGAACTATGCATTATGGAAGGGAGACTTTTACCTTTTTAATATCTTTTGTGACCATTTGAATTTTCTGTTGTTGGTCAAGTATTACTTTTATTATAGGCATTATTTAAAATAACAAAAATATCTGTGAGGTAGGATTATAGGGTTTTTTGTATCTATTCCTCTAATAAAAACCCATTAACATTGATTTTAAAGGACCAATCCTGTTGTGTTTTTTTCCGTGTGTTTGTGTGCTGTACATTTGTACATGTGCCCGTGTTCTTATGTGGCTGGATGCACTTGAAGGCAGGTATACGCGTGTATGCGTGTGTGCATGTGTGTGTAGACCTGAGGTTGATTATAGGTGTCTTCTTCAATCCCGCTCCACCTTATTTCCTGGGGCAGGGTCTCACTTGAACCCAGAACTCACTGATTTACCTCGTCTAGATAGCCAGGCTGCCCGGAGAATCCCCTGTCTCTGACTTCTGAGAGCTGAGATTACAACTGGCTACTACGCCTGCACAGTGTTTACATGGATTCTGGAGATCTGAAATTTGGCCTTCACCCTTTCATGGCAAGCACTTTATTCACTGAGCCATCTCTGAGCTCTAAAAGCATTCTTTATGGTCAGGCAAAAAACATCATTTTTTTCCTTTTTTATTCTAAATAGTAATGCTCTTTACATCATTGCACCCTAAACCTTTCCCATCAGTATGGAACTAATGAACACTTTGTCAGTTCCTCTTTGGAGTTTTACTTTTTCCCCATCTTAACACAAAATTTATATATGTTACACTTTTGTGGGTACCATGAGATTAAAGTCAGTCATGTGTTTTCTAGGCAGCATTCTATCCCACTATTTTCCCTACTATTCATAAACCACATTAGCATGCAAGAAAACCTACCAGAGTGATACTTTGAATGCATTCTAATTTTCAAAACAAATATTTGTTTAATAATTAATTTATTTATATGTGTAGGGGGCATGCAGGGAATTCTCACCACTGCAAATGAATGTCTGACTGGCTTTATGTTCATGGCTGGAGAATTGAACCTGGACCAGGCCACTTTGCAATCAAGTGTCTGTAACTGCTGAGCCATCTCCCCAGCCCCTCAAACAAATATTTTTTTACATAGTGATTTTAAGATTCCAACAGAGGAAAAGCAGATCACATACAAATAGTCCAAATGCCAGTGCACTTCTCAACAATCACACCAAGAGCTAGTATGGACCAAGTCTAAGCCTGCAACCTCATAAAGGAAATACCTTACAACCTGGATTCAGAGCCACTTTGCCCATTAGTCAAGGGTAAAAGGACAATAAAGATATCATCAGATTGACAAAGTCTCAAAAATTGTCCTAGCACCTTCAAGAGGAAGTGGCCCACCAAGATGAGTTGGTAAATAATGAAAATAGAAACACCTAATATTCAGAAAAATCAAGGATCCAAGAGGAGAAAGACAGTCCCCAGAATGAGAGTGTAGAGAAATATCTGGAAGGTGAAGTACTAGGCATAGAAAGCAAACAGGACAGAATGTCTGGGAGACCCTTCTCCAAAACCACATGTCTCTAGGATATCTGATACATCTGTGTGTCTAGAGAAGAGGGGGGAGCATTGTTGGAAGAGTGTACTAGTCATTATTACAAGTGCCTAGCCTAGTAAGTGGGACAAGCAGACAACACAAAATGCCATAATTCATGCAAAGGAAAAGAGCTTATGAGTGAAATTTATGCTCGTCTATTCCAGTTTTACATCTAATGCCATCAGTATTCTAAACTTGGCCAAAGAAAGAGTATTTCCACCATGGAATTTAGCAAACCATATACATCAAAACAATACGTTTTTTTTTTTTTTTTTTCCTTTTAGACAACTGACTTATCAAAAACCAGTGGTATAAAGTTGAGGGGTTAAGTAATTATGATATATGGCCTGAATATTAGTCTGTTTAGAGTTATAATCTTGGGCTGTAGAGATGGTTTATTAGTTAAGCTGCTTGCCTGCAAAACCCACAGAACGAGGTTTGATTCCTCAGTAGACATGTAAACCAGATGCACAGTGTGGCACTTGGATCTGGAGTTTGTTTGCAGTGGCTAGAAGCCCTGCTGTGCCCATTCTCCTCTGCTTCTTTCTCTCTCTGTCTCAAAAGAAAGAAAGAAAGAGAAGAAAAAAGAAAGAAAGAAAGAAAGAAAGAAAGAAAGAAAGAAAGAAAGAAAGAAAGAAAGAAAGATTTTAAAAAGAAGTTATAACCTTGCTGTTGGGAAGATGAGATGAGAGGTGATAAAGCAATGTATGTGTGGTAGGGATAAGGAAGTAGGTCAGGTAAAGCCTTAGCTTTCACGTGTAAAAGATGAGATAATGCATAGCAATTTTTTTTTTTTTACAATTCTTTAGCAAAAAGAACCAGAGTGTGTCTCTAGAGAAGAGTAAATGGTAGAGAAGAGGATGATGAAGTATCATTCTTCCTAACAAAGTTTACAGAATTGTCTGACTCTTCAATGGTTTGTGTTTCTCTATTAGAGAAATAAAGAACATGAAAATCAAAAAAATAAGTGCATCATGAATATTCAACTTTTTATTTAAAATTGCTTGCAGCTTCACATTGGCTAAGACACAACAGTAGGTCAAATGGGTGACAGCATGTATGTGTCTCAGAAAACCTTTTCCTTGGGGTGATGAGAACACATGTCTTCTCCCCAGATAGGGCACAGATGACAGGCTTAAATACCATTACAAAACCAATTTTGGTGAACCATTGAGTTTATTGGGGTTACTTACAGAGCAGGGATGAGGGTTACTTACAGGAACAATAGATGTCTCAAAGGCAATTGCCTCACCAAGAAGCCCACCCCAACACATCTTTGGAGCTTCCACTTGCAGAAAGCTCAATCTGAGAGTCTCATCCCCAGTTGTTTTTCCTCTTATATAACCTTGGGGTGGGGTCTTGCAAACTGAATTTTTTGACTTCCTGAGTCTATGCAACTTCCTCCCCACCCAACAGGAAGTAATGTTTTAGTTTCTAATTAACCCTAAGGAGTGGTTTCGTGACTTTTTAAGTTTTAGGTCTCTCAGACTTGAGTTCCTGAATCAGAGCCTCCTTCCTTCCTTCAGGAGAAAGAGAACTTTTCCAATTTGGAGTAATCTTCTGCAAACAAGCTGTCACTTAAAAGTCTCTAAGCAAGTCAACTTCTCTGGAGCTGTACTGGTTGCTCCCTGGCCTTTTCTCATTCAATGTTCCTTCCCCCAAAGCCCTATAATCTTCAACCTATTCCCTTTCATTTCTGAATGCTCTATAGCTTCATACTCTACAGTCACATGCCCCCCCCCACACACATAACACTGTGTGCATGTATTTAAGGGACACACACAAGAGTGTTACATGTCATGAGTTAAATCTCACATCTGAAATTATGTAAAATAAGATAAATTGGGTAAAATTTAATCTGTTTAAATTTATAAACTTGAATTGCTCTAAGAAGTAGTAGGTGATTTTGGTTTTAATTCAGTCAGAACACTCAAGAGTGAGTTATAAGAAATCATCCACACATGTACCAGGAAATCAGGGGGTGGGTAGGCTGTAGACAGACATATTCGATTTTTAGCACCACCCCCCCCAGCCCCATTTCTGTGTACTTACTTTGTATCTATGCTAAAGCTGGTTAATTTCCTAGATGGTAGATGACTACCAAGAGCAATAAGAGCAGTTAGATATAATTTACTTTTTAATAAAGGTAGAGGGAGGGAAAAATGGGAAAAGAAAGACGATGAGAAAGAAAAGGATGCTGGGTCCGGTGGCTCACGCCTTTAATGCCAGTACTAGGGAGGCAGAGGTAGGAGGATCACCAGGACTTTGAGGCCATCCTGAGACTACACAGTGAATTCCTGGTCAGCCAAGGCTAGAGGTAGACCCTACCTTGCAAAACCCAGATAATAATAATAAGAAGAAGAAGAAGAGGAGGAGGAAGAAGAAGAAGTAGAAGTAGAAGATGATGATGATAAAGGGAAATGGAAGAGGTGATCACATTACCACGTCAATAAAAGCAAATAACTTTTTCTGCAGATCCCTGTAAATCTCTCTCTCTCTCTGTATTTCATTAAATATAATGGGTCACCAGTCCATATCTATACAAAGCACTGGCAAAATGGTTACTATTAGAACACCAGTCCCACCTCTGGAGTGGAGGTTGGGGCAGTTGCTTAAGACGTTAGGCTGCATAGGGGAGAGGCTATTGCTTAAATCAGTCTGAACTTATGCCTGGCATATCTGAGTAAGGTACAATGTGTAGAGTTTCCACTAGAGATGGGCAATGATAATACTGTATCAGTATCTTTCCTGATCTTATCATCTTTTCAGATAACTATGTATTTTTATTATTGATTATGATTTTTGGAAGCAGATATGCAATAAGTCATTAGGATGTTAATGTATTACGATGTGCCTTCCGTGATTATTGGCTGATTCATTGCCATCTGGTCAGGCAAAAGAAACATTCTCCAAAAAAGAATTAGAGAATTAGATGCTGGCATTTATATATTATATAAAGTAAAATACATACACTTAAATAGGCTCCTCAGAGTTAACCAATTGGGGTATGTTAAAATGCTTTGTTTTATTTATCTACTTATTTATTTATAATGTGATAAATATTTCCAATGAAGGACTAAATATTTAATCACTTTTCAAATATTTTTTCTTTCCCAGAATTCCTAATCTCTCTATGATGATCATGTGGACTTTATGTTTTGATATGCCAAACCTTATTTGTACTGGCTTTTTCTCAATTCCTTTATTACTGTTTATTTTTTAAATATTTTATTTATTTAATTGAGAGAAAGAGAGAGAGAAGGAGAAAAAAGAGAGAGAGAGAATGGGTGTGTCAGGGCATCTAGCCACTGCAAACTCCAGATGCATGTGCCACCTTGTGCATTTAGAGTTACACCATGGGTGTTGGGGAATTAAACCCAGGTCCTTGGGCTTTGTAAGCAAGTGCCATAACCTCTGAGCCATCTCTCCAGCCCCTTTATTACTCTTTATTATTCAGGTTCTGGATCAATATTATTTCATTAGTTAGAATTAAAAATGGGAACAACTCCTATTTGTTTAAAACTACTCTTAAAATACCAAATCCTCAAAAACATTACAGTCAAAATATATAAGCTCTAGACCCTTGAACTTTCCAAGTGCTATCACACCACATTGTTATGCTGATTTATTTCCTTGTAAAGCCTTCAAGTTCCTGAATACTCTGATATGGACATTATCTTTTCAGCTCTTATTATGAAGTCTATTGTCAGACATAAGTACTGGCACATTTCTGCATTCCTCGCACCTCCAGTCTGTATTCTTCAATCAGGTTATATTATAGTTCTCATTAGATAAACATTCAATAATGTCATGATTGTGACATATCCACTCAATTTAGAACTGAAGGATGTTTCATTGTGTGTGTGTGTGTGTGTGTGTGTGTGTGTAGCAAAGTTTAGAAAAAAACTACAGATATTCTGGTGTTAGGATGAGTGGAACTGATATTCTATTTCCACAGTTTCATCTGTCCCTACCTGAAATATTTTATATCCTTTAGGCTCTGTAATTAGTAAGAAGTTTGATTTATCTTTTAATACAGATGAAAAGTTTTCCATGCTTTCTTTTTTTCTTTTCTGCTCCCTGACTTTTCCTGATTAGGACTGACTCCAGGCTTCCACCTACCTTCAAGTTAGCAATTTGGTTAATAGCAAGATAATGTCTAAAGATTTTCCACTGGCTGGCCTTTTTTGTTTGTGTGGATGTGTGTGTGTGTGTGTGTGTGTGTGTGTGTGTGTGTGTGTGTGTATTATGGAATACTTAGTATGGGTACATCATGTGTTGGTACCATCTTTTACCTCATCACTGCCCCCATTCCACTGGGGTCCCTCCTCTGGGGGGGGTTGCTGGTATTCCCCACTGGGTTGCAGTTATACATTGTGAGAGCAGTAATATTGGAGCGGGCCATACCTCTACATATGATGTCCCAACCTGTGACTCTTACAATCTTTCCCCACCCTTTTCTGCAAAATTCACTGAGCCTTTTTACACACTTATACAACTGTTCGTTGTGCTTCTCTGTGTTCTAAGTGATGACATTTGATGTTTCTCTGAGTTTGACAGAATGAACCATGCAAAACATATTCTGTTCTCCTTTGTTCTCTTCCTGTTTAAATGTTGTGGTCATTTATTTTGAGTGTTTTAGACTTGCTGCTTTGTTTGGACAAGGAAGTAAACACTGTTAAGTTGGCCCTACAAGAATGCCCAGGTCTAAAGTACCTTAGCCATACCCATGCATTTGTTTTGTGGGAATAAACAGAAATGATATGATGTGACTTCATGAAGACAGTCACTTAGGGATACAGAAACTACACCAGTGTAGGTGCCACAAATATTCAGGCAAACAGAAAAAAATAATTCCCTTAATATCCATTATATGAATACATATGCTAATATGCTGCAAAGAATCTGTATTCCAGAGTACGAATGATAAAGGCTTAAAGACTTTCTTCCTTACCAATATCAATCCAAGGCTCGTTTATAACACTACAAATTATCTACCATAATTGCCTTTTGCTACATTTATTTCTAATCTCCCAAAGCTGTTATGAGATAACAAATATGTAAATGCCTTGGAAAGTAGAGCACACTCAACAAATGTTATGTGTTATTAGTAATTTAACATGTTTTTTTCCTAATAAAATGAGCATGTATGCCACAGAACTTGAAACTAGAAGATTTTATTCTCATCTTAGACCTTCACCTAAGTCTGAATAAACAAAAACAATGAACCACTTTCTTTGTCTTCATACCCGTTAGAACCATAAAGCTCACCTATGTATGCACTTTCTCTGCTAATATTCTGGTTTTGCATCCTGAGTTAAAAATGTGAGATCATTCTCCCCAATTTAATTTTTTGACAGTGAATATTTATACTAAATTTAAATTAAGTGTAAAAGAGCAGATTGATAAGAACACCAAAAGCCTTGTAGATCAACCAATAACACCAGCTGTCCAAATTATTCTACAGTGTTGCAAAGGTTCTTCTAAACTGCATATTTATTGCTGGATATGTTCCATCCATATGACGTACAAATTTGAGATTTATACTTTTAAACATAATAAGATGGAGTTCTGCCATGCCTACTGGGTGATAAGTAAATGCATACACAACCAATTTGGTTTAAATCTCAGTCCATAATATTTTTGCATTAATCTTAGGACATACGCCTATTGAAGCTTTTTTTCCCCAAGATTAAATACTTATCATTGTGTATGTACAAGGAAGTGCTTACCTTAAAATTTCATTCTTATGAATTTTCTTCATAACATCTCATAGGACTTCAAGTGGCCTTAGTCTCAGGAGAAATGTGACAATTTCGCTTCTGTTTTTTATGTACTAGTAGAATCCTAATAAAACCAAGTTATTTATTTTCCCAAGCTCTAGGAGATACTTGGCTGTTTACATGTCAGTATTTGGAGAGTACCTTTTGAATCCTTTACCATTTTTCCATGAGCCAAATATTTCATAAATTTAAATTACTAATATCTGAAGCATGCAGTCATGTCAGTAGCTATGTGGATCATATTTTAATAAGAGAAACCTCACTAATTAAAATAAAATAGAAAAATGCAAACCCAGCTGCAAATAAAAGTAAACTAAAGTCTATAATAAACAATTGTAAAGTTAATTCTTTCAGGTTACAAAGTAGATTTAATTCAGCTAGTAGAGAGTAATTTAATTTTGGCTTTCATCAGTAAAACACAGTTTTAAACAGCACATGTTTTCCCTAGGTGAACAAATACTTTTTAAGTGCTCATAGGTCTTCTTTTGATTGTTGCAATAACTTTCTATATAGTTTTTCTCTGAATTATCCAGGAACAAAGAATAAATAAGGTGAATGTTGATGGGGCCTAGTCTGATTCTATGAATTCAAGAATTTCTATTACAAAGAGCTTATCATCCTGATAGATGACATCTGAGCATGAGGGTCAAGTATTCCAACTTTAGGTTTTCTGCATTATCAGATTATTGGATTGTTATTGCTTGATAGCATACATGTAATCTATTTTTTCAATGCTAAATCTGTTTGATTTTCAATTTTTTTGAAAGTTACTTACACCTGAATCTTTCTATTCATAGATTTGCAATGCCATCTTATATTGACTCATTTATAATACCTTATATAAAATTTGCTTATGAATAATACTTGCTAAATTTCTGCTTTTTCTGACCATGAATTTGCCTTCAGCCAATATTTATTCTAAAAAATGGTTTTCAGAGTGAGATGCCCAGAACTCAGGGTGTGAGCAATCAAAACTTCTCAGAAAGAAAGAATTAAAATCACCATCAGTAAGCCATCCTAATTATTGAGATATTTTATATGGTTTTGATGTGCATTATGCAGTCATACATTAGTATATCTCTCTATTTTATAAATATACAAACTTGATATATAATTTAGTAGATCTGTTTTAGATAGGTAGGAATAGATGTATTTATGAATCTGCTATGAGTGTTCAAACTGCCCTTTTACAACTGGACAGAAAATCCAGGGCTGTCATAGGCAGTTAACTACATTGGTCACAAATACATAATTAAACACAAAAGGAGAATCATTTTTTTTTAGAATATCTAAAGTACACTGAAAGTAATTGCTTACCTTAAAAGAGATTAATAATAAGGCTTTTTTTCAGATGAAACGTTATATTTTCTCTATATTTTTAAAATATCATTTCCCTCCCTCAAAGAAAACAAAATGTCTGTTGCTCAACTACATAGATTTGTCTTTCACCATTTTTATTAGTCTAATATGCTACCTAATTTAGCAAAAACTGGATTGTTATTGTTCAGATAATAAAATATCTCATGTCTCTTTAAGGCCTGAGCAGTATTTTTTAAAAATCTTCCTACAATATGGTGCTCACTAATCTCTTACCCATGACTTGGAGTTCCTATTTTCCGGCTGCAAACCAAATTTTAATTTCTCCTCTGAGTGCCATGCAACCTGATAGAAGTTGAAGGACCACTGTGATTTGTTCTTTATTGGGGGTTTATTGAGTCAGCTAGCCTCCAACTCTTCTCACCCACTCCCTCCAATGAATATGCACTGTTAATATAATTGCAGACAATATTTGGTGCATATTATGGTTATTGTTGTTCCTGTTGATGTCATTTTTATTGGTATAGACTTTTGACTTATAATAATAATCACAAAATGAACAGGAGCCAGAGCTATGCAAGTACAGATTTTTTAAACTGCTGCTGTCAGCTCTAGTATGTAATATGTTAGGTTCAGTCCGTTTCTCAGTATAACCAAAATCTAGTTTGCTAGAAACACAATTTGGCTTACAAAAATTTTTCCTTCACTTCTCATGTGTAACATAAGAAGACTGTATTTGCTTAAGGTGGGTCGTAGTAGATGTGTTCATGTGTCTACTGTGTTTGTTCTTATTAATTTTACAACTATCTAGGAAACCCTGGTACATAATAGGTATTTGATAAATAATAAATAAATAAATGAAAGATAAATATGAAAATAACTTTAATATTATTGTGTAATAAGAATCATTTAAAGCTCTTTTGAATTATTCAATAGCATGGGCTTTGATTATCATGGAAACATTCAGAGTGCTCAATTGAGTACTAGGAATGAAAAATGCTTATACAGGATGTTATGTAAGACAATACTTTTCAATAGTTTTCATATATTTCCAGATAATTTATTAAAATAATAAGTGTAAAGAAGCTTAAGCAAAAAAGCCCAGATGTAATTATAACCAACTCATATCAAAGAGTGAAATAAATAAATATAATACAAAGCTACACTTTAAATTCAGATATCCAATTGTTCAACACCTACAAATGGCCTATGAATGGTAGAAAAGTGACACCATTAGCTAAAAATCATACCACAACATAGGGATCATTTTTCCAGTGGTGACAGATTATTAAGGACTGACTTACTTTTTTGAGGTCAGTGGTCTATCCTTACCAATGCTTTAATAGAACTAACTTTAGTCTGTGTCTTGTCAGTGCACAGAATGCAGTTAATGTTTATGAACAAAAACCAAAATATATTTGGTATCTTCCCTAACCAGCTGAGCTAGTGCACTGAGGGTTTTATTTTGAACTAATGATAAGTAGATAATGAAAGAATCATCAGACCTGTAAGTTTATGACTTGCATGACTTTTTCTCCTTTAAAGTTGTGACATGATAATAGTATTGATAGACATAACTGAAGGTGAAAAGTGTGTTTGGAATTTGTAAGAAGTTAGACCATCCTCACATTTCATTCATACATTTTTTTAACCTTCATTTCTGATCTGACTTGGGTAATTCTAAAAAGGGTTCACTAGGGTTATTCAAACTCTCATTGTGTGCTTTGAGTGTCTGGTTTTGGTCTCACTGAGACCAGAATATGAAGGCCAAGTCTTCCTGTGCATGATTTCATGACAATTTAGACCAAGCAGAACTAAAGACTAAAACATACCTGCTCACCACAATTATGCAGTTCTGGTGCTTTAATTGCTTTTCCTCTTTGTAGAAACCACATGAAGTTTCACTCCAAATGTGTATTGTTCAACACCTTTACCTCCAAATTCAGGTACCATTTTTATCTCCATCTGAAATGGAATCTACTCAACATGCTCACCTTCACTATTAACTAGGTATGCAAAAGCTTTATAAATGGTAGCCTTTTACAGTGGGGATTTACAATCAGGAAGCTGACCAATTTACCTAGTAAAAACCACAGTTGTCAAAATTATATATGTTGGAAAACAAAAACAACATATTGCAAGGATGACATTTATTATGAATCCAACTCATGGACACCCCAAAATTAGTATCAAAATAATGGCTTTTTAGGGAAAAATTTTTCTGTGTGCAAAAATCTAATGATTATTTTGATACCTTCAATTGTATTAATTGTTTAAATGCCTTATTTTGTTATATTGCATACTTCATAGTTGAGGTGTTTTCAATACTTTATGGCAAGATATGTGCTCTAACTTTTGGCAACAAAAGACTTGAAAATGCTCTTCCACTCACTTCTAGAGTTCATCTTCCAATATTTTTTAAAGTAAAATATTTCACTTAACTTTTTATAAAATAAACCAAAATTAAAAATTAAAAATTCTTTTTGTATAGAATTAAGATATGTTTAGAATATAAAAGTATTAAGACCCATACATTAAACATGGCTTTTATTGTTTTAGGAAACAAAAATATAGATCAGCTAATTGGGTAGTTATTTTGATAGGGTCAAAGATTAATTATGTTTACCTAAAACTGCTTATAATATTACTTTAGATGTATGAAGCAACAAACAAACAAAAATAGAATTAAATTCTCAGTGTAGATCTACTCTTAAAGGAAATAGGTATTTTCCCATGATTTCTAGATGCTTAGAACTTGGATGTCTCCCAGTAGTCACCCCTCTCCCATTCCTGAAACATCAATCATTTTCCACATGGCACCTGGACTTGAAATGATGCTTCAAATTAATATGTGTTAAAAATAAAAATTTTAAATTTAAAAGGCTATCCAAATGTTTCTTGCTTTTTAACAAGAGAGACACAAAGAAAAAGCTTCTTATGTCTGATTTTTCTGTCTGTGTGATTTTTCTCTGTAATCCAAGACAGCCATGCCAGAAAATCATTAAAGCCTTCATATCATAGATCTTGTACCTGGAGAAATGCTTTTCTTTTTTCTTCTGGTGATATAGTATGTGACTTCTTTATTCTTTTTTCTGATGATGAATTTGGTTTATTTTTTTCATCCAAAAATCATATAGGCTAATAATGTCTGAATTGCTTTAAAAATAAATATACTTTGATATCCAAACTTTAATGAAACACAATGCACAATGCAAAATCATGCACACGATCTATGCCTCATTTGTTTGAAGAGCATTGACATTTTTATTCCACAGGGACCAGCTTCTTTTTATTTAAAGGATAAACCTTTGAGATAAGATTCCATTTTCTCTGATATAAAGACTTTTTTCAAGTCAATAATCATATTTCTATTAGAAAGAAAAGATGAAAACATTAAGAAATGTTCACATATCTTATTATTAAATCTCCTGAATAGTGATGTTACTCAGTGATAGATCATTTGCTTAGCATGCATGGGGACCTAGGTTTCCTCCTCAGCACTGAAACAAACAAATAAAAAAACAAATAAAAAACTTTCAAGATCTCATCTTGGTTAAATTCTGAGAATGTAATCAATTATATAAATAATAAAATAATTGTGTTCTATGAGACCATTTTTGACTAGCTAAAATTAAATATTTAATTTGTCTAATAATTTCCCTATGAAGTTAGTAAAACTAAAAACGTCTTTATAGAAATGATAACACTGCTATTAAAATAATGTATGTCTTTAGAATATGACAAGTGTTAACACTAAAAGAAATAATTGACATTTATTGAGTGCTTGCCATTTGGCAAAAATTTTTACATGCACTCTTTTACTGATTTTTTATAAGAATGCTTGAAAATTAATGTTAGCATCTCTGGTTTTACATAGGAGGAAACTGGTAACCTGAACATTTATGTAATTTAGCCATGCTTGAGGGTGCAGGCCCTATGATTTCACCTTCTCTGGATAGGCAGCCTGGGCTGTAGAGTGAGTTCAAGGAGAGCCTGAGCAACTTAATGAGAGACTGTCTCAAAAGCAAAACAAAGACTGAGAAGATAGCCCCATGGTAAAATGCTTGGCTAGCATGTGTGAGGCTCTTGGTTCAATCCCTAGGAACTCTAGCTCCCCTCCTTAATAAAGAGAAATAATTATATAATTTCCCCTAATTCACATAAGAAAAAGGATCAATATGCAAACCTCAAATTGTTTTAGTATACAGTCCTTGCTCTTTCTATTGCTGTACATTCCCATTGAATTTCACTGTGAAAATAATTAAATTCACATTTTTTACAACTATTCATAAAGAAACTGAGGCAAGGAAACTATTATGACTAATGCCAGAGCTGGGACTCTGTTTTCTACTTTGCTCTATTGGATTACCTAAAGACAATGCCAAGGCCTGCATGAGTAAGTGAACAGATGAACGGAGAAGGAAGATGGGTGGCATAAAATTTGTGGGAGCCAACACAGAAGCCAGGAGAGTAGGTGCTAGGGCTTTTTATTGACTTTTATGACCCTTGTGATCTTGTGTGTGTGTGTTTTATCCCTTTTGTAAATCAGATTCTCCATTCTTAATATAGGAGTTAATGTGAGCCTCTGGATCTGAGAAATTTTTACAAAAAATGAGTTAATATACTTACAACTATTGCAAATTAGGGAAAACGTTCTAACGTAAATAAAATGTTGAGTACTATGTATTTAAGTGTACACAGTTCAACACATACATAATGCACATCATGCACTAGACTTTACAGTGCTCGTCAGTCAGGGAAATGGTATGTGACACACCAATTAGTCTTTCTTGGATAGAAAACCCAGCACACTGCTGCATAAGTCAAGGCAGATTTGGTTAGCAGGCAGGAGAAGGCAAGGAAAGTACTCTTTCTGGGTGGCTCTGGGCATCTCCCGAAGTTAAGATGTCCTGCCCATGTTTGACAACTTGCATTCTTGCCTAATATTATGAGGTTAAAATTTGAGTTAGTAAAGGGAATTGTAGGTTCCCAAATCTTATGCCAGTGTCTGTGTATTTGACAATAATAAAATAAAGAGAGGGTGGGAAAGCATCTCAACCATGTGAAAAGTGAGTCATGACTTTAGATCTCCAAGACAACTTAACTTACCCAACTTACTTGTTTTTCTCAACTAGAAATTTTAAACCCTTGAAAACTGAAGATCATAAAGTATATGAATACAGAACAGGTGAAGTTAGATGAGCTGAGAATGGGTGGAAAATGGTACAAATACACCCATTTAAAGAAAGATGGACAATTAGGAAATAACATAGTCTATTAACTTTCATGGAAATAATTCACCAACATTTCTTTGATAGAACCTAGAGGTGGAGCCAGGAAGATATTTTATACAGTCCACTAAAATTCACACTTTATCCTGCTTTAGAATAATTCCTTTTTCTATTGAAGGATCTCATCTTCTTCTCCCAGGGACTCCTGGGAATCAGTCCTGGGAAGTGTCCTGATACCAAGGCACTAGGACTCACAGGCATGCTGGTTCATTCTGCCCAAAGCTATAGACACAGCAGGCATCAGAACTAGGGTATTTTCACTCTTAACCATCCGTCCATGCTGCTTCATTAAGAACAAGAGAATGTAAAGCTGACCTGCAGGCCTGCTTCAAAAACCTAGCAACTCCATTGTGAATAGAAACTGTAAAGAAAATATTTTAAAGAAAACAAATACAAATGACTCATGTTAGTCAGTTTTTATAACCTTAGATTCAAGCCCTAACTCCTTTTGCATCCACAGGAAAGTCTTACTATAAAGAGGCAAATGTGAAGAGTCTAATTCTCTGAGCTCAGAATGCAGCTTCTCTTTCTTAACCTGCAGTATCTCCATGGCCCCTCTTGTCTAGCAGGCTTGTCGGGTGTGCTGTTTTTGAAGTTCCATCAATCTATTAAACATTAGACAGAAGGTTTTAGGAAACAGGCCATGTGTATTGTGACGTACAGTCCTGGAAAGAAAAATGATCAATCTGTGTATTTGCCTTTTAACTAGTTGTAGACAAGTTGGCCACATCCTTGGCACATTAATAAATTCTGTCATATCTCATCTCCACTGCTCTCTTATTATATGAATTCACATCTCTGCTTGGCAATAAAAATAAAGTCACTGATTGAAGTTTCTACTTTCAAGTTAGGGCTCATCATGCCTAATAATCAAGAGACTGTGTATATTATCAGAAAACGAAACAAAAAAGTTTTGCAATGTGATTTGTAATGTGTACATTGAACTGGAGTTTAGAAGGAATTTTCTATAAGATATTCCTCGAGATATATTTTTGCAAATGATTCCTTTCAGTGAGTTTATGACCCTACACAGTTTATGGAACTGTTTGCCTTCTAAAAAGAAGTTCTAAATATATGCAGGAATTTAGAGAGTTATTGGAAATATAGGGGCTTTTACATTTATTCACGATTGAATTTAAATATAGATAATTTAAGCCTTGACCAATACCAAAACGTGTGTGTAGTACATTTGATTTTTTTCCCAATTTTTAGGAAAATAATGGAAATAGGCCCAAAATACTCAACTATATTTCCCTCATGTTGTGTCTATTGAAGATGCCTTTCTAGAAAATAGGGCTCCTTTCCTTAGCATCTGGTGTCTTTAATCTGGCAAATTGATCCCTGGCTCCTTTTTATCTAGGGCAGCCTATTTGTGCATTCATTAAGTATAACCACTCAGATCTCTGTCCTACTAGCCTCTCTCCAATATTTAAATTAGTCTTAGGCTGTTCAAGTTCTTTCTAATGACATGTTAGCAAGTAGTGGAAGTGGTAGGGGCTGGGATAGGGTTAATCAAAACTGATGATGTCTGAAAAAATCTTAAGGAAACATAATACCTGGTAAGCTAATTCAAACAATACAGCTATACAAAAATTAAAAGTACTTATTCATTGGGTAATGTGAGAACAAAGAGTTAATAGAGCATTAAAGAATAAAGAATATACATCTTCATATTCTAGACATTTTGCCAATATTCTGAAATATTTTAATTAGAACAAAACATTACACTACAGAAGTGTCCTGCTATTATCAATCTGATTTTTTTATTGTTTTGCTCAGTTTTTTTATTGTTTTACTGAAAGCTGGTAATCAGAGAAACCCATCAATAATCAGTTTGACTGGTCTAAGTTTTAATTTCCTCTACTATGAATTGTTTCCCTAACAGCTATGCTTCTATCATCATTCTCTTCACTTGCCACCTCTTTGCCTTGGAGCAAATGTCAGTATTTTATTTATTTATTTATTTATTTGAAACAGAGAGAGGAAGAGAGAAAGAGCGAGAATGGGTGTGCCAGGGCCTCTAGCCACTGCAAACCAACTCCAGACGCATGTACCACCATTGCATCTGGCTTACGTGGGACCTGGAGAATCAAACTGGGGTCCTTAGGCTTTGCAGGTATGTGCCTTAACCGCTAAACCATCTCTCCAGCCCCCAGGAATTTATTGATCTAAGAGTTTTCTTACTCTTTTTGCAACAGACATTCTAGAATAGGGAAGAGATAATCATCAAGTAAACAATAGAAGGGTACTGTTTTATTGATTCCAAAAGGTGTGTGTGTGTGTGTGTTTTCCTCCTTGAGCATATCTTATCATTGATAGCATCTGGTAGGCACCATTGACCAGGGGATGATGATGTTAATATTAAAGCCATCTCTTGCTTAGACAATAGCAAAGAATCAGAATCAAATTCTGAGGAATACTGTGAGTGACTACACAAGAGTTGCACACAATGTGGTGTGGTTTCTTAGCTCCTGGAAATAAATGGTTAGCAGATTCCCCCAAAAGTGGAATATTCATTCTGTGCATCTTCTAACAACACCTCAAGTGAATGTTCTCATCTGATGAAGATGATGGAGAGGAAAGGAAAGATGCTATCCCCTCAATGACCTCCTATAGCTACAGCAAGGAAAAGCACTGCTCAGTTAACATTCAGTTCATTATGCTATCATTCCTTCAGGCTGAACACGCACAGCAGGGATCCTTAGGTCATTCTACTTAGAGCTACTCCATGACATATTCTCCAAGGGGAAATGTTTCTTTTCACAGCATATACAACAATGTTCTCTTTTTATACCAAGGACCTTCTAGAATATTTAAAATAAATATAGTTCAATAAAAATATAAAAATAAGACCTTGTTGTTTTACATAAACTTTCCCCCAAGGAATTCAACTTGCTTCCTATCTCTTGTTGCTTTGCTTACAGATTTTTTTCTAAACTTTTGCAAGTTAAATTACTCTGTGAAATGTCAAAGGGCAATTCTACTAACCTGCGCCATGTGTAGGGAATATTCTCAGTTGCATCCTTGCATAATTCTTATGGAATCACAGAAGTAACCAACCCAAGCTAACGCATATTTTCATCTGTAATGTCCTGCAACAATATAGAGACGTTATATGATTCCTAAAGTTATTTTATGCTATGCATGTCTTTGTAATGTGAAACTTAACATGCCTCTTTGGAAATTTTCCTTTGAAACTGCTTGGCATGGCTATGACTTTAAGCAACCTTTCTCTCCAGAGAAAACAATCTTTGCTCCTCAACTCACTGGTGACGGCTTATTTATCTCAGTCCTTGTGTGCAGTCCCATTGGCACTTAAATAATGATTCTGTCTTTGAATATATGGCTTTCAAGTCTTTATTTTTGTGCATTAAACACACAGCTGTTATTTTATCCTTGACATTGTCATTGATTTGGTAAGTAGAACTTTCAGAAGTATTTTTTTTTATTTAAACAAACAAAATTCCACTTACAGAAAGTTCTGCAAGCTGTCTCAACTGCCAGCAGCGGCATTATCAGATGGCAAAATCCAGAAATTCCTGTAAAGCAGAACTTACCTTATGAAAGTAAACAAACAAACAAACAAAATAACAACCTGCTCACACATGAAACAAGCCTTTAGCAATAGTTTTATCCAACATGGGATAGCACCAGGGTTATGCTTTCCTGAAGTTTTATTGTATTTTTAAGAAAAATATATTTTACTTGTAAGCAGAGAAAGACGTAAAGAGAAGAAAAACAGATAAAGAGAATGGGAACACCAGGGCTTCCAGCCACTGCAAATGAACTCCAGATGCATGTACCACTTTGTGCATCTGGCTTTACATGGATACTGGAGAATCAAACACAGTTCTTTAGGCTTTGCAGACAAGTGCATTAAGTGCTGAGCCATCTCTCCAGCCCCCTTAATTGTATTTTTAACATTTGAATAAATGCCATAGACAGGTAAAGGACAGTAATAGGGGAAGGAAAATTGAATTAGCAAGTTTCAAGACCTTGCTCACTTCACTCTAACAACAATTTTGCCTACAGAGTAGAGACAGATATTCTAAAAGTTGGTCCTGTACCTTGAGTGAGTGGATAATGTTGGACCTGGAAACCATAGATTTTTAAAGGAAAATCCCAGTGCCAAGTATGGGATTGATCAGAGAAACCCCAAGAGTCTCCCAAAACAGTACTGGCTATGGTTATTGCTCTTGGTGGCCCACCAGAACCAGATGGCAATACCCCCATTGCTGAAGACAGCACACACTTTGATTGCAGAATTCAGAAGAATAAATCTGGAACTGAGCTAGAAGCTTTCTCCTTGCTGGCTAGCTTTCTTTGTATCAAAAGGTGCTATGAGGCTACTAGGCAAGAAATGTCATCAAAAGTCTTATCCAGCTATGGACCCTGTGTGCTACAGTACTGACCCACCAGGCAGATGTGCCCACTGGTTCAATAATGATATAACTGTTTTGACAGCAACTAACCACTTTCTGATTGGATTTGAAGCCCATTCTTTAGGAAGAAATTTATGCTTTGTATTCTAAACCTGGTCAAAAGCCTATGGTTGGGTAGGTCATAGGCTCTAAGGGGGAATCTATTACTGTTGTCAAATTTTAAGTATTTATGTTTATACTCATACTAATGCTTCCCTAATCCTTGACCAGAGAGGCTTATTATTAAAGGTAGTGGCAGAGTATACAGTGAGTCATAACTGGTCAAAGTATTGAGAATAAGTGACTGTCATGCTTTACACTAAATCATTCATCTCTATCAGCTTCTCCAAGGCTTGATGAACACCATGAAAGAAAGAGCAGGAATAAGGTAAGAGCAAGAGGCTATGGAGGAAGGCTGTGAACCACTGTCTTCTGGATATATTTCCATTACAATTGTGAACTGGTAACAGTTGTGCTTAGCTGCACACGACCTGCTTAAGATTGGGATCTTCAATATCCCATCCTGGATGGTGGAGAGTCTCATGAGCCCCTAATTTCTCCATGAGACATTAATGGCAATGATTGCTAGAGAGAGGGGGAGTCATTTTCTTCAGTGGTGTACACACTAGTGGGTTGTCTACCTCCTGTAAATAACCCCCAACACGTGCTTATATAAGCAACCCAAATTAAACTCATTGGGTCACACACACACACACACACAAAAAAAAAAACATTCATGAAAGAAGGTCAGGAACAGTAGATGGAGAAGGAAATGGAAAGAAGAAAGGGTTCAGCAGGAGGGAAGGGTGGATAAGAGAGTGATGGCGATGCATATGATCAAATTACATTATGTGCATGATGAAACTGTCACGACAAATACAAATCTATATCATTCAATAGACTTATCATCACTAAGCAGAAATAGCCCTTAAGAAGATTCCAATCACTTAATTTTTAGCAAAGACTCATGTTGGCTTAACTTTTCTATCCTAGGCCAATTTTTTGTATGTTTAATGTTCTAAGTCATATTTGTCATGCTTCAACATTCCTGACTTACTCTCTTGATTTATGTACCACAAAATGGGACAATAATAAGAATTAAATAATAGTCATAGTTCAGAACAAGTGATGTGTAAATGTTTTTTTTCTTCTCTACTGAATTATTTTATAATTAAATAGTATATTTGAGCATCACACTCTTCTTAAAAATTAATTTTCCTCAAATTCATTTAGATAATTGAGTAATAACAACTAGTATAATATGAAAATATTATGGTAAATTATGACAAAATGGTAAAATTAACATGTATAGTTCCACCACAAGAAAAACTATTCAAATGAAACTCTGGACCAATTTCCAGTCATGTTCCACTTTTTAAAATATATTTTATTGTTCTTTATTTATTTGAGAGAGAGAAAGAGGGAGAAATAAGCAGGGAGAAAGAAAGAGAGAGAGAGAGAGAGAGAGAGAATGGGTACGGGTATGCCAGGGCCTCCAGTCACTGCAAACAAATTCCAGATACATGTGCCCCCTTGGGTATCTGGCTTAAATGGGTCCTGGGGAATAGAACCTGGGTCCTTTGGCTTTGCAGGCAAGTGCCTTAAACACTAAACCATTTCTCCAGCCCCCTCTTGCCCAAATTTTCTCCAAATACTATTTAAATTCCTCAGAAATCATAGAAAAAGTCAAGTCACAGCAGCACTGTAGCAGACAGCTTCAGGTTTTCTGAGATGAACTTCTAGAACAGGCAGTTATGGATGAAGGGTTATTTATTGAAGCTTACAGATCCAGGGGAAGTTCCATAATGTCAGAAGAAGCTAGCCTGCTTTCACAGGTCCAAGGAGAGAGAGAGAGAGAGAGAGAGAGAGAGAGAAGCCACAAGCCAGAAGCCACACAGCACACTTCAGGAACTCTAGGCAGAAATAAGCACTTTGCATATCTTTAGATTGGAATTTCAAAGCCCCCACCACACTGCTTCCTCTAGCCAGTTGGCTGCAGATCTAAATTACTATAATAAAACACAGCATATGTTGGGGACCATCTCTTCAAACTACCACAAGCACCAAAACTAAAGACATATTTATAAGAAAAGCAACAGTGAAAGGAGTTTCCATGAAATGAAGCGCGTGATGCTGAATGGGGAAAGACAAGGGAATCATGAGAACTTGCTACTGTGGAATAACTCTCTCTGTTTGAATGATTCCAGGAAAACTCTTCCTCCTCTTGTACTCTTGTCTTCTGTATAAGATGTGAGAAACTCTTATATAAAAATTGGAGTCAGTCTAAGTGGCCAACAATCTGAGCTCATTGATGCAACCTATGGTGCATCAGCATGCCAGAGTTACATGGTTATTAAATTCAGGTTGCATTTGGCTCTGAGATGCCCTGTCTCTGAGCATCCCTGGACTGTATCTTATCCTCATTCTTCACTGAACCAGATACCCCATGTACACTGACTGTCTTCATGTATTTGTGCCTGACAGTAGGTATGTTGGTGGATAGCTGGATTCTGAGCTGAATGGAGTATTTTTTTCCCCTCCACGTTTCATAGGAAGACTTCAAATCTGAAAGAAGTCAGATTGGAAATGGAAAAAAGGAATGGAGCCAGTCATCTGGAATGAGAGATGCATCTTAGCAAATTCATGAAAGTGGGACACAGCTCAAGATCTCTGTTGGGGCAGGCATTCGCTATCAGTGTTGTCCTCTGCAAACTGATTAATGCTAGACAAGGAGGAGGCAGCATAAAACCTAAATGAAACCTCATCTGACGCTATGAACCTTAGAAAGTGCGCTCAAATTGGAGCCGATCAACCACCTAATTCAAAGAAGGGGGTTTATCTAAGACCAACAGAGACCAGATGATAGGACATCCAACTTTATTCTGCTCACAGACTATTCTTTATTTTCTAAAATAACAGCTAGTTTATGATAGACTAGATTACCTTCTGACATCTCTGGTTTATTATTTTATTCAACAAACACTCACATTCTCATAAACTAGGAAATGAAAGAAAAATTATGCCAAACATACAAATTACTCCCCAAATTATTCTAAGAACTGAAGAAAAAAAAATGATACTTTTAATTTTGTACTCTAAATTCTAAGACTTAATTTTAAAAAGGCTGGGCCTGAAGGACACAAGAAAAATGGGGGAAAAAAGAATAAATTCAGTTATCAGTCAACTTAACAAAGAATTTAGATGATGAAATACTATATACAATTTGCAATGCTCATTTTTGGTGTGGGTGTATGTATGACTTTTGCGTATGTGTTTATGTGTGTTCCTGTGGGCATATGAATGTCACACTGTGTATGAAGATCAGAAGACAGTTTTGGGTTATGGTCCTCAAAGTCCCAGTTTGAGGTGGAATATCTCATTATTGTTCACTATTGCATTCACCAGGCTATTTGGCGCACTGACTTCTGGAAAATTGTCCTTTTTCTCACCTCCTTCACCCTATAGGTACAGTGGAATTATGGAACCCCCACTCCCCCCACACCAAGAGTCCTTCTTTTATGTGGGTTCTGAGAATCCCAACTCAGGTACTCATACTTGTGCAGCAAATGCCTTATCCATTGAGCCATCTTCCCAGCCCCCAAATGCTACTTTGAAAATAAAAAGCTCATCCAAAGAAACAGAGCAAGCACCTCAATGTTCAGTTGTTGACTCTAGATTATAAAATTGCTGAATATTTCATGTTCCTTTCAATACTATTTTTCGTGAAATAAAATTCATTCATTTTAAAATAAGAAAAATCATTTTTTCACATGAAAAAAATAAAGTACTATTTAAGATGAACTTACTTTTTCAGAAATGAAGATATGTGTAGCCTTTTAGATAAAGTTTGATAAATTTTACATACATCTTTTTCCTGGTATTTCTTGCTCTGTGTATGGCCTTAGATTATATAGAGATTTACATATGTGGTCAGTAACCACAGTGACATTTTGAAGAGGGAAAAATTGGGAACAGGATAACTGGTGACTATAATTGCTCTTGAAGGTAACATGGCTGCATTTGGTACCTAGGAGCCAGGGCTCAGCATTTAGCCCTTGAGTTGGATCCTCAACTCCTGCTTCCCTCGGGTCACTGGCACACTGCCCCACCTTTGTAACATAAGTTGTGTGATACGTTAAAAGTACTTCTCTGTCTCCATGACACATTGAGCCCCCATAAGTTTTAAAAGCATATATAGGAAATATTTATCCTATATAAAATTCAGTAAAGTAGAATGCATAAGTATGTGTGTACATGCCCATTTATATAAAATAAGCCCAACACTATAGTGTACAAATAAACCACACACATAAATAGCTATGCATGTGTCAAAATTTTAACAATTTTAGTTTTTAAAACAATGGAATTATGAGTCATTTCTTTCTTATACAAAACATATTACTTTCAGCATCAAGACATATAAGTTAATGCATAAAAGCTTCATATTAGAGTCGTTGTTTACACAGACCTTATGTGGCTCAAAGTAGACATTTATGCATTGAATGAATGGATAAGTGAACAAATGAGCAAGGGCTATTTAATTATATGACCTAAGTTAACTCTGAAAATCCTCCCAACACACAGCTTTCATGCAGAAAAGCTGCTGCACATATATTTCCCAAGATTCACATGGAATCAAGAGTCCAGGCTCTTCTAAGAATGCTACACAAGGCCTTGCATTATCTCAAAAACTATCTTGCTTTCTCCTCCCAACAACTGCACCGTCCTTACCAATGTGTGGAATGTTGTAATTTACTTTCCACTTCCTAACACAGCCCACTTAGTACCCTCAATTCATTGTTCCCTCACCTGAATTCCCTGGGTACCATATTCTGAAGCTTAGAGGCCAAGGTCACAGAAATTTGCTTGAGCAAAAAGCACAATAATTACATTCTTTGTTGTATTCTCATAGTTCTGTGTAGTATTTGTTGGTTTCTTAAGGTTTAAAAAAAATATTTATTTATTAGAAAGTGGGGGGGCAATGACTTAGCGGTTAAGACGTTTGCCTGCAAAGCCTAAGGACCCTGGTTCGATTCCCAAGACCCATGTAAGCCAAATGCACAAGGGGGTGCATGCATCTGGAGTTCCTTTGCAGTGGCTGGAGACCTTGGCGCTCCCATTCTCTCTTTCTCTCTGCCTCTTCTTCTCTCTCTCCCAAATAAATAAAAGAAAGAAAGAAAGAAAGAAAGAAAGAAAGAAAGAAAGAAAGAAAGAAAGAAAGAAAGAAAGTGTATGTGTGTGGGGGGGAGCCTTTAATCCCAACACTCAGGAGGCAGAGGTAGGGTGATCTCTGTGAGTTTGAGACCACCCTGAGACTACACAGTGAATTCCAGTTCAGCCTGGACTAGAGTCAAACTGTAGATGTAGGGAGAGAATAGGTTGACAGGGTCTCTAGACATTGCAAACAAACTCCAGGCACATGAGCCACTCATCAGTTAGTCTCCATCTTATTTTTAATTTTTTTCTAGGTATGGTCTCACCTCACTCTAGCTCAGGTTGAGCTGGAATTCACTATGTAGTCTCAGGGTGGCCTTAAACTCATGGCAATCCTCCTATCTCTACCTCTCGAGTGCTGGATTAAAGGTGTGCACCACCACGCCTGGTCTCCATCTTTTTATTCATTTATTTATTTATTATTTATTTATTTGAGAGAGAAGAGACAAAGAGAGAAAGACTGAAAGAGTGGGTGCTCCAGGGCCTCCAGCCACTGAAAAAAACTCCAAATGCCTGCACCCCCTTGTGCATCTGGCTTTAGTGGTTCCTGGAGAATTGAACAGAGATCCTTTGGCTTTGCAGGCGCCACCTTAACTGCTAAGCCATCCCTCCAGCCCCTCCATCTTATTTTTTAAAGAGCCTAGATCTCACGGATTTGGCTATACTAGTTAGCCAGCAAGCCCAAGGGATTCTTTGGTCTCTGTGCTCCAGTGTTGGGAGTCTAGGACCACACCCATCTTGGACCTGACTACTGGGAATCTGAACTCAGATCTTCATGCTTGAGGAGCAAACAGAAAGGCATGTCCCCTTACATTTTGATAAAGAGGAAGAACTATTTCATTTATTGGTACATAGTATCCACTGCAAAATGTTTTATTAAAGCACACATGAAAATTCCAGAGGGCATAGGCAGGAATACATGTAAGTCTGTGCCCCACAATACCTTGCTCACCAACACCAACAGTAAGCACTCTTATTCTGTATCTACAAAAAAAAAAATCTATGGACTTCTTTATTCTTTAACCAATAGCTAACATTATGATAATCAGTCTTTTACATTTTGCTTCTTTATTTTTAACTTAATTTCAGAGGTTGTTCCATATCAGTGTACTTTTATTTTATGGTTACATAATGTTTCATTATGTACTCCACTAAATATAGTTAACCACTGGTACTGTTAATGCTTATTTAGGGTGATTCCACTCCTTTGCAATTATGTGAGAATAAACAGCCCACATGCATGCTATTTCAAACATACAAAAATTATCTATGGAATAAATTCCTAAATTTGACATCATATGCACTTTGAATTTTTAAAAGAACAACACAGTGAGCTTCCTTGGTTTGAAAATAGACCTTTTGCTATCTTATTAATATACATTAAAGTATGGATTAATTTAAGGCCAGTTGGTGCATGCATAAAATTACTTTTTTCCTAAATACTATTTATATGTGCTTTAATTTTTACATAATCTTGCATATTTCTAGGTATGTCATTGTTTTGCTGGAATTATAAGCATTTTTTTTTTGCTACAGTTCCTTTTTGAAAAAACCTTTTTTGTTTATTATTTATTTATTTATTTTATTTTTTGGGAGAGAGACACAGAGAGAGACAGAGAGAGAGGGAGAGGAAGACAGATAGTGATGGGCATGCCAGCAGCCTTTCAGCTGCTGCAAACTAAATCCATATGTGTTCGCCCCCTCGTGGTCAAGTGTGGCATTGCACCCTTGTGTCACTGCATCTGGCTAAACGTGGGACCTGGAGATTGAAACCAGCGTTCTTAGGCTTAGGAGGCAGGCGCCTTTACTTCTAAGCCATCTCTCCAAGCTGCATTTTTATTTATTTTTAAGAGCGACAGACAGAGAAAGAAAGAGGCAAATAGATAGAAAAAGAATGGGCTCACCAGGGCCTCCAGCCACTGCAAATGAACTCCAGATGCATGCACCACCTTGTGCATCTGGCGTATGTCAGTCCTGGGGAACTGAGCCTTGAGCCAGGGTCCTTAGGTGTCACAGGCAAGTGCTTAACCGCTAAGCCATCTCTCCAGGCCCTATACTTCCTTTTTTTTTTAAAACTTGTTTATTTTTATTTATTTATGAGAGAGGGAGAAAGAGAGAGAATGGTCATGCCAGGGCCTCTAGCCACTGCAAGCGAACTCCAGACACACATGCCACCATGTGCATCTGGCTTATGTGGGTTCGGGAGAATCAAACCTTGGTCCTTGGGCTTTATGGGCAAGCACCTTAACCAGTAAGCCATTTCTCCAGACCTCACTACACTTTCTAATGGATTAATTTTATACAAATAAATTATTGATTTTCATGTATTAGGGGCTAGTGACTTGTGAATTTCCTATACTTTCTAAGATATTTTACATTCATGTGGTGAACAAATTATATTATCTATGTGTCATATGATCTTTTCGTATCTAATTTATTGCTAGTTCCTCTAGAATATGATGAAATAAAAATGATTTGGAAAATTTAAATATGTGGTTTTTTTTTTACTAACAGTATTGATCATTTTAATGCTGACCCTTAAGTAATTCATAATATTTTCTTATTTTTCTAATATCTTTCCAAAGGTTCATTGAGCTATAATTAATACATAGTAAATTGCATGCATTTAAAATGCAGTTCCATGAGTTGTTAATTAGGTATTCACCTGTGAAAAGATCATCATAATTAAGATAAGGAGAATATCACCCCAAAAGTCTAGGTATTCTTCCTTTTTTTACCGTTCTCAGCCTCTCCCTTAAATCAGGACTGGCTAGTCACTACTACAAATTGCATATTTTGTTTAGTACAATGTTGTTGAGGATTTGACCACTTCATTTTTCAAATTTCTTTCTACCGATCTATAATTGAATTCTTTACAGGTAGTGTGTGCGTGCGTGCGTGCGTGCGCGCATGCATGTGTGTGTGTGTGTCTGTGTGATGTATGGTGTATTGAGGCATGTGTATAGACGTATGTGTGAATGGAGGCCGGAGTAGAACATTAGGTTTCCATCTCTTATCATTCATCTGTGTAGCGCTTGATATGAGCTGTCTCCAACCAGAAGCTGCTGGCTTTAAGACTACCAGCATTATTTTCCACATTAACATGTCTCTATATAGTTACAGAGATAAAAATATTATTAAACAATAATAATTATTTTAAAAATAACCTTTAAATATATTAATATTTTCCCCAGGGGTTTAATGCTCAAGGTTTTGGTTACCTAAAAACAAATCGTAATTTTAAAATATAGTGCATGTTTAGAGCAATTTTAAGTTCACAGCAATATTAAGTGGAGGACACTGAGAGTTCTTATGCATACCCTGTTCCCACTATCAACATCCTATTTTGGAGTTCTATCTGAATAATACATGGGCTTTCACTGACACTATCACCAAAGACCACAGTTTACCTTCAGGTTCATTTTTGAGAGTATATATTCTATAGCTTTTGATAAAACATAAAATGGCATATGGTCACCATCAGCATATAATACTGAAACATTTCACTCTTACAAGTGCCCCATGCTATCTTTTCTTTTCTTTTTCTTTTCCTCTTTTTTTGGTTTGTTTTTTTCAAGGTAGAGTCTCACTCTGGCCCAGGCTGACCTGGAATTCACTATGTATTGAATTTACAGTGATCCTCCTACCTCTGCTTCCCCAGTGCTGGGATTAAAGGCGTGTGCCACCACACCTGGCTCATTCATCTCTATAAGTTTCTAGTGCCCACAGAACTTGTTACTGTTTCTATGGTTTTTCTTTACCTGAAAGGCATACTTAGAATCAAGCTATTTGTAACCTTTTCTGACTAGTTTCTTTTACTTTGTAATAATTATAAACTTGGGGACAAATATATGGCTTACATAAATGAAAAACAAATCTGTACTCATGGGTTCTAATTTTTTTTCTAATTTATTAAATATTACTTCATCAAAATACAATTACAAAATCAAGCACACACACATATGTATGTGTGTGTATATTTGTTGAATACAAACTTTGTATGGACAAATTATGTGCTGGTACCCTTCCCCTCCTCCCTGCCCCCATTCCACTGAGGGTGCTCCTCAGTGGGGTTCCTGGTATTCACCATGGGGTTATGGGTTATGAGTTGTGAGAGCTGCAGTCATTGTGATATGGGGTGACAATGCCTCTGGATACTCCCTCACACCTTGTGGCTCTCACAATCTTTCCACCTCCTCTTCTGCAGTGTTCCCTGAGCCTTGGTGGGTGTGTTAAAAGACTAATTCAGTGTTAAGCTCTCAACAGCTTCTGGAGTTCTGCTTGGATACATTTTGAGTGTCCTCAGTGTCTATTGCCATCACCCAGGCATAGGTTGTCAGGCTTGGGAGCAGCACTTTTGTTTAACTCTCCAATTCCTCTGTGTAGTGTCACTTGGACCCTGGATCATGTGCCAGAGGTGGAAGTCATGCTGATAGACTTTGGTTGTACCAGGTTTTCTGTAAAAGAAAAACATACTTTCCAACAGAGAGTGAGAACAGCATAGGTTAAAGGGGATAAGCATTGTTGATTAAGAGAGAGATTGATGGGCGTAGCTTCTCTTTTGACCAAAGACTAGTGGGAGCTTCTTAATGGAGTCCATGATTCTTGTCCCCATTGGATTTTGACTTTGTTCTCAGTACCAGCTATGAGCTCCTTCCCACCAAGCGGGTCTTTTATCCCATCATAGTTATCATCATTGGTTATTCACCTACATAGGGGGTCACTATTGCACAGAAGTTTAAATCTTGTCCAGTTGGTTAATTTTGTACAGCAGGATTCCTTACTTGTTCATAACTTTGGTAGCCATTTTCCCCCAGCAGCTCATGTAGCACTTTCCATCAGAGAACTGGCTTCCTTCCAGATTCAGCTTGTGGTGTCTTCAGCAACAGGGTGTTACCTTTTATATCAGGTGAGGAATCAAGTGTCAAGCCAATACTTTTAAATTCATAAGAACACAATACTTTTTTGTACTCTTTATGGGTTTTTCTGAAGGAACTTCAGTAATGGGTATTACTGGTTATTTGCAAGCTATGAACTATTGACTTTGAAATGTGAGTCATCTATAGAACTTGTGGTGAAATCTATTAACATTATCTCTTTTCCAAACACATACTCAAATATATTACATGACAGAAATCTAATCTGATTCCACATGCTTTGTTTGACTTAGTGATCAGTGTTTGACCAAGTGATCATTCCATTTTCAATAGTTATATCAACTTTATAACACATGACATAAAAGAACTTTAAGACAATTCTGCTGGAGAATTGGTAGTCTTTTTACATAAAAATGCTCAGCTACAGAAGAGGTCTTATTTATTTAATTAACAGAAAACAGAAGAACAAATTTGCATTTTGAGTGCTATGGAAAAATATCCCAAAGTCATCGGTTGCTCTGAGCAACATATTGCACATGTTACCACATGAGAGTGGAGACGAACACTCAGTTAATTTCTGCCGCTCTTATTCTGGATGGAACAAACCTTTTTCCAGAGGTTCCTTTGAAAAAGTTAAGAATATGAAATATTTCTTGGTGCCTTTTGGAGATCTACATGTGAATGTGTACAACTCCCACTTACTCGAGATGTTTGTGAATTTGAAAGGTGGTCTTTCTGAGCAAACAAATCAGAAACAAAGCTTCCTGGCAGTGCACCTCCATGCAGTGCAGATACATGGTTGCCTGTGGACATACTGAAATAAGGTCTTGGTGGCCGGCTGTATAAATTTACTTAGAGACTAATATTAGTGTTAGTCAGTTCCAAGAAGGTCAGAATATAATTGCAAACAACTAGGTTTCTGTTTCCTTCATGAGGATTCACGGGGGACATTCATTTTAAGTATTGCTGGCTAGAACAGCTAGCTGTGAGCCCCTCTCAGAGTCTACTAGCTCATTCTATTTTGTGCTTATTTGAGCAGCTAAGAAGTGAGAACCAGGTTATAGTTCCAATCAGCAGTAGGCAGTTGATAGCAACCTACAGGAAAGTAACTGAAGAAAAGAATGCTGCGATGCTGCAGAAAGATTCTTAGCCCCGAGCAGTGTTGACATTTTGGACTTGAGGGTTCTTTGGCATGAGAGTGGGAGTTCATCCCATATATTTTAGCATGCATATGAGTATTCCTGGATTTTACTGAGTGACTGTAAATAGGACCAACCACCTAGCTGTGATAATTGCAAACTGCTCAGGCAGGACCAAGTGTCCCTCATAGTATGTGTGTGGTGGTGGGTAGCAAAATAGCTCCTAGTGGAAAACCACTGGTTTAGATAACTACAAAGTCCACATAGTGAAGCAGCTTCAGGCAGTATTATACTTGTGATCAAACAGAAGGGATGCAGGGCAGATTCTACAATTTCAATAATTCCCATTCAGCAAGTGAACAGGGCAGGCTCTCACTGCCAGGAGTTATATGTCCAGAACTTTGCAAGGTTTAGAGGTGGAGTCAGTCCCACATATACTACATAACCTGGGATTACTTGAAGACAAATAAGGAAAAGAGGGAACATAAACAGACAGGCAAAATCAACAACTTTTAATTCAGAAATTATACATTTATTAAACAAAGGTTTATGAGATAATTTCTGGTATTCAGGAATACATGGTGAAAAGACATAGCTCATTCTTGGCAAGTTACATATTATTCCTTTTGCTTTTTCTGTTTTGCTTTATTTTTTAATTATATTTATTTATGAGCCAAAGACAGAGAAAGAGAGAGAGAAAGAGAGAGAGAGAGAGAGAGAAAGAGAAAGAGAGAAAGAGAGAGAGAGAGAGAGAGAATTGGGTTGCCAGGGCCTCCAGCCACTGCAACCACTGCAAATGGACTCCAGACATATGCACCACCTTCTGCATCTGGGTTATGTGGGTCCTGGGGAATTGAACCTGGGTCCTTTGGCTTTGCAGGCAAGTGCCTTAACCGATAAGCCATCTCTCCAGCCCACTTTATTTTTTTGAGACAGGGTCTTGTTACATCGTTCTGACTGTCCTGGTACTTGCTGTATAAACCAGGCTGCTTATCTAAGCCTCCTGAGTGGTGGCTGCAGGCATTGAAAGCTATACCTAACCAGCTCATCATGTCTTAACCTGGTCTTATTTTTACTCTTCACTTATTTTATACTATCTTGTAAATATGTCACTGAGCTACCTAGTTAATTTTGGAAAACAGGAAGTGTAGATAAATTATAAAGTAACATACATGGGAGTATGATATCAATCCATATCAGTAATTATCATTCTATTGTGTGCACTTTAAGGCCACCTTGGCATCCTTAACCAGAACAAGAAATTGCTACCAGGCTGGAGAGAGAGCTTAGTGGTTAAGGCACTTGCCTGCAAGTCTAAGGACCCATGTTCTACTCTCCAGATCCCACATTAGCCAGATGCACAAAGGTGAGGCAAGTGTAAGATCACACATGCCACTAGGTGGCCCAAGAGGCTGGAGTTCTATTGCAGTGGCTAAGGCCATGGGCCAGTTCTCTCTTGTGTTCTCTCTCTGTCTCTTTGTCTCTCTCCCTCTCTCCCTCTGTCTCTGTAAAAATAAAATAAAAAGAAAGAAAAAAAGTTGTTACGTATCTTCTTGGGTTTCATTCATTGGAAAATGCCACTGTTTTCTCTCCCTTCTTCCAATATCAGTAATAGGTGTTAAATTATCTTATAAGTTTGATGAATTTGTTAGTCCTAGTTATGATATCAATATTAATATCTCAATAACATCAATAACATTGAACTTTTCAGTCTGTCTCATGTGAATGTCTAGACTTAGCCATATAGTTCTGGTGGTCTCTACAGAGATCGCTGTTCTAATGTATGAATCTTTGGTAACCCAAATTCCATGGTGGTCCAAAATTACTGCCAGACTCCACCCATTATCTTCCAATCAGCAAGAAGGAAAAAGTTTGAAAAGGGGAATAATCATGCTGCTTCATGACATTTCCAAAAGTGCCCATACTCCCATTTCCACTTAAGTTCCATTGACTTGATGTGGCTGTCAGGGTCACCCTTAGCTTCAAGTTACTTCTCTGACAAAGGAAGAAAAGTTAAATAAGATCAAGAGAGTTACTAGTGTTTGTCTTGGTGGACTCAGGCCCTGGTGGCTCCAAGATGTCTAAAGTATACCCTGTCTCTAGCAGAAGTAAAAATCTTGGGCAAGGATGGTGTGTCATTTAGGATTCATTAAGGAATAGAGAAGGATCCCATTTTTAATGGGAAGGGAAGCATTAATATGAAAATTAGGGACTATATGAACCTGAAAAATGCTGAGAGAACTAAAGTCAGGAAGACTATCTCTCAAGTTTGGAGAACAATTACTGAAATCTATCTGAAGACTCATATTGAAAAGTTGTAAAATGTTTCAAATAGGCAGTGACAATGTTTCTACTAAATATCTCAGTCTGTATGGCCAAGTGGAGACTTCCCAAGAATCTCAGGAGTCTCCATGACCCTGTGTTTACCCATATGTCTTGTCACAGCTTCCCACAAATAAAGTTCATTCTTCACGTCCATCATCCAAATCCTATCAGTATTCACTTCATTGACAAAATCTGACATAAAACAATATGAGAAGGTGATTCTGGGAGATGTGACCTGTTGGGATAGAAATGGTGCTGAATTGTCAATAAGCAATCAAGCAAAACAGATCTGATTATCATTTATCCCTACACTCACCTCACTAAGGACACTCAGAATCTTGGCAACAGGCCAGTCATTAAAATGGGTTACATTATTATGATTTCTAATGTCCAGCATTCAGCATTCCTTTTTTCTGTCAAAATAGAAGATATGGTATAGTATGATAATCTTCAGTGGCAAGTAGGCTCAGTTCCTACAATTTAAACTTTCTAAAATGATTTATCTCAGAGAATATGCCAAGAACTATGTCAGCTGTGGGACCTTGGGCAAGTATCTTAACTTCTTTGGATTTCAGTTTTATCTCTTTCATTATAAATGAGGTTAAAATTAAAGATGGAATGAAAGAATATAAGTAAAATCATGGAGGCCAATGTCCAAAATGCAGTAAGGGTCATTTTATAGTCCTAAGTCATTTTCAACAAAAAAATGTCCAATTAGTACATCATGATACTCTGTCCAATGCCAGGAAGACATCCTTGTCAACCTGCACTAAAATGAGTCTTTTATGCTAAGTAATATTCTTTTTATAGAAATATTATTTTAATATAAATATTTTAAGTATTGGAACCGATTACTTTCTGTGAGTCTAACTTTTTGGCACTAGGAAAAAGCTGACTAACCATATATCAGAGATGTGGTTTTAATAACTCTTGCACTAGCTTGCTGGCAAGAGCATTCAAAATGTAATTCTAAACTCTAAGGTCCAAGTGATCTTCCTTCCTACTTTTTCTCTTTTGATTATATCCTACATTTTTCCAAAGATAATTTCAGACCATCGCTTCCCTGTTAGTTTAAATAGGATTTAATTTCTTTGAAGTGGGAAAGGGAGCAGGCGAGGTTATATGCTGGCAAAAATTACAAGGAAGAGCTTGAGATGATGGGGTATGAAAAGATGTTAAATAATAGAATGAGCTTTCCTTGGTGAACTGTCTATTTTACTCATAGTTCCAAAACACACGTCCATATACATGAGAGAAAGAAAGCAGGGAGTGTCTATGGAGAACTGGTGGTCCATGAAGTTAATAGTGGTATCCAGCCTGAGGAATTGCTGTCATATCAGAATTGCATTTAGATGGTCTGTTGAAATCAGGATAAGGCTTTTAAAATATAATAGCTGTGAATTATACCTAGATTGCAGATCACCAGCAACCAAGTGTAACTTCTAACTTAATCCAATAAAATTGAATCCATTGTTTTCTAAGTGTAACAGTGTAGAGGAATATTTCTTTAAAAAATTATTTTTCCCCAAATTTATGAGAAGATAAATCAATCTTATGTTCTATCAGTATACATATAGATATAGATATATACATGCATACATATTCCTCTTTGGACAATGGTAAAGCAAAGTGCTTTTATACACGCAATTAAATAAGGGAGGAAAACGGGATTATTTTAGCTGTCATGTTTCACAACTGTGTGCAGAGATCACCCAGGATGAAACAAAGCTGGCCCTGAAGTTGCTCCCTGGCACCATAGCCAAGGTTACTGCAGGTCCCTATGCCCAGGTTGTTCCTTCACATGAGAATCCTCTGACCGCATTGCTTATTTGTGAACATTCCCTCCTGCAGCTAAACCTAACAGGTGTGTTTCTTCACTGTAACAGAGTAATGAAAATATGTTTGTTATTTAATTGTGGTTTATAACCAATTAAATTTAATGTCACATGCCTCATAAACCTTGTTGGTGCTCTTTTGTTGGTGGTTGTTGCTTATTGGCCTAAGTGCATATTTGACATACAATGTGTGCTGTTTTCACTAGCTAAGGTGTGCTATTACAGTGACCATCTACCCTCAAATGTCATTGCTAGACTACATTTGATTTATGTGGGGAAAGAGTTAATGTAAAAGGATTTGTCTTTGAACTCAAGTACATAACCATTCAGAACTCAGAGACACATAATCTTTATTCATCTGATGATATACATTCACTAACAATTTTGATTTTCTAAGTTTTCATTTCAGACTGGGGTCTAGAGTGAAAACCATGGATCAATCAGAGAAACATACTACTTGAGCCATGGCACATGTGTATGTTGTATAAAGGAACTTTGACTCCCGAATCCATCTATGATTTCTTTCTTAAAATTTCAATTGCCAAAGGGATTCAGCCAATTAAAAGCTAATTTGATGGAAAACTAGCTCCCTAAGAACTCCTGGACTTGTTACTTGAAGTTCAGTGCCAGAGGATTTTGATTCACACAAAATAACTATTCTTCTTAGGGAGAAAATCTGTACTTAGTACTTTTAAACAGGTGATTTAGGGGCTGGAGAGATGGCTAAGTGGCCTGTGAAACCCAAGGACCCAGGTTTGATTCTCATAAGCCAGATGCACAAGGTGGCACATGCAGCTTGAGTTCATTTGCAGTGACCAGAGACCCTGGTTCATTCATTCTCTCTTTCTATTTCTATCTGTCCCCACTCTCTCACTTTCTTTCTCTCAAATACATAAAATTAACAAAAGCAATTCTTTTCATAGACAACAAATTAATAAAATAATGCTAAGAAACAGTTGTCATTTTCTGATAAATCACACATGATTAACATGAGATTTGTTTACAATTTTAATTTTCTAATCGTCATTCTGAGTATAGTTCAGGCTTCCTTTTGTCTAATTTATCGCTATTAAAAATAATTCCTACTTTCCATGAATCATTTTGAAAATGTTTGAAATTGCATACAAATTGGAAAGCCACTAAAACAGCTCAGATAAAGATTACCTTTAATGACATGTAAGCCTTCACAATTATAAATTAACCACAAATATAATTAAGTTAGTGTTGCTCACTGGTCAGTACACTTTGAAGGTCACCCTACTGCTCATGCTCTAGGCAAAGTATCCCATCTGAACAAAGCAGGGAAATAACTAAACAAGAAATAGCCCCTAGAAGGGAGAGGTGGAAAATGCATGCACACAAAAGAGGTAGCACAGCTTTGCTAGCAGCACAGTAGAGGTCACAATACAGATTCTCCCATTAGCTGGCTGTGTTCTTGCACAGAACTTGTATGGTTCTTATGCATCCACTTTGGGAAGGTCAAGATCATAGTAGCTAATGTTCAAAATTGTTTTACATTTTAAATCATGTATGACCTAATCATCGATGTAAGAGTTGAGTACAATCTCTGACACATCATAGGTACTCAGTGAATGCTAATGATTATTATTAGTCATTATTTATGACATTAGGCAGTTAGTGTACACAGTATACCATTCTCCCTAAACAATCACATTTTAAAATTATTTATTTGTGTGTGTGTGTGTGTGTGTGTGTGTGTGTGTGTGTGTGTGTGTCAGTGGGTGCAAATGCATGCCAGGTCGTCTTGCTCCTGCGAATGAATGCACCTCTGGTTTTGCAAGGATAACTTGGAAATTTAACCTAGGCCAGCAGAGTTTGCAAGCAAGCACCTCTAACTGTTGAACAATCTCCCCAGCCCTACCAATGACTTTTTTTAAAAAAAGTTATTTATTTGCAAGCAGATAGAGAGGAGAGAGAGAGAGAGAGAGAGACAGAGAAAGAGGGAGGGGGGGATGTCAGGACCTTCAGGCAGACACTGCAAACTCCAGATTCATGCACCACTGTGTATCTGGCTTTATGTGGGTGCTGGGGAATTGAACCTGCATGCTTAGGCTTGCAGGCAAGTACCTTAACTGCTGAGCCATCTCTCCAGCCCACCAATGACTTTTTGATGAAATAAAGATATCTATATCTCAATTGCTTGTTGAAACTCACTTAGAAACACAATAAAATACAGTTAAAGGCACCTAATGCATCAGAAAATAAATCTCAGCCGGGCGTGGTGGCGCACACCTTTAATCCCAGCACTCGGGAGCAGACGTAGGAGGATTGCTGTGAGTTCGAGGCTACCCTGATATTACAAAGTTAATTCCAGGTCAGCCTGGGCCAGAGTAGTGAGACCCTACCTCAAAAAACAAAGCAAAAAGAAAAAGAAAAAAAAAAAGAAAAGAAAAGAAAAGAAAAGAAAAGAGATCTCAGACATTGGTTTGTATTAGGGGAGTGCCTTGGGCGGTAAAAGAGGAGAGAAAGGTGAATTTGGGGTGCATTTTAGGCTTGCTCCTCCACTGAAAACAGCAGGCGATTTTGGTGGCATGTGGGGGCATATGATGTGGCTGCCCTTCCTGCACTGAGCAGGCTGAGGCTAGCAAATGACTCTCAGCTGTTTGTAATTTTGGGTCACATTTGAACTGGTGACTCAGGGGGCAAATGTTCTGTAGCCCACCAGTCCCTTTAGTCAGCTCCTGAGTCACAACTTTATTTTCTTAAATAGAGGGAGATTGCCCCATGGGAGTCAGTTTAAATGAATAAAGTATAGTGTTCTTTTCAGCAAATTCTATATTGGCTAACGTGGTCAGAGAGTTCTCTAATTGGTGACTGCAATAATTATGCATTTTCAAGGAAATGAGATAGTGTCAATATATTAATCACTAAATGAGACTGGACAGAAATCAGTGATATGTAGACCTTGTGGGATCAAACTGATAACTATACATTGTAGGTGTGTGTGAAAGCAGGGGTGAGACTCTAATTTGAAGGACTACACTGACAGGAGGATGAGTAGTCTTAGCCAGCAAACAGTAATAGCAATGATAAGAACAAACAAACAAACAAAAGCTGGGCCAGGGAAAGAGCCAAGTGTACCTTTCATTCAATCTTATGACCTGATCACTACTGGGCAAGAGAATCTTTCATGTTCCCTCCTTTAATCCTCAGCCATGAACGTTCATCAACACTAGCATAGTCAACTTGATGAGATTCAAACACCGGTTTGTCAAACACAGTGTTCACTTAATGAATAATAATAATAATAGTAAATGTGATAAAATTAAGGAGTCTCTCTCTTCTGAAATTCCCTACTTCCCCCAAATGATAAGTAATGGTGCTTCAAGAGAGCTGCTTTTGCAACAAGAGAGATAGTTCAGAATTTATTTATTTTTATTGCTGGATATTTTCTATTTATAGCATTTTCCAATTCAATATGGTTTTGTTGATTTCCATCCTTCCTCCTACTCCCCTCCCCATTCTCACTATTCACTCCCCCCTTATATTTCTCTTCCTTCTATTTACATGTCACAAGTATTCTTTTGCCTATTTCTTCCTCTGGCTCATCCCTTTATGTTCACTTTTGGTTACAGTTTTATGTTTATAGGTTTTATTCACACTTGGCCCCCATATATACATACTTATAGATAGGGCAAGCTAAGACCTGCTATCAGAGAGAACATACAATTTTGGTCTTTCTGAGTTTGAGTCACTTCCCTTAATATGATTCTTTCCAGATCCATCCACTTTCCTCCAGATTTTATGATTTCATTTTTCTGTACTGCTAAGTATAATTCCATTGTATATGTGTACCACATTTTCATTATCCATTCATCTGTCACTGGGCATCTAGACTGGAAATTCACAAGTATTAGACATGAGGTCACATTTTTATACTTCAGTCCACAGACATAGGCTTGGAGGGTCCACTAATATACTTGCATGCTGAAGGAAGACTCTCCAGCTCCCTGACCTCCCATATATTGGCACGAGTTAAAATATGACACTGTAACTCACCTGTGAAAGCTGTTTGTAGGCATGGTGAGATCGATTGCTCACTAGGTAAGGCACTTACTGTGGAAGCATGAGCCACTTTGTTGGGGGCTCTAGTATCCAAATAAAATGCTGGACATGATACATGTATCCGTTACCCCTGGGGCTCACTGGATGGCTCGTCTGGTAGAATTGGTGAGCTCTTCCTTCAGTGAGAAACTCTCTCCCAAAGAATGAGGTAGAGAGCCCCCAGGGTCAACACACACCTGCACACATGTGTTCAAATGTACATACACAGACCACGCAACATACATTCACAAAAGAAAAACTTTTTAAAATCAATTGCTAGATATTTTGTGAACGTGCCTTGCAGACTCTAGCTGTTCTATGAGCTCCTCCATCTTTAGGTCCCTTAGTTCCATCCTTGCTGAGGGAGAGTCCCCTTACAAGTGCTTGTGGAGAAAGCTCATTCAAAATGGTTCCATTGTGATTGTGCCACTTCTCTTCGGCTCTGGCATCCCTAGATGTTTGATTACTGAGCCTAGCTGAACATGAGAGCCTAAACAGCCGTGCTGCACCCTGGTAAGGTGAGGATGTGGTAACCCGAGTTAATCGATGGGGTTGCAGGCATTGGGGTGTCTTTGGAGATCTCTACTAATAGCTTACTACACTGTGTGGAGGAATCAAGCCCCAGGGAAAGTATCAAGATTCCTACCACTGCTTCAGCACTGACAAGTGACCCATGGATGGGTCTGTTCTGAGTATTGCTCCTACTTCTGTAAAATTCTGTCTCTTCCTTTAGTATGGCCACTTCATACTGGCCCTTTGTGTCCTGAAATAACACTTCTGATATACCAGAGGTCTTCAGGTGTCTAGATTGTGCTTTACCTGCCCACAAAAAAAAGGTTAAGCTAGGAATAAAGAGAATGGCACTTTTCTCCCTCTTTTTCTTTTCTTTTTCTTTTTTGTTTGAGGCAGAATTTCCCTCTAGCCCCTGCCAATATGAAACTCACTCTGTAGTTCAGGCTTGAACTCATGGCCACCCTCCTATCTTAGCCTCCAGAGTACTGGGATTAAAGACAAGAGCCACCATACCTAGCTACTTTGTTCTTGACAGAAAGGGAGAAAAAGTCTAATTGAAGAGAAAGGAAGCTTCTAAGTTGATAATATTTTCAAGTCCAGACAAAGATGAGAAGAAATTTGCAGACATGGAGGAGAGAGACACTCAGTTGCAGTGAGCAGTCTATTATCTTGAGTACTTATTTGAAGAGTATGCAATGTCCTATGAACTCAGCCAGAAGACAGTTTTAGACCATTGTGATATCTAGTGGGAGAGCATGCAATCATCACATCTAAATTTAATAGCAACTCAAGTATGATTCTCTGAGTTTGGAGCTGAAAATCAAATAAGACACATGACTTTCTGCCTTCCAGAAACTTGTGTTTGTTGTTTCGTAGTATTTTCAAAGTTTAGTAACAACTTTTAAATTATGTAATGAATACTATATATTTCAAATACTTTTATCTCCTTGCATAGAAGAAAACAATAATGAATTCTTATTTTTCATTTTATTTAATGTGCTTATCTCATAAATATTATTTAAAATAAAGATATTGATCAATCCTGGTCAAATAAAATGCACATGGAAATAAGGTTTGATTAAAAAAAAAAATCTATCCTAGCAATATATTGCTTGGTTCCATGTTTCTAAAAATCTTGAGAGCTGACTACTTGATATAGTTCAAACTTTAAAAAGGATTCAGCAACCTAATTCTATGTTTATTATAGTAATTTAATCTTTTTTTTTGAGAGAGAGAGAGAGAGAGAGAGAGAGAGAGAGAAACAGAGAGAGAGGAAGAGGCAGAGAGGGAATGGGCACACCAAGGCTTTTCAGCCACTGTGAATGAACTCCAAACACATGTGCCCCCTTGTGTGCATGTGTGACATTGTGTGCTTGCATCACTTTTACGTCTGGCTATACATGGTACCTGGAGATTTGAACAAGCATTCTTAGGCTTCACAGGTAGGTGCCTTAACCACTAAGCCATCTCTCCAGCCCTAATTTAATCTTTTTTTTATCTTATAAAATAGGTAAGAATTCTGAGGTGAAAAGAATTCAATGTGTAACAATCAAGGAAAACAAACACATGAAATACTATAATAAAATTTACTTTCCAATGAAAAGAATATGAGATAATTTCATGAGATTTTTTATGAAAATGAATGGAGAGGTCTTTGACTACTAAGCTGTTGATATTGCTTTATCTATCTTGTGACAAGTCATTAAATCCATCCAAATTCCCCATGTGAAAGAATCTATAATGGGAATGTTAATCTACCCTGAGTTAACCATGTCTCTATAATAATAGCTGGAATGATCTGGTCCTGGAGATAAGCCATGGGTGGAGTGCCTGATTACAGGTTTTACAAGATGCCACATGTATTTGAAACTTAGTAATAAAAATGCATAAAATTTTAATTGTCAACTTTTCATTTAAGAAAGATAATAAAACAAACAGGGAAGTGATATGAAAATAGATTTTTAACAGTGTCAGGAAAGCAATAATGTTAAAGTCCAAGTCAATTTTTTAAAAGAAACTTTAAAGGTTAAAAACAATTAACAACAATATTTCATCATGTGTCTCTCCTGAGTATATGGCCATTAGCTAATATTGCTTACATATCATGTACAATGATCCTATGTATATTCTATTTTGCAACTTCTATCTAGCTCTAAAGAGAGGAATAAGGTTCCTGATAATCAGGTATCCTTTTTATTATTGCTTAAATAGTAGCTTAATAGCTATAATAGCTATATTTGTAATAGGAGTTCATGAGATGACAAAAGCATTAAAATAACATTTTAACAAAATTTTAATTTGATGCTATAATTATCAGAATTATTTAACATGAAAAATTTAATATGTAATAACTACTTAATTAGAGGTATTAATAAATGCTTTGTGCATATTCTTGACATTAAGAATTAAGAGGGGAAAATTTGCTTCCACACTAGCAGAGTCAAGTTATATCAATGTACCATTTGCAAAAAGAGCCAGTCAGCGTTCTCTGTGAATAATCTTCATGATGCATTTGCATATTACAGCATAGGCACGCCAGAGCCTCATTCAGTAGGTAAAGGAGGTGTTAAATGTGATCTTGATGAAGCATACCATTAGGCTCTGCTTAGACGATGCAAGTTCTATACTGATACTAGGTCATCGAGGGGCATGCTGATCTTGAACCATTTGCACTTGTCCATCAGTTACCTTAGAAAGCATCAGAGAACTATATGATGCATTCAACACTTGAGAAACTTAGTCCAAACTCTGCAAACTGCAGAGAAGCTACCTAAATTTTAGAAAACCCACGAGAAGACTTTGTCTCTACTTATAGCTTTCTTTGTTTTGTTCCATAGTAACATCTAAGAAATACAGAGGCACAAAGAACACAATACTTTTGTTCTGAGATATCTTTGAGATCCACAAGTATGCACATTGAGTGATTTATGTATCGGTTGCATGGTGAGTAACCCATGGATAATATTCATATTGCTATGAGACTGAGCAGAAAATTAACACCCAGAACAGAACGTTTAGGTATGATGCTTCCTAAGGTGGCCGTTCTCGCTAATTCACCTTTCTCTGTATGATTTTCTAGTCTCAAGACAATAATATTTCATGATCTTCTCTTTAATCCAATTCTCAGAGAATGAAGAAACAACTCTTTTTTATTCTTAATTAATATTGTACATAAAATTACATTTTTATATCATAAGAAGTACTAAGTATTTGTGTAAGAAAGTCCTATAATGAAAAAAAATTAAACATCTTGAGAATCTAAATGAGAGTTAAAGATACCATTATAACCTGGTTTTCTATGGAGAAAAAAATGGAGGTCAGAATGAGCTCTCTGTTCGTGACACATTGAACTCTGGCCCTTCCTTGTCCATAACATTGCTTCTAGAGTCAATGAGGGAAATATTTTTTTCAGTATAATAGTGTGTGTCTGAGAATAACAAATGCATGCATATTTTATAAAAATAGTTCAAGAAGACTAGGAAGATTGATTTTTTTTTTATCAAAAGTTGGAGGATTCTTATAAAAAGCAGCCTAATTTTAAAACCTTAAAATGGGGAACTGGAGGTGCCTGCTACTGGGTAGACAGAAAGGCCATCCATTCAGACCATTAAGCACAAACTCATTGTGATTGAATCAGAAGCTGCAAGGGTGCCTCCGTTGCTCTCCTGATCTCCTGTGCTTACTTAGGTGTGTTTCTTTGTTCCTGTGTTTGTTTAGGAATATGAGCCCAAGTCATATCCTGCTATCAATCATTGTTACAGCTCACGATAGCTACAGTGGGAGATTTGGTTTATGAAACAGAAAGTCTGGACTGTAATTAGCAGTCAGGTCGGCAAAGTTACCTTTGAGCTTCTAAATGCTGTGTAACAACATATCATGTACCAAATTCTACTTATTTTCTGAAGACTAAAAATAGGATGTAATGCAATATTTTCTCAGCTTTTGGCAGAAACATTGGGATTTGTTTGCCAATAGACCTGAGTGCTTGAAGGGCATGCCCAGAGTGGTTTTGGTACCATGGTAAATTCGCTTTAGTGGGTGTCATCATGATTTTAAGTCTAGAGAGAGTTTATAAACATTCTTGTGAAGAAGTCCTAATGACACAGAAGCCAGCAGCTAAACATTACTGCACATGACATGTGGGTATAGGGTTGGTGAGATTGCTGAGCAACTTAACCTTGCAGACACACAGCAGGGTCTTAATTCTGCAGATAGCAGTCTCTACTCTGAGTTCCTTTAAATCCCCATCAATTTACCATCAGACAGCATCATTCCTTCCTATCTTCATCCAGTGATTCACAGCCATTTATGGAATGCATACAGTATGTAAGTGATTCTACCCAGGGTAGAGAATTCATAGAAACATGAAGCAAGGCTCTCTCACATTCAAGGAACACAAATCCTGGATACTCATGACCTGAATGTCATTAACTGCCTCCAAAGTGATTTTGATAAGACATGAGGCAGAGGAGGGAGCAGGTACATTGGCTAGAGAGAGCTAAGAAGATGCCAACAGTAGGAGAAGCACTTCCTTCAGCAGGCCTCCTTCCCTCACTTATTAAGCTTCCTGTATGTAGCTTATCCCTTCTCCTTTGTTGGCTCTTGGAAAGCATGTGGACCAACATTGTTCTCTCTGATCCATGCTCCATGATCCCCTAAACCACCTAAGAACAAAATTTCTTTTAAAATGTGTTCCATTTTATTTTAAACCAAAAGACAATGGAGAAGTAAGAGAGGGATAGGGGGACAAAACCCTTTTAGGGAATAAAATTTCAAAAAATGTACTGGTGGCAATGGCTCTTACCTTCCTTAACTTGACAAAGCAAATGTAACCCCAAACAAAACAAATCTTGATGACATTCCTTAAGGTAGTTAGCTTCTGACCAGCAATACCTAGCTGGTTGAGGTCTTAATAGCAGAAGAGAGCTGGCTCGTCTCTGAGAAACATGTTTTTGCTGGGCAACCCAGGGCACTCTCCTCCATTAGCTTCATGGGAAACTACCCACCCCTTCCCTCAGCCCTCCCCATGGAGACTGGCATAATAACTGCTCTACTTTGTGGGTAATATAGCTTCACTTGCCTTTTCATTAACCGTCCATACTATTTACACAGTGCAAAAAGTGTTCTTTAGAAACACAAATCAGCATTCTCGGGTTATTAAGGTTCCTTTACTTTCCAGAATTAAGGCATCAAGGGTAGCCACCGAAGAGGCAGATGGGGTGATGAATAAGCAAGATAGGTATACTGCAGCTAATCAAGGTGAGGTACAGAGGCAGTTTCAGTCTGTGACTTTTCAATGGGCAAATAATTCTATTTTAAATTTATTGGGAAGCAATGGACTGTTTAATTTTTACTCTTTTGATTCAGTCAGAAGTTATTTGATATTAAATGACTAATAGTATTAGTAAAATCTTAGTATATGTAAGAAAAAGATTCAGTTGCTTTCCTAAAAATTGACATGATAAAAGACAAACAATAAGTCCTTGAACTTTTCTAGGGCAAGAAAAAGAATTAAAAAAAGATAACTCACATACTTACATTTTTTCTGTGTAGAACTTAGTTTGATATTCATACCAAATACATCTACTTTTGATTTTTCTTCTCCAATATTAAACAGTGTATTGCTTGTTCTGAATAGAAGTAAAATGCCATCTTCATAAAAGATTAACTCTAGTGTACAAGTTCTACATAGTACAAAACGTCATTACAGATTTGTCTACTCTGAGCACTCAGTAAAGTAAAAACATCAATTAAAGCAGTGGTAAGTTCCACAGTTATGGATTCTGGAGCCCACATTCCTTAAACAGTAGTGCCAATTTTCATAAAAGAAAGTTGTAAAATGTTAGAAAAATTATTTTTAATTTACTTTGATTAAAAATATCTATATTTGAATATATAAATATATGTATCTTTCAGATTACTTTTAAGAAGAGGTAGGAAGGAAAGAAGGAAAGAAAAGAGAAATTTAAAATATCTTTTAGTAATGTCTAGTATAAATTTTCTTACGCCTTTGGCAATTCTGTAGTGGTTTTATTACCCCTGTTTTTACAGAGGGAGGGCTTGACTTTCAGAGTCTAAGAAACTTGATCAGGATTGTAAGGTAAGTGGCAAGACAGAATATCATTCTTCAAATTTAGCAAATATTTCGCTTTCCTCTACCTTGGAAGTCTAGCAGAGTATCATAACATAAGAAGAAAGGTTTCTGCAATTTTTACTATGATCATTGTTTTGAGTGGGAGGATAAAATTTTAGAGAATGATAATACCTGGGTTCCAGGTCTAGCGGCCTAAATTAATTAGTTTTTGTTCTCACTTAGCAAAGGAGTACTCAAGACTAAGGTGGGTAAAATTCTACCTTTCTTGTCGTTTATTTCCTGGTAGGTATAATAATAGCTCAAAATTGTCTTACTGTTTTAATATTTTTAGGGACTAATTCATATTGTGTTTAAATGCAATGTCTATTTTGACATTAAATAATCTTTAAGAATAGTTTTGGGGAAAAAAAACTCTAGCTTACTTCAGAATACAGTTTTGCCTTCTGTCAGAATGTGGTTTTCCACAATGGTTTGTATTGGCTTAGTGGGAAGACTGCCATCTACTGAATCCACCATACCTGAGTAATTCTTAAAATCAATACTGTACTGGAGTTAGTCATGCACATACTTGGACATGTGCGATGGTAATTTCTCTTTGCACATTTTATGTGTGATGCTTTTAGTACCCATATACGCAGAAAATGCATCATTTAATTGATCAGATATTTGGCCAAAGAATCTAATTTGTATAGAATAAGCTTTATCCAGTGCAAAGAAATTATAACCATTAACCCAGTGATCCATTCCACTGCTTCTCAGGCACAGCAGGTGCGGGAAAGCACATTGCCCCTTTGCCCACCTCCTCTTGTCTCTGCTTCCAACTGCCCATGACTTTTGAGCCCAGGACATAGAAAGTAGAATTGTCTTTTGTAATTAGTTGACTTCATTATGAACACAGGACTCTGTCTAAAACCTGTGATGCTAAGTTAATAACAATATGCAAAGAGGATGCTCAGGACACCCTCTAGCTCTCAGACTCCTGAGTATCTAGTTAAGGAATGGCTTGGTTTCCAGTTTAGTTCTCATTAGTAATACAGCCTCTAACCATGTGGATTGTTAAGAATGTGTGCCCCTTCCCACCCTCCCCCAACTCCCTAGAAATCCTCATCTACAACAGCATCCCAGCTCAGGGAATCAGGGAATTGGAAGTTTTGTTTGCTTATCTATCTTGGGTTTGGATCTATGTCACTTTTTCAGAGAAACAGAGTATGCCTTGGTTTCTTTCATTCAGAAAACTTGCCAAATTAGGATTTTGTGTTTTTTCCGTAGCTCAGGATCTCAATGAAAAGACAAGTAGATATTTTTTGGTAACATCTTTCTACTTGATTCTATAGGAATTATCTTTCTTTTTCTTTGGTTTCACTATAAAAATTGCCATAAAAATTGACTGGGAATACTAAAAAAAAAAAACAAACAAACAAACATGGTTATATTTCTAAAGTCTTTTAGCATGTAATTCATAGTAGTTATGAGACAGTCAGTCTTAAAACTTAAAAGTTATCACAAAAAGAAAAGACAAAAAACCAATATTGTATTCTTTTGTCCTATTTAGTTTCAATATATATTTGTGTGATGTGATAGCTGGTATTGTGCTATATAACAATGAATATATATATATATATATATATATATAACATCATTGACACTGTTTCATTTTCAAAATAGTTAGGTCCATAAATATTGTAGATAAATTCAGTGTTAAAATATCCCTGTAAATTGTTTTGCATTTGTAAAATAATTTTTAAAAATTATTGACATTGCTTTAGTTTCAAAAGTTACTTTTGCTATAGCTTTCTAAAAATCCCCTAAACTTCTGTTTTTTTTTTTTTCCAGTGATAGTTTCTCACTAACAGTTAAAAATGGCTAAAAAAAGTAAACATTCACACAATTTGTTGGCAGCTGGGATTTAAAAATTGATAGGATACAAATTATTCCAAGGTAAACCTACTTTCACTGGGAAAATGAAATGTTTCCTATGAAAATAAATATAAAATATAAATGTGATATGGTGGAAACAAACAATTAAGAATTGAATTTTTAATGTAATTTAAACAAATATGTTGCCCAAAAAAGATTTAAGTATTTTCAATAATTCTGAAAAATCTGGGTTTATCATGAAATTGAAAGAACAGATAATTCAGAACAAAAATATGTAAGTATGTCCGATTAAAATATTGGTAATGTCTTTATTTCATCTATGAGATCTAGGACTTGGAGGATTCACACTTTCAGACCTATGATTGTACATATCATACAGCTATGATAATCAGGATCATCTTCACTATCATGATTGTCACGGTGTCCCATTGCTATTCTGCTTCTGGTCCTACAGGTGATATGCCTATACTTACACATAGGATACCCCACCCCAGCACCTCAGTTCTGTGCCAATTCTCTGATAAGTTGAATGTTGTTTAGCATGCAAGCATATAATTTTCATCTATGATAAATGATTAAGATACCTCAAAAAAAGGAAAGGAGAAAAAGGTGTAAAAGTAGTAATACAAGATCAGGAAAAAGTATTTCTTTGAAGGAATGTTCTCTCTTGATATTCTGAGCTTTCACCTAAAGTGATTGTTCTTTCCTTTTGTTCAGGACTTTTTTTTTTTTTTTCTGTGTTCTCTATTCACTGGCTGTTTACAGAACAATACTTTTACTTTTATTACCAAAATTCTTACCATTACTTGTGTCAACTTTGGCTCCTGCTCCTTAAGCTGGTACTGTTTGTGGGACTTGTGGTGCAGGAGTGATTGAGGGATCCAAAGTGTGGGGAGGCAAGGAGTACAATTTTCTTCTGGTTTAAGTATATGGCTAAGATTAGGAAACACAAAATTTATTCTCAATTCTGTCAATGAAATAATTTGTCCAAATACATATTTAAAGTTTATGCAAATATTCTTTCCTCTCTTTATTATAAATATCTATGAATGTTCTGCTAATTTACTATAATTAGGTGAATCATGCTGATATATTCTACTAAATTCACTTGGATTTTTTTATGGCCCTTAAATTCTATCTGGGGAGGAAGGTTACTTTGATTCTGGCTTGGGGGTGGGGGTGGAAAACTGGTCAGAGTTGATCTCAATTATTCTACTTAAAATTATGAAAATGTAACTCTAAGGCATAGCTTTTCCAGTGGGATTTGTGCTATGACAATAAGTTATTCAATCTTGATTAAATCTAGCTCCTGTAACCATATTAACTAAGAAGACATATTTAAACAAATTGTCTCAGTCCTAACGAGGCTTCACAAAAATGCTAGGCTTCAAATAAAAAGAAAACAATCCTCTTTTGTTCTTTGACCTATAGTTAGGAAGAACGTTTGATAGAAATATTAGTGATGGAAGCTTCTACCCCTAATTCACAGAAGTGTTTGCAGGAAAAATTCAAATGTTCATTGTTTGAATAGGGAACAAAAATAGGAACTTTTTAATTATGGATTGGGTTAACATCTGTTGGGCAAACTGTTTGCTTAGCCTTATTTTAACATCTCACTCCTCCTCCCATCCCCTTTGTCTCTCTCACACATCTGGGAATGTGGTGAGAACACCACAGATGCAATTATAAAGCCAGAGTCCAGTTAAAGGCCTTGGATTTTCCATTTTTAGCCTCTGCTGCAATGTAAGGATGTCCCAAGAGTGTCCTGTGTGGACTTCACAGGAAGAAATGTCCTGATTTGAAATACCAATAAAGCCAAAATTGCAACAAAAGAGAGACTTTGAAAAGGCCAATTGACACAAACAAAAACAAACTAAATTATAAAGAGCTCATTTAAAAGAAGTATTGCAGACACAAATATTTTCATTTGAAGCATAATATATCATCTATTAAAGAGAAATATTTTAGAAACTGTAGTTAAAAATTGTATTTGGAACTGGTTCAAAGAGGCAAGATTAGAGATTGAGGGGGTCAGTGGCTTTTGTGTTAAATGACTGAATTTCTACTGTAGGTCTCCATTTCCTGGTACTGCCTAAGGGCAGGTCAGTTTTCAAGGTTTAGTGCCTTCATATGCAAAATGGGAATATGAAGAGAATATTTATCTCAAAGTCTTATTGGAGGATTGAATATAATGACACATATATATGCTCATTGAAGTGGTTGGCATGTTATATACATAAAATAAATTTTACTAATAGCTACTGGCCATAATGAGATTATTGAAGGATTGTGATTATTGATGACATATGGCATCAAAGGAATATTTAATAAATCCTAATGATGAAATGGTAACAATAATTTTTTATGATGTGATGGGAAGCAAAATGATTTGTCAAACAACATATGATGGGGCCATACACTAAAGAGACATCATCTGCCTTAGGGCCAAGAGAGTCATGGCTCTGTTAAGTCTATGGCTGAGTGAGTAAGAATTCCAATCAGGCCCAACAGTAGTCAGTATTTTCACAGGAATCTCACACAAACAGTGCTACTGTGTTCAGGAATCACACCTAAGTAGTTGAATCACTGTGGAATTTTGCAGTAAAGACCAAACATTCAGTCATTCCAGTGTTACAAAAGTCCTCAGTAAAATCTCTTAAAAAAGGAAAACAGATTTGAACATTTACCTACTTGAAAGTCCTTAAACAGCTCCCAGTGTTGTTGGCACAAATCCCAAAGCCCTACAGTCTTCTGGAATTGCCTTCCTGAGCCAGCTGAGCCTCATCTAGACCATCTCCCTATGTGCGCCAGCCTGCCATGATACTAGCAAGTTCTCTGAAACCCTGCAGAATTCTGTGCAATGATTTATCCATCTTCCCTATTTCCAATACCCTAACTCCAGCCCTCATATAGGCTAATTTCTATTAGTCTCTTAAGACCCAGCCCACCCACATATTTCCTTGAAAAGGGATTGCCTCTCTATACTCCCAACATGATCCAGCTTGAGGGTCCTCTGGTGTCCATTTTCTGTCTGGACAGCTGTAATGTGGTCCTCTACATGCTTCTTTGCCCTATACCCCTCCCCATGACCAGCTACTTGATTGTGAGGTTTTGAGGCCAAGAATAATGTCTTCATCTCTTATTGTCTGTAGAAGCTGTCTATAAGAATACATCATTCTCAGAACGCTTTTCTAAACCTGCTTCCTGTGTAGCAAACAATATTCAGTTTCTAACTTCTGTCCCCTTGGATTAATGCTACTGTGCTTCCCAGCAGTGAAACTTCTTGAGTTGTAGGACCTAGAAGCATAAATAATAGATAAGCTTAAGACATGCATTACAGTATCTTTAAGGTGTACCAAAATATTTGACTGGAATGTAACTTAGCTTAATGCTATATTGAAGAAGAAACTAAAACAAGGAGTCAAGCATTATATTGGAAGAGCAATGTGAATTTCGTTCTTTTTTCAAGATCAGGAGACCAATCTTTGCCTTATACATAAAAAAAGCATGTGGCATTCAAAAAAGACCAGCTGAGGTTTTATTCATCATAAATAGCATCACTGATATTGAATATGTTGGTTAAATACTAATGACAATGGTGTTAATTAGATACAAGTTTGTGCTTAATGGAAAAGATAGCTCCCTATGCCCTGGAAGTATGTATTGTGTGCCTCACGGCCCCTGGCTCAAAGACTATTAGAATTATAGTTTTGTTCTCTCCATTAATTTTTCCCAAATATCTGAAGTCACTAATATAATAATTTTAGCCACTATTTCATCTCATTACAAGCACCTTTATTTACAAATATACTTTAAAACTTAATTTTTGCTCAACTTTGGGTTGTTGTTTGCCTACTTCCCTATCCTTCAAGATCTTTAAAGCAAAATAAAATGTCTGAAATATAAATATATGGATCTCTAAACTAAAGTCACAAAAGAAGTGAGTCTCAGAAAAGATACATGAAGATAGTTTTTATTCTTTGAGAAGGAGACTGAACACTTAGCAAGAATGGTTTATTGCCATTGACCTGATTCTTATATGCCTCTCATTTTGTCTGCTATACAATACCTCTCTTCATGGAGTGAACTCCGTGAAATGTGCTCAGTTTGTAGGAACATAAAACTATGTCCAATTGTATTGGATAATGAGAAAATAGCCATAAATATGAAGTCAGTGAAGGCATTCAATTATTGCCCCCTTTCCTTTGAAGTAAAATGATATTTTGATTGCCCAATTGAAAATACAGTAGCTTATCTGTACAGAATAAATTTGTAACCTATCAGAAATACATTCATTGCCTGGGAAATCTCATTTTCCTCCAATTATGCCACTCAATTTGTTTAATCATTAACCTGAATAGAAGAAATTCCGTTAAAGAAAAAAGGAATCATAAGTCTTCATTGCTATTGCTAAATTACCTCTTGATTAGTATGATGGTAAGCAGTAAGTATGAAGAAAAAGAGAAGCCTCTTGTAAATTGATGTCAAATAACAGATATTTATTTAAAAGTAGCAAAAAACAAGAAGAAAAATATCCATTCTCACAAAAGGGACAAAGAATTTAAAGATTTAGTTTTGAGTTGCACTATAATGCTTAGATTTCCTATTCTTTCAATGTAGAGTAATACAGCTTTAAAGTTCTCCCAAATGTACTTTTTCCGAGTTTCTTGGGATTCACTAAATGAAAATAATTTATGAAAACTCCAGGCAAATGAATGAGACATATTTACCAAATTTACCTTTGGATGTGTCTGCTTTCAAAAATATAGAATTGGCTCCATTTACAAAAGGTTTTGAGTACATTTCAAGGATCCATTAGCACTCTATGTAGTGGCACATGCCTTTAATTCCAGCACTAGAGGGGTTAGGTAAGAGGATTGGTGTTAGTTCAAGGACAGCTTAGACTACAGAGTGAGTTCCAGTTCACCCTGGGTTAGAGTGAGACTCTGCTTCTAAAAAATCAAAATAAGTGCCATGCATGGTGGAGCATACCTTTAATCCCATCACTCGGGAGGCAGAGGTAGGAAGATCACTGTGAGTTGCAGGCCAGCCTGAGACTACATAGTGAAGTCCAAGTCAGCCTGGGTTAAAGCAAAACCTTACCTTAAAAAAGTCACAACACATAAATAAATAAATAAATAAATAGTAAATAAATAAATAAACAAATAAGTAAATAACCATTACTGTTATGTGCCATGAGTAACTAAACAAAAATCCAATCTCAAGTCACAATATATTCTTAAAAAATTTTTTGAAAGAATAATAAGTAACATGACGAAGATAATTATGGTTCTTGAATTTAGAAACTTAGATACTTAGACAAAATGTTGGCTCCATTGTATCTCCATTTTCACTGGATTGACGGACTTTATGTGCAAGTCTAGTGCTGTTGCTCACAATAGCCCAACATACTACAGTGAATGTCACAGAATATATATTTCTTTTTCATTCTGTGTCCTAGAAGGACCACATGCATACGCACAAGTAAACATACGTTAAATGGGTTTTGAAATACTTCAATGTGCACTTCCTGTGAGTTTGGTCCAGTGCTAGATAGTGAGGAAGTCCAAATGAGAAAATACCCCTGTTGACGTTCAGTCTGGTGAGTCAGATTTATCTATGAAGAAGGAAAAGAAACATAGTAGAAAACTGCAAAATTGCTCTTGAGCAAAAATTCAAGGCTCACTTTTATGTGTTTTCTAATGACTTCTATAAACTAAACCTCCTATAGACTTTTTGCATAAATAGGGAAACAAATATTAAGTTCTATCTGTCCTGGTAGGCAGCTCTCTAGAAAAGTATCTGTCTATGTCTCAGGGTTTCCTTTTGAAGTCAGGTTAAAAAAATACTAGGCCATAAATAGATTACTACAAATGTACGAGGATAACTATATACTCTTTTTCACATTCCCCCTTCCCATTGTCACTTCTTCTTCCCTGTGGAGGGTTGCTTATTATAGGTATTTTTATTCTCTATATATGGAGAAGATAGGCCCAAAAGAATTTCATGAAACAATTATAAGATACCACAAAAGCCACAAGAAGATAAAGCTTAAAAGAAAAAAAAGTTTGAGCTGAGATTTTATATTTCATTTACAGTAATTCAAGTGCCTTGGGTATGATGGAATACTAAGAGAACAGGTGAAAACAGAGAACTGTAGCTTGCCCAAGTAAGAGACCTCTTGGGAAATGGAAAATCTCCTTTGAGAAAGATCACTCAGTATGTTGTTATGAGGAAAGTACAAGTATTCTGATATTTTCAATGTGGAAAAATGACAGTGTATTTTATAACCAGTTATTTTTGTTTTACTTGATTTTTTGGAATTTAGCATAACATTTTTCATCCATTGTTTAATAGACCTGATATGTATTCAGGAAGCCTTGTGCTGAGACACTTACTCAGAAGCAATATAATGTGGTTTTTAATCCCTCCCTCTCCAAAGCTACCCCTCTTGAAGTTCATTTGGAGGGGACTGTGAATAAGGGTATGTGGAAGGGGAGTGGATATAAATGTGTTTTTCTAAGGAATTTCCCTTTAATTAAAAATGTGTTTTGGATTTATATTTATTTACACTTGAATTATCAAAATGTTCCCTTGGAAGAATTTTTTCCCGTTGAGGCATCTTAACTCACCCTCCCGGAAGCCACATTTTGCCATAAGTAGAAAAACTCCACACCAAAAAGTTAGAGTTTTGTTCCAGACTCTAACCCTACAATTTTGTGTGGGTTTTATACTTGGCAAAATGCATGATCCCATCCCTAATCATAATCCATAATAGTACAGTGTGTGACAGTGGGGACAGAAGGAGCACTCTCAAAATATACCAATATATCTACTCAAGACAGTTGTCTCTATTTTACTGTTCCCTTGGGCAATTGATCCCAGGGAGGATTTTTCCTCCAGCCACAGGCTTCTCAACCCCCCAGATATTTGATAAATGCAGACTTGATGCCTGAGAAAAATATACCTCATACTTCTCAATTACCCTAATTACTGAGATATTTATCCCACTCAATAGTTACCATTTGTTCTAAATACACAACTCATGTGTGCTTTGTTTTGATTCTTTATACCTGCAACACATTGCGTCTATGCTACAATCATAAATGAATTCATAATTTTTTCCTTTCTATAAAGGCAGGGAATAAAATAGAGAAAAAGATTTTCACCTACACTTTATAAGTTGAATCATGGTTAATTATTGTACCCATTTTTTGAAAAAAATAGATTTTCTGGGTCATCTCAGTTGAGGCAAAAACATTTAACCCTCTGTGGGGCTTTGATGGAGGCCGGGTACATCTTGACAGTGTCTCTTAACTTGACTAGATTGGCTTCCTCTAGATGTGGCTCTGCCGGGCTTTCTTAGATCAGGATATGATCTACCCTGGACCATGGATCTGCACTTTATTATTACCCACAAGCTCAAAGCCACCACGGGTCAGGGCCTGGGTCTTCAACTGTTTCTTATGGATATGTGGAGAGCTCTAAAGACGCAGAACAATAAAAACAATAAGTGCATCTTTAAAAGACATTTGTTAGCATTCACCCCATAGACTGAACTATTTATTTAAAAGAACATTATAATTGTGGCAAAATTATACATTTCTCTTTCTTAGGCTTCCTACAGTTAACCTCTGCCCATTATATGCCTATATTTGGACTAGTCCACTGAGCTACTTGGAGGAAGGCCACTCAGCACTTGCAATGGGAATTACAGGAGAAAAGAGTAACTTTCACAATAATTCTTATTTCATAAAGTGTCACATTATTTATAGAAGAATGAGACAGTAAAGTGTGCTTTCTTTTAAATCTGGCCTTTACTGCACCCTGTCATTTATGGTAATATAATAAGTGATTTGAAAATAAAGATTTGAGACAACATTTCAGCATTAGTGTTTTTAAGACAAAACAAACATTCAAAATAAAACCTAAACCACCAAAGTGAACTCTATCATTAAATGACTACTTTTTGCTAAATTTGTAGTTATGACAGCTCAAAATCTCAAACTCTTCAATTGTGACCTCTTGCAAAGTAAAAATAATTGTATTATTTTCTGTGGTACAAGAGCATTATGGCTCATTATTTTCCCCCTCCCCAATGTCCAAGTAGATTTGCATCAGCTGCTATTAAATGGGATTAATGAACTTGGAGGAATTTAAATAAGAGCATGAGATTTCAGAAATGAACAAATGGCCTATAATATTTCAGGCTCCTGATTTTGAATTATTTCAGCTTTGTCTCATCAAGGATCATTGAATCTTAGTCTATTGTGCATTTATAACAGTTTCAACTTTTTAGCTTGCATGAAATAAATTCAATTCAAAAGCTTTTTAATGCAATCTATTAACTTACTATAGTGCCAAAAATACATGTGAGAAACATTGTAAATAATAAATGTCAGGCAGTTCAACTCAGATCATTAATGCTGAGACAATCCTTTCACCTTTATTCATTAGTTTTTCTCTGATTGAGGCAGGGAACACCATACTACTTGAGGTTCATAGCACTGGATAAGATGGTGATAAATCAATAAGGTTAAGGACATAAAAGTAATCACTTCCTCTCCCACTCCAGTATTGTCCACCCATTTCCTTGTCTAGATGGATACTCTAAAATGTCAAAACATTCCATGCTTATACCTTTGTACCCCAATGTTGTTCATTTATTTTTACCAGTTCTCTGGCTTATTAGTCCAAGCCTATGGAAGAGATCAGTGGTAAACCTGCTGTCACACAAAGGCCTTGAAGATTGTTTGTATGGAATAAAGGACTGAGGATGTTGTCCATCAAATGTACCTCCAGTCACCTCATTCCTTATTTCACACTTAGACTGTATGCTAAATAGCCAAATACCAAATATTCCAGACAGTCTTTTAAAGCCCAGACAAAGGTAAATCTGCAGAGCAGGCTTCACCTGGAGTCCACCAGAGATGTTGCCTAGCAAAACTAGAAACTACATGTCATCACAGTCCCCAGAGATCCCTAACATGTGGGTGCAGACCATCTTCCCAGCACCACCTGGACTGCTTTTTCAAAATCTCTCATGCTCACCATCCAGTCCCATTTACACCTCTGAAATCAGGATTTCTAAGGATGATGTCCAAGAATATGTATTTTAAATAAGACTCTTAATCCTCAAAATGTGGTCCAAAGCCAAACAGAATATGCATTACTAAGGACACTGTCAAAATTCAAAGTCTTGCTCTGGAGAGATGGCTTAGCAGTTAAGGTACTTGCCTACAAAGCTGAAGGACTCAGGTTCGATTCCATAGGACCCACATAAGCCAAGCACAAGGTGGTGCATACATCTTGAGTTCATTTGCAGTGGCTGAAGGCCCTGGCATGCCCATTCTCGCTCTCTCTCTCTCTTTCCCTTTCTCTCTCAAATAAATAAAACTTTTTTTTTTTTTTTTTTTTTTTGAGAGAGATGGGGGTTGGGGGAAAAGGAGACAGATAGAGAATGGGCACTCCAGCACCTTCTCAACTGCTGTGAACAAACTCCAGATGCATGTGCCCCCTTGTGGGCAAGTGTGGCATTGCACCCTTGCATTACTTTTGCATCTGGCTAAACGTGGGACCTGGAGATTGGAACCAGCATTCTTAGGCTTAGCAGGCAGGTGCCTTAACCGCTAAGCCATCTCTCCAGCCCTAAATAAAACAATTTTTTAAAGAATTATTTAATTTCTAAGTCTCAGGCCCCACCTCTCACTGTCAAGTCAGTGCCTGGATTGAACTAAGAACACCAATGATTATTGCATACAGTAAATTGTAAGAATCATTGCTCTATGTGATTCTTGTATATGCCAACTTTTCTTAACTATACAGTATTGTTTTGTTAATAGAGGGGGGAAGCTCATGATGTTCAGTCTACTGTAGCTTCCAATGGAAAAGTTAAAAAAAAAAAAAAGCAAAACAAATACATAAACTAACTCCACAACTGTAGCTACTGGGAACAATTGTAAGGCCTTGGACAGACAGACAAGTAAGGCTCATAACCCAAAGGAATAAATATTTTAAAGTTTAAAAAAATTTTTTTGGCATATGTAGTAATTTGAATAGATGGCCCCAAGGATATTCAAAGGATATTAGTTTGTAGTTTGTGTCTGCAGCCACCTGGCTGGAGGCAGTGTCACTGGGCAGATCTTAAGGTGTGGTGGTGGGTTTGAGATATGCAAAGATATGCAAAGTGTGCCTAGCAGGAGTTCCTGAAGTGTGCTATTCTGTGTGGCTTTTGGCTGTGGCTTTCCTCTCTGTGTTTGGTCCTGTGAAGGCAGGCCGGCCAGCTTTTTCTGCCATTATGGAACTTCCCCTGGATCTGTAAGCTACAATACATATCCCTTCCTCCACAACTGTGCCTGGTCTGGAAGTTCATCTCAGTGAACTGTCTTTACAGCATGTATGTGTGTCATGTGTGCTGTGGTATATGTATGGTGTGTATACATGTAATGTATGCATGGGTGTGTTTCTGCATGCATGCAGAGGCCAGAAGAAAACTTGGAGTGGCCTCCTTTGGCTCATCAAAGTGTTTCCTTGAGACAGAGTCACTTCCTCACCCTGGGGCTGTTCATTTCAGTAAGACTGGCTATGTAATGAGCATCCAGGAATTCTCACGTCTGTCCTCTTGACACCATGAACTTGAGTTACTAGCTATTTACATGGGTACTGGGAATCATGCTCAGGCATCTAGGGCCTTCTCAGGCCTTTAGGCTTGCTTGACAAGCACTCAAACCTATAGCAGGTTTTAGAATCATTCAACTCCTTGGAAGAATGTGATGGAGCAGAGAGCCTGCCCCAAATTCAGGTTGCCATCTGCTTCCTTTCTTCATCCAGCCCAGTCCTGTTCCAGATGTGAAGCCTTAAGTAACATTCTGTGGACTCCCAGCTGACAGTTTGCCAATACCTGGGCTTAGAATGAGGTTTAGGGTATGCCTGTATCATCTTCATCCAGATAGATCAAAGGAAGAGGCCTTTTTTATGGAAGAGAAGTCCACTCCTGGTCTTTTTAGGAAGTTGTTTGAAGTGCCTGGTTTTCCAAATAACCTTAGAGGAGAGTTCATATGCTCAAAATTGCCTGTCCCATTGGCAACACACAACATCCCCACTGGATGCCGGGTCAGAGCACACCTCAGTGTGGGGTTCAGGCTGGTCTTCTATTCCGTTAGTCAAAGAATGATACTGCTGACAGTGCTACATATAGATGACTGGGTAAACATGCCACACCACAAGGCCAGGTTGAATCTTCTTAGATCACGAAATCTGAAATTTTGCCTATCTAGTTTCATCTCATATCCACTCTGTGTGTCTGTGAACAAGTCACTCCCCTTCATTTTGTGGTCAGTAAAAAAGAACACGTCATAGGATTGCTGTGAGAATTAAAATATTCATTGAAAGTAATTAGTATAGTGCCTAAAACACATAAGCTCAATCTTTTCCAAGGTTGCTGTTGGAGATGATTATGGACTATTATTTCCCAACACTGTCATTTGGGCATGGTGTATATTAACAAAAGCATTTGATATTTTATAAATCAGTTTGTGAAAATTTATGTTTAACTAAAAGGGGACATCCTTGTTCCCTTAAGTAAGAGAGAACACCTTGAATCACAGGGGCCTGGAGAGGGTATGATGAAGACTAACCTCAATCTTCTCCTGTTTCTCTCTCTCTCTCATCCTCTATTCTTTCTCTTCTCTCTTTCTCTTTCATATTACATATATTTTTCTTCCTTCTTTTTCCTTGGCACTGACCTGTAACTCCTAGTACCAGCATGTGGTCAACATCCACAATGAGCTATTGATCAATGAGATCTACAAGGTTTCCCAAAAGAAGACAGATTTCTGTCAGAGTACTTGATGACCCACCAAAGGTTATTGGTAAGACCCTACTGCTGAAGACACCATATACTATTTGTACATAACATGGAGTAACCTTGCTGGAATCTGGAAGAGAGTCAGTCCCCAGACAGTTAGCTTGTCTAGTGCCACAAGGTGTTACATGAGTGACTAGGGGGAAATGACCAACATTTGTCTAAGAAATTTGCAGTCTAAGCTACTCAGCAGCAATCAACCTGAAGTGATGTTCACACAAGTGCAGTAGTGGCACACAGCCATGGTGGGTTACCAACTGCTCTAGATTTGGCTAACTGATCCACTCAGTGGAATGGAACCCATACCTGGAATGGGGAAACAAGTCAGAACCATACCCCAAAACGAGCCCACTCTCCAATATCAAGCTCCCACCAACAGTGGAATACAACAAGGTCTACACTTATTAAATTCTCTCTAAAATAATAATGGTTATCCATGTGTCTTGCACTGACCTCACTCTCCGTTGGAGAATCTGCTTCTCTCTTTCAGATGGATGCATATCCTGAGGAGAGAATCAGTCCATCACACCTCATCAGGGCACCAGCTGAAGCCATAGAGTTACTGGGGAAATGATCCAGAGTGTTGCTTTCTTGGTGAACCTGGTATCAGCACAGGGGTGAAGGAGATAGACACAGAGAACATTCAATCCCTACTAAATCAGATATCCAGAGACACAGAGACTCCCAAGACCTTATCACTGAAATAGACTTAAAAAGACCTACATGGCTCAGGGAAATTCATGGAAGAGGGGGCAGAAAGATTGTTAGAGCCATAAACTTGGTCATTATGCATGGAGACATTGCTTCTCCCCCTTAACTGATGGGTACCCCCACAATGCAAGACCCACGTTACCCATGGGGGCAGGACAGGGAGAAGGCTAACGATGGTACCATCATGCCTGTATACATACTATATACATAACTAATAAATAATGCAAAAATATAAATAAAGGGGCCATCTTTGTTCCCTTAAGTATAGGGTATCAGAATATTTTTATTAAAAAAAATGAAACTCTATTTCAGGGTGATACTCTAGTAGCTACCCATAGTGCCAAGAAAATGTGAAAGGGACACCAAAGAATGAATTAGTCAATGGAACAAAAATAGAGTGGAGGGCTAGAGAGATGGCTTAGCAGTTAAAGCACTTGCCTGCAAATCCTAAAGACCCAGGTTGGATTCCCCAATACCACATTAGCCAGATACACATGGTGGCACATGCTTCTGGAGTACATTTGCAGTGACTAGAGACCCTGGTGTGCCATTACCCATTCTCTCTCTCTCTATCTCTTTCTCTAAAATAAGTAAATAAAAAAATTAAAAAATAGACTAGAGAAACCAAGTTCTGGGAATTTGACTAGAACAGAAAAGGAAATGGAAAGGCTTAGGGGAAAGAATGAGAAAAATGTGGGGGAAAGGCAGCAGAGAATTTCAGAGGAAGTGGGGGACTATTGAGTGCTATATGAAGGTTACGTATAATGAGAAATGAAAACCTACCCTTGAACTTTGTGCAAGGCAGTAGTTACCAAGTTGCAGTTGGTTTGGGAGGACTGGCTAAGGAGGAAATGGGATTGGAGTGATGATTTCATTCAAGAATTCAAATCCCAGGCTGGCGAGATGGTTTAGCTATTAAGGTGCTTGCCTGAAAAGCCTGAGGACTCAGGTTCAATCCCCCAGTAACCACATAAGCCTGATAGATGCACAAGGAGGCTCATGGGTTGTAGTTTCTTTGCTGAGGCTGGAGGCCCTGGTGTACCCATTCTCTCTCTCGCTCTCTCTCTCATAAATAAATAAAATATTTTCTAAAAAGAAGTCAAACCCCAAGAAAAGACAGATCACCACTGTAAAGAAGGCAGGGTCACGAGACAATAATTGGGTGTGTCATATTTTTAGGTGTGGGACAGGAGAACATTCCTCTTATACATTAACTCTATGAAATTTAATGTTATTAAGTACTGGAAAATAATTGAGAGATGATGTAAAAATTCAGAGGAAAGATTAAAAAAAGAAGGCATTAAGTGGCAGAGTGGTACCTCCAAAGAAATCTGAGGGATCTGGCCCCCTACAGTGGTACAATTATGACATGAGCCAGAAGATTTTTTTCTAATTGATTGTATTTATTCTGTAAAGATTAAAGAAGTTTGACTGTCAAGCCCGAGGAGGGTGGAAATGGAGCAAGAGACAGAAGATCTTCTATAACACAGTAGGCATTGAAAAATGAAATAAAATTAACAGGTAAATATCCACTTTGGACTTGGTTATTTGGATATGGCTGGGTGGGCAGGCTTTTTTATGACATTGATTATGTAGATAATTACCTCATATTTCCACTGTCTGGATAGATACTACTTATGGATTTTAGATGTTTCCCTAGAGCTATGAACTGTCACCATAGTTCATGCCTTACAATAGAAATTAAACAAGGCTTTTGGAAAGGGAGAAGAAATGTTTTGCATCAAACTTCATGACACGCCATGCTGCTAATGCGTTTTGAATTCCACACTCCAAAACATCTGGCAAAGCTCCCATGATTCATACATCCATTGAGAGCTTCTCACTCCAAATTTAGTTAAATAAATTGCTAAGAATGTGTTTTTATTATATAAACACGAGCTCCAAATAAGTCCAGTTAGTCTTGGAAATTTTAAACATGATTCCCTTAAATAGGACTTGGTTTTGACTGTAAAGATCTTAAGGGCTAAATGATTATTTGACAATAATTTCAGTACAAAGAACATAAGGTCGAATTGTTCCTTTGCCCTTAACTATTGTGAGCATGGTTTGCTCATAAGAAATTTTAGTAATCAATAATTGATATTTAGCATGGTTATTTCTGCCCTACAAGGAAATATGTATACACTCAAAATATTTTGTTGTGTTTTGAGTAAATTTTAAACCTTGAAACATTTGGCATCATGCCTAGAGTAATTGTTTCCTAGTGAAATATTTTCCATAACAATAATTAACTTTGAATTTAGGAACATGTTAAGGACATTTTAACATTAAAATGATAATTACAAAGAAGCTAATTTTAAGTTTACTCTAAATGCCAAGTTTATAAATTATTTTGGACTCATTTTCACAGGACCTTCTTCAACATTAATGAACATAAATCACCTTGAAAATCTTGATAAAATGCAGATTTGAATTTAGTGGAAAGGAGATAAGGCCCAAAATTCTGCATTTCCAGCATTCTCTCAATTCTGCTATTTCTGCTGGCCCTCAGGTCACCATTGAAGAGCAGGGATTTAGAATCTTTTAGAATGTACAAACTGAAAAGATGCCTTTTAGGGTTGTCCTTGGCCAACCAAAAGCAAAGAAGAGAGAGTCTATAGCTTAAAATTATTCTGATATGTAAATTTTGTTGAATTAGTTATTTCTTCTGGAAATGACAACTTTTGATTGCATCATTGAGCCTTAGACTCTTGCTTTGTTGTTACTACTTCCAATCCTCATGGCGGTCAGACAATGGCCCCAGCATTCTCAATGGTGATAAGCCAGAAAAACCTTCTTGAGAGGGTATGATGGTTAAGATTCACTGCCAGTTTGACTGCATTTAGAATTGCACAGGAGATTTACTCTGGGGAACTATGAGAATATTTCTAGAGAGGTTTAACTGACAGAAGAAGGCCTACTTTGATGGGGTCCTGGATGGAATAAAAAAGAAGCAAGTTGAGTAACATCTTGCATATACTATCTCTGCTTTTAAAAAAAAAATTATTATTTGAGAGAGAGAGAGAGAGAGAGAGCAAGAATAGGCACACCAGCAGCCTCTCAGCCACTGTGAATGAACTCCAGATGCGTGTGCCCCCTTGTGAGCAAGCTTGGCATTGCACGCTTGTGTCACTTTTGTTTCTGGCCAAACGTGGGACCTGGAGATCAAACTCATTCTTAGGCTTGGCAGGCAGGCACCTTAACCACTAAGCCATCTCTCCAGCCCTGTATCTGCCCTTTGAATATCAGATATCTTGTCATAGCAACAAGAAAAGTAATTAATACAGAGGTCTTATTTAGAGTGAAAATGAACACAACATAAGGCCTGAGATAATAAACACCATTTCTTTCCATCATAGATGTGGAAAGGTGTTCTATGAATTTCTAGAATGTCTTAGAACTATCCTTCATTTAATAATCAAAATCGTATTTGCATGTTTCCGTGTGATATGGCCCATTTGACTTCAGTCTCTGCCATGGCTCTTCCACCAGCACAGTAACACCAGTCTTCTTTCAGTCTCTCTATCATACCCAGGGCCATTTCACTTAGTTTCCTTTGATTTGCACACTTTGACATGCTCAACTCTGAATTGCAAACCAAATTAACTCGATTGTAGTATACATCTCAGCTTAAGTGTCAGTTCTCTGAAAGGCCTTCCCTGAAACCCCAGCCCATGTTGAATTCTTTATTCTTGTATATTTTACAAATAATGTAATTCATACTTGTGCATTTTATTTGGATTTTCTTTTACTTACCATCATTCCTCCCCCTACCACACACACACACAACTGAAAAGCACCATAAGGTTTAAGAATTAGGCTTGTTGTATTCTCCATGTCCAGCACAGTTCCAGCCACATACTTGGGCTCTCTCAGAGAAAACATCTCTGGAAGGCAAGAAAGGTTGTTTCCTCTTACCAACAGGTGTGTTTTGCACTTCTATGGAGCCTACTGACAAGCCTTTATAAAGCTCTCACAATGGTCAAGGAAAGAATTGTGGCATGTGCTTTATTCTCACAACTGTACAACAGTGATTATTATAATAGCATTCTAAAATGAAAGGGTTATAAGAGACTTAAGTCTGTGGGAGAAAAATAAAAAATATGTGGCAGAGGGAAGCTGACATTTAATATCAGCAAACTAGATTCCAATGGGTTTTTATACTTCCCATAACCTGCAACCATATGACCTTCCTCCTCATACATTCCAACTTTGTAACCCTGAATAAATGTTTGTAAGTAGAAGCAAAATGATACTGTGTCCCACTTCAGTACTTACTGAGCATTGACTTCCACATCAAGGACCAATAGTAGACAACTATAATATTATAGGTGTGTTTAGGTTATCAAAATAAGATGTTAGCATTCCTGAAATTTATGTCTTTTTTTAATCTTTGTAAATTAAATCACTTGAATCTCTTTACTCCCGTCAATCTAGCACTTGCACAGATTCATATTACCATTGTGATTTCATCAAAAATTAATGATCAATTCATTTATTATATTTTTGGTACCTGGGTTACATCTTGGCCCTCTTTGGAGTAAGAGTTCCTTTTAACTTGTATGTTTCTATGGAATAAGGGGGTCCTATCTAAAATTCTGCCTTGAATTAAACTCTTACATAGAAATAAATGTCATGTAACAACAATGGCACCAGCAAAGACAAGATTAAACAGTTTAGCGTTACCCAAGAATGGACTTTATTTAATTGTTCATTTTTTCCTTCTCAAGAAGATTATGTAAATTTGAAATATCTATTAAGTAAAAATTGTTTAACTTAGCTCTTTTATTTTTTTTTATTTTTATTTTTATTTTTGGTTTTTGTGAGGTAGGGTCTCACTCTGGTCCAGGCTGACCTGGAGTTAACTATATAGTCTCAGGGTGGCCTCGAACTCTCGGCGATCCTCCTACCTCTGCCTCCTGAGTGCTGGGATTAAAGGCGTGCACCACCACGCCCGGCTAATTTAGCTCTTTTATATCCACAGAAACTCTATCTTCTGAAAGTAAAATCAGGAAATCAAGCAGGAAGGCCCATTTGTTTCAGTGGGTCTTCATAACAAGCACGTGAAGGGTTCACAATTGCTGCCAAGGGGCATACACAAGTCTCACATATGACTTTATGGAATTAGCTGAGGCTTCATATGTCACTCTATAACAACACAATATTAATGAATGCATTCAAGAAGGGGACTTCTGAATTAAGTGAGCTGTTTTTTTTATTAATTTCTCAAACTGCTTTGGCCTACTGAACCATGGGCTCTGACTACAGAAGGTAGGGAGTGTGGGCTGCAGCCCAAATGCTGTCAAAAGATAAGAAATGGCTCCGACAGACATCAATCTGTTACTGTTCACAGGGCTGTCTCCTCCTCTCCTTCTCCTTCCAGTTATTAAGCAACAGTGTCAGTCATGGGCTTGTTCCTCTTTTCTCTTTTTATTAATGATTTAACATGGATATGTCATTACTGCTCTATACATCTTTATGCAGATGGCACGACTGTGCATTTTAATGGCAAATCTGTTTCTCACTTAACTACTGAACTGCAAAAAGACTTTGGCAGACTGGTTCCAGGAAAACAAACTGGTTTTAAAAGCAGCAAAAACTAAAACAATGCTTTTTGGCTCTACTGCTCATTGGAGCCTGAATAGTGATTACTTCAAAAGCCAGAATGATTTGAGAAAATGGCTCACAAGAGACAATTAGGTTCCGTGTGAGCACTTGGTAAAAAGTAGACTCTAACGCATGTGTCTTGAGGAGTAAGACTGGGCTAAAGAAGGAATTTCCTGGGTTTTATTTCATAGCAGTTTTTAGCTACATGTATTAATCCTCATTTTCTTTCTTTTCTGTTCTCTTCTCTCTTTCTTTCTTTCTTTCTTTCTTTCTTTCTTTCTTTCTTTTTTCTTCTTTCTTTCTTTCTTTCTTTCTTTCTCTCTCTTTCTTTTTTTTTTTCTGGATGTTCGAGGTAGGGTTTCACTATAGCCCATGCTGACCTGGAATTCACTATGTAGTCTCAGGGTAGCCTCAAACTCTTCCTACTTCTTCCTCCGAAGTTTTAGGATTAAAGACGTGTACCACCACTCCTGGCTAAATCCTCATTTTCTAATTAATACCAAATTAAATATTTTCTTTGTTTTTTGAAAAATAACCATTACAATAAATGAGTCTTAATATTCTTACTGATAATGTACACATTTTAAAAATGTAAAGTATATGTTTGAAATAATTTTTAAGAATGAAAACCAATATGGGTTGGTTTTTGCTATTATCAAATATGTCATAACTCATGTTGTAATCTGCAAAAATGGTTTTAAAACCCCATATTTTGAAAAAAATAATAAACCCAAGAATATATTTGTTTTTCTCTGTGTATCTTTTCTCTCTCTCTCTCATTTTCTCTATGCATTCTGTATACATACATTTATTTATTTTTATTTCCATTACTATTTTCTTTCAAACTCTCAAGTTAAAAAATACTGTTATTGTATTTGTTTATTGATTTTAATTCTTTTTTTAAACATATAAAAAATTTAAAGTCCTGCATAATCTCACCACCTAGAGTGATTTTAGCTTTCTTTATTTTTCTGTTTGTGTGATCTGAAGACCAGAAAGATGCCTTAAAATGATAACATAAGATATAATAAAACTAGAAAGTGCTTCAATCATCTAACTCAGAGTTCCAAACCTATATTAATCTTGAGATTGTTCTATTAAACAAAAATTCAAGAGGTAAAAAAAAATGAAAGAGGGCAGGCCCTAAGTAAGAATGGAAATGCCAGAGTCTTTTCTGCTATGCTATCTCCCCTTCTGTTCTGTTTTCTGGATGAGCAGGGGAAATTTACCTTTAAATTACCTCCTTTACTTCACAGATAAGAAAGTCTATTTCCAGAGTGGTCATAGACTTGTCCAAAGCAGCACAACCAACAGAAGTGAAGTCATCTACCAGTTGTAGGTCAAGCATTCCTTAAAGCATTGGATTATGATAGGATCATGACTTCCAAAGCATCACAGTGGTGCATCAGACCAATAATCGCCAAAGTTGGAACATTTCCCATGTTGCAGAAAAGAACTAGGGGCTTACAGGAGCTCAAAGAAAAGTGCCTATATCAGCCAAACTGGTTATTGGAAAACCAGGACTTTCAGCCATTACTTGGTCTTTTATAAGGAATGACTTGAAAGACCACAAAATACTTTAAATGTTTCCTCACAGTCTTCAAGTAGCTATCTACTGATCTGCAGGGTCAGAGTCTATGAAAATAGTGGGGAAGTCATGGCACACATGACCATTTTAGAAACAATTGTACTCATTTTTAGCTTGAGTTAGTCCAAATTTATTAGAGCCTTGAAATAATATAGAAGAGATTCTTCATCTCCTTTTATTCTTCCCTTTGGCTCTGTACTTATGAGTATAATGGATACTTTTCTATCTATATATGTCACAAAAGAATAATGAAAATAAAGTTGAGATACCATGGCTCTAAAATTATGTTATTTTAAAAATATTTTATTGAATTATTTAAGTGAGAAAGGGACAGAGAGGCAGATAGAGAATGGGCATGTCAGGTTCTCTAGCCACTGCAAATGAACTTCAGTCACATGTGCCACCTTGCTGTCTGGCTCATGTGGGTACTAGGGAATCATACATGGGTTCTTAGGCTTCTGAGGCAAACATCTTAAATGCTAAGCCATCTCTCCAGCCCTAACATTATGTTGGTTTAAGTATTAAAAAATAATATGAACTGCAGAGATTGCTCAGTGGTTAAGGCACTTGCTTACAAAGCCTAAAAACCTGGGTTTGATTTCCTCATGCCCATGTCTAAAGCCAGATGCAAAGAGCAGCACATGCATCTGGAATTTGTTTGCAGAGGCAGGAGGCCATGGAGCTCACTGGCTTTATCTCTCTCTCCCCACCCCCAACTCTACTTGCAAGTAAATCAAAATATTTTTAAAGAAGTTTTTTTTTATTTTTATTTTATTTATTTTTATTTATTTGAGAGAAAGAGAGAGAAAGAGAATGGGTGTCCAAAGGCTTTCAGCTACTGCAAACCAACTCCAGATGCATACTCTACCTTGTGCAACTGGCTTATGTGGGTCTTGGGAATGGAACCTGGGTCATTTGGTTTTGCAAGCAAGCACCTTAACCACTAAGCCATTTCTCTGGCCCCAAAGTACTTTTTTTTTTAAAAAAGAAAAATAACATGAAGTAGAGTGGCCGTCTATTATGGTGCATATAATTACCATGTATCATATCACAAATCTTAAGGTACCTGAATTTTACTCCATTAGTGGGTTAACATGGACATTTGCAAAACTTCAACAAAGGTACTATTGAGAAAAAAAATAGGACATAAATAAGGTACTAAGATTTCCCGTCTAATAAAAGATAAATTAATCTTAACTCACGTGGTTGCTGACCACAACTCCCCTGTTTATGTCAGCTCCCCAGCATGTTCACAGCAGCTGTACACACATAAATCAGAAGGCCTTGTTTCAACAACAGTGAATATATTTCTGAAAGCATCACTTAAAGTATTCTCTCATGACAAGGTGTAAGATCACTTTTGTTTTATCATAAATAAAGGGATGCGGGATAAATTCTTGGCACAAGAATTACCTGCCAAAAGTAAATGTTGTTTGAATGCATCAAAGTGATTTATGGTCATTATGATGATTTTTCCTTCACTGAATTAGTTGGTTGCATCATTTTATGGACTACATTGATGTCTATCCTTAAGTCATGTCATGTAAACTCCAGGCATTGGAATAAATCTCAAGGAGATGATGAGATGCTTAAGGTTGTTATTTTTAAGTAAATGATACTCATCCTTAATGCGGAAGCAAATGTTAAATTAAATTTTCAATTTTTCTGTAAATTTTCTTAAATTTTCAGTAATTCATAATTTATCTATCCAAAATTTATTAACATGGCACCTTCTATTTTCTAGGTCATGTGGGCACTGAGAATCCAGCAAACAAAATTCAATAAGACCCCATCCTCACAGCATGGTCATTCACAGAGACTGCAAATATATCCATTATATGTCAGATGCTAGTGCTATTTTAATGTATCAGAGTAAAGAGAATAATGAATAAGGAGGTCAAGTGTTATTTTAGGTAGTTTGGTCAAAGAGGTTTTGTAGATAGATGAAGCCATGCTTAGGTAAAACAAGTTATTAATGTAAGAAATGATACTCAATGCTATTAATATCTTGAGGAATTGAATTTGAAACAATTAGAGGAGAAAGATAATAAGAATGGATTCTGATGATGTATGCCTTTTTCTAAGAGAAATATTTATGTTTTAATTTTTTTTTTTTTTTTGTGGTTTTTCGAGGTAGGGTCTCACTCTGGTCCAGGCTGACCTGGAATTAACTATGTAGTCTCAGGGTGGCCTTGAACTCTCGGCGATCCTCCTACCTCTGCCTCCCGAGTGCTGGGATTAAAGGTGTGCACCACCACGCCCGGCCAAAATATTTTATTTATTCGTTTGAGAGACAGAGAGAGAGAGAGAGAAAGAGGGAAAGAAAGAGTGAGAGAGGGGGGCAGAGAGAATGGGCATTTTAGGGCCTCTAGTCACTGCAAGAGAACTCTAGATGCATGTGCTACCTTGAGCATCTGGCTTTACCTGGGTACTGGGAACTCAAACCTGAGTTCTTAGGCTTTGCAGGCAAGTGCCTTAACAACTGAGCCATCTTCCCAGCCCTGGAAAATTTCATTTATTAACATAACATCTTTATTATATATAATTTACATACTATACCATTTAGCCATTATGTAGTTCAATGTTTTCAAGTATATCCATAGAATTATAAAACCATCACCATAGCCAATTTTATATTTTCAGCACCTCAAAAAAGAATCTCATGCCCATTAGTAATTACAGTCCACTTTCTCCCAATCTGCTGAGCCTTGTGAAATAATCAATCTACCTCCTATGTTCAAAATTTTCTTAATCTTAGCATTTATTTTAAATCGAATCATCTAATATAAATTATCTGTAACTCTTCTTTCACATGCATAAGATATAACTTCTGTCACAAAGGTTTCACACTTCATTCATGTTGTAGTTATTGCAGGAATATAAAACCATGTAGCCATATTGGGAAACAGTATGGTAGTTGCTATACAGGGTAAACATAGATTTGTCACCTGAGCAAGCAATTTTATTCCCAGGTGTATGATATTCTAAAGAGAAATGAAAATAAGTATTCAAACAAATAAGCTACACATGTGTTCAGAACTAGACCATTTATAATAATCAAATGGTGAAAACAAACCAAATGTCCATTAACTGATAAATGAGAAAAGAAAATACATACAATGTAATAATAATCATTGTGCAGATACATGCTATACAAGATGAATAGAACTTCACGCTCTTCAGATTTGTACTCATGTTTAAGATTTTTGCATTTTGGATCTAAGAAGAATACGGGAAAAGTCATTCAAAATATAGTACTGGGATGGATTGATGGCTTAATGGTTAAGGGTTGTGAAGCCTAAGGACACAGGTTCAATTTCCCGGTATCCACATAAGCCAGTTGCACAAGGTGGCACATGCATCTGGAGTTTCATTTGCAGTAGCTAGAGGACCTGATGTGCCCATTTTCTCTCTCCCTCTTCCCCTTTTTCTCTCTCAAATAAATAAATAAAATATATTTTTAAAAAATACAATACTAACAAATTGAGCCAGGGATCAATGATGCCTTAGAAAACCAAAGACTGAGTTGAAGAGATGGCTCAGCTGGTAAAATGCTTGATTAACTAACATGAGGACCTGATTTAGAACCCTGGCACCCATTTAAAAATGATGAGTGTGGTGGCACATATTTGTAATCTCAGAATCGGGGAAGCAAAGACAGGAGGATCCTTGGAGATTGCTGGCAAGCTAGCCTAGCAGCTTTCCAATGGAGCTCTCAGCCAATGAAAGACCTTGTCTCAAATAATAAATAAGTAGAGAGAAGAGCTGCCTTCATGAGTATGACACCCATGGTTGTTCTCTGGACTCCACATGCACACATGCAGAAAAAAGAAACCAAAAGACTGCTGGTATTCATGGCAGGAAAATGCCATTCTACAAAAATCTCTCCAAATAGCCAACCCCTGACGTTTTCCTATTCTCCAGGCAAGGGTTTTGTATTAGCATGTCATTTTTATATGAGGAATGGTACATAAATATACTCAATAAGGTGAAGTGAGCATCAGGGCTTAAAATAAGATAGAAAAAAATCATTTAAAGATAATTTTAGGAAAAATATATCACTGAATACAATTCATGCCTTATTTCTGGAAGTTCTTGCCAATAATAATTTATGTCATATTAAAATTATTTAATTTACATATATTTAAAGATTTTTAGTTTTATGTGTTATTTTTACTCTGTGTATTATCTCATTTGATTGAGCAACTGGAAATGTTAGTTTTAGGCTTTGTCCTTGTAAAATGACAATAGAATTTATCATAATTTCAATTTTAATTAGTTTATTGTATGTACATATTAATGTCACTGCATGTATATAAGTGAAAAGTTATGGGCAGCTTTGTTTTTATTGTAAGCAGAATCATCATGGACCTGTGCTTTGCTTTAGCTGGGGCTTATTAGAGCCGATGACATCTAGTGCTATCATCTTTTAAAAATCTGGATTTATGATTTCTGCGCAGTGAGAGTCACTCTGGCCAATATCCAGTCAAGTCATTAAAATTTAGAGGCGGATCTTCTGAAATGAGAGAATAAAATTTCCTTTGTGTATAAATTGTTTTATTAGATAATGTGTTGATACTGCAATATTTCAATTCAGGTGGGAGGCATTTTAATTAATATGTGGGTTAAAATAATCTACAAATCATAAAGAAGACAAAATCCACTCCTAAACTAGATGCATCTGAATCACATGGAGAAGGGATCAGTCCTTGAACCAGACCTTGAATTAGACCCATACTTACCCGAGACTTGATAAGAAGTATTGGCTTACTAAATTTTCCACTTCTGGCCTCCAGTAAAGAATTCTTAGTAAGGTAAAATAAAATTTGGCATGCCTAAAGTTAAGATTTCATACCTCCAAAACTGATAGAGCCAGGAGTTATGTGGTCTTAAGGAAAGCTGTATAACCTTGGACCTTTAATGTCATATGCATGCCCTGTACCACTACTCCAGGGATGGATTTTCTCTGTAGTAATTAAGCACTTAGTGTACACTAATTGTGAGATGTCATGAGTCATACTTGGCTGGGTAATCCAGTCCATGTGTGAGCATGAGGAAAATCAGAATGGATCTCAGGTGGCTGCTAATTTCCCCAAATATCTGGAATATGATGGAAGAAGCTTTTGCATTAAACATAAGTGGATATTATGTGGTATTATAAATAAATTAATAAGGGACTTATATACAGGAAAGATAATTTTTGATGCTTGAGAAAAGGGGTTGGTCAAGGTCACAGACATGGAGACTTCCACCAGGAAACTAAGTTGATCTGGAAAACAGATTTTTGGGGCTGAAGAAATGGCTCAGTTGCTAAAAGCACTTGCTTGCAAAGCTTATCAGCCTGGGTTCAATTTCTAAACCACCCATGTAAACCCAGACCCTGAAAATGGCACATTTGACAAATGTTTGGCATTTTGTTTACAGTGGAAACAATCTCTCTCTCTATCATGTGTGTGTGTGTGTGTGTGTGTGTGTGTGTATTTCACAAAATAAACAAAAATAAAAAGAAATAACTTTAATTACAGAGCAATAGAGTGCAAAAACTTCATTTTAAAATGAGCAAAATACTAATTTGTGAAACAAATGCGTGTAATGTTTTTAAATCTGAACAATAATTTTCCTATGAACAAAAGGATTGTGGGAAAGTGTTCTTCATGGCCAGTTGACCAGTTACTTTACCTTTCCTTAAAAATCTAAAAATATTTCTTTCTTTCTTTTGTGTATGGGTATGCATGTGAAGGTCAGAGGACAACCCCGAGGTGTCAGTGTTCTACCTTCTTTGAGACAGGATCTCTTTCCATTGCAAACAAACTGTATGACAGTGAAACTTCAGACTAACTGGCCAGGGAGCTTCAGATTCTCTTTGCTATGCCTTGCATTATCATAGGCTTGGGATTACAGATGCAAGGGACACTTCGCATCTAGCTTTAGGTGGGTGCTAGGGGAATTAAACCCAAGCTAAAGGCTTTAGCCAGTAATCCATCTACCCAGCCCCAATTGCTTAATCTTTCAAAATATCTCACGTACCCTTCCCTACCTCTCCCATTGCTAAAGACCTCCAGCCCCGTCATGTATATACTACCAACAATTACCTACAATTTACCTATCAATTACCATTTTCATTATGTTACTATGCTTTGATGTAACCTCCTTTCTGACCAAACTGGACTAAACTCAAATAATTTCTATTACTTTCATGTGGAATTTTGGTCTTGTCTACTCAAGTCTCTGAAATCTAGGTACCATGATCATGTTTTGATGTGTTGATGACATACCTTGATATCTCCATTCTTCCTATTCTTCCATTATGAAGAATGTTTTTCTTCCAAAAGCTGAGTGTCGTGGCTTACACCTATACTCTCAATGCTCGGGAGGATTGCCATTTGTTCCAGGCCAGTCTGGGCTATACAGTGTGTTCCAGGTAAGCCTAGGCTGGATGAGACCCTGCCTCTCAACAAGAAAAACCAAAAGAAACCCCACAAAAATAATCAATGAGAATGTTTTTACTCCCACTTGGCCATCCTGAGTCCACTTACGTTTACTTTGAAATTTCTAAATCAGTTGATCCCTTATGCATTAAACAATCTCCAAATACTTAATTCTCCACCACCCTTCATTCCTCATATTTATATGCCATTTCAGCTGGTTTTGAAAGTTAATAATAGAGGTGGAACCTCAAATACCACCAGGAGCCAGGTAGGTTAAGCAGATGACTGAAGTGAGCTGGAATGGAGTAAAGAGAAGGGAAGTACATGGCACACTTGCATAAGTATGTGTGTGTTGTACAGCATGTGTACAGGACACCTCCTCTTCAAAGCTAACCAACTGTGGGAATGCCCACTGTTGCCTGATTTTCCAAAACAAAATGAAAAAATCCAGACTTTTTGCATGAAGTGTCCCTATGTTTAAAACACTATGGTCCAAACAAAATATGTCTTTATGTCTGTAGGCTGAATTTGCCTGCACGACCACCAGCTTGCGGTCTCTGGATCTAGAGCATAGACACTCTACATTATATGACAGGACAAGTTCACATGGGCATGTACACAAATATATGTTAAATATCACTTCTTGAGACTTGAAGGGGTTTCATTTCATGAGTTCAATGAATTTTTCCGATTTTCTTAAAATGATTCAATCCAATGCTAAGTGGGTGAGCAAACCACTTAACTATGCAAATATGTACATGTTTGAAGATGTCATTGTTGTATGGTGACAGGTAAGCTTCGTTATGATGTACTTATACTGTCCTAAGCAATAGAAATTTAAGAAATTTATCTCTATGAAGGACAGCAGGATTATTGAATTTTATTGATAGAAAAGTCATTTTAGATCACAGATATAAGTCCAGCTTTGATTTATTACTATTAATACTTAATTTTAAGTCAATTTGTATCTGTCTGCTAATGTCAGTTCTGTCACATTTAGCAATATGATGCAGATCATATTATTAGTAGCATGTGCTTTGTAAGTTCTGCTTTCAACCTAATTTGCTTTCTTCCAACTGAAAGTTAAGTGAACAACAAACTTGCTACAATTAGGCATGCCTGAGCTCCACTTAAGTAATCTGGTATAAGTAACGTGGCGTATCATTTACGTAATAGGATCATGTTTACTAATTTCATTCATTAATGTTGTAAACCTTTACAATGATATCTTCTTGGCAAGTGTGGTTTAGTTGATGTTAGGCCAGCGAGCTGTGCTAGCTCCTCAGCTTAAATAGGAGTAACTGGTGCTCCAGGCTATGTTGATGGTCCTAGAGGGGGAGTTCGTGCTGGCTCAGCATTAGAAAACATCAGCCTTGGTCTAGACATACTGGAAACTTGGGCCTGCCAACTGCTCCTCCCTACCAGCCAATCACATGTCCCCAAAGACTCATCCACCTCTCTCCAAACCCTTACAGATTGCCATCTCTTTGTGGGTTAAAGTTGTTTTTTTGTAATATTGTTAGTGGTTATTTTTAGATTTTATTCTTTCATGCCTCTGCTTTTGATCCTCAATATTTTCAACTGTTGCTGATAGGGAATAGGGCCAACTTTCAGTATGTTCAATAGTAAAGTTCTCAATAAAAAATTTTTAAAAAGAAAAAAAAAGTTTTAGCTTTCTGGCATGGGCTTTAATGACATGTTTTAGAGACTAAAAGCTGCACATTGACTCGTTCTTTGTCACAAAAACCTAAAGCTACCCAAAGGAATGAAATCATCCAACTCTATACAGGGAAGAGTCACCTGCAGGAACACGTGGAAAATAAAAGCACTCAATCAGTGTGTTTAAGGTATTCCCAAATTTCTGTGTGTTTTTCTTGGTCTTTTTGAGGCCCAGGACAAGAGTCATGTCTTAGTTATTTTTAGAGTCAAGGTCCTGATACAGTGTCAGATATATACATGTTGGGTTTCTTTTTCTTGTTTACTTGTTTTTAGTGAATGGTTAGGATGACAATTTGAATTTATAAAGAAGTATCTATTTAAGCTAGACTTAATAAAACCAATTATAGATTTATGTGTCACGGAATGTCCTAAGGAAAGGAGGTTTATAAAGTACATTAAGTGACACTGCCCTCTCCCCCCCCCATCACTTTGAACTGACATATTCACATTCACCTCTCCTTCTCCGTTCTTTGGGACAGGGTCTCTCTCTGAACCCTGAGCTCAGATTTGGCTTGACCAGATGGCCAGCGAGCCTCAGGGATTCATTATCTCTGACTCATCAGCACTGGAATTACAGGCTTGAGCCACCATGCTGGCTATTTATTTATTTTTTTAATATATATCTGCATCATTTAAAAAAGGATTCTTTTAAAACATTTTACATTTTTGAAATATTTGAAATATTTCTCACCTACTTAGCATTAAGAAATGTACAACAGTTATATTCAAAAGTTATTTTTGAAAATAAATGCTGTTGAGACACAAAATACAACATTACATTGATGCAAAATTACATTATTGATGAGAGATTTGTAAGAGTATGTTTTCCAAACAAAATGGGATAATTGCAACAGAATGACCCTACTATAAAAATTTTTGAATTAAACCATTGTCCAAAGCAAATGCTTCTAGGTATCATAGGAAGTTTGGATGACAAATCTGAAGAGACAGGAAGATGGTAAGGCAAGACCTGCAGACAGGTAGGCATGCTGGGCTTTTTACAAGGAAGCTGGGGATCCAGACTCGGGTCCTTGTGCTTGCATGACACATGATTTCCCAACTGAGCTCTCTCTCTCTCCATCCTACATTCACCTCTTATTTCATATATTGGAGAGAAACCTCCATCCATTGCAAACAAACTCCAGACCCATGTGCCACCATATGCATCTGGCTTACTTGGGTACTGGGGAATCAAAGCTCGGTCCTTAGGAAGGCAAGTGCCTTAACTCCTATGCCATCTCTCCAGCCCAACATTCAACTGTTTTTATTTCTGCCTTTTTCAAAGAAATAGTCTTTTATGAGGTTAATCTGTAGACTAGGGGTCTAGTTAATCCAAAAATCACTTCAAGAAATGCGAATATTCTCACTTATCTCATTCCCTCAACTCTCTTGGGAATGTTACCCAAATGTGTGGCTTTCCAAGGTCATGTATAATATCACTTAACCTTCACAATTTATAAACCTCCCTTGGAATCTCGCCCCTCCCCTACTATACAGCATCCCACGTAAAATGAGGGTTAGTTTAAATAATAAGGATTCCCTCCTTCAGAACTGTCATTTAAGGCTGGGAAGGGGGAAATAAGGGTACAAGAAATGAGGTTAAACAGAAAAGTTCTTATTTAATTTCAGTCTCTTTCAGACTAGAACTCCATCCTCAAGTCTCCACCTGCAGAAGTCATGTCCCGAGGCAGGCAGTGTGTGAGTGCGGGTGGGCAGTGGCAGCAGACCTGGGGGTCAGAGACAGAGAGTAAGGCCAAGGGCACCCCTGTGCCATTGGTGGGAGAGGACTACCAGCTTGAGAATCCTTCTCGCCAGATACCTTCTTAGCTTATATTCGTTTTCTACTCAGTCCCCTCAGTAAGCACTGAGAAAACACTTGCTGTATACATTTGCAGTACTAAGTCCTGTACTGTATGAATAGTGTACACATCATTATGCCTGCATTCTTAGGTCCTGGATCTTTCCTTAAAGATAGTCCAAACCATGATGAAGACGGCAAAACAGGCCTACTCTGGAAAGCGAAGACTTCAGAGTGCTTTCTGGGGTCATGTTGCAAAGCCACATGTCCTAGAGTCCTACAGACCTGGCTGACTGACTTGCTACCTGGCACTGGACAGATTTCTGAAGATTCCTAAGCCTCAGTTTCTGGAACTTTAAGTGGTAATAATGATAGTCTCCCTCATAGTGTTCTTCAGAAAACTATCTAATGTATATCATATGGCTCCTGCGTTGAGACAGTGTGTGGTAGCTGGAGTTACTCGTTGTCAACTAGACATTTGCCTCCGTGGAGAAATGCTGAGTGCCAGGCTTCAAATTCATAATTCTTGGCAGGGTTTTCTTATCTAGCTTTTTTTTTTTTCTTTGTCTCACATAGTTTACTTTTAAGGTAAGGAGAAGTTGACAGCTTTATGAAAAAATCTGGGCATGAATTTTAATATTTAATTTACTTCCAAAATGCTTTAGGAAAAAAGACTTGCTAAAAAAAAGTTATGCTCATATTAGGGTATAACTACTAATTCACATGCTAAATAATTTTGTTTCTATTGAGGCGAATACTAATGCAAACCTATAGAAATCTATGTACATTGTAATTTAGTAGATGACTCAAAATTCTCTATGTGCTTAAATATTTGTGAAAGTTAATTTGATATTTACCTATCTTCAGAAAACGGCATCTTTTCCTAAGTGAAAATGAGAAAGAGGTCTTCAGGAAAAAAAAAAAAAATATGTCCTCATGTTTGTTAAAACTGGCTTAATTATCAGTGTCAAATGTGTATGTGAAAATAAATTTTAGTGCCATATGCATGAAATGAAGGGAACAAAGCGGCAAGTATTGAAGCAGTAAAATCTTTATTTTCCCCCCTTTTCAGTTTGTATGCCTTTAAAAATATACTACTCGCTAAACAAAAGTTTATTTTTAGGTATAAAATGATTAAAAGTACAGACATTAAGATTATGACTTATAAACTATAGAAACTTGCTGAAGTGAAATAAACAGCATACAAATTTCTGCTAGTTTGTCATTGAGTATTTATGAAAAGACATACTACAAATATTATAACGGAACCATTATTTAAAATAATAAGAAAAATTGAAACATTATTTTAATAATGAAGGATTAAAAAACTACAGTGCATGTCCATTTGACAGAATACTATACTGCAGCCAAAGATCATTTTATAAAATATCTGTAAATAATAGTTTTAAAAGCTTAGTGCATTAGTTAAAAAGTTAGGTTACTAAAATGTATGCACATGTACCACAATATCATAGGCTTCACCAACTGGTAGACAAGGGCACACGTGTACAACAATGTCATGTACCACATGCAAGTTAGCTTTGATTAGTTCCCAGTAACCATTTTCTAGGCCCCTGCAGGCTTCTTCCATAAATGAAGTTGCTCTTCACCTGATTGTACCCACGTGATTTCCCAGGGTACTGGGCTATCACTAGGAAACATAGTTCTGGAGGTTTCCACTCACTGAAGTATTGCCTCTGATTCTTAGAGGTTGCTGGAGGTGGGAGGCTAGAGTAGTTACTGCTTATAGAAAATCTCTGTAGACTCTTCAGAGATGGCAACTGCTGTGGCTACTCTTCTAAAGTTGTCAATTGTGAGGGCTTCTTGCTAAAGGTAGGTCAGGCTGCTAGTTTCGTTTCTCCATATCTCTTTGTTCCACACCCCATGGCCACTGATACAGACCACTGCCGTTTTCCAAGCTCATATAGACTCTGAAGGTAGAAAGGAAGATGTCACTGGCATTGGACAATGTTTAATCAGAGGTCCTGAAAGTAAGCTGTCTGGAGGTTCATTTAAAACCCAGGATGATCCCCTTCCTCACAAGCAGCCCTTTCTCTGATGTTCTGGAATGACAGTCTTTGGTTGTGCTTTGGGGTCCAACCATCAGAAGAAACTCTTCTCCTTTTGACCCAATCATTATTCCCATTTCATGGAATCCTTTGTGACCTTTGTGACCTTTCCACTACTCAGGCTCTGCCAGTACCTTCACCATCCTCTGGATCTTCCTTGTTACCTTTGAAACACAAACTCATGGACTTAACTGCTCTTTTCTCCAAAATCTAGAAAATCAACAAGAGTACCAGAAGAGAATTGATTCAATCATGCTTTGAGAAGTTCACTTTGGCTTATATTTTTTCATTTTATTCATTGTATATAGATGTGTGTGTGTGTGTGTGTGTGTGTGAGAGAGAGAGAGAGAGAGAGAGAGAGAGAGAAAGAGGGAGAATGAGTGTGTGTGTTTCAAGTCATATCCCCTATTGATAAATCTTTATTTTGCATAAAATACAGAATTAAAATTTGTTGCTGTCTTATTTCTTCCCTTCTTTGCAAGTTTTGGGAAAATATCAGCAGCTATTGTCTGAATTAATCCATGAGCTAATTTCAGTTCAGAAACACATTGTCATTCTAGATAGGAAAATAAACCAAACTTGTTTATTTGTACATGGAACCTCTAGCCACTATGCCACCTAAATCCTACATTTAAACTTTTCTCTTTTTTTAATCCCATAAGAAATTTGGGATCCTGTTTTACTACCTAGAAAAGATCATTATTTTCATGAGGTCTCTGCAGTTCAAGGTTTCAAAGAAGAAAGCAGTACCTAATTAAATCATATTGGGGGCTGGAGTAATGGCTTAGTAGTTAAGGCTTGTGAAGCCTAAGGACCCAGGTTCAATTCCCCATATAAGCCACAGTACCCACATAAGCCAGATGCACGTGGTGAATCTGGCATTTATTTGCAGTGGTTAGAGGCCCTGGTGTACCTATTCTCTCTCCCTCTCGCCCCACTAATATGTAAATATTTTTAAAATTGCTCTTTATTAAAGAAATTATATTGGGCTTTGTGGTTCCAGATTTCTAAAATTTGAAACTGGAACACCAAGAGTAGCCAAAATTAGCTGTCTTGGCTTTTGACTTTATCAAATAATCTAGAAAATGAGTTGAATACCTCAATACTTAAGTAGCTGTGCCCATTGGAAGTGGAGGCTAAAAAAGACATGAACTTAATTGCCTCCATCAGAGATCAGTAGAAGTTGCAGACATGCCTGAAGAGGCGGTGATACAAGAATAGGTGTTTTTGGATATTTATAAAAAGCCTTTCTAATGGCCAAGCCTTATAGAGAATCCTGTCCTTGAGAGGCAATCACCCAGGTTTTTGGCACACTCTACAAATAATGAACTAATGAATAAAAATTCTGTTACCTTGCCAAAATAGTTTTGCTATACATAAAATCTCTCTCTCTCTTTTTCTCTCTTCCCCCATTCTCCCTGTCCTCCCCTTTAATTAGCTGGACTTTAAATTTTTAACAGTTAGAAACTAGTAAAATTACAATAATACTTTCCCAACAATGAACCAATCATCCTAGTTTACAAAGAACAGAAGTGGAAGAACTGCATGTGTTTAAGAGAATCATATTCCAGAACAAGGCATGACTATATATTGAAAATGAAATGTTTTATGGGAAGCTAGTCTCTCGAAAAAGAGCTTGGTGTACTGAGTCTGATCATGTAACACTGATAGATGTAGAAGCAATGTACTAAAAAGGGCAACACAAAACTATTAGAAAATAATCAATGAAAATAATGAAATTTCAACTGTTAACATTATGAAATGTAGGGAGTTTGAGTTTGATTATTCGGTGTTAACTATTATGTTTTTATCCAATGAAACAGAATATTTTTGTGTGAGGGGGTTAAAAACTATTTAAAAATATTTTTTCCATCTGAGCCTAATAGCTTAAAAACAACAAAGATTTAACTTTGGGATGAAAAAAAAAAAAATCCCTAGCCCATGAGGTCAATAGGAAACTGAGGCAGCAAAAGAACAAAACTACCCATTGTACAAAGCTAGGAGTCCATTCAACAACTCTCACTCCCTTCTTAATTAATGAATCACTTGTGTCTTTTAAATGTCACACATTGACTAATGTATATTGTACACCAAAGGGAAAAGCTATTATTGGTTTTTCCTAAATTAAAGCTTCATTGTTTTGTGTTTTTCTCTGCAGAATTTAGTGCAATTACTACAAAAAGGAGAAGCAAGGATGTTGTAAATGGCATTTTGATTACAGTAAAAAAGTTGAATTTCTATTTAAATCTAAATATCTAAAGTTTTGCCAGACATAGATGCACATGCAATAACAATGCCTAAAATCTGGAAAAAAACCTGACTTTATTAACTATTAATTGTAGCAGAAGCTACTAAGTGACTTGAACTGTTTTAATTTATTTACTTATTATCCTGATGGACTACATTTAAAAATAATATTTTTGTAGTATAAACTTAAGAAGCATTAAACAAACTAAAAAGTTTGTTTCTCACTTATCCTTGTCTATCTTTAATTAAAATAAGGAGACGTAAGGTGTGTGTGTGTGTACAGAGAGAGAGAAAGACAGAGACACAGAGAGAGATACAAGTATATATATTCATACATGTATAATAATAAATGATTTTGCATCAACAAGGGGATATTCACAGTGTAAAATAGAGTTTGTGGTTTTGGAAAGGGAACAAACTAAATTTAAAAGCTCTAATATCAGACTGCGATTTTAAAAGTTGCTCTGTATTTGAATCCACAGAAATGTGACAGTTCTAATATCACTAGAAATTAAATAGTAGGAAGCAGATTTTCTTCTTTTGTGTGCCAGCCAGAACTGAAATATATAAATCTTGAACTTATAAATATACATTATCTCATTGTAGATGAACCAGATGGTAGTGAAATAAAGCTCATGTACCAAATTTTGGATACTAAGCTGCTCATGTTTCTCCATATTTTCAAGGTGGAAGGGGAGTGGGACTTACCTCTCCACCCCCTCCACTAGGTGAGCTTTGTCACCAAGAAAAGGCAGCCATTTAAAGAAACACCCTTCTAAGAACTGCAGAATATCACTTGTGCACATGCCAGTGCCTTAAAATTGAAACTAAGGGTGCTGAAGCTACTATTCAGGGACATGCTTTCCTTTCGTGGCAAAGGCAGAGGGGATATTGCATGACTCTGGAGGTTTGGATGTGCATACCTGGTGGTGGTCCTGCACAGGCTGGGGGATTTGAAGAAGCTAGGGTCAGGCATAGGGTGGACTTCCAGCGAAGACTTCATTAATAAATGATAACAGAGTGACTAGGAGTTGCTCTACTCTTTATATCACTGTGCACAGTGCTCTGACAATGGAAGTGAGAAGATACTCTTCCCACTGCCCACTCTACATTTGATGCAGCCCCACCTTGGTACCCATTGTCAAGCGATTTTAAGCATTTTTAAGAACAAAAGGACTGCATAGAGGGACTTGAACTTCATTCAGAGTGTTACTGTTTGTGTAACTATTGGAAGCAGTATGCTGAATATTTTTAAATAGGATTTCAGATAAACACTTTTGTTGTTGTCCCAAAGAACTAATAATTTTCATTGAAGAGTCATGTAGATATAATTTTAGAATTAAAGACATAGAAACCCTCTGTTGTTAGAAAAAAAAAAAAAGAGTAAACCGCAATATGTATATATTTCCTGTGTTTGGCCCAGTGATATGGCCCAGAAGTGATATTTTACTACAATTTTTCTTAGTGCCTGCATCGTTAATTATCATTTCTGATGCTTTTTTTTTTTTCCCCTCCTGAAACATGGGCTTACTTCGAAGAAATGGCTAACTTCAAATCTGGAACAGGGACAAACTAAGCCTAAAACAACTAATGCAAGAAAGCAGAACATTATCCAAAGATTATTGGGGCCGAACCAAATAGGCACATATGCCAAGCTTAAAGGGGCACTCACTAGCCAAACCGGCTACAATGTAAGCATGAAAATATTATTAATTATAGTTTATTAAGAATAACAAATCAAGAAGAGAGAAGTGACTATCTACATGAGATAGGTCACCTTCACCTCATTGGCTCAGGCCCAGAAGTCATTACAGAGGAAGTGGTGACTTTCATAGCTAGCCTGAAAACAAGGTCCAGGGAAATGATGACACTGTGGTCATTCAAACCTCATCAAAGCAGAGATCCAGAGTCTACAGAGAAAGAAACAGTAAATTAAATTCCTATCTTGCTCACAAAGGCTCAGGGAACATTTTGGAGGAAGGAGCAAAAACAGTATAAGAGCCTTAGGGTGGGTGAGGATAGCCTGAGGCACCATTTTGTGTCCCTCTCCCTTGCAGAGACTGACTGAAGCTTCCTGGTCCTCACAATGAATACCAATAACCCCACTAAAGAAGACCCTCAGCAGAATTGGGGCAGATGGAGAAGGGACCTAATACCACCTTTTCAGAGAAAATCAATAAATATAATAATATATATATATATATATATATATATATATATATATGAAAAAACCATAGGAGTACAATATCATGCAAAAAGATAAAGACATTTAAAATTATTTAAGAGAAAGAATACAATGTGTTTTTGTTGAGTTTCATTATTTGATCATGTAGGTATTTTGACTCATTTATTGTACCAATGAATGATATGGAAATTAAAGTGAACCCAATGGATTTGTAACAAGATATTTATGATTGAAGGGGACATGGCATTAGAAAGCCTCCATAAGTTGTTAAGTGATCTCCTTCATGAAAAAGCCATTAAATTAAAAGTTCCTCAAGTATTCAAACATTTACATCAATCATGTAGTCCTAAGAATATTTTTAAATGGGAGAAAATATTGAATTTAAGTTTTCAAATAATTGGAAAACTGTTGAGAGTTAAAGAGAAATTATTTGCCTAAATTATAATTCAAAATGCTATATCAAAGGAAACGTTGGACAGGGCAAGCATGTCGGAATTCTGAAGGAACAAAAGAATAAGGGAAGGTGTTTCATCTAGAAGATACATAAGTAGGCAATGACATCAGTTCCTTTATGAATTATGGAACAATTGATATGATAATCATACATAGATGTTAGTGAATCTTATCAAGGTCAAGGATAAGTATTTCCTTAACATCTTACTTCAGATAATTGTGTGCTACCTCAATTAACTCAACTAAAATGGTAGTCCTTTTTCTTATATGAAATTTTCCTTCTACCCAACTTAAGAGGAATTGAATTTAGCATAAAATATATTTAAAGGACACAAAACCATACTCTTAATATGTTTTAATTAACTAATCTGTGTTTAATAGTTTGTATAATTAACAAATGTAGCATTATTTTATTTATGAATACTTGAATAAATCAACATGCTTTTAGTTGAATCTATTAAGGGTAGATTCAGTGCTAAAGATTTTTAAAGCCTTTATAAATTTACCTTGTTAAACTTATAATAATTATTTATTAGTAAATCTTGAGTTAATTAAAAATTTAACCGAGATATCTATATAGGAAATTAGGTTGTGTGTTGCTTAAATTTTTTTTTCATTTATTTTATTTATTTGAGAGAGAGAGAGAGAGAAAAAGAAAGAAAGAAAGAAAGAAAAAAAGAAAGAAAGAAAGAAAGAAAGAAAGAAGCAGATAGAGAGAAAGAATAGGCAAGCCAGGGCCTTCAGCCACTGCAAACAAACTCCAGACACATGCATCATCTTGTGCCTCTGGCTTACGTGGATCCTGGGAAAGTGAACCTGGGTCCTTTGGCTTTACAGGAAAGTACCTTAACTGCTAAGCCATCTATCCCTCCAGCCCTTAAAGTTTTTTAATATACTGGATATATTAAGTTTGTACATATGACCAACTATTGCTTAAAATTCCCTGGAGATGATAAAAGTATTAGACTAATACTACTGGAAAGATGAAGGAAATAGTCTTATGCTTGTATATTCCTCTGTCTTCTGCAGGGACAGGGAGAAGATACAGAAAAACCTGGAACTACATAGAGGCTGCAACCATGATGCATGTGCACCTCACAGCTGTCTATCCACACCCATCACTCCAAGGGCCTCTGCCATGGGAGATAGGGCTTCTTGCTGTGAAAATGCCAGTGAGAAAAAATGTGAAACTTTCAGTAAAAGGCTCACTTGACCAGAACTGTGAATGCCTTCACATGTATGTTTATCACTTGATTGCTTTTTTCTTTTTAAATATTTATTAGGGGGGGCAGATGGAGAATGGGTGCGACAGGGCCTCCAGCCACTGCAAACAAACTCCAGGCACATATACTACCTTGTGCACCTGACTTACATGGGTACTAAGGAATCGAACCTGGGTCCTTTTGCTTCTGAGGCAAATGCCTTAAGCGCTAAGCCATCTCTATAGCTTCTATCATTGTCTTTTACAGTTTACTGTCTCAACATCCCATGGTTTCCCATAGCCCAGGCCTTCACCTAAATTAGAGGGACATGCTTAGGCTGAACTATGTTTCAAAGGAAGCCTGAATGTTTATTTGTAAAGAGATTAGATTGTGGTGCTCAAAATGCTTTTAGAAGTGAACACTTGGGCTGGAGAGATGTCTTAACTGTTAAGCGCTTTCCTGTGAAGCCTAAGAACCCGGTTCAATTCCCCACTACCCACGTAAGCCAGATACACAAGGTGGTACATGCTTCGGGGGTTTATTTGCAGTGGAGGCCCTGGAGCGCCCATTCTCTCTATCTACCTCTCTCTTTCTTTCCATCTCAATCTCTCAAATAAAATATTTAAAAGGGGGGTGCTGGAGAGATGGCTTAGCCATTAAGGCACTTGCCTGCAAAGCCAAAGGATCCCAGTTTGACTCTCCAGGACTCATGTAAGCCAGATATACAAGGGGCACATGCATCTGGAGCTCGTTTGCAATAGCTGGAGGCCCTGGTGTGCCCATTCTCTCTCTCTCTCTCTCTCTCTCTGCCTCTCCCTCTCTCTCAAATAAATGAATGAATAAATAAATAAAATATTTTTAAAAAGAAGTGAACATTCTTCTTTTATTCTCCTTATAAAATTATTGTGAGTAAACAGAAAATTCTAACTTTTCCTTAGAAATCTCCAATGTTTTACCTCAAAAATTGTACAAGGAATGCTAGTGTTCATGCTTACTTTCCATTGACAAAGGCATTAAAGTCACAATGAACTTGTGACATAAAGAGACATCACATTTTTAGCTCACATTCTATTTCTACTAGACACCTGCTCCAGAGAAGGGCCATATACCTATCATTTGACAGGTTCCTTTCCCCTCATGCAAATCGACAGAAAATTTCTCTCACAACAATATTAAAAGATCTAAGAAATATATCCATCTTATATCTTTATAAAAATTTCGAGTGTGTAACTATGTCAATTTTCATAGGACCAGTATGTAGGAAGAAAAGTATTTTGTACACATATACACCAAGAATTCTATATTTCACTACTTCCTATATAATTTGAAAATTCATTTCTCTATACAAAATGGGTAGAAATATTTTTATTGCTTTGCCCACTTTTCAATGTTTAGTGAGTGCTTGCTGTTTTCTGTTTGTGGAATTTCATAGAGAAAGAGAAGACTCTAAGAGGTTGTTACTTGCCCACAGTCACACCACTAAAAATTAAGTGCACCTGGGATTGAAATGTAGGCAACCAACTCTAGACTCTCTGCTCCCACCATAATGCAATATGTCCCCTCATCAATGTTACTCCCCATTTGCAAAATTTGAAAAAGGATAATTTAAGTTAACATTAGTAATTATGTATTTCATTGCAGTCTCTGTGACAGTTTGAAGTGTTCAGATGCTGTCCCTTTTTTAGGACCTCTGTACATATAAACCTCTCCTTTGCCACTATGTTCTGCATAAGCCACTGTCTTCTGTATAAGACCAGTGCAGTCCTCCTATTGACATCATTAAGTCTACTGTTCAGTAGAATTCACAAGCTTTGAATCCTCTAACCAAATCCAGCTAATACAAGTTAGGTCCTTCTTTGAGATCATTTTTATTTTATACCAAATATTCATCATGCTGAGAACCTAATGCCAATTTCATTAGCATGAAACTATCAGAATTCCCATTAAAGATTATAATGGCAATGCTGGCAGACTTTTTTTTATGTCAGTTTGGGTGGGTGGCACTACTGTATATAGCTATCACTGCAGCATATTCATGCAGTAAAATTAAAATCTTGGTCAGGAATCAGATAGAAGCTTGATATTTTTTGAATCACTTTTCTCTGTTATTCTGCTATTTCTTATATTCCTTGAAGATATATTTTTTGGCAACTTAAAAGCAAGGAATCTGGTTCCTATTGCTTTAGGCTATATAAATATACCCTGTTTACATGAAAATTATAAGCAAATATTCTTAAAGTTGGAAAACATAACCACGGAAAACGTGTTTCTTTCTTTTCTTAGACACATAGATACACATTTCTTTTCACTAAACTTCCTCCAATGGCCCAAAGAAGCTTCTTCATATCTGGACATTCTCAGATCCACTTCATGTGCTCAAATTATCCTTTAAATATTGTGATTATAAAAATATCAAACTGTACTTGGGCATGATGGTGCACACCTTTAATCCCAGCACTTGGGAAGCAGAGGAAGGAGGATCACCATGAGTTCAAGGCCACCCTGAGGTAGTGAATTCCATGTCAGCCTGGTCTAGAGTGAAACCCTGCCTTGAAAAACCAATTATATATATATATAGATAGAATATATATATATATATATATATATATATATATATATATAATTTATGTTTTATAAACTACTATATATGTTTTAGTATGTGCAGATAATTTAATCTATGTCTTTGAAAAGAATTAAGAGCATTCCAGTGTTTTATCCTGCAAAATAATCCACTTTCCAACAGCAAAGAGAAGTGAAGGAGGCACCAAGAAGACGTGGGTGTGAGTTCTGACTTCGGCATTTACTATCTGTTTGACTTTGAACCATACTTTTATCATCTTGATCTTCAGTTTATTTGTATTATTAAAGTATAATTCCTACATTCCAGAGTGGTTATGAAGTACACAGCATTAGTAAATATTAAAAGGCTTACAGAGTCTATACTCAAGAAGCATATTAGTTACTTTCTTGTTGCTGGGACAAAATGCCTAAAAAAATGTGTTTATGGAAGAAAGGGTTTAGTCCAGGTTCTAGTCTGTCATGGCAGGGAATGTATGGCATGAGGAGATTGAGGCAGATGGTCATATTCGATCCACAGAGAGAACACAGAAAACAATGCATGGTGCTTTTATATAGTCCAGGACTCCAGCTCTTGGAATGATTCCACCCATTGTTAAGGTAGAGCATCCCACCTTAATTAACCTAATCAAGGTCATCTATCACAGATGTGCATAAAGGCAAACCCAATTTATATAGTCACAGGTGATTCTCAGCATCTTTAACTTGACAATCCCTGCCAGGTGTGGTGGTGCATGCCTTTAATCCCAGCACTTGGGAGGCAGAGGTAGGAGGATCGCCGAGAGTTCGAGGCCACCCTGACACTACATAGACTACATAGTGAATTCCAGGTCAGCCTCAGGCAGAGTGAGACCCTATCTCGAAAAACAAAACAAACAAACAAACAAAAAAATTGACAATCCCTACAAACCATCTCATTATTACCTCTCCATGCCCTGCCTCCATCTCCTTTCTCTTTCACTAATTTAACTAAAGGACATTTATTTGTGCTTTTGAATATCCATTCATAATTTTTCAAATACTTATAAACCCAACCAGAGTTTATATATTACTCATCCTAATTCTTTAAAAAGCGAGTTTGTTCTTTATATAGACCCACAGTGTTTACATTCTGTGCATCACATTTTTTGTTTAGAAGGCATGAGAAGTACAATGGTTTATACATAATACATTTCTAGTACGTAAGACTGTGTCAAATAGCCAGCCAAGGTGGCACACAACTTTAATCCCAGCACTTGAGAGGCTGAAGGAGGAGAATCGCTGTGAGTTCAAGGCCAGCCTGAGGCTACATCATGAATTCCAGGTTAGCCTGGACTAAAAAAAAAAAAAAAAAAAAAAAAAGGAAGGATTGTAGAGAATATTTTAATTCCAAGTAGTTAATCTAAGGTGTCAATTTATGTTATTTTCTGCTCAGGTTTCTTGTGATGAGTCTCTATTGATTATGATGAGATTATACTTTAGCAAATTATATTTATTTTTAAAATAATTATTTATATACATTACCAGAGTCTCTTGCTACTTCAATGGACTGCCCATCTGGATGTATGTGGATGGTTGGGGAATGGAAACACAGCAGGCAGGCTTTACAGGCAAGAACCTTTAACCATTGAACCATGCCCCCTGCCTCAAATTATATTTCTAATATCAATTGTAGCTGGATCTCTCATTGTTGCAGATGATTTTGGAGTCCTGGATCTTATTACTTAGGCTACTTTTGTATTAGTTATGCACATAATGTGAATACATTCATGTTGGTACCATTAATAGCCTCCTCCCTGTCTTCCCCCTCTGAAGGGACTCTCCTCATTGGGGAATGTGGGTCGTGCATTGTGGGGGTAGCCATCAGTTATGTGGAAGAGGCAATGTCTCTGTGCATAGTTACCCAACTTGTGACTCTAACAATATTTCCACCCCCTCTTCCATGAATTTCCCTGAACCATGTTGGGTTTGTTTTAGGTCTACTTCAGTGATGAGGTTTTGGGAGCCTCTGTGTCTCTGGATATCTGGTTTAGTAGGAGTTGAGTGTTCTCTGTGTCTATCTTCTTCACCCTTGTGTTGGTATCAGGTTCACCAAGAAAGCAGCACTCTTGCTCATTTCCCCAATTACTCTATGATTTCAGCTGGGCCCCTGGTGAAGTGTGATAGGCTGATCTGCTCCACAGGATCAGCATCCATCTGACAAAGATAAGCAAGGGCTGGATAAATGGCTTGGCAGTTAAGGCATTTGCCTGTGAAGCCTAAGGACCCTGATTTGATTCTCCAGGTCCCATGTAAGCCTGATACACAAGGGAGCACTCACATCTGGAGTTCATTTGCAGTGGCTAGAGACCCTGGAGTGCCCATTCTCACTCTCCCCTCTCTCTTTCCCTCTCTCTAATAAATACATAAATAAAAATAAAATCTTAAAAATAAGTAAATAAAAATCTTTTTTTTTTTTTTTTTTTTTCCTGAGGTAGGTTTTCATTCAAGCCCAGGCTAACCTGGAATTCATTCTGTATTCTCAGGGTGGATTCTAACTCATGGCAATCCTCCCACCTCTGCCTCCCAAGTGCTGGGATTAAAGGTGTGCACCACCACGCCCAGCCACATAAATAAAATCTTTTTGTAAAAAAAAAAAAAAAAGATAAGCAAATTCTCCAACAAACAGAGAAGTCAGCACTGAATAAGTAGGATAACCATTATTATTTTACAGAGAATTTTACAGGTGTAGGCCCTCTTGTAGCCCATGATTGATAGGAGCTTGATATTGGAGAGCAGGCTTATTTTTTGGATATGGTTCTAACTTGGTTCCCAGTTCCAGCTATGAGTTCTATTCCACTGAGCATATATATTAGCAAAATCAAGAGCAGTTGGTTTCCCACAATGGCTGTGTGCCACTATTGCACTTGTGTGAGCATCATGTCAGGTTGTTTGCTGCATGAGTTGCTTGGAAAGATATTGGTCCTTTCCCCCCAGTCATTCATGTAGCACCTTCTGGGACTAGATGAACTACCTGTTTGGGGACGGACTCTCTTCCAGATTATAGCCAGGTCACTCCATGTTACATATCAATAGCATATGATGTCTTCGGCAGTAGGGTCTTACCATTAATGTTTGGTGGGTCATCAAGTACTCTGACGTAATCTGTCTTCTTTTGGGCAACCTTGTAGTTCTCTCTGATCAAAAGCTCATTGTGGAAGTTAACCACATGCTGGTACTGGGAGTTACAGGCCAGAACCAAGGAAAAGAAGGAAGAAAAAGATAGGTAATATAAGACAGAAAGAGAGAAGACGGAGGGGGAGAGAGAAACAGGAGAAGAGTAAGGTTAATCTTCATTATACCCTCTCCAGGGCCCTTAATTCAGGTGGAGAAAAAATAACCCTCATTCAATGTTGGTGGGAATGCAAGATGGTACAACCCACTATGGAAAGCAATATGGAGACTCCTAAAAAAGATGACTATAGAGTTACCAACAGACCCAGTTATTCCTTACTGGACATTATCCTAAAACCTCCAAGTGTCAGTTCAGAGAGATTTGCTCAACCATGTTTATAGCGGTTCAGTTCATAGTAGCTAAGAGCTGGAATCAACCCAGATGTCCATCATTAGACAAATGAATAACCAAGATGTGGTATGTCTATACTATGGAATTCTACACAGCAGTAAGGAAAAATGAAACAATGAAATTTGAAGAAAAATGGTCAAACTTGGAACAGATCATTCTCAGAGAACTCACCCAATCGCAGACATATAATTGTTGCATGGTCTCACTCATCTGTGGCTCCTAACCTGAATCTGCCCGAGATGCTGACATACCTAATAAGCATCTCTGGGACTGGAAAATAGGGAGGGTGGGGCGGGAGGGGAGGGTAAGACTGGAGGGGGGACACAAAATGGGACCCAAATGGAAATGGTACCATAAAATCCTATATCCTGAAAAACAGATTAGAAGGTTGAACCTTCATCAGGTCCTTAGAGGGAACACCTGAATTACTTGGGCTACTTTTAACTGAAGCCATGATCTCCAATCCATGCATTGTTCTACCTCAAACTTTCTGCCTGCAAAGCACAAAGTGTCACTAGAGCCTACCTGGCCATGCTATACACTAGGCTTGGAAGTCTTGGGGAGTTCTCAACTTGTACCTCTTTACTGTGCTAACCATTGGAGAATGGACCCATTTGATAAATGCTCCAGTTCTGTCCTTCCTATGGACACAATGCATTTTGTCCCTACTAGAGTCGCTGATGGAGTATGCCCCAGTTATTAACAGTAGCAATATACCCAATGCAATGTTGTGTAGGGGTTTTCCTTCTTTCTTGTCCTGGTCAGGCTCTGATTTTGAAGGAACTCAATAAAAACTGACTTTGGAGCTTCCTTGTAAAATGCTTACTGACTTCCATTTCTCTCCAGGATGAAGTCCCAAATTATTTAGCAAGATAACGAAGGAAGATGTTCTTGGATCTAACCTATGTTCAGTCTTCATGTGGCTTCCCCACAGGCCTCTTAAACTATAGTTGTAGTCTACAACCTGCCACCACAGACCGTACTGTGTTCTGGAGTGTCTTTGTGTCTTTTCATGAGCTATGGGTCCTTTCCCCTCCTATGTTCTTATATCCCCAGGACACCAGCATCACCCCATCAGTTGTCAAATCAGGTGCTACTATACATGTGGTATCATGTTATCACATTACCGTTCTGTTTTTATGATAATTGTACTTTCTCACTTAAGAACTGGCAAAATTTGGTGGTTAATTATCACTCCTCAGTTCCTAAGCAAGGAACTCAGCACGGAGAAAAAGACAATTAGGTCAATGACTTGTAAGGGATTTCCAGACTTATCAAATAGATACAGTTAAATGTGAATTTCAGATAAATAACATTTTTTTTTTTTTTTTTTGGTTTTGCGAGGTAGGGTCTCACTCTGGTCCAGGCTGACCTAGAATTAACTATGTACTCTCAGGGTGGCCTCAAACTCTCAGCGATCCTCCTACCTCTGCCTCCCGAGTGCTGGGATTAAAGGCGTGTGCCACCACGCCCAGCGTATAAATAACATTTTAAGTATAAGCATATCCCATAGATTGCTTAAGATATACTTACACTTGAAAAGGAAGTCACTGATCTAAAATTTACATTTAGCTGAACATCTTGCATTTTATCTGGCAATGCTATTTGTAATGCCAGAGAAACATAGGCATATTCATGTAAGAAAGAGATGCGTAGCTTTAAGCTTTTAATCTGCTATCCATCCATTACTTCAAGTGGTTAAGAAGATACAGGGCCTCAGGGAAGCCATCTTTGAAACAATGTGTGTCGCATAGAAAACAAAGAATTACTACTGGCCTGGGTAATTTTTGCTGTTTAATGGTTCCCTCCCACTGAACAAAGACTTGTTAGAGAGGTAGTTATGGTGATCAGGCTTCTTTAAGGTCATTGAGGATAGACCCTCCCTCATAATCAGCAGTTTGTGAAAAACCAGGACCAGAAACTGAAGGACTTTGAGTATATGTCAAAAGAATGGGATCTAAGTCCTAGAATTAAAAGGTTATCTTTTTAAAAGACAATTTCTTTATTTTCTCCAATTCTTTTTTCAATGTGATTAAACTAAATGCTTAAAATATATTGCCTCAGATCTTTGCTTGTACCCTCATGGTACAATGGGAAACACTGCCTGCATGTCTTGTTCTTTTCCTATCACGGATTTACACTGTTACCTAAGGAATATTTTTTGTTCTTTTAAACGTTCTCATTAGTGATTTAAAAGTCCACCAGAATTATTTATCAGAATAATTAACCAATGCTAGAAGAATGAAAACGTTGTGTAACAACTGATTCAGTGGGTAATTCACTTAAGATTTAGGTATTAGTCACCAGTATTCAATTGTCCTCCATAAAGACTTTATACAAATTTGCCAGTCGTCTTTTCTGTCTATGGGAAATGATATCAGAGTTTTCAGGGTTTCCAAGAACAATGTGCTGGTATGTTCAAAAGTGGACTGGACTTACAGAGAACTGGCTTGACCTATCAGTTCAATTTTTTGTCTTGAAATGAATCTTACAGATCATTTAACGAGATACAATGGAAACTAGAAGAGTTAAGAACATTAACTCAGGATAACAGATGAGCAAGTAAGTTGAAGGAAGCCTGAAATAACATTTTGTACATTATTACAGTACATTTTTTTGGTGAGGACTAAATTCTCATCAAAAACAAAAATAATGGTTTTCTTTAATTGTAAAGTTTAAAATTTTAAGTGATCTCTCATTAAACATTTTATTTTTTCAGTTAATAAAATTCAATGTCAAAAGAGACAATTTCTTAACAGTTGAATTGCACTCTTTGTTCCCTAAGAGATTCAATGTGTTTGAGACAGGCATGATTTAAAAAATATATATTAGAATCTGAAAAAAAAAAAACTCTCAAAAATGATTTCCCCAAATTTTATCTATGATCATACTCCCTAATTCTGCTAATAGAAAGACTTGGGTACAGCCTCAGTTAAATCATGAGTGATTCTGGAATCAAAAGTTAGAATCACATTTCAGATCCATCATTAGTGCTTCAAATGACAAAAGCTGACATCCTGTGCTCATGTGCAGACAGCAGGGAATTTGCAGGAAGATATCAAGTAGAGGGTTTCAGAAATTTTTCACAAAACTAATAGGATGTCTTTCTGTTTTTTTTTTTTTTTTTTTACTTTTTCTCTGATGTAGAGCAAACTTGTATAGCCAGTGTGAACAAGATTAAAACCAACAAGTGCCTGGTCACTGTTCCTCTGCACCAAGAAAAAATTAGTTGTGTTGGGTGGGGACTGTCCTCTCTGCAAGCCAGGGCTAGAAATACCTGTGACATGCAAGTAGGTCTCACTGATATGTTTTCATAGATTACACATGTTGGATACTTCTGAAACTGGACCGATCATTACTCACTGCATAACCCCCACCTTTTCATACATGCAACTCTTTAGAAAGTAGCCCTGAGACCATGAAATATTAAGGGACTCAACCTTTCTTCCTTGTGATTATCTCTACATACAAAAACGAATATAATCTAAGTAAAATATTTTCTTAAGCTATTTTTAAAATATTTTTATTTATTTGAGAGAGAATGGAGGGAGAGAGGGAAAATGGGCATGCAAGGTCCTCTTGCTGTTGCAAACACATATCACTTTGTGCAGCAGCACTTTGTGTACTTTATGTGGGCACCTGGGAATTAAACCTCCAGTGACAGGCTTTCCAAATGAGCATCATTAGCTCCTGAGCCACCCTTATTTACTGGGTGCCTGCTATATAAGAATTTTTGTAGATTATTGGACTGACTATACCTGCAAGGAAAACATTCTCTTTCCACATTTAGATGCTAGTGGACAGACTCACAATTTACAAACAAATAATGTCTTGAGAAAGGCCCTAAACAAATGTAACAAAGAGCATGGTGGGAAAGCAATGGTAGAAAAATGCTTAGAGAACAGTCGGCATGGGGTCTCTGTAAGTTGCTACATACATGGCCAAGTTTTGTAGCTTTGAGAGAGAAGAGTCTTCCATATAGGGGTGTTACTCACATAGGAAATTTCTGTAACAGGAATGGGCTCAGCTTCTGTGAAAATTTCCCATGGAGGGAGTATGAAGAAGGAGATAGAGAGATTGTATCAAAAATATAGCAGGTGGTAAAATTATAGAGGAATTTTAAGACCATAATAAAGAATTTGGATCTTACCTAGGACAGATGGAAACAATTGAAGTGTTCAGCAATGGAATAACTAGCAATGACCTATTATTTGGAAGGGTTGTTTTGTCTACTTCATACAAAATAGAAAGATGTAGATGGACAGGTGTAGGCAGTAGGAGACAGAAACCCAGAGACACGGGATTGTGTCTTGGATTAAAGTAAGCAATGAGAGGGAAAAGAATTCAGAATGACTTGAAGGCTTTGAGGGTAAGGGTTAAAACACAATTATAATATATTGAGATGGGGAAAGATGGGAGAGCAGATTTGGAGAGAGTTGAACTGATGAGCTTCATAGACATTAGACATTTATGAGGCAAAGTCAACCTGGCTGCTGACATATGTCCATTCATTGGAAAATTTGTTAAGGCCAGAGAGGTACATTTAAGAGTTGCCAGTATATGGAGAGCATTTAAGATATGGGCATGTGTAGAGGAAGGGGAGACTGAAAAAAAGAAAAAAATCAATTAAGAAATAGAAGAAAGGAAGAAGGAAGGAAGGAAAAGGGAAGGGAAGGGGAGGGGAGGGGAGGGGAGGGGAGGGAAGGAAGGGAGGGAAGGGAAGGAAGGGAAGGGAAGGGAAGGGGAGGGAAGGGGAGGGAAGGGAAGGGAAGGAAGAAAGGAAGAAAGGAAGGAAGGGAAGAAAAGGAAGGTAAAGAAGGGAGGAGGGAAGGGAGGCAAGGAGAGAGGGAGGGAGGGAGAGGAGAACCAAAAAAAGAAAGTAAAGCAAAGAGATGAAAAGAAAAAACGAAAGGGAGAAGGGGTTGCCAACCAAAGAGAAAGTCTTGGAATACAATTGAAGGAAAATTTCAAGAAGGAAGAAGTTTTTGAGAACTATAAGATGTGACTGAGAAGCCAAATAAACGTAAAAACCAAAAAATAAATAAAAATAAACCAGTGGATCTAGCAACTTTATTGATATTAGTGACCCTTTAAACAAGGGTGGTGACTAGAGAGTGGCATGAAGGCAATGTGGGGTAATTTTCAAAGCTGACAATCTTCACATGAACAGCTCTAGCTTGAACTATTTTCCAGTGTTCATAGTGTAAATATTCACATCAAAGCTGACATAACACACTGGACATCGAATAAAACATGAAGGGCTTCTGGATCTTGCAGTAGAAGTCTAGATTGGCACATCTCTTACTGCCTGTAAAAAAATTACAAATATTTCAAAATAAAATAAAATTCTATTAAAGAGCATAAGCAACAAACTAAAAACAGAATACTAGTTTGACAATCCATTGGAAAGGTGTATATTGTCTACTTTAAAATTTCTTCTTTGACATAATTATAAGGTCATGACATTTGTAGAAGGATAAATGAATTTAATACTTAGAAGATGAGTTTTCTAAGTGGTATTATTAAAGTTTCTCCACATATTTGCAAAGCTTAGAAAAAAAGAAATTATTTTTTAGATTTAACTTTGATTATATGTAATGCTACTTACTGACATTTTCACAATATATTGGAATTATTATTTCTTGTCCTAGGTATGTTACAGTTAAGACAAATCTCACATTTTATTGTGCAATTAGGGAATTTATATGGAAATTCTCAACTTATAGTGTCATTGGTAAGTAATATTTTAAATTATACTGGTAGAAAATATTTTCATAAAAATCAATAAAATCAATAAATAGAATATAATGGAAGTATAAAAATAAATCATCTATATAGTATCTGAAAGTAAAGTTCAATTTAGAGCTCAGAGATGAAATATGGATTATATCAATAAAAATCATTTTACACTTAACATTCTGACAAAAAACACAACAAAAATTAAGATAAATTGTCAAGAATGCTGAATTTTAAAAAATCTATGCTGGAGTACACACTGGTATAGTCAAGCTAAAAAGCTGGTTGGCATTAATCCAGAAGTTGAACTCACACATAACTGACACTCTATCTAGCATTTAGAAATACCTGCAGGTATAAATGACAAAATTTGCCCAGAGATATCTAAAGCATATTGCTTATCTCAGAACATAAGAAACAAATATAGAATAGATAAAAAATGAGGTAAATTCATATGATGGAATATTACTATACTGAAAATAAACAAGCTATTATATACATTGATTTAGATGAGTCTCAAAATGTAAGAGTAAGTGAAAAAATAAGTATGAATCATGTACATAGTACTCATATACATAATATATATAGTATGAATGAATATATTCATATATGAATGAATATATATTGGATATATATGGTATGAATATGTATAGTATGAGTATATATAGTATGATGAATATGTATAATATCACTATGAATATATATAGTATGATTAATCTTTTTTAAAAGTTAAAGAAACAGGCAAATAATGTTCATATATATATATATATACACACACACACACAGTGGTAAAAATATAAAGAAATGGAAAGGGCCAAAACCCCATAAAATTTAGGATATTGGTTATTTCTAAGTAGTAGAGGGAGGAGATGAGATTGGAAAGGAATACAGAAGATTTCTAATTTATGGAAAATGTTGTAGGACTCAACTTCAATGTCATAAACACAGGTGTCCATACATTCTCTGTGTATGTGTATGCAAGAGAAAGGGTAAAATGGAGAAAAAGAGAGAGAGAGAATATGCGTTTTGTGGGTGTGTATGGGGCAGTGGTGCCATCGCGTGGGGAGGGCAGAGGATCTCGAGGTGTTGGTCTTTGTCTTCCACATTTTTGGAGGCAGGGCATCTCTGGTTGTTAGCTACTGTGAAGGCTGGACTAGCTGGTCCATTAGCTTTGTGACTCCCCTGACTCCACCTCCCATTGCCACAGTGCACTGAGGTTACAGACACTGTGCCACTACATCCAGCTTTATGTGGGCTCTGGTGATCTATACTCTTGTTGTCAGGTCTGCACCAGAGGTGTTTTTAACCACTGAACCATCTCTCCAGCCCCCATGTTATGATTTTTAAACCACAAGATGCTTTATGTGTTTTGATCTATTCTATTTTCCATTGTATCTAGAAGAAAAATAAATATTTGCTGTCTGTGATGGTGCAAGCCATTAATCCTGGCACTTAGGGGGCAGAAATAGAAGGATCACTGTGAGTTCAATGCTGGGACTACAGACTGAGTTCCAGGATAGCATGGCTACAGTGAGACCCTATTTTGAAAAGAGAAATAAAGAAGAGTAAAGAAAAGAAAAACAAAAAGAAACATATGAAGGGAAACAAAACAGTCGAATTAATCTTAACTAGGTCAACTAAACAACTTAAATCTGTTTTTTTTTTGGGGGGGGTTGCAAAAAAGCAATTGGAGAGGGAAAAGAAAAATTCAACCGACAATAGCCAGCAATCACAACTTCTGGATCCTGAACAACAGACATCAGAGAAGGGAGGCAACCTAAGATGCCCAAAGATGTGAGAGATCATAGTGTTAGGGAGGAAATGACTTCATAGGAAGCCAAAGTAGAATTTACCTGATTTGGGAGCAAGGCCAAAAGTAGCAATTAGCAGTGAGAGTCATCTGGTTACTATGGTAATTAATTATGCAATAGGGATACATGCACCCAGAGAAGTGCAAAATAAAAGCATAGAGAATTGGGCTTTGAGGAATTTCTTTACTAGAGAAGGAGGAAGTTAAATGAAGGAAGTCTTGTCTTCCTCAAATTTATTCTTCATATTCATGCCAAGGTAATATTTCTAGACCACAAAATTGATCACGTCAACTCCACTGGCCAAAATTCTTTATAGCTTCAGGACAATTTCCAATCTCTATAGCCTGCCACAAAATGCTATTTATGTTCTGATCACATCTCTAGCCAGCTCCATCTCCTGTCACTACCCCCCAGCCAGCCTTTCTGCCAACTATTGAAGTATTTGCCACTTTCTCCCACAGCTCCAGGACCTTGCCACTGCTTTCCTTTCTGCCCCGTAAAACCTGATAACTGTAGCAGACCCAGGATCTCCTCTTCTTGGAGGCCTGATACTGTTTAAACTGTCAGAGGCTCAGCCCCCCTCCTCCCCCCGCCCCAATGGGGTTTTTCAGGGCCCCAGGTGGTGGGCATCACCACCAAAGTCCAACTACTTTCTTTTTTATTTCTTAATGTTTTCTGAGACCAAGTCTGGCTGTGTAGCTAATGCTGGCCTTGAACTTTGCATTCTTCTCCCTCAGCCACCAAGTGTGGGAATTACAGGCATGTACCACCATGCCCGGCTTAAAATAGCCACTTGAAAATAGCTTAGCAGTAAGCTCCTGGCAACAGAGCCCAGCACGTAAAGCCCCTTCCAACCCTTCAGCCTCTGGCCTCGGGAGGAACTTCGCAATGCTCTTTTGCTCTGCACTTGCTGTTCTGTGTGGAGTGGAGTACTTCATCTCCTGGCGTGCTGCAGAAATACCTGTGGCCATGGGTCCCCCACTCCCGGAAACCTCAGCCAATCTGCTTGGCCCACATGAGTTTGGGTTTTGTGATGGATTTCCCCTTGGGCTTAGAGCTTGGGCGTTCTTCTAAGCCTTTACTTTTTCAACACTTACATGCGGAGTCAGGTGCTAGTGGGCATAATTGGGAAATCTTTGAAGTGGGGTAGTGGCATCTTTAATTCATGCATACACACTAGAATGGGCAACTGACGTTAACCAGGGTGATTGTTGACAGTCACATCTATGTCTTTCTATGATTTCCCCGCCGATGTACTATAACAAAGCAAAGACGAGATCGTCTCAAAACAAGACAACAAAAACATGAAGTAGCCAATGCTGAGAGTCCTGGGACTTAGGTTCAGCCAGGGGTTAGCTCCAGGGATACGTGATGGCTGGATGAAAATATGGCTTGAAGGTTAGGTGAAAAATGGAAAAGTCCCTTCGTTAATTCTTGGTAAGCTGTCTAGTGACTCGAAGCTGCTGTGGGATCATGATAACTCCTGCAGGTGTGAACACAGACATGCTGGGGAGTACCTGGGGTGGGGATGGATCACACTAAGACACTAAGAAAAAACTGCTAATAAGTAGAAAGAGCCTAGGGTTCCTCTTGTAGGGCTCTAGTAAATGAATACTCCAGAGAGAAGGGGTTATTGTTTCAGGAAGAAATTTGGGGGTAAGTGGAGAGGAGGAAGATGAAAGCCTTTAACAAGCAGGAGGTGGGACTCTCTGCAGTTTGTTGAGGGTCTTGTTGGCAGCACTTGCATTAGAAAATGTGTTGGAAAAGGTGAAGGAGATAGACACAAAGAACTCTCAACCCCTCCCAAATCAGATATCCAGAGACCCAGAGACTCACAAAATCTCATCACTGAAATAGACCTAAAATGAACCCACCATGGCTCAGGGAAATTCGCCAGAGAGGGGGGCAGAAAGATTGTTAGAGCCATGAGTTGAGTCATTATACACAGAGTATTGCCTCTCCCGCATAACTGATGGCTACCCCCAGAAGGCAAGACCCACACTACCCATGGGAGGAGGACAGGGAGAAGGCTAAAGATGGTACCATCATGGCTGTATATATACTATATATATATAACTAATAAAAATATTTTTTAAAAAGGAACACTTTGATAATTGAATGTTAAATTTGCTATATATAAAAAGAAAATGTGCTAGAGCATCAATAGGAAAGGGCTAAATTGAAGAGTGACAGTCTGGGAAACATACAACAGATCTGCTGTTATCGGCGAGCTTCTACAATGTTGCCATAGCTATCCATCTAGGAAGCAAGTGAACAGCTAGTGCACGCAGCTGAGAAAAGATATTTACCCAATTTTCCATTGGCTCCCATTTCCAAGCATCAAAACACATGTGTATTTTCTGTTGCTCCCAAACCTGCTTAGTAAAAGGTACTCAACAGTTAATTCAGATGCCTTCTGTATTAATGTATTTTTCAATCAATAAAACAAAATAACAGAAGCAGCCTGTTTTATAAAGCAAATACATTTATTTTGGATCACAATTTTAAAAGTGCAAGGTTGAGAGGTCGCATCTAGCGATGGCATTGCCTACAGAGTCCCAAGGCATACAATGTATTACATTACAAGAGACAAGAACACAAACATGACACATTTCACACATATGTCTTTGTTTGATCTGTCTGGTCTTTCTCCCTCTCCTTGTAAAATCACCAGGATTCACTCATGGGCCCTCACCCTAACACCTAATCTAATCCTAATCACTGCACAAAATTCCCACCTCTGAAAAAGATTGTCAGATTATGACTTCTGGGCTTTATTTGGCTCCTGCCTTTGCGTGGGTGAGAGAGCTCTGTATTCTCTTCCCCTTCCTTCTCTTTCCTTTGGCAAGAGCTCCACATTTCTTCCTTCTCTTAAATTCTCCACTTTCCCATTTCTGGGAACCCAGCTCAGTCCCCTTTTTGAGCCTGAGGTGTCTTCCTTCTTTTAAGTTCTATCTAAAATGTAATCAATCCTGTAAACTTTAAAAAAATAAATACTTTTTTTTTTTTTTAATTTCCACCCTCTCAATACATTGCAGTGGGGATTAAACTGTCATGCATGAAACTTTGGGGGATACTTACACTATATCCAAACTATAGCACTTTTCTTGGCCTAGTATTTAAAATCTAGTTAGGGGCTGGAGAAATGGCTTAGCAATTAAGGTGCTTGCCTGCGAAGTCTAAGGATCCAGGTTCAATTCCCTAGTACCCACATCAGCCATATGCACAAGGTGGAGCATGTGCCTAGAGTTTGTTTGCAGTGGCTGGAGGCCCTGTCTTGCCCATTCTTTCTTTCTCTCTCACTCTCTCTCTCTGCCTTTTTCTGTCTCTCAAATAAATAAAATAAATGAAGTAGCCAATACTATGCTAAAAGTCTATTGATTGCATGACCAGATACACAAGGCAGTGCATTGTGTCTGGAATTCATTTGCAGTGGAAGCCCTGGCATGCCCATTCTCTCTCTCTCTCTCTTTCTCTCTTTCTGACTCTCACAAATAAATAAATAAAATATTTTTAAAACGAAATTTTTTAATATTTTATTTTTATTTATTTATTTCCTTGAGAGAGAGGGAATGAGGCAAATAGAGACAGTGAGAGAGAGAATGGGCAGGCCAGGACATCCAGCCACTGCAAACGAACTCCAGACACGTGTGCCACCTTGGGAATCTGGCTTACATGGGTCCTAGAGAATTGAACCTGGGTCCTTTGGCTTTTCAGGCAAGTGCCTTAATTGCTAAGCTATCTCTCCAGCTCCCCAAAATAATTTTTAAAAAATAGACTTAGCTTATATTCTTGTCACAGACATACCTTCCTGACCCTATCTGTCCCCAACACATAACAACACTGCCCTTTTAGTGGTAACATTGATATCTCAAAGTCTGAATTTATCTTTTAATCATTTAAGTCACATTAGTTTTGTTTTTGTCTATAAGGTAAGTATTGTGGATCTAAATAGTGATTTGAGCGGCAGTAATAAAATATTACTTATGAGTATTTTAAAATAGTCTGTATTTCCATCTTGTGTGTTCCTACTTTGATAAGTTATACTTGAGATCTCAGCTGATGTTCTGAAACTTGGATAGGTTATATTTAACATGGGTCAAAATAATCTTCCTTTTGCAATATCCTTAGCATCTTAATTTTGTAGCATAGGTTGCCTACTTTCACCATTTGCTAATAACTTTCAAGTTGTATAATTTTAAGCATGATATTCATGCTCTCATCCCCATTTTCCACATATGTGAAGTAGAGAGCAGAACAATATCAAATAATGAAGTTATTGCAAAGAATCGATGAGTATTGAGCTGGCACATGAGTATTCAATGAACATTTTTCACAGAACAAAATTTGCAATGCTATTGTAATTTAAAAGGCAAAGTTTTGATTTTTATATAACTATTATAATAATCTGAAAAAGAAATTTTAAATCTGTTTTTGTCTTTCAAAATAAAATAATTGGTCATGTGGTGTGATGCCAGTATAATAAGTTTCCGATGTATTAAAATTCTGGAAAATGATAACAGATAGTAGGAAGGGAACTTGTTGGGAAGAAGAAGGTTGAGCTGGAGAGATAGCTTTATGGCTAAGGCACTTGTCTGGAAAGCCTAAGGACCCAGGTTCAATTCCCTAATATCCACATAAACCAGATGGCCAAGGTGGTACATGCATCTGGAGTGGCTAGAGGCCCCAAAATGCCCATTTTCTCTCTCTCTCTCTTTCTGGCTCTTTATCTCACTTTCTCAAATAAAAAATACTTTTAAAAAAGTCAATAGGAAGGAATATGATAAAAATATTTTATATACACATATGAAGTTGTCAAAATTTTAAACAATTATAAAACAATTTCTTGGACAGTACAATTTACAAAAACTATTCAGATTCAGGATATTAGGGATTTAGAAGCAACACATAAACAATGCTAAAAATACCTTTTTTTCATAGCAAGTTCTAAGCTCACATTGAAGGTCTGAGCTGAGTGAACGCTGCCTGATTTCATGTCATTTCACACTGTTTGCCAAAGAAATGGGAGCTCTGTAATTTAGGGTGAGTGAGCTAGGAATGAATAAGCAAACTAAAAATTGTTAGTTGATTTAGAATTGAAATTGGCTCCTTGGAACTAGTTTTGTCTAATATTAAGTGACTCATTTGCTGTCTTTGAGTTTGGTTAAGTGTAGATATATTAAACCCAGCATAGATTAGGCATTTGTGAGAGCCTTGTATCCTAGAACATGACTTAAAGCCTGCCGACATGAAGAGCAAAAACTGCTTTGAATCAGAATGTATGCTATTAGACTTTCTAGAGAGAGCACATGATTTACAAAAGAACCGATAATGAGCCATTAAGAATTTAGAGCAACAAATCTTGAAATCTTGAACTGAGTACTCTATAAAATTAGGATGAGCACAAAAAAAGGAACATAATTATTATATCTGAGTATCATCAAAATGACTGTTGAGATATTTTTTTTAAAATTACAAAATTCTATTTTTCACCATCATGGAAAACAGTTATCTGAATAAGATTTTCCTTACTAGGCTTTTCATTGAAGCATAACTGAAGTTTCCACAGCATTTTCTTCTATGAGAAGATGTAGACATGAGACAACCTTTTTCATAGGCTAAATAGGCCTATCATTTGGTATTGCCATTGTGATATTAAAAAAATATGGTAACTATCTACGATTAAGGGACCTTGGAATTCCCCTTTACTAAAGTGAGTGGTAAATATTCACCTATCTGTCTACAATTGGAAACCTTATATCTTGGAAATTTTCCCTTTAGGTTATTATCAGACATCATATACTTGTTTATACATAATCTGTATCAAGCCCACTACTTAGTATTATTAATTATAGACATAAGAAATGCCTGATTTCTACACTATGGAGTTAGTTCTTTAATTTTAAAAATATTGTATTTGTTTGTGCCAGATAGAGGAGAGAAATGAGCATGCCAGGGCCTCCTGCTGCTTCAAATGAGCTCCAGATGCATGCACCACTTTGTGCATCTGGCTTTATGTGGGTACTGTAAATTGAACCTGGGGCAATAGGCTTTGCAAGAAAGCATGCTTAACTAATGAGCCATCTCTCCAGCTTCTGAGTTAGTTTTTTATTGAAGAGGATGTGTAATATGTAAGAAAGCTGACAAACGTACAAAATTTTGAAAACTGAGCATCATGGGAACATTATCAAGGGAATTAACCACTTCTCTGCAAATACAATAGATAATATCTACAATCAAGCATCTTGAACTTACCTGTATTGGATTAGTATAGTTGTATTCCATAAATTGCATGCAAATATTTCAGGGCTTTAACATTATTATCCCTGCATTCTCCCCCAAAATGATTTGGAGCAGTTATTTCAGTTAACAAATTAGTTTCATGTATCTGTAAAATAAACAGATTTTGTCTTTTGAATAAACTCTAAACAAGATAAGTGAGTCCAATCTTAAACTGCAAAATCCAGTCTACAATCCTTTCAGCTAACAACAACATGTAGTCCATCACCCACGAAAGACCCTTTCTCTGTGATTCCTCACATTCACTGCACTTGTGCTTGGAGGTCTATCCCAATATCTGCTTTAGCAATAAATATTTTTCCTTTACCACATGACAAGCATTTAATTGACAATCTGATAAATGCTACCAACAAAAAAAGCCACCAGCTCTTTCCTTCAGTGTTCTATCATCAATTATCTTCCCATTCAGAACATCCATAAAATATTCAGATCACTATGTAATAAGAGCTGTGGATGCATGCCATTGTGAGATAGCATATGCTCAACAGCAAATGCTCAGTGACCTAGGAAGTGCGTCTTCCTCTCAACACATGCCTTGGACAATCTTAACAGAAGTTCTGAAGTGGTAACCAAAACACACTTCCTTCCACGACAGATGATGCATCCTGTCATTTTTTTTTTTTTTTAGAAAAGTGATTTAATCATTTCAATGAAATGTTCTTTGAAATGAACTGAAATTTTAGCATCTTATATACTTTATACCTGGTACTATGCTTCTTATCTTTATTAGTCTGTTTCATTACAATGAAGTATATATTGAAAAGCATTATTTTTAAAAACAAAGGTCTAATTGTAAGTATAAAATCATTCATAGTCTCTGAGCTTCAGCTTTTCATCTCTCAAATGATTTGAGAGTGAATCGTGGACTTAGTGATCTGATGTTCTCATTTTCTTCAAGAATTATTTTGCAGGAAAAATTATGTTATTTAAGAGAAAGCATTTAATAGATGTATATAAATAAGATTGGAATTTGTCATATCAATTATAAAAGCTCAAACTAAGGATTGGATACAGCTTAGTGGGAAAGTATCTTCTTAGAATGCAAAAGTCACTGGGTCCAATCCCCAGCACAATTAAAAACAAACTATAAAAAAATGAAAAAGAAATGGGATCCAATCAGATCTCTCATTTTATACATAGAAAACTATAACCAAAAAATGATTAAGGAAGCCGGGTGTAGTGCATTCCTTTAATCCCAGCACTAGGGAGGCAGAGGTAGGAGGATCGCCATGAGTTCTAGGCCTCCCTGAGACTACATAGTGAATTCCAGGTCAGCCTGAGCTAGAGTGAGACCCTACCTTGAAAAAACTAAAATAAAAACAAACAAAAAAATGATTAAGGAAATTGCTCTAAGCTACAAGAACTGGTTGGGACAGAACTGAGATCAGAACCCTGTCTTCTTGAATCATGGTTTAAAGTTAATTTTTATTTATTTATTTGAAAGAGAGAGGAAGATGCAAAGAAAGAGAGAATGGGCATGCCAGGGCCTCTAGCCATCGCAAACGAACTCCAGACTCATGCGCCTCCTTGTGCATCTGGCTTATGAGGGTCCTGGGGCTTTGCAGGCAGACACCTTGACTGCTAAGCCATTTTTCCAATACCCTGTTTTAAAGTTTATCAAGTTGGTTGAAATTAATAAATAATAATAGTAATGAAAATTAAAGACATGGTCTGACAAAGATAATTTCTTCCTTTTCAGTTGCTCTGTCATAAAATTGAGATTTCTTGAGTCTTTATATAGATATACAGAAAGTAAAATGAATATGTAGGGAAAGAGTAGAAATGAATCCAAACTCTGGCCAGGCATGGTGACACATACTTTTAATCCCAGCATTAGAAGGCAGGGTTAGAAGGATCACTTGAGTTTGGGGCCAGCCTGAGACTACAGAATGAATTCTAAGTCAGCCTGGGCTAGAGTGAGACCCTATCTCACCAAAAAAAAAAAAAAATCCAAAATACAGTACTAGTCATCAAATAAGATACTCTGTGTTAAGCCCACCATGTGACGTTGTAAATTATAGACCTTATAAAGGCATGATTCCTATACTGTGGAGTTTGTAATCTAGTGAAGGGTCTGTCTAAAATTCAAGTAAGTGCAGAAAACTGAGAAACTGAAAGTCTGAGTACTGATCATGGGGGTATATAGCAATGAAATCAACTGGCTGCCACCCAATAAAAATCTGTAACATCTGTAGATTATAAGCATCTTAAAACAACACCAATAACCAAACCAATCATCAATTTACAGGTACACTTCAGAATGTAAGGAACCTGCTTGGCATCTTGTAAACTTGCACTTATATTTCAGCCTTGCCACTTCGAGTAGGTTTGTATTTCTGAGGCTGTTTCTTTGTATGTCAAATAGATTTAATAAATTTACCTTCTAAGATTGCTATAAATTTTAATGAGGATTGGATGTACATAAATTGCATTGGGTCTCAACTCACTAGTATATACACATGAATCAACCTACTTTTCCTTTCCCACTTAGTTATCTTGCACTGAATTGTGACAGTTCCTTTAATTTCTCTTCAGAGCACTAAAGTGACTCCATTGCAAAATAACGTCTGGTTTGATTATATCAGATCCATACAAGAATCACGCTTAATGATTTTAGACCTTCTGTCTCATAACCTCATATTTGTTTCAAAGTTCAAGCCCAGAAGAGAATGTGTGGGTGAGTGAGCAGGAAACCATGGCATATTAATGTACATGTCAATATGCTGATTCCTCTCTCTCTTAATTTCCCATTTCTAAATCCTTCAGGTCCTTAGAACTCAATTACTTCCAGGATATCCTTCTCCCCGCCTTTCCAATGAAGAAATGATTTGGCTAAAGTGATTGGCTATTTGCAGATGAGGGGATATGTCTCTCCTGGCCCTCCTGTGTATCCAAATTGATTCACGTGACTCACCTAGAACCTGGAGCTTCTCAGATCCCTAGTAGCTTAGAGAACTGAGGTGGAGAGGGCCTGGCTCCTTTCTGAAGGTACTTCGCACTCTCTCCAGGCACATTGCTTTGGCAATGTCTACAAGCTTCTTGCCTTTTGAAATCTTTAACCAGATAGATCCTTCTGGCCCTTAGTGAATATTAACTACATTTCTAACATCAGCAAACATAATTCTGTAACATCTTCCTACATGTATATGTTGAAAACATCTTTCTCTGGACAGCCAGACAATATGCCTGAGTCATCTTACTTTGTCTCCTGCTTCCTTCAACCCTACTCTCCCACTTGTTACAGTTGAACTTTAATTATTAGCCAATATATTCAGAGTTCATACACACAATATCATTCTTTCTGGGGCTCCCATAATCTAGTATTCTATACGTCTGCCCTAGTCACTCCATGGCAAGTACCAGACAAGGGCCACCATAGTCAATTGAAAGTATTTTAAGTAGCTATTTCTGCACATGATTGCCTGCCTCAACTGCCTCTTCCCATGAAAACACAGTAAAGTCTGCCCATGCTCTTGCCTGTCACTCCCTCTCGGGCTGCCTCCTAACAGATCCTGCCCTTCACTGTGTGCTCCTTCATTCTACAGCTCTCATTTCAAAGGCATTCATTTCTTGATCTATTAGCCTTGCTGTACACTGAGTTTGTTATTAACCCTCAATAGTTAAAACACTTCAAACACATGCTCATCTTCCCCAAGTCGAGGGAGTAGTTAGTGTCCATAGGTCTTTGCTAGACTCACCACAACTGGCTTTCAAGTGGGCCTGGGAGGTCTGAAACTCAAAGTAAATGACTCTGGAATAAGACACTAAGATCATCTTGAATGGACCCAAGTCTGTGACCCCATTCACATCACTTTGAGTAGGGGAAACGTAGAAACATAACCCTCTAATCCTTTTGCAAAGGTATTGCAATAACCCCATTACAAATAGTATTCTCTTCACAAAACCACCAAGTATTTAGACTCCCCTGAAACAGAAGTGGGTGTATGTATAGCAACAGTGTTCTATCCAGATACACCCCAGAACTTGCTACAGAGCATGCTACCTGGTGATAGTTCCTTGAACTTAATGCTACTAATATTTACTGAACACGTTGCTGTGCAGCAGGTACTTTCATAGCCACAGGTAATAATAGAATGTGTCAGATACTTTGAGCTTGTTATCTAAACTCTATCCTTAGACCCCTCGTCTTTGTGTATATAGCATTTGATATCTCCAGGCTGTCAACTCTAAGTATCTACAACTTAATTCTAGCTAAAGAGATAACAGATGACTCTGTGTGTACAATTCATGGAAAGCACTAAAGAGCAAAGGTGTGGTTGGCAGTACCTTACTTGTTTTTTGCACAGCATGACTTTCTAAAGGTCTTGAGAGGATTATGTCAGTGGCTAAAGGGTAGCATCAGGACTATCTTCTAGAATCTGTACAATGTCATTCAATTTCTCTAGTTTACAAAAATCCTAAGACCAGTTCAGACTCAATGGAGTCAAACTAGACTCCTAGACTCCTACCTCTCTTAAAAAAAAAAAAAAAAAAAAGAAAAAAAAAAAGAAAAAACTAACAAGGCCACATTCACAAGTGCTTGAGGACAAGGGGTAACACATTGGAGGCCACTCTTATAATGATCTTAGATTCTTCTTACTTTCCCGGCTTCTTAAATGGAGTGAAAACCGAAGATAGAAGTGAAAAAGACATCCTGCAAACAGAATGAACATGATAAAGATTATGTGCATCCTTCTTAAAACCCTGGAGTAGTTTCACCAGTCCTGACATATTACGTTTGGACTTTTTTTTTGCTTTAAAATAATTCCGTGTGTGTGTGTGTGTGTGTGTGTGTGTGTGTGTGATTGTTTTTAAAAAGCCTATGTGGACATTTTTGTCTATGCATAGCTTCAGAGAGGAATAAATTTTTAGATAGCAACAAAGTGTTCACATTAATTAATATGTACAGATGTAGATACACTCAACTTGATTTATCATAGTTCAATACAAAAAGAAAACTCTCATTTCTGTTCTATTATTAAATAAGGACTATAGATGTTGTTTTCTGAACTATTACTCAGTATCAGTTACATGGCTTGAAAATCTATAGCTATTTTAAGTCTTGTCTGTTATTTATCTAACTATAAATAGTATAATAATATTAAGTAAAATAATTCTCTAAAATAATAATAAATTAACAGATAACTTTGAATTACCAGTATATTAGAGTTCTTCTTACCCTACTGACAGCATAGTTCTTAGAGTAATTTCATCCAGAAACAAAGCACTTGTGATAAATACTTTTATTATTAAGGAATTCTCTATTTTATTCTATTTTTAGAGTGCAAAGAGACATATAGAAGTTACACGGTGGATTTTACTTCACAGAAGCCAATACATAGATTAAAACAAAGATAATTTTTAAGTCTTAGGCTTAAATCAAGTCCTAAAGTTTAAAAAATTTTCTTATTCCTATACACCTCTCCTTGCCTCTCCTAATATGTATTCATGAGAATAAGTTTTCACAGATGGTGACTTGAGGTGCTGAAATTTTTTCATTTGGAAACTTCTGGATTGAGCATTATGGAAATGGAGGTTAAACAAATGAAGCCAGTCTCTGGCTAAAGAAGCAGGAATTCGGTTCTCCCAGACTCATTCTTGTCAGTGTTCCCCCTGGGAGAGTGACCCTGGTGATCACCCATCTTAAGGAAAAATTGTGACTGACTGTTTATAAGTACAGCAGCCAGCTGTTCCTTCCAGTTCTGGGTATTATCCAGAATGCCCTCGTCTGGGGGGGGGAGGGGGGAAGTTCCTCTGTTCTCCACTCATCTAGAATCTACACTGATACTGTGTCTTACTGTGACGGAAAAAAGAGGGATAATGCTGTGCCATTTTTACACTCAGGTCTTCAGAGGCTTGGAGGCTATGGTTCTGCCTTCTTGGAAGTCATCTACCATGTAAAAACACTAAGGTAAGTAGTGAGGAATGAGTCATCTAGTATTAGAGGGAAAATACTGACCTGTCTAGCCATACCAGCTGAAGCACGAAGTAGGTGACTAAAGCCCTATTTTAGATATTCTCTTTTCTTTAGCCTTCCAGATTACATTAACTAGCTAACTTAACTTTCAATGCCTGGAGCAGAACAAAACTATCCAAGACTCACAAAGCAGCAGTAATGGTCATTGTTTTCAGCCACTAAAGTTATGGAGTCATTTGCTAGATCGGAATAGACAACTGAAGCCTATATGGGGCGGCCTAGCCTGGGTCATGTGCTCAACATTCTTTGGGGCCAGAGAACATTATCTATTCATTGCAAGAGGGTAAGTAGTAGAAAAGAATAATCCTGTCCAAAGACATGGTCACAGTACAATTTCTCTCTACCAGGGCCTGACAAATGTAAAACGAAGGGCTGGAGAGATGGCTTAGCATTTAAGACACTTGCCTGCAAAGCCAAAGGACTGGGGTCCTTTACCCGGGATCCACGTAAAGCCAGATGCACAAGGTAGTGCATGCATCTGGAGTTCATTTGCGGTTGCTAGAGGTCATGACACATCCATTCTCTTACTCTCTACCTGCTTCTTCTCTCTCTCTTTCTCTCTCTCGCAAATAAATAAATAAATAAAATATGTTTAAACATTGCAAAATTAATTTAGAGTGAAGGCGAGAGAAGAGATTATGAGATTATGTTTTAGGGCCATTTATATTAAATAAAGAGTAAATGGAGTGATCTGGCTGTCTTGCCATGGATGGGTCCTGGATGAACTACCGTCTTGATACTCAGGTGCCATGATAGCACGACTAACTACTGTGCATGTCTCAACTACCACGTCAGGAACTGGATACCTGTAAGTAATGGAATGTGAGGAAAATGTGTGCCTTTCAAAATTTTCTTTATAACATAAGAGGATTTTTTAGGATTTATGTTAAAGCTTCTTATTTTTCTTTGAAATAATTATTAAGAATTAATCAAGCTGCCCTGAAAGCACTACACTTAATGTTCATATTCACATATTAATGCTACTCTCACTTCTGGTTAGAGAAGCTTCTCTTTTCAGATGGCGATGACCACTGAGATGACCCAAAAGGCAACATAGTGCTGAGAACAAGGGATAGAGGAGTGCTGAGCACTGAAACATCTCTGTCACACCCTCCAAGGCTCAGGGACCATTGTGGAAGAGGGGGCGGATAGAATGGAAGAGCCAAAGGAAGGGTATGACTCCTTGCAATGCAACTGCCCAGACAGAAACTGGCCTTGATATCCATGACCTTACAGTGCCTAGAACCACCTTCGTAAGACCTTCATAATAGAAGTAAAAGATGATGACATCAAATTAAAAGAGAGACTAATGGAGAGAGGGAGGGGATATGATGGAGATTGGAGTTCTAAAGGGGAATGGGGGAGGGATGGAAAAATCATGCACTTTTTGTATGTAAGTATAGAAGTTACCAATAAAAAAATTATTAACAAAATAAAAAATTAAAAAAATTTAAAAAAAAAGAATCTTGCCAGGCATGGTGGTGCATGCATTTAGTCCCAGCTCTTGGGAAGCAGCAGTAGGAGGATCACCATGAGTTTGAGGCCACCCTGAGAATACATAGTGAATTCCAGGTCAGCCCGGGCCAGAGTGAGACCCTACCTCAAAAAAACAAAAGAAAGGGCTGGAGAGATAGCTTAGTGGTTAAATGCTTGCCTGTGACCCTGGTTTGAAGCTTGATTCTCCAGGACCCACGTAAGCCAAATGCACAGGGGACACGCGCATCTGGAGTTCATTTGCAGTGGCTGGAGGTCCTGGTGTGCCCATTCTCTCTCTCTACCTGCCTATTTCTGTATCTCTCTCTCAAATACATAAATAAATATTGAGATATTAAAAAAAAAAAAAAACTAAAAAAAAGAAAAAAGAATTATACTTATTAAAATGAACTTAAACTATGAACTTCCATGAATGAGTACCTACCTATCCTTGATAATAAAAGACTTTGTTCCATTTTTCATTTATTACCAAAATATTATAAGATTTTATATTGTATTTGCATTTGCAAATTAGAGTCCTTAGAAAATTTATCACTAATCTTATAATATCCACATGTGTAACCTTTTAGACTGTAAAATAAGATAGAAATAAATAAAATGCTTCAGATTTTTTTTACCTTAAAAATGTTTTGTTTTTTTTACTTTTCAATGTATGACAGGAAATAAATATAATTGTTATGGACACAAGTGTCACTAATGACAGGTCAAGTTTGTTGACTATATATAATAGTTTATAATTTTATGCATGGCTAGAAAAATATAAGTAGTGTGTATGTGTGATGCTTACAGTGCTCAAATGAGACAGGAGTTAGAGAGATGGTGAGCATACATCACAGAGAATCGCGTCTGCCTTGCCACCACAAGGAGAACTTGTCTTCCATAAGCCAACTGTAAGACAGCACACGCCCCGCCCCCCACCAACTCCCTGAGCTGGGTAGTAGAGAAGCCAGGAATCTTCCCTTACTGAAATACAGTGGCTAAGATTTGGCTTACTGGGCCAGGAACAGAATTCTTTGAAGTATGTGAGTCTCCTGTTTTAACACAATAAACAACTAACAAAATAACAATAAAAATATAAAATTTGAAGGAAAATGGATGGATTTGGAAAGGATTATACTTAGTGAGGTAACCCAGGCCCAGAAAACCAAAAGTTGCATGTTCTCTCACATATGTGGATCCTAGCTACAAATGTTTGGACTTCTATGTGAATTGGAATAAAACTCAGTAGCAGAGGCCAGCAAGCTAGAAAGGGGTTAAAAGGGAGAGAGGAGTAAGTAAAAGAAAAAATTACTGGGGTGAAAAGACTTAATTGAGGTCAGGGGAAGAGATTGACTAAATGAAATGTGGGGGGAGGGTTAATCAAAATCTATGAGGGTATGAATAAGTCATATGAAAACCTAAGTTTTTGGAAAATGGCACACCCAGAAATCATAGATTGTTGCTAGAAAAAAATTTCAGAGCCAGGGATAGGATATCTTCCAGTGAGTTGTTGGCCAGAGAGGCCCCTGATGTTCCCCCCAAACATTATATACCATTGTTGAGGCTCTTTGTTTCCCACCAGGAATACATGGTAAGACCCTATTACTGAGGACTCCACATGCTTGGGCTGCCAGTTCACTGAGAAATCCTGCTGGAACTGAGCTGAAAACCTCCGCCATGTAGACTAACTGACAGAAGCTGGAAAAAACAACACTGCATGAAGTTCCTTGGGAGAGAGAGAAAAATCAATAAACAACAGTGGACACTGCAAGCCTTAATTTGGTCAGCCAGGTCAAATGAGCCAACAGGTGCAATAGTGGCATGTCTGCTATGGGGGAAACTAACTGCTCTCTAATTGAACTGGAGGCCCACTCCAAGGGTGGGAATATATCCCTGATACTGAAAACCTACAACAGGGGTAGTCAAGAGTGCTAGGTGTGTAACGTCTGCTGGTCTCTGGCTAAATGTATATACCATGCTCACCAAACTGCCTGGTAAGCACTTCTCTTAATGTTTATACCCATATTTTAATGCTACTCCCACTTTTGGTTAGAGAGGCTTCTCTTTTTACATGGTGATGAGCTTGGGATGACTCAGAAGGCACCATAGTGCTGAGAAGTGATAGATGAGTGTTCAGCAATGAGATACCTCTATCACACTTTCCAAGGCTCAAGGTCCATTGCGGAAGAGGTGCTGGAAAGAATGTAAGAGCCAAAGGAAGGGTAGGACTCCTTAAAATGCACTCCTCCAGACACAAAATGGCCTGGATATCCATGACCTCATAATAAAAGAGAGACTGATTAAAAGGAGGAAGGGATCTGATGGAGTGTGGAGTTGTAAAGGAGAAAGTGGGGCAAGGAGGGAATTTTACCATGCTTTATTGTCTATAATTATGGAAGTTGTCAATAAAAAATAATAAGAAGAAAACTTTATTATAAGAGAAAAAGCATTTTTAAATGTTGGAAAAGAATTTACCATTGTATATACTTGTTAGATTATCTTCAAATAAATTTTTGACAAAGAAACAGATTTGGGTGTTTGGATAGGAGCACCTATGCAAAAGAAATAAAAAGTATCTTAAAAGTGTAAAGGCACCAGTCTACTGTCAATTTCTGTGAGCAACTACAGGGCACATTATGTGGTTTATGTTCGGTCTCCACCTCATTCCTAGTTCCATGAAAGGAAATATTTTATTTTTTTTTATTTTCATATTTTCATCCTTATTTTAGAGAGAGGGAGAGGGAGAGAGAGAGAGAGAGAGAGAGAATGGTGTACCAAGGCCTCAGCATCTGCAATTGAACTCCAGATGATTGCACCACCTAGTGGGCATGTGCAACCTTGCACTTGCCTCACCTTTGTACATCTGGTTTATGTGGGATCTGGAGAGTCGAACATGGGTTCTTAGGCTTTGCAGGCAAGCACCTTAACTGCTAAGCCATCTCTCCAGTCCCAATGTATTTTTATTTTTTGGAAAGAGACACAGAGAGAGACAAAGAGGGAAAGGAAGACAGATAGACATGGGCTCGCCAGCAGCCTCTCAGCTGCTGAGAACGAAATCCAGATGTGTTTGCCCCCTTGTGGTCAAGTGAGGCATTGTGCCCTTGCGTCACTTGGTATCTGGCTAAACGTGGGACCTGGAGATTGGAACCGGTGTTCTTAGGCTTAGGAGGCAAGCACCTTAACTGCTAAGCCATCACTCCAGCCCCCAATGTATTTTTTAATTGAGTTGATTTGTTTTCCTTATTCACTTAAACAATATGTATGTATGTATATATGTATATATGTATGAATACACACACACACACACACACACACACACATACACATATATTGTATTCCTTTTATAATCAAGTAAAGCAATGAAGATATGAATCCACATATAAAATGGTAGAAATGCATTTGCCTTTAAGAGTTAGTTACCTGTTTGAGAAAAATATAACAAAAATAGATTGAGTAATATAATTTTTAGTAATATAGCACACATTTAACTAAGTGCCAGAAGAAATCTTGAAAACACAATTGAAGAATTCTATGTTGTTGAGATATAAGGCCAGTGGATTTTATCATCACTTACTGATCCATTGCCTCTTTAATAGCCCCCCAAACACATGAACACACAGACTCAGCCAGCAGTGTTGAACACATATCCAGTTAAATAAGAATAACATTCTCATGTCACCAGTTAAACCTGTAGACACGGATCCAATCTCTTCAGCTCAGTACTGAAAAGATAAATCTATAAGTTGGAACAAGAACAACAACAAAATATTGTCATTAAACCTTAAGAGAAGTCCTCATATAGTATGAGGTATAGGAGACTGAATATACAAGTAAAATCTCAGAGAGTCATCCCTCTTTTTCTTTCTTCAGGATGCTGGATGAGACTTTCTGAACAATTATTAAGAATAAGTATAAAACTTCTACTTATGTGACATTTAAAATATTGCTCACACTCCTTGTCTCCCTCCCTTCCTTCTTCCTTTACCTCCTCCCTCCCTCCATTTCAGTAGATTCACATTCTTCTTAAAATAAGGAATAGTCCTCTACATCCTTCACTGGACCAAATGGTTCTGGCTGCCTGGGCCTGGCTTCCTTCTCACCTCTGCTCTGTGGCTGTTCTCCAGCTGTGGACACTCTATGCACACGATTCTGCCCTGCCCTCACCCTAAAACTTTATTTAGCTCTTCACATTTTAGCCTTGCCCTCCTCTCTAGTCAATCCCCACATTATGTATTCTCATGACTCAGTTTCTTTGCAGCACATTCTACCACTGTTGTAATTCTATATTCATGTATGCAATCGCTGACTACTATCTGTCTCTTTCATGAGATTAATTTCTACAAAGGTAAGAAGCAAACCTTTATCTCATTGTTGCATCCCAGGGCATAACACAGAGCCTGGCACATGGTAGCCATCATAAACTGTATTAACCAAATGAAGGAATTAATTTAAATAATAATTGCTGTTATTCTAAATTTTAGGACTCTGCCTACACTAAAACTAATGGTGAATTTGCACATTTCCACCCACCAAAGTTCTGTCTTCATGCTTTTTTTTCCCTTTACTGACATATGAGAATGTTTCATGAGATCACTGTAATAGGATTATCTTTACATTTCCCATTTATTTTTAATAGACTCAGAAAATTTAACTTGCTCTTTAATTTGGATTTGGAGAAGGAAAATACTGCCTAATTCTTTCTACATTTAATTTAGTTTTTCTCAACAAGTACCAAATACCATTTTAAATTCTTACACATTGAGATCAGGAGAAAGAAAGAAAATTAGAAAAAGAACAACTCTTCAAGTGTGGCTTTAGGTTTCATTAGCTCCAAGGATTCTAAAGAGTCCATTTAGAGATCGGTTTCTTATTTAAACATATACCATCTTTCATTTGGTCACTCCTTTTTTCCTCTAAAATTCTGAACCTAGATGTGGGTTATCTGACCTCATTACAACAGAGATGAGAATAGGAAGTTCAATCACAAAGTCCTATCTGTACAGGTCAATAAGACGATATCCTGTCACTACTAGAATTTGCCTCCTGGTGGTGTAACTCATCTGTTAGTGCAGCATGGGTAGACAAGGACCCAGTGACATTCTTCAGCTGGTCAGCAAAGCACCTAGTACCGTATTTGCATTCAAAGGCATACTAGTCAAACAAATGCTGGAGCTGTCATGAAATAACTTATTATTGACAGTCTAGTATCAGCTCTAAGACAAATATGCCTCTCTATTTATGTTGCCTTTTTTCTACTAAATACTGGAGAGAGACTGACATCCCTCATCCCTCAAACCTGGTCCATTTGCTCAACAGCTACATAGCCTAAGAGGAACTTTGCAGTTTGCTCATTTATGCACATATTAAGGCATAACTAAGGAGAATCTTGCCAGTTTTCTGATTCTAAGGAATGTGTATAGTTAATTTTAGGATTTTATTCAGAGAATATCCAAAGCATGGTTGATCTGGGAGAAACGTGCCACCCAACCTAAGAACAAGTAATTGAATATAATAAAACTGTGAAAATTAACTGAAACAATCTTAGCGGCCATTTCAATTTTATAGCTGAGAAAACTGCAGATCAGACTAATTAAGTGACTCACCCAAGATTAAATAGGGACTAGGTGTCAGAGCCTTGACCCAAGCCATAGTTACTCCATCACCTCTTCCCTACTGCTTCAGACTCAACCCATGATGGGAGGGAGAAACTGCAAAAGTCACTCAGAGGTCAAACCTCAAGTTTATTCATCAGACCTCTTATTTGTACCACTGAAGATCTGAATGAAGGGAAAAATGTGTATCCCAATGCTTGACTCTCTTTCCTTATGTTTCATAAATGGAGAAAGGGAAATGAAAATCTTAATGCTAGGGATTAATTTTGATTGAGTCAATACATGGATAAAAGAGAAAAGAGGAAGAAATGAAGGCAGCCAGGGACACTTGGAAAGACTTGGAAAAGGAATTGAGAAAGGGGAAAGAAGAGCAAAGGGAAAGAAGGAGGGAAAGAAGGAAGAAAAGAGGTATGGGCAGATGAGGCAGAATGCTGCTTGAGTCTACAAGAGCACTGGCCAGCCACATTATACACTAATCAGGCTTTCTTCTGTGTAAAGTCAAGAAAAGTATTCAAAGATATTAGGAAACTGCCAACTCTAGACCACGACTGTTCTGCTGGGCCAGTAGGGATTAGAAATGTTGGGGGGAGGTAACTTCTGTACCACTTCCACTTCAGAAGACATATAAATATCCAGAGAGTCATCAGAAAGCCTGAAGGAACACATGTCTCTACATTTAATTTTGTTAACTCAGTTTGCACAGCATTTGAGAATTAATGGGTGGAATGTAGTTCATAAATGTCAGTTATAACTATAATGTTCACCCTGTGCCATAATTTAATTCCAAGAAGCTAAAGGCTAGTAAATTTAGAACCAATAAAAAGAAATACTTCCTTCCATTGTACACTTCACTCACTGAGACCCTTGACACAAGGCCAGCTTTCAGAAGGAATTTGACAAGCCTCACTTAGATATATGTTTGCTAGTCAAAGTAAAGGTGATTTAAGTGCTACAAAACTCTGTGGGCTTGGTATTAATAAAAGCCTTCATGAGGGTCAGAGAAGTCCTTCCACCTCTTTCCTCTACACAGATTAAGATGGATTAATCACAACTGCTTTTTATAGAAAAGGAAAATGGTACAAGTCAACTGAGACTTTGGACAGTCTGCTCCCACCACAGAAGGGCACTTATGAAGGCCAAGGAGGAGTTGTCAAAATCTCCTCCTAGCATCTTCTAGGAAAGATCACTGAAATTTCTATGAAGATTAAAAGGAAATTATCTTTGGGCCAATTGACGCCTTATCCACTAACTTCTCAACCAAATTCCTTTTCGCTTGTTGGAACTACTCTTCTTAAAAACTATACTTCCCACTGATTTGTTTTTTGAGGTAAGGTTTCACTCTAGCCCAGGCGGACCTGAAATTCACTATGTAGTCTCAGGGTGGCCTGGAACCCTTGGTGATCCTCCTACCTCTGCCTCCTGAGTGCTGGGATTAAAGGCGTGCGCCACCACACCCACCTCTCCCACTGATTTTTACTTCTATACAAGTAACTTCTATGGAAGCAAAAGAACAGGAGAGAAAGCCCTCAGTGTTCATTCTTATTTAGCTCAGAGCAATTCAAAATGGAAAAAGGCCACAGCTGGATCCATCTAACCCAGTAGACCTAAAGAGACCTGAACCTGGGGTCCATGTGGAAATGAAGGGCAGTACCTTCATCTTCTAGTGTAGGTATCCTTGGGAGTTTACATTTTGGAGTTCATTGTTTGGCTGTACAATGGTTTTTAAATTTCTTATGTTGGACTAGGGTATTTTAGTGATGTTTGAAAACCTTCATTATCTCAATTTCATTTTATGGTGTTAGAGAAAATTTAGCAAATGTTGTAAAAGGAGAGCACAAGATGAAAGTGTACGATCACGGATCTATAGCATGGCTTTCAAAATTCATATTTCTTGAGGCAGACAGTTACTCATTTGGGCTTCCATTTCTATTAAATGTGACTCTAACACTTTGGGTCCCTTGCTATTGCTACTTTTCTTCCTAGCATCTTCTAGGAAAGATCGCTGAAATTTCTATGAAGATTAAAAGGAAATTATCTTTGGGCCAATTGACCCCTTATCCACTAACTTCTCAACCAAATTCCTTTTTGCTTGTTGTAACTACTCTTCTTGAAATCTATACTGATTTTCCATGAGTTTTGAGACTTTATTTCTTTGTCTTTTGTCCTAAAAATCAAGGCCCTTCAACATACCTAGTAAAGGCAATTTTGGTAGTTGAAAACTCTAGCTGTATGGATTTTCTTATTTATGTAAAGCTTAAAAACTCAGAGTAATAAAATCACTGATTCAATCCTCAAAAACTTCTTGAAACCTTAGCTTTCTTCATCCCTAAAATGTACATAAATAATACCAACCTTGCCAAGCTGTTTAAGGATTAAAGGAGATACCATATATAAAGGATTTCACATGGTATAAACTACAAACATGTGGAACTCTTTATTCCCTGCTTTTGCATGACTTATGTGGTTCTTTAGAATATCAATTATATATTAGGCTTTAAATGACATTCATTCCTTATAGGATTTTGTTATTAAGACCTCAGAAAATAACATTCTGATCTAAATATGCCTAGTAATTATTGGAGATACATTAATGCAATTGTTTATTGTTTCAGTGTGATTTTAATTAGCACAATGAGAGATGTTCTTGGTACAGCATAAAAGTGTTTACTTAATTCTCCCATGCAGTAGTCTCAAGGGTGAAAGCTTCTGTTTTAGTGCTTGGTCAAGCCTTAAACTTTATGTGTTTTGGCACTGCTCTGTAACAGAAGCGTTCACGGCTGAGACTGCCAAGTGCACAGAATAAATATAAATTTTTATCAAGACAGTAAGTGTTCATAATACTCACTGTCAGTGGAAGGCTATAGAATACTTTTAGGACTCCAAGTATTAGAACAGCAGTAAGCTGTGGGAGTGGCTGTATATCCTTTAAATATATGCTGCTAATTCCCACAAATCACTGTTGTACATATAATAATGTGCAGAGTATTTAGCATGAGACAAGCGAGGAACCAAGAGGCTAGAACCTAACCCAAGATTTACGATATCTCTCTGTGTGCCAAACAAACCCTTCAAGAGTCTTAGGCATGAAATAAGACCATTGTCAGTAGAATCTGCCTTACAGGTATGTGGGGGAAGGGGTATGAACGCCACATTGAGGTTCTAAAGCAGAGGTGTATGATGGCAATGGCCTTCATCCAAGGCCGTTGCAGTACTGCTGAAGAATCCAGCAGATTTTAACTTTTAATTTATTTTATTTTTAATATTTTATTTTTATTTATTTGAGAGAGGGAAAGAGGGAGAAAGAGAAAGAGAGAGAGAGAAAGGGAGAGATTATGGGTTCTCCACCTACTGCAAACGAACTCCAGATGCACAATCCCCCCTCCCCCCGCCATGTATCTGGCTTATGTGATCCAAGTTTTGTGATGATGCACAATAACGAATTTTACATTTAGGCCCACCAACTTCAGAGGAATCGTTGGAAATCGCATTGCACATTTCATCTTACTTCTAGACACTTAAATTTTAAGATGCATATAAAATTTTAAGGTTGCTTACCTGTACTTTTCTCATCCATCAACTCATAAATCCTGGCTGAACAAATATCTGTGTTGAGCTATGAAACATCTTTGAAAACAATAATGGCATCATCATGCATCTTCTGAGAAAGATCCCAGTTGAGTTTGGAGAAACAAAATAAGATGCCTCAGAAAAGAACAAATCAGCCTAGAATGACAGCACCTTAGTCCATCCTTTTGATCTGTTCATTATCTGTAGAGCCTGGGCCAATTTTATCCAGAGATCATTGGACTAATCTGTGCCAATATCTGTCTAAAAATATTAATTCATATATTGCTTAAATAATTAAGTAACTCTCCCCCTTAGAATGTTAGAAAATTGATTCTTGAATTGCCATTTTTGTTCCCTCAAATATAGCTCATTTACTTAGGAAACATCTTGGCCAGAAAAGATTTGAAGAGCAATGGGAATATTTCCTCCTTAACAGGTATGTGATCTGTGATTCCAAAAGTTCAAATGTGTTATACATCTTAAAAATTAATGAAAAGTAATTAAAATTTTAATAATTAATTAAAATAATTGTTTCATAGCCAGAACTCGGGAGGCAGAGGTAGGAGGACTGCTGTGAGTTCGAGGACAGCCTGAGACTACATAGCAAATTCCAGGTCAGCCTGGGCCAGAGCAAGACTCTACCTTGAAAAACCAAAAAAAATAAAAAAAGAAAAAAGAAAAGAAAAGAAGAGATGGAAAAGTTAAAAGAAAAACTCAGAATCCAGGGCTAAGAGAGATGGTTTAGTGGCATTAAGGTCACACATGAGGATAAGGGGTGACATGCATCTGAAGTTTGAAACCTAGCCCTAATGGACTCATGTTCAACTCACTCTTCCAGGTCCCACATATATATATTTTTTTAATTATTTTTTTATTGACTTTTAATCTTACATACCAAAAAAAACCAGATGCACAGTGACTTTAGAATCCATTAGTCTCTTTCCTAATTGCAAGGACATCATCACACATTTTGAGGGTCTTGCAAAGGTATTGGTGACATGCAAGATCATGGATAAGCCAATTTCTGTTGGGATTGCATTGTAAGAGGTCATATCCTTCCTTTGGCTCTTCCATTCCTCTTGCACCAATGGTCCCTGAGCCTTCAGAGGTGTTTCAGTCTTTCTCCTCCATCCCTTCTTCTCAGCACTATGCTGCCTTTTGGGTCATCCCAGTGGTCATCATTTAAAAAAATGCAGTCTGTTGAGAGTAGCGTTTCAAAAAAAAGTCTGTTAGTCTTTCAAAAAAAAAAATAGGTCTATTTTTTAATTATTTTGATTCTTCATTGTGTATTCCCTTAAAAGGATGGTGACAATATTGTTTACATATGTAGTATCCCCTGTAATGTACTACATACACAGTTCTGGCATTCAGTATGATCTTAATACATATTTTGTTATTTCTCTTAGGAAATAAGAATTATTTAGTAACTCTTGTTAGAACAGTCCTGGATCATCTGTTTATCATCCACTGAGTAAGAACCTTTACCCTCTTATTTAGAAAGAGGATGCTACAAACCGTTATATTGGTAGAGCCCAACAGACATTTCAACTCTAGTTCATCCCTGTGCAAAGTAGGGACTTCTTATTCTTCTTACTTTTCACTTCCTGCCACATCCAGCTAGTTGTTAAGTATTATTAATTCCTCCACCCACCAACTGCCCCACTTTCTAACCCACATTCTCCTTTCTACCTTCATCCCTACTATCCTCATGCAGGTCCTCCTATCTTACTTTGTGTTCAGAGCCCACGCACTTATTTGACTTCATCTACTTTTTATTATTGAATCTATAAATACTGATCAAGTACCAGGCACGTATTTTACCTAGTGCTTCTAGGCACCAAGGATCTAGATCAGTTCTCTGCTATCTTGGAGCTCCCATGATGATGCTCAGAGACAGATAATAATAATCAAGATAAAAATGAACTAGATGATTTCAGTTGTTTTAAGTCCTTCAAAGGATAGGGGTGATGTTATACTGACTGGTGGTTTAATTTTAAAAAGTACCTTTTAAGAGAGCATTTTTTGCATTTGTAACAGCTGAAATGATGAAAAGAAGTCAGTTGTCTGAAGAGCTGGGCAGTCATCCTGATATAAGTAAGGCACAATGTCAAGCACAATGTAAACCCACATGCATAGTGCATAGAAAAAGTGAAAATGCTGTCTCATGACTGAGCTGGCTAGATGGACTGGCAGTGGGTCCTGTGGTTGTGTAGGCAATTGGAAGAGGTATCATATAATTTAATTTTTAATAGGCTATGTGCAAAGTCTGCATCAGGAAGGTGAGATAGGTGAACTCTAAAGAAGACAGGAGCTGCTCTGGAGATGGAAAGTGAAATGAAGAAAGTTGATTTAGGGTATGTTTTGTATTCCATGGAACAAGACAAAAATGAGAATAAAGGTTGGCACTTGTGTTTAAAGCTTGAACATATAGATGTCTATTTTACAATTTTTTTTAGATGGGCAAAGTAGAAATCTATTTATTCCATTCTCCACAATAGAACACTTTTTTCAAAAATTAATCTTGAATGTATTTTGTGTTTCATATATTCCAATCATTATCCACCTTTTCCAGTATAAAATGCAAGTTTTCTGTCATATGCCTGGGATAACACACAAGCAAGGTACTTGGGGCTGCAGCTGTATTGAACTTCTGCATCTTGTCCGCATGTGCTGTATGTTCTTAGCTCTTCCCCTCAGCACCCACAGATCTTCTACCTTCAATGTTCTAGACTCATCCTCCTTGTTGTGATGCCCCACTTAGCATTCAAGATGCGGAATCTCCTGCACGATGTCCTACCTGTGAAGTCCTGGTGAACTACATGCCTCTCCGTCTGCCCCTAGTCTCCTGAGCCAGTGATGGCTAAGAGGCCAGTTGCACTATAGTAACTGGATGTGCCTTGGCTTTGGGCTAAGCTATCTAATATGAATTTCTCCCAAATTTAAACCCTTATGATTCAGGAGTCACATGGTCACAGTTGTATAAGTGTTTCTTAAGGAAATGCATGTAACACACTATCTTCTAAGACAGCTCTCAGTCTTTGTACAGTTCTTCCACCTATACAGACTTACAGCTGAATAGAGAACATTTGGCAGCCCACAGTCTTCATTTACTACAGTATGCCCAAGGAGTAGGCTGAGATGAATCTTTCTACAGTCACCTTTGGAGGATAATAAACCTTTTGTTGAATTATACAATTTTGTAGCTATCTTTGCTTAATTTATTTTAGGCTTACATTGGCCCCGTAGTCTACAGAACCAGATCTGGAAAGAACGTCTTAACCCACTATATATTCATATAGACATGTGCTGAATTTGTGTATAGAACAGCATGATCACTGGACACCGTAGATTTCAGGAGTTGTTGGTGAAGTCATCCTATGTGTTAAGGTAGATTGAAGCTTGCTCAGTGTGCTAAGACACCCTGAACCTCAGCCTAGTGACTATGACTGGTTCCCTCCTGTTAACAGGGTGGACACTTCTGTTAATTATTCATCTATTTCTTGCATATAACCTGCCAAAATATACAAAAAATTATGTGACAAAGCCTTTTGTATTCATGTGTTTCCTCTTAGCTTAGCTTAATAGATGTTCAGAAACATGAAAATATAGAGAAAAAAATGCCAGTGCCATAATCTCTTTATGAGTCATGAGACCCTAAGACTAGACACTACATTTTGAGGCAAGATGTTTTCTTAATGAGGAAGTAATTTTCAGTGTGTCAAAGTCATAAAAATTAACACTGAACCCTTCCTCTATTTTATGCTATGCTGTGCTTACCTAAATAAGCTGCCAGTAGATTTGTATTCTAATAACTTGATTTTCAATTAGCAAGGAAACCAAAGTAGTACTAGTTAAATGTCTCACAAAGCATTGCAGATGACTCTAAATGCCTCATGATATAAATACCTTTAGTCAAATGAAAACACAAGTAGCTTTGCATATATTTATATGTTTTGCCCTTTAAGTTTGGAGTTTAAAGGCTGAAACCGGAGATGATGGTAAAAGGAAGGCAGTTTCTGAAGATCTGTGCATTAAATTACTTTGATTAAGCTCTGTGCACATTCTCAGACACCTCTTATGTACCCAGGGCCTGTGCAGACCATGGTGGGAAAACCAGGGCAAACAACACAGAGAGCATGATGCCAAGAACCTTCCATGCAGTGCCTTTCCCAATTCCAACCTTTTCCATCCCATTGCTTCATCTCAAAAGACAAGGTCAGACCAAAGTGATGTATCAATTTCGGGTTTCTAAGCACATCATTGAAAATTTATATATTCAAACATTATTTGATACAAGATATAGGCAAACACCAAGTGTAAGTGCTACAGATCTATTCATTATAATTTACTTCTTGAAAAGTTAATATTCATTTACCCTAAAATCCTACATTGCTTTGTAAAAGTAAAATTTTTTAAAATATCAAGTAAAATAGTTTCAAACATCTAAAGTTGTTTAAAGGTTAAACTGACTAACCGAATTTATTCTTTGGCATTCTAACTCTGGACTAGAACAAAAATTTCTGGTTCATTTTAGCTTGGCACTAGAATAAAATTCCTATTCAAGCATGATGAAAAGTCTCTGTTTTGTGAGTAAATAGGATTATGTGAATTTTCTGCTCAGAACTTTGCAGTAGAGTTGATGTTTAAGACTGGAAAGTAGAGTAGTTCTTGTGTTTATGTAAACACTTCATTCATTCACCCAGCCACCCATGAAGTCATTGATCATAAAAGTTGGTTGGGTGCCCTCTGTGCTTCTGGCCCTGTATCCTGCTCTGTAGTTTCCTATTTTCCCAATGGGCAACACCGCTTTGCAGGCCCCCAGTGTTGTTTCCTCCACTTTCTGGAAATCCTTTACTTCTCTGAGAAACAGAGCAAAGGCACCTCCTTCAGGATAACAACCATCCTCATTCTCTCAGTTCTAAATTTCATAACTGTTTGACTTTGGCACATTCTTTGATTTAACCACTGACTTTTCATTTTTGTGAACTAGAGATTATAATACAAATGGTCCTTAACTTCAAATTTTCTACTTAAGATTTTTTTTCAGCTTTACAATGTTGCAAAAGTGATATTCATTCAGTGGAAGCTGGACCTTGAATTTTGATCTTTTCCTGGGCTAGAGACCAGCAGTATGATATTGTCCCGTGATGCTGGGTGGTGGAAGCAAGCCACAGGAGAGGACACTGGAACTCCAGGCTGTGCAGTCAGCAGGTGTATTAAATGCATTTCAAACTCATGATGTTTACCGCTTACCATGGGTTTCAGGATGCACTTCCCGTATTCCTATGGATGGCAAGTAATATAACGTCTAAGTGGGGAGAAATGCTCCCAGCACAGATAAGATCAACTGTTTTTATTCTGTGCTATATCCAGTGACTCCTCAAAGTACTCTACATTTTTCTATTGCAAAATCTTTCCAAAAGTATTCCATGTGGATCTCATTTCCTCAACCTGTTTTAGACCTCAATCTGCTGAAGATGGCTTCATGTTTTTTTCTTCTACAAAAAAGCTACTTCCTAAACAAACTCGCCTGTGCTTCTTCTTTGTCTTATGTGCTCTCATGAGCAAATCTCTCCCTCCCTGCCACTCTGTGGCTTGTCTCAGACTCTAACCTTCTGGACTATTCCACTCCCTTCTCTGTGGGCAGCTACTGCTTTGCCAAATTGCCAAGTGCTACTGTTCCCCATGGAACCCTCCTAGCTCTTATTCTCTCTTCTTCTTTCTCCCTCTCCTGTTTTCATTCTCTTTACTGCCCATTGAACAACTAACCAATGTGTAAAATAAATTTCACATTTTGCCCTATGCTTGTGCATTTTCTACTTTAGTGAAGAGGAATACTGTGCAATCAGCTAGGAATAAAAGAACCATCTTAAGTCATTCCTCAACCCAGATGCTCCACTTTCAATCTATTTTATTCTTTAATATCTTCTGTTAGTAACAGATTCACACAACTCATATGATTTTAAAAGTTTTGTAATATATAATTGACTACTTTTGTTTCCTATCACTATCCCTAGATTGCTACCTACATCAGGATTTCAGAGTAGAAAGTGAGTCACTTCACTAACCTTTGGTTTGATTCCATTATGCACACATGCCTTCAACATCGCTCCTTAACCACTCTGCAGTGATCAACTATTCTTATTGATTCACAAGTGTAACAGAGCTTACATATCTTTGAATTGTTTGAGTTTAGAGGCTTTAATTTCTCCTCTTGTCTTGTTTTTTTTTTTTTTCATTTTTCACAGTAGGATCTCACTCTAGACCAGTTTGACCTGGAATTCCTTCTGTAGTCTCAAGGTGGCAGTCCTCCTACTTCTACCTCCCAAGTGCTGGGATTAAAGGTGTGCTCCACCATGACCAGTTTAATTTCTCCTTCTTAATTCCCAGTGAGCCAGTTACAATGCATGATAGATCATCACCCTTATCAAAGCTGTTATCAACCTGAACATCATAAAAGCTACTATTGGGCTGGAGAGATGGCTTAGAGGTTAAGGCGCCTGCCTGCTAAACCTAAGAACCTGGTTCCAATCTCCAGGTCCCACGTTTAGCCAGATGCAGTGACGCAAGGGCGCAATGCCGCATTTGCCCACCAGGGGGCGCATGCATCTGGACTTCGTTCACAGGAGCTGAGAGACTGCTGGTGCGCCCATTCTCTATCTGTCTCCCTCTCCCTCTCTCTCTGTCTGTCTCTCTCTGTGTCTCTCTCCAAAAATAAAAAAAATAAAAATAAATGCTACTATTGTTCCATGCTTACCACTGCCAGGTAAGAGCTAAGACATGAATCCAGTTCCCAACTACAGGACTTGCTCTTGAAACACTGTATTATTTACATGGTATATGCCAAATATATGAAGGACCAGGCTCTTGAAAAACAAAACAACAACACAAATAAACAAACAAAACCCTAGGTCATAAGAACTAAAACATTACTCCTTAGCAATATTTATTAAGTAAGAATTTATTACATATTGTCATGTGCAAAACAGCTGTAAATTCCGAGAGGGAATAGCAATCTATTCACAGTGGTCCTTCCAAGATCAACTTTTTTTTTTTTTTTTTTTTTTTTTGGTTTTGTGAGGTAGGGTCTCACTCTGGTCCAGGCTGACCTGGAATTAACTATGTAGTCTCAGGGTGGCCTAGAACTCTTGGCGATCCTCCTACCTCTGCCTCCCGAGTGCTGTGATTAAAGGCGTGCACCACCACGCCTGGCTTAAGATCAACTTTTTTTAAAAAAATTCTCATTGTAAAAATATTCAAAATTTGACCATGGGATATATTATTCATATGGTAATTCATCAAAGGTAAGACAGTAAGTTATATATTTTCTGAATTCTTATACTGTTGTTCCCCAAAGAGAAGTTTTTGAGACTAGCAATTCACAAACCCATTATCTCCATTTTTATATCATGTGTACTTTTTCTTTTTTTTAAGCAGAACAGCCAATAAAGAAATTACCAGAGTGATACTTAAACTTTTAGAGATACTTTGTCAGTAAGTCAGCAGCTGCTGAAATGGTGATCGAAGCTCTTTCCTTCAGAACTCCATGTTATGAGAGATCTAATCATTCCTAAAAGAATAGTAATTAAAGGGGAACTCTGCTGGTTCATATGAACAGGCTTTAAGTTGACTAAGCTTACACATGCGTTCATCAGCAAGTCAGTCTTTTCCTTCTATTATTACCCAGCTTTACCTATTAATCACATCTCTGCCTTTCTTTTGAGAAATCATGGAATACGCATCTTTGAGGTAATCTACTTTCTACTGTTGCCTTTGCTCTCAGTGACCTTTTATTGATGGCAAGAGAACAGAACAAAAGAGCAACTTTAATAGCCACATAACTTACAGTATTGCATGCCTGAGGACAAAAAGCCCTGGTATAAAAGAACTTTACAAGGTGGGATTTGTTTTATGAAAAGCATCATGCCTTGAACGTAGTACAAAGATCAGTCCTCATGCCTGTATGACTGAGACTGTAAAATTGTGACTTCGGTTGTCATTGACCAATTACTGCTTTATTATATTGTCTTTTTATTTTTATGGTAGAGAATGTAGTTTTCCCACAAATAGTCCTTCCGCGTAAATACAATAACAATTCGGAGAGATTAAAAAAATAAAAAGAAATTTTGGTTTTATCTGTATAAAGAGACCAAGTGGAGTTCAGTTTGCTCATAGGTATATTTTACTAGACTATTTTGTAGATATCTTATTGTAAAGTGGTGCTTTAAAAATAGAGTAAATTGAGCAGGGTGTGGTGGTGCACACCTTTAATCCCAGCGCTCCGGAGGCAGAGGTGGGAAGATTGCATTGAGTTTGAGGCCACCCTGAGACTACATAATGAACTCAGGTCAGCCTAAGGTAGAGTAAGACCCTACCTCGAAAAGAAGAAGAAATTTGTTTTTCTTCACTATGTAAGTTAAAAATATTACAATTCCTGGAAATTTTATATTTGTTGCAGCAGAATAAATATGCAGAGTTAGAAGTGACAATGCAGCACACTGTAATGCTGATATTCCAAATAAAAGCCATCACTGTGGCTGTTAGTCGGTTGTTTTAAAACAGTTCCAAAATAAACAAAACAAAAAATCACCCATTTTTATTGCTTAAAAATCCTCAAAAATATTCCTTAGAATTTTAACGCTTTTAAATATAAGTTCTTATCTGAACAAGTAAATGTATATATTTTAATAAGAATTGGACAGCTCTTTAATTTTTATAAAAGGCTTTTGCTTCTGGGACTTGAACTCAAGGCCCCCTGCAAGCTAAGAACATGCTCCCCACTGAGCTACATCTCCTGCAGAGCCCTTTAATTTTTTAACATAACATTTGTAACCTCCTTTGCTCCTTTTAACTCTATCCTGGGGAGGAATGCCTTTCTTTCTGTCCATAACTCGCCTGGTTTTTTGGGACCAATAGCAAACAAGCCACCCCACAATGTACATTTTCTCTGTTCAGTTCTTCAGCTGGGAAGGTGGGAAGCTGGAGCACACAGGGAGCAACCAGTCCAGGACAGTTACTGTCTAGCTCACTGGAGTCTCCAAGAAACAAATGTTAAATTCTGTGCTTTCTCCTTCCCATGCTCCTCCTGATACTTCTTCATGGGGGTATCAATACCAGACTCAAGAAAAATGACGACTGTGGCACAGTGATATAATAATGCCTCTAATTAATGGGGGAAGGAAAGACTAGGAAACTTGAGATCATAATAATTTTAAATATATATAAATAAATACAAGTCATTATTAATTAGGAAACCTAATTTTTGCTTATATACATGGAATGCATGTTTCCCTACACCCATGCTTAGCCACCCAAGTGATATTTTCATAGGTGACTAAGACAATGTTCCACAATGGTGCATTGTACACTGTCCTCACAAAAATTGTTCTCATCTCACTACTTTGTGGAAATGGAGTTCTCTTGATAGAAAATAATTTCAAGGATGTGTTATCAAAACCTGACATATAATTATTTTCTAGTACTAATTGTAATTATATCTTAGACTACCAGTAGTGGTTAAAAATAGAGTAATTTTTTTTCAACGTAGGACTTTAAATATTGAGGCAATGGGTTTATTAACCTGATTTAAATTTTGTAAACATATAACAAAACATTAACTTGCACCTCATAAATACATATAATTACTATTTTTCAATTACAATAAAATTAAAAAATACATATCACATGCTGTATCAAAAATTAAACATAACAGATTGCCATCTGTTAAAAGATACTGTCATTTCCTTTCTTTTAAAATATGTAATATTTCTAATGGTATTGTCTGTGAAGCCTGAAGCAAACTTTGAAGAGTTACATATGTATTGTATAATGTTTCCAAATTTTCTCTGAGGGGCCAAATAGATAATAGGAATTGGCTTTTATAATGTAATGATAGAAAAGCAATAAAGTGCTAAAACATCCAAATAACTTAAAACATATTTCCATACAGTATACTTGTTTTCTCCTTGTATTTGCCTACATACCTGTTAGCTGATAGAACTTTGATGATCTGGGGAAAAAATCCATTAATAATCACTGTCTCCCAAAGGCATTGTTTGAAAGTTATTGAAAAAAAAATTGCTGCAAAGTTCTCTTTGGTATAAAGGAAATAAAGCCCTTCTTTAAACTAAGTAAGATGTGCCACATGTAGTTATTATTTCTTGAATTCTAATAAATGGGAAAATTCTTTTTAGGCATTTGTGAACAGTGAGTAATGAAACTTAAGGAATACAAAATGGGGCAGGAAGTAGCTTCCTGCTTTTGCATCCTTTTAGCAAGGAAGATAAAATGCAAAAGGATGGTAAGGCCCAGAGTTAGGAAAAGGTATCTCTATGCATAACTTACCAGGAATAAAGATTAATATCAGATAACTTATGTAGAGCAGATAAGTAAAGGTTGGTTGTTTTTACTGGTTGGGCTTAATTTCTCACAGTTCACACAGAAGTTAGCAAATATTGACTAGATAGATACTTAGATTTTTTCTGTATATAAGACACTCTGCAGCTTGAGAGGAAATAATTGCCGGAATCCTGTCCTCCTTGGGGCCCAAGAAATACTAAGAAGGGTTGAGGGAAGCAGTATTGTGGGTTCCGTTTCATTTCATAAACCTTTGGTCCTGACTTTAATTTTCTTCAACTTGCCTTTGAGAGGCTGAAAAAGTACCAGATCTTGTTCATAAATGTGCTCAGGATCTCTCTTAAACCCACCCCAGCTTTATTTTCTTAAGTGACTTAATCAAAGGTAATTCGAGTTCACATTTCTGTATCAATGGTTGTATTTAAAGAGGTCTTATCTGATTTCCATCACCAATTACAGGCTTGCATTTCTTGTTTATATCCATCTCGAAGCTGACAGGGGCCGGGGTTGGCTTCGATAGGAAGTCAAGCCTTCATCTCATGTCAAAAGTCCCTAAAGCACATTTGTTCTGGTAAAATTATATCTCCGGATTGATGGGCTCCAATGTGAAATGAGGATGTGGTGGCATGGGGTGGTCCCTGCCACTTTGTTTGAAAAATAAATTGTGAAACCTCAGTAGTAAATATTTGCCCGAGAGAACACAGTGGGAGGGAAATTACAGTGCTGGGGAATATCGCCATTAAGAAGACTGAAGTCAGAGGTTAACGTAACAGGAGTGGGGCTAGTCAAAAAGGTCACTGCGGGTTGGCTCACTCAGCACAGAGCTCGTAGATGACTTTTAACTATTTTTGGCAAGATAAACATCATATTTCGCTGCCTTTGGGAGCAAAGAACAAAGGTCGAAGACTCGGGGGATTAACTTCTTAAAAAGAGATACAATATTTAACTTGGCTACGCTCACCAGCTTGGACTTTCTGGCTTGCTTTCCTTAGCAGTGGAATTCCAGGTTTTGTTTTAAACAAATAGGAGTATCTTTTAGAAGTCAAGATCTAAACACTGTGAATGACAAATCTGAAGTTGAATGTTGAACTTCTGCTTACTTGAGAGACTTGGTGGTTGGGTTTGTACTAAGGCTGTGGGCCAACCCTCTATACCCCGACCAGGGCTCTGAACCTCCTTTTGGTTCCCACAGCATTCTGGACCCCACCGTCCACCATACATATATGCACCTGCTTTTCCCCTTCAAACCATCCCTCTCAGCTGCTCATGTCTCTGAGTTTCCTGTGCCTCAGTGTACACCTCATCTTTTCAGACACATCACTTAACTCTGAGTAACTCTGGAAGGAGACCGCCTTGGCTTCTTTCTCACTGGGAGAAACTGGACACGTGACTCAACCTCACTGTTCCTTAGTTTTCATGAACTGGAAGTGCCAATAGCAATAGTACCAACCTCATAGATTTGATAAGATGATTTGATGAGTTAAACTGGGACACGGTCCCATAGTCACAATTCTCAAATCCAAAACGTTCTGGAGCCTGAAACCCTTCAATAAGTTTGTAGCAGACCCACTTGGCAAAACCTGCTCTGAAATGATGTGAAGCTATTAATAGACTATATCCCATCCTGTGTGAATATTCTTGTTTTAATGTAAAAACTTTAATATGTTAGATCATGGGGTGTTGCCCCAGACTTCCTTTGGGCTGTAGGATCTTCTAGAAGCATTGCATTGCCATTCTTTCCATCTCAAAAAAATGTGAAGTATAATTCATACCTCACTGAAAGGTTTCAGATTAATATTTTTGCTTTGGTCAAAAAATCAGCCAAAAGTTGTTAGCCGAAAAGGTTATTATTTATATACTAACACACCTGGGACAATTCCTGGCACAAAGCAGGTATTCATTGAATCTTAGTGGTGTTCCTTTAAGAAACATCATTTACAGAGCAAGCTGGCTTCTTGATACCAAAGCTAGGAAAAACCAACTGGGTCATCCATTGCCACGTGGTTAATAAACAATGGAACAGAACGCCGCAAGCAAACAGGTAGGCTCATTCCATACTGTATGCAAAGAGCTAATTTACACAAAGCTGGTATTGACACATGTATACTGACTCTCCATGACTGAACAGCTATGGTAGCTCTTGGATGGAATCTGAATCCAATTTCTAATGGCATTTTTTAAGTTTTGTGCTTCCTGTTTAATTTTCTGTTTATAATAATGAAAGCAGGCAGAAACCTCAAAATGATGATCATGGCATTTGGTGCATATGTGTAAATGTGCATGCTTTAACCTGCTCTTAGCACCAAGTGGGGCTGGACAGTTAGCAACTGCTCTGCTCAGAGAATGTGTGGAAATGAGCCACTGAAGGTCCAGTGTTGTACCAAGTCCCTGTGAGTTACTTCTAGACACTGGATCAGCCAATATTTGACTATTCAATCCATTTAATAGGCACGCCTTGATCACTAAATTTCAACTATGTATAAGACAAAAGTAATCTTAACATCTACTTCTCTTTCATCTGGTGAAAAATTTGGGGCCAAGTGTTGATTAATGACATCCATTATTATTTTAGTATCGAATCAATTCTTGATAGAAAATGCCAGTGTTTACAAAAATAAAAATGGTATCTTCTTTTTATCCCATTAAAACATAACTTCTCCAAAGGATGAGTTCAATTTTAAATAGTCTTGCATCTCTATTAGAAGCATGGTGTGTGTTTGTTTGTGTGTGTGTGTGTGAGAGAGAGAGAGAGAGAGAGAGAGATCAGTGTAAAGAATTCACTATTTTTGACCAAAAATATAACATTCATGTAGTGCATGAAAAATATTAGCAGTGACCTGATATATTTAAAATTGCTTGGAGGCTGAAGAGATGGTTTAGCACTTAAGGTACTTGCCTGCAAAGCCAAAGGACCTAGGTTTGATTCCCCAGGACCCATGTAAGCCAGATGCAAATGGTAGCACATGCACCTGGAGTTCCATTTGCAGTGGCTGAGGGCCCTGGTATGCCCATTCTCTCTCTGTATCTGCCTCTCTCTCTCTCTCTCTATCCCTCTTCCTCTCTTTCCCTTTCTCTCTCCAATAAATAAATTTTGAAAAAAAAAAGAACTTGAAAGACGAATACAAGAACTCAGATGTGACCTTGTACAAATTACTTAGTGTTTTAGGTGGGCTGGTTGTACTAATGGCCCCACTTTTCCATTCTACCCAGTGTCTTCAGCCTTATGACCATCCCTACCAATCTAATTTTGATCATGTGATTTATTTTGGTCAATGCACATTAGTAAAGTTTACAAAAACAAAGGTCTTCAAATAAAAGTTAATTTCATTGTGTTTCTACAACTCCCTCTCTGACCATTTCCACCTTGACCATGAGAATATGTTCAGTCTACCTTATTAAAGGTACGGGAGAGGTACTTTAAAAAGCTCTAATCCATCGAAGCTGACACTGTGCCAGACCAACCAGCTTCTAGCTCACTCATCAGCTCCTTGCAAATCCTTAAGCAAGTCCAGTTGGTATTAACAGAGCCCAGCTGAAGAGTAGATCTTTTAACTCAGCCCATAGAATCACAAGAGAGAGGCGGTGGTTCCCACCTTGGTATAGTATGCATTGCAGCAATAACTGTTGGAATTTGCTCCTTTGGGTCTCATTTCCTTTGTCTAGTGGGATAGGTGAGATTGAATTTCAGTCCCATTTTTAAATTCTGTGCTGATTTTCTATATTAATTTTATGTGTTTGTAGAATTATAGAGTTTGCATTGCAATATTAGCAGCAGCACCAGGGCTATCATCACTGCCCACAGCTATTCACTGGCTTTAAATGAAACTGAGCAAGAATGATCAAAGAGATCCTCACATACAACAGCAGGGTTAACTTTTTCTGCAAAGGGCCAGATAGTAAAAAGTTTAGGTTTTGTGAGCCATGTGGTCTCTGTCACTACTACACAGCTTTCTCTTTGTAGCTCATAAGTGACCATAGATAATATGTAAACAAATGGAAATGGTTGGGTCCCAATTTATAAAAAAAAAAATACAGAGATGACACAGTGGATTTGTTTTGTGGGCAGTAGTTTGCCAATTACTGATCAAGAAACCATTGAAATCAGACAGTTCTGCTATTGTTACACAAGAAAGAATATATACATAACAGCAAATCAACAGTAGGGCCTTTTTTTTTTTTTTTTTTTTTTTCCTAACGGTGGTGAAAAGGACAATGTGAGATCTATTCTCTTGGCAAAATTTTAAATGTATTGTACAGTGTGGCTAACCATGTGTGCATTAGTACACGGCAGATATCTCGCATTTATAACTGATGGCCATTCTCACTGATAGGAGGTGACGCCTCATTGTGTTCTGCTTTATAGCTCTTGTGTTATGGTTTAGAGACCCTGAGCACTGCTGATGCCAAGCCTTTCCTCATGTATTTGTTGACAGTTTACATCTCATCTTAGGAGAAACTCATAGCCTTTGCTCATTTTTAAATCAGCAATTTAATGGTATTTTGCCATTGAATTGTGATAGTTAACTATAAATTTCAAATATTAACCCCTTCTAAAGTATATAGTTTGCAAAGATTTTCGCCATTTTGTAGAGTGCTGTTGCAGTCCAATGTTGCCTTACAGAGCAGGAGTATCTTACTGCCATTGACTCCCATGTCTACTTTGGCCTTTATTGACTATCTTTTGGGAGCCATATCCAAAAATTATTGGCAAGATATTTAAAATCTATTTTTTTTCCTAGAAGTCGCATATTTTCTGATTCTGCATGTAAGTCTTCAGTTCACTTGGAATGTGAATGGCCTGGTTTGCTTGGGGCTCTTCATTCTGACTGTTTGGTTGGTTTGTTTGTCTGGGTTTATGGTAAAGCCAGGTTGGTTACAATTACAAATGCTTCATAGTATAGTTGTGAAGTCAGTAAATGTGAAATTTCCAGCTTTCTTCTGTTTTCAAGAGTGCTTTGACATTTGGGGTCACTTGTACTTCTATGTGGTTGTGAATTTTTTTAATTATGCAGAATATGCCACCAGAGTGGATCTAATAGAGATTTCATTGAATATATAGATTGCTTTAGGTAGTATATTCATTTTAACAGTATTGTCTTCCAACTTATGAACAAGAATTATCTTTCCACTTATTTATGTGTTCCTTAATTTGTTTCAGCCATGTACTGTCTAGTTTTTAGTGCATAAGTGTTTTTATTTTTCTTTTGCATGTGCCTGTTGTAGTATGTTTGGTATGGTATGAGTATGTGGTGTATGTGGTGTATGTGGTAAACAACTGTGTATGTGCAGATGCAGGACCTTTGCATGTCCAGTGGTGGGAGTAGAATGTCTACTGTCCCCCTTCATTTATCTGCATGTTTCCTTCAGACAAATTCTCTCACTGATTCCAGAGGTTGTTGTTTTCACTAGCTCTATCCATTCTCTTACCTCTGCTCCCCACAGGACTGCGGAATAGACATGAGTGGCCATGCACAAGTATTTACACGGATGATGGGGAGTCAAACTCGGGCCTCTCAGGTCCTCGTGCTTTCTTAACCACTCTGCCATCTCTCCAGCCTCGGTGCACAAATCTTTTACCAATGTGGTTAATTTTACATTAAAGTATGTTATTATTCAAGTGCTGTTATAAATTAGATTGCTATATAAAATTATATTTTATATTGTTCACTATTGGTGTAGAAATACATAGTTGATTTTTTAAATTTAAATTTACTTTGGTATCCTGATACTTTGTTAAATGAATTAATTCTAACTGTGTGTATGTGATGTTTAGGATTTCCCACATATAAATTCATGTCATCCTAAAAAGAGATGATTTTTTTTTTTATTCCTTTCTTTCTGACCTGGAAGTCTCTCATTCTTTGCCATGACTAATTGATCTAGACAGGACCTTTAATACTATGTTCAATAGAAGAAGTAGGAGTGGACATCACTGCTTTGTTCCTAATCTGAACAGGGAAGACTTTCAGATTTTCACTGTTGCATATGCTAATACCTGAGCATTTGTCAAGTATGGCTTTTATGATATAGAGGTAATCTCAGTCAATTCCTATGATTGTTGAATGTTTTCAACAAGAAATATTGATTTTTGTCAAATGACTAATTGGTATGATTATATGATCTTCAATTTATCCTGTTAATATTCTGAATCATATTACTTTGTGAATATTGACTAACCCCTGCATCACAGGGATAAATCCCTTTTGACTGTGGTACATCCTTTTAGCATGTTGGATTTTTAAAAATATCTTTAAAAATTATTTTCCTGATTTACTTTTACTTATTTATTGGAGACACAGAGAGGGAGAAAAGGAGAGAGAGAGAGAGAGAGAGAGAATGGGTGCGCCAGGGCCTCTGGCCACTGCAAACGAACTCCAGACCCATGCACCACTTGTGCATCTGTCTTTCGGGAACCTGGAGAATTGAACCTGGGTCCTTAGGCTTCACAGGCAAGTTCCTTACCCTCTAAGCTATCTCTCCAGCCCTAGCATGTTGGATTTTGTTTTCTCAGATTTAGTTGATGATTTCTGCATTTATAATCATCAGTGACATTGAATAATTTTTCTTGTAATGTGTTTGTGTGTTTTTGACATCATGTAATACAGCCTCATAAAATGTTTGGAAATATTTCTTATAATTTAATATATTTTAAGATTTAAAAAAAATTATCATTAATTCTTCACAAGTTTGGTATAATTCTCCAGTGAGACTCTCTGGATGAGCCAAGATTTTTTTTTTTTTTTGGTAGGAAGAATTTGACTACTGATTCAGTTTCCTTACTAATTATAAAGATGTTTGTATTTTCTATTTTTTTATAATTCAGTCTTAGTAGGCTATATGTCTCTAAGTACTACCAATTCTTCCAGATTATCCAGTTTGTTGGCATGTAATGTCACATGATTGTTAATCATAATATACTGTGGTTTGAATTTAAAATGGTCCCTATAGGCCCACTTGAACACTTGGTCCCCATATAGTAGGACTGTTTTGGAATGTTGTGGAACCTTTAAGAGGTGGACCTCACTGGAAAAAGTGGGTCATTTGAATCTTTTCTCTTAAACATTTGTCAGTTAATCTCTTCCCACCACCCTGGCTAAGTTTTCCGCATAACCAAAACATCCTATTATCCAAAACCCTCCATAGGAAACAAGTACCAACCTGTATAGACCTCTTTCAGATGTAGTGCACATAGCATACAGTGGCCAACCCATTTCTCCTCTCTAATTTATAGTAGCCTTCAAACATCTAGACTAGGTTAGATACTGGTACGATGGGTTCCGTTAGTGTCTAAAGACAGCTGGGACACAAAACAATCTAGTAGGTAGCACCTTGAAAAGCCAAAATGGTGGATGGACGCAAGACTCTTTCCTTCCTCAGAAAGTGAGGATCCGAGTTTTGTCCCACTTGTTCCATAATGTGAGCAGAGCCTTCTGCCTGTGTACCAGTTCAAACCTTTCCCTCTGTTCACAATAATCTAGACCTGTGCTCCTTCCTGCTGGCACTTATCTCTGGGGAGGAGCAGGAGCTAGGGTCTTCAAATGTCACTGAATAGACATGAGGACTTTTCCTGTCAAATTCCATGCTTCTGGTTCCCACTTGTGCAGGATTTAAAACATGTCTTCTGGATTTTTCAAAGAGATAAACAGCCCATGTTATTACTGAAATATGTCTCTATTGTGGAAAGAAGATTCTGGGTCTTGTTTTTCCACAATCTTGCTGATGTAAGCTACTTTGTATAATTTTTTTTTTACAATTTTATTTATTTATTTATTTATTTATTTATTTTTATTTATTTATGAAGGATAGGTAGATATATGTATAAATAGAGAGAGATATAATGGGCATGCCAGGGCTTCCAACCACTGCAACTGAACTCCAGACACAGTACTACATTGAACATCTGGCTATGTGGATACCAGGGAACTGATCCTGGGTCCCTAGGCTTCGCAAGCAAGGGCCTTAACAGCTAAGCCATCTCTCTAGTCCTAATACTTTTCTTAATTGGAAATCATGCTGCTAGTTTGAAGTTTCCACTGGTTAAAAAATGCTAAACAAAATTAAAACATAGAAGCACGAAGAAAATAGGGAGAAGAGAATAACGGATGGAGGTAGGAGAATAAAATACATGTAGGATTTTCCCCATACTAGGTCACAGACTTTCAAACTACCTGATTTTACTTATCATACTGATAAAAAGAAAGTCTTTCTTTTAAAATATAGGATCAACAAATATGATTTTCAATGCCGAATTTTGCAAAGCCTCATTAGTCACAAAACTACCAATTTGCAATCATATTTTGCATTCATGTTGCCCATATGTTACAATGAACATAGCTTCCATTTGTGTTCAATAAATGTTTGATAAATGAATGAAGGATTCCATCATCTTTTAAAAGAGTAAAATATAAGCTTCTTTCTATTGTCATTTTATTGATGTTCTCTAAAGTCACCAGCTAATAGTGTAACATGCTCACTTCACTGACAACTTGAAACCAAACCAAATCTATTTCTTAATCCACTGCCTAATTTCAGTCTTAAAGCAACACTACCTTGTTATAAAAACTGTACCTAATGTGGGCTGGAGAGATGGCTCAGTCGTTAAGGTGCTTGTCTGCAATGTGTAAGAACTGGAGTTTGATTCCCCCAGTAGCTATGTTAAAAACAAAACAAACAAAAAAAAAACTGTACCTAATGATTATGTTTGAAATAGTGCTTTTAAATTTCTAAAACTCTACAGATATATTTATGGATGTGTACTTACATACAGAGACATATGTGCTATGAATGCATGGTAAAAGGCCTCAAAACATTTATTTTGAAATATAAACAATATTAGCTTTATTACACATGATAAAATGTATCTTTTTATGCAATATTTTTCTGTATTGTTTGAAATTTCACCCAAGAATGACCCAGTTAATACTACTGTAATCAAAGTAATTATTAAACTTAAAACAATCTAATTGATATAAGGACATGTTTATTCAATTTACTCTTTATGTGATGTTGATATATTTTTTTAATTTTTTTCTTTATTTGAGAGGGAGAAAGAGAGAGACAGAGAAAATGGGAGTGCATGGGCAAATGAACTCCAGACACATGCACCACCTTGTGTATTTGGCTTACATGGGTCCTGGGGAATTGAACCTGGGTCCTTTGACTTTGCAGGCAGTGCCTTAACCACTAAACCATCCCTCCAGCCTTGATGTTGATATTTATTTGGAAAAGTATATGCTACTTATACTAACAATGACTAGAAATTAAGAAATGATTATATTATATATGGTAGAATTAAAATCTCAGCCCATGAGATGACTATTGGACAATTACACAATAAAATAAAATAAAACATATTGACACATAATTCCATAACCAATGTCCTTTTTCTGCTTTGATATCTTTGTTAAGTAGCTTATACTTCTTTCCATGTTTTGTAATTTGCTACTCAGTCCTGTCATGTTTAAATGGCTGACTAGCTCCTGTGATTAAATATATATATAATATACAGTTTATATATATATGATCACAGTGTAAAATCTTGGTATCCAGAATCCTTTTTTTTTTTTTTTTATCATTCTGTTTATTCACACTGATATCTATCCAAGTATCCACCACTATATTCAGGCATGGGTTCTGGAGCAGACCCATTTCTAACCCAAGTGTCATATCATTATACCCAAAGTAATACAGAAATGCAACCTGAACAAATTGTCACTTGGAAAGAACATGTTTGTTTCTTCAGGGACTCTTAGGAAAGAATCTTATGGCAAGGGAGGCTCCTGCTGGAATTGAAAGGGATGTTCTGACCTTAGTTTCCTTGAAAATATCATTAGATTCAGTTTAACAAAGGAAACCTTTTCAATATAAGCATTAGACAACAATCAAGATTCTTTATGATAAAATATGATATGAAATGATTCTGTTCAGACAAATTTAAGGCTAGCACAATTCCAGAGCTTGATTGCTCATGAGATAATATTTCAAGCTTCCAATCATTCCATTTTAAAATACCTCAAGTTTACAATGATGAATCTAAAAATGCACTAACAGATCCTATTCATTCAACTCTAGTTCTGGAAATGGCATCTGCCTTAGAGCTATAAAAATAACAGATGATTTTTTGATAGCTTATCAGTTAACAGACTGCTTAGTTGGGGTAGCACATTTTTATGCTAATGTCAGCAGAGACAGAGAAGGAAAGAAAAAGAAAGGAAATAAAAACAGAGGCTAGAGAGAGATTTAGTCTCCTTTTGCTCAGATAATGAGGGATTTTCTCTTCTGTCTCCTCCTATAGAAAGCAAGGTGGGGACTTTAGTGACTTGGTGTTTATACTTAAAACAGATCTTAGGAGTAGGTCAGGAGAGAGAGTAATAAACTATGATTTCATGATTGAATTCAGTAAAACATGCTGTATACCAGGCACAAAATAAAGAAGAGCCTTCATGGATAAATAATACTGTTGGTGTGCTAGTAAAATAAAAAAAACAAAGATGCATTTAAAAGCTTGTATGAGATTTTGGTCTTAACATTAAGACTTCAATTAATTAATTCTGATAAATCAAACCTTCTCAATTAAAAGTTATCATAAAAGCCCTAAATGGTGATTTTGTATTAATATATATAAACAGTTTAGTAAATCATAGAGCCATAGAATTTTCAAAGAAACCTACAATTCTTCAGGCTCACCTGTCATCTATTGTGCACCCTATCTTCAGCAACATAACAATAAAATGTAATAATTATTAATAATATACATTTAAATTTTAAAACCTATTTGTTATGTTCTAAATTCTACTAATACTAATCAAGTGGATAATTGTGGAGGGTTTATAAGAAGAGTGGTTTCACTTGAAGGGATCAACAAGGATAAAATTCAGCAAGAGAATCAAGAGAAAAATGATATTTAGAAATTGTAAGTAATGGGCTGGATAGATGGTTCAGCAGTTAAAAGTGATTGTCTACAAAGCCTAACCACCCAAGTTCAATTCTCCAGTGTCCACTTAAAGTCAGATGAACAAAATGGAGCATGCATCTGGAGTCCATTTTCAGTGGCTAGAGGCCATGGTGCCCCCATTTTCTCTGTTTGTCTCTCTTATATCTTTGTTTGCAAATAAAAAAATAAAAATATTTAAAACATATAAGTTGTTAGTAGTAAATAAGTACTTTACTTAGGGCAAAGAAAACCATGTTGTACTTTCAAAGAACTTCAAGGAGTCCAGTGTATGAAAACAAATTAACTTTAGCTAGAAGGTTAAAAGAAAACACCTTGTATACACCATCCATGGGTAGTCACAAAAACAATAAATCAACTGAACAAGGAGATACTAGTTCACTTCTAAGTAGATTATTTTGATGATTTTTGAAATTAATTTGATGAGATGGTTATATGATTACATTCAGAAAGAGCCCAGAATGAGACTTCCCCTAGATAATATGGATAATAGTATTTAGTATGTCATATAAAATACACTAAAGTGCTAAACAGCTATGGTGACAAAGATGAAGGAAGGAAAATGATATAAGACACTGTTAGTGTATAATCTTTATTTATTTTTGGGGGTTATTTTATTTTGTTTTATTTTAAAATTTTAATTATTGTTTTTTATTGACAACTTTTATACTTACATACAAAAAAACCCACCTGATATTTCCTCCCCTCCCCCCATTCCACTTTAGAACTCCAGTCTCCATCATATTCCCTCCCTCTCTCCATTAGTCTCTTTTAATTTGATGACATCATCTTTTTCTTCTATTTTGAGGGTCTTGCGGAGGTATTGCTAGGCACTGCAAGGTCATGGATATCGAGGCCAATTTCTGTCTGGGCAGTTGCATTGTAAGAGGTCATACCCTTCCTTTGGCTCTTCCATTCTATCCACCCCCTCTTCCGCAATGGTCCCTGAGCCTTGGAGGGTGTGACAGAGGTGTTTCAGTGCTGGGCACTCTTCCATCCCTTCTTCTCAGCACTATGTTGCTTTTTGGGTCATCCCAGTGGTCATCGCCATCTGAAAAGAGAAGCTTCTCTAACCAGAAGTGAGAGTAGCATTAATATGTGAATATGAACATTAAGTGTAGTGCTTTCAGGGCAGCTTGGTGGGAATAAAATATACATTTAATCAGACAAGAGCAGGCTTATACCCCTAAGGCTCATGACCTCACCTACCATAGACTTTTACTTAGGTTTTTCAGTACCAGGTATGTATTCCCTCCTGTAGAGAGGGCCTTCAGTCCAATTATGGAGCAGTTCGTTACCCCAAGAGTAGACATGCCACTATTGCACCTGTTCAGTCATTGGGCCTGTCTGGCCAAACTTGAATATTCAGCATCCACTGTTTTCACTGTTGATGGCTTCTGTCTCCCAAACGCTGCGTGCAGTGCAGCTTTTTCCAGCTTTCAGTTGGCTGGTCTATAGGGAGAAGGTTTTCTGCTCCACACCAGCTTGCTTTCTCAGTGACCTTGCCTCTCAGGCAAGAGATGTCTTCAGCAATAGGGTCTTACTATCTGTTTCTCAAGGGAAACCAAGGGCTTTGGCAAAAGCCTTTAATGTTTTGGAGGCTACTGGGACCTCCTTGGCCAACAACTCACTGGAAGGTATCCCATCCCAGGTACTGAAAATTTTCTAGTAACAGTCTACAGCTTCTAGACATGCCCTTATTCAAAAAAGTAATTTTACATATGTCTTATTCACAATATCTTGAGTTAATCTTTAGTTAATCTTGAGTTAATCGCCTGAGCTGGCGACCCAATGACTGAAGAGCTGTGAACCATTAGGATGAAGATGAAGATGAAGATGAAGATGAAGATGAAGATGAAGATGAAGGCAAAGCCATGAAGGGAGGATAATAGGGTTGAGGTCCCCTACAATTAAACTGACACTCCCCTTTCACTCTGGAAAACCCCTATTTTATAGGATCCAGAGAAAAAGTCTCTCCCTTTTTTTTTTTTTGACTCTTATTTTTTCATTTATTTTCTTCTTGCTATATCTGTAGTAGGAATTAGATTTTATATTGATTTTTTTCTTTAAAAGCCCTCCTGTTTGTATTTTTATTCCCCTCATTACATTTTCTTAATATTGTTTACATATTTTTCCAATTATTGGACAATCTTGTTTTTAAATTCTATTGTTGCTTCTTCATTTCCTTTATAACAGTCTTCTGCATTTTTTTAAATTTTCCTTTATTTTATTTAATCTTGCTTCTCTTCTATTTTTCCCCTTTCCACATCTCTTTCCCTTTTCACATGCATTTACTATTTCTAAATTTACCTTAAATAATTCATTTTTTTTTCTTTGTGGTACAGGGGTTTAAACCTATTAGGCAATCAATTCTATAATTGAGCTTTATGCCTAAATATTTTTACTTTTTATTTTAAGAGAGTCTCTAAGCTGCTCAAACTGACCCCCAACTAACTCTATCTCCCAGGCTAAATTCAATTATGTATCTCTCCCACTTCAGCCTCCCAAAGAGTTGAGATTATAGGCCTGAACCACCAAGTCTGCCTTAATAATTGTGACCATCATAGGATGCTTTTAATTTTGCCATTTTTTGTTCTATGGTCATTGATTACATATAAATGACCCTTAAATGATATCAGGTATATTTCCATGTCTGGTTCAGTTTGGTATTGTTGAATGAGTTTGTTTTCTTCTGTGACAGACATTAGGGACCGGGCCCTCAAGAATAGGCTCCCCACTTAGAAGATCTACCTTCAGATTAAAAAAAAAAAAAGCCACCTAAGAGGTATATATCAAAACCAACAGAATGTTTAAATCTTAATGAATAAACGACACACAAAAATCACAAGAGAGAAAGATGAAACACTCCTCCATAATAAGTTCATAACTAATTAATCAGTGAGTTTGAAGAGCTAAAATGTTGAATGAAAAAAGGAAATAAATTCAGTATCTGGAGAGGAAAGTTGGCAACATAGATGAGAAAAACAGCAACATGGATAAAAAGTAATCAATATGGATTAAAGTGAACAACATGGGTGATAAACTTAGAAAGGGATTAAAATTTTCAAAAATGAAGAAAATCAAAGAGAAATATTGGAAATAAAATACATGATGAATCAACTTTTTTTTTTATAAGCACCACCAATAAGCTAGAGCAAATAGAAGGATATCAGGAATTGAAGACAAGGTCAAGGAAATACAACATTCAAACACCAATCAAGAAAAACACACACACACACAAACACATCCAAGACCACAACTTCTAGGAACCCTGGAATATGATCAAACCTAGGAATCCATGTGTAGAAGAAGGAACTGAGATTAAAAATCTAAAGGCTTAGAAAATGTATTCAGTAAAATTATCACAATCTATGGAGAGAAAATTGACTTACAAGCAACAGGAGAATTTAGGACCCCAAATAGACATTACCAAAAAGAATCTCTCCATGATATATCTGGTAGTTTGAACATAAAATGTTCTTCACAGACTCACATATTTGAATACTGCATCTCTAGCTAGTGACATTGTTTGGGAAGAATGTGCAAACTTTATGATATGGTGCCCTAGCTGGGGAAATGTGTCAACAGGGGCAGGCCTTGAGGCAGTACAGCCAAGCCTTACTTAAACTGGCTACTTCTTTCTTTGTGATGTGAAGATATGACCCAGGCTTCCTTCCCAGGCCTACTCTAATTTCCTCACTGTGTTGAAATTTCTCCTCAAAACTCTAAGGCAAAATGCATGCTTTTCTTCACTAAGCCATTTCCGATTAGATATTTTGTCCTGGCCATGAGAAGATGACTAATACAGAAAATGGTATTAAGAAGTAGGGGCCTTGTTGTAACAAACTTGACTATATGGTCTATAAGGTTTTGGTACACAAATGGATATGAAAGGATAAAAAGATCCCAAAACAATATGAATGACAGACTTCACCACATTCTCATCATATACAGGTCATTCTGCCAAAAAAATCAACAAAGAACATTTACAGCTGATCTGTTCCACAGGTAGTCTGGAATTAACAAACATTAGAGAATATTCCACAAAGCAGATCTAGAGTATACATTCTGTTCAGCAGACAATGGAACTTTTCTAAAGTAGTTGAACTATCAGGCTATAATATGTCTTAGCAATACAAAAATGTTGAAATAATTACTGAATTTATCATATCAAAGTTGAAAAAACACTTGAAATTGATACCATTAAAATCATAGAAACTATACAAATGTTTAAATATTGAGCAATACTCTAAGTAATTATCAGTAACCCATTGAAGAAATCAGGGAGGATTGTAAAACTTCTGAGAATCAGATGAAAATGAAAATACAACATACCAGAACCATTGGGATATAGCAAAGGCAGTACTAAAAGAAAAAAAAATAATCTATGAGTGCTTACATCAAAAGAGATTTCAAATAAATAATTTAGTGAAGAACTCCAAGATCTTAGAAAAAAATGATTAAATGCAGTAGTTGGAAATAAATAATACCAGACAGTAATTAGAAAACAGAGACTAAAAAAACACTACTCTAAAATGAATCAAAAAGCCAAAGTTGATTCTTGGAAAAAATAAGCAAAATTGACAAACCTTAACCAAAATAAACAAAAGAAAAAGAGATAAGACCTAAATTATTATAATTAGAGATAAAAGAGGGAACATTACAAATATACTAATGAAACACAGAAGATCATTAGGGAAAACTTTGAAAACTTATATTCCAACAAACAAAACAAAAAAAAAAAACCCTTGAAAATCTAAAAGAAATAGGAAAATTCCTAGACACATATGATTGACCAAAATTAAATCCAGAGGATATAAGCGACTTAAAAAGATCTATAACAAGCAATAAGATTGAAGCAGTAGCAAAATGTCTTCCAACAAAGAAATACCCATGACTGGATAGTTTGCTGCTAAATTCTACCAAGTCTTTGAAAAAAAAGATTTGACCCCAGTGGTCCTAAAATTGTTCTATAACACAAATAAAAGCAATACTATCTTCTAAACTCATTCTATGAAGGCAGCATTACCATAGAAACAAAATCAAATAAAGATGCATCAAAGAAAGAACACTAAAGGTCAATTTCCCTGATATACCTATATGCAAAATTTTTCACCAAAGTACTTGCAAACAAAATTCATGAACATATTAAAATCATCATATACCATGTCCAAGTTGGTTTTATTCTAGGAATATAAAGATGATCCAATATATATAAACTAATAAGTGTGATATAGAACATTAATAGACTTAAACAAAATGGAATGATATCTGAAAGATGGATAAAAGGTCCTTGACAAAGTTTATCATCCCTTCTTTAAAGACTTGAAGAGGTTATGAATAGAAATAATATTCCTGTGGTGGTTTGAGTGAAGTGTCCCCCATAAACTTACATGTTCTGAATGCTAGGCTCCCAGCTGGTGGCTATTTGAGAATTGGAGCCTCCTGGAGGCAGTGTATTATTGGGGCCTGGGTTTGTGGGTTTTATAAAGAGCTTCCCCTTGCCAGTTTTTGGTACACTCTCCTGATTCTATTGTCTACCTGCTGTTGTCCAGGAGGTAATGTCCACCCCCTGCTCATTTTCACTTGCCATCATGGAGGTTTCCTTTGAGTCTGTAAGCCAAATTAAACCCTTTCCTCCCACAAGCTGCTCTTGGTCAGGTGTTTTCTGCCAGCAACATGAAGCTGACTGCAACAATGCCACAACATAATAAAAGCTAAATATGACCAGCCTGCAGCCAAAATATTAACTGGGCAAAATTGAAAGCATTTCCTCTATGACAAGGATGTTCATTCTCTCCATCTTTTTCAATACAGTGCTTGAAATCTTAGCTAATGCAGTAAGACTAGAGAAAGAAAGAAAAATGATATAAATAAGAAAGAAAGATGTCACATTAGCCCTATTACAGATGACATGACCCTAAAGATTTAAAAAGTCTTGGATCTGGTAAATGATTTTAGGAAAGTAGCAGGATAATAAAAAAATCAATAGCTTTCCTATATGCCATCAATGAACTTGCCACAAAAGAAATAAGGGAAAAAAGTCATTCACAGTAGTTATTAAAAATACCTAGTCATAAATATTAACATGATGGTGAAAGACTGCTTTAGAAAAAATGTTCATACACTGAAGAAAGAAATTGAAGACACTATAGGATGAAGAAATTTCCCATACTCGCTGGATTAGCAGAGTTAATGTTGTGAAAATGGCTATATTACCAAAAGTGATCTACAGATATGTAAGCACAAAGTAACCCAAATAGACAAAGAAATCCCAATCCTAAGCAGGAAGAGTAATGCTGGAAGCATCACAATATCTGATCCCAAATTATATGACAGTCATAGTTACAAAGCCATCATAGTACTGGCAAAATATAGCCAGACACATAGAATAGAATAGAGATCTAAAAATTAAACCCACACAGCTAAAATGTTATCAAATCATACATGAAAGAAAAGACAACCTCTTCAACAAATGTTGCTGGGAAAACTGGTTATCTACATGCAAAAAAAAAAAAAAAAATGGCTCTAGGTTCATATCTTTCACCTTGAGCAAAATACAATTCAAAATGGATCAAATATCTTAATGTAAGACTAAAACTATGAAACTGCTAGTACAAAACATAGGGTAAACACTTTAAGGCATCCATAAGGAATTTCTTTTTTTAAAAAAAATCTATTTTTACTAATTAATTTATGAGAAAGAAATAAAGGGAGAGAGAGAGAATGAGTATGGCCAGGGCCTCTAGCCACAGCAAATGAACTCCATATGCATGTGCCATCTTGTGCATCTGGCTTTATGTGGGTACTGGAGAATCGAACCTGTGTCCTTAGGCTTCACAGGCAAGTGTCTTAACTGCTAAGCCATATCTCCAGCCCTAGGCATGGATTTTCTGAAAAGTACTCTAATAGCTGAAGAATTAATTCAAGAATAAACATTCAGGATTACATGAAATTATGTTTCTGCACAGCAAGACCAAACATCAAAACAGTGAAAAGAGCCTACAGAATGGGAATATACTTTTTCCAACATTACATTTGATAAATATCTACAATCTATGGAAGCAATTGCCTTCTTATTGCTAGGCTAAAGCACCTGACCAGAAGCAGCTTATGGAAGGAAAGGGTTTGCTTTGGCTCACATTTCAAGGAGCAGTTGAATCACGGCAGGGAAATCATGGCAGGGGTGGACAACTGGGCATCACCTCTCCACAACATCAGGAAGGACAGAGTAGGGTGCCTAGCATTGGTAAGCATGACTGGATCACAAAATCCCAAGCCCTGTTCCCAGTGACCTCCCTCCTCTAGCAAGGCTCTGCCTCCCAAAGGCTCCAATGGCTGGGGATTAAACACTAAGTACTAATCAAAAACAAGCCAGGCGTGGTGGCACACACCTTTAATCCCAGCACTGTGGAGGCAGAGGCAGGGGGATCGCCATCAATTCGAGGCCAGTCTGAGACTACATAGTGAATCCCAGGTCAACCTGGACTACAGAAAAACAAACAAAAAACACGTCTGACTATAAGGACATTTTATGTTGAAACACTCCTAAAAGAGTACAAACTTACACATGAAAACCACCACCACCATAAATCACCAAATGAACAGATGGTATTCAAAACAAGAAATATAAATGGTCAGTGGATATTTGAATAAATGTTTACCAAGAAAATGCAAATTAAAATTAATTGAGATTCCATATCATTCTAGGAAGCCTGGCAATCACCAAGAAAACAAATAACAATAAGTGCTTGAGAGAATCTTGTGAAAGAAGAACCTTTATACACTGTTGATGGAAATGTAAAGTCAGTATGGAATTTAATATGATTCTTCATTTAAAAAAAACCTACAAATAGACGTACCATATGTACCATATGACCCAGATACACCACTCCTGGGTATTAGCTTAAGGAACCTAAGGGATTGGCATAACAGAGAGATACTTGCACATGCATGCTTATTGCTGTACTATTTACATTAGCTAAGTCACAGAAGCAGCCTAGATGCAGACCAGCAGGTAAGATTGGATAAAGAAACACAAATGCCCCTCCACACACACACACGAGTTATGTCATTTGTAGAGAAATGAATGGGATAGAAACTTAATATTAAGCAAATAATCCAGGCTTGCTGATAAAGGTAAATACTGTGTTTTATCTCATAAATGAAATCTAGATGTAAGTATATAGGACATATAAGTAAAGAGGAGGCTATGAGAGAGGGGGACATGTCGAATGTGTAGGTAAGAGAACAAGAAATGGTAATAGGACAAAATTTAAAATGCCATATTTTGGGTCATATTACACAAAACGTCATGAAAACAGAGCAGTACTTTTTAGGGGAGGAAGGGAACCAACAAGTAGGGAAGAGAAATGCTGGTAATAGCAGGATGAATATGAGCAAGGTACAAGGGCAAATGTATATGAAAATATATTGAAATCCATTAATTGGTGCACTCAATAAAATGATTAACTTTAAAATGCTACTAATGTATATACCCAACTATAGACAAATCAGTTAATAATAATCTTGTTTGTTCTGAGTTCATTCCGACCACCTCAAGGTCTATCAACCAGTGACTTTTTATAACAGTTCCCCTCACTCAGCATTCCCCTCACACAACTCTGACCATGATCCATTTTGACTTAGAGTGCTCCTTGGGGATTTTCACATAGTATAAGTAAGATCGCTACATAGAAGAAAAAGATATATCACTTACAACAAATGACTAGCATTCTGTTATTTCCCTACAGCTAATAAAGAAAATAAATTGATATGATAGGTAAGATACTGGAAAAATTTAATCCTAAAGAGGTTATTAAATAAATCTTTAATTTAAATAACTGCAACATTTATTATGTGCCATGGCCTCTTGAAATAACCTATCGTGCATGCTCACTAACAGATGGGAAAATGGAAAAGCCTGAGGATAAGTACCTTGGCCAGAGTAACGCTGTAGTGAACTAAAGGCCAACAATTTAAGTACAAATACATTTTTATTCTACCCACTATCCTCCTCATGGGACAAGAGAGGAAATCAAAGACCTTGAGTTGATTTACTCAGAAACACCCATGAATCACAGAATCAACACTATTGGCTTTCTGATTTATGGACCAGTATTTAAATACTTTCTGTTTCATGAGGCCACCAAAAAGTACTGAATAAGAGAGATTGTTCTTAACATTTGTTCAATTTGTGTTTAGAAATAGATAGGTTTAATATGTTGCTTTATACATGAGACTAGGGAAATTAAATACTTTTTAGTATCTGACAGCTCCACTCTTTATTATTGCTGATAAAACTGAGTGTAGCAATATGGCCATTGTTTTATAAACTGTACTTTCTGACTATTTTCTTAGGGAGCCTAATAGCTCTCTTATATTTAGACTTTCAAAATATCTACTCTTGGCATAAAATACTGCCAATATTTCTGGCTGCATTGAGGATATTTCCTTGATTTCCAAATTCTTTTTTTGGTAGTGAGAAAGGTTGGAAATAAAACAAGAGCTGCCAGCTTAGTGAGGGCTTTTTAAAAATACATATAACTTATCAAGGTGAAACCATTTCCTCTCTGTCCTCCCTCTCCTTTTCTGTCCTCTTTCTTGTTAATATATAAAACTTTATTAGTGCCTAAAAGAGTGCCTGACTTACCCTAAGCCTTCAAAAAATTTTGTCAAATAATGAATGTTATACAATGAATATTATTATGAAGAAAGTAGCTTTTCAAATTTTCTTCACATAAAAATGCATAAAACATTCCATTTTTTAAAAAATCATTTTATTTTTATGTTTGTTTAAGAGAGAGGAGAGAGAGATAGAGAGGGAGAAAATGGGTGTGCCAGGGCCTCCAGCCACTGCAAGAAAACTCAAGAAGCATGTGCCATCTTGTGCATATGACTTATTTGGGTCCAGGAGAACAGAATCTGGGTCCTTTGACTTTGCAGGTAAGTGCCTTACCCAATAAGCCATCTCTCCAGCCTGATTCCATATTTTTATAAAGACATTGTATGAGTAGTCCTAAGTGTATCCATGTGAACTTACTTTGTTTTCAAAGTGAGTAAAAACAAGTCTATCAATGTATCCACACAGTCCTTCATGTACAAGAATGTGTAGCCTTGTGGAGTCTGCAAAGTGTGAGGTTTCATGTTGAACCTTTGTGTATGAGATGGAGCATGAAGAATGGGCTAATAATTATACCTGCATCATAGCCATTGCCTTACCTCTCTTTCCTGATAGACAAACTCTCAGGGTTACTTTCTGAAGATACTAATGGTACTCAGCAGGGGAAGGTCTGGATACGACTCATCTGTGTTGGCCTTTTGTGAACTTTCTATGGGACAAGTGGAGGGAGGGGTACTTTCTCAACTCCTCAGCTCTTCTTTTACTGGTGATTTCAAGTTTATTTTCAAATTTGTCAATCTTCTTATTTTTCTAGGGTTGAGGGGGATGGATGGTGAAAGAATTAGATGATTAGATGATTTATTAGTCTATATAGAGGACATTGCCTCAAACCAATTTATATTATGGCAGGAGCCAAATTAGAATATCTACATTCTAATTATGAGTTCAATGGACTTTTCCACAGTCAGTCTTTGATTTCTTCCCTTCTAGTCTCAGTTGCTAAGAAGGTGCCAACAAGTACACCTGAGTCATGGCCTCTCACCATTTAACCATAGGTGTACTTCATCATTTTATCAACTCTATCAATTAGAAAATTACTCTTGACAACACACACACACACACACACACACACACACATCATATTATAAGTAGATGTATATATTAATTCAGTGAATATTTGGCAATGTCATCTTTTATTTTGAGGGGTCCTAAACTAGAACTTTAAAGATAAATAGGAAACTACCCCATTATCCAAGGAACCTCTAGGCAGATAGATGCAAGTGAAACATTGATATCTGTAGCAGGACCATGCGACCCTGTCTCAAACAGATACAAAACAAAACACTCCAACAGCAGCAAATAATTATAGTTTGAGTGGGACAATCTATTCATATCAGTTATGTAAATTGTATTTCCCATTTTTGTTGATAAATAGGAAATTCTTAGACTGAATTTCAAATTGCTACACAGTAGCTGTCCACTATTCTTTGTTATATTTTTTTAGAATTTTCTCCCATTCAGAAAAAAATAAAGCAGCCCATCAGATGGACCTGTTCTGATTTCTGTAACCCCTCAGTTGTTCAGATGAGATATGATCATTTCCACTTCATTCTGTGATAGTCAAGTCTATCTTGACTTGTAGTAATCTGGGCAAACAGCTGTATGCAGGGTTAAGTCCCACTGGTTGTCATCATCTTCTGTGTAATAGAGCAGTAGGTCTACATGACATTGATGAACATGGAAACTATGGCATGGTCTTTCTATAACTTGTTAGATTTTATCTTTTGGGACATTTTCTACCTTGGTTTGAATCATTGAAGTATATGTGCTGCTATAGTAGGTTCTCACAGACTCGTGTACAAATGATGGGAGTTATGGACTATCTTCTCATGCACGTAGGGGGCACCTTGAAGAGTACCCCTAAGGAGAGAGAATTGGAAAGGCACTGAATCAAGAAACAACTAGAGAAGAAAAACATTACACAAACTGACCCAGCTGTTTTAAAGTTTAAAGATTAACCTACTTGGTACAGATTATTGCATATTAAAGGCATTAATGTCAAAAGGATGTTTATTGGCAAAACCTTTGAAGAAATAGAAGGTTATTTTACCCAAAAGTCTCTGCTTTTTACTAATGTATATTTTAAAAACCCTATAAGAAAGGTAGTAGAAAAATTTATTATCACTATTTAGATTTAATCAAACTTCTTTCATAAAATCATCAATTTTTGTCTAATTGCAGGTTTAAATGAAAAACTCCCCTAAGGCATAAAGTTTGAAAGATAAACTATTTGAGCTTGTAAGTGAATCTTGTAAATGCTTATAAAATCCATGAGAGGATTTGCAGTGGTAAAACAAGTTGAATAATTCTGACACATGGAGTCTCCTGCACCTTGCATCCCTAAAGTACTGTACAGAACCACATAAATTCAACATATTCTGGGGAGATTATTGCACTTGTTTCCTGCAAAAACAAGTATAATTAAGTGACCTGTTAATACCCAAAATAAGGAAGAATATTTGCTTGCTTTGACTGTTTTTACAGGTATGGTCTCACTTTAGCCCAGGCTGGCCTTGAACTTACAGTGATTCGCCTACCTCAGCTTTCTGAGTGATAGGATTAAAGGCATGCACCTACTATACCCAGCTTCAACAAAAAAAAAATGTTTGTACTAGCATTATGTATAACAAAATGGAAGTCTGCTCAATTTCTGAATTTTATTATGAAATGCTTGATGCATTATATATATGTATATATATATATATTTTTTTTCAGCATACAAGGAAGAAAAATATTATGCCTACATACCTAAGGCCTTTGAAAACAATTATGCCATGTATACATTGTTGAATTCTAAAATAATTTACTACCTTGAGCAGATTAAAATTCAAGCTTTGCTTTTCCGAGTCAAGTGTCACAACGGAGATTTTTATCATAACATAACCCATGATTATAACTCTCTGACTTGCTTCACTTGAAAAGTTCATTAAACACAAATGTAGATGTGTTGCAAACAAATATACAATGCATAGTTGATGTACCTTTAAACCTGAGGGCTCTCTTCTACGTTCTTATCAATAACAGTCACGGTCTGAGTAAAAGTAACTAGACACAGTAGAGTGGATGTGGCTCTTAAAAGGAATGTGTTACTCCTTCCCATTCTACTGAATGAACTGTTAAAAGACCAAGAAGGCTGTCATAGAGATATCACAGGAAATATAGAACTCCAAGCCAAGGGTGTGTCCAATGGGGTTGGCATGCAATGACAGACCGCCCTCCCCACATGGAAAATCTCGTTACCCATCTGAGATATCACATAGCAGTGGCAGCGCTCCAGAGACAGAATGAGCTCCACCTGTTTGCAATGTGTTTAGCTATTAATATTTATGTAGTAATTCAAGGGAGTAAAAAAAAATGACAAAATGAACCAAGTTGTATCACTGTTGGTGCTTTTGAACCAAGATTTCTCAAAAAAAAAAAAAAAAAAAAGAAAAAGAAAGAAAAAGAAAAGGAAAAAAAAGGTAACAGCATGAATCTGTCCTTCACTGTGGCAAGAAATTGTGTGACATCCTTAGTATGCCAAGGATCATTGGAGAAGTGAAGGCAGTAGCCATGCCCTTGGCATGCCCAGAATTCTTATTCTGCCATAACTTAATAAGAAATGTACTATTTGTAGTTGTGCTTTTCGTATAAAAGCCATATAAATCAGCAAAATATATTCTCAAGTCCCACCAACATTAGCAAGCATTGTAAACAAAAAAATGCCACAAATTTGTCACCTCTTATCAGGGACAAAAGAAATAAAAAATGATATTTGCCTCCATCATGCCCCCCCAAATATTTTTATGTAGTGCTGTGACCATATGCGTGCCAGCAGACTCAAAAGGAGAGCGAGACAAGAAGGAGGGTGGGATGGAGGGAGGGTAATGGTGGGAGGGAATCAGAGGGTGGGAGGGAGGACAAGGGGGGAATACAAATTGGGACCCAAAAGGGAAAAATACTACAAAACCCTTTACTCTGAACAACAGGCTAAAACAGTGATCCTTCAGCAGGCCTACAAAGGGAATACTCGAACCACAGGAACCTGGAGAGAACATGATGAAGGCCAACTTTAATCTTGTCCTGCTTCTCTTTCTCTTCTCTCTCTCTCCCTCCCTTCTCTCTCTCTCCCTGTCCTCTCTATACTCACTTTCTCTTTTACATTATATATCTTTTTCCTCCCTCACCTTCCTAGGTGCAGACTTATAACTCCCAGTGCCAGCAAGGGTTAACTTCCACAATGAGCTGTTGATCTGAAACACCTACAAGGTTTCCCAAAAAAGACAGACTTCTGTCAGAGTACTCGGTGACCCACCAAAGGTTAATGGTAAGACCCTACTGTCGAAGACAGCATATGTGTGTGAGACCAAACACAGAGAGACCTGGCCAGAATATGGAAGAAGGTCAGTCCCCAGACAGTTAGCTAGTCTAGTACCAGAGGGTGCTACACGAGCAACTGGGGGAAAATGTCTGACATTGGTCCAAACAACTTGCAGTCTAAGATACCCAGCAGGAAACAATCTGACGTAATGCTCATACAAGTGCAGTAGTGGCAAACAGCCATGGTGGGTAACCAACTGCTCTTGATTTGGCTAATAAATCCATTCAGGGGAATGGAACTCATTGCTGGAACTAGGAAATAAGTCAAAGCCATGTACAAAAACTGAGCTCAGTCTCCAAGATCTTGAGGCCACCAAATGTGGGCTAGAAGAGAGCCAATGCATATAAAGTTCCCTCCAAAACATATATGGTTATCCCTTCTATCTAGTACTAACTTCTCTCTCTGTTGGAGAATTTGCTTATCTCTTTTCAGGTGGACAACGAACCTGAAGGAAGGATCAGCTAACCACACCTCACCAGCTGAAACCATAGAACAATGCAGGGGAAGGGCAAGAATACAGCACTCAAGGCGATCACAACACCAGAAAAAGGCTGAAGGAGATAAACACAGAGAACATCCAACTCCAATCATAAGCCAGATATCCAGAGACACAGAGGCTCCCAAAACCTCATCAAGGAAGCAGAACTAAAATGACCCCAATGTGGCTCAGGGAAACTCGCGGAAGAGGGGGCGGAAAGATTGTTAGAGGCACAAGTTGGGGCATTATGCACAGAGACTGGGGCCTATCCACCAGAACTCTTGAGCAAACTCACAATGCATGATAAACATTCCCCATTGATGAGGGCCCCTTTGAAAGTGGGAGGAAGGGGAGGAGGACAATGGAACCAATACTATGAATGTAAAATCAGAATAATATAAATAAAAAATATATATTGATTAAAAAAAAACAAAAAAAAAGGAGAGCATGATACTATTACCATTTTTCATGTATGTGACCTTTTGATCCACTGATACAGTAAAAATTTACATGAACTTTTAACCTACATTGTAGCTTTTAAAGTTTAGAGGGATTTTGTTAGAATATGGATAGAACATAAGCACCTAAGAGAAGAGGTGAGAATGCAGAGAGCTCCTGCCCCTCAGGAGGCTGGAGCTGGGTGAAGCCCAACTAAACCCCCAGATTAGAGTCTTTTCTAGGTTTGATATGGGGGCTGGACTAACATGTCCTTGTGCATGGTTTCTATATACATTGTTATCTTAAGGAAATTAACTATTTAAGTCAAATGAGAAAATGATATGGTCACCTATATCCTGAAATGGGTCTCTTGAGGATTTATCAGGCAGTATATAGCATAATCGCAAAGTTCAAGAATGGATCCAAGGAAATCTATCTTCCATTACTGCCTTTGAGCAATACGACTCACATAATGCAATATTCCTGGGTGTGAGGCTCAGACATCTCTGCATTCTTATCATGGTATATCTCAAATTAGCTATATGACTTCATGACCATGTTTATTATTTATTGAATGGGAATAATAATGTCTCACAAAATTTTGAGAATTGAGTTTTATGATATATTTAAAGTGCCCAGAAACTCTTTCCTTCTAAGATATTCTGGACTAGTACTAATTCAGAGTTCACTAATACAAGGCTAGACTAATTTTATTTGTGGAACTAATTTTATTTTATTTATTTCTACCATATACTTTTCCCAAGAGGACTAGAAATAGTGCACTGGATTACAGGATACTTCGGGCATATATAAAACACATATACATTAGTGTATAAACAATCCAAGCATAGTAGGTTGTATATATGGTGTACATGCATATATATACACACACACACCTACTATATGTGTGTATACATATAATATACACATATGTATATTATATATATTTTTTTAAAAAATATATAGTAATCATTCTAAGTACATTTGGATATACAAATGAAGTGAAGACCTTAGTTTTGAAGTTTTGATCTACACCAATAGATCTTGAAAAGAGCTTCTTTATTTTAGCATGTTCCAAGAACTCAGAGAAAATACCACTGGATTTAATTCCTGTGGGATCTACAAAATGGCATTTGCTTTCCTGTCAAGTTTCTTTCAATCTACTTGACCACTGCAAGTAAGCCTTGAATCACTCAGATATCTGAGTGATAATTTATTCTGAAGGACAACTCGAAATGTCTCTATGGCCCTTAGAGCAAAGAATTGCCAGCATTGTAGAGTGGTATCTAAGACCAAGATGGAATGGTTCTTTTGCCATTGGAGTTTAATATATAAATCCTAGAAAAGCTGCATTTACACTTCTATACCCTTTTCCTCCATACTGAAACTGACTTGCCATGCATTATATGGTCTCTCACAACAATCACAACCCCAGATCTTTCTAGAAAGTCCTTGTGGTTAGTTGGCTATCTTTTCTGTGTCAAGAAATCCTTTAATAGCATCTCATCTCAAGATCCTACTCTCTTTGGACCATGTAAATCTCCCTACCCTCACTGTTCATCACTCTCTCTCTCTAGTATTATCTTCTTTAGCTACTTTCAGCTCTGGTAACACAGTAGCCACTTTCTTTCATTCTTTCTATCTATCTATCTATCTATCTATCTATCTATCTATCTATCTATCTATCTATTTATGACAAAGAGTGAGAGAGAACAGGTGTGCCAGGGTCTCTAGTCACTACAAATGAACTCCAGACACATATGCCTCCATGTGCATTTGGTTTATGTGGAACCTAGACAATCGATCCTGGGTCCTTAGGCTTCAGAGGCATGCGCCTTAACCACTAAGCCATCTCTCCAGCCCATATCAATGGTTTTAGCCACTTACTAATCACAATTCTCCTCTTCCTTTTCTAATTTCTAGACCAGATACATCCCCTATTATATGCTGTTAATAAATGCTGTTAACTTTTCTATCATGACCTTATATTAGATATCACAATTACTAGTCAAAAATATTCTGCCCAATATGTCATAAGCTCAATGGAGATAGAGACTGTACCCACTTACTGCTGCCTTCTTCATACCTACCATTATGTATTCCTGGCTCTCAATACGTGTTAAATAAATATTTGTTAGTTAATGAAATGAATGAGTGAATAAATGAAAAAAAAAAAGCTTCCTCATAGGTTGAAATACCAGATAATTTCTTTTCAAAATGTAATTACTTTAAGTGATGATAATTTCATCATAATCCTGCATATATGGGCTTGAGCCTGAAAATATTTGCTTGTTGTGATAAAGATCCTCTACTTTAGGTCTACATTAGTATCACTACATCAGCTTTAGTTACCCCACTGGGTGTGTGTGTCCTATGGTATGCATCTGGAAAACCCCTGATAACATGGCTCCACCCACCATGAGTGGTCAATTATGGTTCCACATGTAATGAGAGTTATAAAGCACTTGATTACCTACCTGAGGCAAAAGTTAAGACCCTATTGCTGAAGACACCATCTGCTGTCCACACAGAGCATGGAGAGACCTGGCTGGAATCAAGAAGAAAACCAGTCCCCACACAGTTAGCCTATCTAGTGCTGAAAACCGCTCCATGAGATACTGGGGGAAAGTGGCCAACACGGGTCTGAGCAACCAGAGGTCTAAACTACTCAGAAGCAAACACTCTGACAAGATGTACATGCCAGTGCAATAGTGGTACACAACCTTGGTGGGTAACCAATAGCTTTCTGATTGGCTAAGAGATCTGCTCAGTGTAAATGAATCCATATCTGGAATTGGGAACCAGATCAGAATCCTTTGGAGACAAAGATTATGCTCTCCAGTGTCAAGCTCTCACTAGTCGTTGGATAAAAGAGGGATATTTATATATATATATATCAAATTCTCTCTAAATTGATAATTATCCTATTTAAGCTATGATGACTTCACTCTCCATTGGAGAATCTGTTCTTATTTTTCAGAAGGTAGCAAGACCAGAGGAGATAAACTACCCATCACACTTCAGCCAAGCCACAGCTGAAACCACAGAGGAACTGGTGAGATGAGCAAGAGTGCTTCTTCCATGCTGATCCTGACAATAAGTGCCAGGGTGTAGGAGACAGACCCTGAGGATACTCAAAACTTACCAAAGCAGAGATCCAGAGACTCCTAAGATCTCATCAATGAAGGATACTTAAAAGTCACCCACCACTGCTCAGGGAATATTATGGAAGGGTGGGGGGAATCTTAAGAGCCACAGGTTGCAACATCATGCCTAGAGGCATTCCCTTCTTCCCCAAATGACTGACTGCTGCTCCCATAACATATAAACCGCAAACCCATAGGGACTACCTGCAACTCCCACTGAGGAGGGTCCCCAATGGAGTGGGGACAGGGACAAGGGAGAAGAGGGTACCAATACATGATGTATCCATATGAAATATGTTGTTAAAAATAATAAAGATTTGTTTTTAAAAGGTGACAGATATCTGAAAGATATGTATCTCATCTGTTTCAGAGAACATTCCTGAGGTGGTGGTGTCTTTTGGTTTATCTCCACAGCCTCTTTGGTGTGTGTGTGTGGTCTGCTGAACACCTTTGGGCACTCAGCTAGTCTTGGTGTACCCTGCACTTCCTAAGTTAGCTCATTGTTGGAGTTAATGCCAATTTGATAGTGAACAAATTTTCTCTCTCTCATCAAATGCCAACTTCTCTGACCCTCTTGAATTAGTGATCATAACTCCTAACTAGTAGAAAAGGCTGTATGCAACAACCAGCTGTCTTAGCAGGAAGCAAAATAATTTGCTTTCTCAAGCTGGCTTTGAAAAGTGTATCAGCTGCCAGAAGGCCTCTGGGCTTGTGTATGAAACATCAAACACAGATATAACAATACACAAGAAAAAGAAATAACTTCCCAGAGCTGGCTTCCCATGAAGTAGCCAAGTGGGTTCTACCAGTGGGATTGAGTGAGTCATAAAGTCATCACTTTTTTCATCTATTAATAACTTTTTTACATGCAGGTTGAAATGTATGGGGGAGAGGGCAGAATGCATTGGAATCATTTTATGAATTAATATTTTAAAAAATCAATGCCACTAGTTTTCAAGTTGCTTCATACTATCTATAAGCATGACTTTTAAAAAAAATATTACATCTCAGAAAATATATTATCTTTAAGGATCCACAAAGAGTAAAATACCCCAGGTTCTCCGAAATGTTAAAGATGCTTATTAATTTAACACATAACTCTAGTAACTTAAAAATGTCTTTAACTTACTAGCTTCATTATACAACTATATTCTTATTTACTCTCTTGTTCATAGAGTAATCTAGAATTCATATTTCATGCTCTGATTAGTAAGCATAAACAATGCTTTTAAGATTTTCTTACCTGTGTATAATCAAGTCATCCAGCTACCAGTAATAGCAAATGTCACATATTTCAATGGTCTCCTTGGGACGTTTAATCTGTTTGCTTTATAAAGGTGATTTTATTTTTACATTAAAGAAGTATTAACATCATTAAACAGGCTCCCACTTTATGGTAACTGCAAATGTCACATTGATCCAGAAAGATAAGAAAATGTGCTCATCTTTGGAACAAGTATCTAAGGCATGAGCCGGCAACCCACACTATTTGCATTAAAAAACAAATTGTATAAATGCAGAAGATTGATGTACCATCTGTCCATGTCCTTCACTTTTCTGGCTCTTCTGTGTTGAGATATTTTTATGGAATAGTTACGTTTATTATGTTGAAAATGAGCCACAGGTTAAAAAAGTTTATGATGGGTAATCTAACTCCAAGCTACTGGCTTACTATATTCCAGGTATTAAAGCTTGCACAATGTTTTTTATATTCAGGGCTATTAAATATATCACTTTATCATTTACATAGTCTGATGTTCAGACCTAAATAAAATGTATACAAAACTATAAAGGATGTTTAGGACCAAATCCAGAATATCTTATTAAGATCCCTTTTGGCAAGACGAATAAAATTGTCCCTTAAATATCAATGACTTCAAAAACCACTGGCAGTAGGCTCCACTTTGCTGTGTTACTCCAAATGAAAACAAAGGAGTAAAGCAGTGCAAATAGATATTTTCTAGGGAGGAAGGACTTAGGGATTTTAAAACATCCACCAAAAATACTTTCTTCTTTTAAATTGTCATATGAACATCTACTACCATGTATCAACTTAAATTCATTTTCCTTCTGTCTTCTTTTACACTAACTGCAAAAATATTTGATTCCATCTTGAAATTGCAAAAGAACTTGCAATAAGTATTCCCCTAGCTGAGGTTTAGAGTTCCATTGTTAAGCACGTTACACTTTTTGATAACTGGACAAGGGATGTGTGTGTGTGTGTGTGAGTGTGTGTGTGTGTGTGTATTGTTTTTCGATAATAATCACCTTCTGGTGGCAGCTGTTTTGGATACTTGAGGTCAAATTTTTTCCTACAGTTCTTTTTCAAACTCCATAGTCTGCTATAGTGGTAACTTACTAAATCTTGCTGTCTTCTGAGTGTGAATTTATACTTTTGTTATCCTTGATGTTTTTTTAGAAAAATAAATGGCCCAATTTTTTTAAAGAAGAAATTTCACTGAATTTTTGACCAACTTTAAAATGTTTAGGAACTGAAATAAAAAATTCTACAGCATTGATATCTTTCATACTTGCCCAAATGTCCCTGATTGTTTTTTTTTAAATTCCAAACCACAAGGAGTTTCTGAAGCTGGAAAAGATGTAGGATTGTCATAACAATACTAATTCTCATTTCAGTCCTTGATCAAAAAGCCACATTGGAATCCCTTGCCACAGTATCAAAACTAAACATCTGTCGTGCAAATTTTTATCTAGCATGGGTAATATATTTCTCTTTCAATAAAATATTACTTGTTTTAATTTTTTTACAAGTGATATATAAAAAAACATGAAATTATCTGTTAAGAATCTCAAACTATAGCTCGTCTGCGCAGTCACGGAGGTCCTCTTTGATTCTCCAGAGTCTAAAGAATCAAAGAAAATTTCTAAATGAAGGAAGAATGATCAAAGATAGAAACTGAAAACAGTAAAGGAATCAGAGTAGAAAGAAGTGCTGGTAAAGATGTCCTGGAAGAAGAGGAGAGTTGACAACACAGAAGAGAGCACTATGGAATGTTTTAGAATGCTTACAATAGCAAAGGCATAGCTTACCTGATAGTAAAATTAGGAAACAATTATGAAAGGTTCACACAGTCAATACACACTAAAGAAAGAAAAAGGAAACTAATCACCTGGTGTTTTTAATGTTAAAATTAAATCATGCTTTGAATCCTCATTTTCCTCAATTGCAACTTTTTCTTAGAATTGTTTTTCATTTAACCCTAGACAATAAATTGGTCTGCCCAATGACTTCCAGACTCCCAGGATAAAGCTGCAGATCAAGTTGGAAATGTGATATGGAAAACATTAGTAAAATAGAGCCTTTGCTCATTATAGAACATACGTGACCTTCACATTGTATATAGAAGAATAAAATGCTGTAATATAATCTTCCATAACATTATATAAAGGTCAGAAACAATTCCTGTAAACCCACATTTATTCATGGAAGGAGTTGAGTCCTCCTTAGAAATAGCGATGGTTAAACAATTTTGCAAATACCACTGGTGTAAATATATAGAAAAATAAAGATACCTGATGATTTTTGTAATTTTTAAAATTTAGAAGATTTTCATTTTGCAACCTGAAATTGATCAATGAAAAGGCTAGAAGTTAATAGTCTGGCTTATTCTTCCTTATCTAATTTCATAAATCCAAGACAAAACTTTCTGTTGTTTTTTTCTTGTCTGAAATTTTCTTTATATAATAACTCCAAATGCATTTTGTCTCAGTGTACCACAGTGTGTTCAAGTCTTTCCTGTTCACATGAGAAGGCACTCACTGGATTGCAGGGACCTGCAACAGAAAATGGATCACGGCACTTCTTTCTGAATAGACAGAAGCAGGCAGTAGTCTTGTCCTAACCATACTCCATATCCTAGTGGTGAATTTTTTTTCTTTTATGCCAAACACACTAAAATTTTAGTTTGTTAAACTTTCATTCTGTTCTCTTTATTTCGTTCAGAAAGTATATTTGACACTATTCTTTCTTTTTTTCATTTAAAAATAGTAGTATACAGTTGCAAACTATTGCTTATATCAAGTATGTACTACACATTAAGTTATCTTTTGGATACTTATTCTCTTTAAATCATGTACATTTCTTTGAAAGCAAGCTCAGAGAGCAATATGTTTTAGAAGATGTAAAAGTAGGAGTCTCGACTGGTCATTACATTTTCTTCTTTGTAGTAAATTTGTGTTATTTTTACATAACTTCCAAAGTGTGACTTACTGGGGATTTTCAGGAACTCTTATTTTCTTGATTAGAAGGCCCTAATGAGAGTAAATTTGTATTTGCACTGTTAGGCCTGCAGTGACTTTGGTCTAAAACCATAGCAGAACTGTTATAAACCCCTTAATGCAGAATAGAATGCCCTTGAGATCAGTAGAAAATTCTTTCATTAAAACTATACTGTCCACAACTATCTGGTAAAGTATCTGGTTTTATTAGCATGAAAGTTTCAACAGGGATGCTATACTTTGTCTTAAGAAAGACAAAGAACAGGAGAGACAACTCTTCCTGCTTTCTCTGTTCTTCCCTGGATGTTAGATTAAGCTCCACTGATATAATGCCAAGATCTGGTTTTCCTTTCTAAAAAGAAAATCCCCAGAGAAGCTATTTCATTTTATCCAAAATATAGACCAAAACTATGTTAGAAAATAAAATTTAAAGTAGTGTGTTTTTTTAGGTTGTGGAGCTTAGATATTAAAGTTAAGATTTTTTTCATCACTGTGAGTGCAATAAATAATGTACATGCATTTGTTGTTTTTTAGAAGAAGGAAATGTGGAGAAGCAAATGAATTGATATAAATATAAAAACACTAAATATAATAGCAAGCCTGGTGAATATTTTTAAATGTATGTATGAAATTTTGGTAAGATTGACATGTTTTGAGGAAGTATGGTAAGTAGAAAGATAGCTCTGTCTAGCTCTCCTCAGGCTTGAGGTTACTCACCATCTAAGATCATCATGATAAGAAGTGCCTTTTAAAAATGCATTCTCAGATTCAAAAGACAGAAAAGAATTCTGTGGTTTGGGGAAAGAATCTCTCACTGCCTAACAGGGAGCAACTGGCTCCTCAACACAGCGTGAAATCCTCCTACCGCAAGTTCTCATACCAGCTCTTGTTCATACTGATCAAATAACTTACCATCGATGAAGGGAAATAATTCATTTTAATTGACAACAAAAATAACTATCTCAAAAAACTCATACAATAACTACAAAATGAAGTGTATGCTGATGTGGTACGGTGAAAGTCAGCCAGCTGCCTGTGTTTGTTAAAGGACCATAAGTAACTCCTCCGGGTTTAAAAAAAAAAAATGTAGCTCAATTGACTGACTGCTTCAGCTTCATGGGCAAGAGAACACAGGACATAGGGCAAAGCATTTAGTATTTGTTCCTAGGACAATTAAATATTGTACAAGAATATTTGAAATCATTATTGCTTCATTTTTCATCTTTTTTACATGATTTATAAGTAGGCCAAATAAATTTTCTCCAATTAAGCCTTAAGGTGGAGATATATATATATATATATACATACTTAGAAAAATACTTAGAAAAAACATATCAAATTAGAAATGTCTTAATTAAACATACACACATATAGACATAAGTTAAATAACAAGGCACAATTTGTGGGTTTGCATGCATATCATGAATAAGGTCATATTTTCTCAAATACTAGAATTATAAAAGCTGATATTTGTAATATCTATGGTTAGTGGATTTAAATATTCCTAAAGTAAACTCTATTTTTTATGGGGAGATTTTACTTAAACTGGCAAGAAATTATTTTTTGCATGTGTTTTAATGAGATCTATTTAAATTATTTTTTTCAACTTATTTAAAACCTTCTGTACTTTTAAAACAAAACTTATAACAACTTTCCTTTAGTTTGAGGAAAATAGGAATTTTGACTTCCAAAGGTCAGAAGAACCTTCTGAGCACCATCTTCTCATGTTATATATAAAATATTCACATCCGGCTGTGTCCTTTTTTTATACTATTGCCCCATACTGTCGCTGTGCACAAAACCCTGGGAGTTGTGTACTTCTGCTTTGTGAGCACGGGGGCGGGGGGTGTCTCCTTCCTCTCACTCATTAAGCCACGAAGTTAAGCTCTGAATTATATAGAATATAAAATTAGATATTGTCCCTACCCAGTGGGCTCACAGTATCTCCAAATTTGCTGTAAAATATGTCTACATATTGTATAACAGATGCACTTAAGTGCTCAATGTCTGGAGATAAATCTATTATTGACTTCATCCTCTCAACCTTTCCAATTTCCTTTATCATTTGTCAGCTCTCTTCATGTATATGCCCAGGCAGATTGGTAACTTTAGAGTATTACTATAGTTTTCTCAGAGATGCCACCATTCAAATCAGCTATGACAGATTTTACTCCTATGCATTGAAGGCATTAATAACTCCCTTGCAACCAACCCATGTCTCTCTGCGATGGCACAATACTAGATATTCAAGTATGTTCTATCATATCAGCATTTCTTTTGCCTTGTTAGAAAACTAAGAATTCTGTCCACTTTAAAATATTTTCCAATTTGTCTTCAAAAATAATTTTCTTTTCTTGTGGGTTGGAGAGTTAGCTATTAAATTAGATATAGTCAAAATACTGGAAAAGACACAGGTGGCTTTTAAGCTGTGTTTTAATACATTCTCATGGTGTTTTATTTTAAAACGTTTATAGATAATGTGAATGAACCTTTGCATTGGCATATTTATAGCTCAACAGACCTATATATGATGCATGCAGTTTGTATATTTCAGCATGTAAAAGTTTTATTTATTTGATAGGTTAGTTCTACCTTATGTACATTAATTACAGAGAAAATTTTTTTCCAGACATATAGGTAAACATCTTACTCTACAAGACAGTAGTTTATAATATTATTAATGTTAAAATTCCATAATTTATTCTCCAACTAATTTAAAGCCTGGGAATAAATACAGATAATATTCCTTCACAGTTGAGAGTTGAAATGTGTTCTTTAGAGTTACTGAACACAACTTTTATCATTTTTAAAATAAAAGTTTTATTTCTAGTCTTAAAAATAAAACAAGAAAAACATAAAAATAAAATGTCTTTTCCTTCCCTCCCTTTTTGTTTATCCATAAGTCTTTTCTTCATTTCAAATGAGTTTTAAAACACATTTGGCAGTCAGTACCCCTAATCACTCAAAGAGTTTGTGACAGGGGGATCTGGCTAGATACCATCAGGTCTTTTAAAATGTATTAGACTTTAACCACCTGTCTTCTCCCTTAAAATTTAAAGACAAAAATATATGTTTTGATGATGAAATCAGCTTAATGAATTTATTATGAAGCATTGGGGTGCATACTTTAGCATATCTCATGACTTAGGACCTTGTCAACATGATGCTTATTTGTTTAAAGTTTATCTTTTGGTAGAAATCATCTCTTTTACAACAGTGGGCTGACGTAGGGCAAATGGAATTAACAAGAAGAAATATTTTCTGGCTGGGGAGGTGGCTTAGTGGTTAAGGCGTTTGCCTGTGAAGTCTAAGGACTATGGTTCATTTCCCCAGGACCCCCATAAGCCAGATGCAGAAAGGGTGCATGCATCTGGAGTTTATTTGCAGTGGCTGGAGGCCCTGGCACACCCATTTCTCTTTCTCTTTATCTGCCTCTCTCTCTCTCTCTCTGTCTCTCTTTCTCTTCCATAAATAAATAAATAAATAAATAAATAAATAAATAAATAAATAAAAATAAATTTAAAATGATAAAAAAGAAGGAATATTTTCTATTGTGGGCTTTGTCATACTAGCTCAAGGTAAAGCTTTATGTTGGTTTCCATGTAAGCATTGGTTCTATCTCTGAGGTAAAGAAAAGAGAATCTCGTTGTTACATTGCTGCCAATAATCTCTTCTATTTTCAATTGACTTTCCATCTCCTAAAATATGGTTTGACCATTAAGATGCTAGTATCTGGTGATCTATTTTATGTTTCTTAGCCTGCCTATACCTTGTCATTTAAATACATGCAAGATCTGCTGACTTATTGGCTTTAACTGACAGGATTTTTGTAGAATCCAGAGACTAGCTCCTTAAAGCTACAAAGCCATTTATAATCTGAACCTAAATTGTAACTTCCATAGTGAATCTTAATCAGAGTGCCATATAAAACTATTTCACTTTAAATGTAGAGAGCTTCTGAGAGAAAAAAAAATTCTATAAACTATTCCTGGCATTTTATTAGGATCCCCCAACCTTAAAAACATTATAGATTTTTCATTTTTCTGGAACTTTTGAGAAATTTTCTAGCGAGACATTAGGGAAGAGTTATGGTAGAAAAATAAAGGTGACAGTGTATACAGTGTAAAGGGGGCAGGAGCTGAGACCCCACTCCCACAAAGAAATATTGGTAACAATCATGAGCTGAGGGAAAAGATTGAAAACCAGAAAACATTTGAGAAACAAAACAACTCTCTGAGAAACAAGACACAATTTGCTGGTTTGCAAAATTAAAAGCATATAAAAGCAAATCTAGTGTGGGTAAAATAATAATACAAAGGTCACATTTTGGAAAATTAAAGAAATTAGTAGTAATCAGATTTCATTCTTTTAATAAATGTCTGTTAATTATTGTACAAAGGACATTAGGCACATCTTAAGCATAAAATGGTAAATAAAACCACATGTAGGCTTTTGTTCAACTTATACACTTGAGAGACAGGTATCAATGGAATAGTAATACAATAGCTCTGGATAATCTTCCAGTTACAAAATAATAGGTTCTAGGTATCTGATGTGTAATATGGTTGACAGTAGACATATTAATTAATTGATTGTGGTGAACACTACACAATGATTATGTATAACAAATTATCATTTCATATACTTTGACTATGTTCAACTGATTTGTCATTCATTTGAAAATTAAAAGTAAATTAATATTTTCAAATTTAAATTTGTATGATAATAGCATTCTGCTATGGGGATGAATAATAAAGGAATTTTTCTTGTCTGGGGATCCTGAAAGAGTTTAAGTGAGACTTGAAGAATAACATTATATGCATATTAGAACCATTTAATAAGGCAGAAATACTAATAACCAAGACAAGCTTTGTGTTCATAGATTAAATGGTTTATGTCTCTAAAGTTGCTGTTAATTCTTAACCTCAATTCAATCAATCAATTGAGATCTGTTCAGATCTCACAATTTAACACTCATAGGCAGTAGTTTTACTATATATCTACAAACTTCAGTTTTCAGTTTAAAATCTCAGATGTTTCCATTTGCATTTAGCTAAAAATTGGCAAGAAGATTACCATCTCTGATCCAAATTTTTAATGGAAAACTAATTTTGATTTATGGGGTGGCAAAAATATAAACATTTTGGATAAATCTTTTGCCAATTTCTAGATTTTTTTTAAAAAAATGGTTTTAACTGTTAACTTTGGCCTTTTGAAAGACTATTTTTAACTGAACATGTCAATGTTTTTACCCTATGATGTTTTTCTTTGTAAATTCACATAGGATTACCTTGTTCAGTTTTACAGTATATACCCATTCATGAGACATTGGCACTTAGGCCCTTCCATGTAGTAACCACTGTGCCATAAAGCCAGAATTTTCATTAACTGCTGCATTTTCAGGCAAGTATGTGGTAATTATTAGAACATATGAGAAAGATAGAACTTTTTAAAAATAAAATCAACTTCGTGCACACTTTTATAAAAAGAAACAAAAATTCCAATGAAAAACGTTTCTGATGTATCAGGACTAACAACAGTGTTCATTTGTTGGTCTGAAGATTTCTGAATTAAAGGCATATAGTACAGAAGCTAGGTTAGAAAAAAAATCAGAACAGTATCATCATGGGATAGCAAGTTCAGAGCATCCATGACTCCTAGTTTCTACAGGAAAACTAAGTTGGTTACTTCTAAATCCTCACTCTATAACTTTGTCTTGTTTTGCTTTTATAATTCATTTTTTACCAAGTAAATAGACATTAATATTGAAAATACTTCTGCATTTAAAACAATGATCAAGAGTTTATTAATTCTTGTATAGCTCCATGATATTTCTCTTCCAAAAGTTTTATCGAAATTGGTAATTATGGCCTCATTTGTTTCTTTGCTTTCTTTCTTAACTATTTGCAAATATTTCAGTAATAGTAACAATGATAGCTGACTCTTCAGTTTTAGAGTAGTAAAGATGCTTAAATGATTAAAGAGCTTGGGGCAGAAAGATATTCATAAGTTTATATTATTTTAAGAACTATTTCTTTTGAACTTATTTATTGTCTGTATGAAATATAGTGGTTGGTCTTTCAAGTCTCTTAAGTGATAGCTTTATATTTTATTTTTCAATTTTATATACATGCATTCATACAGAACTTTTAAGTATTAGAAGTGTTTTAAATGTAACCTGTTGACATATATAGTCTTTTCAATGTATTGGTTTACTACATCTCTACATTGGAAAATGGTAGAATCAGGGTAATTAGTATATCCATAACTTCTACAGTTTATCTTATATTTGTTATAAGAATATTTATAATATGCTTTTTTATCTACTTTGAAAGATATAATGTATTCTTAACTATAATCAACCTATAGTATAACACATAACTTATTTATATTAATTTAATTTTTATATTTGTGTAACATTATATATAAATGCAATTGTGTACATATATGTGCATATGTACTATACAACATATATTACACATTTGTGTAAATATGTATATAATATAGTTTTAAAAAATTAAGTCACTCATATCATGTCATTTTTAAGAATATCATTAAAATTACAAATATATGGCAACTTTCTACTAGTTTTATAGATATAGAAAATATATAGTATAAAATGTAGCCTTTAAGGAGTATGTTTTTACAGTTTTTAAAAATTATTCATTTATTTGCAAGCAGAGAGAGATAGAGAAGAGACAGAGAGAGACATAGAAAGAATGCATGCACCAGGATATCCAGCCACTGCAAACGAACTATAGACACATGTGCCACTCTGTGCATCTGACTTTACTTGGGTACTGGGGAATCAAACCCTGACATTAGGTTTTGCAGTCAAGCACCTTAAGTGCTGAGCCATCTCTCCAGCCCTTTTATTACAACTTCCACCACCATATTCAGTCTTGCAACTTCTGCAAAAATCAAGATAGATGTCATTTACATGACTCCAGATTACTTGTGCCCATCTACAATCAACTCCTTTCCTCTTGTGTCTTAGAGTTTTGCTTGTCTAGGATTATCAATTTATTCACTGTTTTAAGCTGTCTTCTGTCTCAACAAAACTGTATGGTCCTTGAGATCAGGGGCTGATTGGTTAATAAGAGCCTGACTTGAAAACTGACACTAAGACTAACAGATTTAGCGAAAATTAGACTTGAAAGCAGATGACTTGATATAAAGGAAAAAAGAAAGGAAGAGAGGGAGGAAGGGAAGAAGGCAGGGAGGAGAGATAGAAGGAGAATCAACTTGATGAGTGATTATCAGATATCTCTTGTGGTTTTTTTGTGATATATACTCTGATGATTGTGCTAATTAAGATAAACGAGAAAGATGTTATCACATTATGTAAAGACACTAGCATTCCTGTGTTCTGTGCCACATCAGCTAGAAACACTGTCAGAAACACCTTTGATGTCTGCATCTAACCACATGATTGGATCCAGCCTTCATATTTTATTTATAATTTCACTATGCAGTGCATTATTCATAAGTCAGTAGCCAACCAGTAGTAAGCATGGAGAAGTATGCTGCAATGGGCCAATCCTGATCAGACTAGGTGCCTTCACATTTATGTATCTGCTTCATGAAGAAGCCCAGAAGGTACTGAGCAGGACAATCCTGACCAAGTCAGTTTTACTAATCACCATGACTACATTCCCCAGCACAAATCCTGTGTGCAGTATTCAGTTAAGTTCTGTTGAATGAGCAAATGCAGTCTCATCCACAAAATGGATCTAAACCAGTGTGTACCACTTAGGTAAGAATGTCTGTGGAGCACTTAGCATGGTGCCTGGCACATATTGGGTAAACACAGATAAAATGTTTATTACCATGATTACTGAAATAGCTCTGCAAATTAGAAGTCTAAATTAATTATCCAGATGATCCAAGAAGGAGCTTTTTCACTTGTCTCATTCTCTGTTTTTTCTTGGACTCAGGGAACTCAGTTAATTGAATGGCTGCATATATAATACTCCACAACCACAGTTCCTACTTCTCAATTACTGGGTGATTGACAAATGTAGTGGTCTGAAGAGTTTTGTCAGTTTCACAGATTTTAATGAAATCTCTAAGTCAGCTTGTTCTTCTGCCTGTAGCTCTCTCCACAGATTTTTTTTTTTTTTTTGCAGAGGCAAAAATTCTTGATGAATCATAATGACGGGGAGGGTAATATGGAAGGGAGGGAAAGAACAAAGGGAGATAAAGAGAGAGATGTGCCTATGTAGCTGGCATTGTTTTATCTGCTATAACTTCTTGGTGGGGATTTCACAACCTTGTAGATACATTTGAAAGCTCATAGGCAAGCTCATTAAAGGTGATTTAATCCTACCTTTTAATCTTTTCAGATAATAAGGGATAGCTCCAGGAAATTAAGGGTAGGGTTGAAACTTCAAGGATCCTTCCCATTTTCTTTCTACTCTGCCATTGTCTTGCTTGCTTTCCCTTATTAACTAGCAAGGCCCCTAACTGTCCTCAAAGCAAAATATGATGTACATTCTATTTTTTTAAAATTAAAGTATTTTACTTTCTTTAAACTCATTCATTAGCCTGGCTACTTTATTTATCTAGCTTCTGCCATTTATTCCACTACCATCGCTGTACTTGGTATGATAACTTTTTCTTCTATTAGTGTCATATGATTCAGGAAAAAAAAAATCTGAGTTTAAATGAAAATATCCTCATAAGTACTCAAATAGGGATCAGACAAAAATAAAAAAAAGTGAGGACTGAAACACTGCATTCCCTACATGTCTATTCTCTTATTTATTTATTTTGATAATTTTTGTATAAGATAGTTTCAAATATCTCAAGACAACGGTAATATTCAGCCTGCCATTATCAAGTGGGCTTCCCTCTCATTGTTCACCTTTGAATAAAGTACTGCTTGCATAATTGTAGTGTCATAGTAGGGTGAAAACCAGTGCTTTTCCCTATCGTCCTAAGCTCTTGTAAGTAGGTTCTATAAGATATTTAATGGACCATTCCTGGAACATTGTGCTGGACAGCTGAGATATCACCAAATTATATCAGTAACCATAGATATCAAAAATATACAAACTTTTGTGGTAAAAGGCTATGAGCATTGAAGGTAGAAATTAAAAGTACAGTGCCCATGTAGAATTTTTTTTACAAGGCTTATAAATGGGAATGCCAACTTAATGTTCATAAATAAGACACATTACAATGAGCTAACGTTTGCCTTATGAGAGTAAATAGTGTCACAAAAATATGAATGATCAATAGTATTGAAAATATTACTTTTTAATTAATTTAGGTTTTTAATGGGAAATGAGTCTTATGTCAGATAACAAACAAAATCCAGTGCCAACACATAAACCACATAATGGAAGAGCTGCATCTATTAATGTCAACCCAGAGCCCTCACCTCACAGGCAATGATTTGTGTTTCCTTTCATTCATTTTTGTAAATATATTTTAAATTTTATTTATTTTTTATATGAGAGCAACAGAGAGAGAGAGAGAGAGAGAGAGAGAGAATGGGTGCACCATGGCTTCCAGCTACTGCAAATGAACTCCAGATACATGTGCCAACTTGTGTACATGGGTACTGGGGAATCGAGCCTCAAACCAAGGTCCTTAGGCTTCACAGACAAGCACATAACTGCTAAGCCATGTCTCCAGCCCCTATCTCTTTTTATATGTCTTCTGAAGTCTCTTCCTTGCCCATGAAAGTCATATCACAAATGCTTGAGATAATATAATTTCAAAATGATGCTTAAGAAGCAGATTGATTCCTGCAAGCCCTTTAAGGAAACCTATACAGTTTTCACATTTCTAGGGCCTAATTTCACAAAACTACCCTTAAAAAAATCATACAAAATTGAACATATTGGAGGCAATCAGCCAAAAATCAAGACTCCACTATGTTAAGAATTAAGAGCCAAGAAGAGTGACTGGATGTCATGTGCAGAGCTGTGAAAAACCAGCCCATCCTGACAAAAAATAGATTTACTGTATAGCATGCACTGTAAATGGCAGCATGTGGAGCGAGCAGTCACATAAGCTAAAAGAAACTCTGTGACATGCCACATCATAAGCTCTGTGGGGCTGGGATGCAGATGAACTTTCTGGTTATTTTATGCCACAAACCATCTTTTTGGGTATGCTGCTCTAGATCAACTAATTAATGTCAGTTATTCTATGACTCAGAGCAGAAAGGTTTGGGGTTGGGGTACAGTGAAACTGTTTAGCTAATTCATAGCTAGGTCTCTTCAAGGATGTGGTGTGGTAAATGCTGGTTTTTAATGCATCTTGTATTCCCAGGAAACAGCATAGGGATGGAATTCAAGTGCTGTCTTAGTATTCCAGGGCAGATACCTTCAACTGTCAGAATTTCTGTCTTTTTGATCACATTGTTTCTTAAAGTGAAGGAAATTATTTATGGAGAAAGAACCTGGATTCAGAATGCATATCAAAACTAAAGAAATTATGCTAGGGACTTTAATAATTTTAGGCCACTGACTTTTGTGTATGAGAACATGAGGGCAATGCTCTTTGGGCTTTGGCTTCCCTCTGTCATAGATGTGCAGTATAATGGAGACATTCCAGTACTTCAAACTCAAAGGACTTTTTAAGTCGGTTGGTGTCCATTTCTTACTTCTCTAATAAAGGGTACGATTTAAATAATAGTTTCTACTTGAAAATTAAGGAATACATAACATTTGCAATAATTACTCCAATGGTAGGCTGTTGTCATGGGTCAGTGCCATTAGCATACTCTTAAATATTGCAGATCATCTACGGCCATACCACCCTGAACATGCCCAATCTCATCTATACTGCAAATGTATTATAATGTGCTTTTTACATTATGTTACATGTTGTTGCAGTCAGCTTCACATTGCTGGGACAAATATTCAACCAAAGCAACTTATGAGAGGAAAGGATTTATTTCAGGCTTATGGAGTCCAGGGGAAGTTCCATCATGATGGAAGAAGCTGGCTCACTCCAACATCCATAGCAAAGAGAAAGAGAGAGAGAGAGAGACCCCAACACTAGCAAACATCAAGAGCCAGAGCTCAAACTGCTCTCTCCACACCTTAGGGATCAGCCCCTGGTGGCATGCCTCTTTCCTAGTAGGGCTACCCCCACTGGAGACTCAAGTTTCAAGCTGGAGTCTATGGGGGGCATACATTCAAACTACCACATATACCAAATGTTACACACTATCTTGTGTATTTTATATTTCATATACCTTCTCAAATGTGTTCTACTAGTGTATTTTATAATCTGCCATCTAAACATATATTGTATAATATTATTATATAAGTAAATAAAATGATTAAAAATAATCAATATATCAGGCTCTTAAACTTCAGATTTAATGTTCACAGTTTCTTCTCTAAAACCTAAAGCACTTAATTAAGCATTGTTGGCAAACTGGAAATATTTATGTTAGTGACATTTTTGGCAATGTTGAGGATCAAATCCAGGGCCTTATATATTCTAAGCAAGCACTATACCTAGTCCTCAAGACTGACATTTCATTTTTAATATTTAACTTGAAATCCTAAAGGTGTATCTTGTGAAGTTATCAATGTCCCCTCTAAAACTGTACTGTATATCTTAGTTTGAGCAAAAGAAATATTTTATGTAAAGTGCAACAATTTTTCATCCATATTTGTGTAATTGTAAGTAGAAAATCCCAAGCACTATTATAACTGTATTGTATAGCATCCTTCAGGAAAAACAGTATTTATTGTGAAAGATGATTGCAGGTTCAATAGCCATTCCCTCATTATTAAAGAAAACCTACATATTTAGCTACATACCATACATGCTAAGTTTAGTTCACTGGACAATGCATTAACCAGTTTTTTTTTCAGGATCTTTTTATTTAAAATAAATCCTAAATAAGCTGCAGTTCACTGGACATGCCAACTAATGATTATATGTTTCCTTTTAACAGAGAAGTATATGATTACAAGGCATGATTAATTATTGTTTGAATGTATATACCGAAATGATGTAGGAAAAAACTATTGGTCCTCATTTTATTTGAAAACAAAAGTTTCTGGAAACCAGGAGTGTTTGGGAAGAGGCAATCTAACAAGAATTGGTTTCTGGGGAGAAATAGCTTTTACAGTGCTTGATTAAAATGAAATCAGAGCAAAGTGACTAACTCAGCATTCCTAAACAACAGGGCAGTGACGCATCAGACCAGTCTATATTAAAAACCACAGATGGCAAATGCTTGGACTTCATTTCATCAAGAATTTAAACTCTGAGCCCTTTCCCTTACTGAAAAGGTATTCATCGGTTTGAAAAGCAAACTGCCCCTTCTTTATTACCCTATGAAAAGAGAGCCTTTCAGAGCTCATCAAACCTATTTTTTTCTAAATTAACAAATATTTGATTATAGTAAAGTATACATGAAATGTAAATTTTCAATATTTGAAGCATAAAGTGTAGTGTCAGGAAGTGTATTCATATTGTTGTGTCCAGAATGCTCATCGTCCAACACAGAAACCCTCTTCTTGAAGGTTCATGAGAGATGGAGTGGGCTTTGCTGAACAGAGAGAGACTGTCACTGCATGTTTTCATATGGACCCATGTGGATGAAAAGGAGAAATCTGTCTGTCCCATAACCTCAGATAATTGGCTGGTTCTGACGCTATTTCCATATTGTGATATTCTGCAGTGCCTATTGGCCCAAATCGGGTTTTCAGACTTCAAGTCTGTTGTTGTATAACAGTTTTTCTTTACCCATTTACTTTTTTTTTTTTTTTTTGAGTAAGAAATCAGATTAATGTGAGGGGACAGAAAAATGTATCTTTTCATGTTTCTTTTTGTATGTAATGATGGCCTTCTTAGTAAGAATGGTTTCTGAAGCTGCCATTCAAAAACAACAAGAATGATTCCAGGTTGGGTCGTATGGAGTTCCTGCATTCAAGCCTCAGTGGAAGAAGGTAGATATTAGATAAGCTGCCATTTCACATTGTTCTGAGGGATACTGGGGCGGGACCGGGCCCAGCTTAGAGCACCAAATCTTTCCAGATTCCTCAAGTGAAAGTAATTCCGTTTTGAACAAGAGGGCTCTACTTGACCTCAACTGGCTTCCTCCCCTTGAGTTGTTTTTCTAAATATTTTGTTTATTTATTTATTTATTTATTTATTTATTTATTTATTTATTTATTTGAGACAGACAGAAATAAGCACTCAGAGAGAGAATGAGTATAGGTGCACCAGGGCTTCCTGCCACTGTAAACAAACTTCATACACATGTGCCACTTTGTGCATGTGGCTTTTTACATAGGCACTGGGGGAACTGAAAACAGGCCATTAGGTTTTCATTAGGTCTTGCAAACAATCACCTTTAACTGTTGAGCCATCTCTCCAGGCTCCCCTGAGGTTTTTCTGTTTGTTTTTGTTTTGGTTTGGTTTTGTTTTGTTTGGGTTTTTTATTATTTATTTATTTATTTTGGTTTTTTGAGGTATGATCTCATTCTAGCCCAGGCTGACCTGGAATTCACTCTGTATTCTCAGGGTGACCTCGAACTCATGGTGATTCTCCTACCTCTGCCTCCTGAGTGCTGGGTTTAAAGGCATGCACCACCATGTCTGGCCTTCCTTTGAGGTTTTTAACATCCAAGCTAACAAAACTTTCTGGAGAAACTTTAAGCTTAGCCCATATGTCAATTTTTTTTATTTGTACATCTATTTTAATGCTCCCCTTAAGCATATACAAAATACAGAACTATTTAGTTGTAAACTGACATAAGATGCAGATACAGAGGCACCCCTGCAGTTCTTATAAGATAAGCTTGGGACTATTAAAGTTTTCTAGACATTTCTTTCTGTTAGTATGAGTCAGTTCTTTACAAATGAGTTTAGCGTTTTATCTGTTGGTTCCTCCTTACGTTCTATCCCATAAGGAATGCATCACTCTTCTAATGCAATTTCCAAGTTGGTAAGACAGGGAAACAATTTTTGCCATGTGAAAAAAGATCATTATTGAGGAAGTTTAGGGTGACTGGGCACCAGAAAGTAAAAAGCAGGAATCTCCTTGGGCCTATACTTACAGTGTCTACTTTGCTAGGGATCAGAAAATAATCTGGCTTCTCCTTAAAGGAGTTAGATAGATCTACTTTACCCCTCTTGCCTCCATCATGGCAGGAGCTCTCTGTACTTCCTCCTTTTCTTCTCTTCATCTAATACAGTCTCTCTAAACCTTACCCTCTTGTGTGTGCATTTTAATTCTTTAATTCACAAAACAAGAATGCAGGGTACTTTAAATTATTGGTGTGTTTGTGCGTATTGTGAGGAATCCTAAAATTCTTGTTTCACAATCTCAAAGCGAAAAGCAACACTGAGATGTTGTGCCATGTGTTGAGCAGGTGCCATGTGTTAAGCAGGTGACTAATATCAGATCTCCCTAAGTATTTACCACATCTCATTTCCAATTAATAGTCTCATGATATGGATATGGAAACTGAGGCGCAGAGGACAAGAAATTTCTCTGCTGAGAGCTGTGTGTGAAATCTAATTTGTCCTCTACCCTGCTATCACTTGTTTTTTTTTTTTAATTTTTATTTATTTGCAAGCAGAGAGATAGAAGGGGGAGGAGAGAGTATGGCATGCCAGGGCCTCTACCTGCTGCACACAAGCACCAGATGCATGTGCCTCTGTGCATCTGGGGAATCAAACCTGAGTTGTTAGACTTTGCATGCAAGCACCTTAATCACTAATCAAGCTCTCTAGCCCCTGTCTCTGGTTAGTAATAAACAACAGCTTGCTGTGAAGCCTATTCTGTCAACTGAAAGAAAGAAAAAAAAAAGGTAAATATTTTGTATCATGTTCACCAAAGATTTTAAAGTTGTTTACTTACCTAGACATTGTAAAAGAGCAACTGTTCACACAATCTTAAATGCTGGTCAGTTGGAATCTTATGGAAGAGGCTACAAAGAGCTGTGAGAGGAGATAGTCTTCTGCAGTAAGAATGTGCAAACATCTCAAGAAAAACACATTACTGTTTCTTCTTTGACAATTGCTGACTAAGGGCATATTAAATTTACCTTAAATTATATTCCTATGTTATTAACCTCTTAGAATAGTCAACTTATCACCTTGAGTTGTACCTCTTCCTTTAAAAATGCATTATGCTTCCAGTTCTGTATTCTAAGAAGGATGATTTGCCCCTGGAAATTATTTTTGAAGGGCTGGGGAGATGGTTGTGATTTAAGACATTTGTTTGCAGTATGCCTGCTTGAGTTCACTTCTCCAGCACCCAAAAAGGCTAAACACAAAATGGCATGAGCTACTGTGATCTTAATGAGTCTACAGCAATGGGGGGTGGAGTTAGGAAATTCTGGGAGCTCATGGGCCAGCAACAACATACGCAATGGCAAAACAAGAGAGACCTTGTCTCAGAAAAAAATGTAGAAAAAGTACAAACACCCCAAGATTGTCTTCTGACTTTTCACACACAAACCATTGTACACACATGACAATATACATATAAATAAACACACATAAGCACATGCATAAATAAAAATTAATAAGTTAAAACAGGTTTGTTGATTTAGTGTCCTATGATCTAAACAGTTTTATGCGCAATAGAGTAATCTCAAAGATAGTATTTTCTTACCATAGTACAGTTTTTAAAAACCATGCTAGCATAATTTCAAGTTTAGCTCCTAAAATTGCGATCACAGTATTTAATTAAGGTTAAAATATTTGGAGGGCCTTTGATAATATAGGAAAAGTGTTTCTTTTTTTTTATTTCTATTATTCTGATTTTACATTCATAGTATTGGTTCCATTATCCTCCTCCCTGTCCTCCCTCTTCCAAAGGGACCCTCATCAATGGGGAATGTGGGTCGTGCATTGTGGGGGTCGTCAAGAGTTCTGGGGGGTAGGCCCCAGTCTCTGTGCTTAAAGCCCCAACTTGTGACTCTAACAATCTTTCCGCCCCCTCTTCCATGAGTTTCCCTGAGCCACATTGAGGTCATTTTAGTTTGGCTTCAGTGATGAGGTTTTGGGAGCCTCTGTGTCTCTGGATATCTGGCTTAGTTGGAGTTGGATGTTCTCTGTGTTTATCTCCTTCAGCCTTTTTTCTGGTGTCGTGATCACCATGAATGCTTATTCTTGCCCTTCCCCTGCGTTGTTTTTGGTTTCAGCTGGGGTCCTGGTGAGGTGTGGTTAGCTGATCCTCCCATCAGGTTCGTTGTCCATCTGAAAAAAGATAAGCAAATTCTCCAATGGAGAGAGAAGTTAGTGCTAGCTAGAAGGGATGACCATATATGTTTTGGAGGGAATTTTATATGCGTTGGCTCTCTTCTAGCCCACATATGGTGGTATCTTGATCTTGGAGATTGAGCTTGTTTTGTATACCTGGTTTTGACTTATTTCCCAGTTCCAGCAATGTGTTCCATTCCACTGAGTGGATCTATTAGCCAAATCAAGAGCAGTTGGTTACCCACCATGGCTGTTTGACACTACTGCACTTGTATGAGCATTACGTCAGGTTGTTACTTACTGGGTATCTTAGTCTACAAGATATTTGGACCAATGTCGGACATTTTCCCCCAGTTGCTAGTGTAGCACCCTCTGGTACTAGACTAGCTAACTGTCTGGGGTCTGACCCTCTTCCAGATTCTGGCCAGGTCTCTCTGTGTTTGGTCTCACACATGTATGCTGTCTTCGACAGTAGGGTCTTACCATTAACCTTTAGTGGGTCACCAAGAACTCTTACAGAAGTCTATCTTTTTTGGGAAACCTTGTAGGTGTCTCAGATCAACAGCTCATTTTGGAAGTTAACCCCTTGCTGGCACTGGGAGTTATAAGTCTGCACCTAGGAAGGTGAGGGAAAAAAAAAGATAGATAATATAAAAGAGAAAGTGAGCATAGAGAGGAGAGGGAGAGATAGAGAGAGAGTGAGAGGGAGAGAGAGAAGAGAAAGAGAAGCAGGACAAGATTAGGGTTAGCCTTCATGATGCTCTCTCCAGATTCCTGTGGTTCGGGTGTTCCCTCTACGGGCCTGCTGAAGGATCAATGTTATGGCCTGTTGTTCAGAGTAGGAAAAGTGTTTCTTAAAGCTGAATTTTTACTATGTGCTTGGTCCAACAATGAAAGAATGAATGATGGATATGTGGAAAGAAACAATTAAAGGAAGAAAGGAGTGAAGAGATAAAAGGAATAACGGAGAAAGTAGGGAATGAAGTAAGAAATGAAGGAAAGAAAACAGAAGTAAAAAGATGAAATTTGAAATGTTAAACTAATTGGCATTAATTAAGCTAAATATTTTTAAAGTTCCTAAAACAAGATATTAGTAGTACTGTTTCCTTAATTTACCTGTCTAGATTTGAATTCCAAATAAGAATTTGTTTCACAGAAATATATGCCAAAAAAAAGTAATGCATTTTTTTTCCTGATTGGATAAAAAGGATTTCCTTATGCTAGGGAGTTACAAATTAAGAGCTTAATCAACAAAAGCTGGGCATGGTGGTACACACCTTTAATCCCATCTTAGCACTTGGGAAGCAGAGGTAGGAGAACCAGTGTGAGTTCGAGGCTATCCTGAGACTACAGAGTGAATTCCAAGACAGCCAGGGCTAGAGCTAGACTTTACCTCAAAAGAAAAATCAAGAGGGCTGGAGAGATGGCTTAGCGGTTAAGGTGCCTGCCTGCTAAGCCTAAGAACGCTGGTTCCAATCTCCAGCGGTTCCAATCTCCAGGTCCCACGTTTAGCCAGATGCAAAGTGACGCAAGGGTGCAATGCTGCACTTGCCCACAAGGGGGCACACACATCAGGATTTCGTTCATAGCAGCTGAGAGACTGCTGGCGCGCCCAGCTCTGTCTTCCTCTCTCCTATCTGTTTCTCTCTGTGTCTCTCTCCAAAAATAAATAAAATAATAATAAACAAAATTTTTTTAAAAATCAAGAAAAAAAGAGCTTAATCAAAACAGCATCGCTGTATTTCAATAAAATCCACTATGCCTATTATGTACCTATAGCTGTCTCAAGAAGGTTGGAAGCAGATTCTTTGCACAGTATACTGACCATCACACATGCACGCATATGTGTATACACACACACACACACACACACACACACACACACACACACACACAGGAAGTTCCAAAGAAGAAGCATTGAACTTTGTGAAAACTCATCTAGAATTCTAAGCAGAGAAAACTAGGAAAACCAGGATTTGAAGAAATTTGTTGGTTGATTTATGACTTTCTGCTCTCCAGTCTCTCAGTTTTTAACATTGGGACATTAATAGATGCTATATATAAATTTTACAGACATATAAAGGTAAATATGCATGATAGTGATCTGATCATTTTCAATGAAGTTAATACTCATGAAATATTAATATAGGTTCCAGTCCTTTTCACAGCATTCCAGAGGCTCACTGGATTTCAGGTCAGTTTAGAAAATCGCATTTTGTCAACAACTGCACGCGTGCACTGACATAAAAGGAATCTGCCTCTTTCACAATGCTGTCCAAATGTTTCAAGTGATGTTTCGGGTTATAAAATGACTTTTGTGCTGATAAACACTACTGTGCTTGTCAAATGGTAGGTTCGTGGCTTAGTCAGGGACAAAGTTATTAAGGACATAAAACGCCATCTGGATGGAGCTAATAAACATAAAACATAACCTTCAGTTACACTGCTGCAGTGGCCAAGCTGAGCCAGGCCAGAGGACTTTGTTTTTAAATCTGAGCCATGTTCTAAGCCACTGGAGGTGTAGCTTTAGAAGTTCCCCCTTGACATAAGTGCAATAGTTTCACAAGATGAGCAAAATCTCTTTGTGTACCACAATAGGCTCTGTAGATTCAATTCCTCTATGACTGATGTAGCATTTCTAAACTATCTTCCATCATTTTCTTCAGGAATTTCCATAAACAGTAATTGTGGTGACTTACAAACACAAGGTCATAAAATGTTTTAGTGAAGTCCAATGAAATGACCATTAGAACAAGCAAACTCTTGGTAAGTCTCCTGAAAAACATCATCTCCAATACAAAATGACCATGCAAACACTAAACTTCACGACCTAGACATGATTGAAATAGAAAAATCAATATGATTCTATATAAACTTACAGCAGCATAATCAAACTTCTCTTTCTCCCTCCTCTTTCTTTCTCTCTCTCTCTCTCCCTCTCCTGTATCTCAGATATAAGATAAATGGTTAAACTTTGCAACTTCCACTTTTTCAAGTTATTTACAGTTATTTAATTTTCTGGGGTTATTAATAGTATGTGAAGTTATTGAGCACTGGGAAACAGATGCTTAAAAGAACATTCTACAGAAAGATCTCCCCCCAAAAAGTCATACAGATATGCTACTAAGATGGGTGCTTCCAATAGCATCTGATTGAGCTTTTGTCATTAGAGGAAAAGTAGAGACTATAATGTATACTATGATGTGATATTCAGGCCACCTTACAGACACAAAAGACTTATTTCCTCAGCTGCTGTGAATGTCTCTGGTAGACAGTCCTCAGCTATTAGCTGTTTTCAAGCATTTTCTCACACAAAGTCATTGTGTAACCAACAGTTGATCAGTGTGGGAGTATCAACACAAACACCTCTCACCTCAGTTTGGATTGTATCTGACACCATCTCACCTTCAGGTTTCCATATTGATCATCTTGGGTCCCATGCTCCTCTGTCTAGACTGGCTTTCTTCTCTATAGGCTGAAATCCTGTGAACATTCCCCATCAATCTCACCAATTGGCCTCAGTGTCTTTGTCTTAAAGTTTACCAGGAAAAATCCTCATAAAGACACACAGAAACAATATCTCCCCAGCTATCTGGTTCCTTTAATACAATCTAGTTGACACATGCATTACGCAAAACAGTTTGCTTCCCGGTCTACAACAGTAATCTTCCCAGAGTGTATAAAGATGGTGAACTCAGTTGGGAAGCCATGTGAGAGATCCAGGCACTCACTGCAGACGTGCACCACGTGCCAGTCAGCACTGGAAGAGTTAAATTGATTTAGTGACTAACAAGTAGAATTATTTTTAAAAGAAAAATCATAAAACACTATGAGGCATGCTATGCAAATTGCCCTGAAAGTGATGGCAGTAAAGGCTGACTACTCAGCAACATCAATCCGTACCCACAGGCCTCTGCAATTAGTCTACCATGGTGAAATTGCAGTGACAGACACATGTTTCATTCTTTCTTTCTGTGTAGCCTCAACATTTGAAATTTCCTCTCTTCCTAAGTAAGAGGCATTCCATTAGATCAGAATGACAGCTATATCGTCAGAGTTTTAAAGCAAAAATGCAGATTACAAGTGGGAATGTTATGCAAAATGGTGATTAAATTAATTATGAGGTCGTTTTAAAATTTTCAAAGCCACATTATGTTAATATTTCCCAACAGACTAAGAATCTGAATGTTTTCCTTTCAAATGCTAATAGCATTAGGTAGGATTAGGTTGATGTCAAATGCTGTTTTGTTATTAATATTTTCCTTACACTCATTTATTCTAGTAACCCTGCCTTTTGTTGTCATCATGAAGATACACATTTGTGCTTTGAAAAGAAGAGCTCTTGGGAATTGCGTTTTGTCAGCCCCCTGTGCTTGCTGTTCCCTCCTGAAAGCCTTTGCCCTCCCCACACTAGTCATGTGGAACTTCATGCTGTCACTGGTTTTGCTGTCCTTTCTTTGTCGTTATTTGTGATCTGCCGGATGATGCAGTGTTGACTCAAGTCCTTCCTGGCTGAGCTGTTTTCTTTTCAGAGCTGATGTTTGCTATCCTTCCTACCTCAAATATGTGGAGTACTGGGTACATTGTTTGTAATGAAGCTCCTCTTCTGTTTGATGAGTATTTTCCTTATGGCTCAGAAGCTGAGTGGCTCACTTCAAAAATCAACGACATTTTCTGTCTTCCTTTCACAACATGGGTCATACTCACTTGCTTCCTCCCTCTTCCTTTTATTCCTTCTGGCCTGGGGTCCCCTGCCTATTGGATGATCCTGCCCAAATTATGAGGTGGTTCTTCTCCCTTTAGTTAATTTGCCCTGGAAACACCCTCACAGACAAAACTAGCAGTGGGCCTCCAACCAAATCAAGTTAGCCCAAGATCAACTAAATTATTAGAATAAATTGTCTGAGGTACTAGGGCATTGGGGAACTTTGTAAAAAAGGGGGGCAGCCACTACTCTAAAGCTTTGCTGGTTTCCTAGCACTACCTAGCCAACTGATTTCATGAAGTTGCTTCAAAAAAATTTTATTTGCTAGCAGTTTTGAAAACTACAAGTCCAATATTCAGATGTAAACTGAGTTGTTTCCTTGAAGGACGATGTGGGAGAATCCATTCCATGCCTCTCTTTTATAACTTTGGGAGATTTGTTGACAAACGTTGGCATCCTTGGCTTACAAACACACACCCCTTCTATCTTATCTCTGCCTTCACCTTCACTTGTTCCCCTCATGCACATGCTTGTGTCAAAATCTCCCCTTTACACAAGGATGCCAGGCATATTGGATTTGAGGCCCACTCTATTTCACTATGATATTGACTAATTATATCTGCAAGGGTCCTCCTTCCAAGGCACTGGAGATGAGAATTGCAACATTGGACACTTGGAGAGAAATAGTCCCACCCATAGCACAAGCTTTTGATTTAAAATGTTGGTAAGCTTTCCTAACTTATTTTTAATCTCCAAAAAGTCCATGTAAAACACACCTATATGCCGAACCAGTCTTGATCCCTGGGATCTCAATGTTCTGAATAGCATGTAATGTGTATTCTTGATATTTAAACAAGTAGAGGAGCTTTCACTTTTATACATGCTAAGAAAACATGTTACTTTCCATTAAACTCCAGTTCTAATCTCCTAACCTAATCTGTTCTGACCCTTGAATATGTATGAAAAAAAAAAAAAAAAAAACCATAGGCTTATTCACCAAGGTGCCACTTTCAGAGAGGGCCCTGTGGTCCTTTAATTGCAATGTAGAGTATCTTTATGCTTAGATTTTTTTTTTTTGAAAAGCACTGGCAAATGAACCCAGATATTCCCAAACTGTGAATATTTAGTCAAAATTCATTTATACACATCTTACTCTGCATATTGCATTATAAATAATTAAGAGAAGAATAAAATTGTGAAATATTCAGGATGATTTTGTTTATAAAATATCAGTTTTTAACATTTTTCTGAATATAAGGAAGTGAAGATATGGTACATGTTTTTAAAATGGAATAACATGAAATTCCACTAATAATTAAGAAACTTGGTGAACATTAACATCTTAGTTAAAGGATCAAAAATATTTAGTTGTCATTTTGAAAATTTTTTCTTCTAGTGAGTTGGGAGATGCAAGAAACTTGTCTATGTGGCTCATTAAAATGATTAAAATTACATGAGGAACTTTTTTAGATTTATAAAATCTAACTTATTTTCACAAATTTCTATCTCTAGGGCAAATAAAAAAGAGAACATGGGGCTGGAGAGATGGCTTAGTGGTTGAGGCACTTGCCTGCAAAGCCTTAGGAACCAGGCTTGACTCCCCAGTACCCACATAAATGAGATGCACAAGGTGGCACATGCATCTGGAGTTCGTTTGCAGTGGTTAGAGGCCCTGGTGTGCCCATTCCCCCCTCCCTCTCAAATAAATAAGTAAATAAAATATTTTTTAAAAAGAACAGGAAGTTTCTCTTACTGTTCTTTTTGTTTTAACGGACTTTGCATATTTCCAGGATATATAGGTTGTGATATTTTCTTTAGACATGAATTCAAGTTAGGTTTCAGCAGATACCAGGTCTGTAAGGAGGAGTCATTTGTCTAGCATTGGGATATAGTCCTATATATCCCAATTTGGAGAGGTTTTTACAAAGTTATTTGACGTCTTGAAATATGTTGCCTCATTTCAGCCTCTGGAAATTGATCTCTGCAGTCCTAGTAGGAGAAACCCATGGATATCAAACTAGAGGAGCTGCCAAGCAGTGCATTGACAACAAGGCTTCACCCTCACCGCATCACACAGCATTTCAGAGCAGTTGTGATTGATATTACAAGTCCATTACTGTGAGGAAAGGTAACATTGCCAGGGTAAACATGGTGCTGGCAGCCAACGTGCTTCTCAGCTAGTGCCTTCCTCACAAAAAATTCAAACATGAGCAGTGATGCAAGTAGCACAGAAGGGGAGTGAGTATGGAGGGTACTCTATTCCTAAAGATGGTGGGTATCTGATTCAAAATGATCAAATCCTTTCATACCCTGTGAATTAAAGTCCAATAAAAGGTGACTAATTCATGGAAAAAATTCAAGTTATTTTTAAAGATACTATACCTGCTTTGTTGATGGTTTTATATTTATGGATTATTTTATTCTGACTGAATAGTTACTTACAAGCTTTTTTCATATGGATATAATAAATCAAATCTCTTTTTGATGAGATGGAGTAAGTTCAGGTTAGAATGACTGTAGACAAGTCTCTCTGTCAAAAATCAAATTGAAAACAAATTGCCATGTCATAGTTTTTTTTTTTTTTTTTTTTTTTTTTTTTTTTTTTTTTTTGCTTTGTGTTTCCAGGCAGAGTTTCTTCGTCAAGGTAAAAGTAATCCTAATCTTCCCAAAGGCCGTTGGGAAAAGTTCAGGATGACAGAACTGAAATGTCCCACTTTAGTAACAGGTGTTTCTGTGTCAAGCTCTGTGTCCATAAAAACAGAACTTATGTCCATAGTTCATTCCTGTCAGCATTTTGTTGGATCTGTAGCCCTTTGCTCTTCCTTTCTAAGTCCTGAGCTTAAGACTTAGTTGGGTGTGGCAACATGTGTGTAACACCAGTCCTGTAGGGAGCCATATGCAGTCTTTCTTCCAATACTTACATTTCTGGAAAATAATAAGTGCAACTATTCCTTCAAATAATTTAAATAGTCACCTACTCTTTAAACAAGGCAAAGCTGAGATTTCATTAGATGATGCCTCTAATTCAAGGACAACATTATAGGGAAGTGGCATCCAATCCTTCCTCCCCTTCTTCTGATGTGTTTATGTGCAGCATGTGTGTGTGTGTGTGTGCGCACGTGTGCATGCACGTGATGCGTGCACATGTGTGTATATAATGAATGTGTTCAGAACCACATTCTTCAGCCTTCTTTACCTGAGACAAGCATCAGCCTTTCACTGAAGTTGGAGCTCTTGATGGCTGACCAGTGAGCTCTGGTGATCCTATTTCTGGCTCCCTTAGCTTTCTGGCTTGCACAGTCATGCCTGGATTTATTTTAATTTAAAAAATATTATATTATATTTCTTTCTTTCTTTTAGAGAGACATACAGAAAGAGGCAGACAGAAAGAGAGTGAGAGAGGAAGAGAGAGTATGGCTGAACCAGGCCTTCCTGCCCCTGCAAAGGAACTCCAGATGTATGTGCCACTTGGTGCATCTGGCTTTATGAGGGTACTTGGAGAATCTAACTCAGGCCGTCAGACTTTGAAAGCAAGCATTTTTAACTGCTGTACCAAATCTCCAGTCCCCATGCCTGGATTTTTACATGGATGCTGGGAATCTAACTGAAGTCCTTCTGCTTGCATATGAAGCACTTTTACCTACTGACCCATCTCTCCAGCCTCAAATTCTTCTTGCATATTCTAGTACCTGTGGTATGAGTGTGGAATTCTTTGGTGCTAATTTTAAAAATTCTCTATGTGGAGATAATAATAGTAATGTAGGGGCTGGAAGAGATGGCCCAGTGATTGGGACACTTGCCTGCAAACCTAACCACTGGGGTTCAATTCCCCAGTGCTCACATAGGGCAGATGCACAGTGGCACATGCATGTTGCATTCATTTGCAGTGGCCCTAAGCCCTGCCATGCCCATTCTCATTTCTCTCTCTCTCTCTCTCTCTCTCTCTCTCATTCTCTCCTTGCAAATGAATAAACAAATAAGAATATTAATGTAAAGGGAAAATAGTTAAACTGTATATATAACACAAAAGATAATTCACTGGACTTAGAGTGGTGTAGCAATAGCAGATACTAATTCCCTGAATGGTAAGGTTAGGTTTTACATATGTTCATTACTTTCTAGTATTTTAAGGAAGCATGTACTCCATATCATGGGGGAAAAGTCGTCTTTTAAATTAAAATATTTACAGTTGCAGGAGCTACCAACTTCAAAACAAAATAATAAAGGGGATGGAAATGATGAATTTCCACAGTACTCCAAACAAAGGTCAACAGACAACTGGTAGCTTGACCAGGCACAGATGCTCAAGCATCCGGATTGCAGAGGAGAGCTGATCCATACTGGTTTGATGACATATGGAGCTGTGCTTTGGAAATGATGCTTACCTGAAAAGGACAGAAGACATAACCTCCAACAAGCATCATCACCAGGAAGTAGGCTAATTTCTCAACTCAGATAAGTATGCTATTTCTATTGATTTTCAGATGATCGTGTTCTTATCAAATGTTTTTGAAAAGTTCTACAGCCCCTCTCCTATCAAACCAATTATAATTGAAGATCTCGGCTCCTGCTTTTCCTCCTCACAACTCTGCACTATTTTCTATTTCTAGTCATCACAAATAAGCTCCTAGAATCACTGGAAGAAGCCTGGATGTCACACCTCTGGGAAGTTGCATTTTTAAGTATCGTGTACTGGTTCAAGGTCTCAGAGAACCAGGTAAGAACACGGGAGAGGATTTTAACCTGGCTAATCAGAATCATGCAGAAATCTGGAGAGGTGCCAGAATACGCACAACAGATTTGTCTCTAGACATAGATCCTCCAGGTGACAGTGCACAGCAAGAGGCAGCTACATTTTTGTACTCAGATTGTCTGGCTATAGCCCACCTCATTTGGAGAGTCATAAAGAGGACTGCAGGCCAGTGCAAAGAAAATAATTCTGTGGATACCAAAAGAATGTGCAGAAATGGGGTTAAGTAGATGGACTTTATTGAGAGGCTGTGCAAGCAAAAATGTCTGATGATGATATGGCCTGCATGGCGAGCAAAATGGATGGGTCAAGGAGAACTTGTTTTGAAGGTACTGGTGATATCATCCATTCTGAGAAGGGACAAATATAGATGTGATGAGTAGTGAGGGGATGGTGAGTTAAGTTTGATATGTTGAATTTGGATTTTCTGTGAACTATTTAAGTGACAATGACTAATAGGTAGCTGCAGATAGGATTCTGAAGCTCTGGAGAGACAGCTGGGCTGGACCCAGTTTACACACAGACTGTGCTGAAGATACTATGCTATTTGAGGTCAGGAAGGGAGGGTGAAGGCCAAGGACCAGCCTAGACCAGCTAGAAGGCAAGTTCAGCTCCCGAGGAAATGCAAGGATATTGCACATGACTCACTTGCTTGATTGGATAGTTTGAAGTGTGTATGCTGGAGGGGAGTTTTCCGGGTACATGTTCACCCTTGAGAAAGGACAAGGGAAATGGAAAGCAGAGATGGGCCTAGAGAACAGAGCAGCCAGACAGCAACATACAAAGCAGGGAATGGAGCCGCAGACAACTCTGCATCAGAGGACCAAGGGAGTTCTCCATTTCCAGCCAGAGCTCTGGGTGGCTGCAGGGGAGACCAAGGAGGAACACTGAGCAAAGTGGGGGGGGGGGTGATGAAAGAGATCAAAGATACAATTGATACAAACCAATGTATAGAGCAAAGAAGAAGTGAGAATAAGAAAACATGTCTTAGCAGAAAAAGGGCCCTGTCCTCACAATTCATTTTGAATCAGATTCCATTTTAAAACAAAGTGAGTCAGTAAATAGATAACCCAATTTCACACTTCAGTGATATATTTGTGTTGTTTTCTATGAACAATGGGTCAATCAAAAATAAAACAACAACATAAGTATCTGAGGAGAGGACAACAATAACAAAACAAAGTTTAGGGGCTAAAGATATAGCTCAGCAGTTGAAGGTGCTTCCTTCAAAAAAGCCTGACAGCCTGGGTTTGATTCCCCAGTGTCCACGTAAAGCCAGACCTACAAAGTGGCATTCATCTGGAGTTCATTTGCAGTGGAAGGAGGCCCCGGCACGTCCATTATTTCCCCTCCAGCAGCATTCTTTCTCTCCCTTGCTCTCTCTTTCCTTCCCTCTCTCTCTCTTTCTGTGCTTGCAAATAAATACAATTCAAAAAAAGAAAGTTTACCTCCAAAGTAGATGAAATTGGGTTATTTTCAGAATTCTCTGTAGAACCCAAATGGAAGAAAACAGATTTTGCGAGTGGGGGGAAGTGACTAATGGAAATTATATTATAAATTTATATTTAATCTGAATTTTAAACTGTACTTAATCTGTGAAAGCAAAGTAAAAATAATTTAAGATATCATAAACATTCAGAACCATAATGCTCATATCTTCTGATGAAAAATATTTCAAGATCTATTCCAAGGTAAAGAAAAAAAATGAAATGTTTAAGAATATCATCTTTTTAAAAGATCTCATGAACATGAAAGTCATTTAAATGGAGAGATAAGTCAAAAATAATTGTACATCTAACACAAGTTTAAATATAGATGCCAACAGTATTTTTGAAAGCAATGCTATGTAATGTTTTTGAATCCATTAGAACACATATGCCCCGTACACCTAATACATTCACTAGATTATAGCATATGGGAGCAAAATATGTATAGTCATAAAATTATAGACAATTACAAATTTTGCATTCAGGAAATTTATTATTAATGTATATTTTTGAAAGTTTAATAGAATATTATATCCATCCTACTTAAATGGGACTTTCTAAATTGATTTAAAGGAAGTAAGTACTTACATAATAATTATGAAAAATTATACTCATTAAAGTATTACTATTAAGAACAAGGTCTTGACTCTATGAATTACTATGGGGAAATTGTTTCAACTTTTCATGTCCAGGTTACATTTATACTGTTTAAATATAAGAGGCTTCAGTGTCTCAGTTGACCAAGCCAGAATAATTTCTATGCCACAAACAAGCAAAGATATTAAAAACAAACTTCAGATCCATCTCCTTTTTAAATAAACAAATTAATCAATATAAAATTATTTTAAAATTTCTTTAAAAAATTTTAAACACTCTTTTCCTGTTCCAAAATTAACATATAGTGTAGCAACAAAAATAACTTTTCTAGGAAATTATAGAAATTCTAAGCTGCATTAGAAGAAGAATATGCCAAGAGGAAGCAGGGCTCATCCCAGTTAAACAGATTGTTCAATATTGGAAAACTAATTAGCACCCGGGAGGTCTTTGTCATCTCAGGAAACTAAGAACTGATTTTTAGAAGTAAATACATTTTTTAAAGCCACATTTTCACCTAAATAAAAGCATTGGAATTAACCTGCAAATAAAAATAAATTTGTAAAATGTAACTATTTCTATTTAGTGAATTGAAACTGAGTTAATTTGTAGACTAAGAAAGAATCGAATGTTAGGAATTTTAGAAAAGTACTTCTTCAATAAAATTATAAAATTACATCCTCATAATTTTCATAAGTACCTCCTCCTAGAAAAAACTATATAGAACTCTATGTATTTCCCTTGAACCCTTTATCCACCTAGAGTCAAATCTTTCTTTTCAAATGCATGTAAAAATCATTAAACTTTTTGATGTTCTCATCTAATACTGACAAGTTTAAATCTCTCAGACTCTCATGAATCAATCGATTTGAATATGAATCTAGCAAATGTCTGACATTATTATTCTTAATTATTGAAATAATGTACATGTTTTATAGCATGTGCTCTTTCTCTTAACAATTGATGTGCAGTTTCTAATGTTTGTTGTCTAAAATAATCAAATAACTTAACACTGTAATTATGATCCATGCACAAAAAAGGGACTTCGTTTCTCAGTGTTCAATTTTCCATTGAATATATTTGAATTCTGATGACTTTTGCATACTAATGTCATCTTACGCACTTTGGTGGCTTGAATAGAAAACTCATAAAATGTTAAGATGTTGAAACAAATGATGAGCAGCAGTTATGTGAAAATATTATACAACTTTACTGAAGGATATAAACAAAATATAAATAAATGTAGAAGCAAAAGCAAAAATGTTTCTGGTGAGACATTGTCAGGATGTTAACTATTCTGAAATTAATCTTTTTGTTTGTTTGTTTTCTTGAGTTTTTTGAAGTAGCTTGTCACTCTAGCCCACACTAACCTGGAATTCATTATGTAGCCTTAGGCTGGTCTCTAACTCACAGGATCCTCCTACCTCTGCTTCTCCCCTGAGTGCTGGGATTAAAGGTATGCACCACCACACCCAGCCACTAAAGTTAATCTTTACAAGGGATACATTCATAAACTCTTCATTAAAAAAATAACTCACAAAATGCATCAAATTTTTATAAACTAACTCACAGATAAAAGTAGCAAGAAGAAGAAATGAAGACAAGTAATGAGGGATATTTTATAATTAGTGATAAAAAATTAACATTACCATAATGAGAAGCACAGGTATGTGTCCAGGACAGGTCACTGGAGCAGAACAGGCATTCTGGGAGTAGGATATTTACATTCACTCTTTATGGTATAACATACCAATGAGAACTGTAGCATGTAAGCTCATCAAGAAAGTGCTGAGTTAATGTCATTTAGAATAATGGTTGTGTTTTTTTGTTTGTTTTTTTAAAATTTGGGAAAGAATGTATTATTTTTTAAACAAGCTACCCAACAGGCAAATGGCAAAAACCTGATTTTTGGACACTGAGAAGCAGCTTCCCCACACAATTTTTGAAAGTCATTCATGGTTGAGATTATAGGAGGGCAGGTAGGATAGAGAGAGTGAGGAAGAAATGGACAGGATACAGCACTATGGAGGGTTGCCAGGTTTATGGGAAAATGCACATACCACAGAAAGAAATGCTGGGGCCTTCAAGTCTAGAAAGCCAAGAGTATTAAAAGAAGGCAGTCCAAAAATGATTCAATGCCAGATATTCTGACTTAATCAACATATAGGCTACTGGGGTTTTATGAAAGAGGAGAAATCAGAGGTGAAGTAGAGAATAAACAACAAAGAATTCCATTGTAAGAGAGACTGCATTTCAAATGCTTGGCTATGAAATAAAAGGCAGGGAAGTGACGACAGAGGTATATTTATGTCAATCATACTAGGCATTTTCATCATCCACCACTCTTTTTATAATATCTTATATGTATTTGAGAGAAAGAAAGACAGAGAATAGGCACATCAGGGCCTCTAGCCACTGCAAATGAACTCCAGATACATGTGCCACCTTGTGCAACTGGCTCACGGAGATACTAGGGAATTGACCCTGGGTCCTTAGGCTTTGCAGGCAAGTGCCTTAACCACTAATCTATTTCTCCAGCTCTGGCCCTACTCTTTTAACATTTCTTTTTTGTTTGTTTTGTTTTTAATCACTTTATGGATTGCATTTTTCTTGGGAGATATATCAATGTATAATCACCCATTTAACTACATTTTCTTTTGAGTTGACAAATGTATACAATGGTAATCACCACCACATTCACAGTATTCATCAACCCCCCAAAGCTCTTCTCTACTACTTTGCAGTTAGTCCCCGTGCCTGCCCCAAGTTCCTGATACCCATGCTATCTCTTCTATCCCTGTAGCTCTACTGCTTCCAGAGGACAATATAAGCAAGGAATATATTAACATTCCCTCAAGCCTGACTTCTTTCCTTTATCATTTTTAGATTGATTCTGCTTTTGAATATGTCATTTTCATTACTAAATAGTATTACATTTAACAAGTATTCTGCAATTTTTCTATCATTGAAGTTAATCTTTGCAAATAATTTTATGGGAGTACATTTTATTATTTCCACTTTATTGAAGACAGAATGGAGTGTTCATGAAATTACACAGCTTCTTGGTAAGTACTAGTTGGAGCTGGAATTTATACCAGGCCTGATGAAACCCAAAATCTAGGGACAGCATGTAATTCAGAGATGAAGAAAAATGTATAGCTTATTTTTAAGAGAAGAGTAAGAAGGAAGCTTTAGAAGATAGGACAGATGATTTTTCAAAAAATCATTAGCAGTTTGCCTTGTGTTAAAATCAAGATAAGGTGTTGGTTTTCAACAGAACAAACCTGTGCGTTTTGATGCCCCTATTGTTCCACTTGTTGTCTTTGAGCGTTTTCGTAGACAATATAAGAATATGGAGGAACTCAACCCACATTGCACTCCTGGAAATTTCTTTAGAGCTCAAAGCAAATTGAACTCGTGATTTGGATCCGTTCCTGGGGGACATTTGCCACAGCCACATGCTTCCATCAGTGTACAGTACATGATCAGAGGGCTCCATACTATAGATAGAAAAAGGACAAACTGCCTATGAGTCTGCTCGTTTCTAAATTTAACAGTTCATTTTTGTGTTTATGTAGAGCAGCATCAAAGCTCTACTTTGCCAATACAGGGTTTTATTTAATTCTTGGATTCATATTAATTTACCCATTGCCTGCCTTTTGAATATCCCACCTTGCAGAAACAGTATTGTGCAGATTTGGAAAACAAGTGGATCAATTTTCCTGCTGTCTTTGGTCCCTCAGCAAGTTTTCCTCCGTTTTTTTTCTTTTTTCTTTTTTAAGATAATCAAGACTCCCTACAAGGTCCACCACAAGGGAATGCGTTTCCCATCACAACACAGATGGCTTGTTTACAGCATTTTCCCTTCTCATAGAAGCTTTTAGAGATGGCTTCAAATTTTCTTATTGTTGCATCATGTGTCCTATAATTTCATTCTTGTCAAAACCTGGTATTACTCTTAAAATAGGGTAAGAAAATATTCTTCCTTCATGTCTTTTAGTATATGAAGAAGTACTGGATAAGAGGGAACAGCTGCTCCCTCCCTGATGTCAGCCAACTGTGAAGCAAAAATGTCTATATTCCTCGGACCCTGATTCTCAGCTTAATGCTGACAAAGTGCACCAGGAGACTTGTTCCTGAACTTCAGAGAACTCAGCTTATTAAGTGTTTTGCACTTCTACTTTGGTCCTTATGCACAAAGACTTCAGGTCAGCCTTTTGTTGTTCACACAATGGTCCTAAGCTTTATTGTACCTTAGAATCACCCAAGAGCATACTGCCTATGCCATCTCTCTGTATTTCTGAATGAATTGTTTGGGGCAGGAGGCCTGAGCATCAGAGTTTTTAGTTTCCTTGGGTGATCTTATTGTTGCCGGAGTGGAAAATGCTGGTCTAGTAGCAACAGTCAAACATTTCATGGAATGCCCAGAGAGGACTTTATTTGCTTCTTTTCTCACTATGCTTATAAAATATGTGCTTGCCATTTAAGGTTATGGGAGTGCATGGATGTGGGAAGGTTGCCATAGTGATGAATATTTATGGAGAGAGTGGCAGCTCTCCTATCGTGCATCCAACAGGTTGGGGAAAGTGTTTTGTAACCTTCTGTAAGAACGGGATATTTATCTTGTTCTTGGAGTAGTTTTTATTCCAGTGTCTTATCTTAAAGAATTTTTGGTGAACTCTCCTCTCAAAATAAAAGAGAATCAGCCAGGCATGGTGGCACATGCATTTAATCATAGCACTTATGAGGCAGAGGTAGGAGGATCACTGTGACTTTGAGGCTAGCCTGAAACTAGTAAGTTGCAGGTCAGCCTGGGCTCAGGTGAGATCCTACCTCAAAAATAAAACAAAACAAAATAAAATAAATAAGTAAGTAAATAAGTAAAGAGAACCCTATTCTTCAGTAATGAAGAACCCATTAAATTTTACTTTGCTTAGCACCTCAAAGCCAAGAGGTGTTCGCTTCAGCACTATAAACATCCAGGCTAGATGACTGTGCTGTGGGGAATATCTTTTGCATACAAGATGACCAGTGATGTCCCCGACCCCCACTCATTAAACAGCAGCACCCTCCCAAGTGGTGACAACCAAAACTGTCTGCAGACATTGCTATAAATCCTTTCAGAGACAAAACTGGATGAGAAGCACTGCTCAAAGCATATAACTGTCATTTACCTGTGGATGGCTATCAGGATCATTATCATGTAGGCATTGATGTGTGTCCACACTACCAAACTGTTTTTCTATTAAATATCTAGAGCATTCAATATCTGTTCACAAAAAAAAATGACAAAAGTGTTTTGTGAAATGGTGCCATGCACTGTTGTATTGATTAGCATTGTCAGCTTTCTAAACAGCAGACATGAAAAAGTCTGTTCTCATTGTAACATATAGGGTAATATGGGAGACAGGAAATTACACAAACAAAAGGAACGAAAAGAACAATATCATGATGTGCTAGTATTGGAACTCCCTTCTGCATCCTGAGCTATTTACAAAGACTAAACTTGCTAGATTCACAGGAAATTCTATTGAATCTCCCATTTCCTGTCCTCTTATGACTTTGAAAACCTATCCTTTGCCATTTGGATAGGGAGAATATTTTGAGAGGCAGACAGAATTAGCTCCCTAGAATAATTTTATCTTTAACTTGGATATTGTCTATCTTGTGAATTCTTGACATTTTGTATTTTTATACCTAAAAGCAGTATGATAGTGACTTTACTTGAAAATTGGACCCCAGTAGCACTATGTGAGCTCTTAATAACTTATTGACAGCATCAATCAGTCAATATGATAATTACTGAAAGAATATTAATCCTACACAAGTAGGTGAAAGACAAAACAGTAAATTAATATGGTAGATTTAATAAGGAAGGAAAATATTAAAATTTTAAGGAATATTGGTAAGATATAGGAGTGAAGCTACTTTCAAACTACATTACTGGAAATTAACTAAAAAGGAAAATTCCATTAACAAATGACTTAATCTGAGTGCTATTAAATTTTGCACATAGTTGATGCCAAGTACAAAGAAGGGTGGGGAAGACAGGGACATTTCATTGAAGACCTGGGATTTGATGTTTTGTTTTTTTTTTTTTTCTGCCTGCCTGTGTGTGTGTGCATGTTTGTATGTGTACAGGAGATACAAGTGTGACCAGTTGTGTATAAATGTGTGTGTGAAGGACAGAGGATAATCTTCAGTGTCATTATCAGGAACACTGTCCACATTCTGAGATAGGGTCTCACTATGACCTTGAATTCACCAATGAGGCTAAACTGGCTGGCCAACAAGCTCCAGGGATCTCCTTTTTGCTGCCACCTCAGCACTGGGATTGCATGTCACCATGCATAACATTTCTACATGAATACTGGGGATTAAACTCAGGTACTCATGCTTGTAAGGCAAGTATTATATTTATTGAGCTATTTCTCCTTCAAAATACTAATTTTGGGGCTAGAGAGATTAATTCTTGAGCTAGAGATATGGCTTAGTGGCTAGGAGCTTGACTGCCAAGGCTAAGGACTCAGGTATGATTATCCAGTATCCACATAAGCTAGATACACAAGATGGCACATGGATCTGGAGTTTGTTTGCAGTGGATTGAGGCTCTGGTATACCCATTCTCTCTCTGTCTCTCTATCTGCCTCTTTCTCTCTCAAATGAATAAATAAATATTTATTTATGTATTTATTAGAATATATTTAAAAATATCAATTCTTAAGCCAGACATGGTGGCGCATGCCTTTAATCCCAGCACTCGGGAGACAGAGGTAGGAGGATTGTTGAGAGTTCAAGGCCACCCTAAGAATACAGAGTGAATTCCAGGTCAGCCTGGGCTAGAGTGAGACCCTACCTCAAAAAAACAACAAGAAAAAAATCAATTATTATGTAACTATATAAAACATGAACTGGCCAAGAAGAATAAATAAAATTCTCTGAGGACCAGGGGAGAAAGAAGAATCAGAATTTTAGTCTTTATAAAGTCTAAACACGGGGCTGGAGAGATGGCTTAGTGGTTAAGCACTTGCCTGTGAAGCCACAGGACCCCAGTTTGAGGCTCAATTCCCCAGTACCCAAGTAAGCCAGATGGACAAGGTAGCGCATGCATCTGGAGTTTGTTTACAGTGGCTGGAGACCCTGGCATGCCCCTTTTCTCTCTCTCTGCCTCTTTCCCCCTCTCAAATAAATAAATACAAATTTTTAAAAAGTTACTTTTAGACAAACATGTATAGATTGTATTAAAGTAAAAAGAGAACAGTTGGGTTGAACCACCTTTAACATTGTACAATCGAACTAAATGCAAAATAGTATCAGAAGAGAGATATTGGCATCTTTGTAGGCATTAGGCCACAGAAATCAGTGTTTTGCATCACAAAATAAGTACAGGGACTGTGTACTTACGTGTGTGTGATCATGTATGACACTACCATTTATATTTGAATATAGACAGTTTTGGAATCTATTATCCCTCATAAAGTTAGTGAGAATGTTGCGTGGAGTCGCTTAAGTGTTCACATAAAATTACATATACTAGTAATTTCCAAACACACATGGAAACATGTAGAACTATACCTACATACATACCTGCACATATCAAATGTTGGAAAGAAATAAAATGCAGCACTGTTTCAGCATATTTGAATTATAAGTGATGAACACACTTTTATTTTAATATTTTTGTATCTTTGTCTTCCACAACTAACATTTTTATTATTAATAGTTAATTAAGAAGCAAATGTGTATAAACATGAATTGAATACCTCATATTAGTCAGGTGCTATGTTAAGTGTTTATATGTTATAAATATTATCTTATCAAAATCTTAATATAGCCCTTTGCAGAGATATATTATATTATCCTAACAGTGCATATAAGAAAATAAGGTGAGAAAAATTAAAATATATCCCAAGTGAAATAAATAAATAAATAAATAAATAAAACTTAAAGCCCCCCATCAAGATACCATGACTCAAGACCTTGCCCTTTTAACCTAGGAGCCACTGACACTTTTAACAAAAACAACAGGATGGACATTTGTGATAATCTGGTTAAAGCTCACAAGACTAAAATTATAATGTACTCCTCATTTTTCCATATTTATGTCAAATAGTTTCACTAATCCAGTTGTTGAGTTTGCATTGTCATTTTATTTGTAACTGGCTGTTCAACTATTTCTGTAACAGATGTAGCATAGATAGGGCTGACAATAGGCTGTAACTTCCTCTAAGACTGAAGCAATATGTATTTATTTTATGTTTTTAGTTAATATAAAGAAATTTAGGTGTCATTCATTCTGAGATTTTCATAAGCAATTTTTCAGTTGATTCTCAAAGCCTCCCCCTCTCTCTCTTACCTCTATTCTTCTCATTTCCCCTCCTCTCAATGTCCTCCCCATTTCTGTGGACATGCCATGTGTGCAATATGAATTTTAAAACCATGTATATTTACTGTATCCACAGATATAAAGGTCAAGAGTGACTCGTGTGTAGTGACACAGCACTTGACAAGACCAGAGAATGCTTCTATTCTGCTACCACACCAGTTATATATTTCAATGGCAGAATTCAGCATGTAACTAACTAAAAACCAATAATAAAACTAAAAGCTATATATTTACTTTTTGAGAAATCACATTTTAAGCAAAAGTACACTATTTTTATTTCATAAAAATAACCTGAATGTTTTACATTTCACTTCCAGTGTTTTCTCAAAGTGAAATCTGACTCATGTTTTACATGTAGTAGGATTTCTAGGACAATCTTTATTTAAACAATTACAACAGTATGTCACAAAAAAGACTGTTTTCAGAGTAGTAAATATAGAAGCAACAAGTAATATAATTTAAATTCAAGAAATTCATGATATATCACAGGGATGTAACAAGAATTTTTGAAGATCACATGCTGTATACACTTGATTAGATTTAATCAACCTACTTGAAGTCAAAATGTAATTGAGGATGATAGAAATGAAAGTCATGAGTATCTACTTAGTTATTTTTAAAAGAATTGTGAACACATAATACTGTCTGAAAGACAGCTTGACATCAAGAAGATCTAAGACCACCAGTATATGTGTCTATACCTATCTATGCAAAGCATTTTCAGAATATATATTTTTTAATTTATTTTTTATTTATATTATTCTAATTTTACATTCATAATGGTGACTCCATTATCCTCCTCCCTGTCCCCCCTCTTCCAAAGGGACCCTCATCAATGGGGAAAGTGGGTCATGCATTGTGGGGGTAGTCAAGAGTTATGGGGGATAGGCCCAGTGTCTGTGCATTATGCCCCAACTTGTGGCTCTAACATTCTTTCTGCCCCATCTTCTGCAAATTTCCCTGAGCCACATTGCCGTCATTTTAGTTCTACTTCAGTGATGAGGTTTTGGGAGCCTCTGTGTCTCTAGATATCTGGCTTAGTAGTAGTTGGATGTTCTCTGTGTTTATCTCCTTCAGCCTTTTTCTGGTGTCATGATCCTCAAGAATGCTGTACTCTTGCCCTTCCCCCACATTACTCTATGGTTTCAGCTGGAGCCCTGGTGAGGTGTGATTGGCTGATCCTCCCTTCAGGTTCATTTAAAAGTCTAATATTTTTAAAGAAAGGATTTTAAAATAATATTTTTAATAAAAGATTAAAATGCTTAATAGTCTTATAGCCTTGACATCTTTTTATATCTTGACTTTTTTGGAAACAAAATACATTATAGATATTTATTTCTTTCTCTGAAAAATATGATAGTGATATCTTACAAAAAAGTCAGAACATGCTACAAGTAAAAGGTTATATAGTTTTTCAAATTTCTTTTATTTATTTATTAGCAACAGACAGAGAGAGAGGCAGAGAGAGAAAGCGAGAGAGAGAGAGAGAGAGAGAGAAAAATGCTCTCCGGGTCCTCCTGCCGCTGTAAATGAACTCCAGATGCATGCGCCACCTTATGCATCTGGCTTACATGGGTACTGGGAAATTGAGCTTCCAACCAGGGTCCTTAGGCTTCACAGGCAAGTGCTTAATCACTAAGCCATCTCTCCAGCCCTCATTATTATTTTTATTTTTATTTTTGGAGAGAGACAGAGAGAGAGGGAGAGGAGGACAGATAAAGATGGGTGGGCCAGCAGCCTCTCAGCTGCTGTGAACAAAATCCAGATGTGTGCGCCCCCTTGTGGTCAGGTGCAACATTGTTCCCTTGTGTCATTTTGCATCTGGCTAAACGTGGGACCTAGAGATTGGAACCGCTGGAGATTGGAACCAGCGTTCTTAGGCTTAGGAGGCAGGCACCTTAACTGCTAAGCCATCTCTCCAGCCCGCCCTCATTATTTTTATATTCTAAGTATCATGGAAAGGTTAGCACTGCTAATATTTCTTTTTTATTAAAGACAGGATGTTACTATGTAGCTGTGATAGTTTGAATATATGTCCCACAATAGACTCAGATGTTTTATTAAAGTTTTAATGTGGATTTCCAGCTGCCTGGCTGGAAGAGGTGTCACTGTGGGCAGAACCTGGGGTCCATCCCTAAGGAGTTATTGGGGGTGGATCTGAATTCTAGCCTAAGGTATGCCAGGCGAGCTTTGCCTGCATCCCAGCTGTTTTGCTGTTGGTGTTCCTTTCTGTGTTTTTGTGGTTCTGGCTGGCTGGTGGTGGTTTTTCTCTCTGTGTCAATCTGGGAAAGGGGGCCAGCTTCTTCCATCATTATAGAAGTTCTCCTGGATCTGTAAACCTGAAATAAATTTCATTCCTCCCATAAACTGCATCTGCTTTTGAGGTTCATTCCAGCAGCATAGAGCTGACTACAATTGTAGCCTTGGCTAGCCTAGAACTCACTATTTATCCCAGGATTCCCTCAAACTTGTGGATTATCCTTCTGCCTCTGTCTCTACCTCCTGAGTGCTGGGATTACAAATGTGTGCCAGTTGTGTTAATATTCAGACATATAATACCCATTCTATAATATTTCTTTGATTTTAGCTGAAAAACAGAACGATTCAACCTTTAGCTTAGAGTAGATTATATTAATGGACAAGACAACCTGTTGCCATTTTTGGTATTGCAATAAATTAAATGGGACTCAGTGTACCATGAATGATATGAAGTATTCTTCTTGAATGATGAGGAAGAAGTTTTCTTGATTGCTGCTCCTTATCATAATGGCTTTGGAAAAGTTTTATTCATTCAATGAAATTGTTTTTGATTCACATTAACTGCCTAATGTCCAACAACCTTAAAATTTGTTTTTATTTTATAATTTTATTTATTTATTTTGGAGAAGGAGAGAGAGAGAGAGAGAGAGAGAGACTGACAATGGGGGCACAAAGGGATTATTGCCACTGAAAACTAACTCCAGACACATATACCATTAACTGCTGAGCCATATCTTCAGCCGTAAAACTTGTTTTTTGTAGCTTTTTTGAAATTAAATATTTTAGGTTAGAAGAACAAGTAATGGACTCCATTATGACATTCTCATATATGTGTATCATTGCAGTTTATTCTCATGCTTTCCCCTTCCACACTGCCCTCCAGTGTCCTTCCTTCTTTATGATTGATTTCCCTCCTTCACCCAGATAGTCTTCCCCCCTACTTTCTTATCTTATGTATCCTATTACCCTCTCTTTTCCTCCTCCCTTATGATATCTTCCGCCCTTCTCATGTTCTCCTTTCTAGTTTCATAACCTGAGCATGTGTGCATGCATGCACATGGGTACAGACACACATATATTAATGCACACCAATGTATGATTTTAAATCTAGGTTCCACATATAAGAGAAAACATGTACATTTATCTTTTAGAGTCTGGCTTATTTCTCTTAACACAATTATTTTCATTTCCACTCCATTTCCCCTCAAATCTCATGAGTTTATTTTTTGTTATAGCCTCATAAATTTTTATTATGTATATATACCACATTTTCTTTTATTCATTCATTTGTTCATACACATCTAGGATGGTGCTTTTTCTTGAGCCTCTGCAAAGAAAGATTGTAAGAGCCACAGGTTGTGACATCATACCCAGAGACATTGCCTCCCTCTAATAACTGACTGCTGCTCCCACAATACATAACCCACAACCCCATGGGGAATATCATAAACCCCACTGAGGAGGGCCCCCTGCAAAATGGGGGCAGGTAGGTGGGAAAAGCTAGTTTCAACACATGATATATCTGTACAAAGTATATGCTTAATAAAAAATAAAATTAGTTTAATAAAAATGTGGATATGCAAGTATCTTTGTAGTATGTTGACATAGCCTTCAAAGTACATACCCAGGTGGTATATGAGATTCATATGGTAGTGCTATTTTTAGTTTTTTGGATGATATTTCATGCTTATTTCCATATGGCTACACAAGTTTATATGCCTACTATGAGTAAGGATTCCACTTTTTTGCATTCCCATCAGTTATCTATTGCCAGTTTTTTTTGAATGATAGCTGTTCTGACTAGATACAATGAAATAGCAAAACAGTGTTATTTTGCACATTAGACAACTTTTCACATATTTACTGATCATTTGCATTTCTTCTTTTGACAACTGTCTATTAAGTTCATTAGCCCACATACTAATAAGATTGTTTTGTTTAATTTTGCTATATCCTCTAGATATTAGTGTTTTGTCTGTCATGGAGTCTACTCTTCACTGTGAAAGTCATTATTTTTGCTGTGCAAGTAGCTTATTAATTCATGGAATCCCATTTGTCAATTATTGAAGCTATCTTCTGTCCTGTTGGAATCTGTTTAGAAAATCCTTGCCTCTTTATCTTGGAGTATTTTACATGTGTTTTCTCCTAGAAGTTTCAGTTCTTAATCTTATATTAAAGTTTTGATTATTTTAAATTTATTTTTGTTCAAAGTAAGAGATATAGAACTAGTTTCATTTTTCTATAGTTAAACTCCAGTTTTCCCAGCACCATTTGTTAAATAGGCTATCTTTTATCCAATGCATGATTTGCCATATTTGTGAAAAATTAGGTGGCAATGTTGGTATGAATTTCTTTTTGTGATCCCTCTTGTCCTACATATCTGTTTTGTGCCAGTACCATTTATATTTGTTATTATGTCTCTGTAATGTCATCTGAGGTCAAATAATAGGATTGTTCTATATGCTGGGTTGCCTTGATTATTTAGGGTCTTTTGTGCTTCCCTACAAAATTGAGGGCTTTTATTTTTAATTCTCTGAATAATGTCAGTAGGATTTTGATGAGAATTACATTAAATCTATAGATCACTTTCAGTAATATAGTCATTTTCACAATATTCTGTGAAACCATGAGAAGTGAAGTTCTTTTAGTCTTTCACACACATACACCCCTTAGATTTATTCTAAGTATTTTATGTTTTGAAGCTACTATGAGTAGGATTATTTCCTCTATGAAAAGATGTTGGTTTTAGATGTTTATTTTGTATTTTGCTGAAAGAATTTATAAGTCTTAAGAGTCTTCTAGCAGAGAATTTAAGGTCTTTTAAGTATAAGATAATGTCAAGTGCAAATAGGTATAATTTACTTCATCCCCTCCTATTGTATCCTTTTTATGTCTTTCTGCTGTTTTATTGTTCTAGCTAAGACTTTGAGCACTGTTTTTACTAAGAATAGAGACAGTGAGACCATTGTCTTATTCCCAATATTACAGGAAATGCTCTCAAATGTTTTGTCATTTAGAATGTTATTGGCATGTATGTTTGTCAAATATGGCCATTATTATGTTAAGGTATATTCCTCCTATTCCTAATAATTCATCTGTTATCATGAGAAAAATCCTGAACTTTGTCAAAGGTTATTTTTCTATATCAATTGAGATTATCATGTGATTTCTTTCCATAAACTTATTTACATACTGTATTGTACTTATTGATTTGCATATGTTGAGCCATCTTTGCATCCCTGGAATAAAATCAACTTGGTTGTAAAGTATGATGATCTCTGTAAAAGTTTTCAGAACCAATTTTATCACATTGATGTTATATTTAAACTTTCTTTTTTTTCTTATCTGCTTTTTGTATTAGGTAATACAGGCTTTAAGAAAGAGTTTTAATGTTTTTGAAACAGTTTGAGAACCAGTTTATTTTTATTTATTTTATTTATTTATTTATTTATTTATTTATTTATTTATTTATTTGAGGGGGGCAGATAGAGTGAGAGAATGGGCATATCATGGGGCTTTATCCACTGCAAACTAGCTAAAGATGCATGCACCACCTTGTGCATCTGGCTTTGCATGGGTACTGAGGCATCCAGACACTTTGGCATTGCCAGCAAATTCCAGATGCCATCTCCAGCTCCTGGTGTTAGCTCTTCAGTGAATCCATCTAGTTTTTGCCTTTTCTTTATTGAGAGACAGTTTATTACTGCTCCAATTTCATTGACTCTTATTGATCTAATTTGTTTATATCCTCTGGTTTTAATTTTGACAAACCATATGTATCTATGAATTTATCTATTTCATCTAGATTTAATTTTATACTTTTGGAACATAAGTTTTCAAAGTCCTTAATGATTCTCTGTATCTTATGGAATCTGTAGTAACCTCCCTTACTCATTTCTAACCTTTAATTTAAATTATTTTTAAATACTAACATTTATTTTATACATCTCTAAATTATTTTTCTCTAAATTTTAAGCCCCAATATATTTTTTGTTGTTTTTGGACTGTTCTTATTTTAATAAACACTTGAGGTATATCAGTAGGTTATTTATGTGAAATTGACTTTCTTATTTAATGTAAGGACTCATAGCTATAAACATTCCTCTTAGAACTGCCTTGGTTCTGTTCCAAACGTTCTGATAAGTTATGTTTTCATATAGGTGCAAAGCTCACCAACTACTTTATATACTGCTATTTCAATGGTTTTTAATTGTTTTAAGTTTATTTTTATTTATTTGAGAGAAACAATGAGAGAGAGAGAGAGAGAGAGAGAGAGAGAGAATGGCAACTTCAGGGCATCCAGCCACTGTAAGCAAATTCCAGATGCATATGCCACCTTGTGTATCAGGCTTACATGGGTTCTGGGGAATCAAACCTGGGTCCTTGGCTTTGCAGGCAAGCACCTTAATTTCTAAGCCATCTCTCCAGCCCCAATATATTTTTTATTATGGTTCATAATAAGATATGTAGGTTTTTCTATGAGTCAATACAAAGTTGTTTCCATGTTTGAAAGATAGCTATTCTGAAACTAATGTTTTTAAACTGGCACATACTCCTTCTAAGTGCAATCCATTCTAACAATTTCAACTTTGCTCTTTACCAATATATAATGTTTAGAAATATGTTATGACCAATATAATTGTTTTACAACCTATGGTTGTTACACACCATGGTTTATAAAACACTAAAACTTTTTATAGGCAGTATTTTATTAATTGGATATAATTCATATTTACTACTAGCTTTGGTTAGATTTGTATCCATATTAAGCAATTGCCTTTAACTGCTGAGCCACCTCCAGCCCATTGTTTCCATATTAATCAAACACATCTGCTCAATTTTCTAAGAAATTACTTTTCATCTTTGATCTATTGCATTGATTTAGGCTACTTGGCTACTACTTTATTTTTCTGTTTTATTTTTTTGACAATCAAATAAAGAAATTATAATCTTATAAATTGAGATATATAAGCATGTAAGATATGAATTCATTTTATACATTTAAACTAGATGAAAATATGAACTTTGCAAATGTGGTTTCCTTCTCATCCTTGCTGACAATATCTTGATTAATATTTATTCAACTTCAACAAAAATTTATGCTTTGTATTTTTTTTAAGGTTGGGTCTCACTCTAGCCCAGGCTGACCTCGAACTCATGACAATCCTCCTACCTCTACCTCCCAAGTGCTGAGATTAAAGGCACACACCACCACACCCATCTCACACTATATTCTTTTATTTTCTTAAAAAGTTTTTTTTAGAAATCATATCCTGATTTGAAGCCTATGACTTTCGATTCCATCTGTGGCTCTAGACAGCAACTTTTCCATTCTCCTCTGCCAATATGCTTATAAAATCCTCATCTTTTTTCTAAGATACTTTTAAAATAATTCAGATCTTTCTCTATCTATTAAATATTCTTTGTTTTATTTATTTGAAGTCATTCATTTGTAAATACAATGTTATAGGCAGCTTAAATGGCCATATTTGACATTATAAACAATGAATTCTTAAATAGATTTTCACTTCCCATCCTGGAAAACTAAAAATTTTTTAATCTGGCATTCTGGGAGGATAGTATTACTATTAACTACTTCAGAATAAAAAAGTGGAGGAAGAAAGAAAAATAGAGGGCAAGGGAAGAATATACATTTTTCAGAAGCTTGTGCTTAATTTAAAATGGTATAAAATGGTTAAAGAAATTAATGACTAGTTGATTCAGGGACTCAGCTCAAATGAATTGAAGGAAAAAATCTTTTTTAAGTGAATATTAGCCTTAAAATTGAAATGGGTTCAAAGCTAGCTCTGTCTCCATGACACAAAGTCTCCATGACACAAAGTCTGGTATGATAGAAGAGAAAAAACATGTTGGAGTCTATAAATAGCCCTGGATTAACCAATAAAGTTGAGGTTAGCAATTCAACCAAAGATTCCTACACTTGACCCCTGTGATTCTGCCTATGCTCTGTCAAAGTTTCAGCAGATATATGTGTACTCAAAAAATAATAAAATATAGACCATGTCTCCAAACATCACCCCTACCTGCACAGTCTATTGAGAGTTACTTTGCAATTATTTTGATAAAAGCATGCTTCTAATCAACTTTACTTACTTTTTATGATAAAATTTAAAACTTTTCTCAATTAAGAATACTTTCTAAAATATTAATGTAATTTTAAACTTCTGGTGAAACATCATAACTCATGGTATTATTTTTTATGTAAATTCTGTGTTAATCTAATTGCTTAACAAAACAAAGATAAACAATCTTAAAATTAGAGACATTTTCTACTTATTTGATAGAACTTTGATATGAAAAACATTCTCAAAGTCAAATAGCTCAGGTCCTAATTGTACAATGGGTGCCAAATGAGAAGAACTTGCAGTTTCTAATACCAGGCCTTAGAGAACATTTGTTAATGTTTGCTTTTATGGAATCAAATCTTCGCCTTTTCTCATTTGGCCATGAATATCTCACAACCATAGATCAAATAATTCATTGGAAAAGAACAACGCCAGTCCCCAAAGTACCAGGAATATTATCAGCAAGGAACTTGGGGAAAATCAAAGCCAGATCCAGAGCTACTGGTTTTCATTTAAAAGACAAGGCTGTTCCACAGAAAAATCATCTCTTATGCTAAGTCCTGACAGGATAGAACTATTTGTAACTGAGACAATTAACAGCTTCTACTTCCCATTTGAAAATTGTAAGGAAAGCAGTGATGATTATGACGATTATTTATTCAGGTTATTTCTGCTGTGAGACTATTCTTAGTCTCTATATAGTCTCTAAAGTATGCTGTGTTCCTTGTTAAGGGAAAACCAAAATTACTTTATTAAGTGACCCTTGAAACTTTCCCCAAATCCCCATTTGGTTTGGATTTCCCTTAATCTATTCTAGGATGATAATATAGCAGAGGAAAGCATATGGTCCTAATAGATATTTAGACCAGATGTTAGTTGTCTAATACGTATCCTATTCCCGAATAGCTGGGCAGAAGAGTCTATATGAGAAGATGGAGAAGTCATTAGCTAGAGACTTTGTGCATTCCTATATTCTTGCCAGTTTACAAAAACTAAGAGTTCCAGATTACAGTACCTCCGGTTCTGTCTCTTTGAATATCTGGACAACGTTAACAGAATTCAACTTGTTGCATATCCACAGGGAGGTGGAAACGGAAAACACACCTAAGATCAAGTCCTAGGCATGTATTGAAAACAGGAGGGCCTTTAAGGGTCCATTCAGTGTTTATGTGCACTTGGACTGTCTGCAGCAGAGAACACAGAAAACCTCTTGGGAGTTAAGTCTTCCCTACTTACCCTATTGAAGACTCGTTTCAGCAGTGACTGTTTTAATTCTGATGGCTTCACACAGGGATAGGTACATAATGGCAACAACACATATTAATTACTATGTACAAATTAATGGAAGTGAATCCATGCTGGCATTTTTGCAGACCAGTGCGTTAAATGGAATTGAACAATTTGACTTTGTGCAAAGTAAGCATAATTAAAATGGTTGTGTTGTGTACAGTTCTTTGAATTACTGAACTTGGTTATGATTTTGTTATTAAAGTTATTGTATCACCTATGCTTCTTTACATGGTAATAAAAGATTTTACTGCAGAGAGTGTCATTTCATTTAATACACTAGAAAACAAAGCAAGAGAAATTGTTTTTTTTCAAAGTACACACAACAATGCCTTTTCAAAAACAAGTCACAGGGAAATGTCTTTACCACTAACCATCATAGGGGCAGCATAACAAGTTTGATAACCAAGTATTAAATCTGTAGATTAGGAGTATAAACAATTTTTCTTTGCAGTTGTTGAGTACTACAAGAAATCATGACCATGAAATGAAACATTTTACACATGGATAATTATGAAGAGAGACACAAATATGGTTCAAAATTGAAAGTATTCTCTCTCTACACAGAGAAAAGACAACATTGCCCTTACAGGCCAGTTGAAAAGACTTTTTAATGGGAAGTACAGTTTGGAGTATAAATACTGCATGTTTGTTATTGTTTTAATCTTTAGAATCTGCTTTTAGTAATTGATAATCATCTGGCAAGTAAGGACTGTTAGTGATAAATATAGTAATGATGCTCACAGCTTCATTTGCAATAAAAATTTGGTTCTTCAAAAACATTTTTAATCAACTTAAAGTAGGAAGAAAGAAATGAGGCCATGAGCTGCCTACCAACTGTTTACACAATTGTAATGTCCTCAACACTGGTGTCTTTACAGAAGCCCTTGCACTAATTATGCAAGGGTTTAGAGCCTTGTCCTTAAGTTTAATGGGACACAAGAATATGTTCTAATAAGAGGATGCCATGCCAGTTCTTCTGAGTTTACACTCACTCGGGCTTCATTGGAATGCTCATCTGAAATTCAAAAGTCTACTTGGAAAGTTCAAGTAGGGGAATTCTACATGTATAAAACCCAGCAAGCATCCTGAAGGCAAAGGCTTCCTATTCAATAAAGCTCTGCTTGGATAAAGAACCAAGGTTCCCATTTCTTATACCTCTCCAAAAAGAGTTAAAATTGCCCAGAGAGGCTTCCCAGAGGCTGAGTTCAGGTTCTCTCCCTGCTCTGATAATAGACTTTATCAGAAGGTTGCAAGAAAAAAAAGATATGGTTCATATCTTTTCCTAAGTAGGATACAATAGCAAATAGTAGGGTGCTATAAGATGGGGATAGGATACTGGCAAACAAATCCAAGTTTATAATATAAAAATAAAGTATCTATAACACAGCATAGTATACCCCCAGTAACAGATAAAGAAGCTTATCTTAATGGCAACAGATATCCACCCTGGAGAGGCTATGGGGCCCTAGAGAAACACAGATGTGAGTGAAATGAAATGTTATGTACAGATCACTTTCTAGAGAAGATGTTACCAGCAGGCATAGAGCTTGCATTCATCCCCTTGGTATTTATGACTACACAATTGAAGTTCTATTGATCTAAGAAATAATGATAAGACCCTAGTGCTGAAGACACCATATCCTATTGGGATGGAACATGGAGTGACCTGGCTAGAATCTGGAAGAGAGTCAGTCCTCAGACAGTTTGCTTGCTAGTGCCAGAAGGTGTTACATGAGTGATTAGGGGAAAATGACCAACATCTGTCTAAGCAACTCATGGTCTAAGCTACTCAGTAGCAATCAACCTGATGTGATGCTCAGCCAAGTGCAATAGTGGCACACAGCCATGCTGGGTAAACAACTGCTCTTGATTTAGTTAACGGATCCACTCAGTGGAATGGAACCAATACCTGGAACTGGGAAACAAGTCAGAACCATATCCAAAAAATGAGCCTGCTCTCCAATATCAAGGTGCCACCAATAGTGGGATACAAAAAGGCCTACACCTATTTAATTCTCTCTAAAACAATAATGATTATCCATGTATCTTGCACTGACCTCATTCTCCATTGGAGAATTTGCTTCTCTTTTTCAGATGGACATAGAACCTGAGGAGAGAATCAGCCCATCACACCTCACCAGGGCATGAGCTGAAGCCATAGAGTTATTGGGGAAATGAGCAAGAGTGCTGCTTTCTTGGTGAACCTGGTATCAGCACAGGGTGAAGAAGATAGACACAGAGAACACTCAACTCCTACCAAACCTGAGATCCAGAAACACAGAGGCTTCCATGACCTCGTCACTGAAATAGACCTAAAATGAACCCAACATGGCTCAGGGAAATTCGCGGAAGAGGGGGCGGAAAGATTGTTAGAGCCATAAGTTGGGTCATTATGCACAGAGACATTGCCTCACCACCATAACTGATGGCTACCTCCACAATGCAAGACCCACATTACCCATGGGGGGACAGGGAGAAGTCTAACGATGGTACCATCCTGGCTGTATACACATTATATAGATAGCTAATAAAAAAAGAACACAGGAATGCTATCATACAGATACTAAAGGGGGGAAGTAAGGATGAGTTTAGGTATAAGATTTTAAAGCCATCACACTTTCCATATTAACACATAAACTTGTGTTGTTGAATCAGGGCTCCTTAGTACCAAACCTCAGATATACCAGTTCTGGAAGCAGAAGGTATGGAGGAGAGAAAGAATAGCTGAGGGGGAAGCAGAAGGAATGGAAGAAAGTGTCTGTAATTTTATTCTCCAATCAGTCATGAAGGACTGTTTACTAAGGAGTCTGGGTTCTGTCTAACAATGAATGGGAAAGCAGGATGTCATTGTAAATCAGGCAAATATACAATTTTTTTTCTTTTTAAATCCCTACTCTCATGGCCTTGTGAAGGACTTGGGTGACGGCAGGAGTAGTGGTCATGATTTCAGAAAGCTGTTGCGGAAATCTGGGCATTAATGGTGCAGTGAACATGACTGAAACATCTCTAAAGTGAGAAGTCATGACTAGTTTGGAGAGACTTGATGACCAATAGAATTTGGCTATATATAGGAAACAAAAGAAATATTTTCCAGATTTCTGGCTAAGTGCCTGGTTAGGTCATTTTCTTAGATCAAGGATTCTCATACTGCACTGCCGTGGAATCACCTGAGGGCTTATCAAAACACAGATTGCAAGGCTCAACCTCAGAATTCCTGATACAGTAGGACTGGAAAAAGGCCTTAGGATTTTCATTTACAACTTTACTTTCTTTTTTGTCAATAAGTTTCTAGACACTTGCCGGCACATCATTAAACTCCTATAAAGCAGGATAATTGGGTACATTTTAAAAAGAGAAAAATCAACATTTAAAAGTATTGTAGGCCTGGAGGGAAGGCTTAGTGGTTAAGGTGTTTGTCTGGAAAGCCAAAGGACCCAGGTTCTATTCCCCAGGACTCACGTTAGCCAGATGCACAAGGGGGCACACATCTGGAGATTGTTTGCAGTGGCTGGAGGCCCTGGCACACCCATTCTCTCCTTCTCTCTGCCTGCCTATTTCTCTTGTTGTCTCTCAAATAAATAAAGAAAACTAAAATATTTTAAAAGTATTATAAGCTGGGCATGGTGGCGCACGCCTTTAATCCCAGCACTTGGGAGGCAGAGGTAGGAGGATCACCATGAGTTCGAGGCCATCTTGAGACTACATAGTGAATTCCAGGTCAGCCTGAGCTAGAGCAAGACTCTACCTCCAAAAACCAAAACAAACAAAAAGTATTGTAATGTGCCCAATATTGTTTCATCCCAGTGTCAATGTGTACAGACTTTGTGTGTGTGTGTGTGTGTGTGTGTGTGCGCGCGCGCGCACGCACACACGCTAGCATAAAATGAATAAGAGATGAAGGAAAATGAATTGGATTTTAGTGGATGAAATAGAGAGTAGGCTGAGGTAATAAATCAGAAATATCTTCATATTTTCAATTCTTTACAGTGTCCTCTTGTTCTCATTTACTTCTTGTGATTTTTTTCCCCAGCCTAACCTGACTTCCTCGCTATCTTTTCCCCCTCCTTCAGTCTCTTTGTCATTCCCTCTCTCCTGTTTTGATTTTGTGGTGTTATTTCTAGTATATGTTATTTTTACAATGACGCTCATTGCATAGTATCTTCCTCTAGTTTTTAATCTTATTTTTAACTTTTCCTATTATTCTGGAGTACATAACTATGTGTGTGTATGGGCATGCATGCGTGGTGCGTATACATGCTTGTGTGGGTGTTCATGTTTGTGGAGATCGGAGGTGAATGCTAGATGTCTTCATCTAGACAGGGAATCTCACCGGCCAGCAACCCCAGGGATCCTTCCCCAGCACTGAGATTACAGAGGAGTACCATTATGCCCAGAATTTACTTGGGTGCCAGTGATCTGAACTTAGGTTCTTATGTTTACACAGCAAGCACTTTGCTGATTGAACCATCTGCTCCTCTTTATAACTTTTTTTAAATTTTAAAAAATTTTTCAGTTTTTCAAGGTAGGGTATCACTCTAGCCCAGGCTGACCTGGAATTCACCATGTAATCTCAGGGTGGCCTCGAACTCATGGTGATCCTCCTACCTTTGCCTCCCAAATTCTGGGATTAAAGGCGTGCACCACCACGCCCGGCCATCTCTTTATAACTTTTTATGTATTCAAATCCATTAGCCTTTTTTTAAGGCTTAAGCTTTTTTTTTTTTTTTTTTTTTTTTTTTGGAGAGAGAGAGAGGAAGACAGATAGAGATAGATGGGTGCGCCAGCAGCCTCTCAGCTGCTGTGAACGAAATCCAGATGTGTGCGCTCCCGTGTGGTCAAGTGCAGCATTGCACCCTTGCGTCACTTTGCATCTGGCTAAACGTGGGACCTGGAGATTGGAACCACTGGAGATTGGAACCAGCGTTCTTAGGCTTAGGAGGCAGGCGCCTTAACCACTAAGCCATCTCTCCAGCCCAAGACTTGAGCTTTTTATTTGTTAAGAAATCTTATCTTATGGAGACAAACATGCCATTTTACATTCTAAAGTTTGTTTTTCACATTTATGTCTTTAATCTAGCTGGGATTTATTTGTGTTACACAGAATGACACAGGAATCCAGTTATATGTTTTCCTGCATGGATAACTAATTGCCTCAGAATGTTTCAAAAAAACTTCATATTTCCCACTGATTTTAGTGTCATCTTTGTCTGATACTGATATTCCATATATGTGGGTATATGCTTTGAGAATTCTCATTCTACTTTTCCATACATGTTCAAATACCATATGTACTATAGCTTTCTGATAAGCCTTGATATCTAATGAGTTTTTTCCTTGCTCTTCTTTCCAGTAATATTTTGACATTTCTGGCTTGCTTTCTCATATAAAGTTTAGAATAAGAAATATAATCTAAAATTATATTATAGATATATATAAATGTACAAAATGTCCATCTTTGTTTATAGCTATCACTTTTTCATATTATTTTCTTTTACTAAAGATTTGTTAGTATTTGTTCTTACATTCAGTACAAATATTTTCCAGATTTATTTCTAAGATCAGTTTGTAAAAATTCTGCTTAGGTATTTAATATGAATTTAAATTATATAAACCAATTTTGGCTTTTTGTAAAATATAAAATAAATTTTATAAATGAAAAGCATTTATAACCATTTTACTGAATTCTTTTATTCATTCCAATTTTAGAGTTACCACGTCAATTAAATGTCATCTAACAACTGTAAGATTCAAAACCAACATAAAACCCAATGGAACTTAATGCCAAGCCCCATGGAAAACTGTAAATTACTTCATCTGCCACTGTCATGTTTTTAGTATTATCATTCTTTGAAAAGTTGGAGTTTTAAATTTCTAAAGTTGACTGATCAACCAAAGATTCATCTTAATTTACTCAAGTTTTGATGAATGTTGTGTCAAATGCTTTCCTGGGATTGTAATAATATCATGTCTCCCCATTTTGTCTTCATCAAACTGGGAAAATCATAGACCTCAGACTTTATTGACATGATTGTTTCTACAGAACTTTCCACTTTTTTTACTGTGCAGATTATTGAAGCATTTAATTATTTTCTCAGCTAATCGTCTCAGTAAAGGAGGGGCGGAGTGTCGGAAGACTAAAGCACATGAAAGGTGTCTGGACACTTTAGAACTACGGTCTCTAAAACAGTTGATCTGGAAGTATTTCCAACCTCCTTGGCATGTCCGAGTATGTACTGCTATGCTGGTCTCACAGTATTACAATTGTTTTACACAAGCATTTTTAGCACTAAACTGGGAGATTTTCAGAAGTAGGCCATGGTTATCAAAGTTCGTTTGATTCTACAAAATTAGAAATAGCTTGGGCTCAAAAGCTATTTGGTGGATTCATGGTTTTATTTTATTTTGATTTTTTTTTCCCTATCACCGAAGTTCTTAGAAGAGACTATCTTTACCTCCAGGAGTCATTAAGTATACACAGGCAATAGTCAGGGGCAACCTCCAAATGAGTAATGAATTTCTCATTACTCATGTATATTCAGTACCTCAAGATGTTTTTTTCACAAAAGTCATCATCTCATAATAGCTTTAAAATAAAAATAATAAAAGCCCTAGGGCTGGGGAGTTGGCTTAGCAGTTAAGGCACTTGCCTGTGAAGTATAAATACCCAGGTTTGATTACCCAGTACCCATGTAAGCCAGATACACATGGTGGCACATGCATCTGGAGTTTGTTTGCAGTGGCTAGAGGTCCTGGCATCCCCCATTCTCTCTCTTCTCTCCCCTACCCCTCTCATAAATAAATAAATAAATAAATAAATAAATAAATAAATAAATAAATAAATGAGAGCCCTGATAACCTAATGCAGCCTTTCACAATTTCTCTGATGTTAAAAGACTTCCTTTCATGAACTCCACACTCGCTCTGTGTATAATTACTCCACATTTTCTTGTTCACATTACATCTAAATTTTGTCCAACTACTTGTCTTAAATTTCAGTGACTTAGGATTAAGGTACAATTTTCAGAAGTTTTAGTTTTTCAAAATATTTTTGGAGTCACTGTCTTCTCCCTCACCTTTTGTCTTAATAAGTTAGGAACACAAATGCATCTATCTAAATATTTAACTAAATGTTACAGACCGTGACAATTATTGTATTTTACCTGATCCCTTTGATCTCAGTAAGCAACCACAGTTTAAGAAATATTCTGCCACTATCCTTTGTTCTGGAAATGACCAACTTTAAAAGATCTCATGTGATTGCTTATATGTTAGACACTTTTACATTTCTCCCATGACGTGGTTAAGATCCACCTCCATCTTTCCTCATCTTCCCTCATCACTTCCATAATAATCGGGATGAGAATTTTTCTTATACATGTTTCTATACAAATGTCTTCTTTTAAAAAATATTTTTATTTATTTGAAAGAGAGAATGAGAATGGATATAACAGGGCCTCTAGCCACTGCAAATGAACTCCAGATGCATGCATCATTTTTTTTTTTTTTTTTTTTTTTGCATCTGGCTTTACATGAGTACTGGGAAATTGAACCCAGGTCATTAGGCTTTGAAGGCAAGTGCTTTAAACACTGAGAAATCTCTCCAGCCCCATAAATGTCGCCTTTTGAGAAATGACTACTAGTTCTTCTAATTTTTCAGTTTTGCCATTGAGTTTTTCAGTTAATTATATATTCTGGATATCAATCTTTGTCATATATGTATATATATTAATTAAATACTGTCTCCCATTTTTTTTAATATGAGAGAGACAGAGAGAGAGACAGAGAATGGGTGCTCCAGCAGCCTCTCACCTGCTGTGAATGAACTCCAGATGTGTGTGCCCCCTTGTGTGCATATGCAACATTGTGCACCTTCGTCTGACTAAACGTGGGACCTGGAGAATCAAATGGCCTCTCTTAGGCTTCACAGGCAGGTGCCTAAACTGCTAAGCCATCTCTCCAGCCCCTGTCTCCCATTCTTTAGGTTATCTTTTTACTCTGTTGATTATTTCATTTGATGTCCAGATGCTTTATAATTTGGTTAAATTATGTCTATTTATGTTTTTGTTTCTTATGTGTTTGATGTCTTCTAAAATTATTAGTCTATTTCAAAGATCTAAAGCATTTCTTCTATGTCATGATTACATAGTTTCAAGTGTTACATTTAAATTTTTAATTCATTTTACTTGATTTTTTGTAAATAATGAGAGATGTGCATCTAGATTTATTCTTCTGCTTATTTTCTTAGAATTATTTATTGAGAAAACCATCTTTTCTCCATTGTGTGCTCTAAGGACTTTGTGGAGGAAAAACAGGTGGCTTATGGATGAATTGTTTTACTTTATGATATTCTGTCCTTTTCCGTTGATTTATGTGACTGTATTTCTCAAAATGATTTTGGCTATTCTGGGTCTTTGAGGTTCTATATAAATTCTAGGATTGAGGAAAGACATTGATATTTGGATGGGTACTGCATTTAACTTGTAGGTTTATTTGGGTAATATACACATTTTAGAAGTACTTATTCATCTAATTCATAAACACAGAATGTTTTAAATTTCTTTGTGCCCTCTTCAGTTTCTTTCATGTGTTTTATAATTTTCATTAGAGAAGTCTTTTTGTTAAATTAATAGACATTTGTAGCTATTATAAATGGGATTGACTATGTCACTTCAGATAATTCACTGTTAACACACATATTGGTATTATGCACATAGTATCATTTTGTATATTTATTTTGCATATACTACAACTTTTTAAATTCAATTTTTAGTCTAGTAATTTTGATTTTTGTTTGTATGTGTGCTGGCGGATGCTAGTGCACATACATACATGTTGAGGCCAAAGGTCAATGTCAGGGGTTTTTCCATATTGCTTTCTATCTTATTCTTTGTGACAGCATTTCTCATTGAACCTAGACCTCACCAATTCAGCTCGACTCACAAACCAGTGAGGTGCAGGTACTCCCTGTTTCTCTCTTCCTAGTGTTGGGACTACAGGCATTCACTACCATGCCTGTCATTTTTATGTTGGTTCTGGGAATCTGAACTAAGGTCCTCATTCTTATCTGGCAAGCACTAATCTATCTCCCTAACCCCTAAGGCTAGTCATTTTTTGATGGAGTTTTTAGAGCTTCTAGATATAAGACCATGTCATTGGCAAACAATAAGTTCTTTTTCAGTTTATATATCCTTTAATTTTTTTCTGACATAATTTCATTGGCTAGGACTTCTGTCAATATGTGGAATAAAAGTGGTTAACATGGACATTCTTATTTAAGTGTTTAAGAAAGCCTTCATCATTTCTCTATTCAGTAATAGTAGCTATTGGCTTATTAAAATTGGCCATTATTATATTACATTATGTTGCCTCTATATTTATTGTGTTAATTTGTTATTATCAATGGCTATTGAATTTTATCAAATGCCTTCTGTTCATAATGGTGAAGTAATCATATGGTGTTTGAGCTTCATTCACGTATGCTATATCAAATTTATTGATTAGACTGAATTATCCTTTTGGCCCTAGGAGAAATCACACCTGATAATGTTGAGTGTGTGTGTGCATGTGTTTGTAGTGCAGTGAAATTTCTCTGCTCCCTGTCTCATGAATAATGTACTTACATTCTGTTTGCATTGCTTGACTTGAGAAATATATTTGGAAAGACTGGGAGATTGCTCAGTGGTTATGAGCACTGGCTGCTTAAGCATGAGGGCCAGAGAGGGCCTGACTCTGCACAAGTTTTAATCCCTCATAATCCACATAAAAGCTAGGTGAGCACATGCATGTCTGTAACACTAGTAATGATGGAGGGGGTGCAGAGACTGAAGAATCACTGGTACTCACAGACCTAAAATAGAAGCCTTAGGTCAAGGGAGGAATCCACCATCTCAAAGATAAAAATGGCAGAATGCAGTTCACTGGCTTCCCTACTCATGGGCCCATGTGCATCTGCACACGCACACATATACATCACCATACAGCACGTAATCTATATGTGCCAATGCACGCGCGTGAGTACACACATGTATTTGCAAGAATTGTTTCCTCTTCTGTTTTTTTTTAAATAACATTAAGAAAACTGGTATTATTTCATCTTAACATGGTTAGGAGTACTTAGCCATAAAGCCATGATGTCCTTAGACTTTCCTAGATGGCAGAATTTTATTAATGATTCAATATTATTACTTGCTATATTGGTCTATTTATGTGTTTATTTTTTTCCCAATCTATGATACAATCAATCTCAGTGGTTTTTCCATCTGCCTATAAGATAAGGTACATTCTTTAAAGAATGTTGTTGAGTATTATTCCAAACTTCCAACTCTTTGTCATTGTACTTTCTCTTCTCTTTCAGGGCTATTTTGGTACAAATTATAACTCTTGATGGCCCACCAGTACCTGAAAATCTGTTTCTAAGCTTAACTTTTTTTCTCTGTTGTTCACATTAGGTAAATTCTATTTATCTATCTTATGTCATTTCCAACCTGTTTTTGTGCTCAGTCAGGAAGTATTTTTGTTATTATTACTAATATTATGGAATCACAGACTTTCCATTTTGTTCTCTTTTTATACCTTTTCTTTACTTCTTTCCAGGGTGTGTCATACATAGGTATTTTTAATAATTGCTATTAAATCTTTTCAGATATTTCCAATATTGAGACATCTCAGCATTGCCAAACTTCATTTTTCTTCCCAAGTGAGTTAAGTGTATCTTGGTTTTCTGTATGTTGAATAATTTGGAGTATCACCAAGATATTTTTGAATGTTAATTTATGGAAACCTAAATATTTCTAAAATTCATGAGGAATGTTGATAACTTGGTTTTACTAGGCAATAAGACACACCTTTTCCCAAAGATCCACAAGCAGAAGGCTTAATCACAAACACATGAGGCTTTTGGGTACATCTTGCATTCAAATCATCACAATTCCTATAAACAGTTTTCTCTTAATTTATAATCATTTGCCTTTATCAATGTTTTAATTTTTTACTATTTTTTTATTGACAACTTCTATACTTACATACAAAAAGCACATGATATTTCCCTTCCCTCCCCCATTCCACTTTAGAACTCCAATCTCCATCATATCCCCTCCCTCTCTCCATTAGTCTCTTTTTTAATTTGATGTCATCATCTTTTTCTTCTATTTTGAGGGTCTTGCGAAGATATTTCTAGGCACTGCAAGGTCATTTTTGACTTTAACTACAAGATATTTACTATTGAAAAAATAATACAAATGATTTGTGGGTCTGAGTCATAACCATTTTAATAGAGAATTTATTTTGCTTCTGACTGGCAGACCACTTTTATTCAATATAGGGTTAGGATATTCTTTGAATCGCATAGTTTTGATTTTTGCAAAGACAGATATTTTTATGTTGTTTTGTTTTGAGACAGGTTCTTGCTATATAGTCAGGTTGGCTATAAATTGGCTATCATCCTGCCTCAGTTTCCCCAAGTGCTTGAAATAGACCACCATTTCAAGCCCTTGTGTCTTTTTTTTCTTTTAACTCAGTGGGTAAACAGCACATGTTGGCACCATCCTTAGCCTCCTCTCTGTCCTCCCCCCTCTGTGGGGATGCCAGTTATCCCCATGTGGATTGTGGGCTGTGGATTGTGGGGGCATCCATCAGTTGTGGGGAAGAGGCAACGGTATAGACAGCCCTGCAGATGTCTCAGTGCAAGCTTCAGTGGAGACCATGCTCCAGTCGGTTTTTCTCCAGGGCACTGCATTTGTCAAAAGCTTGTTCACCTTTTCAGCCTATGTGATTGCTTCTTAGCATATCCTGCAAAGGCAAGCGCAGAGCTGCATGTGAGGGTCACCTTTCTGTCTTTCTCTCCTGCCACCTTCAGCCCTCAAGTTCTTAATGCCACATAACTTCTTTATTAAAAAGTTGAGCAGTCTTCAATGTAAATATTTTCTGCTAAAATCTAGGAAATCATATATGTAAGAAAAGACTAGTTTTAATTTTGCATTTTTATTCTCTTGGTATGAATAGATATTATAATGCCAAATTAAAATAAGTTAAAGAAACCTCAAATGTAACAAAGAAAAAGTATTTTCATGCCTTATAATGCTTCCCATTAAAAACATTGTTTTACTTGCAAAAGTTGGCTTTATCAGGCTTATGTTACAAGGAATTACTCAAAAGGTTATATAAATATTTTCCTCAATAACTGGAATCAACTTCATGTTGAAAACTCCGCCATTATTCCTAACATTATCATTACCATTTTATGGAATAAAATAGCTAATACCAGGATGTAGTAAGTTTCAGGATCAGATTTTAGCATAGTAAAATTACCTGACATAAAAGAAATTTCTATTGAAGTTATATCAATGGCCAGTCAACATAATGATATCCCCCAAATCAATGATTCATGTGCTGTTTGGTATTTCAGAAGGAAAATAGGTTACAGAAGAAATGACTTTTCTCATATTAATTGACTGGCATACCCAACTATGAGGCTACAAACACTTTCCACACTAATTGAATCTGTATGTTGTTATGTTCAATAACTTAACAGCTGCTTTGCATGTGGTGAAGCCTATTGGGCCTTGCCCTTCTGTCTACGTACTTCCTTACATGCTCTGAAACTTCTGAGTTAGAACTTCAGAGAATGCTTGTGTTTGGTTCATCTGCTTGCAACTTGGCAGAGCCTCTTAGTATCCTGGGCAAAAAGATCCAAATTAAGAGATACACAGTTTAATACAAAATTCACTACCTACTTAAGTATTCTATTTTATCTGTGAGAGTCTCCACTGCTGCCAATATACAAATAAAGGGATGGGAAGGTAATCTTGATCAGATTCTGGTTCAGCAACCTAGACCCCACTATTAAAAATGACAGTCTATAAAATGAATAAACAGGAGAAATACCCATCACTATTTCTTGAGCTCAATCCTCCCCTCTATTTAATGCTTTTATTTGGAAATGTGCACATCACACACACACACACACACACACACACACACACACACACACACACACCTAATGCTAATTCTTGGATATGTAATATAAAAACAAAAGACTGTTTTCATATTTACTAGTTTACCTGTTCTACCTTAGGACAGGAAGCTATCTATAACTAGATCAGTCTCCACCTTCTAACTCTTAAGTAAATACAATGAAATAAAATTATCTCCAACTCAATCATGTTCTTTTGTTTGAGATAAGGCCAAGGTATTTATAGCTGCCACTCAAAAAATAAAAATAATCTTCTTTGGATCCTAGAAATTCAGCCCATATTTTCTTCAAGTCATTAAAAAGCAAATCTAGAAAGCATCAAAATGCAAATGTAATTTTTCTCAATTTTTTTTAGTTCTCAAAATGCTTTAGAGGATATTTTTATCAATTATTCAATCTAATGAGACCTTACTAGTGTTCAATGATCACTATACTTATTGCAAATATTTCTCAATGTTCCATAGAGAAACATTCTATAAGTTCCTTTGAATAGTAAATAAAAATTATAGATGACTATATGCTTAAATTATTCTGGGAAATAACTATTAGTATATTAAAAATAAACATTAGGGTTTGGGGAGGAAATACATAGGGTGTAACATTTTTCATGTGGCTACAATGAAGTAAGGCAGTTGAAGGCAAAAGCAAATCTGGCAAATTATAACTTAGGGTAGTAATTCAAGGAAGTCATAAAATAGAAGACTTTTATTGCACCATGGAGACAGTTTGGTGCTATTAGTGGATTAAAAAGCATGTGGGACTGTGAGGCTGGAAAAGATGGAAGCTTGAAAGAGTTAGTGGGTTAAATATTAACAAAGAAAAGATGTTTACTGACAGTTTCTGCAAACACACTCTAATAAATAGGATCCTTCAAGCATTCAAAAATAGAACTGCACAAAGCCACAAAAATCCATGCTATTGGTCTTCCCACCAAAATTGGTCCCCTTCAGCAATGCATGACTTCACTGTCACCAGAATTTGTGTTTGTCCTTTTGGAGATGATTGCCAAGATATTCAATAGTTAGTAAAAATAGAGGAGACATTGGTGACAATTTTTCACTTGTCTTCAAAAAGCTGGCTACATTCACTGAAAGCAATGAAGTGTGGTAGAAATGTGTGAATGTGAGCTTCCAACAGACCTGAGCTTAAATCCTCAAGTTGCACACTCCAGCCTCTATAAGCATCAGATTCTTTATCTGTAAAACTTAGATCACCCTACACACTGCTCCGGATGGCTTTTCACAGTTTCTTAAAATTTAATGCTCCTATTAACCACCTCGATAATCTTACTGACATGCTAATCCAATTCTGTAAATTTGGGTGAGGTCCCCAATCCTTAGAATGCAGCAAGCTCACAGGTGATGCATACTACTGGAGCATACTCTGAATGTGAAATTAAAACTCTTAAAGCATGTTGTGTGCTCTTAACTGAAACTTAATAAAATTATTTTTTCAGCATAAACTTTTTTTGAGTTTACAAAGTAGCACATTGGCAGGAGAAGATGAAGTATCACTATCCCAAGAAGGAGTACACACACGTTCTGATAAACACTTTTGTCTATGTTTTTTTAAGTATTTTTATTCATTTATTTGCAAGCAGACAGAGAAAGAAGAGAGACAGACTGAAAGTTAGTGTGTCAAAGCCTCCAGATGCTGCTTAAAGACTCCAAATGCATACAACAACTTGTGCATCTGGTTTTACACAGGTACTGAGAAATCAAACTCTGGTCGTTAGGCTTTGTAGGCATGTGCTTTAACCACTGAACCATATCTCCATCCTGCTACATATAGGTTTTTCAAGGTAGGGTATTACTCTAGCCCAAGGTTGCCTGGAATTCACTATGTAGTCTCAGGTTGGCCTCAGACTCACAGTGATCCTCCTATCTCTTCCTCCAAAGTGCTGGGATTAAAGGTATGTGTCACCATGCCCAGCTGTTTATGGTTTTAAAAGAGTGGAAGGGTGGCCCTGTTTGAGTCACTCCCTGGGTCTTCAGCCACACATCTTATAATTTTTTATTTTTGTTTTATTCATCTGGTCAGCTGAGCAGCCTTGTGTTTGATTAAAAGAAGAGAACAAAAATCCTTAATCATCAATATATATTTTAAATGAAGCCTGGTTTAAATGTCTTGCTTAGAGATAACTACATTTCCAAACATCATGAAGAGTTTAGTGGGAAGAAAAATCCCTGAAAGTTCTGTCCACTACATTTAAATAACATCTTAGAAGACCTCACTCCTAAGAGCCTTGACAAACCTGTAAACAAGCTGAAAGGTAGCAAGAAAAATCACCTAAAACTCTCTTTAAATAAAAGGTAAGTTGGTGAAATAATGAGTGGATAATGATTTGAGCTGCAGCAGGCTTAATGTTTCATTTCTACCCTCAAGATTCTGCTCCAAAGAAAGGACTATGATTACTACTTATACAACCAGCTTTTAGTCTTTTTAGGAATTATATTCATCTTATTCGTTTCATTAACACATTATAACTCTTAAACATATCTACCTAAAATACCCTGGCAATTTTGTCACTTTTTTCTTTTATTATTATTTTTAACAACATATTTCATATGGGTACATCATGTATTGGTACCCTCTCTTCCCTTGTCATGCCCCCATTCCACTGGGGATGCTCCTCAGTGGGGTTTCAGATATTCTCTATGGGGTGGTGGGCATTTGATCTTCTCATGCCCTTTTTTTTTTTTTATAATTAGGTAAGGATGATTGAAAGAAAAATGGAAATTAACTCTTTCGAAATGTTGTGTGGTTATTCAACTAAAATATGCTGAATGAACGTGATGTATCTAGTTTTGAGATACTGACACATTTATAAAGAACACATTGTCTTGTAAAATAGTGAAAAGCTAAATATCTAGATATACAACAGAACTTAGAGATAGTGGTAATGGCTTAGGGTTGACAGAGAAATCATGCACTGTACTGTGCTCTGCTAAAATAGAACAAGATGTAAACGCCGAATAGTTCTGGTTCCTTCTCACTATAAGGTTAGAAATAATAGCATTCTTTTAACCATAAATTGCAACTGTTCTTGTTAGTTAAAAATAAACTTCTAAAATTATCTTTTAAAATGCCCTTTTACATGAACAGACCCATAACCTCTCTAGTGATATTTCTTCCCAAAACACTTGTGAGGCAAAGGAGAAAAGGAAACTATTTATATACACCAGAATTCTAACCATACCTGGGAAGAAAACAATGATATTACCATAGTCATGGGATTGTGGTAAACCTGAAGAATGTGTAGGTCACATGGGCAGAAATAAACTGCCATCTGCTTCTACCAGCAGGTGGAGGAGAAAACATACAGCCTTTCTCACTAATTACCTACAACAGCATCTAACTCTAAATATTTTGCATGTAGAGATTTCCTTTCTATGTTTATAAATACACATATATGACAAAGAAACACTTATTTTAAAGATCTTAATACCTTGTTTGTTAGGCAATTAGTATTTAGGAGAGGGGCTATGTTGACAGCTCTGCAAACAGGAGTTTCTGATTCATCTGCTAAAGAGGAACTTGCATACCTTGGCAGGCTTCCTCACTTTGCTTTGTTGGATGGCTTGCCCATATTCTCCACAAAACTGCCTTGTCTTTCCCAAACCACCTTGGATATCTATCCCAATAATTAACCTGTTAGGTAGAACTGTAGAATAATCTGTTCATTTTGTGAGTCTCAGAAAATGTCAATTAAATGTCAAAATATTTCGTTTCACGTTTCTCCTGGAGGCACCTGCACTATTTAACCACATCAACAAATAAGTATAAATAAAGCAAAAACTCATTCATGAATTCCAGAAAAAAGCAAAACATCCTTTAACCATTAGCCATGAGATCTCCTTCATAATCCTTCACTCATCATAGCTATGTGTCACTTTCAGTGCTGTCTTCAATAGTACACTCTAGCCACTCACTGAAGTCTGTATCTTCTTCTTCTTGGGAAGTACTAAATTGTATTTAGCCCAGCACCACACAGTTAAACTTGCTTGTGTGACTGAATTCCCATCAGTATTGAGAGTAGACATAATATTCATCATTTTTCAATTTCATTGGCTAGAAACTTTAAGGTGTGTTGTCTCAAGTTTTGCTCCTTGTCTGGCTGGCCTGGATAGATATGAACAAGTTGGCCATGTGATGTAGGAGTGGGAAATCAAAACAATAACCTGGAGACTTAAAATTCTAGACCTCCCATGCAGTTAGAGTTCTCATGTTAATTAGAAAAAAAATCTACTATTTTGAATACTGCATGCATTTAGGTGTCATTTATTAGAGCAGTTGGTATTTAAAACATGGACAGCAATCCTGAAAAGGCTAAAAATCAATTTACTGTATTCTTGACTAGAAACATGCCACATTTATCCAAGATGCTGCCCATTCTTTTCTCTTCACACCACAGGTCTTTATTATTAATGTGTTTTTTTTCTGTACTTCTTATTAATGACATTATCTATTCATCCCTTGAACGGAAGACTGTCATTGTTAAGAAATGAAATTTCTAAATAGTTTTTTATTTATGGGAACAAAACATAAATAAATCTAGATCCTAGAAATATGAAATTGATTAAAAAAATAAAAAACTAGAGGATTCTAGGTAAATTTGAATGCCAAATAATGACCATTTTTTAGTATAAGTATCCAAAATGGTCTAGGTAGCAAGTCAGACAAACTCATAGTAAAATGTTTTCCTTTCATCTGAAATTTAAATTTACTTAAGCATTCTAAATTGTATTAATACATTTTAATCACACGGGACATGAAGCACAAATTATTTTACTGAAAAAGGCAAATTGAATTAGAAAAATCTAGATAGGAATTAAGAGAAGACAATATAGTCAATAGACAGATAACAGAGCACTCAGAACAAAGTAGAAAAGGAGAATATTTTAATAAATAATGGTTGAATCATCTCATTATAAAACAAAATCAAAAATAAGACAATGGTTGGTCTTAGATTTATAAAGACACATGAGGGGAGTTGAAAAGCCTTAAGGAAAAATATATTTCAAGAAGTAAGATGTAATTCTATGAGTAAATTCACAAGAAAAAATATTTAAAAGAAATCTTAAAGTGGAAGATAACCTTACATTGTACATATGAAAAAGAACCAACTGTCACCAGGCAACTGAAACATGGGATTAATTGTTATCCACAAGACTGACTCAATTCCAATGAACTCAGCACAGGAGTGCCACCAGTTAGCTGGTTGAGTACTCATTATCAACCAGTCAAATATATTTAGCAAATTTTTACAGATATTTTTATGCTAGACATTGGTCTCCCTAAATGCAGCATCAAGGTACAAAAGCTTTAAGTCCCTATACATTCAATGTGTAGGCCTTCCTACACTGTGTTACATAACACTGTAGCTATGGATAGAACATGGGAGAGGTTGGTTACAAGGCAAACATGTCCACTTATGCTGGAATGTGAGTCATTTTGGAGATTAACATTGAGTATTGTATATAAGACTCAAAACTCCAAATGAAGTATAATTCTGGCTAATTCAACATTTCTTTTTAACCACATTTGATCACAGAATGTTTTATTTTTAAAAGAAAACCTAATGGTCTGGATATCCAGTTAAAATTTTTTTTTCCTCTAGAGTTTTTCTCAAGGATTTATAGTACTTATTGAATGGAATACATAAACTTTATCAACTAGATATTTTCCTATATAAACAAAAGAAGTAAACCTATCATTTATTTTTTCATTTATTTGTGCATTGTTTTTATTTCATAGTTATTGTCTATGCTTTTGCTAAAACAGTCACATACACGCATGCACACACACACACACACACACACACAAAATCCAAGGAAGCAACTAAAGTTAGAGCTGAAATTTATATCCAACAGTACTTAACTGCAGAAGTATTAAAATTACTATGGTACACATGGGGACACATAGGCCCAGGATTTACTAGCACTGAAATCACCCCTGAGTAGCTGAGTACATTACCAAACACAACACTATAAAGGAGACGGCAATATGGGGACAATGTGCTGGGAAAGCATTTCAGTAAATAAAGACTCAGTAGCCTTTATGGCTTTAGGTAACACTTGTCACTTAATATAGTTTATAAAAATGTGCTTATTAAATTCGGTAGGGCAAAATAACACATCTTTCCATTTCTTACAACAATGTTGACATAGGTTCCAAAAGCTGCAGCTGTGTCCTCCTAACTTCCCCCCACCCACATTCATTACAATGTGGGCTGCTCTGAAATCTTCAATTCAGCTATAAACAATCTACTTTATCAACAACATGCTTTTGCACTTTTTGAAATAGTGCTTTGAGGCAGATAAATGAAAATAAGTATGGCAGAATGCCAATAAAAATTCTGCAAACTGTGTCTTTGGTGGAGTACAAATGAAGGCAACACAGGGTTTTATTTATTTATTTACTGTTGATTCTTAAATCCATTTCTTGTCTTACAATGCATGCTTTATTTTTGTTGGATGTTTGCTCTAATCTTGGCTGACACTTTTAGATAGTAAAAGCTCACAAACTTTTAATCCATATGAAAATAAATGTTTTTTGGGGAAATCTGCTATCTTTTTAACTTCTGTGTGTGTCCACAGTATAAACTGAGGTTGAATTCTTAAATAGGACATATAAGAAATATTAAAAGTGTCCTTTTTTGCCCCCAAATAAGCCATCAGCCATTTGAACATATAAAGCACAGATTCTAAACTAAGTTCTCCAATCTATAAAATATTTGAATGTAAAAATGATGTCATATATATTCACTTTCTCATATAGTATTTTCTCAAACAAATTTAAAAAGATCTACTAAGTGTAATAATAGTGAAAATAATAAGGCATTATATGTAATGAAAGAAAAGAGACTGAAATTGAATTTCTCAGCTTCATATTGGTTTGGATTATGAGAACACAAATTCCAGTTTAATTTTCTGTAAGTAAATTTTAATTTTATGCTCACTAATTAAAGACTTGCTATTTGATATTAGTTTGGAAATACCCATTTACAAAGTACATTTTAACATCATGTGTTTTTAATTCTAAAAAGAAGTCCTTGGGCATTCCTTCTTAGTAATTAATTTTATTGAGTTTGTGGTCAAATCACATATGCCCATGATCCAAAGTCCTCCACAAACTTAACAAAATTTTATTTATTTTTTAATTATAATTAAAATGATTTGTTTAATAAGGTAAGAAAATTGAAATTTGGCTGGCTATAAATGTACAACATTGAAAATGGCTTTTAAGTAGTAGCAATAGAAGTGTTTGCATACAATAGATATAGCAGTGAATAATATTTTGTATTTGCCTTCCTGCAACTTGAAAAATAAACATGATTCATCTAACAATACTTTAGAGATTTAAGTTTGAGATAACTAGCCATGTACTTCTGGTTACAAATTCAACTACAATATTATTTGATATTGTTTGTTTGGCTCAGCTACACTCACTTGAAATTGAATATTGTGGAAAGTAATCCACTAACATATTTCCCATGTCTTTATCAACAAGTGATAAATGTTCTTCTCCCCATGGGGAATTTCTGGGATTTTGGATATCCTTAAGTATTGGTATAATGGCTAATAGTTTTAAGCAGTATATTTTAATGTATATTTTAAATGACAAGTTTAAAAATAATTATAAAGTATATAGATCTAAGGAATTACACATATTAATAAAATTTATATTTTTACACATTTTCACATCAGGACTCACAATTTAGAAAAACAGAATCATAAGATACTCCTGTCTAGAATAATGTACACCACTGATAAATCATTTTAAAGCAGTATATTCATGATATTTCAAAAATAAAGTAAATTTGGACATATTGCTGTGACATCTATGTTCCCAGCCCACTTGGCTTCCAAATCAGAATAGGGTTAGAGCCATTCCACTTTGTACTTGAGTATGGAGATCAAATAAAAGTAGTCTGGGAAAGCATGAATAAAATACTGAATTTCTCAATGATTTTAAAAGCAAACATACATAAGCAAGTGATTAATGAAGGGAAATATAATTTATATGGTTAGCAAGTTAAGTTTGCTTAGATATTCCATATTCTTAGTTGTCCCCAATATTTCAAATTCATCCTTACCTCCCCCCGGCATTCCCTCCTCCTCTGCTCATCTCCGCAGCATGCACCAAGAGCTTCTGTACATGGTTTGCCATTTTTTTTGCCATCCTATCTTGTGCAGCCTCCAAATTATCACAAAGATTCTAGCAGATTTTTAGCATGTAGAGAGGAGGAATTGGCTTATAGGCCAGTAGTGTGACATTTACCATAAACTTCTGTTACTGACCTTCCTATACAATAGAATCTACTCCGGGCACATTACATTTGACAAGTTCTAACATTTGTAGCTTCATTCTGGTAACCTTGAAGGACTTGACTTTAGACTCAATCTGGGCAAAAGTCCTCCATGTTCAGGAGCTAGGTACTTGTTATCATCTTGATAGAGCCTCTTCTATCCCTAGGAAGCAGAACAAACATATCCGATGAAGTTCCAGAATTATATGTCTGCATACATGATTCCTTACACAGTCTTGAAAGCTTGGACTATGCTTCAATCCTCTTGCAGCAGAACAAGGACAAAAAAAAAAAAAAAAATGAGCATCTGACTGTAACAGCAATTATCTTTCAAGCACTCACATCACACGGACATTGTGCCGGTGGGGGGGGCAGAGGTGAGACATGGTGCTTAACTAGGATTCAACCAGGATCACAGGATGGTGCTTCATCCTGGAGACAGCGGAGGAACAAACCCTGACAAGTGCTGTGGCAGGTTCTTGGGCCCATTGTTCAAAATTATAGAATGATGGAAATTCATTTCTTTTTTTATATTTTTTAATTTATTTTTATTGACAACTTCCTTAATTGTAGACAATATGCCTGGTATATCCCTCCCCCCCCCCATTTTCCCTTTTGAAACTCCACTCTCCATCATATCCCCTCCTCCTCTCAATCAGTCTCTTTTAATTTTGACGTCATCATCTTTTCCTCCTATTATGATGGTCTTGTGTATGTAGTTTCAGGCACAGTGAGGTCATGAATATCCAGGCCATTTTGTGTTTGGAGAAGCACTTTTTAAGGAGTCCTATCCTTCCTTTGGCTCTTATATTCTTTCTGCCACCTCTTCTGCAATGGACCTGGCCGACAACTCACTGGAAGATATCCCATCCCTGGCACTGAAAATTTTCTAGTAACAATCTATTGCTTCTGAGTGTTCCATTGTCCAGAAAAGGTTTCCATATGACTTATTTAAATCATCTTGGATTCTGATTAGCACTCCCTCCACCTTTCCTTTCCTTAATCTCTTCCCCTGACTTCATTTAGGCCTTTTCACCCCCCCCCCTTAATCTGTTCTTCTACCTACATATATAAAATACCATCCTATTAAATCCCCCCTCCCTTCCTTTATATTCCCTTTATATCCCCTTTCTAGCTTACTGGCTTCTGCTACCGAGTTTTATTATTTACTCACATAGAATTCCAATCATTTGTAGCTAGGATCCCTATGTGAGAGAGAACATGTGACATTTGGCTTTCTGGTCCTGGGTTACCTTACTAATTATAATCCTTTCCAAATCATCTATTTTCCAGCAAATTTCATAACTTCATTTTTCTTTGCCACTGAGTAGAACTCCATTGTGTAAATGTGTCACATCTTCTTTATCCACTCATCAGTTGAGGGACATCTAGGATGGTTCTATTTCCTAGCTATTGTGACCAGAGCCGCAATAAATGTGGCTGAGCACGTATCTCTAAGGTAGTGAGACGAGTCCTTAGGATATTTGCCTAGGAGTGGTATAGCTGGGTCATATGGTAGATCTATTTTTAGCTGTCTCAGGAACCTCCACACTGATTTCCACAATGTCTGGACTAGATTTCATTCCCACCAACAGTATAGAAGGGTTCCTCTTTTTCCGCATCCTTGCCAGCATTAATGGTCATTTGTTTTCGTGATGGTAGCCAATCTGACAGGAAGGAGATGGAATTTCAACACAGTTTTAATCTGCATTTTGCCGATGACTAGGCATGTAGAACATTTTTTAGATGTTTATGAGCCATCTGTATTTATTCTTCTGAGAACTCTCTATTTAGTTCCATAGCCCATTTTTTATGGTGTTGTTTGATTTCTTATTAATTTTTTGAGTTCTTTGTATATCCTAGATATTCTCTGCCAGATGTATAGCTGGCAAAGATTTTCTCCCATTATGTAGGTTGCCCCTTTGCTTTCTTCACAGTGTCCTTAGCTGTACAAAAGCTTTGTAATGTCATGAGGTCCCAGCAGTTGATCTGTGGTTTTATTTCCTGAGCAATTGGGGTTATATTCAGAAAGTCTTTGCCAAGACCAATATGTTGAAGGGTTTCCCCTACTTTTTCCCCTAGCAGTTTCAGAATTTCAGGTCTTATATTAAGGTCTTTGATCCATTTGGATTTAATTGTTGTGCATGGAGAGAGATAAGGATCTATTTTCCTCCTTCTACAGATACAAATCCAGTTTTCCCAGCACTCTTTGTTGAATAGGCTGTCTTTTCTCCAATGAGTATTTTTGACATTTTTGTCAAAGATAGGTGGCTATAACTACCTGGACATACATCAGGGTCCTCTATTCTGTTCCATTGATCTATATGTCTGTTGTTGTGCCAGTACCATGCTGTTTTTGTTACTATGGCTCTGTAATATAGGTTAAAATCAGGTATGGTGATATAACCAGCCTTATTTTTGTTGCTCAAAATTATTTTAGATATTCGAGGTATTTTGTGCTTCCAAATGAATTTTTGGATTGTATTTTTCTGTTTCCATGAATAATACCATTGGAAAATTCATGGGGATTGCATTAAATGTATAGATTGCTTTTGGTAAGATTTTCATTTTCACAATATTGGTACTTCCAATTCAAGAACAAGGGATGTCTTTCCATTTCCTGCTGTCTTCTGCAATGTCTCACTTGAGTGCTTTAAAGTTTTCATTGTAGAGATCCTTCACTTCCTTGGTTAGGTTTATTCCAAGGTACTTTATTTTTTTTTTATGCAATTGTGAATGGGAGTGATTCTCTAATTTCATCCTCTGTGTCTTTGTTGTTAGCATATAGCAAGGCTACTGATTTCTGTGTTTATTTTTCATCCTGCTACATGGCTATAGATGTTTATCAGCTCTAACAGTTTGCTGATAGAGTCTTTAGGGTCTTTTATGTATAGAATCATATCATCAGCAAATGATAACTTGATCTCTTCCTTTCCAATTTGTATCCCTTTTAAGTGTGTCTCTTGCCTTATTGCTATGGCTAAGACTTCCAGTACTATATTAAATAAAAGTGGGGAGAGTGGACACCCTTGTCTTGTTCTTGATTTTAGTAGAAAAGCTTCAAGTTTTTCTCCATTTAGTATTATGTTGGCTGTGTGTTTGTCATAACTAGCCTTTATTATGTTCAGATATGTTCCTTCTATTCCCAGTCTCTGTAGGACTTTTATCATGAAGGGATGCTGGATTTTGTCAAATGGTTTTTCTGCATCTAATGAGATGATCATGTGATTTTTGTCCTTCAGTCCATTTATATAATGTATTATATTTATTGATTTACATATCTTAAACCATCCCTGCATCTCTGGGATAAAGCCTACTTTGTCGGGGTGAATAATCTTTCTGACATATTCTTGCATTCTGTTTGCCAATATTTGGTTGAGAATGTTTGCATCTATGTTCATGAGGGAGATTGGTTTGTAATTTAATTTTTTTGTTGTATCTTAGTCTGGTTTTGGTATCAGGTGATGCTGGCTTTGTAAAAGATGGTTGGTAGGATTCCTTTCTATTCTATTTTATGGAAGAGTTTAAGGAGCATTGATGTTAGTTCTTCCATGAAGGTCCAGTAAAATTCAGCAGTGAATCCATCTGAGCCAGGACTTTTGTTAGTTGGGAGTTTTGTTGTTTTTTTTTTAATAACTGCTTGTATATCCATACTTGTTATAGGTCTATTTAGGTGGTTAATCTCATCATGATTTAATTTAGGTAGGTCATATAAATCAAGGAAATCATCCATTTCTTTCAGACTTTCAAGTTTAGTGGAGTATAAGTTATTATAGTATGTCCCTATGATTTTTTTTTAATTTCTCTGGTATCTATTGTGATGGTGCCTTTTCATCTCTAATTTTTTAATAATTTGTTTTTTTTATTTATGCTATTCTAATTTTACATTCATAATGGTTACTCCATTACCCTTCTCCCTGTCCTCCATCTTCCAAAGGGACCCTCATCAATAGGGAATGTTGGTCATGCATTGTGGGGGTAGCCAAGAGTTATGGGGAATAGGCCAAGTCTCTATGCATAATGCCCCAACTTGTGGCTCTAACATTCTTTCCGCCCCCTCTTCAGTGATTTTCCCTGAGCCACATTGGGATCATTTTAGCATCTTCAACAAATGGTGCTGGACAAACTGGACAACCATATGTAGGAAAATGAAACTCAATCCACACATCTCACCATGCACAAAAATTAAGTCCAGATGGATCAAAGACCTTAATATAAAATCAGAAACTCTGCTGCTACTGGAAGAAAAAATAGGAGGAGCCTTCCACGACATAGGTGTGGGAAAAGACTTCCTGAACAAAAACCTAGCAGCTCAGGAAATTAAACAATCACTCAACCATTGGGATCTCATGAAGCTGAAAAGCTTTTTCACTGACAAAAATACCATAACCAAAGCCAGCAGATTACCCACAGAATGGGAGAAAATTTTCACCAGCTATACAACTGACAGAGGCCTAATTTCTTGAATCTACAAAGAACTCCAAAGCCTAAACAATAAATCATCAAACAACCCACTCACAAAATGGGGCAGAGAACTGCACAGGGAATTCTTAGAGGAAGAAATACAAATACACACTTAAGAAAATGTTCAACATCCCTAATCATCAGGGAAATGCAAATTAAAACAACTATGAGATTCCACCTTGCCCAGTAAGGATGGCTAACATTAAAAAAAAAAAAAAAAAACAAATGCTGGTGAGGCTGTGGAGAAATAGGAACAAGCCTTCACTGTTGGTGGGAATGTAAAATGGTTCAACCATTATGGAAAGCTATATGGAGACTCCTGAAAAGGATGACCATAGACCTGCCAACAGATCCAGTTATTCCCTTACTGGGTATTTACCCTAAAGGGTCCAAGCCTCAGATCAGAGACATTTGCTCAACCATGTTTCTAGCTTCACAATTCATTATAGCAAAGAGCTGGAATCAACCCAGATGTCCATCATTAGATGAATGGATAACAAAGATATGGTATATCTATACTATGGAATTCTACATAGCAATAAGGAAAGATGAAATAATGAAATTTGAAAAAAAAAATGGTCAAACATGGAACAGATCATCCTCAGTGAGCTTACCCAATCACAAAAAGATAATCATGGCATGGTCTCGTTTATCTGTTGCTCCTAACCTGATTCCACCTGAGAAGCTGCCAAACCTAATAAGCACTCTGAGGACCAGACAATAGGGAGGGTGGGATGGGGGGAGAGTAAGGGTGGGAGGGAGTGAGACGGTGGGAGGGAGGAAAAGGATGGAGGGACAGAAATAGGGACCCAAAAGGAAATAATACAATAAATCCCTTTATTCTGAACAACAGGCTAAAACAATGATTCTTCAGCAGGCCTGCAGAGGGAACACCTGAACCACAGAAAAGTGCAGACGACATCATGAAGACCAACCTTAATCTTTTCCTGCTTCTCTCTCTCTTCTTTCTCCCTTGGTCTCTCTTCCCCTCTCCTCTCTATACTCACTTTCTCTTTCATAGTATCTATCTTTTTCTTCTCTCACCTTCCTTGGCGCTGACTTATAACTCCCAGCACCAGCATGGGGTTAACTTTCACAATGAGTGGTTGATCCGAGACACCTACAAGGTTTACCAAAAAAGACAAATTTCTGTCGGAGTTCTTGATGACCCACCAAAGGTTAATGGTAAGACCCTACTGGCGAAGACAGCACATATGTGAGACAAAACATGGAGAGACCTGGCCAGAATCTGGAAGAGTGTCAGGCCCCAGACAGCTAGTCTAGTGCCAGAGGGTGCTACATGGACAACTGGGGGAAATGGCCAACATCTGTCCAAACAACTCACAGTCTAAGCTACCAGCAGGAAACAAGCTGACACAATGCTCAAATAAGTGCAGTAGTGGCACACAATCATGGTGGGTAACCAACTGCTCTTGATTTGGCTAATGGATCCACTCAGTAGACTGGAACTCATTGCTAGAACTGGGGAATAAGTCAAAACCATGTACAAAAATGAGCTCAGTCTCCAAGATCAAGTTCCCACCAAATGTGGGGAAGAAGAGGGCCTACACATATAAAATTTCCTCTAACATATCTAGCCATCCCATCTATCAAGTACTAACTTTTCTCTCTGTTGGAGAATTTGCTTATCTTTCTCAGATGGACAACAAACCTGAAGGGAGGACTAGCCAATCACACCTCACCAGGGCCCCAGCTGAAACCATAGAGTAATGCAGGGGAAGGGCAAGAGTACAGCATTCTTGGTGATTACTACACCAGAAAAAGGCTGAGCTAAACACAGAGAACATCCAACTCTTACTAAGCCAGATATCCAGAGACACAGAGGCTCCCAAAACCTCATCTCTAATTTTATTAATTTGTGTCTCTTCTCACTTTCTTTTGGTCAGATTTACTGAGGGTTTATCAATCTTGTTCATCCTTTCAAAGAACCAACTCTTTGTTTCATTGATTCTTTGGATTGTTTTTTGGTTTCTATTTCATTAATTTCTACCCTAATCTTTATTATTTCTTCCCATCTACTGATTTTTGGTTTGCATTGTTCTTCTTTTTCCAAGGCCTTAAGGTGAAGCATTAATTTGTTTACTTGTGAACTTTATAATTCTTAATAAAGGCACTTAAAGCTATAAATTTCCCTCTTAGTACTGCCTTCATTTGGGTCCCAAAGGTTTTGGTATGTTGTGTTCTCATTATGATTTGACTCTATGAATTTTTTGATTTCCTTCTTGATTTATTCATTGACCCATTCATCATTTAGTAGTGTATTGTTTAATTTCCATGATTTTATGTATGTTCTGTAGCTTTTCTTGCTATTGATTTGTAGTTTGATCCCATTGTGATCAGATAGAGTGCAAGGAATTATTTCAAATTTCCTGTATTTGTTAAGATTTGCTTTGTGTCCTAATATATGGTCTATTTTGGAGAATGTTCCATGTGCTGCTTAAAAAAAATGTATATTCTGCAGCATTTGGATGAAATGTCCTGTATATATCTGTTAGGTCCATTTGTTCTATGACCTCATTTAATCCAGAAGCATCTCTTTATTTTTTTGCCAGGATGACCTGTCAATTGAGGAGAGTGGGGTGTTGAAGTCACCCTCTACACATGTGTTTGGTGTTATCTGTGACCTCAGTTCTAATAGCATTTGTTTGATGAAATTGGGAGCCCCTGTGTTAGGTTCATATATGTTTAGGATTGTAATGTCCTCCTGTTGGAGTGTTCCTTTAATCAATATAAAGTGACCTTCCTTATCTTTCCTAACTAATGTTGGTCTGAAGTTTACCCTGTCAGATATTGGGATAGTGACACCTGGTTATTTTCTAGGCCCATTTGCTTGAAACACCATTTACCAAACTTTCATCCTAAGATAGTGTCTATCCTTTGTAGAAAGGTGAGTTTCTTGAAGGCAACAAACTGAAGGATCCTGCTTTTTAACCCAGTTGCAAACCTATGTTTTTTGGTTGGGGCATTCAGGCCAATGATATTAAGAGTTATTATTGAAAGGTGGGCTGGAGAGATGGCTTAGCAGTTAAATGCTTGCCTGTGAAGCCTAAGGACCCCAGTTCAAGGCTCAATTCCCCAGGACCCACATAAGCCAGGTGCAGGAGGGGTGGATGCCTCTGGACTTCGTTTGCAGTGGCTGGAGGCCCTGGCATGCCCTTTATCTATCTGCCTCTTTCTCGGTCACTCTCAAATAAATAAATAAAAAATAAACAAATTTTTTTTAAAAAGTTATTATTGAAAGGTGTAAAATTACTTTTGCCATTTTTCTTGTTTTGTAGTTCTAATTTTACCTTTGCTCTTTTGTATTAACTGGTATTTGAGTATGGTTTGTTTTTTTTTTCCAGGTTCCTTATATGTGTGCCTTTCTTTCTCTTCAGCATGGAAGATCCTTTCAAGTATTTTCTGTAGAGCTGGCTTTGACTTCATATATTCCTTTAGTTGCTTTTGTTGTGGAATGTTCTTATTTCTCCATCTATTTGAATGGATAGCTTTGCAGGGTAAAGTAACCTTCGTTGACAGTTGTTATCTTTTGGAATTAGAATACATCACTACAAGCCTTCTGGCTTTTAAAGTTTGTGTTGAGTAATCTGCTGTGATACTGATGGGCTTTCCTTTGTATGTGATTTGATTTTTCTTTCTAACTGCTTTCAATATATTTTCTTTGGTTTGTATGTTTGGTAGTTTAATTATAATATGGCAAGGAGAGTTTCTTTCCGGGTTTTATCTGTTTGGTGTTCTAAAGGCTTCCTGTTTCTGCATTGGCATCTCTTTCCCATTTTGCAGGACGTTTCTTTCTATGATTTTGTTGAAAACATCTACTATGCCTTTGGAGTGAGATTATTCTCCTTCTACTATACCCTGAATTCTGATGTTTGATCGTTTCACAGTTTCCCAAATATCTTGAAATTCCCATTTATACTTTCCTATTAGTTTGTCTTTCTCTTTGTAAGACTGTATTAGATCTGCCACCTGGTCTTCTAGTTTAGATATTCTGTTCTGTTTTTCATCCATTTTACTGGAGAGATTTTCTAAAGATTTTTTTTTTTTAATTTCACTGACTATGTTCCTCATTGCTAGTATTTCTGACTTGTTTTTCTTATTTCTATTTCCTTATTTATGTCTATTGTTGACCTCTTTATTTCATTACATTGGTTTCCTGTGTGTTCTTTGATTCCTTTGATTTCCTCTTTGAGTTCTTTGAACATGTTTAGAATCATTCTTTTGAAATATTTCTCAGGCATTTTCTTTAGTCTCACTGAAGGTCATTTCTGATGCATTAATACTTTTTGGTGCATTTATATTGTCTCAATTTTTGTGTTTCTTGTATTATAATGTAGAGATTTTTGCATCTTGGATTAATTTAATGCTTGGATTTTCTAATTATCTGCAGTATTATTAGATGTATCAATCAATCTGATGTTATATATCTGCAGGGTAGGAGCTTAAGGTGCTAGGTGTGGCTCTTAAGACTCTCAGAGTAACTACAAAAGTTATCATAGGTGTTGGGTTTACCTGCTATGAGAGTATTCAGGTAGGCTGATTAGAACACAATACAGTCAAATTCTAAAATATTAACTAAACAATGTACCCATTCAATGAAAAACAGCACAGAGTATTTATGCAAGAGTAGGTTCTATGACAAACAGATCCTCTAACAAAGTTACAGTTCCTAAGGATGTGTGTTGCCCTAATTCCTGTCAACTGGTAGGCTAACCTTCCGTAGAAGGTTCCAAGGTCAGCTTGTGACCGAGTGAGACTGTGCCCCAACAAATGACAGAAGAGGAAACAAAGGCACCATAAATCAGGAAGCAACAAACAAGAAGCCCAAAATATAGCTTATTTAAGAATGGCAAATCCGACCATCCATCAGATTCATCATATAATTTACCCTGACTTGGATGGTGCAATTAACACTTCCGATGCAAGCCTATATACAAGTTTATTTGGTGGGTACTGACCTGGTGTAATCACAGTTACCTATTGAGATGGCTTTGGTCTTGGCTATGCTGCACGGCTGCTTGGGTCCCTCTTTTCTGTGCTATGGGCTCAGGTAAGCTGGCTAGATATGTGGGCCCCTGTTCTGATCATGCTGGGTGCTGTGTAGGTGAGCTCCCTTCCCCAGGTCTCTGGTGCATACTGGCGCTGGCAGTGGGGAGGGGAGGCTATGGATGGTGGCTGAAGTTCTCCCACTGGTCTACACAATCCTTTTCCTCACAAGCTGCTCCTTTGGTCTCTGCTGTCCTCCTTTCACATTTCTTGAGTTTGCAAGGAGGCCAGTGTGAGTGGAAAATCTCCTCACCTGGCTTTAATATCCTGCAGCTCAGGCTGAGCCTGGTGGCTGCAGCAGTGTAGAACTGGTGCCACCACTGCTGGAGCCGCTCCTGCCTGCTTCTGTGGGGTCTAGATGCTCTGGATCTCTACTTCTCTGCTGTGGTTGATAATTTATTATACACCTCACATCTTAGTAGAAAAATGTATTTTGCTGGTTTTTTTTCTTTTTCTCCCTTAGGCTGCTTTGGTGTCATTCCTATGCTGCCATCTTAACCAGAAGTTCTGGAAATGCATTTCTTATTAAGCACAGAGAAAAGGAAATCACATACTAACATTACATTTAGAACTTAACACTATACTGAGATCATTAAAATCATTTCTTTTCATCATTAGAAGAAAGGGGAGCTTCTAAACCCTGTAGGGTTTATACAAATCATCTGTCTGTTTGCCTTACAGCATTCAGGATTTGAACAAAGATTCTGATTCCTGAATACTTTTATTCATTTTGGTATAAAAAGCATTTCACACAAAATACAGTGTGTTTTGTAGCTACTATTAATAGGAACCTCCTTGGTGAAAGATTTTAACATTTAATTCTTACAGTGAAACCATGGACAAAATAGGTTAGTTGATGAATTCAATATGGCAACACAGTGAATATGCTTCCTCTTCTAGGACTTGGCCACAACCTCATCATGTTTGTTTAATCTCTCAGTATTTTAACATTGGATTTTAAAAGAGGGAATTGTCTGTCCCTGCTTCCTCAATGTCATGTTTTTTAAAATACTTTTATTTGTTTGCAAGCCACAAGAAACAGAGGGGCTCTAGCCACTGTAAATGAACTCCAGATGCTTACATCACTTTCTGCATCTGGATAGACCTGGATTTACATGGGCACTAGGGAATTGAACCTGGGTCATTTAGGCTCTGTATACAAGTGTCTTAACCACTGAAAAATCTATTAAACCCCTCATCCTTATTCTTATACTTTTTAACACTAAGAAACTGATGCTATGTCTTGAAAAAATATGTATTATCTACATACCCCTATCATGGTTTGTATTGCTCCAAGTATCAGGAATTGTGGCACTGTTAGAAAGATTTAGCATTTTCAACTTTCAGAAATGTTCCTGAGTGTTCATTTTAAATTCTGGCAACACTTAAAAACAAGAAAACAGGGCTGGAGAGATGGCTTAGCAGTTGGGGCACTTGCCTGTGAAGCCTAAGTACCCATGTTCAACTCTCCAGATCCCATGATAGCCAGATGCACAATGGTGAGGCAAGTGCCAGGTCACACATGTCCACTAGGTGGTAAAAGCATCTCGAGTTCGATTTCAGTGGCTGAGGCCCTGGTATGCCAATTCTCTCTCTCTCATATAAAATTTTTTAAAAAGACAATACAATAGCATAGATATGTATAATTTCATAAAGAAGTAAAAGGCTGCAGGAGCAAAATCAATTTAGCAGTATAGGGTAGAGATTAACAGAGTTGATGAACAAGCTATAGAAAATTATTTCACATATTAGTTCACATATTTCACAAATTAGTTCACATATGTGAAAGTGTTTTGGGACCATCACCAAGATTCACTCAAGAAAGTAGGTTTAGGGCTAGCTCTACGTGCAAAAGACACCCAGGTATCCTTTAAGGATGGCCCATATTTTGCCTTGAGTTTGTGCTGCCCTCCAGTTGGATCTTGTGTCTTTTGCCTTACATTCCACTATTTTATGCTTCTGTTATGTGCCAGATCTCTCCTAGTCTTAAAAAATAAATTCTAGAGAAACTTAAACTCTGAAGCTTGAAAGTAAGCTCATTATGAAGGAACTAGTTAATGCAAATGCCATAACCAGCAAGGACAGAGAGGCTGAGCAGAATGGAGCCTGGGAGGTCCCCTCTCCTCACCTACAAGTGGCACACCCATTGGCATTAAGAGGGCTTAAACATTCATACCAAGGGGCTGCAAACCCCTGGGCAGAGACTCACCATATACACACTAGATATGGAAAATGTATGAGGAAAGAGATTAACTGACAAAAAAGTTAATTAAAACGGCTCTGATTATGAGGTAGAATTTAACAATTACTTTAAAAAATGCCGTGTGACACAGTGCAGCACTACAGCTGAATTAATCATGAATGAGGAAAGCAGTGTTTAATTTTTGTGTGCATGACAAAAACACTCAACAGATTTGACAATTAGAGCAGGGTATCAGCATTGCATGGCACAATGCGAGGCGGGTTTTCCCAGTGGTTTTTCGGGAGGGAGCAAAAGCAGATGTGCTCAAATATTTACAAATGCACAATATTCACACGCTTTTCAGCTGCCCACCCTGCTGATTTCACAAAAACTCGCCTTCAATCTGGAGGCCACAGAGGGAGCCATACATGCTTGAGCCTCACACAGGATCCAGCAACACAACCAAGGTCCCTGTCACCACTAATACATACACTATTTGTTAAAGCAGAAAAGGTCTGCAGGTACTGCATGGACGGAGGTCTTCCAAATATTCAGCTTCTAGCATTTACTTTGTCCCATGAGGTAACTGCACTTATAATCATCATGGATGGAATAGGTAGTGTCTATGGTAAAATTTCTGTGACTCACTCACTGTCCTTGGTGGATATTTCCACAACTAACACGTGTGCTGCTTCAAAAGTTTATATCTGTGGCCAGAGAGATGGATTAGCAGTTAAGGCGCTTGCCTGCAAAGCTAAAGGACCCTGGTTCAATTCCCCAGGACCCATGTAAAGCCAGATGCACAAGGTGGCACATGCATCTGGAGTTTTTTTGCAGTGGCTAGAGGCCCTGGTATGCTCATTCTCTCCTCTCTCTCTCTCTCTCTCTCTCTCTCTCTCTCTGCTTCTTTCTCTCAAATAAATAAATAAAATATTAAAAAAGAATGTTTACATCCAAAGCTGAGGCATCATCTCAAAGGACCACAATGCATCTGGCAGCTAGGTCTTACATGAACTCTTGCAATTGTGAGTTCCAGGTTAGCTTGTAAATGCATACACAAGAGGATTTCAGGTAATACTAGAACACTGGCAATTTTCTATTTTGCAATTTTATTGAGATATCATTTATATACCATATAGTTCATCCATCAAAAGTATATATTTCAAGGATTTCTATCATATTTATAACATCATACAACCATTATCACAACCAATTTTAACACTCTTTTTTTTTTCCACCCAAACAGAAACCTTAAAACTTTTAGCAGGAATTGGTCAATCTTTCCTTCTTTCTTCCAGGCCAAGACAAGTAATAATTTAATTGCTCAATAGATTCACATATTCTGGATATTTGTGTCTAAATGCAGTCATATAACTTGTCTCTCTTTTATGACTGATTTCACTCAGCATAATATTTTCAAAGTTCATCTGTGCATCGAATATCAGTTACTTTCTTGACAAAATACCAGTCAAAAATCCATTTAATGGAGGGAAGGCTCATTTCAGCTTACAGCCCTTTCTGATTACTGTCCATCATGGCCTGGAAGACATGGTAGCAGGATCTTGAGGCAGCTGGTCCTGGTCCACAGTGAGAAAGTATAGAGGGGTGGATGCTGCTGCTCCCCAGCTCTTTCCCTTTTATGCAGTCCAGGATCCCCGGCCATGGGATAGGGCCGCCACAGTTAAAGCAGACCTCCCCACCTCAATTATCCCAAACAAGATAATTCCTCACAGGCATGCCCAGAGGCCAACTCAGTTAAGATTATTCTTCACTGGTGATTCTAGGTGATGTCAAATTGATAATCATTCTACACCATTACACATAGCTGTTGTCTAGCAAATTCCTCTGAACTGCAATATTTCTTTGTGGGAGGGAGGGAGGGGAGGAGACTCAGGAGACCCACAAGTCCACTCTGACTCCCAATTATCACAATATATTACAAAGAGTTTAAGTTTGTTTTTTTTCCCCAGAACTTAAATAAGATCATATTATATAAATGTACAAAATCAAAATTCACTTAACATTCTGCTAAAACTAATGAATGTGTAATAATCCATATTCATTATTACTGGCATATAAAAACAACACCCACCAGGACTACTGATATAAATCTGACTCATCATAAGAGCTAGATCGTCAGAGAAGTATATTCTGGTAGAAAAATGATCGGTGATGTCAGAGACAGGATGTAAGAGAGGAACTCCAAAGCCGGGCATGGTGGCGCATGCCTTTAATCCCAGCACTCGGGAGGCAGAGGTAGGAGGATCACCGAGAGTTCGAGGCCACCCTGAGACTACATAGTTAATTCCAGGTCAGCCTGGACCAGAGTGAGACCCTACCTTGAAAAAAAAAAAAAAAAAAAAAAAAAAAAAGAGAGGAACTCCAAATTTTCAATGGCTCAAAGGGAAAAATCTTCACACTATCTCTTTCTCTTTCAAAGAATAGATGGGAATCTGGAAAACAATCTGATGGTGATGTTGGTAACTATTGATAAATGTGATAAATTTATCTGTGGAAAAGAAATTTCACTATCTGCTGTTGCCCAGATGCCTCCACCTAATAATTATTAAAAATCAATGGAATACCCCAGGGATCATCTGAAAGTTTGCCACTAAGCATGGTGATAGAACTCTAAGTTTGTTCTAGGCTACGGACTCTTTCCTTTTAATGTGAGTGAAACTTGATCGTGAATAGCATGTTCTTGATTTACTGTGTGACTACATATACTGTTTCTGTGTATGTTTCATTTCTTAAACTCCATCCAGCTACATACTTATTAGTTGCTACCTTTTCCCTGAACATGTCAATCTAGATATGAGATGAAGCAACGCAGCATCACCACAACTACACACCTATGTCTCTCATATTCCTTTGAATTTCAGTTTGATTGGTCCATCAGCACTGGATGATTGAAGGTGTGTACAAACACACACATGCGTCAGCTTGCTGTTTGGCAATGTGAGGTGAGGCTGTGTGTCAGCATATGTTTAATGTGCAAGTATGAACCCAGAGAAATCACATCAAGATGCTAAATGTAAAATCAAATAGACAATCATGATAAATATCTTCATTATGAATCCCAGTTTTATGTAAAACATTAAGGGTTTTTATACCTGATGCATTTTAAAATAGCTAAAGATGAGATTTTGTTAGAAATTTATTAAAAATTGGGCTGGAGAGATGGCTTAGCGGCTAAGGAGCCTGCCTGCTAAGCCTAAGAACGCTGGTTCCAATGTCCAGCGGTTCCAATCTCCAGGTCCCACGTTTAGCCAGATGCAAAGTGAGGCAAGGGCGCAACGCCGCACTTGCCCACAAGGGGGCGCACACATCTGGATTTTGTTCACAGCAGCTGAGAGACTGCTGGCGTGCCCATCTCTGTCTCCCTCTCCCTCTCTGTCTATCTCTCTCTGTCTCTCTCCCCAAAAATAAATTTAAAAAAATTTATTAAAAATTGACAAAGGAATTACACTAGTAATATTTTATACTGGTATTACCACAGCAAATACTCAATTGTTACAAAAACTTGTCATAAAATTGATCTGTAGAGTCAAAGAGAACGTCTATTTTAGGGGTCAAAATTTAAATGCCTTTCTGTTTTCAAGGTTATGATCATTGTAAAAAAATGCTATGTTGCAACAAAATAGTGAAATGCTAGAAAACACATAGCTGTTCTCACATGTGATGTGTTCTTTTTTGTTGTGATATTTAAATTAACAATAATTCAACAAGTTGTTTTTGTGGTGTTGGGTAACAAATTTCTTAAAGATTTCCAGAAATCAAAAGTTATATGAAAAAGAGGGGGGAAAAAACACAAAGCAAAACTCCAAAACACTTTACTTGAAGTACTAACACGAGCTGGCTTAGCAATGTCTGCAAAGTGCCAAACCAACCTGGTGGAGGGAAAAAAATTAACTTTCCTGGCTGATTTGGCTTCATGTTGCTCATTTTACTTTTTCACTGAAACATTTTGGCATTTGGGAGATTTCATATATATATATATATATATATATATATATATATGGACTGAAGAGATTAGGAGTTTATTTTGCTTAATTTTATGGATTCTTTAAAAAAATCTAAGTATTGGATTTTTCAAAAAATTTGGCTTACGACTCAATTAGTAGAAGAATATAATGGCATTTTATTTTTAAATCAGATACTTCCCTGACATATTGAGATATTACTTTTCTCTTTGAAATATGTTTATTTAATAGTAAGATTTTTGTCCTTTTTCTTAAGCATATGCTCTCTTTTCAAAATTAAATGTCTTATGTACATCAAAAAAGAGAGAAATAAAATAAAATTTAAGCAATTATTGAGGAAAGTAATGCTTTTAGTAAAATCCATAGGATCTTTAAAATTGACTTTAGGAGACTTAAAGGACTGAAATGGCAGAAAGCCTGGGTAATATCAGGCATGGTGTCATGATTCTAGTCTTTTATTAAAGTAATAGCTGAGGTGGCAATTATATTTCAAAGTAGAAAATATAGTTATAACAATTCACTTAAAATAAATCATTCATTGTTAAACATTTGAAATTAGCAATAAAAGTATCAGGCTTGGCACTGTTAAATACTATTATGTTCAAATGTCATTTAACTTCTTAAAAAGTATAATAAGAGAAGCCTGTGTGGATGGCATTATTTAAATGGATGGTCATTTTACCTATTGTATAAAAATGGGTTTTAAGTTAAAGTTATGAAATTCTGCTATTTATTTTGTTTTTATGTGGTAGGACATGTTTCAAGTTTTCTATTCTGTTCATTAATGATTAATAATAAAGTATCTTTCTAAACACCACAGTTCCGTGTTCCATCTTGGAGTCATCTTGAATTCATCTTAAGATTCATGAATCTCACAATGTAACATGATTATCTGCCATTTTTAGAATTTTAGTTCAACCCCTGGACAGATCCTTTTCAATTCACCATCTTTTGTTTGTGTTGCAACATTCTGCATCTCTTGACACTTCTGCAGAATACCTGTTACAACGTTTGTCTCTTCACCTCTTCCACACCCCAGTGTTCACACCTCAAAGAATTATCATGTAACAAGTAAACAAATATGTTCTATCTACCAGTTTGCAAAAGTGGGCAAAACAAGTTTCTTTTTTTTTACCACTACTCAACATACACTGTAAATACATCCCATGCATGCTTATTAAGTTTTAATTGAAACATTAAATCTGAGGCTAAATTACTATTGAATTATACTGACACTGTTAATTCTTTCATACTTTGGTAAGCTTGTCTATCATTTTATTTTGTACCTAAGAGATGTTGATGGGTCCTAAATAATGACCTAGATAACTTAGTACCCTAGGAAAAAATAAAAGTCAAATACAGGTAGGGAGTGCAATGGCTTTGTCTGATTTTAAGATTCCTTGCACAGCACACTAAAAATATAATTTCCCAAGAATATGTCATTCTCTGAAGAAGGATATGTTTTTGTTGGGGATGAGAAGGTTTCTAGGGGAAGAATACATGGAGATGATTCTGTACCTAATCTCTGAATCAGATTCCAGAGAACAAGTTAGATGTTCAACCACCATGGCTCTCCATTAGTGAATACCAATTCATTTTATGGAGTCTGCATTTTCTGGAATGATGAAATGATCCTTGAGAACATGATACAGGCAGTGCTCACCATCAGATCAACCACTGGCAAAGAGTCACTGGATGAACCAGAGCAATGAGAAAAGCTGGCACCTTTGCCAATGTAGAGAAAAAAAAACACAAATCTAAAAATATGTTTCCCGATCATTTTACAGAGAATTATTTTTATAGAGCCATCATCCTGAGGTGCTGTGGGATCTTCAACCTGCAATTTAGTATTATATTTCAAGTCCTAAAGATAGTGAGGAGGTAGTAGAAAGCTATATGCATAGAAAATCTGGCAATATAATGTAAGTAAATGTCAGATTACAGACCTGCCCTCCTAACCATATGGAATTTTATTTATCTATTTATTATTTGTGTTTATGGCTGTTTGATTGAGTATGGGTGCACCAGGATCTCTTGCCACTGCAAATGGTATGGCAGATGTGTATGCCACTTTTTTCTAGCATCAGGCTTTACATGGGTAGCTGAAGAGTTGAATCTTGTCAGACAAGCTTTCAGATCAAGCACCTTTAACTGCTGAGCCATGTTACCAGTCCCTCAGGTTAAATTTCTTAATCATTATTTTGTCCAAAGAAAAATCATGTTCATATATGTTGTCAGAATGATTTCTAAATATTTGTTGTCACCCATAGATTAATGCTGCTCTCAGCTGTGGTCAGAGAAGCTTCTTTTTTGTAGAAGGTTATGGCTAATATAAACTCCTAACTGGCCAAAGTGCTGAGAATAAGAGAATGCTGAGTGCTCAGCCCTAAAGGGCATATCTATGTCACCTCCTCCAAGGTTCAGGGAACATAGTAGAAGAGAGGGAAGGAAGAATGTATGAATGTATGAGCCTGAGTATAATAACTTATTCTAAAACAAATATGTGTCCATGCCACATATATAGGTTACATATATATTTCTCATATATATGAGGAATAAAACAAGGGTACAAATGATCTGAGGTGGCTTATATTAGGTTGAAAGAGGAGCTATTCCCTGAAAAGTCATCATGTGGACCTATCTCTTTCTAATAATAAAGGGAATGTTTAGGCTTAATATTTTGGGATTGGAGAGATGCCTGAGTGGTTAAAGCATTTGCCTGCAAAGCCAAAGGAACCAGGATTGATTCCCCAGGACCCATCTAAGCCAGATGCACAATGTGGCACATCTGTCTGGAGTTCGTTTGCAGTGGCTGGAGTCCCTGGCACATCCATACTCTCCCTCTTCTGTTCTCTTTCTTTCTCTCAAATAAATAAGTAAAACTAAAATATTTTAAGTGGAGTTAATATTTCAAATTATCTTAATTTTTCTCAAGGAGAGAAAAATAGAACTTGAAATATTTTTTTATTTGTGTGTGTGTGAAAGAGAGAGAGAGAGACAGACAGACAGACAGACAGAGACAGACAGAGTGAGTGGACCAGGGTCTCTAGCCACTACAAATGAAATACAGACACATGTGCCACCTCATGTATCTGGCTTATGTGAGTCCTGGGGAATAGCATCTGGGTCCTTTGGCTTTGCAGGCAAGTGCCTTAACCACTGATCTGTCTCTTCAGCCCAAAACAGAACTTTAAATAATGGTGATATGCTTTTTTTCTGATTGTAATATGAATATTTCTATGGATTATCTGAAAATTATGACTGTACTTCATAAACAAAATTTTGGACAATTAGAAATTTATTTTTAGCATATTAGATATAGTGTGCATAAAGAATTCAATCTGCTTAAAGTTTTTATGCCAGTCTTGTAAACATTTTCTTTCAAGGGAGGGTCTCGCTCTGGCCCAGGCTGACCTGGAATTCACTATGTAGTCTCAGGGTGGCCTCAAACTCACAGCGATCCTATCTCTGCCTCCCAAGTGCTGGGATTAAAGGCGTGCGCCACCACGCCCAGCAACATTTGTTTTTAAGAACAGATTTTAAGTGGTTGTGTGAACTTCCTCTTCCTTTCTTACATACATTTAGAAAGACTTCAGGTTCCACTTCAGGTCCTCTTACATTAACTGTTAAAATGCTATTATCTTAGAGGACTAACATTCCATGTCTGTCAGCAAAGCAAAGAACTCATATAGGAAAGGGTTTCCATGTCAATTTGTATTATGCTAAATTAAAATTATATGTAGACAGAAAAATTCTTCTGTCATAAAGGATAAATAACTTGGCATAGGTATACTTGTATGTACTTAACAATGCCCATATTAATGAACAAGTCTTGCATTGTTTTAAACATGGTGGTCACCACAAGGTTCTGGTGAGAATACACATCCCATAAGTACTGGTAATGAGCAACACTCAACTTTCACCAAGCAAAACAGCCAATCCCTTTAAAATCCCCTACTACCTTCAGGCCACAGTAGATGTCCAGCCAATTAAAACTACCTTGAAGCCCATGGTGAAGCATGAGACCCTCCCAACCGTGGCAGAGTGGTCTGTAAAGCTAAGGAAAGTAGGAGGAAAGAAAATTACCACTGATATCATCCCACGTGGAAAATTGTTAAACTTCTCATTCCCCTCAGTGTTATGTTTGATGTAATATGTTCATTTTTGTGCTCATTCTTATGTTTCAGGATGTTGTCTAGGAAAAGATGTCTAGACAGAATGGAAAAGAACCTTTCAGTACGTCTTTTAATAGTTATGAAATGACCATCAAAATTACTGATCTGGTTACTTCTGGGTATAAACTTCTAGAAAGATTGTTTTCTGAGGTAGAATATTTCAAAATTTTCTAAAACAGGGCTTTTACACATGGAATACTCTTCCTATGAAATATAAGTTTCTTAAAATCTTACAAGTCCATCCTTGTGATGCACTTTACTCAGAATCATATTAAACAAAAGCCAAAAGCAATGTCATCAGTTCTGTCTTTAGAGAAGTTACATTAATTATCTCCAAACCATACAAAAGCCCATTGAGCACTGTGAAGTTTGAGCAGAACTGTGATTAAACTAGAACTATAATATTATGCTTTGTTTGCAGCCATCCACTGCACACCACTGGGTAACATGCAAGTCTTGCTGCATGTAATAATGATAACCATCAACATGGAAGGTTTAGTTGGCATTGTCTTTGAAACATCATGTAGATTATTTCATTTAATCACCTTTATAAAACCTTGAGAACATGGCAAGTTGCAAGAAAACAAGCACATAAGAATATAATCTGTGGTGGTTTTATGCCTAACACTTAGTAGATATCTACTAAATGTCAAGAATTAACCTTTATCACCTATTTTAATATTTTATACTCGTTAAAGGTATACTCTTATCATAGTTTCGGCTGCAGAAAATAATGCTGAGGTCAAAGTCACATAAGATCTAAGATCCAAAATTACATCTACTTCTCAAAATCAGTGTTATTTCCAATGAACAAAAGAAACTGAGTATTCTGTTTTCACAGGGAACCTTTGACAGGAGCTTAGTGGATTTGAATTGCTTTTTGCAGCCTGGGTATTGGGTCCAAGCCCTGCAATCTTTAAATTTCCCAACCATTTGTATTTATCATTGTTGTTCTATGGCTTATATTTCAGATTTCTAATTCAAAACTTTTAACCACAATTTTCTATGGCTTATACTAAGAATGCACCTCAAATACCTAAATATTGAGTATTCTAGTTGGATTTTTAGGTATGGAAAATACAGATTCTTTAAAGATAGTTTACTCACTGCTATCTTACAAACTGGATAAATTGACCTGTACAAATTCAGCTAGAAAAATAACTGAAATATAGAACCAATATGTGAAAATCAAAAAATTGCATTGAAAAGTCTGGATTTAAACTCTTCAACTTTCTTTTCTTTCTTTTTTTTTTTTTTTTTTTTTTTTTTTTTTTTTTTGAGATAGGATCTCACTCTGGCCCAGGCTGACCTGGAATTAACCATGTAGTCTCAGGGTGCCTCAAGCTCATGGCGAGCCTCCTACCTCTGCCTTCCAAGTGCTGGGATTAAAGGCGTGCGCCACCTTCAGCTTTCTTGATGTGCAAGCAACACTGTTATCACACTCTTATGATGACCAACACACTTGGCTGGCTTTGAAAGAAGCTGTCACCATCAGGTGAGTTCTGCATCCTATTTATTACAAACTCTAACCTATCCTGATGTGTTCTTCAAGCGAATGCTATAGTTTGCCTTTAACCCACATTTATTTGATTGTCTCTGGCGCCATGTCACCACCAAAAGTTACAAAAGGAGAAATGCAGTTAGAGGGCTGAATTTTCTATAAGCCTGAATATTCTATATATTTTCTATATTAAGATATGTATTTTCTATATATCTCTCTGCGTTTGACTGTTTCTTTATAAAGCTGAAAAATATCCCAAATAAATATTTAAAATGAGATATATAGCCCATTCCCTAACTCACCTACTTGGCTGTCCCTCCCTCTTATGTGTCTTAGCATCAAACCCTTTTCCAACCTCTGTTCCTAAGGGGAGAGATTCTGTGGCTGAAGGGAAGTGACTGGGAGAGAAGGTTTCTTCAGGATTCTTCCCTCCTTTCCCTTCACCTTTCCTGAATCAGCTTCTTCCATCCTCGGGCTGTTCTGTTTTCACATTTGTAAGCAACGTTTGTATTAATACATGATACAGTAGTTAAAATTAAATTTGGAAAGTACCCTTATGATAATGACCATTACCACATCCACGGACACAATCACTTCCAGTGAAAGGCAAGGCTTCAGTACTCCAGTTCTCCTAAATACCCTTTCCTATAGTAGAGCATCAGGATAAGGTACAAGAAAGAAACATGGGTTCATTATCTGAAAGATTGCTGTAATATTATCTTTCTAGAGAGTTTTTTAACCCCAGGAAATAAGCATATTCACTACCCAAGGGAAGAGACCTATACTGTGTCAAATAATATGGCTTTCTCAGCAGGTCAGCAAGTGCCACCGCTGAGGATGATCACACTGCTTCTAAAAGTCCACAGTTCTGAGCAGTGCCCCGGGAAGATTATAGCTGAGAGTTGCCTTGTATAAGAACAGGGCATCCCTTGCCTCCATCCATTTTCCGAGTTGCAGGCAATTACTTCAGTGACCCTGAGAAACCCTCTTCTGAGGAAAGCTTCCTGCTTCCTGCAGGGGGCTCTTCAGGCCACTTGTCTGGATGCTTTACAAGGTCCTCCAGGACACTGAGGCATCACTAGCAGGTGAGTTTTTCTAAGAACATAGAATCCAATGCTTCTCTGAGCCCTACTTATAAAAAGATGCAATTAGATATCAGTGTTTCAGAGCACAATATGAAGCAGGTTTTCTTCTGAATGATTAAGGCCTGACAAGTGCCTCTTTCTGGCCCTGGCACCTTGTTCCTATATATGTTTGCTAGTTTAGCTGCACAAAGAAACACATTTTGGAGAGGGAAAAAAAAAGATAAATAGATTTTGCCAGGTTGGCTTTGAACCTATCTTTCACACCACTGTGAAGTGCGCTGCCAGGATGTGCGATATGTAGTTAGAAGCAGCAGATGGAAAAGCATTTTTTGAGGGGCTTTTTGATGGTTCTGAATCTATGCAGCATTTACACACCAAAGCATGCTGGTTCATCTGTTATATATTTAGGGATATTTAAACTGTGAACATTTGTCTTCTTTAAAGACTACAGAAGTATCTGGAGAATGACTGACTTAACTAAATAGACAGTAAATTGATCAATAATTAGTTTGATACACCTTACCCCTGGCCGATCACTTCCAACCGACTCCTGGCCTCCACGCTCTATTGCCTGGCAAAAGCCTTATGTGGAGTCATGAGCGTCCTCTGTAGAGGAAAAGTGTCAGCATCAAGAGAAAACTATCTTCACCATTTATGTATTTGTTTTCAAAAGACAGAGAGAGACACGTGTGTGTGTGTGTGTGTGTGTGTGTGTGTGTGTGTGTGTGTGTGTATTTAAGCCGGAGAGCAACTTTGTCTGGTATCCCTAGGAACACTAGTCACCTCTTTTTGAGACATAGTCTCAGTGGAGCTTACCAGTAAGGCTAGACTGTTTTCCCAGTGAGCTCAAGGGATCCTCCTGTCTCTGCTCTCAGTGCTGGACTTACAGGCACACACAACCATGCTGATGCTTTTTTCATGGGGTTTGGAAATTGAACCCTAGCCATCATGCTCATGAGATAGGCCCTTTTAGTAACTAAAAGAAAGCTTTAAAAAGCTTTAAAAAGGCCTCATTATAATGTTGGACAATGAGATGATATTTAATATTGTCCTATAATTCAGCAAAAGGTAGAGCTTTGTATACTCAGAGACTTCTTAGATATTAATATCTCTAAATATAACAGTTATCAAATAATAAAAAGGAAGTTATAAGTTGTTTATTTTTCCCCAATTATACATGTCTCACCCAGCAAAGATGAATGAAAATAAAACAAAATGTTTGAAATGTAATCCTGGCATAAATAGCCTCTTGATAGAGTAGCACCAAATTGCATCCTAAATCTATAACATTTAAATTAATGACTGACATTCTCTGAAACGCCTGCATCAGCCATCTGTGTTTACTATTTACCCTTCACCTAGCTTTAATTTTGGTTGCCCAGAACTGGCAATTTCAAAGGAAGAGGTCATGGCAAGAACAAACAGGCACTTAGCTATTTATACCCAACGAAGTCAATGTTGTAATATGAGATGTGGTTGGAAGATGGAATTATTGACTCTGAATTGGTCTCTGAATTCTGAAACCCAAAGATTATTTAAGAATGTCTCAAAGAAAGCCACTGAGCCTCATCAGGCACTGCAATGTGCCCACCAGAATGTCAGTGCTGTGGAGGATATAAAGAGGAGGGATGGTTGAAGTCCATGATAAGCAAACCAAATTTGACAAAACATGGGCTCAGCAAATGACAATGTTTTTTTCCAGGGCAGAGGGGAAGCATCAAGATTTGACCTTCAAGATAAAATACATTTTCTTATTGCTTCAGTCATTGCTCAGTTCACCATATTTAACACAGAGAGACATAACAACCTATACATAAAAATTTAATTGCTTGATATCCAAAGATTTCTAGCAATTTCCTTGCTCAGCCTAGAATATTGGCAATGAAAACCAATTACATTTTTCACTGATGTATAGGCTTGACTTCAAAGGGTCCTTAGTGAATATGCCATATTCTTACTTCCTGGATGAATTATGGTACAAGAAAGTATTGTCACAGTCTAGGTCCCAGAATAGGCCATTGATAGGTGCCAGAGTCCACCCCTCTTATCAGGCATGTGTGGGGATTCATGTGTGGGGATTCTTATGCAAAGCAGTAATTCCTGGCACATACTAGGGGCTCAAGAAATGATAATTTCCTTCTTCCTGCCCTTTCCCTTATAGTTAAACAAAAACATAAAAACCATGACATTTTTTTAAATGTGAAACTCATAAATTTGAAAGAACATTCTCTGGACGCAAAAATTACATATATATATATATATATATATATATATATATATATATATGAAATCTTCTAACTAAAAATAATGTTTGTGAAACTGATTTGCATTTCAAATTTTGGCAGTACACCTATGAAGGGTGTCTCTGGCTCAGAACTCTGGCAAGAGGTGATAAGGACTTGAACTAAGGTGGTGGCAGGAGGTTGGAGACAACTGGTTGTAAGAGGCAGGATAGCAGAATTGTCAGGCCTTGAGTGCTGTCGACAGACAACCTGGGTCCCTTCTCAGCGCCAACCCTTGCTAACTGTGATTCAAGTACTGTCTTACATTCTAATCTGTGAAATAAAGAGAAAAATATCCCAACTTCTCAGATGGATGTGAGGAGTAAATGAGACAATACGTGCAAAGCATTTAGCATGGCTTCTGACATGTTTATGCAATAAATGTAGGCCATTATTGACAGATATAACTTACCACTGCTATATTTCCTAACTAAAAGTATGTGTTCTACTACTTGGTCCTCGTTTGTCCCTGATCACATTAAAAACCTTTATTGAGAAAAATAATATCTACCAGGTAAAGATGGCCTTGATTTTCTTATTGGAAAAGAAACACATTTTTAATTCTCATAACAGTTTATTAATGTGGGGACCTGAATATCTGGGAAGTGATTTTTGGACTCCTGTTTTACCTGGTGACATGAAATCCTACTATCCCTAGTGTTGACCAGAGAGCTCAAACTTGAATTAAGAAGCATTCAACTCCTCCTGCCAATATTTGAGAGGAAAATACTCTTGAGAAATAAAGCACTGGGAAAAGTTAGATTTCTGTTGAAATATTTTGACTAATTTTTTAAAATTCAGAATCAATGGCCATTATATCTATATGATAAAGATTTTATTTTGTCAGGGAAACTGCTATTGGAAATATTCTATATGTTATTAATTCTGTACAAAATCATATTGAAATCAATCTTAGCTGTTCATATTATGAAGTTATTCATAAAGAAATATTTGTGTGATTTTATACTTTGATTAATAAATATATTGTTTTTTGTTTCCATAATCTCATAAAAATCTCAGGATAAAATTCTGAGTTCAAGGGTTGTAGAAATAGCTTGGCAGTTAAGGCACTTGCCTGCAAATCTAAAGATCTTTGAGTCCCTAGTACCCACATAAAGCCAGATGCACAAGGTGGTGTAAACATTTGGAATTTGTTTGCAGTGGCTAGAGACCCTGGCACATGCCCATTCACTCACTCTCTCTCTGTCTCTCAAATAAATAAAATATTAAAACAAAAAAGTTTATAATAAATGTAAGATCAAGTATAATTGTAAACTATGATTAAAGTTAACAAGATTCCCATTTTTCCACAATTCCCCCATCCTATAGTCAGATAGCTGTAAAATCTTGTAATGCATTTGTACAAAGTAGTCAAGACATATTGGTAGGATTAGGCATTTGAAGAAAAACTAAAATGAAAATATTCAAAAAATTAATTAATATTAAAATTATGTCCAAGACCCTATTGACTAAAGATAGCCATTGTTACTATTTAGCTACAAATTGATGCATGTTTTAATATGAAAGTCAATTCATATATATCCATTAAAATTAAAATCAATTAATTATAGTTCAGTCCCTTATGAATGACATTCCATATTACCAAATTTAGAAAGACACCATTCTGATGGCTACTTAGTATTAACTAAATCAACCGTATATTATTGACCATTTAATCGGTACTCATTTAAAGGAAATTATTTTATCTCACTCTTTTAAAGAAATATTGGATCTGAAGGTCTTTCAAAAAGGAAGGTGGAAGACCTTAAACAAAACTACTTTAAACCAGTGATGTACATGTGATCATCCAAATGAGAGAAGAAAAAGAAGAAACGTAGACACTAAGTTGCCCAGCAAGAAATATGTGAAATGATAGTCATGGATATAAAAGCGAAACATTTCAAGTTCCTAATCATGTGTCCCTCCTTTAAAGTAGCAACCCCACTCCTAGAAAGTTTCCCCAAAAAACCTAGAAATTGAATCAATGGAATATGTATTTATACAAGTTATTGTTTCTTAGCAATGCTCATATAAAGTTAAAACAAATTTAGAGAAAAGTTCCCTATTGCTATGTTTCCCTCATTACTTAAACATTTTAATCTATTTTCATATTTATAAAATTAAGACTTCTGGAGTTTATTTTTCTGTAATGCTTGATGAACTTATTTTATTTTGCTTTGTGATTATTACTCATATTTCCCAAAACATTTTACTGAGTGATCCATTTTATCCAAAATGATGTTTTTTTTTTTTTTTGTAAATGTCTAAATTTTTCAGTTGTTTGACAAAAGCACGTGTTTAAGTTTCTGTATTTTTTCAATCTCTTCCTTGTGAATGCCATCTATCATGATGACAACATCAGACAGCTTTTATTATTATAATTCAATAATTACAAAAACAATCTTTGTGTATGTGTTCCCCAAATATTTATTGCAGATCTATTATTTGGAAGGCATTATCGTAAACGCAGTGGGCAAAACAGACACAGCTGTTGCCATTATGAGGCTCACAGCTTAATGGGGTAGGTGGAGAATAATAAAATAGTCTCACAAGTAAACCGTGCTTGCAAAGCACGGCAACTCCAGAAAAGGAAGGTACATGGGAGGCTCATTAACTGCGTAACTGCAACAGGCTTGATTCCTTTCAATTAATGTTTACTTACAGAATTGTCTTCACTAGATGTATTCCACGCTAGCAAATGCATTTCCAGTTTTGATAACGGTCAAATTAATTTGTGGACAAATTTAAGAAGATTTTATATATTTATAGTCATAAAATTTTAGATGAGTGAAAGGTATGCTTTGAATTAATTGTGTGCTTTTTGAAAATCTTTGAAACCTCTTCATCAGTGTAACACACTTGATATCTATTCCCACACACTTTTCTAATGCCAGTCATTAGCATAGAGGATGGCAATGGGATTTTAGGTTTATTGGATGGCACCGCATTTGGTTTGGAGTCCTTTGTCTTGTCCTTGAAGTCCCTGCACACACTTCATATTGATAATGTATTGTATTATTGGAAGCTGCCTATTACAACTACATCATGTTAATTCTCTTGGCAATCCTAGTGGATAGCAGAATAATTTAACTGGAACACAGATGTTTTTCAATATTATCAAACACATGACTGTAACTAAGGTGATAAACCTGCTCCATTGCTTTCATCTTGTCCTGCACATATGAACTCTCTTTGATTAATGGCCAAATTCTAACTCTGAACATTTGTGTATGATTCTTATTTTATACCAGTGAATATGTTCTATAGTTTTCTAATTTTTCTTTCTCATATTCTTAAATCTTTTTCAGCAAATAGCATTTCTTGTGCCAAGATATCTGGGCTTACAATAGTGAAGGTTTCTTTATCCTTTTTCTCCTAGAAAAGCTGTTATAAAGTTTATGGATGTTTTTGTTTTCCAATTATTTTCTAAAGAAGTTCTCTAGAAACTCTGAGCATATAATGCTTCATGAAGAGTAGTTTATTTTTAAGATTTTATCATTCTCTATGGTTACTAACATACTAACTAGCATCTATATGCTTGACCCAGTTAGATGTATACCAAATTTTACTGTGTTCTTAAAATCAAGTTTATTATTTGTAATTATGTAACCTTTTCAAATTGAGTTGGGAATGTTCATGGTTTACCTTTCCTAGCTATTTTTGTTGTTTTTGTTGTTGTGGTTGTTGTTTGCTGTTTTTTTTTTTTTTTTCAGCTGCTCTAAGAAGATTCAGTTCACTTGCTTTGCTTATCTTTGCTTTCATTCTTCATAATTAAAGTCCTTAGGTGAAGACATTCCTTGTAGTGTTTGGCTAAATCCCATCTTCTTTCATAAACCATATTACACAGTATTTCTTTATTTTCTAAGTGATCTATAATTCAAGTTCTGATTTAATTTTCACTCAACAATAACCAAACACACATGACTATTGGTATATATTTATCTATACACATATACACTGACATTTAATATGTAGTTATATAGTTAATGCAATGTTGGAGTATTTTAAACCCCTATTACTAATTTCCAGTTTTATATTATTGTGGTCAGAGAACAGAACTAATGTTTGAATTTATTGAAGCTTTCTATTTTTTTGATACTCTGTACATGCTGGAAGAGCAGGCTTATTGGGAATCTGAAAGTCTTAACAGTTTATCTCTGGCCAAGTTGGCAGGGTAAAACAAGGTGGTGAAATCACCAAGGTGTCAAAACATAGTGTGAACATCATGTGTTCTATCAACTGTCTCTTCCATACATCTCCAGGGTTGTCCGTTCTCGTTCTCTATGGAGTCTTGTCTTATACAGATCTATTCTACCTTGGCTCCCTCAACCTGTCGTCTTCTTTCCTGCCTCATTTTGTTTGTGGTCTTACTTGCCTGTGTTGTCTTGAATATCTGTGCTGCTCCATAGTCAATATGTGACTGAAAACGTTCTAACTCTTTTACTTCATGGATGTCTTGCCTAACTGACCCATACGATTTATTTTGCTATTTCCTGAAGCCAGGGTAACAAACACATTTGATTACCTACTTAACAGATAGTCCTAGCAGAACCTTGGGGCTGTTAATGACATATATGCTTGACCCCAAATGAATGACTTTTAATGAATGGCCCTGATACCTACCATTCTGAGTTACCATTCAGCCTAATGGGACTAAGACTCAGATAATAAACAATAATGTTTTGTGACTAGTACATAGCTCTTGGTGATATATTTTGAAGTGTATATTGTTGGGGAAGCTATAAGTTTCTGAAACAGGTGCCGAATTTTCCTAATGTCTTCCTGAATTTAGAAAAGATATGCTGGTTTGGACCTGATAGTAAAATGCCGAGGAGGGTGTATCACTGGCACAGTCAACATTCTACCTCATCTACTGTTTTGGTCACTCATCTTTAACTAGCAGAGCCACAATTTGAACTGAAGAAGTCCAGCCTCCAGGAGTCCAGCTTCTTAATAGTTGTGCTGTACAATTTCATCCTTGAGGAATGATTTCAAGATTCCAACTGGGCAATGATTTATCACACTTATTCATACTTATAAACAAACAGCCCACTCCAACACAAACACAAAAAGTGTCTTTTTTTTTTTTTTTCTACTTCACCTGATATTGAGTTGAACAAATGGTCATTCATTTCCAGGCAATTCCTGTTTTAAAAGTAGCTATAGCAAAACTATCAAAAATTAATTCCGGACATGGAGGCATACACATTTAATCTCAGCACTTGAGAGGCCAAGGTAGGAAGATTGTTGTGATTTCAAGGCAGTCTGAGACTACACAGTGAATTCCAGGTCAGCCTGGAGTAGGGTGAGCCCCTACCTCCGAAAAACCAAATAATAATAATAATAACTATTATTATTATTATTTCATCCAAAACTTTCATTTTAGCTCTTCTTTCAGAGACTTGCTAAAACCAAAACCAGCTACAATTCTACCTACTAGGTCTGTTCAAGTGAAGGCAAGCATTTCACACAAAATAAGATTTAACCGGAATGTTCATCCTTTACTTGACTAAAACTAAAAGCTCACCTTTTCTGAAGTTTTGGGATTCAGTTTGGGGTTGGCTTCCTCTTTTAGCTTTATGTACCTCTCCAATGCTTGGATTTGTCCAGGATAAAAAAAGAACTGAATGATTAAAATACTAAAGGAAAGATGTACTTACCAGCCTAGAAATGTCAAGGAGAAAATCTTTTTTAAAAGACAACTTCTAGTATCATTTTTAAATGACTACTTTTGGAACAGAAAAATCAGATGTGTGCATTTACAATAAAACATCATTTTATTATAATAAAATAAAATATTGGTATCTAGTAAAGCTATAGGGTGATTAGAGAATAAACATTCCAAGCATTATATACTATGTGACCTTATTCATGACATTGAACTACTGCTAGCCATCTCAAGTGAGATTACTAACATTGGCTATGAGGATTCCATGAGTTTTATAGGAGTGGATGTTCCTAAGCCATGATTATCACATATTTTTAGTGCAGGCTTGGTTATATTCTGAATGTTTTATAACTTTCTTTAATCCTTACAGCAATGCCATAGAGACCTACTGTTAATAATTTTAATTTTGGAACAAATTGAAGCCTGGAGTGATTAAATGATTTGACCAAATTCACTCTGTTTTTAAGTGATGGGGGAGACTCTCATAGGCTACTGCTGCCAAGGCTTTGTCATTACATTCTACCATGTTTTCAGAAACTAATCATATTTCTGTTTTGAAAAAAGATACATAAATAATTCTTCAATTTAAATGGAATTTCAAATCAAACCACACACACACTATTCATCATAAAAGTCTCTACATGAACAAAAATAGCTGCAATTAAAATGTATACTTGTAAAAGAATTTACACAAGTCATCTATACATATGCATTCATATATGTATATATTCTTATTTCCATGTTGGAGAGATGGCTTAGCAATTAAGGCATTTGCTTGCAAAGCCAAAGTATCCGGGTTCAATTCTCCAGATGCACAAGGGGGCGCATTCATCTAGAGTTCGTTTACAGTGTCTGGAGGCCCTGGCACACCCATTCTCTCCCTGTCTTACACTCTGCCTCTTTCTCTCTCAAATAAATAAATAAATAAAATAAAATATCTCCAGGGTTTTCTATTTAAAAAAAAAAACACTGTATTTTCACTAAACTTTGTGCTTTGAGATTATTCTAGATTTACATGCGCTTGTAAGACCTAACATGGAGAACCTGTATACTCTTTACTTCATAACAACCACCAGTGTCTTGTATAATTATAGTTTAATGTTGCAATTAGGATATACAACATACACAGAGTTAAGATACAGAGCACTGGATTCCCCAGAGTATCCTTTATGGTACACCACTCTATTCCCACTTACTTTCCTTTCCTTGTTTTTAACCCTAAACCACTAATCTGTCCAGTACTTCTAATTTTGTCATAAGTAAATATTCATATGCCCATAAGTCTCCAAGTATGTAATTGATTTTTAACAGATGATGACCTATCTGTGTGTCGGAATCTGTGTCTACTGAATCTTTCTGGGTCTAGGTGTAAAAAATGATATGAATGATCAGAAGATCAAAAGCATAAAGAAGACATGAACAAGAGAGGCCTTTCTTTTTGCTCTACATCAAACACCTTTCTACATTCAACATCTGGTTATAACAGTTTTGTCGTTAATTTTTTTTTTTTTTTTGGTAATTCTGTCATTTGTAAGTGTGAAGCGCCTTTTAGATTTCACATTGCAAGGTCTTGATAAACTTTCACTGTGATAGCATTTCTCAACCTATTTACACTGTCTTTTGTCAAACTAGGAAGCATAAAGAATATGGAAATGTCAAAATCTATCTATAAAAGAACTTAATTACTAAAGAGTTCTGCACAGTTCTGCCTAAAGGTCTTTGGAAAATGTAGATCAACTTGCTTGACATATAGAACACATACACAAACAGTTCATAGTATTAATAGTCAAATTGTAGCCATGATTAACTAGTTTATATGTTACTCCTTTTTTCTAATATTTGTGTAAACATGCACTACTTTTATAATAGAAAGTAAAATTTTATATAGAATTATGATGAACAACGTTTTCTTACTCTGCAATCTGACCTGTTTAATCTAGAGAAGGAAAGAAACAAATGTATAGAGCCTTGCATATAGCTTCCTCCATATATGTATATATGGTTGCATGCATGTATGTGCATATGGGTGAATACACAAGTGCAAGAGTATGTGTGTGAATGTGTGTGTGCATGTGTGTGTGTGTTTGTTCTGGCCTTTGGATATATTATACTCTAAAACCTACCTTAATATATATTTTCTAGGAAAGGGTGGTAGTTTGTAAAACAAAATTACTTCTGATTTTATTAATAGACCACAAGAAATTGTCTTGCTTCTCAAATGCTATTTTCACACTTTACAAAATGTTCCCTGTAGAAGACTTTAATGAGTTAAATATCATTGACATTCCTTCAGTTATATTACATACATGATAGTTTTCCACTATAAAAAATGCTTAACAAGAAAATGTAATCACTTTGAATTTGTTTAGATTAAGGAATATTCATCTTGATTCTCTTTTGGAAAATTCAATTTTACACTCATTTTTTCCAAATATTCTTCTTTCTACCGCTTGGCTTTATGCTTTATACTGTTTGTAAATAGTACTATAGTACTATTTTCTATTCCTTCCCTCTTTTTAGAATTTTTTTTTTTGTTCTTGTTTTTGTTTTTTTGAGGTAGGGTCTCACTCTGGCCCAGACTGACCTGGAATTCACTATGTAGTCCCAGGCTGGCCTCAAACTCATGGTAATCCTCCTACCTCTGCCTCCCAAGTGCTAGGATTAAAGGTGTGCATCACCCGGCTCAGATTCTTTTAAACATCTTTTCCTTTTGGTTCTATGAGAGATGACTAGATTCTCGGATACATAAGAAGCATTCCTAAAACTATCTGTCATGGTTTGATTCAGGTGTCCCCCATAAATTTAGGTGTTCTGAATGCTAGGTTCCCAGCTGATGGAGATTTAACACCTCCTAGAGGCAGTATATTGTTGGGGGGCAGGCTTATGGGTATTACAGTCAGTGTCCCCTTGTGAGTGTTTGGCATACTCTCCTGTTCCTATTGTCCACCTGATGTTGGTCAGGGTGTGATGTCCACCCTCTGTTCATACCATCGTTTTCCCTGCCATCATGGAGTTTTCCCCTCAAGCCTGTAAGCCAAAATAAACCTTTTCCCACAAGCTGCTCTTGGTCAGGTGATTTCTGCCAGCAATGCGAACCTGACTGCAATATAATCTAATTAATTGAACCTCAGAATTTCAAGTTAGGGTAATATCAAATGAGGCATAATAAAAATAGCAAGTTCTTAACAAATATTACAGTCACTCGACTTCCAGTACCTTGGTAGACACATTTTATGACCATTTCCTTCAGCATTTCCAGTAAGCATGGTGAGGAAGAAGCAAAGAGAAGAGCAGCCTCTGCCTGGGTTGACTCACCAGCCTCTGCAATTGCATGAAGAGGAATCATTAGGGGTTATCAAGCACAGCTTGTATGCCTGCTTAGAATTTGGTAATAGTTATTCAGACAAAAAATAGAAATGTTATGATTTATGTAATTTACAGTCCTGGCAAATCATATATCCCTTTAATTTTATGACCCTCCAAAAAATGTTTCCAAAGGTGTCAGTTGTCAAAGAAGAGTGGGTAAAGTGAAAAAAATCAAACTCAAACTCACTCACTTCAGAATCAGGCATAAACAAGGTCACACTAACTGCTCAAGACAATCTTAGAGCCCATGACCATCCCTGCACTAAGAATCTGCCTGGACCCTGGAGCCCCGGGGCAATCATCCCATAACAAGATGCCCATTAGCACCTATTGCTCTTGTCCACAGAAACTGACTCCAACTTCTGATAATATTAAGTAAGGAGAGATAGAATATAAAAAGTGTATAGTGTGTGCACACACTTACCCTCACACACTGGCATCTAATAAAATATGTCTACTTTTCCAAAAGTATCTCACTGTAAAGGGAAGATGTGGATGAATTCCCATATTTCTGTTTATTTGTTGAACTATTAAGTGACATAATACTTGCCTGTAATGTAGCTATCTGTATTATGAATGATATGATTATCATAATTCTCGGTTTTAAAAGCTCTGTGTCTGAGAGCTTGTTTTTTTTTCTTTGTGAAAATTAAAATAGTTACTTCACTACATGCTCTGTTGGGATGACTGACAATTGATGAAAACATACCAAGCTCCCACAAATAATTTTAATTTCCATCCAAAATAAAAATGTGTTAATTCCTCATGCCTATAACAAAAATATTTTCATAATGATACTGTTTACACAGCTTCAATCAGTCGTGTCACTGGGGTACAGCAAAAACAGCAATGTGACCTGCTGAGATTTAGCACCAGATTGCGATTTACAATCAAGGCAGCAAGAGTCACTGAAGTGCATAGCTCTCGCCCCAATTACTAATTAATCAGACCCAAAGAGGTCTCCATAAAAGAGGCATCCAAAAATGTAAAGGCCTCCTTTATTTTTAAGGAGTAAAGGTGACCTGAGGAGTCAGATGCTGTGTGGTACCTGTCTTGTACACACCCCCATTCAATATGTACTATTGGGTGCTTGCTTCTCCCCACTCCCTGTGGAAGTGTTCTGAATATAAAATTTCACACTATGGCACTATCCCAGCATCATTAAAATGTCAGTATGCTGGTTTCTGTGTAAAAACAAGTGACTGGCTTGCTTTTTTGAGTTCCTGTATCCTTTTTTTTCTTCCTGCAGTTAGTATCTATAGAAAATGAAGGGGTATAATAGGTAAATGTATTTTAAGAGTTTGTTGGAAAGTATGGGGAATAGCAACCAGTGCAATTCAGTTTAGTCCAACTTCTCCACAACTTCATCAAATGGAAGATATATTGGATCCCCTTCACATGGGTTTCAGATAATAGACCAGCTTTGACAAGAAAAGATTCCAAATGAGTGGTCTAAAAGAAAACATGCATTGCCATTTTTTTTTTATTTTAACCATCAACCATCTTTAAAATAATGAGTTTGACTTTAATTTTTCTTCCTTTTCTGGATACCTACTCTGTGGATATCATTCCCTTTGAAGGAAATGGCGACCCTTACCTTTGAGGAGCTCTTAGAGAGGGACACCATGAGCATCAAGCTGTGGATGTCAGGATCTTGATGTATAGCCTGATAACATAGGCGCTAACATTGTCTGTGCCATGTTGAATTTCCTATACATTGTTCGGTATGGGCCACTGTCATAGGGCATCAGGCTATAGACGGGCATATCGGTACATTTAGATGTATGAAACAAGAAAGATGGTAATATTTATCAGAATCTGATGATGCAAACTGTCCCTAATTTTGCTTATAAGTGAGTTCTGGAAACTGTCATGAAGTAGAGCATCTTAAAGTAGATTATGTTTTGCAGAGCAAGAGTGCAATGACTAGACTTTTACATTTTTAACCAAGGAGCATATCACATCAACCATAGCCGTGACAAAAATAGACTAAATCTAAAAATGTAACAGTTCTAAGTCACTTCTAGGATTTAAAACAGTTTACTTATGCTTCAAGTCCTAAATGCACACTGCACTTCGAGTAGAGAGACATGATCGCAGCATTTCATGATCTGATGTTGTTCATGCTCTACTCTTAAGGGACTGTGATCAGACTAAATCTCTACTTCTCTCCTTTCTCTGTAAATTCACCCCAAAGACCTAGATATCCTTGAAGGTTCTGGACTTTTCTAATCTATTGCAAAGCCATGAAATCTCTGCTTTAATAATCACTGTCTACAGCAAGCATCAATTTTCTGTTGAATTACTGGCAATGGTTTCTATTTTCTTTGGACAAGGAGCCATACCTAATTCAGATCAATTAGAAAGTAGCCAAAGACTGAATTGATGTTTTTGTTTTTTTCTTTCTCTGATCACTTACTCTTCAGTACATAGAAGTGGTGAAGACTGGTTATCTACCAGGTGCTGAGCAAAGCAATGATCACATTCTAAGCATCCTGATTGTTCATTCATAGCTCCACAAAGGCATTTTCATCCCCATTTCCAAGTGTGAGAACTAAGATTTGAGAGTAAATGTTGTTCAGCTAGGATATGCCTCTTATTGCTTCTATAGGATTACTTTTTAAAAATTCTTATAGTTTATTTATTTATTTATTTGAGAGAGGGACAGAGAGAGAAAGAGGTAGACAAAGAGAGAGAATGGGTAAACCAGGGCCTAAGCCACTGTAAATGAACTTCAGTTGCATGTGCTATCTTGTGCAGCTGGCTTACATGAGTACTGGGGAATCAAACTTGGGTCCATAGTCTTCACACACATGCACGTTAACCACCAAACCATCTCTCCAGCCCACAGGATTACTTTAAGAAGCTGCATAATGGCTTTTAATCCCTGTACTTTATTGTCTCCTAAAGGAGGACAAACATTGCTGTATAACAGTGAATATTTTTAGGCATTCAACATATTTTCTTATTGTTATTATTGTTACTAATACTCATTTAAAGCCAAAGACCTTTTATACATCCTTACTATCCCATTATGAGGACTCCTCAGTGCATTCAAAGATAAAAGCAAGGAGCTGAGGAGATATATCTCAGTTGATAAATACTTCCCTTACAAACACGAAGACCTGATTTCAGATCCTCAGTACCCATAAAAATGCTGGGCATGATAATCCATACCTGCAATCCTAGAAGAGAAGAAGGAGAGACAGGAGGATCCCTGGGGCTCACTGGACAGCCAGGCTGCCTCAGTGGTAAGTCCCAGGCCAATAAGAGGCTCTGTCTCAAAACAAAATGGTGGACAGTGTTCCTGAGGATAAAGCTTGAAGTTGTCCTCTGGCCCACACACACACACACACACAGAGAGAGAGAGAGGGAGGGAGATACACAGACACACATGCACGCACATCTATACACACATGAACAAGCATACACACACATTTAGGGAAAAACACACAGAACAACTGTTAAATTCAGACCAAGTCACATTTAGCAGAAAATACCTAGGACACAGAAGCAAGTTTTATATGACTTGTCTTATCTGAAGGTTTCTTTAATGGGTAAGAGCCATTACAACTTAGAGGTCATTCAACACTTGTCATTTTAGTTAAAAAAATAAGTCTGTCACTATAACCCACAGTTTTAAGAATTTAAAACTTGAATCAGAAACTGCTAAATAGCTAGCTTCCTAACTTGTGCAGATAGGAGGGGGTGTTGGGTATGCAGATTAGTCACCTGGGCAGCCAATCTTCCCTTTGAATGGCCCTCTGTCTTTACCACATCATATGGGAAATCCTGTGGAATTATAATCTTTACGATGGGACACAATTAGCACTTGATGGATAAGGGGCCTCCAATGATATTGTATAAATCTCACTACTCTCAGTAGTGTTCAGGACCCATCAAGGTAGAGAAGGGGAAGACTGGGGTTTCCTCCATATGATACTCTTGTAAGAAACAAATTCCAAAATGAAATTTTGTTAATGACATCAAGGTGTCAACCATGGCAAATTAAAACCCAAATGATAATCCATGAGATGATCCGGTTATCAATTAAACTGCATGTGAACCAGTGAGCCACAGGTACATATGTTTTAAACACACTTCAGTGAATTCCCTGGGGCAACATAACTCAGAATTCCATCCATCCATTTCATGGACTTTGCTGGCATTCTATCTCTCTCTCTCTCTCTTTCTCCCTCTGTATGTGTATGTATGTGTGTGTGTGTGTGTGTGTGTCTTTTCTCCCAAACCTTCCTTGTAGCATACAATTTAACTAAGGTAATAAGTCAGGCTACTAGCTCCCACAAGATGCCATTTTTGGTATTTCCTCAGTAAAATTAACATTATAGGTATATTTCCCTCAAACAACTAGAGATGCAACAAATCTGAAAGTTGATGATTGAGAACAAAGAATATCTTTATCAAATATAATTAGGTTTTCATATATTTAGACTCTCAAGTTCCTCCTCCATAATTATATTTAAATGTTAGGATCTTATAATATGTAAAACACATTTAAATTATAGGTAATTAAGGTCATATTTACTACCATGCACCATAATAAATGGATTAATGATATATTACTTCTTTTCAGTTTTCAGTAGGCATCTAATGGTTTTTTTATATTTTTTCTATGCAGTTGCAGAAAACCTGTCTGCTGTTTCTTTCTGCTCCAGTGATTTATGGGGATGAGGCGTTTTGTGTGAAATATGTTATACTATGTGAGCTAGTTGGAATAAATGTACTTGTCCCCTTATTATGAATAAGGATAAAGGGCTGGAGTGATGGCTTCATGGTGAAGGCACTTGCCTGCAAAGCCAAAGGATCCAAGTTTGATTCTCCAGAACATACATAAGCCAGATGCACAAGGTGGCACATACATCTGGAGTTCATTTGCAGTTGCTGGAGGCCTTGGCACACCCATTCCCCCCCCCATCTCTCTCTCCCTATCTCAAATAAATAAATACAAATAAATAAATAAATGAGAATAAAGGGTTTCCAAGAATCAGATAATTTCCTCAGTTTTCCATGGGAGTTAATGCCCATATTAACTACAGATGACCAGTTTCTGAGTGCTATGCTGCTTTGCTCCATAGTCTAAATTTCTTGGGACCAGAGGGTATCAGAGCAGCAAGCAGCAAGGAAGAAACATGAAGTATATGCATGGGTACCTGCTATGTGTTTGGGGATTTTTTTTTTCTGTGACCACCTGCAACATGAGATTTATATAATCTCCTCTTGTCCCAAAAGAAGGGAGAGTGACAACTGTCCAAACTAGGCTGAAGCATAAACTGAGCTATGTAACGTGCAACAAGTCATGTATCTATGATAGTGAATAATCTCCTGGCTTTTGAAAAATTGGGAAATAGAAGTAATCCCTGAGTGCTGGCATGTGAATCAGATCTCTGCTAGTGTCTGCACACACCCATGATGCTTTCGAGTAGGTTCCACTTATAATTTATAGATATAGAGCATGAGCTGGGAGAGATGAGGGTATAAAGCAAAATCACAGATTCAGCTAGGACAGTACGATTCTGAAGGCCAGGCTCTTCTCTGCTTTGGGTTCAAGAGAAGAGATTTCTGGAGTTCTCTCCACAGAGAACATTGTGCAATGAAAGACAGAGCAGAGCAGGGAGCCTCCAGGGTTTATTCAGCCTGTTCAAAGCTGGACAGTGACTAACCCACTGCTTTTTTGAGCTGTAGTTGAGAACCCAAGTTCAGAGGTGTGTACAAGGTGGGTCTTGGAATAAAAGGGATAAAATTTTAAAAGAGTAATGGATTTCTACAATGAGTACAAGGACAAACAAGGACCCTGTCACCGAATTACTCAAAAAGAAGCAAGAAGAACTGAAAGTTGTGTTTTAGATTCTCTGTAGTATTCTAATTGAAGCAAAAGGCTAAGGGGCACAGAAATATGTGTGAAGGGGAAGAATGACTCCCGCCTGCTGTGCTTCCTGACATTCCTTTAAGTCCATAAGGAAATTCCTTGGGTGGCTTACTTCTCTCTCTCTCTCTCTCTCTCTCTCTCTCTCTCTCTCTCTCTCCCTTCTTAAGGCTCCGGAATTAGTACCCATTTGATAGCATTTTATGAATTTCACAGTATTTGGAAGAAGATGCAAACACTATACAAAAAGCTAACAACTGAATCCTAAAACTGAAAGGGTAGAATTGGGATACATGGCAACACCTTTGGACTGGGAGAACGAAGACTAGCAGACAGCCTGGGGAGACGCTTAAGGGACTATACCTCCTGGGAAGACATGTTCACAGAGGACTGTGGACACAACTTTGGGATACACTGAGGACAAAAACAGAAACATGATAGCATTTTGGGGTATCAACCAAAATGAGTAAAGGGGAGTTGTGTATCATTCTTAATGTGTTAAACCATTATGAAGAACATTCAATGGAAAAAATATTACATGATTTAGTTCCCTCTGCCCTCCAGAAAAGAAAGATTAAGAAATATTTTGGAATCTTGTTTACCACAATAAGACAACCATATGTTATGTATAAAGTGATAAAATATGGTGTTTGACCATTTTTATGTATAGTCTTTTTCTTGAAGAATATTGAAAGGAAACTAAAATTAACTTCTACTGGATGAGGTCATGGGTTTTAGAAGAAAGACAGAGCAGATATAGACTATCTACATGTTCAGTTCTGTCCTCTTTGGACACCTGGATGGTATCTGGCCCTCTCAAAAGGAGCTGCGTCCCAGATGTGGAGGATCACCGAATGTCATGCACCACAGCGCGCATCACTCACAGCCTTTCCTCTTCACAAGATTTCTTGACTCCATTGCCTTCAGTTTGACTAGAAAGTATTAAACCTAAAGGATACTTTTCTCATATCCACCTTTCATGCATTCATGAATTTCCCTAAAAATTGTTAAAAAAAAAACAAGCATAAAAAACTTAATAAAAACATTTGCGTTTTTCAAGAAGAGGGGATGAGTGCTGTGACTCATCACAGAATGTAAATTGTATTCTACCTTCCATTACATCACTTCAGAAACCGACATTGTTGATCAGATTGTTTTGTACTACACTGAAGTTTTAAACTGTAGGCATAGCATTTTAACATCAAAGCAATTCATGCTATCATAGAAAATCACAGTGTAACTTTTACTGGTCTTTTAAAAAGAATGTGTTAGTTGAAGGGTGAATTATGCCCTTAAAGAGAACGTCTACTGATTCCTGTTTGGCAGCTATGTATGTAATCCAAAGTGAGGCCATTTCTCTTTATTTTGTAAAACGAATAGCTATTCCTGTAATGCCAGTGGGGATGAGTTGAGGAGGGGGAGTCTTTAAACTCATCCTACCTCTTAACAATATAACAGGGAAATTAAATGCACATCTGTAAATAAATGCATCATTAGATTCTCATCAATTTGTAAGCTTCATTTGATGTGTGGCTAAAATAATCCCTCAAGGAAGACTAAAGAAGTGTTTGGTTCTGAGCACATGCCAAATAGATGAGGAGAAGGGATTGATGGGTGGGGACCAGATTATTTTAATGAAGAATTCTGCAAATGCTAGTAGCATCTTTACAACAGTTCAGAATGGGGAAGTATTTTAACTATGCAGCTACCAATGTATTCATTAACAGAGGAGGGCCCTGGACACATTAAAGGAGCACAGTAAAACAACTAATGATGCACTTGAGCAGTAACAGGTTGTCATTAGATCAGCATCTGCTCTCATCACAGTTAATTATTCAGTTGCTTTGTTTTCCAAGTAGGTGTCTGGTAAAATTTAGCAGAATCTTAATTAAAACACATTTCCAAACTCCTTGGATGCTCATCTCATCTAAAGAAATCAAGACAATTTCCACCATAAACATCAAGCTTCAGTTGAGCTATCAAATGGAAGAAGGAACTCAGCCAAAGAAAATTGTTAGGTATTAACTATTGGGATGCCTGGGGCATGTAAATAAGGAAAATCTACCTTGAGAAACAACCTGCTTTTCCCACATCACCAACTAGTCATACACACACAGCCAGATAACAAGGATGCTAATAGACCAATGTAGCAAACATAATGTACCATGTGTGCTTTGGACACTAAAATGTGTGAATTTATTTATGCTTATATTCATTATTCCTCAAAAGGCCAATATATATATATATATATATATATATATATATATATATATACTTTAAAATTTTAAATAACTTTTAAAAAGCTGGTAATATTTTCAAAATGGCAACTGCTTATAAATAACCACTAACTACTGGGATGCCAACAAGGAATCTTGTTAAATTCTTAATATCTATGTAAACTTAAAAAAATGTTTGCAATAGCAATCGTCCATTGGCATAACCATAATTTATCTCCTGTTATGTTTCAATGCAATGTTACCATATCAGGGCAATCATTGATGCTATGAAATATTTTATTTTTATTTATTTAGTATTATTTTATTTTATTTTAATTTCAAAACTAAAATTAAATAATCATTTGAGAATAATTATCACTTTTAACCTCTGATTAAGTATTTGATAACTCCACTGCTGAATGGAATATAGGGTACCACGGAAATGACGCAGTTGGTAAAATACTTGCTATGCTGCGCAAGCATGAGTTTGGATCACTAGCACCAATATAAAAGCCAGATGGGTCAATACATGCCTGTCATACCAGCATTGGGGATATAGAGACCAGAAGATCACTAGGGCTTGCTAGCTAGCTAGTCTAGCCCAGTGAATGAGCTTCAGGAGCATGAAGAGTGACTGAGGGATTCACCCAATAGTGACCTCTTGACTTGCACATGCATGTATACACATGTGCATGTGTATCTGCATATATACATGTAACCACACATACACCAACTTGCATATATACAGCACACATGCAAAAAAGATAAAGAAGAAAAATAACCAGAAGAGGGCTAGAAAAATGGCTTAGCAGTTAAGCATTTGCCTGTGAAGCCTAAGGACCCCAGTTCAAGGCTCAAATCCCCAGTATCCACATAAGCCAGATGCACAAGGTGGCACATGCATATAGAGTTTGTTTGCAGTGGCTGAAGGCCCTGGTGAGCCCATTCTCTCCCTCCCTCCCTCTTTCTCTCTCTCTCTCTCTGCCTCTTTCTCTCTATCACTCTCAAATAAATAAAAACAAAAAATATTAAAAATAACCAGAAGAAAAAAATACAGATATATTATGCCATTAAATAAGCATATAGTCAACCAGTACTACAAGTTCCTACTCCACACTATAAGGGCCATGACATTTCTCTGAATCCTCCGTGACCATAGTACTGTTGGTGAATAAATGCCAAACGCTTAGTAAAATACTCTTCATTGGAAAAATTAATGTAGATTCATTCTGCCACAATATCTGAAAACACATGATCCTAGCACTCCAGTGGGGATGTGATTACACATACTGGTTACTTATTTTCATCCAATCTGAAGATTAAATAATAAGCTCCTCAAATCATATGGGGTCCACTTGAACAGGTATTGATATGTTGTGATTCTTATGTAGAATCTGTGATGGTTTGAATGCAGAATGGCACCATGGACTCATGTCATGTATTTGAATATTTGCTCCCCAGTTGGTAGCACTGTTTGAGAGATTGTGAAGCATTTGAAAGGTAAAAGCTTGCTGGGAGATGTGTATCACTGAGGACAGGTTTGGGGTATTATAACCCAAACTCACTTGCACCACATTCACCTTGCTCTTGCTACTTCCTCCTTGGTGATGTAGAGATGTGATGCCTGACTTTCTGCTCCTTATAGAAGCTTCTCCAAATTGTAAACTAAAACATACCCTTTCCTTCCATAGCTGCCTCTGGTAAGGTACTTTGTCCCATCAGTGAGAAAGTAACGGATATAAGCTCTTTATAGATGACAATTTTGGAGCTAAGAATTATTAAGAATGAGAAAAGTCAATCAATAATAAAAAACAGATAATATAACAAATTTATTATAAAATATATGCAGATATTTCAAATTCTCTAACCTCTTCTCAGCAAGGAACTAATGATAACCTCTAATCAGTACAATTAAGACACATTTCATGCTCCAGCTATATCTTTACATAAGTCTTATTGCTTTAATAAGTCTGATGGCTGTATCGTGTGTGTGTGTGTGTGTGTGTGTGTGTGTGTGTGTGTGTGTGTGTGTGTGTATTTAACTCTAAGGCATCTTACACTCTGCCTTGGCACTTGCTCACTATTCATTGAGTTTTCATGTGAACCACTGCTCTGGGCACACTATGGGGGAGTTACTGCTCTGCGCCAATGTTAGTGTTCTGTTCATAGCTGTGACAAATGCATTGCCCCTACTGGGAGGCATACACCATTAGTCAGATTACAGGCTAAGCCTCTGTAACAGATAGATCTACAAATAGCAAATTGAGAAAGACAGAATGCTTTCACTTTTAAGTGCCAGTCTGGAAGTAGGGCCTGCTGGCTAGCACAGGAGATCGCTCAGGCTACAGCTCACTTTCATCTTTACTCCCAAGGTCCTAGGGCATTGTCCTCTTCTAAAGGCAAGTTATGGTTCTTTATTTTTTTATATTTAAAAAGGTCTTTAATACAGATCAGTTTTATAATTTTTTAAATTCAAACTTGACTGAGCTTTTAAAAATTCATTATTTTATTAGTTATGCTCATAATGTACATTCATGTTGGTACCTTCAATAGCCTCCTCTCTGTCCTCCCCCCTCTGAAGGGACCCTCCTCATTGGGGAATGTGGGTCGTGCATTGTGGGGGTAGGCATAAGTTATGGGGAAGAGGCAATGTCTGTGTAATGACCCAACTTGTGGCTCTAACAATCTTTCCACCCTCTCTTCCATGAATTTCCCAGAGTCATGTTGGATTTGTTTTAGTTCTACTTCAGTAATGAGGTCTTGGGAGCCTCTGTGTCTCTGGATATCTGGTTTAGTAGGAGTTGAGTGTTCTCTGTGTCTATCTGCTTCAGCCTTGTGCTTATCCCAAGTGATAGAGTTAGAAATGAAATAAGAAACACAGTGCTGTGTAAGAACTCAAGCTTTCACTAAGGCTAGTGTTCCACAGTGAATAGCCCATTCCCAACTGGCGAACAGCCCATTCTTCTCACACTGTAAGGCAGAAACAAAAAAACTGAGGAGAAACAAAATCTATCAACATGACAAGAAAAGAGAGTTGACTTCCTATCTTGAGATGAGCCACTTCTCACACGACAGCCATGGTCCAGGTGAAACCACAGAGGAATTGGCAAGGTTAGCAAAAGTGCTGCCTCAACACTAAGCTTGACAACCTGCACCAGAGTGATGCAATAGACACTTTGTACCCTCCAAATGTATCAAAACAGAAATCCAGAAGCTGCTGAGGGCTTAATACTAAAGTAGACTTATAACACACCCACCAAGGCTCAGAGAACACTGTGAAAGAGGAGAAGGAAACATTGTAAGAGCCACAGGGAATGAGGGAGTATCCAGAGGTATTGCCCTTCACCCCACAATGACTGACTGCTGCTCTCACATCTCATAATCCATAACCCCATGATGAATACCAGTAACACTGAGGAGGGCCCTCAGTAGAATGGGGGGAAGGAAGGAGAGGAACAGTAACAACATGATTTGTCCATACAAAGTTTCTACTTAATTTAAAATAAAAAGTAAGTACACAAGGAAAAAAATTCAAAAATAAATAAGAATATGAGCAATTTCCTTTTAAGTAAGTCATTAGCTGTATATATCATTTCAGTTCACATTCTACTGGCAACCTACATGCAGTACAGGCCAGGAATGCAGACTATGGTAGAGTACTCATGTTCCCAGCCAACTATAAGCAAAAAGGAAAAAGGGTAATGGATTTTTGGTGGACAACAAGCACAACCAGATAAATAAACTGAAACAAACCCTGCAGAGTTCATGTGCCTTTAGTTGAAGCAGCTTTTTATATAAATAGAATCCACATAAGAGTCCACAACTTAAGCAATATCTGTGTATTTCTATTCTATAGAAATACATGTAATAGCATCCCCCAAGTATTAATATTCAAATGCTTTCAAATCAATATCAGGAGGAAAACGTGTCCCTATAGAACTCATCAAATGATTTTGTCTTTTATCTAGCTCTTCAAAGTTTTAAGTGATCCTGAGTACAATTTGGTTCTACATCTCTAATGTATATACTAATATTAGAAGTTTATATATGCAATATACATATATATCCCTTAGGCATTATACATATATTATATATACATACAAACATACATACATACATACAAAACTCAAGGTGCAAGATAATACAGTGTTATAAGGAATAATGTCTTAGGTCCAACATTATTGGCTCAGGCATCTGGAGATTAAAATTCTATGCTGTGCTACTTTTTTTTTTAAGAAGTGATTTCTGAAGTCATTAGACACAAGTCCAAAGGCTTATTTTTTACTTAAAATCAAACATTATAATTTCAATGACTCAACCAAACTCAACAAAAACTAATTTCTAGTTTCTGTATCAGGGTTTTATTTTCTACTACAGGATCTTGGTAACAATAGGTCCTCATCATTGAATACGTAGATGCATTATGGGTGATTAGTAACAAAATAAATAGTATATCTCTCAATCATAACTGTCCCAATTATGGCAATAGGGAATATGTTCAACATAATAAGACATTTTTCCTCTATTGCAAAAAACAAATAATTTGTGGAAAATTATTGGAGTTATATAACACTCAATATCTTCAACAAATCAGCCTAATAAGAATAATGTCAGCTAACAGGAAGGAGGGAGAAAAGCCACAGAAGGCCATCTTAAAAAATTGTTTCCAGTCAGGCTGGGAAGAAGTCAGGATCCTTTCAGGGCCCAGCTGAGGAAACCACCCTGCAGGGGAGTTGTGTTTCTGTGAAGTCTGATCTTGCCTTCCACCAGGGAAACAGCAACAGTGCTACTGGGGATTTGTATTCAGAGTTTCTAAAACAGACTTCATTCAGCTGGTTTTACTGACTAAAACACTGGGCCATTGAATTGGATCATCTTGGAAACCTCTATTTTTTTCAAAATCACTAATGGAATTTTTTAATCATAGAAGTAGAATAACATCAGCTCAGAGATGGAGTGGGGCTTTAAAAGCTACTCTAACTTACCTCAGATACAAACAAGATAAAAAGTACTTCTTTCTCACTGTGGGGCCACAGAGAAGCAGAGGCATGTTGGCCTCTGTCTGTCTTTCCATGATGGTTTTGCCATAACCCCCTTTCATCACATACTACCCGTGATTTATAGGCATCATATTCAAATACTGAAAAAATAATATGAAATATGAAACCACCTGTCACAGTGGAAATAGTTCCCTTGTAAAGAAATATGTACTATTGTTCAATTTGTCTGATTGAACACACTTTATATTAATCATGAAAAATTCCTAAATTAATTTGAATTAAACAAAAATATAGCTTAGAAACTTGAATTACCCTAGTCCAGTGTTTATTCTTGAGTAATGGTTGAGAGCTACTGTTGACTAATGCATTCTTCATTATGACCTAAAAATTCTTAAAACAGGGGGAATCTTAATTTTTCCCAAAGCACAATTCACCTTTGGTCCTCCTATTCTTACATTAGCTGATGTTATAAATTATGCAAAAGTCAACTCAATTCTAGACTCAAAATAAGAATGTCAAATTTGGAAGCCAATTCCATGTGATACCTACAGAACTTACTTTGTTGTTAATGTTCAGTTTTTAATACATTTCCATGATTTATATATTTCATTCCATGTCATTATTTTGATTAGCTACCCATCCACAATGTATGAGAATGGCAATCCATATATTTTAATGGGCTTGAAACTTTTCACTGGAGAATTTTTCCTCCCTGCCTCCCTGTCTTCCTTTATCCCTAGTTCTCCCTCATTCCTCCAATACTTTCCTCTAGTTTTTCCTCCATCTTCTCCCTGCTTTCTTTCCTCTCTAATGTTGACTGAGCCCTTAATATGTGCCAAATATACTGCTAGACACCAGAACTGTAGAATAAATGATACAGTGTTTATTCCCATTCAACCTACAATCTGTTCAGTGAAATGACATAATAATTCACAATGTTCTACTTCTATAAGGAATAGTAGTGTATTCTCCAGGGTTAAGGATTTTAAAACATTCTTTTACCAAATCTTTCCTTGAAGTTTTTGGAAAATAACCTAAGGTCAATGTAAGAACATTTTTTTCCCCCTTAGGAACAAAAAGTGGGGGAAGCTGGGTGTGGTGGTGCAGGACTTTAATTCCAATAGTCAGGAAGCAGAGGTAGGAGGATTGCTGTTAGTTCAAGGCCACATTGAGACTATATAGTTAATTCCATGTTAGCCTGGGCTTGACCAAGACCCTACCTCAACCCCACCCCACCCCAAAAAAGAAGGACGTTTTACATACAAATGTCAGCTCAACCACCTTCCTCTGAGCTCATGGTATACAGGTTGGACAAATAGGCCATGCAGGTGAAGATCACTTGTCTGGACCCTTCCACAGCATTCCTATCCCCAAAAGCCTTCCATGCCTAGAACAATAGTTTCCCCAATAGACACCACTGTATAAAGTAAGATTTAATTTGTTTTAATCTAAATGACAAATCTGAAATTTTTTCAGTGACTGGGTCATAAAGTACACTTGTCTGTAAAGGTTTGGAGGCCTGCTGTATTATCATCAGCTGGCCAAGTTTAAATTTAAAAATGGATTGTAAACGAGTCACTGTATATGAGAGAGAGAGAGAGAACATTATATGGTAGAACTTTAAAGTTCCACCATGACAGATGGCTAGTGCCATTTTGAATTTAGTCTCCCTAAGGAGCAAATCCTTGTAGAGGCTATAAAAGTTTCTGCTTGCATGAGAAAAGGCTATTTCAATATTGATGGCTATCTCTATGTGACCTCCACTGAAAACAAAGTCATAGAGATTTCCCCTTAATTCTGGAGGAGTGAAGCAGTGAAGTCTAAACCCACCCAGTGCCACATGCATCTTCAAGAACTGAATAAAATGAAAGCGGGGTAGCAAAACTGCACTACTCAATACAAGATTTGCCTCAAGGAATAAAAATAAAATAGGCACATTACTCCTCAAAGACACATATTTTATTTAGTTGTTAAGAGTAGAGTGTTGGAATTTTTGAAGAACTGTTGCTATTTAATAGAGGTGAAAGTTTTAATGTGAATACTGCCTGTGTGAGCGCATGTGTGCAAAGTTGGCGTGACACATTCTGCTCAAATTAGACTTCTAAATAACTAGTAACAGCTGTGGTGCTTAGAAATTGGTTTGGTTTAAATGATGATGTCATGTGCTTATATAAGTAAAATAGGTATACTTAGTGGATAGAAATGTACGTGAATCAATCTTTATCTAAAAGAGTTAGCATGCAGGTGTCTTCTCTCAGAGTCCATAAATATGTCAAACATAAAAATAAATTTTATTTTTCAACAGCTTATATTTCTATCCTCATGTATCATTTAAAAAGATGTATGTCCATTTAGATAGACATAGGGACAGACATATAAAATTATTTAATATTAGCATTAAAGTTGCCAAATACAACACTAACATTCCTTGTTTTTCATTAAAATCTATTTAGATAACTTTACATTGTTAAATTAAAAAGGCATGAGAAAACAGCAAACATTATAGAATTGCTTTTTCATTTTCTAAAAGCCAATGAGCAGGTGAAGCTAGCAAATGAAATATACTTTTAAAAGCAATTCTAATTAATTAAATTAAAAATATATCTTTCCTATTGCTAAATATTGGACAGAGATAAATGCTAGGCAATATTTTGCCTAAAATTTAGAGGAAAAAGTAATACAACTGCGCACAGTGAATTGCTTTTTAGGCAATTTGCCTGTAATAATTTAAGAATGTAATGCTATTTGGGGAAAGGAAGTAGAGAAAAATTTAAAATGAAGGGTAAAATAGAGAAAGAGTCTTCCCAGTTACTAGAAATCTAAAACCAGAAATAAGTCAGATCCGGCGTTTATCTCCATGTTCACAAAGACGGAAAAGTGGAAGCAACACTATGCACTTATTTATTGTCTTGTAAAGGACCAGGTTAATTATAAAACATTATTCATTTGCGTGAAATGATTGCATGCATGTTCTTGATTAAAGAAAAGCTCAAAAAAAATGAATTAGTTTTGTTTTGAAACTCGAAATATGGCTTTTAAAAATCCCCTTCCTTTCCAAAGACTTAGCAAAAGAGAACAGCTTTTCATTCAGAAACATAGAAGACAAGCCTTCTTCCCAGGAAGCCCATATTGTTCACTCTCTGCGCCCCTCGTCTCTGAATCTGAAGGAGTCTGGTGCTAACACACTTTCTTCACAAAATCACCAGCACCTCTCATTTCAGCTATTAAGTATTTAAAGGCACATAGTTTGAGAGTGAGTCTATCTCTTCTAATCCTGTGTAGGCTAAATGAAATCCAAGTCCTCAAAATGGCTTGTCATCTTAGAGGAAGAAGGAAGAAGTGTTTAAGAGGACACTTGGAGGGAGAAATGTTTCCAAAAGAAGTCATGGCGATACAATATGGTAAGCAAAAAAATGTTTGCTGTGTCCTACTCTCAGCTGGAACATCTCCTGTTTGGAGATATTTCACAAAATGATTTCACAGGCAAATGGTTTAATGCATGGCCAGCCAATTTAGCCTTTATTTTAAATATATTCTTTATGCATATAGATATTTTGAGATTGTGCCTTCTGGAATGATTACTGAAACCACATTGAAAAGTCATTATGCAGAAACATGGGTGTACAAATAGTTCATAGCTTGGGGGAGCTATAAATAGAACTGACTGAATCTTGCTAAAGAGTTCATGTCCTGGTTATTTAAAAAACCTATTTTGGTGGCATTGATTAGCTATAATACTTCTAATTTGCATTTCACTAAAATAAAGTATGAAAAATAATCACACTCAATTTTTTGGAAAGGGATATTGATGAAAATACACTGAATTAAAAAAATGAATTATGGTCTGATTCTGACAGAAGGCTAAGTTTTCTTTGTCCATTATGTCTTCATATACTTTAGTTCTAAGAAATGCAAAGCAAGTACCTATGACTTTTGGTATCTGCATATTGTGTAGACCAATGATAATGGGAAAATATCACATTAGCTTACAGAAATTTCACTGATAATTGTTTGGAACAAGATAATTACTACATCATGAATCAACATTATATGACCATGCCCTTTAAGTGTAGTTGTAGCATAGTGCTAGTCACTATTAGAAAGGGAACAGACAACTACAAACTTAAAAAAGTTTAATTAGGTATATTAAAAAAATTGATGAAATAAATTAGCATGCTAGTTTTTATAAAATTATATAGTTTTCTTTATTTGAAATAGATGTTTTGAGTCATGATATATTCACTCTCTTTAATATCATTTCATTCTGGGGAGTCTTAAATGAGTAGCAAATTCTGCATTTCTACATTTAATAGCTAACTTCTAATATGCAACCATTTTAGAATCAAGGATGGTGGCTCACACTCATAATCCCAGTGCTTAAGAGGGTGAGGCTGGCTAGGCTACAGAGAGCCTGTTTCAAAAAAACAAATGACAACAAAACAAGTTTAGGAGTAATGAACACTACTTTGATAACTTCAGTTAAACACTAACTGAAGTTGAAACTTGAAAGAAATATATACATACGTATTCATATGTATTTGTACATATAAACATAAATACTATTTATAAAGACATATAGCCAATATCAAGTTACAAGATTAGATTCAGTAATAACTGAATGAGTCATCACTGCATGGGGATAAACAATCAATATATCATATGTTTAAGGCTAATTTTTAAAACTTTAAAGTTTATATTTCTGAGCAGCCTTATTATCTATTACATGGAAGTATTTTAAACTATAGAAGTTACAGTTAGACGAGGTTTCATACTCTTTCTATAAATATAATTGGTTTAAATCACTCCATCTATTGAAACTTCACATTAATTGACAAACTCAAGCTTCCATCTACAAAATATTTCTTATGCCCTTATTTGTCATAGAATATAATTATAAATACTTTGTTTCAATATACATAAAGAAAGGCAATGTTAGCTAAAAAGTTTTTATACAGTATGTGAGCTTGGGAGTAAATTACTTGATTTCCCTAACCCTCCATCTCTTTAGCTGCTTACTAACAAGGATAATTTCAAACTAAATGCAATCAATTAATCAATACCAGTTCTGATTTCAAATGCTTTAGATGTACAGATCTCATTAAAAGTGATCTGATCAATTATTCTTTAGCCGTGAATTAAATATTACACAATTGGAAGAATATTTTGTATCCCCATAAGTTAGTACAATTTTAGGTTTGTATAAATCAATTAAAAATAACTTTTTTTTTTTACAAAATAATTCTGAGGAACCTGTGACACACTATTTAAATGGGCCCTGTGAAGCATTGTGCATTCAGAATGTGGAAGTATGTGGTGGGAACATTTAAGCCCATGAGCAGCAGGAAAGATGCCCTGGCAACATATGCCCATGAAATAGTAATTTGCTATCACTTACTTAAATGAACCCAAATGATAATATTTTGGGCTTTTATCCAAGAAGGAGGACTTAGTTGGAAATTGACAAAAACTTCAAAATTAGAGGAAAACACCACGCATGCATTTCAAATTAAACTATTATGATTTAATTTATATCAGTCATATTAATCCTTGTTAGTGGACATTAATTGCTCAGTTATTATTTCCATGAATAAAAAAGAGTGTTGTTTCATAAAATACACCACAAAGTTGAATCCATATGAAGAAATAAAATAATTCAAGAAATACTAAGCTTCAATGCTATAGGCACATGGACTTGAGAAGTGTGTCATTCTTTAATTCATCAACAAATTATTCAATTCATCAGTAAATAATTACAAGTACCTATTATTCTCTCATCACTCTGTGGAACACACAAGGAAAATACTACAGCTGTCTGCTGACTCTAGGATACCTCTTTTAGGAGAGCCAGCAATATTTCTGGATCTTGTGGGGTCAGTAATAATAACCAACTGTCAATATTAATTGGCTCTGAGTAAAGTACCTGACCCCAAAGAAGTCAACTAAAGTTTGAACCTAAGATTCCTCTTTTTGTTTCTTTTTGACAAATTCATACATGTATGTGGTATATTTTGATCACATTCATTCCTCATTAACCTTTCTTCTTACCTCCCTTCTCACTCTGAACACTGTCTTCTTCCTAACTAATCCCCTTTCTATTTCATATCTTTTTCCCTTTCTGTTCCATTGAATTAAATTGGGATTACCTACATGAGCATCTATAAGAGGTTATTTACATGTGTGTGTGCAACTAATCAGTAGCCACACCACAGAAGAACATAACTCCCACTTGCCCAGCAACCATTAACTGCAAATAACTAATTTTGGAGAAGTCAGATCTTATAAATTTTTCTCTCATCCATGACGGAATGTTGACACACTCAGTGTTGTACAGGAAATCACAGTAGTTGTAACTTCATGACCATAATAGTCACTGCTGTGTCTAGGAAGCAGCATTCCACAGCACTCCACCCCTTCCTCTGTCTCCTTGTGTTCTTTACACTCCCACTTCAGAGATATTTCCTGAGTACTGGTGATGATATTAGAGACAGCGTGTTTAGGAATAAGCAAACCATATTGATTTAAACTCAGCATTTTCACCAGCTATGTGTCTCTATATGAACCTCTGCCCACTGCAAAGAGGAGCTTGTGATTTGACGGAACCTGAGAGCCACTATGACTATAAACATAAATATTTAGAAAGCAGTTTTGACAACTTGTCCATTTAGCCTAACAACAGTAGTAGATTTCCCCTCCCTCCATGGCCTATTACTGCCTGAGCCACAGTTTTTTGCCCAGGTATACAGAGGGTCAGAGAGCAGTTGGTGGTCAACCTGTGCTAAGTGAGGCTGGGGAATTCAATTATTTTGTTTCCTGCCAAATGAGGGACTGAAGCCAAAGTTCAGAGAAGAGAACAGATCCTAGAGTCTTCAAATCATTCTTCTATCTACAACAGTTCAAGTCATCCTTGTATTTATTGTATTCAAAAGAATTATGGTTAACAAATCAATATATCAGTCAACACTGCTGACAGATTCCTTGGAAAACACCACTTCTGAAGAATTTGAAAGTATTACTAGGCTTAGACACAATACTTGAAGGTACAATATAAAAGTCATATTAAGCCGGGTGTGGTGGCGCACACCTTCAATCCCAGCACTCGGGAGGCAGAGGTAGGAGGATCACCATGAGTTTGAGGCCACCCTGAGACTACATAGTGAATTCCAGGTCAGCCTGGGCCAGAGTGAAACTCTACCTCAAAAAAAAACAACAAAAAAAAAAAAATTAAAAAGTCATCTTAAGTACTGTTATCCACAAAACTCTACTAGAACATTAAGGCAGAGATATCTATAAGATTTTAAAAGTCAAAAGCTAGAATGAATTAATGGAGGGGAAATAAAAGCACTGAAACAGCTCAGATATGTTGAATCATGCTACATTGGCTGTAAACTACTTCCATTCCTTTTAGCCATAAACAACTATTAACAATAAGTTAAAGACTTTTGTATACAGTATCTTCAGGGGAACATTACAGAACAGCTGTTGACCCAAGAGACAGCTGAGATGGTGAGAAATTGGTTTTGCTTCTTTCTTTCCTTTTTGATGTGTCCCTCATGACGAATAGTACTGTAGCTTAAAAACAAAGTTCTTTGGAGATTTTAACTTTTAAGATCCAAGAGCCCTGCAGGGAAGAGTCTACTACAAATGGAACCCAAGGGCATACCTTAGGAATGTATAAGTTGTTCAATATAGCGATTTAGGAAGGGGACTCTACACATGAACATGAAGGTTAGCCTTGAGGACTTACTTGTGCCTTGCATAACAGAGAATTGCTAATATGTCCGAAAGGATTCCTCCCTACAATTCTGCCTCTTCTTAGAAGTTTTGAGAGCACTGAGGAAACCATAAAGCAGCTAAGGTGGGAACCAGGTAGACAAAAGTGGAAACATAGCAGGAACTATAAACATGAAAGCAGATGCCTGCCCTTCATTCCCCCATAGATCAAAAAAAAAAAAAAAAAAAAAAAAAAAAAAAGAGAGCTCACCTACCCCACTCCAGGCTCCCAATTAATATGCACATCAGTCCCCATACTCAAGGAGAAGAAAAAAAATGAGGAAATAGAAGTAAGCATGCTCACTGGACTGAGTTTAAATTTTGAATTTGTCACATTTAAAACAGACTTATGACTGAGATATCTTGGGTGGGAAAGATTACTGTTTTTATCCCAAGGAGCAAATATAGGTACTCATAAGCTAGTTGAGCTCAGAAATATATAGAAGTATTTTAAATCTGTTACAACACATAGTCATGTAAAAAAAAATCTGGAAGAGAGATAAGGTACTCATGTACGTCAGATGCCGAAATGTACTGTTTGCTAATTATATACTAACCCAACAACTACATACTTTCTGAATACAGGCAGTAGGTCCCAGAGGGCAGGAAAAATCAAGGAAATCCAAATTTCTATTTATATAAAATGAATTCTTCTTACAAATCTGACTTTTTTTGTGAGGCATGTGCATTCATTGAAGAAAAACGTACTTTCTAAATTTAGATTATATGGACTCAACACTTGAATTTAAAATGTCCAACCTCACATAAGCATGACCTTGAGTATATCATGTAACAGATAAGAAATACATTTTGTTAATTTGTAAAACAGAGAAAGTCTTCCATGTGCACCTAATACAAATACTATAAAAATATTTAAAAAAATATGTGAAAGTACTTCAAAATCTTAAAGTTCTAAAAAGAAACAACTTTCAATTGATAATATTCAAACAGCAGCTCTCTTGTGGATAGTACTTATTATGCGGCCATGACTATGCATATAATACTCACAAGTGACTAAGGCATGATGTACAAGGTAATCCCAAAGTTTTCATAGCTCTCTTTCTTGCTCATGCTTTCTGCCCAAGGAAGGAGACAGGAGAATGTGTCCCTTGGTCACTCAGGATTTTAGTCTGACAACATCTGTATCTTTAGCTGCTGCTATATCAAGAAGTAGCTTAGAGAGGGCTGGGGAGATGGCTCTGCAGTTAAAGGCACTTGCTTGCAAAAGCCTGATAGCCCAGGTTCAAATACCCAGTACCCACATGAAGACAGACACACAGAGTGGCACATGCATCTGGAGCACATTTTCAGTGACAAGATATACTCTGGCACTCTAATTCATTCTCTCTCTCTCTCCCTCCCTCCCTCCCTCCCTCCTTGCAAATAAAGGAGCCTAGCATCTGCTGCAACATTGGAAAAAATACATGAGGAATGGTACCCAGCCTGTAATTTTGTCTACTTAAAACCCATTGGCCAAATTAATCTGTGACTTTAACCTGACTACAAGGAAGAAAGTGTTTGCAACATACAAAAAGAAAAAAAAAAGTAGATACAGAGAACATTTATAATCTCTAATAAAGAAGACACTTTGGCAGTGGAGGTCTAGCTCAGTGGCAGAAGACATGTTAAGCATGAGAAAGAACCATGGTCAAGCCCTGGCATCCACATAATAAAGGGGGAAAACAAAACTGTCACGCTATCACCAGGAGAGACAGAGACGACTTATGAATGGATGATATTAACGTGTTTTAAAAGACTTTTATTGTAGAGAGAAAATATAGATAATTGTTTTTAAAATGAAGCACCATGTTTCTAGTGACTAACACTTCAAAATATCCAAAGGAAAACATTGCATAGCTTACATTTCCCTTTCTTCTGTTAAAAAAAAAAAAAAAAAAAAAAAAAAAAAAAAAACTTCATTTTGCTTTGCAAAAACATAGCTAGACTCACTTTAGTCCATGTGTCAGAGGGTTTAGAGATTGTACATGAGTTAGACAGACATATAGGGGGCGTAGAAGTTGCCAATCACTATCCTCCATTTTTCTGACAACGATAACAAGAATAGAACCTTAAAGTAGTCAAATGTAACTTAATTCCAAGATTGCTTTTTGTATCAGTTATGTAGAAAATTTTATTTGCAGTAGGTTACAACTGGAAGGAACAATATAAGAGCTATCGGAATTAATCACATGGCAACAGGGAAAGAAATTTTTAAACAGGAAAAGAATGAAGATGAATCAATGATGATATTGAGTCTGTATATCTAGCATAACTTGAAGGATACAGTGCATCCAATAAATTCCCCATTTTGCATTTGAGTCCCTGTAGCTTACCATAGAATAGAAAAGGTTTGCTTGTACATGAGAAGTATGTGAGCTGGAATAGTTGCAGTGGGCTATACATGGAAAGAGTGTCACAAATAAGGTCTGGAAGATGAGCAGAAATTAAATAGTTTAAGTGGAGCCCATAGGAAACAAAACATAGTGTAGGTACTGATGCCTTAAGAATTAACCAGCCCCAGTGCCTATGAGTTGTCAATGGTGCTGAGAAAAACTGAATAGACATTGGAGGGATGGAGTATAATGGATAGTAAACTTTAGGCAGAATATTTTCATTTGGCAAAACAAGTAGCAGGAACTCCATCTGAATACAGTGAAACCAAAAAAAGAAAAAAAGCAAAAAGAAAAATACAGTAAAACAAGTACAATTCAGAGCACAGATACACAAGGTCTGAAGTTACTGAAATAACTAACTATGCTTATTACACATTCACATAGATAAAATTTGACCTTAAATTTTAGGCAGAGAATGTAAAGTTATAAAATCTCTATGACAATTCTGAAAATAAACAATATTTTATGATAGAAAATTTAATGAGGAGCTGGAGAGATAGCTCAGCAGTTGAAGGTGCTTGCTGGAAAAGCCTGACAGCCCAGATTTTTTATTTCCAGTACCCATGTAGATCCAAATGCACAAAGTGGTGATGCATCTGGAGTTATATGCAGTGGCAGGAAGTCTGAGAACACCCATATTCGTTCTATCTGTCTCTTTACATTTCTTGCTCTCTCTAAAATAAAGAAAGCAAGAAAAGCAAATGAAATTAAGAACTCAGTGGATAGTTTTAACATATTATGTATACATATAGGTATGAGTGAAGGAGAAATTGAGTAATAAGAAAAAATAGAAATAGTTATGAAAATTAGAGAAATAAAACATGGCAAACTAGAAGAGCAAAAAAAGGGATAATATGAGAAGTTATATTCTGTGGGTACTTAGAGACACAGAAACACAGAACGAGGCATAATATAGAGCACTGCTTACAGAAATAAATCCATAAGAATTTCCCTTAAAACTGATGAAAAGTACATATACTCACTTAAAAGAATGAAATCAATAGCAAGGGAGATGCGAATCAGTTATATACAAAGGAAAAACAGGGTGAAACTTCATTCTGAAGCAGAATGCAACTACAGTGAATTTTTCTGTATTCTGAAATAGTTGCAAAACAAAAATTGTACATTAAGAAAATAATTTTCTGAGATGAAGAGTTTTGAATGTATAAAAACCTAGATAGGGCTAGGGAGAATGCTCAGTGGGTACAACACTTGCTATTCAAAAGTATCTAAGTTCACATCCCCAGAAACCATGGACATTCTAGGGTGTAATTCCAGAGCACCTGCAGTGAGACAAGTTGTAAAGACAGGAGAATCACCTGGAAGCTTGCAGGCTAGTTAACCTTGCAAACACAGCTATGAACAGAGAGACCCTGCCTCAAAGTGGAAGATAAATACCAATACCCAATGTTGTCTTCTGATCTCTACACACATGCTACAGTATTCATGAATCCGTACTCATGGAAACATGAACACAAATACAGACATCATGTATACATATACCAAAAACTAAAAACAGACACCACTAAAACAACTGATTGTAATGACATACTAAACTGAAAAAATAAAAAAGATAAAGAGGAATTGATTTTTTAAAAAAGGAGAAATTTAAGGAAAGGGAAAATAGAAAACATGAAGGTTAACCTAAATAATGATCACTATATTCAATAACAATAACTGATCTTTTAAAGTCTTGTATATGCTCACAGGAACTTCAATAGCATACAAAGTTAAATAAATGGAGATAATATAGCATATGGTTGGCCACAATACCAAATTATGTTAAAAATAAAATCATATTAAATGCCTTTGTAGCCACAGTTCAAAAGTGAGAAACAAATAATTAGAAAAATGGTGGAAGTATAGAACATGAAAATTAATAACTTTATTCCTGAAAAATATGAAGAAAAATGTTTAAAGACTATTTTTTTAGCATATGAAAATAGAAATGTAACATGCCAAAACCTATGAGCTAGAGAAATAGTACTAAAAGAGGTTTCTCTATCATGTAGCATCTACATAAAAAGAAAAAGATCTCAAAATAAGTAATCTATTACTGTATTTCCAGGAAGTAGAAAAACATAAAACAAGTGTATGGTATTCCTTTCTTTAAGTCTTCACTCACCAAAATCCCCATGGTGGAAAGACCAGGACCAGGATGAAGTAATTGAGGCACTCTTTGGGGGGTACAAAATTTAGGGGTATATTAAAAAGTGTAATAAAGAAAAATTAAATGCCTGTTTTTAAAATTAAAAGTAATGAAAAAAACATGATGACCAAAATATCAAAATTTTAAATAAAGATAGAATTAGTAACAGTTCTGTGACAAGCCATATTCGAGCCTCAGGCAAAGGAAAAATCAGTAATGCTAATCCGGGGGTTTAACTTTTCAACTTCAGTCATCCTGGTGACCATGCAATGGTATTTTATTGTGGTTTTTCCTTGAATTTATCTGACTATTAATGATAAACACCTTTCCATATATTTACTGAAATGAGAATTTGTTCTTTTGTGTAATGTCATTTTTTTTTTGCTGATTGTTTTTTGCTTTCTTAAAAAATTGAATAATTTCTTTATAAATTTTAAAACATAAGAACCACTTAATTATGTTTTGTCCATATCTTTAATTATTCTGTATTCATTTTATGACTTGTTTTTAATTTATAAGAAATAAATCTGTCAATATTTTCTTTTAGAATATGCACTTTATGTAATTAATTCAGCAAATTTTTTGATAATCTGAACTTTTTACAATATTTTATATTGTTCAACTTTAAGTTAATTTGAAGTGTATAAAACTGTAATTATAGTGTTGATATTCATGAACACAAATATTTTGTACAATTATATGAGTCATGAGAAAATAGGATCTTTTAATATCTACCCGCAGGAAATGAAAACTCAGGATAACCCTATTCATTCTACTTCATATGTCGTTCTTCTAGGAAGAACACTTTGCTTTGTTCTTTCAGTTCAAGATTGCTCTGGATATTCAGGATATGTGGGGAGGCGCGTTTCCATAAAATTCTAGCATTTTTTTTTTCTCGTTCTTTGAAGAAAGTCATTGGTATTTTTGGTAGCAGTTTTATTGAATTTGTAAAAATTGCTTTGGACAACAGGAACATTTGAACAATACTGACTTTTCAAATCTATGAGTGTGACCTCTATTTTTTGTTGTTGTTGTCTGCTTCCTAAAAATCAATGTTTCCTCCTACTATTTTATTTATTTAAAGATATTTATTTATTTGCAAGCAGTGAAAAAGGAGAGAGAGTTGACAGAGAAAGGGTGCTCCAAGGGTCCTAGCCACTGTAAACAAATTCTAGACGCATGTGTCCACCTTGTGCATCTGGCTTCATGTGGTTATGAAGGAAGCAAATCTGGGTCGTTAAGCCTTGCAGGCAAGTGCCTTAACCCCTATGTAGTCCCAGGCTGGCCTCAAACTTACAGTGATCCTCCTACCTTAGCCTCCCAAGTGCTGGGATTAAAGGCTTGCACCACCATTCCTAGCCCAAGAGTCATTTTAGAGGAAATGTTATTAGCCAGTAAATGAATTTATACAAATGTTAGTTATACAAATGTTATTTTTATTGGCATAAAGTTGTTTAATAATATGTGTCTATCTTTTTTTTTTTACTTTCTCTAACCATTGAACTTTCAGTTCTCTCATTTTGGTTATTGGTTAGTTAAGTTAGAAGTGTATTATTTTTATTGCCCTTAAAGCATCCAATTTTTGATTCATGGGTTTTCTCCATTGGTTTTCCATTTTGTTTTGTTCTTTATCTCATGGGTTTTCCATGTTGATTTCCCCAAGTTATTGGCATAAAGTTGTTTAATAATATGTGTCTATCTTTTTTTTTTTACTTTCTCTAACCATTGTTCTTTCACTTCTCTCATTTTGGTTATTGGTTAGTTAAGTTAGAAGTGTATTATTTTTATTGCCCTTAAAGCATCCAATTTTTGATTCATGGGTTTTCTCCATTGGTTTTCCATTTGTGCTTCTGTTCTTTATCTCACATATTTATTATCACTTATCACCTGCTTTGCACTGGCCCTAAGAGGACCTGAGTTTGCATTATTCTAGTCTCTGCTTTTTACCACTTAAAAATGTTTACCTTTAATGTTGAAAGTATTTAACTTGTTTGATTTTACAGGACTCACTATCTTAAGTTGGTCAAGACTGTGAGTTAATATCTGCAAGTTTGTAGATATCAGTATTTTATTAGTTTATAGTTTGCATCTGCAATCACCTTGCTAGAGGCAAGGTCACTGGGGGCCAAGGTGTGGAGATGGGTTTGAGATTCCAAAAGTCCACACAAAAGTTAGTTTTGAGAAAAGCAGGCTGCTTCTCCTTCCTTTATGGAACTTTGGTCCTGAAACCATGTCAGTTCAGCATCTGCAACAACATAACTGGACAGTCATAGATATCATCAAACGGAGACAAAAGTCCATACAAAAGGAGAGAGGCTTGGTCCTGAAACCATGCATCAGCATCTGCAACATAACTGGACAGTCATGTCCCACAATTTCCCTGGATTGGATATCTGTTACTACAATCCAGACGAATCTTAACTAATTTCCAATGCATTGCTTTCAGAGTTTCCAAACATCACAACACACAATTATTCTGAATGGATAAGTAAGTCCTAAGAGGATATAACCAGATTGTACATTGTTGATGAACAAAGTCATTAAGCATATGACTCAGATATTGACATTTTGTCAAAGGCCCTTCTCCTGGCTAATCACTGCTAAAGTAAGAACACAGTGGGGAGAACTTACCTAACTACCAGCAATCTTTCAGAGTGGATGTCATGCAAAACAATACTAAAACTGGAGAACAGTGTTCTAAAGTGTATTGCATCAATAAATAACACAGCCATGGATAAAATTTTTAAACAAACAAAAAATATTGTTTGGGAGATCTTAAAAAAAAAAGATAATCACCCCAAACCAGAATAATGTCAGGGAAATAAGTTAAGTCAGGACAACCAATTATTTCACATGTTTGTTGCAGACAAGATGAAGACATAATGCCAGAAAATAATATTAGATGAATGTTATATAACTGAATAAGATGGCTTAAGGCATACTGAATAAAAAAAAATATAAGTAATCTATATTTCTCAGAAAAAGACATAAGTACTTTAGGATTTATACATCAGACCATTCTACTTATACATTTTTATCACAGGCTTAGACAAAGCCAATCTCTGATGAAATGACACATAAAATGGAAGGTGATTTTAAGGAGTAACAACAATTCTTCTTTCCTGACTCTATTCCTGATGCTGTGGGAAAAGCTGAACACCCAATATTTCCATAAATACTTCACATCAAACAATTAAATGAATAATACTTTCCTGCTTTCCTGGTAAGAGAACCAGGATTTAGGAACCTATAGCTGACTTTAATAATGTCAGAGCTGGGATTTAAACACTGATTCAGTAACCAAAATGTGTGGTGTTGCCCCAAAATTTGTGTTCCTCTTAAAATGGAGATTATGTATGTAAATGAAAGAAGATATCTCCATATCAACTCAAAAAGAAAACTGACATGTAAAAGAAGGCTGAGGGGAGATAGTACGGAAAGGTAACAATGTGTTAAAATGATTCAGTGACTTCAGTTGGTTTCAAGCACAAAAAAATAATTATTATGCAACTGCCAAAAAAAATCAAAATGCTACTCTGATTTGCCCAAACCACATCTGCAACATTATGCATATTTTTGAAGCCATGGCTTAGGATGCAATTTGATATTCTTGAGCATGTTAAGACTAAAATTGAGTCATGAAAAAAAGAAAGGAAAATGTAAGCTCACATGAGGAAATGTATAGGATGGACATGGATGCATTCTCAAAAGTGGAAACCCTATTAAGGCAAAGAGGGGCTGTAGCCATTCCTCACTGGTTCTAGACACTGATTGTAATGGACTTGTTTCAGCTCATGAGACAGTAAATGGAACCTACTAGAACCTTTACCTCTTATTTTATAGAAAGAAAAGGAGACTATAGAGAGAAAAGGAACAGTCACATTAGATACTGGTAAAGCTGAAAGTAGTAATTATGTCTCAAAAATTCCAGTTGCACAAAGTGCTCTCTTTTCTTTAAACTATTAAAATGGAAATCAGACAACTATTCCCATAGCCAAAGCCAAGTTGTTTTTTGTTTTTTTGTTTTTTTTAAACTCCCAGAAACAGGATCTATGGCTTGTTTTGTTTTTAAGGCAACTTACTAAAAATTATTAGTATCACCTATGTTAATTAAAAGACTTTATCCCTCTGGATGTGGTGGTTCACACCTTTAATCCCAGCACTTGGGAGGCAGAGGCGGGAGGACCTACAGAATGACTTCCATATCAGTCTGGACTACAGTAAGACCCTACTTCAAAAAAAGAAAGGAAGGAAGGAAGGAAGGGGGAGGGAAGAAAGGAGGGAGGAAGGAAAAAAAGAAAATAAGAAAGAAAAAACAAATGCACAAAAACCAACATTAGGTGGTAAATTACTAAATTCAATACTTTTGTCCCTATTCCATTTTAACCAAATAGATTCTGCAGAATATCTTAAACAAGTTTCCTCTGTGGGTGATAGAAGTACTTTGTCTTATCTGCTACTGCCCTGATGTATACATGTCAAAGACATGCCAAAGACACAGCACCTGAAACTGTTGTGAGAGTGACTGGAAAGACTCCTGCCGCCTCTCCTTGGTAGACAGGTGTTAAACATTGTGATAGCACTCTTAAATGTTATTAAATAGCTATTAATCAACAGTGGTGCAGTGAAATGCTCAGCTAGCTAAGATGCACAAGAAAGAAAAAGTATTTCAATAAACAATTACAAGAAAGAAAAAGCACTATTAATGTCAATAAGCTTTTCTTGTTTGTTTTTAAAATGCTTTATTGAAAATCTCTCTAAATATAGACAATAAATCATGATCATAATCCCCTCCCAAACCATTCTTTTTTCCCTCCCAAATCCCCCTCCACTAAATCCCTTCTTTCCAACTAATCTCTATTTTGATGTCATCACATTTTTCCTCCTATTATTGAGAACACTCTTCTTGTTTATTTTTCCTATAAAGAACCTATTAGGGGATTTGGCCCCCTATTTGGTAGTAGTTTGACTCTTTCCTCATGGCCTGGCTGGCTTGAGTGAAGGATTCAAGCAAGCAGCCAGTTAGATGCCCATATGCCCAGCATTACCCATCATGAACAACCCACAGAAGCCTGTGGAAGCCGTACAGTGACAACAGTGGCTTGCCGTCTTAGCACAACTCCACCTGTTAAAGTTGTGACTCCAATCATGACTGTTTCAAAACGCTTGTGCTGGGCTGTCCCTGAATCCATATCTACCCAGACCAGAAGATCTCTTCCCCTGGTGGCTCAACAGAGGGACTGTTTTGACTGATGCACAAGGATAAAGCCAGTTACATGAGCACAGTGTATTTGCGTGAAGGTCTGCTGTGGTTGGTACAAACACACCTCTCTCTGGCCAGCTGGAACACATTCTCATACTCAAACCCTAACTCCAGGTGGGGGGGGGGCAACATTAGATTTAAAATGAGGCTTCTCTCTCGTGTTTTTTTGTTTTGTTTTGTTTTTTTTGTTTTGTTTTGTTTTTCCTACTTTGAATAGCCATTATTAGAATAGTGGGCTGATCTGGAAATAGAAAGAAGTTGTGGCCACGGTCATAGCACAATGATGGTGGCAGAGCCACAGATATGGCCAGCAGTAGTGGGAGTGATGGCAGCACAGTTGTCACAGGAGCAGGTAGGTGACTGCCTTAACAGAAGCAAGGGTAGAGACATGAGAGCCACTGGCAGATGAAGTCATGGGAGCAGTCAGTGGCAGCTGCAGAGACAGAGGCAGGGGTAAGAGGAGGAGCAGTGGCAAAAAGAGGCTGTAGCTGCTACCTAGAAATGGCAGCCATTAAAGCAGTCTAGCAGTGAGACATGAAAAGTTTGGGAGTACAGTCAGACCTGAAAAAAGGAGCAGAGAAATACAGTGAGAGAGGTCAGAGAGCTGAGGCTAATGAGGGTACAAGGCCCTGATTGCTGTAACAGATGCAGAGAAGGTTGCCAGGTATTAAATGACAAGATCCTCTGGTCCTCTAGGCCCAGGAGCTATAGCATTAGTCCTTGTCAATGGCTGGGGAACCACAAATTATATATATAATATATATATACATACATACATGCTGTGGAGCCAGCCAATGCAAAGCTGTGAAGTTCAACCTGCTCAGCCTACACCAAAACTCTAATACTAATAGACCCAGTACCCTGGGAATGTACAAGAGACAAAAACTGTAACACTGGCCACCATGGATCTAAGAGTTCTTCTGCCCAAGGCCAATAAGAGAGCTGGACTATGGGACGACACCACCTGCCGCAGCCTGTCTCGGAAGCCAAGCAAGTATTAGGAAAGCCATCGAGGAAGAGCTTCTCGGCGCTATCCTAACTTCATCAGGTGGAGCACAAGGACCCCACGCAGCTGATGGAGGCCACTGCAAGGAACGCTCTTAGGAAGTCAGTCTAGCAGCCTGCTCCTCGGCGTGGGAGTAGAACCAGCTGAGGGGGAAGCAAAACACACCCACGCAATTGTCTCCCCTGCTCCTGACATCAGCTGTCGAGCGGGGGGAATGAAGCCAGAATTATCACCAGCTGTTTCCCAAGCTGTTTTGGCAGGGATTCATAAAAGAATAGACTCCCCAGGCATTTTCTTGAGTAATGTTACCGGAACGAAAAGAATTGTCTCCAGAAACACACAATAAAGGGAAGGTAGGCACGAGCTTAACAATCTAAGGACCAGGAAGCCATCTCAAGGCTGGCTCACCAACCTAAGAATTCCGACAGTCACCAACACTTTAGTGACCTTATTCTCGATGTCTCTGTGAATCTTGGTCATACTCATTAACTATAATTAAATCAGAATTGGTTTTGACATGAGACACTGTAAGTAGTAGTAGTAGTGAAGAATCAAGCTATTAAAATAGGACTGCTGGATTTTTTAAATTGTAACTCCAGTTAATTACTGTACAACAAGTTACTTTGTATTTTACCAAAGAGAAGCCATCAAAAGCAGTAATCTGGTAAGTCACACTGCAAAGACATTCCCCAAAGTCGGCTCCAGATTAACAGCTCGGAGAAGGATAAAGGGCAGGCCTGCGGGACCATTGAGGGGCTAGGTTTTTAATCGCAGTCAACTAAAACAGCAACTGTATATCATGTTTTAAATGGATGTGCACCTCTACAAATGTTGCTATCCACTATGCACATCATGTATTTTTACATAATTGGGGGAAAGCACTCTTCCACCATGATAATCAATATATAAGATGATCATTGTTCATTGTTTAGTATATGGATATCATCTAGTCCTTTGCAGCAATGAAATGAAACAAATGAAAATGAAGGTATATTTATTGAAAATGTATGTGGAAAAAAATCTAGTCAAGTAAAATGCAAATGTCATACCAAAAGTTTATTGAGAAGTCAGAGCTAAGAGAAATGTTAGTAACTCTTATTTTCCTTTGAGGGTTTTTCCAAAAGTACTCAAGATATCTCACATGTTTTAGTTCATGACTGTTTTCTTGCCAAATCTAACTTGAAATATTATATTCTAAATATACATGTCACATAATCATGAATATCCTTTCCTTACTTGAATGAGGTCTGGCCAAACATTTTCCTGGCAGTTGTTATATCTATAAGAATATGCTAGGATACTAGAGTGCTAGCCAAAAAATTAGTAGGCTAACTGCCATATAAGAATATGAAAATACTTATTTGATCAATATTAACAGCCTTTATAAAATAGTCCATGCAACATAGACATTATTTGACATCAACCTTTCACATGCTTTCACTTGTAGAAGAAATTGTTTGTTGGGCAAAGTACTAGTATGGGGTTAATTTACTTTTTTTATTTTTAAATATTTTATTTTTCTATTTGAGAGACAGAATGAATATGGGCATGCCAGGCCCTCTAGTCACTGCAAACAAGCTTCAGACACATGTGTCACCTTCTGCATCTTGCTTATGTGAGTACTGGGGAATTGAACCTGGGTCCCCAGGCTTTGTAGGTAAGTATCTTAGCCACTAAGCCCTCTCCAACCTTTTTTTTTATTTTTAAATATTTTTACTTACTTTCAAACACAAAGAGATGAACACAGAGGGAGAGTGTGAGGGAATGGGCATGCCAGGGCTTCTTGCCACTTCAAACAAACTCCAGATGCATGCACCACTTTGTGCATCTGGCCTTATGTGGATACTGGGTTTTTGAACACAAGTCATCAGGCTTTGCAAGCAAGTGCCTTTAACCACTGAGCCATCTCTCCAGCCCAATTTCCTCTTTATCTAATGAAGAAAAGGAAATTTAAATGTGAAAATAAAAAGGGAAGTTTATCTCTACTAGAAACAGATTAGGGTCTTATTAAGCAAAAATTCTTGCTATCCAATCCCTATCCTCATATATTTAAGAACATTGACAGCATGTGAATGCCATCTATATCTTTTAGTTGTCACATAAGTACAAGGCTGGACTTTCAGTATAATGTTGACTGGATGCAACAATTGCATACGTCTTTCCCTTGCTCTTAACAGTGGCAGAAAGGATTCAGTCTGTTGACATATGATGTTAGCTATGAGGTCTTTTGTAGCTTCCACTTATTTCCCTTACACATATTTTCTATTATGAATGGATATTAGCTTCTGTCAAAAGAGTTTTCTGTATCAACTGAAATAATCATATGCTTTTTTTCGCTCAGTCTGTCAGTATCATGAATTCGCCATATTGTGTTGAATCTTTTTCAAAAATTTAATACAGCCTTGAATTTCTAAGATAAATGCTACATGGTCAAGATGATTTGTTGTATTATGGAATTTGGCTTGGATTTTCTTTCGAAGTTCACGGGGGATATTGTTCTACATTCTGCTTTCTTAACACGGGTGTTTCTGCATTTTGAGCTTCGGAGTAACACTGACCTTATAGAATAAGTTAGGAAGCAGTGTGTCTTTGTACCACTAAAATAGTGATTCCTAATGACTTTCACAAACTTAGTAGTAAAACAAGCATGGTTCTCTGCATTTTATACTTGGGATATCACAGGCTTCAATTCAGTGTTTGTACTCTTCTTCATCTTCCTCCTCCTCTTTCTCTTCAAACTTCTCAACCTTCTTTTTCTAGTTCCTCTTTCATTCTCCTCCTTAGAGTCTTCTTCTACAGCTTTTCACTATTCATAAGCCATTCTCAGTCTGCTATGCAAAGTTCTATCTCAAGCCTGATTTGACATATCAGCTGTGGTTTTTCTAACCCTTCATGCAGGAGCTATTTGCTTCACAACTAAGGAAATATGCAGCTCAGCACCCTAATATGTTAATACTTTACACTTTGGCTATGGCAAGACACATGATTCCTAGCCATAGTTGATCTTAAGAGATTGTGTGCTAACCCCTTGCAGAATATCTTGAACCTCATGTGGTTTCTTCACATCCATGTACCAATACAGATGTTCTTCCTATACAGTCTCTGCATGTCACCCCCTTCTCCCATTACCCTGCTTCAAGGCTTAGCCATTGGGGTCTCTCAAATATTTGTCTCCTCAACTTTCAGAAACCACTGGGACTTTATGGAATACCCTTCCCAAAATAGCATTACTACTAATGACAATGAGCTAAGACAATTTCAGCCAGGACACTGCCTCTTGGGATTCACTCTCCTGAATTGTCTGCTTTCTAGTTTTCTTTTACAGAATTATAGAAGTATATGTTTAAAATTAGATTATCTTCAAAATTCTACCACCTCTTTGAAACCTTGCCCAAACACATATTTTATTCATTTTAAAATAATCTTGCTGGGCATGGTGATGCATGCCTTTAATCCCAGAACTTGGGAAGAAGCTGAGACAGGAGGATTGCTTTGAGTTCAAGGCCAGCCTAAGACTACAAAGTGAATTCCAGGTCAGTCTGGGCTAGTGCAAGATCCTACCTCAAAAAAAAATTAAAAAAAAAAAAAAACAACTTATGCCAATGTACTCCAGGTTTGACTCAAAGCTAATTGCAGTGTCAAATAATATGAGAAGAAATTGCACAGAAAGTATACATATGGTCAACATGTAAAGCCAGCTAGCTATCACATAACTATAATCTTTTTCTTAAGAAAAATATTAATTTTAATAATCCTCAGCCCTCTAAATTCAAATTATAAGTGGACATAACAAATGTCTTTGAGTACATAACATTTACAAGAAGCTTAGATGTCCAGCTATTAATTTTGAACAAGTTTTATACATAATAAGATGCAAGAGTCTTTTAGTTAGCAATTAAAATTATTTACATTATGTTAGGCAATAAATTAATTAAATAATTGTGAACACTTTAATTCCATACTTTCCCAAATATTAATTTTCACTTGAATAAACATGATCTGGGTTACAGTTTTTCTATCTTTTATAAGATTTATGATAGATAGGTAGCAGATGATCACCTACAAACCACCTTCAATGGAACAAACTTTTGGAAGCGTATTTTCAAGAGCACAGAAAGACTACAGACTCTAATCTTCTCTAAAACTTGAATAGCTTAGAATCAGGACAAACTTACTTCAAGATACCTGCTTAACGTTGTAGAGTGTGGGAGTAGAATAGACAAACTGCCACATGAACATGAAAAACTGCATTGCATTTGCTCTAATATTTTTGCCATCTTAAGAAAGACCTGTGCTGCCTGAGAGAGGGCGGAAAGGCTCTATGAAAGTGGACCTGGAGGATAAAGTGTAAAGAACTCAACCACTAATTATAACAGTATGGAGAGGATGATATTATGTGGCATAAAAATATGTATTACTTTCCTAACTTGCAATCATTTCATAATAGTTAGGCGTTAAATACATTAACATAGGACTGGGGAGATGGATTACTGGGTAAGAGTATTTGCTGTGCAAGCAAGAGGACCTGATTTCAATCCACAGCACCCACACTGAAAATGCAGGCATGATCATGCATGCCTGTAATCTCAGCTCTAAGGGGGCAAAGACAGGGTGACTGGAGCTATTTGGTCAGCTAGTCTAACCCAAGCACAGTGAGCTTCAGGGTCAATGGCAGACACTGTCTCAATTAACTGAGGAATGTCTTTCTCTGGCTTCCACATGCATGTGTGCCCATGCACATGCATCTGCACACACATGCATACACTACAACACACACAAACGCACATGCACACACACATACATACACACTATATTGAGATGAAATAACAAAATTATTAAGGCTCAATGAAATCTATTATTTCTATTTTTAAAGAAAAGAGTTGTTTAGGCTTCATTCTCTAACAAAATGCCTTTCATAATAAGACAGCTATCATTTGCTAATTCCCTGTCACATGCTGAGTTTAAAAGTGCTTCAACAATATGAAGTTAATTTAGTCTAAAACTCACTTTTAACCTACAAATACTCCAGACATACCTTTAATCTAGAAATATTGATCATAGTTGGGGGGGGGTAAATTGGGTATATCATAAAAACACTGTGCCTATCATTTAAGTCCATGGCTTCCATGAAAACCAAAATGAATATTCTGTAGTACCACATTCTTAGGCATCCCACTTAAAGCATGTAGCTAAATGTGATTTCTGGCTGAATGTAAGCAAAAGAAGCACTAACTGCCATTGGCAGTAATTGACTAGTCAAAAATAACTCTTATGACAATGTATTTTTAATATATTTTCATCACTGCAAAATAATTTCACGTTTTGTTCCCAGGATAAGTTGGATAAGTATGTATTGCTTCAATGTGCTCTTCTTAGACTTAACATCCTTATCCCAGTCACACCTGTGAAGATCAGTTCTACATCTACTCTGACTCCTTTGACATAGATCCATCCTGACAGCATCTAGCCCATGGAACGTGTATGGGTAATATTTACTGAGTTTGCTACTTGAAAATCATTTGACCAATGAAAGATGAGAACCAATGTATCAATGCATCTTCCCTGAAGATGGCTGCTTTCAAGATGCATTGTTTAAGGCTTCAGGTTAGTTGCTGAGCTGAGGTACTGTAATGCCCATATACCTTACTTAAGGCAAAATGCAAAGAAGAGGAATTGAAGCTGAAAGCATCCCATAGGTGTCATGAATTCCACTGATATGTAGATATTAAGCATATATTAATTACTTTTCATAATTCATTGCAGAAATTCAAGATCAGATCAATAAGAAACCAAGCGTCAGAGAGGTTGGAGAACTCAGGTTTATTAACACAGGTGGGCCCAAGGAGTCAACACGCTAAGCTCTGGACCTTGAGCTGTAGTTGCCCAGAGTTTACATAGGCAGTTTGACATCCTTCTGGACCCTTTACATTATTGGTGGGTTTAAATTTCTAAGTTACGTAAGTAGGGGCCAGAAAGGTAAATTCTTTAGCAATAAGCAAGTTTACAAAGGAGAAAGGCTGGGGAAGGTTGGCCAGCAGCTGAGTCCTTGAAACAAAGCAGTGAAAAGCAAAAGGGATCACAAAACAGAATGTGGGTTGCCTTGGGGCAAGGACTGTGGAAATAGGACTTGGTCTGAGGGTCGGGGTGGCGGTGGGATCTAGTTATTTTCTGGGTCAGATCTAGCTGGAATTCTCTCACTACAAAGTTACCTACCTCAAACAAATACTTCTGCTTCTTGAAGGAAACAATTGATACTGAAACTCCATTGCCTGAAATGTATCCTAAAGAAAGTATAGTGCAGTAATTAAGCTCTGTAAGTACTCATCAAAATATTGTTTTTAGTAACACTGAAATAACCTAAATGACCAGCAAGGCATAAACTAGAATAGCCTTGTAAATGATGTCACTTAAATTAGTAAAACTTAGGCTAACTAAATGAAACATGTAGCATTAAACTAAAAGGAATGTGGTAAAATATTCTGAATTTATGTTAACATAGATTCACATGTATGTAGCTTTGCAAACATCTACAATTTATGAATCATTTGATTCTCTCTGTATATATGTATATTCTTACAAAGAATATTCAGTTATCAGCAAAGATTGTGGGTTCTTGGTTTTTGTTTAGTTTTTACTATTTTTGATATAATTTTCTAAACTATGGATTTATTACTTTTCTAAAATCAGTTTTCCTTTGTAAAATGTAAATATAAACATTTACCATCCTTCTAGTTCAACTGTATGAATTATTTTGCAATGTGAGTGACTGAACTCATGTCCACATGCAAGCTAAATACTTTACTACATAGCTACATCACAAGCCTTTTTTGTTTCAATAGCACATTTTAAACAAATGCGAATTAAATTATTCTGTATATCAGGCAGTCTTCTAGATATTTGAGGTCTATTAGTAAAGAAATTAAAGGGTTTGACAGAATAGAGCTTATATTCTAATAGGGTAATAAGATGAATCATAATAAATCAATCCTGAAATATGTTATAACTGATGTGTCACACAGGGAGAAAAAGAAGCAGAGCAAAGAAAATTGGACACAAAGGGTCAGAGGACAGTTTGCATTACGAGAATGGTCAGAGTAATCATTGAGAAAGCAAGGACTGGAAAATGTAAAGGAAGATATTTAAAGGAGAACCCAAAGCAGAGAGTACAGGCCTCAGATTGAGCCAGAGTAGGCTGTTTGACAAAAAGCAGGAGGACAAAATGATTAGAGGAGATTCTTTGTGGAAAAATATTAGGAACGAAGATCAGGGCGTTGGCAGGGTAGACAATCTTGTAGGCCTTTATAGATCAAGTGGATTGCATGGTCTCACATTCTCAGAAAAATCTGGCTGATGTAATGAATCTCACTGCAGAGAGGAAAAGAAACAGGATTTCAGCAGATGGGGGTGGGCAGAATAGACAGGAAGACTGAAGTGGCCATCCATCAGGGGTCTTTTCAATGTTAAAGACTATTATGTATAATATAAGAATGGTGGATACACATCTGTGTCAAAATGCACAGAACTGTACAGATTTCTATACCCAAAATATGGAGCCTTAATGCATGCAAAATTTTAAAGGATGAAATATGGCATATGAGAAAAGAATATGACAGCATTAGAAATGTAAGGAACAACTTCAGTGACATGAGTGGGGAAAATTAACTTTGGGTATGAATGTAGTTGTAAGATGAAGGTAAATGGAACTGCTTGTAAACACTATTCTTCCAGATCAGATTGTCTGTCACTGGAAAAATTCTTAAAGCACTATATACATTCTACAGTAAATGATGAAGCAAAGAAACCAGGTTATACACTTTGAAAGTAGGAAGTTATCAGATAAATAAGATGTAGGGTAATGAGTGTAGAATGGTCTCTTTTACAATGGATTGTATTGTAAATATCAATATAATCTCATGTTTGCTATAATACAAATATGTACATAGGGAAATGCATGGATGGATGGATATTCACATATATATTACCTTGCTTTATCATCTGACAGTGGTAGAAACAGTTGCCCCAAAATAGTACTGAGCAAATATAGCACCCTGACTCCATTGCTATTACTATTCCCCAAGAAGATGCAGATAATATTCTGTATTTGGGGAAGAAAATTCTAAAGCTTCAACAGAGTAATCAGAAAAATAGATCTAGTTAAACACCAGATAAGGTGTTCTGATGCATATTGATGATAAATTTTCTGGAAAAAAAATAGATATGAGATAGTAGATAAATTTTCCAAAAAAAATGCATCTAGATAAGCACCAGATAAGATGGGATTATGAATTCCAATGACCAAATTCAAAGGCTAGTAATATTTGGCTAGAGCTTGAGAGATAACTCAATGTTTAAAGGTGCTTCCTTGAAAAGCTCAATGTCTGGAGTTCAATTTCACAGTTCCTACATAAAGCCAGATGCACAAAGTGGCACTTGCATCTGGAGTTCATCTGCAGTAGCAAGAAACTCTGGTGCTCCTATTCTCATTCTTCTCTTTTTCTTCCTCCCCTTCTCACTCCCCTCTATCAAATAACTAAATAAAACTTTTTTTTAATATTTGGCTAATAATGAGGTATAAAATATAATAGTTTCTTAAAATTTCCATGATATTCTAGTGATTTTCTATATTTTAGTATAGCTACTTTCTTTTTTAAATTATTTATTAATTCACTTATTTGCAAGCAGAGAGATAGAGAAAAGAGACACAAAGAATTGGTGTGCTAGGGCCTCCAGCCACTGCAAACAATCTCCAGGTGCATATGCCACTTTGTATATCTGACTTTCTGTGTGTACTGGAGAATTCAACTCAGATCATTAGACTGTATAGGCAGTCACCTTAACTGCTACGCCATCTCTCCAGCCCCTATCTACTTTCTTTAGTTATTATTCTAGTCACTTAAGGACTCACAGTCAGTTGCTATTTACTCATGGATATAACCTATATGCAAAAAGAGTTGACTGTTTATATTTAAAAGATAGCTTATCATTTATTTTAAAAAACATAAATAATGCCACTAATGGGGATTTGTGGTGGTTTGAATGTAAAATGGACTCATTTGTTTGAATACTTAACCTCCAGTTGGTGACACCATTTTAGAAGGCTGCGGAAACTTTTAAGAGGCCGAGCCTAGCTAGAGTAAGTATGTCACTCAGAGCAGGCCTTATGTTATAGGCCAGCCCCACTGGTCTCTACTTTTTCCCTGTTAATGTGAAGATACGACACAGCCTTCCTGCTCAGGCCTGCTTTTTTTTTCCCCTACCATAATGAACAATTCTCCTTGATGCTGTAAGACAAAAATCAGCTCTTTCTTAAACCATTCTGATCAGATATTTTGTCTCAGCAATGAGAAAGTGATACAAGATTATTTGTGGAAAAATCATGCTTGCTCCTGGTACATGCATTTTCCCCATGCTAACCAAATAAGTAAAACAGGAATGTTTCATCTTCTGAACGTAGTGAATAAAATGAAATTTAAGTCGCCAATATGTAGTTTAACAGGCCCCTATCACACAGATATGTAGCCTTTCCTTAGGTTCTTTGATGTCAACAAACATGTCATTTTAAAATGCCTCAGTTTTGCTGGCATGTCATCAATAGCTGTCCAAAAACAAACCAATTATACTTCTTCAGCTTATCATTTATTCTCTTTTCTGCCCAACCAATTAACAAAGGAGTGGTTCCCACTGTTTAGTCTCTTGACTTGATGGGATGCAAGATCTATAGCCCCAGGGAAGGCTTTCTCCAACACACTCTATTTAGCCTGCTGGTGAAATTATAGTATGTGGTTTTAAAAACATCCTTGGTTGTTCATCTTTATTCAAATATATATTATCTTCAGTCCAGATAAAAGTTAGGAGAATGCATTAAAGAGAAAGGTATCAACACTGTCACAAAGAAAAAAATGTTTACAATTCAGTATTTTCTCAAATTGAGTCACATAAACCTGACTGTCTAATATTGACAACTTTGTTTCCTAACCAAAGAATGAGAGAATTTGATTTATAATAGTTTTACATGTGAAGAAGATGAACAGAATAGTTTAAACAATTCTATTTCAATATAAGATATACAGCTAACAAGAGTGGGACCGAAAATTATACTGTAGGTCAAAAATGTTTTAATGTCACTTCCTATAATTTTGGTTACAAATAGCATATGGTTTGAAATCCTTCACCAAAACCTTTTTTACGTACATTCAAAAGAATACCAGCATTTTGTTCTCTTCCAAACTAGTCATTAGAGTTCCTTCTTTAGACCAAAAGGCTTCTTCAAGTATACTAGATTTGTTCTTCACTGGAAAATTAAATGTTTATCATTTTTATCCCCACAGCATGAAAAAACATAGTTATTAAAAATAAGGAGAGTAAATTTTTCTTCATTTTTTTCAAAGTATTAGTGATTATTGCTTATAGCATTCATGAAAAACTTGTTTTTATTCAATAACCATTGGATTTATAGTCCATGAAAACACATCCTTCTGCTAAAGTGTCATTGGGAATAAGATGGTTTGGATTAATTTCTTCTAAGCAGAAGAAAAAGAAAGGATGCTTACCCTTGTCCTTTGCTGCTCTAATCACACAAGACAACCATGGAAGTTACATATTTCATGTAAAGATAACTTTTACAGGTTCAGGTGCTGGGTCCCAAATACTGGTTTTCCTGCAGACCAACTCCTTGAGTGGGAAAAATAACGGTTTCCAGGATCAAATAAATTTGAGCAACAGTACATGTTACTTATAATTCTTTGCAAGTTAAAATGCATATTGCCATGGGCTTTAAGAAATAGTTTAAAATGAGAAATATGTTTGTATTGACATTAATGTTCCCTATTTTGATAACCGAGAATTCACGTAAATACAAATAGATGTTCCATATCACACCATATGTAAATACTATTTCTGTTATACTGATGAATTCAATGTAAATAAATTCTGCTTAATGATTGATAAATGTGTTAGTAAAATGATAATATACTGATTAATATGCAGAGTATTATTTACAAAGTAGAGTTCTTGACATTTTGCCCTTTGACTTCTAGGAGCTCATGATTTCCTAAGCCTCTTCTCTATAGTAGATATCTAATGGTAGTGTCCCTCTACCCTCATTATCTACGAAGCTTCTTCTGAGGTTCCATGCCTACTGAGGATATTGACATGGGTGTTTTTATTTATTCTTAGGTCTCAGTTGTGGCTTTCTGGACTGATACTGTCTTAGTCTATTTCCTTAACTTCCTGGTGTAGGAGCTGTTTGCTGTGGCCTAAACCACCTGGTTTCTGCACTTTGTTTCTGCAGATTTAGCCTGGTTAGAATTGGAACAAATACAAGTGGCTTGTGGAAGCAAACTTGTGGTAAAGACAGATTCCCTGCATCCATAAGTTAATAGTTTCATATAATCAGGCAAGACACAATTACATAAGGTTGGCTGGATCAGTCTTTTCTGCTCCAACCACTAATTGAACTAAGTTCACACTTTTATGCTGGCTTTTATCACTTTGGATATCTAGTTAGCTCCATAAATAGACTGAAAGTTCCTGCTGGTCAATTAATCCCTGAAACTCCTAAATGAACATATCCTGACAAACTTTACAATTTTACACCTCCAGAAAAATTAAGGTGTATGAATTAATAACATGTATGTCTCTTTTAAAGTTATAAATATTCAACCGACCTAAAAGTTTTTTTGTGTTGTTTTTTTCTGAAGGAATTGCCTCTATTCATCTTTCACAGGAGGTGACCTTCCAAGCAAGATTATTACAGTTGCAAATATAGGGAAAAAAACACTAAACATTCAGTTCTTGAAATGACACTTGGCATGGTTGAATGTATATGAAGAGAAACTGTATCTGGACATGTGTTGCTCAAATAGCCCTTTATAGAAAAAGTTCTTGGATTTCTGAAGGTCTCTAGAACTCCATGGAAATCTAGAGTAAGGCTGTTTTGCCCAGGGGAACAAGGGCTGATGACATCCACATTGTCAGCACTGAAGGAAATGGTAAAAATTTGCTTCAAATAATTTCAATAGTTGAAATGAGGACTCCTGCTCTTTCCAAGTATAGTAATATCTAACACCTCTTTTGCACTTCATGGCTCCAAAAGTTGCCAAGGGAGATTTTTTTTTCAGAGCCATTATATCATGCTGTCTGCTTTGCAAAGAACTGGAATCATCAGTCTGATTCATCTCATGCCAGTTGCTGATGCTACAATCCCACAGAAAATGACTAAAATTTAACACGTTTTTACACAAAGATTTACCACTGAGCAACATTCATCATCTCTTAAATGCATATTTTTTAAGTCCTTTACAGAAAACAGTCTTCAGTGTCTTACAATAAAGGCCAGAAAGAGAGTATTCTTTGCAATGTCCAAGTTTGTGAGATTTTTGGCTAGCACAGAAGGCATTACACTGAGAGAGAAAATGAGGTGTAGCATTTTCATTTCATCACAAGTTAAATAGAAGAGGCTGTTTCCATGGGAAACTGTGACAAATGTTAACCTGAATTTCCTGTGTTACTTTTAAGTTGCTTGGAATTGGCTTTATATGCATACATATCTGAGGTGTAGACTATATTAGGCACAAATTATGTACTAGATCCAAATAATGAAGCTTGGGCATCTTTGGATAAAACCAAATCACTACAAAGGGAAACTGTGAAACTAAAACCCTCTTTTCATCTTTGATCTTTTGTCAACCAAATAACTACAAAATAGATGACATGAAACTAAAATTATCTTCCTCTCAATGGAATTGGAAAACGAGATGGACAAGAGATAGGTAAGAAGGAGGTGTTTAAAACTACATAGGGACATTATAATTTGGGCTAAACTTCCCTTTCCATTTGCTTTTACACATGAACTGTCTTCCAGCCAAGCTGTTCTATTCATGGTCCTCAATATCCCTTCTATATCCTGACCTCTTGTACCTCTCCATTTCTCTTGCTGATTTGCTTCTTTCTTCACTGCCCAGTATGAAACTTCAAGCTTTGACAGGCCCAGTAAAGAGTGAAGACTTTTTGTTTTGCAAGGTGATAAAGCTGAAATTATCTTACTTTTGATAAGCTATTTGATTCCCTTCTATAGAAATGTGGTAGTACCACCAGTATTTCACAATGTGTTTAAAAGTTAAATGAGATCATTCAAAGAAAGAGACCTAGAATTGTCACTGTACTACACCTGTTCAATAAATGTTGAAGAATTTAGATTCTAAGTTTATCATCAGTGGTATTAATTCAATAAAAATACTGATGTGTAATTATTTTTATTTCTGTTTTTGTTTAATACAGATGCTCACAAGTATCTTTGGATTAAAAAATAGTATTTTTTTATATGTAAGTAAGATCTATCCTTTAATCTCTATCTTCACTGCTACATGTAAGACATTAAATTTCCCAGTATATCAGTTTTCTGGAGCCATTCTCCCTCTCAGAATACTTGAAGATTCAACTGGCTGTGTTCATGGCCATGTATAACAAGCACAGCCACCACAGGTTGGTAGTTCAGTGTGATATACAGACAGCTTCAGTTCCAAATGCATCACCATCACATCTTGGAAGCAACAATGTCTATTCTAAAAGATTTTCTGAGTTATTGCCATATCCTACTAATCTTAACAGCATCAGTAACTGGAAGTCCTAAACTCACTAACAACAAGGCAATTTATAGCTCCAGGGGATTTCCACTCCCTTCCAGCACACTTACAAAAGAATTATCCCACCATCCCATATCTAATCTTTGTCTTTATAAAAGTCTTTATAAAAGTAATAGTATATCTTCCAGGAAACTGTTTTTAACCATGATTTGAGCAGAGCTCTATGCCAGTGTTAGAGCTACTAGATTTTTACTTCTTAATGAAAATTTTCATAGATTTTTAACATAAAAGTTACTCAAGCTTAAATGTGTTTTATCTCTAAGTCACTGTAAACTATAATCAGTTTCACATGTCAAAAATATTTGCTTATTTTTGTGCATAATCCCTTAATATATAATCATGCTGCATTTTATTCTGTATCTAATCTATGTAATAATTGGATCAACACATGACAGGAAGAAATGAGAGTTAAAAACTGATGAAAAAAAGAAAAGGGGAAGAAGTTATGAAGCAATGTCTTTGAGGAAGAAATGATTGCATCTACTAATTTAATGTCTTTAGAAAGGAATGGAGAGAGTTATATATAGAAGGAAACAGACAGGTTGATTATATGAATAAAGGTAAACATGTACTATTACAGGTTATAGAGAGGAATCTGATCCTTGTGCTAACTATTTGGGTCACAAATTCATACAAAACTGCACAGTCATGCATGACTAAATTGGCTTACATTAGCAGGAAATGCTACCTAAGTTATCTACTCAAGTATTATAATAAAATAAAAACATTGCTGAGATTAATATCCTGAATATATAAAGGACTCAAATGTTATACACCAAAAGATCAAATAACCCTGCCAATAAATGGACAACCAAACTTAAGAACTACTTTTTAAAAAAATACCTCCAGTGATTTAAATTTTATAGAGTTGTTATGGGCTGAAGAAATGGGGAACTGGGAGGGTCTGAGATCACCTGATTTCTACTCTACATAGAACCCACCTAAAAGGTATGTGTGGCCAGACATGTCTGGAACCCCCATTCTGGAGACTAGAGAATCAGAGGCTTACTGACAAAAATCAGCAGTTCTGGGTGAGAGAGAGACCTCACTCACAAGGAAATACATAGTGGAGTTATAGAAAATGACCCAAAGTTCACATCTGTACACAAGCCTGCATATACCATATATAACATGTCACACCACAAGACTCTACACACATACTCTACACACACACACACACACACACACACACGTGCGGCGCACGCCACCACCACCAGAAAGAAGCCAAAATTACAGTTATAAGTGGCAAGTGACCCTCCTGATACATTCCCTATCAATTTTCAATAAAAGTCATGGGTTGAGAACCAGTTTGCTCAACTGAAATCTCCATCTTTTCACTCATAAACTGTTGCCTCCAATCATTCCTGTTTGTTTCTCTATTCTATAGTCAGTAAAATGGCAACAATAATGATGTCAACCCAAGTAATTATTTAAGGATTATAGAAATTAATTCTCAGGTATAGGCCAAATGTTGGAAGTATACTATTCCTCTGTTGGTTTTATTATTGCAATTTCTCCTTGCCCTGTCCTCTTTTATTCTCTAGAGGGTTTGTCACCATGCCACTCTCTTCTTTCCTTGTTGCCTTCCTAGTTTGAATTGACACTTTGAAAAAGAAGTACAAGTGACAATAAATGTATTTTGATATGCTTAAGATTCTTAGCCATCAGGAAAATGTTTTTTAAAAAAGTTCCTTTGAGATCTACTTCACCCTAGTCAGTCAAAATAACTATCATCACTAACAAAAAAAAAAAGAGAGAGAGAGACTCATCAAAAAAAGTGACAACAAATATGTGTGAGGATGTGGATAAAAGAAAATCCTTATTCACTGATGGCAGGGGTGTAAAATGGTGCAGACACTAGGGAAATCAGAATGAGGTTCCTCAAAAAGTTAAAATTAGGCTGGAGAGATGGCTTAGGGGTTTAGGCGCCTGCCTGCTAAGTCTAAAGAATGCCTGTTCCAACTCCAGGTCCCACATTTAGCCAGATGCAAAGGGTGCAATGCTGCACTTGCCCACAAAGGGGCGCACGCATCTGAACTTCGTTCACAGCAGCTGAGAAGCTGCTGGTGTGCCCATTCTCTGCCTCCCCCCCCAAAAAAAAAAGTTTAAAAAAAGTTAAAATTAGAGCTATAGAGCTATCATTTGATAGAGGAAAATCAATGCTAGGCATATTTCTAAAGAAATTAGAGACCAAATATAAGAGATATCTGCACACTTGTTTATTATAGCACTATTCACCACATCAAGTGACACAATCCATCTTGGTGCCCATTAACAGGTAGCTGGGTTGAGAAATTGTGAATTTATATATATTGCCAAAAGAATAATTATGTAATTTACATGAAAATTGATACAATTGGAGGTCACTATGGTGTCATGTAAACCAGATACTGAAACTTACATTTTCTCTCACAAGTAAAAACTAGAAAAACAAAGACATGAAAACAGAAGGGGACGGACAAATAGGAAAGAGGATGTAGATGGATAAGGATGAATACAATCAAGGCACATAATATGCATACATGAAATTGTCACAACAATGAAACATCTTATTTTGTACAATTAGCATTTTTTAATATTTTTAATTAAAATATATCATGCTATAATCAAGGACTATATATGTAATCCTTCTGCAGAGTGCTTCAGACAATCTTGTCTTGTTCACTTTGTCATGAAAATTTGTGTTACTTCTTTTAGAAAAGACCATTATCTTCTTTGTCCACCTGAGATCTTGTTTGTGTAGTTGTCCTGATTTCTCCCACAAGCTCTATCATAAAAGCTCCTAGGCTGGACATAGGGCCTAGTGGTTGGGGTGCTCTCCTGCAAAGCCTAGGGACACAGGCTGGATTCCCCAGTACCCATGTAAGCCACATGCACAATATGGCACATGCAGCTGGAGTTTATTTGCAATGGCTAGAGGACCTGGTGTGCCCATTCTTTCTCTCTCTCTCTCTCTCTCTCTCTCTCTCTCTCTCTCTCTTTCTGATACCTGCCTCCCTCTCTCTCTCCCCACTTCTTTCTCCCTTGTAAATAAACAAAATGTTAACAGGAGTATGTATGGTGGCATAAAAATAGACCTTAATTCTCACATTGAATATATGTCAAATATATACATACAGTGCATGACATGCTAGAAATTTATCCATTAAAGATATGATTTAGCCTTATTCATTGAACTTATATACAAACTTTAAATCATTGAGACAGAGGCAATAAACAGCATTACTGACCACATCATGTCTTAAGAAATGATAATAATGGGATTTTTCTTGCTAGAGTTTTTTCTCCATGTTTGTTAATTAGTCCTCTGACAGACAAATGCCTTGTAAAGATTATTTTTCTTTGTTTGACAACTATAAATTAGGCACAAGTACTGGCACTATAGTGAAGAGAAAAAAATATTGAGCAGCTGAGTTCCTCCTGCTCTGCATGCATGCAGCTACTTCACTTTCAAATTCCAAGAATAATACCAGCTGAGAGAGAGAGGAAGAAGTAAGAAAAAATGGATTATTGGATGTTTCTACAAATGAAAGTCCAGAGTTCAAAGCGAAAACATTTGAAGACAATGCACAATACAGGGGGGTTTATTCAAGTCATATAAAGGCTGTTTTATGAAATTTAGCTGGAAATATTATAAGTGGGAAATGCCCACAGAATAAATAGGAACCTTTTAGAAAGAGAGCAAACATGTGTTATTTATTTTGCTGGTAAACAGAAGTGGCAGATTCAATCAGCACGAAACATTGGATAGTTATGACCATTTTCATCATGTAAAAAAATCATAAGATTTGTTTATGGCACGTTAATTAGTATCTTTGGGTTAGTACTAAGGAAAATAGACTGCAGATAAGAAGGGCCAGTTCTCTCACGTGGCTAATACTGAGACATGGAAAAGAACATTTCAGCATCTTTGTTGCTACCTCCTTTCACTCTATAAACATATGGAAATAGTTATTCCCAATTGCATAAAAATTTTAAAACTATAACACAGATCCAAATAATGTACTGTGCCATATTTCATGTGGAGAGAGATGCCTTTAGTTTCATTTTGAAAGGCCTAAAAAGTGCAATGCAATAGTACTTTAAGTATTTATATCTACTTAGATTCTCTAATGTTTGAAATCATGTTGAAAAATGTTAATTTTAGATGTTAATTATAGAGCTGGAATAAAGCATTGGTTATAAAATAGCTAGCTGAGGTTAAATCCCTACATAATGATCAGTTTTTTGGTACTCCCTGTTATTTAAAATACTACCAAAGAAATACATTACAAAAAAATATTCTAGCATGTGCATGTTTCATCACTTAGAATTTTTATGAATGATAAAAATGAACTCAAGAAAAGCAAGTATTTATCTGATAACAATTTTACTTTATTTACTCACCTATAACATGCATAAATTTTAAATGTTATTTATAATCAATTGTTAAAAGTAACATTGTGAATTCATGTTATCAAGTATTTATTGAAAGATGAAACATTCACCTATATCTCTTCATTTTATTTCATTTTTACCTTGAAATTTATTGAGTTTTTGAAAGTAGTATTCAAACAAGTATGTGATAAGAATGTAAGACTCTTCATAAATAAATATTTTTTTCTAAGAATGAACCATTTTTCTCTCAGATGTAAGGTACAAAATTCCACAATACAAAATGAACAGGGTCAAATTTTAGAGAATTCTCCCTGTATGCATATGATATGGTTATCCAAAAGAGCTTAATTCCCTTGTGAAATTTAGCAAAGAGTTATGTCTTATATATTTACACTGCTTATTGCTTTTAGACCAATATGTGATTATTAAAAACAAGACTGACTCAGAAAGTATTGAGACACTAGTTGTGGTGGATTGACTCAGTTGTCCTCTCATAAACAGGTGTTCTGAACACTTGGTCCCCAGCTGATATCAACTTGGAAGGTAGAAGGTGGGCTTATGGTGTTATAGCCAGCTCTCCCTTGCCAGAGATTGACTCATTCATCTGTGGTTGTTTTCACCTGCTGTGCCAGAGGTGAGGTTCAGCTTCTGCTCTTACCATGCCTTCCTGTGCCATCATGAAACTTCCCCTAGAGATTGTAAACCAAAATAAAAATTTTCCTCTCATCAGCTGCCTTCAGACAAGTGCTTTGTCCCAGCAACAAGAAGGGAACTATGACAGTAGTTCAATAAGATTACTGACTGGGCATGGTGGCGCACGCCTCTAAATCCTAGCACTGGGGAGGTAAAGATCAGAGGATCATTATGAGTTTGAGGCCAGCCTGAATTCCAGGTCAGCCTGGGCTACAACAAGATCTCAAAATAAATAAATAAATAAATAAATAAATAAATAAATAAATAAATAAATAAATAAAATAAAATAAAATAATTGATGCTATCCTATTTCAATCTACTATTTTTTTAAGTTAGCATGGGTGGGAGGATTGCTATGCATGTGTGTGGTGTTCATGCATGTATGTATATATGTTCATATATGTGAGTGAGGGTACCTTGAGTGTATGTATGAATGTGTATGGAGGTATCTTCCTTATTTGCTTACATGGCCTCTCACTAGAATCCAGAGCTTGTTGATTAAGCTCTTCTAGCTAGTCATCTAGCCCAAGGGATCCCCTGTCTTGACTTTATGAGCACTGGGATTCCAGGTAGGCTGCCCAGCACTTACATGGGTTCTAGGAATCTGAGCTCAGGTTATAACACTGGAATAGCAAATGCTTTATTGGACTGAGCCACCTCCCCAGCCTTTATCCACTAACCTTTTCTTTTAGCCTTTTTCGCTTCTTTCTCCCTGAGCCACCCACACCCCATTCTGTGCTTCTTGGATACAACACATTTGTTCCCAATTAAAACATGCTTTATCTATATTTTAAGCCAGTAAAGGCCTCTTTGTCCATTTCCCCCCTCCAAGGAAACAGATAGTAACCTCATGAATACACTTATTTTAAGTGTATCTCAAATAACAAAGGCTTAATATGCCAGCTTTTTATAAATATTTATATGGAATATTTATTGACACCTAAGTCTTGATGCCTAATCTTACCATTCTATATACAGTAATCTCCACCCTGCTGCTAACAATACAGAGAATATGATTAAATTAAAGAGAATATGACATGCTATTGTTTTATGAACCACTAAGAAAGAAAAAATGTTGCTTGGCATTTAAGCCATGACAAGATGCCTTAATGATAACTCTGCCACACAGGAATTGAGAACATCAGCTCCTCATTGCTTTGAAAAGATTTCATCTATTCCAAAGAATTTGGCACTCTAACCCACCTTCATTTGGAGTGCTTACAGTGTGAGAGAAAGCTCTTTGCAAGTATTTTGGGAAGGAAATATGACACATCTTCATATACTTGTGCATCTCTTCCTTTTCTAGGTCTCATAAACCCTTCAGTTGTTAATTTGCAAGAAACTATGAAACTCTCATTATCTCTACAATGACACCTTATTAATACCAAATTTAGTTTTACCCAAGGTTACAGAGCACAGTAAAGAATGACATTTGTACCCATATAATGCAATAGAGCCAAACAAATTCACAAGCTTACTTGACAATATCCAAAGCTTAAATCTAAGGGAAAAAATGACCAAAAAGTAAAAGATATAGCCCCATCTTTCTTACAACATATGCAACTGAACACCTGTAACATTCAATTAGCGTGGTCAGCAAATTGGTGAAAGCCAAGTTTACTCTGGGGAAAAAAAAGGTGAAGTTCCTAGAAAATAAAATTAAATTAAATGATCCCATTCCTTCTTCAGAGCTTTCCTCTGTGGTTCAAGGTCAGTCACAAAAACCACAAATTCCTGCGGCTCTCTCAACTCCATTGCCCTATACAGGAAAGCTTCAGACTACAGGACAAGTGCACTCAGGCTACTGGTGCAAGTCAATTGTAGATTGGAGACAGGGACAACCAAAAGCCATACCTCTGAGAGCCCTGTGGGTGGAGGGCACCTCTGAGGAGTTCATAACCCAGGACCATACCAACCAAGACTAAGGTGTAAATGCAAACAGATATAATTCCTCACTACCAGCCCCTATCGACAAGCTAGCAGGCATCAACTAACAAAGAGCACTAGCATGCTGGTGGAAGCAGCACAGGGGAGCAAGAGACTGAAAGAAGCCTTCTTCCAGCTAGAACATGAAGGAAGATCTACAGATGATAGAGCAATACCCACTAAAGAGAAAGAAATGTTTGGGGAACCCAACGTAATGTAAGGTGTTACTGGAGAAATGTGAAGTCTGTGGTACCCTAGAGTTGACACTAAGAATAAGAACTAGTCATAGCTGAGGCGTTCCTTTCACTACCATAAAACCTCTCCACAATAGGCTTAACAGAAGAGACATTACAACTTATAGGCATATAAGCTACAAATGCCTTGCTTTCCTATCCAAGATACCTAACTTCATAAACTAATTATAAGATAGAAAGCTAGGGAAAACACACAACTGAGAGATAAACTATCACAGCCACACTCAGATACATATGGCACAGATACTGAAATTACCAGACAGGAAATGTAAAATAGATATAATTAATATTTTAAAGTGTGAATTGAGGAAGTGGATGGTGTACAAAAATCAGTAAACTTTCAGAGCAAGATAGAAACTATATGAAATAACTCAATTGCAATAAGTGTAAATTTTAAAAGTATAATAAAAATGAAAAACAGGTTCATCCTGAGACTTGACAACTTAAGGTAATTTGACGAAACAGAAAAAAAGTCAAAGTATAAAGAGCAATAATAATCAAGTAATTTTTAAACCCCATCATCCAAAAAGTTGTGAAACAGTATCACATATGTCAGCTGAAGTAAAATACGTGCTCATTAGGATTTGTAAATCTAGTCTCAGAAAAAGAAAGTGAGAGAACAAGACAAACACAATACTTGAAGGAAAAAAATGGCTAAACATTTCCAACTAGAAACCATGCAAGCTAGAAAAGAATGAAGGACATCTTTAGAATGCTGAGCTTTTGAAAACTGTCAACCAGAATCCTATGACATACTATACATATATATTTCCAAAAGAAAATAATGCCTCAGTAAAAAAATCCAGTACCAGAAGAAACAATTCTGTTACAAATATAGAATGAACTTTTATTAACAGAAAGAACATATCCCACTGCAACTTACTGTAGGTTTGTAGAAAATGTACAACTAATACTTGTGACAACATTAACATAGAGAAAAGGAAAATAATGGTAAATGGTGAATATAGTATAGAAGGTTCCTGCACTATACATAAACTATCATAATATTTGATGGTAGTCTTATTAATTAAATAAGCTTATTATAGACTTCAGGGCAGCCACTGGTTTTAAAGAGATGTAAATAATAAATCAGTAGAGAATTTTAACCCAGTACTAAAAATGTTCAATTAAACCAGAGAAAAAGAAAAAAACAAAAGAAATAAAGAACAGATGGAGAAAATACAAAATAGCTAGAAAGATGAAACCACCAATTTAAATATTGATATTATCATCCAATTAAATAAAAACATAAGACCCAACTATAATCTGTTTATAAGAAATCTGTTTTTAATATTAATATACAGATAGATTAAAAGTAAAAGAATGGAAATGTATACCATTACAATGTTAATCAAGAGAAAGCTGAGAGCTATATTAATATCAAATCAAGTAAACTTCTGAACAAAGAATATTATCAGGGAAAAGGGGGAACATTACATAACAATAAAATATTACTTTTCTAAGAAGATATAAGACTCTTAAATGAGCACATACTAGCAACCAAAATTTAAAGTATAATAAAAAATCTAATAGAGCTGAACGAAGTAAACATAGCCAGATTTAAGATTCTAAGTTGTTGGCAGAGCAGAAAGTTACTGAATTATTTAAACAACACTATCAACCAATTTGATTTAATTGACAATCACATGACATACACCAACAACATCAAAACATATATTTTGCTGTGACTTTTGGAACATGCTTATAATCCCAGCACTCAGGAGACTGAAGCAGTAAGTTTGAGGTCAGCCAGAGATACATAGTGACTTCAAGGCCAGCCTGTTTGGCTTCATGGAAAAACCTGTCATACACACACACACGATGATAGATCATAAATTAGATAGATAGATAGATAGATAGATAGATAGATAGATAGATAGATTGATAGATTGATAGATAGGTGATACATAGAGTATATTCTAGCCAAAAATAACATATTTAAAAGAGTGAAAGCACATACATTGTGCTCTTGAAATGTTTAAGAATAAAAGTAGAAATTTTCTAATTTTAAGATGAAAATACACACTTCTAAATAACTGATGGTTCAAAAGAAAAAATTCAAAATATACAACACATAAGAAGTTTGGGGGCTAGAGAGGTGGCTAAGCAGTTAAAGGCACTTTCTTGCAAAGCCTGGTGGCCCAGGTTCAATTCCCCAGCACCCACATAAAACCATATGCACAAGCTGGGCGTGGTGGCTCACGCCTTTAATCCCAGCACTAGGGAGGCAGAGGTAGGAGGATTGCCGTGAGTTCGAGGCCACCCTGAGACTACATAGTGCATTCCAGGTCAGCCTGAACTAGAGTGAGACCCTACCTCGAAAAAAAAAAAAAAAAAAAAACCATATGCACAAAGTAGTGCATGTGTCTGGAGTTCCTTTGCAGTGGCAAAAATCTAGCAGAATAAAAGGAAATAGTAGTGGTAAAAATGGAAATGTTACTGGGGAAATGGCTCTGTGGATAAAGTACTTACTGCACAATGTGAGGAAAAAGTTTGGTTTCCCACAACTCAGGTAAAAGATGGATTCTGTAACTCATACCTGTAATCCCACTGCACCTATGGAAAGATCAAAGATGGAGACAAGACTATCCCAGGAAGCTTGAGGCAGAACTCAGCTGCTAACAATAAAGGATCCTGCTTTAAACAACATGGAAGTTGAGGACCAACAGCCACAGTTGTCTTCTAACCATAAGTCTCTCTCTCTCTCTTTCTCCCCCCCCCACACACAAAGCTTTTAAATAAATTGAAATCAATGAGAGTGAAAACAGAAAATATCAATAATCACAAGAGGTAGATCTTTGAAGAAACAAATATCAAATGTATCCAAGGCTTCTGTGCCTTGATAAACAGTGTTGAATTCATCACTAAATCATGTAATAATCCCTTGTACCATATTTAAAATGCAATTCATTAATTAAACATTGTTTACCTGAGATGGAAAAATCAAAATGGATTCACAGGTGTTTCTGACAAAGAAGATATCAAGGAAGGATTTTAAAACAGCCATGACTAACATATTTAAAACACATAAAATATACATGTAAACATGAATTTTCACATAAATACAGCCAAAATTCCTTAAGTGAACAATCTAATTCCTCAAATGAACAATCTAATTTCTGAAAGTAAGAACTTATTAAATAAGAGCTGGGGAGATGGCTCCGTGGATAATTAAGCACACAAGCATGAGGGACTGAGTTCAGATCTTTAGCACCACGTATAAGCCAGATGTGGCAGGACATGCCTGGAGTCGCAGTATGCCAGAAGCTAGCTAGAGTAGCCAAATCAGTGAGTTGTGAGTTCAAGTATGAGACCATATCTCAATTAATAAAGTAGAGAGTGATTGAGGAAAATCTCCAACACTGACCTTTGGTCTCCATGTACTCATGCATACACCACATGTGCCCACACATATGTAAACACACACACACACACACACACACACATATGAAGGAAAAGAACTTACTATAGGGGCTTAATAGCATATTCAATACAAGAGAAGACTGGAGGAGTAAGCTCAAAGATAAATACAAAATACTCAATTTGAAGATGAGGTAACACTTAAAAAATAAAAAAAAAAAAAAGAGCACAAATTTCATCCTCTATCTACTGACAAAGGAAGAATGCGAATGATGAGATATGGGGAAAGAATACTGAATAAAGAAATGATGGCAAAAATGTGAGTCACCAAGATTCCTGTAGATCATAGGCAGATTACTCAAACATCCATAAAACCTCATTGGAAAACTATTTTGGTATCCTATTCCTAGATATGTACCCCAAAATGAGTGTTAATGAGACAAAAGACTATGTGATTCTTTAGCACTTTCATTTAATAAACTGAAAAGAATTAACCAGATATCTATTAACTAGAAAAGGAATAACTTATTTGATTAATACCATGGGATATAGGACACTAGTGTAGCAGAGCAAATGACTACACACAAAAGATTCAACAAGACTCAAAAATATATGTTCACTAAAGAAGCCAATCTAGTGTATAAAAATATATATTTAAAGGACTCCATTAATACAAAACTCAATAGTGGTTACCTTTTCGAAAAGCATTAGTTTAAAAAAGTTTGTGAGTTCTACAAATGCTACATGTATTTTGATCTAACTAATCTAACAAAACTTATCAGTCTATGCATTTATGATTCACATACTTAAATGTAGACTGGAAATATTATATGGATACATACACATATATATGCAGATAACATTGATATAGATAGACACTGACATAGATAATACTTTTTTTGTGTTTTTGTGGTTTTTTTTTTTTTTTTTTTGAGGTAGGCTCTCACCGTAGCCCAGGCTGACCTGCAACTCACTATGTAGTCTCAGGGTGGCCTTGAACTCATGGCAATCCTCCTCCCAAGTGCTGGGATTAAAGATGTGTGCCACCGTGCCCGGCCTTTATTTTCTTTTTTATTTCAGGTGGATCCAGTCAAGAGAGAAACTGCCAATTTTGCACGTAAAAAAATTAATAGAATCAATAAATATAATTGGAAGGATAAAAAGTAAGCTATGAATTACCTCAGAAATGACAACTACGAATAATACTTGCCAGTCTACGGACTTAGGATCAAAAGAAAGAAGCCAAGATTATTAAAATCTTAAAGGAAAAAGACCCATGGGCTGAAACTCAAGTTTCTACCTTGCTGCAGACTTAGGTTGATGACTCTGCATTGAGAAGCTATAAAGCTGGTTCTCTGAATGTTCAAAATGGCAAACTTGATCTTGTTGTGACCAGAGCCAGAAGCTCCCAAGAATCAGGAAAGTGCAGGCCCCTTCTCCCTCCTTCTTCATATTCTTTTAGTCCACTTGCTTGCAGAGTCCTCTGGGTCAAGGCTGAGTACAGTGTTGAGAGACAATAACTTTAAAAGTACAGTCTCATGTGAAATTTTTGTTGAGGAATGAATAAAAAATACTTTTTGACTAGACATAAAAAGTTTTCACATTTATACCTTTAAGAAAAAAGTAATAAAATAAGATTATAGGGCATTCTATGTTTTAGTGACCATAACCATAAGAAATCTTGATTTTATGTCTTGATAATCAGCAAGACTAATGTTTTCTGAAGAATAAAATGTGTTTTTAGAAATAAAATAAAATGTGTTTTAAGAATTAGGATATATTTTCTCTTCCTCTGCTGCTCTTGTTGTCCTCGCTACCACTGTACTGGTTCTCAGAACTCCCATCACATCATAGGTATGAAATGGAAACGAACCAGTATCTCTAAGTCCTCAGGTTTTTCCACAGTACCTGGACTAGCGTAGACCTTCGGGATCCATTGCCAACATGCATTGTGTTCTCCGTTGTTGCATAAAGCAGTGTAGCTATGCTAAAAACACTATCTCATTCTTCTTGCCACTTAAACTATTAAAGTATCAGGAAAAGCACTCATCACAGTGAGACAGGAGATCAGTTACTTGTATTTGGTACTAGGGACACAAAGGTATAGGCTTAAACATAATGAATTTAAGTATGCAGTTCCTACAAGTTCATTTATTCAACCAAAGCCTCATCCCCTGATAAAGAAATTACACAAAGACCAAAGTTTGTTATTTCTTAAAATCTTCTAGCCCTTTGTTTAATATATTTTCAACTGATAGCAGCCTTTAAAAATCCAGAGAAGAAACAAGCAATTGATGATGGCCTAAAAGGCTAAGCTTGTCAACTTGATTCCATGGAGAGATTTCTAGGAGGTTTATGAAGCAAACTTCTGGGTATGTCTGTGATGCTATTTCCAGAAAAGATTAACTCAGAGAGGAAGACCCACCATGAATGTGGCCTGTAAATTTGAATTAAATAAAAGGGAAACAAGGAAAAAATTTATCAGCGTAAACATTTCCCTCTCTCCCCTACCTTTCTTGTGTGCTATCATATGAGCTATTGCTCCACTATGCCCTCCCAGCCATGATGGACAGGAAGCCCTGTAATGTGAGCCAAAATACAACCTTTTAACTTGTTTTTCACAGATGTGTGCCAGTGCCATGAAAGTCTAACAGAAAACTGATACCAGAAAAGTGACAGTGTTGGGCTGGAGCGATGGCTTAGCTGTTAAGGCTCTTGCCTGAAAAGCCTAAGGACCCATGTTCTACTCTCCAGATACCACGTTAGCCAGACACAAAAAGGTGAGGCAAGCACAAGGTAACACATGCCTACTAGGTGGTGCAAGCATCTGGCATTGGATTATAGTGACTGAGGCCCTGGCATGCCAATTCTTTCTCTCTCTCTCAAATTAAAAAATGTGATAGTGTTGTTACTATTGCTGATAAGATGGTTCAGGAAGCCGTTGCAACTGTTTTTCAGGCAGAATTTGGAAGAGTGGAGTAACTAGTTAGAAAGGCTTGAAATCCTGTCAGTGGAGCTTAATGAGTGATCCTGGTGGGTTTCAGAAGAAGAGAATGCTGATAGGAATGTGGAGCGCAACGACTGTGCCCACGAGGTTTCAGATAGGAGCAATGATCTTAAGTGAACCTAGCATTCAGAAGCAAAGTTCTTTGTGTTGGGACAATAAGAGTTGCCTTGATGGCATCCCAGTGTCCAGTATACATACATCTCAGACTCAAGTGTAGAGGTTTTAACCCATTTGAAAGCTTTTGCTCTGGTAGGTCGGGAGATAGCACAGTTGATAATGAAGTCCTGTGTTTGATCCCTAGAATTCATGTAAAAAAGAGATGGAGATGGTGATATGCTTTATAATCTCAGTACTGGGATGGCAAAGATAGATGGATCCCTGGGTCTCACTGGCCAGTCTACCTTCATTAGAAGACTTCCATACCAGTGAGCGAGCCTGTCACACAAAACAGTGGATGGTGTTCCTGATGAACAAATAGATTTTCCTCTGACTTCCAAACTAATACATACATATGCACATGGACCTACACACACACACACAACTTGTGTACATGTGAACATGTAAACACCTTGTATACATAAAAGAGAAATCAAGAAAAAGAGAGAGAGAATGACTTAGCTTTGAAAGAGAGCTCCAGCTGTCTATATGCACAGTACCCATTTAACAAAGAATTTCTCTAGATTCAGTCTGAGGTCACTATAGTCATGGTCCAAAGGGGTTCAGCTACTTCTCAAGCTGGCCACAGAAATTGTCATAATTCGTGTGTTGCTAGTTTTACAGATATAATTAATGCAAGAACTACAGGGTCATGGAAGCTTCTACCCAGATTTTTTTGTGGAAAGCCATTAAGATGGAAATGTGTGAAGCTAGGAGAGTGAAGCCAAGATTTCTAGACAAACCCCAGGAAGTGAGAGATTCAATGAATGAGTGTGTATGTTTCTTCTGCGAAAGAAAGCTGCCGCCAGTGAGCAGAGGCAACCTAGGACAGTGTCCTTGTGGGCTCCAATCGACAAGGATATTAGAGCTCATATAAAACCACCATAGCACTAGATGTCACCCACATGGATACAAGATTTCATGTTGCTTGATTTTCCTCTTACTTTGGTCCCCATTCCTTCATTATCTGACCCCGTTCCTCCTTTCTGAGTAGGAATGTTTACTTCATGCCATTTTATATTGGAAGCATACAACCAGAATTTTAACTTTATATAAGGTTCACCGTTAAGTTTGCCTGGATTCTCAGAAGAAATTGTTGAAGAATATTAGAACTATTGATAGAAAGAAAGAAATTAATGCATTTTGGATGTATAGAGATTAGTTGTATCATTCTAAATGGAAGTGTAACCTCATTACTGTCCTTATTTGGAGACTCGGTATGATATAAGATCAAGTTGACAAGAGAAGGGCTAATTTGATTGTTGATTTGATTAAATTGAGATATTTCTTGGAGATTAGTAGAGCACACTTCTGGGTGAGTATGCAATGACATTTCCAGAGAGAATTAAGAACTAAGAGCAGGGGGGACGTGACACCTTGAATGTGGGACTGTACTATCCAATACTCTAAAGTCCTGCATTTATTAAGGAGAGAAAAAAGGAGAAAGCATGCTAGCATAGACATTCACTCGCCTTGTTCCCTGGCTACCATGATGTAAGCTTCACTACTTTACCAACCATCCCAGCCTCCATAAACTGAAACCAACTGAGCCAAAACAAATCTTTACTTTGTGTGTGGGGGGGGGGAGGTGTGGTGTGTTCACATGTATGTGCATGCATGTGGAGATCAGAGGACCTCCTAAGGTGCCATCCACCTTATTTGAAGCAAGGTCTCCTGTAGGCCTGGAACTCACTAAGTAAGCTAAACTGACTTGTCATCAAGCCCCAGGGATCTGCCTGTCTCCACCTCCCCAGCATGCTGGAGTAACAAGTGCACAGTACCACACCCAGCTCTTTTTTAATGTAGACAGAGGATAAAACAAGTCCTCAAATGCTGGAAACATGGCTTAGCAGTTAATGTGCTTGCCTGCAAAGCCTAAGGACCCAGGTTCAATTCTCCAGGTCCCACCCACATAAGCCAGATGCACATGGTGGTGCACGTGTCTGGAGTTCCTTTGCAGTGGCTAGAGGCCCTGGCATGCCCATTCTCAATCTCTCTCTCTCTCCCCCCCTGTATTTAATAAATAAATATAAATAAATCTTTTAAAAGAGTGCTCATGTTTCACAGCAAGCACTTTACTGACTGAGCTATCTCCTCATAACTCCCATGACTATCTAACCACTAGTAGGTATTCTTACTTTACAAACAAGCAAAATGAATCAAAAGGATGCTAAGTAACTACATCAAGGCCACAAGGTTACTAAGGTCAGATCCAGAACTCAAGCTCACAAAGTTTAGCACAAGATTCTATGTTTTGCTAATTGAAGATCATCTCAATTCCTCTGATTGCTTTATTTCTTCTGAAGACAAATTTACTTTAGTATTTGTTCGACTTCTGATCTGTATGTCTCACCACAATAATACACTGTATCAAACAACCCCTAACTATCAGTGGCTTATGACAATCATTATTTCTTGCAAAGCTATTGGTCTGAGGAGACATGCTTCTGATCAGGATTAAGTCAACTGATGTAAGCTAGCCTCACTCACATATTCTGTCAGTCAGTGGTGGACTGGTATTAGCTGGTCTGAAATGGCCTCATTTAGTACATCTTTCCTTACCTTTATATGCCTCCAACTGGCTGACCTAATTCTGTTCTATGGTAGTGGCAGTGGTCCCAGAGAATACATGGAAATGCACAAGCACGCTCAAGCCACTTTTTATGTCAAATTCTCTCTATTTCATGTGGCCAAGTTTAATATGGGAGGGTGATACCAAAAGACATAGCTAGAGGGAAATGGGAAAAAATCTGGGCCATCAATTCAGTCTGCCACATATACATTCCCAGTGTTTTTCTGGGCTGCATTCTTAACTCTGTCCTAGGAAATACTTTATATGGGTACTATGCACAATGCTTATATCTACAAGCATTTCTATTTTCCCTTGAGAATCTTGTAAATCAAGTGGTGTAGCCTGAAGAAAATTATGAGATGTCTCATCAGTAATGAAGATTAATGCCTTATAAGGCTTGCTATAGAATCGCTGTAAATTTCTCCAGCATATAATAATATTTAACTCAGCTTTATTTTATGATAAAGTAAATGAGCTAAGATAAATGAAAGGCAGTGTCTGCAAATATTAATGTTAATTTGAATCATTGTGAATTAACACCTTCTGTATAACAGTCTGCACATGGTGAGTTCATTTGGTTGGTGAATGGAGCTAATACGGAGAAAATCATGCAATTTATTCTTATCTATTCTCCCCAATGGGCAGATAGAGCTCCTCATTCTAACTGTTATGTCACTGGTAGGAAGACCAAACAAACGCAACTTAACAGATTGATGGATGAATTATCTCCCTTCAGGGTGAAAAATTTTAGTGACCACTTGCTATGCCCTTAGTTCTGGAAACACAAGGAAGAATATGTTTTAGCCCCTGTCAAGCTTCCCCCTTAATGGAGAGATGGTAGACCACAATGCACACTGTACAGACCTCAGTAATTAGGGGGAAAGTGTCAGATGGGTGAGTGCAAGCTGGTCTAGCAACAACTGCAGCAGCCACTTGAGGGAGTTCTAGCAGATTCCAGGAACAGGTGAGAAATGGGGAGCTTTGAAGTTAACCACTATCTTACCAATGAAATTGGCCAATGACAAAGGACAGAATTAAGTCAGGGGGACTCTTCCATCCAGAAGTTCCTAGAGCAGACAGTCCTATAAGTGGGCAACTACCACAGCAGACATCTGAACTTGGCGAATACAAAGATCATGGGCACAAAATAAAAAAGGAATCCTAAATAAATAAATAAATAAAAGCTTAATTCCAACTAGTGGGGCCTATGGACCTAAGAAGTTTTGAGTCTGTGTACATAATGCAATGCGCTGTGTCCCTATGACTTTGAAGTTGAAGAAACTCATTTAAGTTCCTGTCTTCACAGGCAAGAAAAGAAGCATAGGGGATTATCTGTTAGAACAATCAACAAATGAGAATGACAATAATAAAAAGACAGGCCTTATTATTTAGGGGACACATAGTTACTTTAGAGCATTAAAGGAGGAAAAAACTCTTCATAGAATGATGTTTTACATAGAGAGAAACAGAAAGTCCTGATAGAGAGAGGAATTTAGCAACAAAGAAAATGTGGTGATTCTGGTTTGGAAACCAGTCCATAGTCTGATAATCAGATAAGTTGTTTCCATCATAAAATGGACATGATGTAGATCTAACACTTCTTGGTCCTTCTTCTGTACTTGTTAATGACTGAGATATTTCAAGTCTTGGGGTAAGGGGGAATCAGTTAAAAAAAAAATAGTCTAATCAGTACTGGAAACACTTGCCTGTAATCCTAGCACACAGAAGGCTAAAGCAGTCCTGTGAGGTCAAAGCCACACAGGGAGCTTCAGACAGCCCATGCTAAATAGCTAAACCCTGTCTTTATTAAGAAAAAAACAAATCATTAAACCTTGATATTTAGTCCTTTAGTAAAATTGTCATTTTGGAAATAGAGAATCATTAGGAAAATGATGACATACTTTTAACCACGCCAAGGCTAATTATTCATACTACCCATACTATTGCCTATTTTTATAACTGTATCTTGGATTTTCATATAATGTTGAGATTAGCTATATATTTCATCAAAGTGACACATGTGTTTTGTTGGTGTGAATTTTTTGTGACACTGGATCGTGATAACAACTATATAAGAACAAGCTAAATATAAGTCAGCTTATCAGAGGAAAAGAAATCTAGAGATTTGAAACATCTTAATACATTTTACTTTTTAAAAATCAGACAACATGGGTATGGCAACTGAAGGAATAGCTAGGACTAAAAGAAGAGGACAAAGTTTCAGGTTAAATGACTTTATTTCATTATAACTGAATTTTTTTCTAGATATTTAGAAATATAGATTTGGTTAATAGCATTCGTTGTATGTTGGTCTAATTACATGACTATTATTCATATAAACAAAGAAAGCTATCTTCAATCAATGTCTTCTTCCATTCTACATTGAGCTATGGCTTCTTTGTGTAACCACAATTTTGTCAGATCAAGAAGAACAAGTAACCAATCCCTGGCCTATAACTCCCAGTACCAGAGATTGGTTGCTACCCACTGTTGATCATAGAGACTTACAAGGTTCCCAAATCAAGACAGCTCTGGATCTCTGCTTTGGTAGGTGTTGAGTATCCTCAGGGTCTGTCTCCTTCACCCTGGCACTGATTATCAGGTTCAGCATGGAAGCAGCACTATTGCTTGTCTCCCCAATTCCTCTGTGGTTTCAGTTATGGCTTGGCTCAAGTGTGAGGTGTAGTTTATCTCCTCTAGTCTCACTATCTTCTGAAAAACATTCTCCAATGGAGAGTGAAGTCATCATAGTTTAAATGGGATACACATTATTAATTTAGGGAGAATTTGATGTGACCCCTCTTTTAGCCAAAGACTAGTGAGAGCTTGACTCTGGAGAGCATAATGTCTCCATAGGATTCTGATCTGGTTCCTTTATACTGAGCAGATCTCTTAGCCAATCAGAAAGCTATTGGTTACCCACCAAGTACCACTATTGCACTGGCATGTATATCCTTCCAGGGATTTGCTTCTGAGTAGCTTAGACCTCTGGTTACTCAAACTGTTTTTGGTCACTTTCCCCCAGTAGCTCATGTAGCCCTTTCCAGCAGTAGAGAGGCTAACTGTCTGGGGACTGGCTTTCTTTCAGATTCCAAACATGCTCTGTGTTGGCAGCAGAAGGTGTCTTCAGCAATAAGGTCTTACCTTTTGCCTCAGGCAGGTAATCAAGTACTTTGACCTAAAGCTGTCTTAATTAGGGGACCTCATAAGTCTCTGTAATCTACAGCTCAATATGGGTAGCAACCAATTTCTGGTACCAGGAGTTACAGGCCTGAGACAAAAAAATAAATAAATAAAAATTATTTTAAACTTAAAGCTCAACACAGAAGTAGATGTAAAACTCCACCACAATGGCTCAGGGAATTTTGCAAATGAGGGGCAGGCAGGAAGAATGTAAGAGCCACAGGTGGAGACATGCCCAGAGGCATTCCCTTCCCCCAAAACAATAGCTGAATGCTACTCCCACAGTGCATAAACCACAACTCCATGGGGAATACCTGAAACCCCATGGAGGAGGATCCCCAAGGGAATGGGGACAGGGATGAGGGAAAAGAGGGTATCAACACAGGATGCATCCATACAAAATAATGTGTGAAGAAAAAGAAGAAGAAAGAGGAGGAGGAAGAGGAAACAAAGAAAGAAAAGAAAGAAAGAAAAGAAAGAAAGAAAGAAAAGAAAGAAAGAAAAGAAAGAAAAGAAAGAAAGAAAAGAGAAAGAAAGAAAGAAAGAAAGAAAGAAAGAAAGAAAGAAAGAAAGAAAGAAAGAAAGAAAGCAAGCAAGCAAGCAAGCAAGCAAGCAAGCAAGCAAGCAGGCCTTATTGGAAAGTTTCAAGGACTAGAAACACCAGGAATGAAAATCCAGCAATTAATTGATCAAAAGTACTTTTTGTGTTTATGAATATTTAGGTCATAGTAATATAGCTATTTTCCATTATTTCATGATCAAAATGAATAATATAAGAGAACAATCACTCTTAGTAAACTCTGCATTCAACATTTTTAAAAATGCTTCTGTTATTGAATTTGCATCAAAGCCCATATCCCTACACTTTAGAAACAGGATCTCCCATAAAGGTAAGGGACTACTGGCATCATCTGAAATGGGGAGAACACTGTCTATTAGACCAGTGGCCAGACATGGGAGAACACAGAGCAGATGGGGTAGGCATGGATGCTTGGGCAGGATTTGGAGTGAGTGCAGTTCCCTGGCAGGCTTTATTCAATTTGTAAAATCTCTTATGGAACTGAAATAAAGCTGGTTTTCTGTGAAATAAGAAAGTCATTTCATATGTAAGATAACTTATGCTCCTTAGAGATGCTCTTGTGTGCTGCTCCCTTGTCCTCACTAAAGCCATCTAGGACTAAGGAGATACATTAACTCCAAGGGAAAAGAGTTTGTCCCTGTTTGGGGATAAAACCTACTTGAAAAAAAATAGCACCCTCTGAAGACGAGTATGGAGGTGACCCTAAGTTATCCTTTACTACTGAATCTCTCCAATGCACACCTACAAGCAGTATTTTCTCAAAGTCAGACATCCTTTTCCTAAGTGAAAACACTGTATACTCACATGAAAACACTGTATACTCACATGCACACACACACACACACACCCCCCTAGCTACCAGTTCTGCAACTTTCCCAACCAGCATAGCCTTCTCCACTGAACACAGCCGACTGTCAAACTTTGCCTACTGCAATTGGCATCTTACCTTACCAGACATGTACCTTGTGAATACCACAAGCACTAATCCCTCAGCCACCTTTGGGGAATCACTGCTATAGGAGCTGTGGCTTGTGCTCAATTTAAAGTAATTCTAATACCTAACAGGTCTGTTGTATACCAGAGCAAGAGCAACAAAAGGTAAACAAAACTTGGTACCTATGTTCAAGGGGCTCAGATTAGAGGGACAGAGACAGAGGCATAAAGAAGTCATTAGAACAAATTTCCCTAATAGAAGATGCAGAGAACTAAGAAGGGAACAGGGGACTCTAAGTCTAAAGAAAGCACCTTAAGAGATTCAAACTCTGTTTTAATCTAAGTGATGGTTTTAATCATAAACTTAAAAGAAATTTTTTTTTATTTATTTGAGTGAGAGAGGCAGAGAGAGAAAGAGAAAAAAAAAAAGAATTTGTAGGCTGCCACTGCAAACAAACTCCATGTGCATCTGGTTTTTGTGGGAATTGGGGGATCAAACCTGGATCCTTAGGCTTTGCAAGCAAGTGTCTTAACTACTAAGCCATCTCTCCAGCCCTCATAAATCTTTTACCAATAATAATAATAATTAAAAAGCAATGTCACCTAGAAATATCCATTAAATTTTTGGGGGGTTTTAGTATTTAATTTGTTTTTGAGAAATGATCATGGCATGTATTTTACATTCTATGTTCTATCTTAAGACTGTATTTTTTAACTAATTAAATAATGACTAAAAACATAGTTTACAATGCATCTACCTTTCTGCAATAATAAGTAAATGTATGGAGCACCACATTATGAGTTTTAAATACTTCACATATGCAAAATTATTTACTTGAAAAACAGCAAACATTAACAAAACAAATACTGCAGCCTATGATAGAGATAGCATTAGCATCTTAATTTTACAAATGAATAAAATAATGCACCCAGGAGTAAAATAACTTGGTGAAGGCCAATGGACTCAAATCTAGTAATAATAGCTCATAAAAACTAATAACTAAAGTAGTAGAGGTAGTCACCTGAAGAATCCATTTCCAAAGATTATTTTTACTGTTATTTCCTACAGTTTATTGAGCCTAATTTAAAAGGGTACGTGCACACACGCATGCGAACACACACTCACTCAAAGCACATATACTGATGTGTTATATCTTACTGTCTTTCTGATACTGTAAAATACAAAATGTATGCAAAGCCCCTAAAATTGTTTCTATAGTGAGTCTCAGCAGTCCTTCATCACAGAACTAACCCAAATGAAGATATTGAAATGGATCATTTTTTAACAATGATACCTATTATTGTGCATTGTTTTCATATCATTTTTAACTTATGATTATTATCATATTTAGTAAACCTTTGTATTTTGCTTTGTAAATTATCTAATTAATATTATTGAAAATAATTCTATTAGGGTCTGTTTTAGTTTAGCAAATTTTTACCTATATGTAAAAATAACAAATTTTTTATAAATACATATGGTTCATTATTTGACTTTGAAGATTATTATGGCATGTTATGAAGCATATGAGGTTCCAATTTGTCTGAAATTGATAAGTCACTTCAATTATGGTTCTGTCCTTACTGTTAAAGAAGAAAATACCAATCTACATGACAGCAGGTAGTTGATAGTTAGCATGTATTTTCCCAATTATTTCTAGGTGTGGAAGTTTTACTTTCTTTCCCAAATTGAGTTTAACTTACCTTTTTTAAAAATAAAATTCATAGATATTAAATTTTAAGATACTACATAAATATGTAATCATGTGTGATCTACCCACTCAACAATAAACTACATATTGATCTAAAGATAGTCATCCCCTTAGTATTCAGCTCAGCATGGTCAAACACCTTTGTGTGAGAAAACTATTCAGGTACAGGGAAAGAACTAGTAGAAAGAACTAGCAAAAATGTGTCCCTGAGACCAATAAGAACAGAAAGAGAATCAATTCCTCATGGCCAGATCTGAGTGTCTCATAGTTCACAAGTGCTTGACAGAGAGCACAAAAGGATACAGCCTCAGTAGTACTAACTCTACTAAGAGGCTGAGCAGTGTTCAAGCTCTGTCACCTGCTTTACAATGTAAGACCCAGATCCAAAGGGATCAAGAGATGTCTACAAAAAGTACAAAAATATTTTTCAGAATTAAATTATTTTGACTTCTTGTTTTAAAATTTTATTTAGTTTTATTTTATTTTTTATTGACAACTCCCTTAACTGTAGATAATATCCCGTGATACTTCCCTCCCTCCCACTTTCCCCTTTGAAACTTTACTCTCCATCATATCCCCTCCCCCTCTCAATCAGCCTCTCTTTTCATTTTGATGTCATGATCTTTTCCTCCTATTATGATGGCTGCCAAAAGACAGCCCAGCACCTTAAGGTTATAAATATCTTTTGCAAGGGGAGGGCAGTCACTTAGTCTCTGATCACTTGGGAACTTTCAGCTGTGGGTGAGTTTTTCCCTTGGCTGGGCCTGGGCTGGCTCCACCTAGGCCCTAGCCCAGGCTCAACCAGGAGGGCCCCTACCCTAACCCTCTGTATAGGTTCTTTATTCCCTCTAGCTCCCTACATGGCAGCAGCTCCTAGAACTTTCTTTTTCTCTTTTTGTTCCATGTTTTTTTTTTTTTCCCCCAGAACTTTTTTTTTCATTTTTTTACCCCCAGATCTGGTCACATGGACTCCTGAGCTACACATGGACTTTTGGGCTCCAGGAGGTGTACTTTTCTTTGTCCACTTTATCTCCCCCTACCTCTCAGCCCTCCCCTTTCCACACTCCTTTGTAAAATCTGAATAAAATGTACTATTTTAAAAATCATCCTCTTAAAACTAGAATTGCCAATTCTTTGGTTAGTTTGCAGATACGAACCCAGGGCTTGGGGTTCCAGGAAGCACCCCAGAACCCCAATTTCACCATTACATAATGGAGTTCCCACTGAGACCTCTTGAGAATGCTTTTTTTTTTTTTTTTTAATTTGAGAGAGACACAGAGAGAGATAGAGACAGAGAGGAAGAGGCAGAGAGAGAATGGGCATACCAGAGGCCTTTCAGCCACTGTGAATGAACTCCAGACGCGTGCACCTCCTTGTGGGCAAGAGCAGCATTGCGCTTTGTGTTTGGCTAAACGTGGGGCCTAGTGATCGAACAGGTGTTCTTAGGCTTGGCAGGCAGGCACCTTAACTGGTAAGCCATCTCTCCAGCCCAAGAATCGTGTTTATACAAATAGCCACGTTATTATGCCATTTCTCCACTTCTAAGAGTCTGTGGTACACTTCAGCTGCTACTCCCATCGGTTCCATGGGTACTCCAGATCCTTTAAATTTTACTCATTTCTTGTAGCCTCACATTGAGGAAGATAGAAACTGGTTTCCATTGTGTAGCCCCTTTCCCCCAACTAAGACTAACACTGCCATGGCTTCTTGGCTTGGCCTGCTCCGCCCAGCTGGGATTGGAACCCTATTGAAATGTGCTATCTCCTGAGGCCAAACTGGTTTAGCAACAGGCAGGGAGGGCTCTTTTGTAAAGGTGACAATTGTCGCTGGGATCCCAAGGCCAAACTCCTCCAGAGTTTGTGAACTAGTTCTCCTGAGCTGAGGGGATGGGGGCCTCATGGCCACATAGAGGCCAGGAACCAAAGACCCCCGACCTCCATGTCTTCTAGGTTTTATTCCTTTTTCCATTACAAGCCACTGTGCCACAAGACACATGGCTGCCTGTAGGGAGGCTGACTCTTACTCTGGGCTCCGCCCATCCTGCAACATGGACCTAAATTTACTTCACTGCCAGCCGAAGACTGTGGGTCTCTGGCCACCTAAATGAAGGGGAAACTGAAAATGCTCCAGCCAAGCTCTGAGTCTAAGCGCTTGGCTGGAAAGGGTTTTTCAAAAGGCCTGAGTCCCAGCCACATGCCTCTACCCACCTATGGAGCTGAGGCCTGCGGCTATGTCCACTACATGAGGAGGTAACCATGCTGTGCCTCAGGAAATACAGGGACATGGGAAAGACATGTCTGATGGTGCTAACTGCTATTATTTTCTGCTAAATTGCTCTATGACAAATATATCTTTACATAACTGTAAATAATTTATTCATACAGGTATTATAAAGAATAAAATGAGCTAGGCCTATTATCCTAGCTACTTGGGGAGCTGAGATAGGAGGGTCTCCAATTCAAGGTTCCATTGTGAAGCCAGACTCCACATTTTAAACTACATGACTTTTAAATTGCTTGGTAAAAATAAGTACACAATTTTAATTTAAATTGTGCCCGATATTTTCTCTTTGGCGGAGGGTGGGGGGGGCTTTAAACCAACAAGATGTTTCTAGACACCTTTTTGTTTCTTAATTAATCTAAACAGCCCAACAGATCTCTCCTAAAATTTTTCTTGACATTTGATTTATGTCAAGGGTTTTTTTGTTTTGTTTTGTTGTTTTGTTTTTTTTGGGGGGGTTGTCTTTAAAAGTCAGATTTAACTAAAGCCTAGGTGAACTGATAAATAATTACTGAGTTTATGTTCTAGGTCAAAATTTACTCTTAAGACATATTCTCTACTTTAGGGTACAGCCTCATGCTCAATGTTGCTTACTGATAGAAATAATTTCAAGCTCTGAGGTTCTGTTTCCAGTGTTCCCTGGGTAATTTGTACCCACACAGGTATCTGGACTCAAAGATGTTTTCAAACACAGTGCTAAGACTTTATATTGTCTTATTTGTCCTTTTCTGACAATTTCTAGATTAAATTAATTGGTTTCGATTAGTATTATTTTCAAGACTGATAACAAGTTCTGCCTGTATTTATAACTATTAGATATTTGAAGGGTAAAATGTGCATACTTTCTACACCTCAGATACAGCCTGTGCTGCCACAGGACAACCAAATTTTAAAAGGTTGGACAAAATGACTTTAAGCTCTTGTGCCATTCTTTAACTTAATCTGTTTCAGTAATCAAACATGCTCTATATGTACATACATCCAGGTTGGTGAAACTTCCTTTCTAAGTGTATTAAGCACCTATGTAGAAGCCAGGTGGAATCATTCTAGCAAAAAGGCCAATATTTTGCCCCTGCTCCCAGGTCATGAGGCCACTGGAGATGATGGGACACTTCTACATTGGCCCCCTGGTAAGTCACCTGTCTTCCTGATCAGGGAGGATACAGAAGACCCCCCACCCCCCAACAAAAATAATCGGTATAAGGTCTGAAACAGGAGAGTCACAGTTGAGGAGAAATCAGACCTCCTGGCTTCCCAAAGAAGGGAAAACTATTTGGCCAGCTCCCTAAGGTCTAAAAGTCCACAAGAAGGATAACCCTGAAGGTGACCAGACAGCTGTGTGCTCACATCTAACTCCCTACTTTTATTCTTTCTCCCCAACATTCTCTTCCAAGACTATCTTCCTGCACTCCATCGGTGCACTTCTGGGGTTCTTTAAAGTAGCTCCCCTCTCTGGGAGAGACACTCTAATTGCCACAAGCAACTTCGTGCCCCATTCAGCAGAAAATAGTTAACAATCTGACCTGACGTCATCACCCCTTGTCCTCTGACAGCCGTTAGAGTGTCTTCTCATGAGAGGGGGAAATGAACGGGGTTGAGTTAGGGTGACTGGACCCCTGAAGGTAAAAAGGGCAGGAAAGTTTGTGCTTGCCAGAAATCCAATTCTTTTCTTTTGTCTAGCTCAGTAGAATTGTTTTTACCCAAACAGTCAGGACCCCTCGTAGGAGGGAGATCTTTCAGAGGTTTTAAACATTGCGGTTGGTCAAATTCAGACCTTGGAACTTGGATGCCAGAGCTAATCTCTTCCTAAGACTGCCCTTAGCCCTAACCAACCAGCTGGCCCTCTGGTTCACCTGGGCCAAAAGATAGCTCACCACCCTAAGGTTATAAATACCTTTGCAAGGGGAGGGCAGGCTCTCTGTTCACTTGGGAACTTCCAGCTGTAGGGTGAGAATTTTCCTTGGCTGGGCCTGGGCTGGCTTGGTCTAGGCCTCTAGCCCAGACCCAGCCAAGAGGGCCCCCCTAACCCTTACTCTCTGCATGGGTTCTTTATTCCCTCTAGCTCTCCTCATGGCAGCAACTCCTTTAACTTTCTTTTCATGCTTTTTCCTCCAGAACTTTCTTTTCTCTCTCTCTTTTTTTTTTTTTAATGCTCTCCCCTCACCCCCAAGTTCCATATCTGATCACATGGACTCCTGAGCTACACAGGGCCCACATGAACTTTTGGGCTCCATGTGGTGTACTTTTCTTTTTTCCACTTCTTCTCCCCTTACCTCTCAGCCTTCCTTCCCCTTTCCACACTCCTTTGTAAAATCTGAATAAAATGTGGCATTTTAAAAATCATTCTCTTAAATCTGGAATTGCCAATGCTTTGGTTAGTTTGCAGATATGAACTCAGGGCTTGGGGTTCCAGGAAGCACCCCAGGACCCCGATTTCCCCATTACATCCTTTGATCCCATTTAAGCCTTTTCTTCCCCAGTGGAGAGAGTGAACTCCCTTATGGTGTCATATGTCTTAGTGGGAATTCTTTGAGTTTAGAAATTCTTTGAGTTTTCCTCCATTTAGGAATATAATGTTGGCTTTGTTATATATAGCCTTCCATTTCCAGTCTCTCTAGTGTTTTTATCATGAAGGGATGATATATTTTGCCAAAAGCCTTTTATACATCCATTGAGATGATATGGTATTTCTGTTCTTGAGTCTATTTATAGGATGAATTACTTTTATTTAGTATAGTTTTTTTTTAATTGGGAGAACCTGTGTTTGATACATAAATGTATAGAACTGAAATTTCCTCTTTATGGATCATTCCCTTAATCAGTATGACCTTTATCTCTTCTGATTAATTTTGGTTGAAGCCTATTCTATAAGACATTATAATAGAAACACCTGCTTATTTCCTCAATCCATTTGCTTGGATAATGTCTTCCATCCTTTCACCCTAAGGTGGTGCTTGTCTTTGACAGTGAGATGACTTCATTAAAGAGAAAAGGATAGATTCTGGGTTCTGCCCCAGCCTACTAACCTATCATTGGACTGGGGAGTTGAGTCCATTGTTTGACTTCTCTGTGTCATCTGACTACTTGCATTCTCCTGGAATTCATTTAGGCACTTATTTATGTCCTCTTTGAATATATTCAGGATTTCATGCATGCATTTACCCATGTCTTCTTTGAGTCCTTTGTATATATTTATAAACATTTTGGCAATCTTTTTGTGGAATTTCCTGTAGGTAGCTCTCATGGAGGTCCTCAGCTATTTCATTGGTAGGTTAGAGGAGACATACTGGCTTACATTGTAGTTACATTTTTTTTGCTGTGAGAAAACATGTAAACAGAAGGAGCTCATAGAAGTGTTCATTTCAGTCTACACAATTTTTTTCTTATTTATTTGAGAAAGAGAGAAATAGGCAAACAGAGAGAGAGAGAGAGAAAGTTAGGGCCCACCAAGACCTCCTGCCACTGCAAACAAATTCCAGACACATGTGCCACTTGGTGCACCTAGATTTATGTAGATACAAGGAAATTGAACCCAGGTCATCGGGCTTTGCAAGCAAGTCACTTTAACCACTGAGCAATCTCTCTATCCCTCAGTTTATACAGTTTTAAGTTTAAGGAGAAGCTTCAAATATGGCAGGGAAAGGAAACTGGCTAATATTGCCACATATTGGTGGAGAGTGGCAAGCAAGAGTAAAATGGCTTCAAACCCTCAGTAGGGCTGGACTAATAAATGTCCAGGCCTGACCCCATGTGACACACATGCAGCAACACTCACCTCTCAAAGGCAACACCATCTGGGTATCAAGACAGGCTTAGTCACAAATACATAAGCCCATGGGAGACACGCCACATTCAAATTACTACTTGCTTTTCATGTTAGCCATTTGTACTGAGTCTTACCCATCTGGAGATATAGCAGACAGACCCGATCAATGCACTATCTGTTTTAAGTGAGTATTTGGACTAGTGTTTGTTATAGCTTTGTGTTTGCTTATCTTTGCTCTCCTTTGTTGTGCTTGGAGTTCAGTGTTGGAGGTATTTGGTGCTGCTTCATAGATAAAATTAGTGAGGTGATCTCAGTTTGGCTGTAGCTGTGCCTGAACTCACATCAAGTCCCAGGCTATAATGGTAGAAAATATCATCCACCTGCAGGGAAGGTAGCAAGCAGAGCTAGAGTCCCCACACTCCTGCATGGGTCTCAGCTTAAATGGCAGGTGCTGAAGAAAGGGATGGGTCTCAAAACTATTTTAAGGAACATAAAAATATCAAGTGTGCAACAAAGTAGAATTCTTAGTGTCTAATATCCAAATTAATATTTTCTAGTCACAAAAATAATTAGGAAAACAGAAGCCATAATGGAAAGAATAATCAATGAATCTAAACCACAAAAGGACTAACACAGATATCAGAATCATGAGACAAGAACAGTCAATCAGTTGTTATAACTGTATTCTAATTTGAAAACATAGAAAGACATAAAAGTTATAAAAATGATGAATAAAATGTGAAAAGATGAAAATTATAGTATCTGGGCTGGAGAGATGGCTCAGTGTTTAAGGCATTTGCCTGCAAAACCCAATGACCTGAGTTTGATTCCTCAGTACCCACATAAAGAGAGAGGCACAAAGTGGTACATGCATCTGGAGTTCATTTGCAGCAGCTGGAGACACTGATGAGAATGGTATGCCCATTCTCTGTCAATCTGTGTCTGTCTTTTCTCTGCTTGCAAATAATAATTAAATTTAAAATAATTGTAGTTCTATAAAATATACCCTGGATATAATAAATAGCAGAGTGGATAGTACAGGAGAAATCAATAAAGTTGGGCATAAACTTTGGAAGTTATATGTAATAAAATTATCATAAAAATAATTTTCAAAAGTTTTAGAAGCTGAAGAACAACAGTGTGTAATTAAGGTCCCTAAATGAGGGAGAATGAAAGTGAGAACAAGGAAATATTTGAATAAATGACAGAAAATTTCCAAATTTAACAGAAACCACTATCCCAATAAATCCTACCTCAAAACATGCAAGCAAAATAAACATTAATAAAAATGGACTAAGATACACATAATCATATTACTGAAAGCCAAGTATAAGGAGAAAGTCTTAAATGTGGCCAGAAATATAGTAGAAAAATTATGAACTGAGAAAATAAACATCAGATTTTGTGTCTGAAATAATTTAAGTAAGATAAGCGTAGAAACCTATTGAAATTACCTTCACATTTTGGCACAAAACACCTGACCAAAAGCAGCTTATGAGAGGAAAGGGTTTATTTTGGCTAACAGACTCGAGGTGAAGCTCTGTGATGTCAGGGAAACCATGGCATGAGCAGAGGCTGGCCAACATCAGGTGGATAACAGCAGCAGGGGAGTGTGCCAAACACTAGCAAGGGGAAGGTGGCTATAGCGCCCATAAGCCTGCCCCCAACAATGCACCACCAGGAGGCTCAATTCCCAAATTGCTATCAAGTAGGGACCTAGCATTCAGAACACATGAGTTTATGGCAGACACCTAATTCAAACCATTACACAACCTCTTTATTAAAAAAAAAAAAAAATCGCCGGGCGTGGTGGCACACGCCTTTAACCTCAGCAGAGGTAGGAGGATCGCCATGAGTTCAAGGCCACCCTGAGACTACATAGTGAATTCCAGGTCAGCCTGGGCTAGAGTGAGATCCTACCTTGAAAAAACAAACAAACAAAAATAAATAAATAAATTAAATAAATAAATAAATAAATAAATAAATAAGAGTTCTAGACACAGTGAAGATATTTTGCAAAAAAAAAATAAAACATAAAAGAAAGACTTCTTTAGATTTAATAAAGCTAAAGGAGATCATCACACAAATGTCATCTAATAAGCATTATTTCATATAGAAAGAATCAGATTAAAAATGTTTTGTTCATACCATGAATACTCAAAGCAGTAACGAGATGGGCAAATAGATAAATGTCTTGTACTCATTAAATCATTTAATATGAATGTAGTATGGGCTTTCGAACATACATGAAAGCTAAACGTAGGACAACACAACAAAGGAAGAAATGAATAGAAATAAAAGATTTGTAATCAAACTTGATATCATGTAGCATCACATACAAGTACATTATCAAAAATCATTACTATAAAACCCAAAGCAGCCATAAAAATAATTTTAAGCATCAAAGCTAATAACCTAAAATGGAGATAAAAATCAATCATAATATGATTTAAAACAAAAGATTTCAAATAATCCAAAAGAAATCAAGTAAAAATAAACCAAAAGAGAAACAACAAAAAGAAATCACTTGATTACAAACTGAAACCTAATAATCGCCAAAAACGTAGATGGTCAATTTAAAAGGTATAGATCATCAGATTCATTTATTAAGATGTGTATGCCACTATAAGAAATACACTTTAAGTATGAAGATATAAACATTTAAGTTAAGAATATGGGAAAAGATACAGTATATGAATAGTGATTAAGTCTGGAGAGCAGGGGAAACAGGATGAAAGGAAGGGGGGTATGATATGAGTACTAACATGTGTATGGAAATGCAGAATGAAACCCATTATTGTGTACAACTGGAGAAAAGGAAAGATGTAATATCTAACTTAATAACAGACTTCTAAATTATTAATATCATCAACCTCAAAAAATCTGTTTAAGGGCTGGAGAGATGTTTAGCGGTTAAGGCACGTGTCTGTGAAGCCTAATGACCCTGGTTCAATTCTCCAGGTCCCATGTAAGCCAGATGCATATGGTGGCATATGCGTCTGGAGTTCGTTTGCAGTGGCTGAAGGCCCTGGTACACCCATTCTCACTCTTTCTCTCCTTCTCTCTCTCCCTTCCTCTCTCGGTCTCAAATAAATAAATTTTTAAAAATTTATTTAATAATAAAGTATTTACGTCATCATAGAAGCCTAAAAATCCTAAACATGTATACACCTAATACTAAAGTTTTACAATGGTGAAAGAAAACTGATAGAAATGAAAATATTATTTTTAAAAAAGCTACAAGTAATGTCAGAGACTTTAATATTCCTTTTTAAAAATTTTTTGAGGTAGGGTCTCACTCTAGCTCTGACTGATCTGGAATTCATTGTGTAGTCTCAGGGTAGCCTTGAACTCACAGTAATCTGACTGCCTCTGTTTCCCGAGTGCTGGGATTAAAAGCTTGTTCACCATGACCAGCTAATATTCCTTTTTAATAATTGATAGAAAAAGATAGAGGTATCTAAAAGATAGAGATAGCACACTAACAAATTGGACCTAATTAACATGTGGAACACTCCACTCAACAGCAGCAAAATCAACATTCTTCTCAAGTGCACATGAGATATTTATCAAGATAAAAATCATATGAAAAGCATCAATCGATTCAAATTATTAAACTTATATAATGGACTTAAATTAATACAATAACAAAGAACTATTTAGAAAATCTTCAAAAATAAACATACAATAGATCAAAATTAGTTGGACACCACTAAAACAGTACTTGAGGAGAAATCCATAGCACCCATTAATTGTATATACTCCTGCTTCTAAAAAGTTTGCAAGCCATAGATAATGTTACATCTCAGAAATCAGTCTCCTTTCATTGAATGCTGTGATTTTGCTAATGTATCTCTCTTAGTAATCTTTGTGTATGTTTGTGTATTTGATTCATGTCAATTCTAATTATAAAGCTATACCTACATTTTTTTTTTTATTTGAGACAGAGAGAGAGAATTAGTTTGCCAGGACCTCAGCCACTGAAATCAAAAGCCAGATGCTTATACCACCTAGTGGGCATTTGTGACCTTGTGCTTGCCTCACCTTCGTGTGTCTGGCCTACATGGGATCTGGAGAGTCAAACATGGGTCCTTAGGCTTTCCAGGCAAGTGCCTTAACCACTAACCCATCTCTCCACCCCCCCCCCCACAATTTGTTCTAAGTTATACTTTCTATTTATTGGGAATGTGAGATAAATCAACCATTTTATGGGATCATTACCTGAGGCTTTCATTTGTATTCTAAACTTGAAATTTTCTGGTGTCTCTTTTTCTTCTAGATTCTTCAAATAAATTGACCAATCCTTTCCTAAGCTCATAGAAACATAGGTGATTCACATGATACATTTTCTTCATAGTATAGATGATAATTTTATTAATTACAGTTTAATAACTAAATTTAACTTTAAATTTAAGTTCCTAACTTTGCAAAGAAGTTTCACTATTATCCTGCACTTAAATAAAATACCATATTTTTGAGTTTTTTTTAATGACAGTATCCCACCATATAATGTGTTTCTCCATCAGACACTTTTTTTTTCTTTTAAGCAAAAAATACATGACATTTTAGTGGCCCTTAACTTTACCAGTAAAAGTTATTCCTGCCTTTGCACTTGCAGGTTGTGAAGCCCTACTTGAAGGAACAGATCCCTAGTTTGGCTTGGTTGGCTCTACCCAACATGTCTTCTCTGGAGTCCACACCATAGTGGCATGGAGTAGCTGAGTGATGGTAAAATCACAGCTTCATCAAGAGTACCGGAGAGCCAAAGCCAATTTCCCAGCTAGTCTCGAAGCTTATGTTCATGACATACCCTTACCATGGTATGAATGTGGCTAAAGTAAGTCACATGACAAAGTTCAAATTCAAGGTGTGAGAATTTTACATGTTCTACTCACCATGAAGCCCAGAGCACAGTGATACATGATGTTCTTAAAAGTGGAATAAAAATTTCAAGCCAATAACTCAACTACTTTCAAGGTGAATGAGAGAAGGTGGGTAGAAGAAAAAGAAGTCAAGGGTTAGCTAGTGAAGAGATGAGGACAGAGGAAAGGGAAGGAGAAAGCTTCTGTATACCTGTGGGTGTCAGGCGTTCACTCAAGATTTCTGTTTTATGCTGGGTGTGATGGAGCACGCCTTTAATCCCAGCACTCGGGAGGCAGAGGTAGGAGGATCGCCGAGAGTTCGAGGCTACCCTGAGACTACATAGTTAATTCCAGGTCAGCCTGGACCAGAGTGAGACCCTACCTCGAAAAACCAAAAATAAAAAAAGATCTGTTTTATGTCAGTTTTTCCTCTGACCCTGATGTTTACCTGTTGCAACTGAGCCTGGATCTTCTTTGGGGCTTTATTAAGATTTATCTGCATGCTAGACATTGTGTCTTGCCTACATGTCATATTGTATCAATTTTTCCAAAGTATTCCTGCAGTGGACAATATAAGTTTGACAGCCTATTTGCTAATGAGCTCTTGACCTTCTGTACTGTTCAACTAGGGAGCATTAAAGGCAGACATCTGAACTGACACAGAACAGTACCCAAGCTGAAGAGGCAAAGGACATTCCAGAGGCATAGGTCTATAAGGATCAGAGAAGGAAGCCTTGGTGAGTATTCAATAGGAGAATATATATATACATATATATATACACTCATATATATTATATTGTCATATATATTATGTTTTATATATATCATACATTTTATATGTTATAAATCATAATATATATATACTTATATCATATAACTATATAATATATAATAAATATATATTTTCATATATATATGAAAATGAAAGGCATTAAAAGGATGAAATAGAGAGTTTACAGAATCATATTTATAGGTTAGAAAAACAATCCTGAGGACTTCCAACTAAACATGACAGCCTAAAGCCAGACATTTGTTATTGTACTCCCAATATCCTTCAAAAAAGAATAAAACTGCTAGAATTCTACAGTATCAAAGAAGCAATGGCAGCAGATGATATCAACCATATTATGAAGGATGGAAAGAAGTTCATCAAGTGACTTAAAAAACTGAAGATTTAAGTGTTAGCAGAGAAAATGTCAAGAAGGGGAGAAAAGATACATATTCCCAATCCTGGAAAGCCATGAAGGAGAGTAGAAAGGAACCTTAAAAATAGTAATGTAGGGGGAGGAGGGTCTTCAGACACAAATGGAAGGACTTCCTGGCCATTGGAAGGACAATTTCAGCTCAGATCACCACTCACTATTTCATTTAGCCAGGAAAAACAAGAAAAATTCCTATACCCAGGCAGAGGAGAGAAGGTTGGCTCCCTACGGAAAAAAAAAAAAAAAAAAAAAAAAGAAAGAAAGAAACCAACTCCTTTCTTGAAGCCACTAGGCAAGCAGAAGGCTTCGGTAAGGCAACATACATAAAAATGGGATTAGTTAAAACTGCATTTCCAATCCCTAGTTCGTATCATCAGAGCATGAGTTTGAAGGGTTAGAGAATCCAAGACTATTTAGAGAACAGAAAATCTCAAGAGAAAAAGATGCATCAGAGTCTCAAATTTGGCAGAAGTCATGTAAGTTGAAAATTTAAGACTGCCTTTGGAATGCGACAGAAAGTCATTTGTACCATAAACATAAAAGTTAAAGAAACTAGATTTTGGTAATTTGTTAACTCTTAGAAAAAAAAATTCTAATATGGTTTTTCAATCACTTTGACTCATGAATTGCAAAAGAAAAAATTGAGCACAAAGGCTTTCTGGAATCTTCCCATCATGGGACACAGATGAGCACCCACTCTTCATATGTCAAAAATAAATCATGGGTAGGAACTTTAACCAGCCATTTTTTTTTAATTTTGGTTTGAAATAATTTGAAAATTAATGGCTAGCCTAAAATTATTAACTTCAAGATGCAGAAACATCATGTTTGAGTTGACTTAATGACTTCTATTCCTAAAGAAAAAATGGCAGCAAATGTTCAGTCTGGTGTCTCACATAGTTCTAGAATAACACTATTGAGATTAAGAACTCAAAAGTCATTATGTTATCCTAAAAATTCATGTAAATAATCTGCACAAAATAAAGTTTCTCTATAATCCAGCCATCTCAGTTACTGATAAGGCATGCCACCGATAGTGTGCTTCTTGGTTAGTGCAGAGCATACCACCGATGGTGCCTTACAGTATCAGTACAGTTATTTCCCTCCCCACATCCTCTGTTCCAACCTCAATCATCATTTTTGTAATATTCTCTATGCTGTTCTTCTCTATTCCTCTCATTTTCTAGGCTATCCTTCTCCTTTTCCCTTTCTCTACCTTTTCAACTCCTACCCATCCTTAACTGGAAGCACAAAATTCTCTTTTGTGGGTCCTTTCTTAATTTTCTTCAGACAAAGTTAGAATTTGTTATGAATCAAAGCATGTTATACAATAACCATATATGGGACTTACCATTCTATATTATTTCCTGTTAGTACAGAGACCATGTTACATTAATAGTTCCAAGGTCTAGAAAATTTTTCTAGATTATAATAGGTACTTAGTGTCTAATAGGATTATAATTATTATCTTTAAATTTTTCTAAATAAAAATTGTGGGGTTTTGTTTCATAACTACCAATGAATTATATGATTCTTTTTTTTTTAATTAATTTATTTTTAACAAATTATGCCTTTATAGTTCCTCTCCTGTTTTTGTTTGCCTGGGTCCCTCCTCTGTGGGGGTATGGTATTCACTATGGGGTCAGGGAGGCCTCAGTCAGTCCCAATAGGATAGGGGGACCATGCTTCAGGGTATTTCCAAGGACTGTGGGGCTCTTACAAACTTTGTCCTCTCTTTCACGATAATCCCTGAGCCATGGTAGGCCTGTTAACAGTCTGATTTAGGGTTGAATTCTTTGCAGCCTCTCGATTCTGCTTTTATAGGTTGTTCTTGATCACCATGTCTGCCAACATTAACACTGAGCTTCTTGTCAGGCTAGCAGTAAGAGCAGTGTTCATGGCAGAGTTTCTACTGCAAGTTCTCCTGGGTCCTGGCAGATGTGGAAGAGGTAGCAAGTCTTGTAGTGGGCAGTCTATTATCTTATCGCTGGATCTCCACCTTTATTTCTTTTGTTTGCTGGCTTTCCCTCCCAGGAAGCCACCCAGGGATAGCTCTACCCTTGGGGCCAGACCCCCAGCTCATCTTGAATCTTTAATTATAAAACTTTTTTGATTTAAGTTTTGTTCAATATAAAGATTTTTAAGTTGAGGTCTTGAATCAGAGACCTGATGTATATTATAGCAGACATCTTAAGAAAGCAAGCTAAGATCCATATGTAAAATTATTTTAATGACCCAGTACCACCACATTTGCTTTCTCATTAATTATGATTTCTAACTAGTTTTAAGACCCTAAAATAAAAGGTACTACATAATGATAGAGTATTATTCTAAGCATGTATAATTAGGGATTACCATTATCCAAAGAAAAATGCATGGAATCTCTTTGGAGTATATGTTTTTTAAGAGATTTTTAAATTTTTTTAATTTTTTTTTTTTTACTGAATGTGGTATAATAAAGTAGAGAGAGGGAATATAAGAAAAAAAATCCCATTTGTTTAAAGATGAATTTAGTTCAGACTCCATTTAGTAGTTACTCTATGCCAGGAACTGCGCAAGGCCCTGAGGGCTGGCTCAGCAAGAGACCTCTAACTTCTCTAACTTCGTGAAACTTAAAATTTTGTAGGGAAATTGGCAAATTAAGTGCCCAGTAAACAAAACAAAAGCAAATAAATACAAATTATCATATTCCCATAAAGAAACAAATCACCAACATGTTGTGTTAAAGACAGATGAGGAAATTGTGTGTGTGTGTGTGTGTGTATGAGAGAGAGAGGGAGAGGAGAGGGGGACTATAGTCAAGAAGATTCTCTGAGAAATTAGTTACATTTAAAGAATGGCCTAGAAAATAAGGACTCAGCTCAGGAAGATAAGGTAAAGGTTATATGTAGTCAAGGTGTAACAATAAGTGTAAACATACACTCTAAGGGAGCAAAGAGTATGTCCAAGGACTTTTAATCTAAAATAGAAAGAGTCAAAAATGACAACACACAAGCTGGGCATGGTGGTGCACGCCTTTAATCCCAGCACTCGGAAAGCAGAGGTAGGAGGATCGCCGTGAGTTCGAGGCCACCCTGAGACTACATAGTGAATTCCAGGTCAGCCTGGACCAGAGTGAAACCCTACCTCAAAAAACCAAAAAAAAAAAAAAAAAAAAAAAAAAAAATGGCAACACACAGTGACTGAGCAGAACAGTGACTGAGATGAAGCTCTAAAGGTAGGTTCAAATCAGCTCATGTAGGGCCTTATTGACTATAGGGGGGTCTGCCATTTCAGAGTAACAGGCAACTATTGAAAAGTTTTAAACAATCAGAGCTCAGGATCTGACCAACATTCTTGAAAACTGACTACTATATAGAAACTGGAACAGAAGCAGCAAGGGGTAAACTCATTGCTTTGTGTCCAGGTTTGGACTAGTGGGGTAGTGGTAGTGATGTAGGAAAAAAAGAGATTTAAGATTATAGTTTGAAAATGTAATAAATGCGCTTACTGATATAAAGAAAAGACCCCCTACCCCCCCAAAAAAAAGTCAAGTATGAGTATTTATCTCAAACTATAAAAAAAACAAGTCAGGGCTGGAGAGATGGCTTAGTGGTTAAACGCTTGCCTATGAAGCCTAAGGATTTATCTCAAACAATAAAGTGGCTGGAAGAAGGACCTACCTGCCTATTTCTGTAGTTAAATAAATAAATAAATAAAATATTTTAAGAAGACAAGTGTTCAGTTTGCAATATATTTAGTCAAAGGTGTCAGTTAAGGTATACAAGTAGATTTGGTTTTTATAGTGTTGGGAGAGGAACAGCTAAGAGGAAGCTAAATTCTAAAATAAGTTTTGATACTAGTAAGAATGTCTTGTTACATATGAGAAAAGATTTAGTGCAGGAGAGAGATGTATGATGGATGGAAAAGAGAAATACTTGAAACGTGGAGGAGTATGCCATACAGAGAAAGGACAATGATTTACCTTTGTCCATAGAGGGTACAACTTCTACTTTAACAGGAAAAAGAAGCATATGTGAGTAAGGTTTGTAGGTTTACCGTTAGGAGAATAGGGCATTCCAATAGGATAGCCTACATTTATGTTTTCCTATTTTAAAACTGGAGCTAAATGTGCATTTCAATGTTGACATGGGATGTTAAAGGAGAGAAGGAAGGTTACCTGCCTACTTGATTTATGATCGTGAACTTAAGAGTAAAAACTAGTCACCCAAGTTGTGTAATTTTCTTCTATTGTCATTCTGGCTCAAAAATACAGGTACAGAGGACTTAGATAAATGGGTTGGTAAGTAACTGGAAATTTCCCAGATTAATGTAACAGAAATGTACAAAGAGTTGGAAACATATAAATACAGAAGTCAAAATGTTGAGTTGCATACAAGTATATAAGTAAAAAATAAACTGAATGAAAGCAGATAAAGTGATGGGGATTATGTTTGAGAAGTCTCAAAGAGGAAAAAATGCCTGCAGATTCTCTGAACAAGTGGGGAGGAAGTGAGAAAGCAATGGTACTAGAGTAAAATAGTGAAAGCAAAGTTAAGAGATACAGTTAAATGACCAAGGTGATGATACAACTAAGGAAACAAATCACTAAGGAGATGGCTTAGAATATGAGGCTATAAAGACATCAGGAGCCTAAAACTGGCTGCCCCTCTACCAAGAAGTCTTAAGAAAGCAATGATGGTAAGAAGTTATCATAGGTACCATGTAGGTGCAAGACAGCAAGATGATTAAATGTCAGAGTATGGCATTCATAATCATTTAGTAACCAAGAGAAAATGGTGAGAGTGTTAGCAGATTTGAGAGAGGAGATGGTGAGACTAGTATACCACATTAGGACTTGACATTTAGAGCAGCTGGGATTGTGAAGTATCCGGTCAATGAAGGGTGAATAAAGACCACCAAAAAGCAAAGCAGACAGATATCTACTTTACCCAGCGACCCTAAGAACCTGTGTCAGAAAGATTATAGAGAAAGTGATATGCGAGAGGGACAAGTAGTCTTCAATTAAATAAGGATATGGAGTTTTCAGCGTAAAACTTGTGTGTGTGTGTGTGTGTACACACATGTATGTATAATGCCAGGACCTTGGGCATGTGAGGAAAGTACTCACCTTGAACTAAAAGTTGAGGAAACAGAGGAGGTCACCAGACCCAGAAAAGAGTGTTCAGTAGACAAATCTGCAGAGCATGGGCCTGGGGTATGGATGAAGTCAGGAAGGATAGAGTACACAGTTTGCAAAGTAGAGATCTGGAGCCGTGATGGACTTTCGGCCAGAAAGTAGTGGCTGAAATAGAGATCTGGTGATATTTATGTTACCCTCTTATAGAAAGATGTCTAAGTACAAATGATAGGAATTCTAGAACATTCCTGGTCATGTGTCAATGGCCAGAGTAGTTGTACATTTATCCACTGGCAGAAGAATGGCAATTACTGAATGCCACTAAATGAATCCTCTTACCCTGTACTTCACTTCTCAAAGATGCATCCCCATTTCTCTGTCATTTACTTAGAGGTCCAGTTTTAGAGAGAGAGAAAGAGAGCTAGAGAGAAGCAATGTGTGTGTATTTACATGTATACCTATGTATTAGCTTAGGATAATGGTTACAGATAGGAATGACAATGCTTTCATAGTACATGTGTCATAGTGATAGTTCACGTGTGATGATCTATACTTCCAAACAGTTTCATTTCCAGCATTTACTGATGATGAAGGAAAAAGATCTTAAGATCTGTCCACCTCATCCTGCTAAAGTTCTCAACAGAAATGTAGAGCTTGTCCATTTGTCACATACAAGCTCATCCAACCATGTCCACACTCACTTGAAAAACCAGAAACTACAGCACATTAGAGGCCCATGCCTTCCTGCCTTCCTGTCCATCTCTTGGTCCCTTAATCACCCCAGTAATCAAGACTCTAGGGAGAGGAGAAGGACACAACCTGCAGTGAGAAGCTGTCTGGGACAAAGTGTTAGACAAAAAGAGGGAAAGATCACTACCCAGAACATGCCATGGCATTATTTTCTTGAATAACGATTTCATGATTCTTCTGTTAAGCAAAAGTAAAGAAGAGTTTCTCCCTGGCAAAGACTACTCGATTCAGGCTTAGAATTCAAATAAGGAAGTCGAGAGTACGTACTTACACAAGCTAGTTATACCATCTTAACTTTCCTGTCTGTATCTATCCTAGAGAAGGGAAACAGAATTATGTTTCTTAATAGCTATCTGCTACAATTATATGCTTCCTGCTTATCAAAGAATAATAGGCTTCTGTTCTTCAAGAGGATAAAAGGAAGTTTCAGGAAGAATTAAAATATTTAAGAACTGCTTTTAAAAAGATTATATGCATTCTCATATACCCTTAGCTTTTTAAATGAGAAAATATAAAAATGTTCTTTGTTTGGTAATTTCTCTAACATGTTCTATCTTTCTACTTCCTGTTCTTTCTCTTCCCTTCTTTTTGTTCCTCATCTTCTACTTTTTATGATTGTGTGTGCACACATCTATGTGAGCTCCAAAGGACAACCTCAGCCATCCTGCCTCAGGATCGCCTTTCACCTTCTTTCAAGATGTGGTCTCTCAGTGGCCAGGGCCTGGGTTAATTGGGCTAAGTTGGCTGGCAAGCTAGAACCAGGAATCCTTTTGTTTTTCCTTTCCCAGCACTGGTATTATGGTTGAGCTATTTTCCCAGCTTTATTCCTCCTAAATGCTAGAATCCACTAAACTACAGCAGGCATTAGTGGCTGAGATCCACCAGCACTGGAGCAGGGCAATCAGTAGGCATCTAGTGATATCAGGAGCAGGGACAAGCAATTTCCTTGAGATCCTCTGTGTACTCTAGGGAATGAGACACTACCCCTGAAGCTGGAGTAAAACTTGGTAAATTAGAGGAAATAGTATACTGAGGGAATGAGCAGATGACCAAAGATACCCCAACGCTCTTCTCCCAGCCTTGACTAGCTGCAAGGAGTAGCTATGAATACCTACAGGAACCACTCTCATTACAGCCCTTTCCCAAGCAAGTACTGCAGGCCTGTAACCAGCTGAGCAGGCCCTAAACCCACCTCTCCCTTGCCTGTCCCTAATTCTGCACCTTAGGCTATCTCAGGAGACTGGTATGTGCTCACCAAAACCAGTTTCTCTGAAACAGTCGAGGTTCCTGCACCTGTGGTCTGCAGCAGCTCGCTCTCCTCACCTAGGGACAGGTTCAGTACAAAATATTCAGGAGTAAGCTAGTGTGAGCAAATGATTCAGAGAATCATTTTTTTTTTATTTGAATGCACTTGTCCTTTTTTCCTGAAATTAATAAGAAATTCCTTAGGTGGGTTTTCTCATTAACTCTGCAGCTATAAACTGCAGGTTATTTTTTCATTAAAAAATAAAAGGAGGGGGCTGGAGAGATGGCTTAGCGGTTAAGGCGCCTGCCTCCTAAGCCTAAGAACACTGGTTCCAATCTCCAGCAGTTCCAATCTCCAGGTCCCACATTTAGCCAGATGCAAAGTGACGCAAGGGCGCAATGCAGCATTTGACCACAACGGGGCGTAGGCATCTGGATTTCGGCCGCAGCTGCTGAGAGACTGCTGGCGCACCCATCTTTGTCTTCCTCTCTCTCTTTCTCTGTCTCTGTCTCTCTCCAAAAAATAAAAAATAAAATAAAAGGAGGGCTGGAGAGATGGCTTAGCCATTAAGGTGTATACCTGTGAAGCCTAAGGACCCCAGTTCAATTCTCCAGGTCCCACGCAAGCCAGATGCACATGGTGGCGCATGCATCTGGAGTTTGTTTGCAGTGGCTTGAGGCCCTGGTGCACCCATTCTCTCTCTCTCGCTCTCTGTCTCTAATAAACAAATAAAATAAGATCTTTTTTTTAAAGTTATTAAAAAATAAAAGGATATCAAGTTGGCAAATTAAAAATATATCCATGGTATACATAATGCTTTTACAATACACACACACATATATGTATGTATATACATATATACATACACACATATGTATATACATACACATACACACAAATACACATTGTGAAATGCTATGTCATGCTAATTAGCATATTTATTATCTCACACATATTTTTTGGTGAGAACTCAACTTCCTGCAATTTCTCGCTACACAATATACTTTTACTAACTCTAGCTACTGTGATGTAAAGTACATACCTTCACTCATTATTCTTCTAAATCAGGAATGATACATCCCTCACTAGGGAGCAGTAATGTGGTGCAGACTTCAGAGACAGAAGCAAAGAAACAATAACAGAAAATTCAAAGGAAATAAATACAAGCACAGTAAAGTAGGGGGGAGCAAGGCCAGAGGGTAACGAAATCAAAGCAGGTGAGATGGACAACCATCTTCAAATTCCTCAACAAACACAGTTCTTTGTGATTTGTGTAGCTTCCCAACTACAGATTTTATATATTGGGCTTGATTGTCACCTGTGGTAGCTCTGCCACCTCAGTGTCCCACCTGGTGGCCTGGCAGCTTAAAAATATGCCCAGCATTCTTCTGGGCTGGAGACAGCCCTAGATGACAGGGTTGCTTAAATGGAGCCATGGAGGAGTGATTACATGGTTCGCCTCCTCCAACTTATTTTATTATTACTGTTCAAAGATAAATATAGAAAGGAGAGAAAAACCACTTTAGCTTTGAAATGAAAATCTAGCAATTTCCTTGTGGTATGTTTAGTCTCCTGCATTTACCTCAACTATATTTTAAGTTTAGGGGCAATTAGACATCTGTAAATCTGAAATTAAAAAAAAAAATGGAGGTAATGCTGAGATAAGATATTTTCAAATTGTTTGAGTACTTAAGGTACATAAATTGTTCTGCTGGCAAGTTCAGGTTACATCTTAAAATATGTGTAATTTAAATGATTGTGTTATCTGTGCCTTTGACAAAGTATATATTTCATTAATAAATTTTGATTTTAGTTTACCCAAATGGAAAAACCAAAGTATTCTGACCATCACACTCATCTTCACAACTGACACTCAAACTGTGACTCAACAAACCAAGCAGTCATCTGTATCTGTTCTTAAAGGAAGCCATATTCACATTGGTTATGCTGTACTCCACTTCAGTAATAAGGAACACATGCGGTCAGAGTTCGCATCATCCACGCATGTAAGCATTTAAGCTGAAGCTGCCTCATTGTCTTCATTTCCATTCATTCCTTATATATTTGGATTGCCAGATATATTAGTTAATTTATTTGTTGCTGGGACTCACTAACGACAAGAAGTAGCTTAAGGAAGAAAAGCTTTATTTGAATTTACATCGCAAGAGACATTATGGTAGGGATGGCATGGGAGCACAAAGGGGAAGTCAGCTGGTCACATTGCACCCACAGTCAAAAAGCACAGGGAGGGAAGAGGAAGTGGTCAGGCTATAAAATTTCAAAACCCACCCATATTGATACCCTTCCTCTAGTGATACCACTGGCTAGCAACCATGTATTCAAACATATTAGCTTATGAAGGACATTTCACATTCAAATGACAACACAGCTAAGCAGGCCCTGAACCTATCTGGTAGATAGTTTTACTTTATATCCAAATAAGGTCAAACTGCTTAAACCAAAATACCATGATCTAGACACATGTCAGTGAGTTGATGCATGGTGAGAGCTAGTTCTATAGCTCATAAGTAGCATCAAATGCCATATGGTGGTGTGGATATAAACAGCCTCATAGCCTCATGTATTTTTGATTAAGTTTCTTACTTAGTCTCAAGCAGGCAGATCCCTGCTGAAGGAGGTATGTCACTGCCTTGTGAGGTGATCATAAGTCTATGGTGACCCAGGACAGAATGTGATGCTCCATAGCCTCTGGTATTTTTGATTAAGCTTTCTACTTCATCTCCAGCAGACAGAGCCCTGCTAAAGGAGGTATGTGATTAGTGGCAGACCTTGAGTTCAGCCCTAAGGTGTTCAAAGTCAGCTTGTGCTTGTTGGTTCTGGCTATTGTCTCTGTAGTGTTGGGTGTATGAAGAATTGAACCAACCTCTTCTGCCATGATGAAGCTTCCCCTGGAATCTATAAACCTGAAATAAACCCTTTGCTCGCATAAATTACTTCTGGCCTGGTGTTTGTCCCAGCAATAAGGTGACTGCAATATACCATAATCTCCTATGGTGAAGTGTAAAAGGGTATGACCAGCTTAATGGCACTAATCATATGCAAAACCTAGTTGCCACTCTGTCTCCACATCTTAATGAAAAATGCTTGGTTGGGGGGTGGGTGGTATTTCAATGTGTGAATTAAGTCTTCAGGCAGCTACAGACACATAGGCATGGCAGAACCACAGGAGGGAAGCACAGAGCATACTAGAAACTGCAGCTACCACTCCTCACCTATGCTGAAGGATCAGGCGAGTCTTGAAAAGGAAGTCACCTTTCAAGCTACATTGAGGGAACCTGAGATGTAGCCAAGCAAGGGGCAGGCAGTGAGAGGTGGGAGATGGTCAGTTATGGCCAGCCACACAGCCATTGGCTAAACAAAGGAAGTAGAAAGCACCATTGCTTAGGGTAAGCATGAGGAGCACATGGTGACTGAGTACACTGTAAAAGAAAAGAAGCAGGACCCAAGAAGTCCCCATCCTGAAAAGGTGTGCTGCCGACATTGAGATTTCACTGCATCTGGAAAGAAATCATCCTCCAAAGACTCTCCTTAGCCAGTCACCTTATGATAACTGTTATTTCTTTTGTCATCTTGTGATTATGTTTCACAATAAAATACCCACATGAAAGTTACATAACTTAGACATTCATGTTGTAATGTGTGTGTGTGTTGCATGTTCATGTGTTTGCAAGCATATGGGTGGCAGGGGGTAAGCCTGCACATGTGTGTGTATTAAGGCCAAATGACAACTAAGGGTGTTTTTCTCAGGAACTATCTACTCTTTTTTTTTTTTTTTTTTTTTTTGACATAAAGTTTCTCATTGGCCAGGAACTCACCAATTCTGCCAGACTGGCTGGCTGGCTAGCCAGAATTAAGGATCTGCCAATTCCTACCTCCTCAGTGCTGAGATTACAAGCACATGCTACCACACGCCACATGTTTTACATGAGTTCTTGGGACTCAACTCAGGTTCTCATGATTGCAAAGCAAACCATTTTCCAAGTGAAATATCTCCCTGGCCCTCATGACAAATTTTGAAAAAAATTATTTATACACCAGGCCATACTTTACCTCCCAATTTTCTTATTTATAATCAAAAATAAAACCAAGATTTAAGGTCTGATGTGGATTTTCACCTGTAGCAATTACTATAGTGGCACTACTGATCAAGTGAACAGGTCTATAGTTGTGAGTTCTGGTCTATAATTCCAGCTGACTCAGAATTTATTTTATGAAACATTTCTTAAGCATCATGCTCTCATTCCTCAACATGCAAATTATAAACTGTTTGGCATCAGATTTTTAATAAAAATCTAAAATATTTATAACAGTTGCTAATGATTAATGAAGAGCTCTTCTGAAACCCATATGTGAATTATTCATACCATCCTCTATTTTTCTAATCTGTACCAGAGTCTGCTCTACTTTTCTTATTTATAAAAATTAATTAATTTTAAAATATTAAATATATGATGAAAATAATAAATTTAATATGGCTGTCTTCTCTACTACCACCTGTTACACATTGATAGCCATATAAGCCTAAATTCTTGAGCAAAATGTACACTTAATACTTCATGAAAAAAAAAGAGAGAAGGGAGGGGGGGAAGAGACCTGGTTTATATTTGCATCAATACAATTCTCAGACTATCATAGTGTGAGAATTAAAATCTTACAGGAGAAGCCATGCATGGTGGAGCAAGCCTTTAATCCCAGCATTTGGGAGGCTGAGGTAGGAAGATCACCATGGGATCAAGGCCATTCTTGGCTAAAGAGTGAATTCCAGGTTGCCTGGGTTTGACTAATATCCTGCTTCAATAAAAGCAAAAGTATACCCAAATGATCTTGGGGCTTAAAGAGATGACTCAGTGGTTAAGGTGCTTACCTGCAAACCTAAGGACCCAGGTTTAATTGTCCAGTAACCACATAAAGACAGATGCACAAACAGGTTCATGCATTTATAGTTCGTTTGCAGCAGCTGGCACACACATTGTCTCTTTCTCTTTTATCAATCTCTACTTGCAAATAAATAAATAAAAATATGTTTTTAAAAATGTTACAGGAGGGGGTCTGGAGAGATGGCTTGGCAGTTAAGCACTTGCCTGTGAAGCCTAAGGACCCTGGTTTGAGGCTTGATTCCCCAGTACCCACGTAAGCCAGATGCACAAGGGGCACATGCATCTGGAGTTCATTTGCAGTGGCTGGAGGCCCTGGCATGCCCATTCTCCCTCTCTCTTTCTCTCTACCTGCCTATTTCTGTATCTCTCTCTCTCAAATACATAAATCAATAAAAATGTTACAGGAGGGCTGGCGAGATGGCTTAGCGGTTAAGGTGCCTGCCTGCTAAGCTTAAGAACATCAGTTCCAATCTCCAGGTCCCATATTTAGCCAGATGCAAAGTGCCACAAGGGCACAATGCCGCACTTGCCCACAAGGGGGCACATCCATCTGGATTTCCTTCGCAGTAGCTGAGAGGCTGATGGCGCGCCCATTCTCTATCTCTCTTCCTCTCTGTCTCTCTCTCCAATAATAATAATAATAAAAGTTACAGGACCATAATATTTAACAGTTAAATACCAATAAAGCAATGCCATTTCCAATTCTATAAGGGACCAGGTAAGGAAGTCAGTTAAGAAGACACTAGTTGGGACCAGCGACAATCCATTGGGATGCACCTTTTAACACCGACACTGAATCATACTGGATTTTAAGAAAGAAAGGAAAATGACCAGTTTCTATGAGCATCATATCAAATATAATCATGCCTATTCAGTAATAATTTTCAAAATCAACTTTGTCTACAATGAAGATGGAAGGTAAAAAAGCAGTAATATTGTGAGGGCTCGAAAGCTGATTTTTGACAATACATGCAACACTCATAGCAAGAAAGATGTCAGCAGCAGTGCTAAGGCAAAATCCTTCTTTTAATTGTCTGTATCATCCGGGCTAATCTCATAATATTCTAATTTCTTGTTCTTAAGAGAAAGGAACGAGGGAACCAAGAAGCAACATATGTTACTTCTTATGTTAGCTCATTTAATCATTTAATATTCATAACAAGCCAGACCATAGAGGCAACCCCTCGGCTGGCTCAGAGCAGATGAGACCCATGTCACAGAACTTTACCAGACTTATACTGAGACCCATCCTCCTTGGCACATGTGACCCTTCCTGGCAAGACACTGCTCATGTTACCTAACTAAGAAACGATACAGAATTGTACCTTTTCTGCAGTTAGAGTCAACAATGCTGGGGATGATAATATCTTCACTCCGCTTGTTTCAGCTGCCAAGAAATTACAGCATATGTTAAAACCTTCAGAGGCCTCGTATGTACATTCTATTTTTCTATTTTTGAAAGAAGATTTTAAAAATGTCATTATATTTGGGCACATTCACATAGAAGTCTAAAATAAGTGAACAAGGTACACATTTTTTTTTTTTAAGTTTTTCGAGGTAGGGTCTCACTCTAGCTCAGGCTGACCTGGAATTCACTATGTAGTCTCAGGGTGGCCTCAAACTCACGGCAATCATCCTACCTCTGCCTCCCAAGTGCTGGGATTAAAGGCGTGCGCTACCATGGCCAGCAAGGTACGCATTTCTTGATGTAACATACAAGAAAGTAAGAAAGTCCAGAGATGAGCAGCTTCAGTCTAGAAAGGCAAATCCATCATGGACCCAGATACCTACTTTTCTGTACCTGCATCCGAGTAGATGAGTCTTTTCTGATCACCTCGTAATCTGAGAGTGTTTCTGAAGCTCGAGCTTCCGTAAGAACGGAAGGACCTAGAATGGGCCCTTTTAAGTGAGTCAGCAACTCTCTTTTGCCTTCCACACAAAGATCTCAAAATCTGCCTCTAGCTTACATCTTGTTAGTCAGAATTCTGTCACTTGGCCATACGTAAACGCAATATAGTACAGAAAGCACAGACTTTTATATCAGGTGGCCAAGTGTCCAGCTAAAAGTCAGAAACAAGAATGGGTTTGAAGCAAGCAAATATTCCAGTCTCTATGGTAGTCCATGCACAGAGAGATGTGGAAACGGTGCTAAAAATATTGCTGATCACATTATTTTTACTGTATGATTTGATCTGTTCTTAGGCTGTTTTTCAAGATCCCCTACATGATAGTGCCTGCACTTGGGAAGACAATGCACAAGAGGATCATGAGTCTCAGAGCAGTCTAGACCGCATAGTGAGTTCAAGGCCCACTTGGGCTACATTATGATATCCTGAATAAAAAAAAAAAAATCTGTGACATTTTAACATTTATAACTATGGCTCATAATCCTTTTACAACCGTGCATCTTCCCATGCAAATGTGCTGTCACCACTCCTCCACTGGCACTGGACTGATCACATCTTCTCATCTTGTGCACCTCAGTGCCCCACACAGCACTGCACATGGAGAAGCTGTTCACTGTTTCCTGAGGGCTTGCCACGATGACAGTGAAGGCAGTGTGTCACATGCAGGTGACAAGACAGGAGAACTCAGAAATGTGTCCAAGGAGTTCTTCAATTCCATCAGACACATAAAACAAAGTAACACTTTCCTTGTTGATATCATTTGGGTTAATTCTGTTCATAATGCATTATCCAGTGCGTTCTTAGATCACACCGTTGAAGGTGGTTGTCAGAGACGCCACAGAAAAAGTGAGACAATGACCTAGCCTCTAATGAAGTCATAGTGAGAGAAAGATGATATGAAGGAATGAAATAGTTCTGTGTAGAGACTGGAAATAAGTATGAAGAAAGTGCTCTAGGTGTTGGAGGATGGCTGAGTCAGTAAAGTGCTTTCCAAGAGGGCCTGGGTTCTGACACCCGGCACCCCATAAAAACCCAAATGTAAAAGCACATGCCTATAATCCCAGTGCTGAGGATGCAAAGAATGGAGAATTCCTAGGTCTTGCTGGCCAACTAGTCTGGCCCAATCAGGCCCAATTCAGGGAGAGGTCCTGCCTCAAAACTAAGGTAGATAGTGAGTAAAGACACCAGAGAGCCATCTCTGGCCTCCACACGCACATGAATACACACCCACACACCTGGGCACACAGATATGAAAACACATGTAACATACACACTCACGGATTGCTCCAATACCAGACCACATAGAGTAAAATACATACTTATACCACACACACACACACACCAGGAAAGAATAGTCTGCTCTTATTGCCTAAGTGCAAAAACATGAAACTCAAACTCTTTTGGCCTTTATGTTTTGTTTTTATTTTTTTTTGTTTTGTTTTGTTTTTTTTTGATCCATGACCATATATAAAAGGTCTGAATAAAAGGCCAAGTTAGCCAGAACTGTGTTTTTATTAACTTGACTATTTCAATGACTAATCCAACTCTAAATTGGATGGTTTTATAGGTACACATTTAGGTTATCCCATGCCACATTAAAATAGCTATTAAGCTGATTAAGACTGAACTCATTCTCGGGATCCATTGCAAACAATTCTCCATGCTTGATGTGTACTTGGAGAATCTGTGAAAGGTATTATAATGTGAGCGAATGGCAAAAAAAAAGTTTGTTGAACACAAATGCGAACCTGCTAGGCAGTGCTGCAAGGTTTACAGCAAATGAAGGGCTAGAATTGCATCATGTGACAGGAAACATTGGTTTGCAGTCTTTTGCAGTGAAGGAGAGCTTTTTAACAGATAATGGTGTCAAAATAAATATGAGGTATGGAAGACTGGAAGCAGTGTGTTAAAGACCCACAGAAGAGATAGTAAACATTTTCGAAACTATTCTTCATGAACGTTAACAATGAAAACTTGACTCAATTTTTCACCTAACAAGAAAGCAGCTGAAGGAGATCACTTAACGATTATTTTGCATGTGTGAAGGAAAGTGAATGCTTCTTCATGACATATTTGTGAACAGGAGCATGAGTTCCTCCTGACCACTCCTCTGCCCCCGCCCCATCCACAGGCCTGGCTCCTAAGCAGGCCTTGAAAAGGCAGCTGCTCAGTCACCATCCCCACTACACTCCCCTCCCTGCAGAACCCAATGTTCTTCTCCCCACTGCCATTCTACCTAAACGTCCTTAGCAGTCCTCCTGGCTTACCCTCCCAATCGTGGGGTGCTCTAGATTTGTTCCTTGTAAAAAACATTTCCTCAGGAACAGGGCTCCACCCAACTCTCACGTGACTATGTGTTTCTTCTTGTTTGCCATTGATTCTTCTTCCTTCACGCTTTTAGAGGAAGTTTTATTCCCCCCCACACCCTTTTCCTATAGCTACAAATTCTTCCTCTTCTTCTAATGTAGCTCTAAGTTTCAATGTTCAAATCTGTAACTGTAGAAACTTTGTAGATATCTCCCTTGAACAACACAGTCATGCATATAGCTGAAAATGAGGGGGATTACTAATTCATTTGTAAGTTGGTAAGCCTTCCAGTAGCCTCAGGCTCCTGTGAATAAACTTATTTTTTAATTATATGTGCTTGTGTGTACATGTGTAATTGCACATATGTGGAGGTCAGAGGATAATATTGAAGGTTAGTCCTGTGTTTCCTCCTTGAGACAGGGTTCCTGTCCAGCAGGGTCTCCACAGTATCGTGTCATTTTGTACTCTGGGAAGACCAGACAAGCTGGCCATGTGAGCTTCAAGACTCTGACTGCCTCCCCTTGCTATAGGCATCTGGAGACTACAGACACATGAACCTTTTGCATCTGGCTTTACAACGGGGCTGCAGATTTGAACTTCATTTACAGTCCAGTGGAGCAAGTACCTTTCACTTAGCCTTCCCCAGCTCTCGAGTCTGAGCTGTCTGGTGCAGGATTTCTATGTTCTGCTCATGAGTTACATTCTTTTTTTTTTTTTTTTTTTTTTTTTTTGGCCATTATATCCTTGACAAGTACACAGAACATTTAACTTAGGCCTGACACTAACCTTTTTGTCTTTTTCCACCTTTGTTCATATTATTATATCACTCTGAAATGACTTTTGTTCATGTCTATCTTTTCAAGTCAAATTTAGGATGAAACTCTTAGAAACCTCAAAATGCTATGGTCCATTTTAGCAAGAAGGGCAGCACTTGGGCAAAATGAATGATGAAATATCCAAAATGAAAATCTGAGGTAAGACAAATCTAATAAATAATAAATAATAAATAATAAATAATATGTAGGTGGCAATAAAATAAACATAAAATCACCACAAATCATTTCATATACTAGTCATAGATGGGACTTTAAAACTGGGATAAGCAAATGAGATATGGTCTTAAGAGATGATTTTTTGAAATTATATACTATTTGTTAAAGTACTTTACTATTGATTGACTATGTTATTATAGCCTTGGAAAATAGTTATAAATATTGAGCAAAATAATGCCATTTGTAACAACCATACTAAAATGGCATCATAAGGAAGTACAGTCATGGATACATCATAAATTTCTTATTTATTTGACATATGTTATATAACGTTACTTTTGAGACACAAGTTTCAACAAGTCTTCGGTTTATAGTCAAGCAGAGGAAATGGTATGGGTAGTAATGATTGGTCAGGAAAAAGCAGAGTCATTGATGCCATTAAAAACGGGCTACTGGACTGGAGAGATGACTTAGCGGTTAAGGCACCTACCTGCGAAGCCTAACAACACCCATTAGATTCTCCAGGTCCCCTGTTTAGCCAGATGCAAAAGTGACGCAAGCACACAATGTCACACATGTGCACAAGGGGTTGCACGCATCTGGAGTTTGTTCACAGCAGCTGAGAGGCCCTGGCATGGCCATTCTCTCTCTCAAAAAAAAAAAAAAAAAAAACTGGCTACATATGTAGCAAAAACAGTCACTTATTTCAGCTAAGAGTCAGATAAGCAGCATAAAGGAAAAGATGTTTGAAATGGATCCTGACCATTTCCCCATAACATTGAAACAAACAGCAAGATGACATTTGAAGCTAGAGATATTCCCCAAACACAGTGTAGAGAGTCTTGTTTAGTCAGTGGTGAGTATTACAGCTCAAAGGCTAAACATGGCAGATAAACTAGCATGTAAAGAACAACTGTGGATGGTTAATGATGTCAGAGCAATGTCAGAGTCATGAATGTCAGACTAGGCACAGTGTAAGATAATTTAACTTTATTCTGTACACAAGGAAGGTTCTTCACCAGGTCTGTTCCTTGGGTGATCCAACCACCAGCATTATAGAAGCGAGTTTTGGAATATGAGAAGGTACTGTAGAAAACGATTTGGCCAACAAGCAGCTAAATAAATAAAAGTTTATACATTAAGTCCTCAGCTCTTAGCAAATATTTGGCTATGTTGATGTAGTAGAAGTTGAGAGATCATCAATCTGTGAAATTTCTAGCCTTGTCAAAACAACAACAACAACAACAAACCAGGGGTGCCATCAACAGAAATCACAAGAGACGATACAATGCCAAGCTTGAGGGAAAATGAAAGGAATGAAAGGCCTTTTCCTTAAAGTAACTTTCTATGGTGATGCAAAATGACTCCCTTTGACTAAAATGGTCCACCTAACTGCTTCCACAATCATGATATGTCTGGAATTTTTTCTGCTCACTACTAGCAGCTTCAGCAGTCTCGCTCCCTCCCCCCATTCATTTCTTGCACTTTGTAGTATTTCTGTAGTGTGACATCATGCCCCTCCCACTTTGGCACTCCCTTGCTAGCCTTCTATAACTTGGATATTAGGGTAAACAACTTTATTTACTTAAGGCACAGACTTGTGGAGGTCTCACAAAGATGCTTCACCATACAGTGGAATCCAAACCCACCCATACTTGAGTCCTTGAATGAGAGGACCAATACCTACATCCTGAGCCAGACTACCCAGGCAATCCAGTCCCACCCAAAACCCAAATCCTTGAGTGAGAAGAGGGAAGACACAAAGTCTCACATCTGTGTCCTGAGCTGGATCACCCACGGAGTGATGGAGCTGAAAGGAAGACATTCTAGAGCACATTCTGGTCTGCTTCAAAATCCCTGCCATGTTTTGAATGACTTCTTACCAAAAAACCTAGATCAATCATTTAACAAATCAATTTATGCAGTTGTGCTTTTAAAAAAAATCTTATGCCTACAATTAAATTGTCAGGTTTAAAGGTTTTCAATAATAATGATAGAAACAAACCTTTAAATGATTAAGTAATATTTAATTCTTGTTATTTGTTATGCTCAATGTGTTTACTTTTAAATCTTTTTTAATATCAGTGAAATGCTGAAATTCCTGGAGGTTTTGAATAGTTCATAGCTAACATTAAGATTTTATGAACCCAAACAAACACAGAAAGGGACTCTAAAAACTTAATAACTTGGGAAGGCACCAGCTTATTATGTAATTATTAGGCCAAACCTTTATAATCCTATAAATCTACAAGACTAGTTCAAAAATGTAGTCTTACTTCGGGACAAACAGAACTATGGGTGGGATTCAGGACAAGTTTTCTTCTTTCAAATCAGCTTTTGGTTCATATTTTCTTTGTGTGGGATAAAAAATAGTTGTGTAGCATAAAATTATGCTGATAATGATAAAGTTTTTATGTATCTTAAAGCCTGGGATTATTTATAATAAAAAGAACTTTTTATTAATGTGAGACTGACCAAAACCTGGGTTTATATATTTTGTTATATGCTATGACTGAAAGTGAAAAATTGCCAATTTCTTTTTTATATTTTATTTATTCATTCATTCATTTATTTATTTGAGAGAGAGAGAGAGAGAGAGAGAGAGAGAGAGGAAGAAAGAGGCAGATAGAGAGAAAGAGAATGGACATGCCAGGGTCTCAAGATGCTGCAAATGAACTCCAGATGCATGTGCCACCTTAAGTATTTGGCTTATGTGGGCCCTGGGTAATCAAAACCTGGGTCCTTTGGTTTTGCAGGCAAGTCCCTTAACTGGTAAGCCATTTCTCCAGCCCTGCCAATTCATTTTTACTCATTTACTCAGTTAAGCACTCATTCACTATCTATTCAGCATCTAATTCCACAAAGCACTGGAAAAAAAATATGATCAGCTGCCTATGTGCATGTGGTGCCTAACTTCCTAGTAGTCTGCAGTGCTAGCACCAGACTCGATTTCTAAATAAATATGGAAAAATAAGAAAAGGAACTTTCAGGAAATTAAGATAATTGTCTGCTAAAATTTTAAGTAAACAAATATGCAGGGAAAATGGACAGAGAAGCCTGAAATGGGATTAGAAAGTCACTAGAAAGAAAATTGCACAACTTCCAAGAATTCTATTATGATTGATTTACAAGAGAGCAGCAAAGGAATAGGATCACACTTAAAAATGCAAATCTAAGCCAGGCGTGGTGGTGCACTCCTTTAATCCCAGCACTCGGGAGGCAGAGGTAGGAGGATCACTGTGAGTTCGAGGCTACCCTGAGAATACATAGTGACTTCCAGTTCAGCCTGGACTAGAGTGAAACCCTACCTCCAAAAAAAAAAAAAAAAAAAAAAAAATGCAAATCTAGGCTTGGAGAGATGGCTTAGAAGATAAAGGTTCTTGCTTCCAAAGACTAACAGACCAAGTTCCATTTCCTAGTACTCATGTAAAGGCAGATGCATAAGGTAGTGAATGCATCTGGAGTTTGCTTGCAGTGGCAAGAAGCCATGACATGCGTGCTCTCTCTCTGCTTCTTTCTATCTATAAATAAAAGTATTTTAAAAACTGTAAATATGGGTTAGTAAGGTGATATTTTTGCACAAATGATATTTTTATGTGATGTTCTATATTCTTCCAATTTCAACCACTTTAAGTTTGGTACTTAACACTGTGTGTGTGTGTGTGTGTGTGTGTGTGTGTGTGTACTCTTTTTTGTATACCCTTCTGTAAAATAAATGATTATTTCTTTTCCTACAGACTGTTCCTCCTCCATCTCCAAAGATACTGAAGAGGCATCCATCTACGTCTAAGTTAAAATGACAAGATGTGTTTTCTTTGATTTATTAATAAACAGCTAAATAGCAACATTAAGCTTTTAGGAAAAGATTAACAACACTGCAAGGTAGTACCTGTCATGGTAATTTAAGTAAAAGCTGTTAAAAATGTTCATTCTTCATAATGGAGCATTCAGTAGTCTTTGCCTAATGGATGGGGAACTGCTGTGAAACCGTTGGAAGTGCAGCAGCAGGCTGCTTGGGTGAGAAGCACAACTTGTGTTAAAGCTGGTTAGATCCTGGTTGCAAGTCTTTCCACAGTTTCACAAAACCTTTTTCTCTGAACAATCTTGAATCAATAAGGTATATGGAAAAAAAAAAACTTATTTGATGAAACTAAGGGCTACTCATCTAATTTTGCACATCTCCTTAAGTTATTTTTCTCCTCTGGAGAAAATGACTCCTATGTAAACAAATGTTCTCCCTGAACACTGAAGTCACATTCAAGAATGCAGAGTAAGTCAGGTGTGGTGGCGCACGCCTTTAATCCCAGCACTAGGGAGGCAGAGGTTGGATAATTGCCTTGAGTTCAAGGCCACCCTGAGACTCGAGCAAAACCTTACCTCGAAGAGAGAGAGAAAAAATGCAGAGTATGGTGAAGTTATTTCTCCCCATTGTAAAAATGATGATTATTGATATATTGAAAGTGGACAAGCATCAGTAAATATCATTTTTAGTAACATAGGAAATAATTAAGTGATGAGGACTCTCAAACTTCTTATTTCTTTCTCCTCAATTCATAAAGCATCTTTCAGAGACATGTTCAATACTGCCACCCACTTAAATCTTCAGTTTTTTTAAACATCTGAAAGTTAAGTTCAAGTAAATGAACATCATCTGGATATGTATAAATTAATATGAAAGTGGTATGCCCAAGAAACTAAAGTTCTGAGCCCTTATTTAGAAATCTGCTTTATGTTCTTATGGAAACCCAGATATAGCAGTTATTTTCTTATTGCTGAGACAAAGCACCTGGGCAGAAGCAGCTTATGGAAGGAAAGGATTTATTTCCAGCTTACGGTTTCAAGAGGAAGTTTCATTGTGGCAGGTAAAGTATGGCAGAAGTAGATAACCAGACATCACACCTTGTCACATCATCAAGGAGAAAGTAGAGAGAGTGTGAGCTAGGAGCACCCAGTGGGGCTAGACTAATAAGACTGACTCCTAGTAATACACTTCCTCAGCAAGGCTCCACCTTCCGAAGTTTCCACTAGCTGGAGATTAAGGATGAGGCCAAATGACAAACACGTGAAGCTAAGGGGCATTTTGTATACAAATGATCATACCAGGAAAATGTATTTTCACTAAAAATTTCTTTGCTTCTCTTATTAAAGAGTCAAATAGCATATGAAATCTGAGTCAATAAATGTTCCCATCACACCCACTTTTATGATATAAACACTGATGAATCAAGGATGATTCCATATATCAACATGGTTATTTTTTATGAGGCCACACTACTTTAGGACATATATTTTACAAATTCAGCTTATTTTACGTGTACAATCCGAAGTTCCTTCTGTTGGAACTGCTTAGCCATATCTCCAGTCCTACCTGCATCTTTAAATGGTAAAAATTTGTAACATGCGACCTGTTCACAAACATACACCTCAAACCCTGCAAGTAGAATGATTTCTTGAGTGCCCATGGTAATGGTGAGTCACAGCTGTGATAGACAGCAGGAGACAGATGTGCTACAGATGTCTGCAGAGTTTTTTTAAAATGAGTGAGAAAGAAATTTTGAGTACTATTTATTATACAGTGAGAAATAACACTGCCTATAGTATGAGCATCAAGAAGTAATTGAAGGAATCAGAGACCCTCACATTATCTAGTCTCTAGATGTTTTATCTTCACTTCTGTTCCCTCTGCCTCCACTAGTTAGGAAGGAGGACTGCTCATCCCAGTACTACCATATTACTTTACGAGGATGTCCTGTCCTGGATTTCCTCACTTTAATCTATTTTAATTATGGCCATAATAACCTTCCAAACATGTTTTCATTTTCTGATTATGAAAAATTCTTGAATAGCTGTTTATTATCTACTGAATATTTCAATGTAGCCTCCAACAAAATGGTCCAAAGCTAACTTTCTAGAACTGTGATACATTATTCCCCAAATGAGTACTTCTATCTCTTCCACCAAGGCTCCCCTGACTTGCCCATAGAGTTCTTTTGAAGACCTCATCCCCCTATTCCCTGACTTTAATGCAAATGATATGCCATCCACCAAGTAGTTCCTGGTTGTACTGCCAGCTCTGAGATTTCTTTTTGTGTGTGGGGGAGGGAGAACTATAAGAGAGAGAGAGAATTGGCAAGCTAGGGCTGCCAGCCACTGCAATTAAACTCCACACTCATGAGCCATCTTTTGTGCATGTATGACCTTGATTGAGTCACCCTGTGCAACTGGCTTATGTAGATCTGGAGAGTTTGAACATAGGTCTTTAGGCTTCACAGGCAAGTGCTGCAACTGCTAAGCTCTCTCTCCAGTCCCAGATCTGAGATTCCTATGCCTTTAATTGGCCTGCCCCTTAAAGGAAATTTAAAAAGATCTCAAGATCCGTACTCACAGCCTCTGTAAAACTCAAGCTCCAGACAAGGAAATGGTGTTGCAAAAGTATTGAAATCTCCAGTCATTGGGATGCTATGAGGAATATCATAGGGCTCAGAAAATGTTGAATGGATGACTGACTGACTGACTGACTGACTGACCAAATGAAATGATAGCTATGAGTTGCTCACATACTCTCCCTCTAATAAGTGTATTAAAAGTGGGGCTGGTATCTCATCCTGATCAGAGTCCCTCCAAAGGCTTCCTAGCAACTCTTCTATAAAAAGTGTTTTAAATCCTCATCTGAGTTAAATGTTATAACTTATTAATGCTTAAGAATGATTTTCAGAACAGAGTCCATTTAACAGCTCATCCTTACAAAAAGCATATAGGAGCATGAGCAGGCCAGGTCCTGGTAGGAGGGCTTCTCAATTCTTGCACACAATGATTCCAGCAAGCTTATAGAAGCTCTGCGTGGCCTATCAGAGACACTCGTGCCTCCCACCATGACTGCTCTCAGTGAAATGCAGCTCTCTAGCCACTGTCGCTGATCTTAGAATTCTATTTTGTTTAAACAGTGCCACCATCCTGTTGCTGCCCTATGAGAAAATAACTCCTTACGCTAAAAGTGCCTGGATCTTATGAGAACCACTAAGCCTTTCTATTATAATCATATTTCTGAAAGGATTAAATATTGGAACATATTTTGTCAATTTAAGTCCATTTAAAGTGATTATTAAACCTTAATCTTGCTTCTGGGGAGTGCAAGTAAACTGGGAAAATTACATGCTCAAGTCTATCCACCTAACTAACAGTCAAAGGTATAATTACTGTTATTAGGGATTAGTAACTGAGTAGGTGCCTTTTAATTAACAGACACTTCAAAAAGCCACTTAACAAAGAAATTACATTTTAAGAGTCAAATAATGAATAGTATGTCTCATATCAATTTATCTTTGTGTATTGAAATTTAATAAGTATTACATATTGATGTAACAATTACTCTTTAACATACTTCAAAATACAGTACAAACATAATTGAAGATGGGCCCAACAGGTTTCTAACCCGGCTCTGCTTATGGACAATTTTGTGGGGCATGAGAAACCACCATCATAGAGAAAACTGTTTCTTCAAGATTCAGTGACTTTGGTAGTGTATGCTGCCCATATCTGTCACCCACAGTATTTGGTGAAGAAACAAAGAGTCCCATTTCCACAGCAGAAAGAGAGAAGTTTATACAGTCAGACTTCTTCCTAAATAAACAATGCAGAAAATTCTGGCAAAGGCAGATATGGAAAGTTATATAGGTATATGACTATCAAAATAGCCCTGTTTCTCCTATCAGAGAGCAAAATACTTTCCTCTAAGTAGACATACACTAAGTTTGCAACTTTTTGTAAATGTGGGTGTACATATACACTTATGTACATATACACTTGTGTACTCATGTATGTGGAAGTCAGGACAGCATCAGCTGTTGTTTCTCAGGAGTCATTTACCTTTTTCTTTTCTTTCTTTCTTTTTTTTTTTTTTTCTTTGAGACAGGATCTCTCATTGGCATGGAGTTTGTCAATTAAGATAAACTGACTGGACAGTGAACCTTAGGGCTCCACCTGTCTCTACCTTCCCAGTGCTGGGAGTATAAACAATTCCCACTATTGCTTTATAGAAGTTCTAGGGATTGAACTCAAATCCTCAGGCTTGAAAGGTAAACACTTTACCAACAGCTGCCTCTCTAAACCCTGCAAGTTACACAAAAATATCAACTCTTTATCTTACACAACCTGATAAAATAATTATATTCACAAACTGTTTTAAATTCTTATTTGTAAATGACTTCCTGGTTGACATGATATGTGAACTTTCTTCCACACTTATGTTTTTAACACATACACTTCTTTACAAACGTTCTCCCTGAACCCACCTTCTGCTGTCTTTCTATGTTAATCTGTGTAATGTAAAAAGAAATACCTTTCATGTGGCTCATAAATTTCTGGGTAAACAACGAAAATCAAAACACAATGAGTAAAATCACCGAAGAAAAACTTAACAATTGTCTGAAAGTCAAATACCTAATCTATGTTTATTTTTATTGGGATATAATAAATGACTTAATAGGTAAATTTTACAATAAACACCTACTAAATAAGATTTGTCCTCTGGGGCAAACATTATCCACTATATAAACACCTTATACAAGGTGAGACTATTGTAAACAAGTCCTGTGTGAACTCTAAAAACAACAATCTGTATGGTACCAATATTAATCTACCTTTGAATTATAAACGCAAGGGATTAAGGAGTTTAACGAGTTTGAGAGGGCATAAAGATGAAACATCATAGGTACAATAATCAAAAAGCAGTGTTATAGGGCCAGATTTTTTGAGTTTGAATGCTACCTTTTGCCAAGCTGTTTTTGTGTCTCCATTTACTCATATGCAAGGGTCTGTAAGGCTATTCGGAGGCTGAGTTAGAGGGCTAGGGAGATGGCTCAATTGGTAAAGTGCTTATCTTGCAAACATGCGGACCTGAGTTTAGGTCCCAGAACCCACATAAAAAAGCTGGGCATGGTGGCACACGCTTGTAATCCCAGGACTGGGAAGAAGGCAGGTAGAACCTTGGGGCTTGCTCGAGCCAGTCTAGCCTAATTGGCAAGTTACAGACCGAGGAGAGACTCTGGCTCATAAAAGGTGGGTGGTGCATGAGGAATACCACCCACGGTTGCCTCCAGCTTCACATACACTTGCGCATGCCCCCACACAAACATGTACCTATGCTTACACACGCACATGCACACTCACGCGCGCGCTCACACACCCCAGAAGTTGAGTGAATGAGCCTTTGCAAAGCACTTAGATGACATGTAACCTGATCATGACTAGGGGCACTTACATATTCAAAGTAACATCTGACCAGGAGCCACATAAGGAGGACAAGTTTTATGGTGGCAGAAGCAGGAAGCAGAGGTGATCATATAGTTAAGTAGTTAAATATATGTATATGGTTAAGTAGTTAAACAGAGGAGGAACAGGAAGTGGAGTCACGCTATAAAACCTCAAGACATCCCCAGGGACCCACTTCCTCCAGCGAAGTTCCACCTCCTAAAGGCTTCACTACCTTCCCAAACAGTGCCACCAGTAGGGGACCAAGTGTTCAAACACACAAGCCTATAATGATCATTTAACATTCAAACCACAACAGGCTCAAATAAAAAAAAGAACACAATTAGAAATCACAAATTATCAGATTAAAAATTACATTGGGGGCTGGAGAGATGGCTTAGAGGTTAAGGCGCCTGCCTGCTAAGCCTAAGAACGCTGGTTCCAATCTCCAGCGGTTCCAATCTCCAGGTCCCACATTTAGCCAGATGCAGTGATGAAAGGGTGCAATGCCGTGCTTGACCACAAGGGGGCGCACACATCTGGATTTAGTTCACAGCAGCTGAGAGACTGCTGGCACGACCATCTCTGTCTCCCTCTCCCTCTCCATCTGTCTCTGTCTCTCTCCAAAAATAAAAATAAATAAAATTACATTGGCTTTTTCAATCTAATCTACTTGACAAGATAACATCCCTTTAATCTCTAAACCCTCTAGATTTGTTTTTCTATAATAAAAATATGCATGTTGATAAAAGTTGATCATTTCTCTATTATAACATTTATGTGACCTTATGTAAGATACTATGATATTTTACAAGTTGTAGGCAACATATCTGTATAGTTTCCCATTTTAATATTATAGCAAAATTGTGATACAGGCAAGTAGGGATTAATAGTTCTATTTTTATGAAATACAATTTAAAACTCAGACTTTCTGAATCACAGTTCAGTCCTTCAGTCCATGTTTTTGTGGCTGCTCAATCCAAAAACATTTCTTTGTTACCGTCTGCCCCAGATTTTCATAGGACATCAAATGTCACAAAAATAGGAAAATATTTTCAACATCCTAATACTTTGACATCAACAATCTAAAATTATTTCTTCCCATTGGTATGATCTCTTTTTGAGGGTTTTTTTTTTTTTTTTTTTTTTTTTTTTTTTTTGTGGGTGTGGAGATTGGTGTATCTGAGCATGCATGTCTGAGGGTCAGAGGACAGATGTAGGCACGAGTCTTCACTTTCCACCTTGAGTGAAACAAGGTCTCTCTCGTTTGTCACTGCAAACACCTTACTATGGCCAGTGATCTTGGGAATTCCTCTGACTCTGCCTCTCATTGCCATAGGCATGTTAGGACTACAGGTGCATGCAGTACTTACGCTCAGCTTGATGTGAGTTCTGAGATTCCGAATTCTGTCCATCAGGCTTGTGCAACAGCACCTGTAACCTCTGAAAAAAAAATTCCAAGCCCCACTGGAAAGTTTTCTAAAAGAAAATAACCATCAAAGCAAATACTTGTCTGCTTATGTATCATTCTAATACAGGAAATTAACAATTTCTAGTTACTTTAAGGTCCACTTATTTTACAGCCAGTTTCATGACATTACATCCTATATCATATCTGATATCTTTTAAAAGGCTAACATAAGATGACAGAAGAGGAAGAGTAGTTACACATGGAAAAGAAGGAGAGTACCAATTAAGGATTGGATATTCCACTGGCCAGGCCCAATGTCTTAGTTGTCCTCACCAGCTTCTACCAACCCACCATGCCCATTGTTGCAGTCAGGTTCGCATTGCTGGCAGAAATCACCCGACTAAGAGCAGCTTGTGGGAAAAAAAAAAAAAAAAAAAAAGGTTTATTTTGACTTACAGGCTCGAGGGAGAAGCTCCATGATGGCAGGAGATAACAATGGCATGAGCAGAGGCTGGACATCACCCTCTGGTCAACATAAGGTGGACAACAGCAACCGGAGAGTGTGCCAAACACTGGCAAGGGGAAGCTGGCTATAATACCCATAAGCCCGCCCCCAACAATACACCACCTCCAGGAGGCTTTAATTTCTAAATTGCCATAAGCTGGAGAGACTAGCATTCAGAACATTTAAGTTTATGGGGGACACCTGAATCAAACCACCACATTCTGCCCCTGGCCCCCATAAACTGATAACCATACATGATGTAAAATGCAACGCATTCATGAAACTTTAAAAGCCCCCATAGTTTTTATCAATTCCAATGATGCTCATACATCCCCATAATCCAAGGTCTTTTAACTGAGCCATAATACCAAAAATAATCCCCCCCCCAAAAAACCTATAATGGCACAGAATAAACATTCACACTGCAAAAGATGGCATTGGGCAAAGCAAAGAAATATTCAACCAACAGAAGATTTAAAACATCTAGGGCAAACATCAAACTCTAACTCCCAAGTCCAACAACTCTAATCAGTGACAAATCTCCAAGTCTGATAATTCTAACCAGCAAACAAGTCTTTGGAGTTCCAATTCCGCCCGTCCAGCTAGGCTACTCACAGTCCTGGAAAACTTCATCCAGGGCCGGCAGCCCTCCTTGGCAGCCATCTCATAGTCCCAGCTTCTCCACTGGGTCTCCACTGCAACCCACGGTGCATCCTCATGGCCCCATGGGCTCTCCATTCAGGCATCCAGCAAACCTGCTTCACACTGCCCATGCTATTTCCAAAACACAAGACCGCGTTACAAACTCAATGACCCTCTCTTTCCTGCATTTGTTATACTCCATAATACCAGGTAGGGTGCTAATTTGTTAATCCAGGGGGGAATAAATCAGACTTTGAAGAACTCCTTCAGCATTCAGGCCCCTTCAAAAGAGTCTGCATTCTTCCTGTTGCCCCATTGCAGGTCAGCTGGCCCAATCTCAAAGGTTGTAATCTCTCAACTGCAGCTGAACGGAAAGTGTTCACCCAAAGATTTCATTTTTTCTGTGCCATATCCCTCTGCTCACACCAGTTCATTTCTACGCAAAGCAACCCTGCACATTTTCTCAGGACAGGACTCTTCTCACACAAACTGCTAGCCCAGTCCAAGTAAAGCTCTTTCTCACCCTCATAAGCCAAACCTCACAGTCCATAGTTCTTACTGCATTCAGGTCTTTCAGTTCTGACCAGAATAGTCCATTAAGCTGTTCTTACAACACTATAAGGTGTCTCTTAGGCCTAGGTTTCAAATCCTTCTACATTCCTCTTGAAAATCAGCTCTAAAAGGCCAAAGCCACACAGTTAGGTGTCTAGCAGCAATCCCACTGCTCGGTACCACTTTACTGTTGCAGTCAGGTTCGCATTGCTGGCAGAAATCACCTGACTAAGAGCAGCTTGTGGGAAAAAAAAGAGGTTTATTTTGACTTACAGGGAAGCTCCATGATGGCAGGAAAAACGATGGCATGAGCAGAGGCTGGACATCACCCTCTGGTCAACATAAGGTGGACAACAGCAACCGGAGAGTGTGCCAAACACTGGCAAGGGGAAGCTGGCTATAATACCCATAAGCCCGCCCCCAACAATACACCGCATATTTATCAATTCCAATGATGCTCTCAGGAGGCTTTAATTTCTAAATTGCCATCAGCTGGAGAGACTAGCATTCAGAACATTTAAGTTTATGGCCCCCATAGTTTTTATCAATTCCAATGATGCTCATACATCCCCATAACCAAGGTCCATACCAAAAATAATCCCCCCAAAAACCTATAATGGCACAGGCTACTGCAAAAGATGTCAAAGCAAAGAAATATTCAACCAACAGAAGATTTAAAACATCTAGGGCAAACATTCTAACTCCCAGGGCAACTCTAATCAGTGACCCTCCAAGTCTGGCAGCCATCTCATAGTCCCAGCTTCTCCACTGGGTCTCTACTGCAACCCACGGTCCATCCTTATGGCCCCATGGGCTCTCCATTCAGGCATCCAGCAAACCTGCTTCACACTGCCCATGCTATTTCCAAAACACAAGACCGCATTACAAACTCAATGACCCTCTCTTTCCTGCATTTGTTATACTCCATAATACCAGGTAGGGTGCTAATTTGTTAATCCAGGGGGGAATAAATCAGACTTTGAAGAACAGGGCACTCCTTCAGCATTCAGGCCCCTTCAAAAGAGTCTGCATTCTTCCTGTTGCCTCATTGCAGGTCAGCTGGCCCAATCTCAAAGGTTGTAATCTCTCAACTGCAGCTGAACGGAAAGTGTTCACCCAAAGATTTCATTTTTTCTGTGCCATATCCCTCTGCTCACACCAGTTCATTTCTACGCAAAGCAACCCTGCACATTTTCTCAGGACAGGAATCTTCTCAAACTGCTAGCCCAGTCCAAGTAAAGCTCTTTCTCACCCTCATAAGCCAAACCTCACAGTCCATAGTTCTTACTGCATTCAGGTCTTTCAGTTCTGACCAGAATAGTCCATTAAGCTGTTCTTACAACACTATAAGGTGTCTCTTAGGCCTAGGTTTCAAATCCTTCTACATTCCTCTTGAAAATCAGCTCTAAAAGGCCAAAGCCACACAGTCAGGTGTCTAGCAGCAATCCCACTGCTCGGTACCACTTTACTGTTGCAGTCAGGTTCGCATTGCTGGCAGAAATCACCCGACTAAGAGCAGCTTGTGGGAAAAAAAAGAGGTTTATTTTGACTTACAGGGAAGCTCCATGATGGCAGGAAAAACGATGGCATGAGCAGAGGCTGGACATCACCCTCTGGTCAACATAAGGTGGACAACAGCAACCGGGAGTGTACCAAACACTGGCAAGGGGAAGCTGGCTATAATACCCATAAGCCCGCCCCCAACAATACACCGCCTCCAGGAGGCTTTAATTTCTAAATTGCCATCAGCTGGAGAGACTAGCATTCAGAACATTTAAGTTTATGGGGGACACCTGAGTCAAACCACCACACCCATCTTAATTCTTTTCACATTATCAACTGTAAAATGTATGTTCAGTGATTGCATAGTCTTTAAAAAATTATTTCTGATGTATCTGAGAAATTCTGTCAACAGTTTGTAGTTCCATTTAACCAATTCTTCTTAACCTCATATTCCTCATTGAAAATATTGTTAAATGTTATATTCTTTTAATTAAAAAAATATATAACCTTCACTTCTTGAAAGAATCATAGAAAACCCCAAGTTACCTTAAATATAGAAGTCTTATTTAAGAAACCTAAGCTTATCACCTTGGCATATAGCCATTCAACCCTCCTCTAAAATAAAAATATTATATATAATATATACATCCTAAACCTGAACCTATATAAACTTATAAAAATTACTTAGAGTGCTTACATTTTAAATGATTTCTGAGGAAATTTAAGTAATATATAAAGGAATAAGCACTTATAACACACAACAGGAAGTACAATGAGAACCTTCTACTGGCAAAGAATGAAGAGAGAACACCTCCCTTGTGTGCAGAAGGAATACCTGGGCCTCTCTCTGTTGGGATGAGGAGGAAGGTTGCACACTAGTGTTTGACCTTTGTTCCAAAACCAGAAGGTAAAAAAGAAACAAATAAATAGGTCGATACATTAGTTGATGACAATAAATAGATAGATACATGATAGATAGATAGATAGATAGATAGATAGATAGATAGATAGATAGATAGATAGACAGACAGACAGACAGATAGTGTTGCAGCCAGGTTTGCATTGCTGGCAGAAATTACCCGACCAAAAGCAGCTTTTGAAAAAAAAAAAAAAAAAAAAAAAGGTTTATTTTTGCCTTACAGACTCAAGGCAAAGCTCCATCATGGCAGGAAAAATGATGGCATTAGCAGAGGGTGAACATCACCCCCTGGCCAGCATAAGGTGGACAATAGCAACAGGAGAGTGTGCCAAACACTGGCAAGGGGAAACTGGCTATAACACCCATAAGCCCAACAATAAACTGCCTCCTGGAGGTGTCAATTCCCAAATCTCCATCACCTGGGAACCTAGCATTCAGAACACAGAATTTTATTGGGGACACCTGAATCAAACCACCACTGATAGATGTTAGATGGATGGATGGATGGATGGATGGATGGAGATAGATAGATAGATAGATAGATAGATAGATAGATAGATAGATAGATAGATGATAGGCAGTTAAAGAGAAGCCTTATTTAATGGAAAATGTTTTCAGGTTGTAGAAATAGAAGAGACCTCAGAGATTTATCATTCCAGTCTCTTATTTCAAGTCTAACAAAACAAATCACTCAGTTTAGCATGTAGATTTGGGGCCTTTGAAGCAAAAGTCTCCTGCTTAAAGACAAAAGGATATTTTTTATTCTTTGATGCTGTGTTTCTCCTCAAATAAGATGTGTCACCTTCCTCCTTCCAGCCTGACTTGGAGCTGCCAGCTGTGGCCAACCTTCAGAGCAACAACTTAACTTCTGGAACTCTGCTCTCTCTGCTGTGGTCTCATTCCTTTCGGCATTCCCAAGGCAAGTGTGATGGCTATTTCTCATTGATTGTCAGCTTGACTGGACTGGATTCACCTAGGAGATGCAACTCTGAGTATGGTTGTGAGGATATTTCCACAGAGATTTAGCTCAGGAGGGGAACCTGCCCTGAATATGGGCAGCACTATCACTGGGGCTGGAGTTCTGGATTAAATAAACAGGGGGAAAGGAGAAAGCAAGCTAAGCCCCAGTGTTTATCCTCAGCTTGCTGACCGCAAACTCAATGTGACTAACCACCTCACAGTTCTGCCACCATGCCTGCTTTGTCATGATGGACTGTTGCCTCAAATTGTAAGCCAAAAATAAAGCTTTCCTTCCTTAAGTTTCTCTTATTAGGTAATAATAAGAGCAAAATAACCACCACACTTACATACTGACCAGTTGACAGAGCTGGAAAGATCACTTTTTATTCCAAATGCTCAGAATTTATTCTCTCCTATATCATCTGGGAAAGTACACACATCTAATGATTTTTGTAAGCATAATATGGTGGTTTTCATACAGAGCATTCTACCATCATTTGAATAGAAAAATGTTTATATTTATTTATAAAGAAATAGTCACCATTCATAACCTTAGCCTTTTATGAAGCAGAGGTGCTCCTGCCAATATGCAGTAATTCAAGTTTCTCACTCATCCTGTATCAGCACAGAAATGGATCTATTCTAGTAGGCTTAAACTCTGTGAAGACATAGTCTGGTCCTTATGCAATGTGTAATAACAATAAATGACTATCTCAATATTATTGAAGACCATAGGTTAAAGAAGCAGTTTGTAACATAAAAATAAAAAATTTCTAAAATATTACTATAAATAATTAGATCCATTGAGAGTTTCCATAATTAGCAATGTTGAGGTTGATTTATCTTCATATGTGTTTATTTGTATGTATATTTATAATACTAATTGACACTGTAGCCACATATGTAGGTTATTTCTAGACACTTTTAATAAATTTGTGTAATTTTTGTACACTGATGAATAGCGTTTCTCAGTTCTTTTTCAATATCACTTTTTCATCTAAAAAAATCCGAACACAAATCTTCTAGGTTTTCAAATTTAAAAAAAAATCACAGTAGCTTTTACATATACTCAAGAACAGTTTATCCTTATCTCAGCTTTTCTCCTTTGCCTGTAAATAGTAGTAGTGTTGCTTTTAAAGGAAATAACAAATAGAGTATGGTATATTATTAAAATTTAATAACCTCCATAAAAACAGAATAGAACATTCGCCTCCACTGAAATCTCTTAAAAATATCGAACATTCTACCTCTTTCCAGCAGGTGCTAATGCACATCCCTAGAGTTGGGCAGAAGCTGCTCTGAGTGAGCTCTGTAGTTAAAAGTTAAGGTTATAACATCCATCATTTCAGTCAAGCACTGAGTGACAATCAGAAAGTCAGGCATCAGGCATCCCATACTAGATTCTCTCTGGGTGAATACTATCTTTGTAGTACTAACCTTTATTGTGTTCATTTCATTTTTATAAAGCAAATAAACACTATTTGGGATCATCTATTCTCCTCAGAAGTTGAAATAGCTAATACTAGTTTGCAGAAGAAGGCACAACTTATTTTGTGTGAATTACCAAAAGAAAAGGCCTGCTAGAAATCAAAAACATATCCATATAAAACTACAGATGTGTTTCAGTTATTCAGGTAGCAGATCATGGGGACATGTGACTAAGAAAATAAAAACTAAAAGAATGTTATGCAAGCTTTTGGACACTAAGTACAGAATTGACTTTAAATAAGTCATTTAGGCAAAAGTATGTGAGCTTATTTTAAGAGTGAATACAAGGATATGTAAGAGCACTATAAGGAAGGAAAAATAACATGCTAAAAATGTGTTTTAGCACACCCTCCTTGTACAGAATGTACAATTCCTTCAGAGTAGACAGACTAGTTTGAATATAGGGTACATTGTGGCTGCAACTATATATTTTTATAAAATATTAGAATATCAGTACTATCATTACAGACATTTACTGATAATACAACATTACTTAGTGGGTCCTCCAGTACTGAAGAAAAAAAATCCAGTCTAACTCGACAATCACTGGCTTGATGATATTAAGAGAAGTTTCAGGGGCAGTATTTATGTTGTAATCTGGTTACATATTCCACTTGTTTAGATCTTAAATCTTTTAAGTAAGGCTATATATATTTTTATTGTAAAATAAGACTTTACTGGCTATTTACTTATTCTTCCTCCTTATGGAGGCTAAAATGTTCAAAAACATTTTCTAAACTGATTCAAACATTTTGATTTTAGTAATTCAAGATGTAGTTTCAGTTGGCTGGAGAGATGGCTCAGTGGTTTAAGGTGATAGTTTTCAAAGCTTGTTGGCCCAGGTTTAATTCCTCAGTACCCACATATAGCCACATACACAAAGTGGCTAATGAACCTGGAGTTTGTTTACATTGGCAAGAAGCCCTGCCATGTCCATTCATTCTCTCTCTCTTTCTCTATTTCTCTCTCTCTCTCTCCCTCTCTCATACACACACACACACACACACACACACACACACAAAATAAGTAAACAAATAATATTTTAACAAAGATACAGTTTCAGAGTTTAAATACAAAATAATTGCAGTAATAAAATATTAGTATTAAATGAATCAAAATAAACACTAAACTATTAAAAGTAATAGTTCTAAGTATAAGTGTAAAAAATGGTAAAATTATCCCCTGTTACAGATATAAAAAGACTGTCCATATATATGCCCAAATATATAGCTTACTTAGCAAACACATTTAATCATACCCTGCCTCTAATCAGGATACAAGAAAGCTCCTTAGGAGGATAATACTGATTATTGTATTGTGAGTAAAACTAACAGCCAGACCAAGGCTATATCTGAAACATCAAAATTACCAAACCAATCTGACATATAGGGGAAATCTTTCTTTATAAATTTAATTCATTTATAATATTTAAGAACTATGATAATTCACATTTTAAAACTTTATGAAAAATCCAAATTTGTGATTTCTCTTGAAACTTGCACTATTCAGCCATAGTGAACAGCATTCCTACTCTTCAGAAAAGGCTCTCTCTTGAGTAAAGTCACAATGCATGACCCACATTCCCCATTGATGAGGGTCCCTTTGAAAGTGGGAGGATGGGGAGGAGGACAATGGAACCAATACTATGAATGTAAAATCAGAATAATATAAATAAAAAATATATTTTTATTTAAAAAAAAAGAAAGAAAAGGCTCTCTCCAGGAGGCAGGTGAGAAAGGCTTGAGTTCCCCAGGTGAGAGAGGCTTGTGTTCTCCAGGTGGCTAGTTTGGATCTAAGACACTTTATTCACATAATCTGCCTGTGCCCTTTAGGGCTGTTGAATTTGCCTACTCCAAGCTTTAGGGATATGACATGCATTAATGCCAGCAGTATGATGGAGCTGGTCAAAGTGTTTTGGAACAATTAAATCATTCCCCTGGCAGCATACCTAACATTCCAATCAGGGGAGAATTTTAGTTTTGGCCATATTTTTTCCAGAAAATAGCTTCTATGTTAGTTGTGTTTAATGATTTCAACGACTCTATTTTCAAAATATACTTGTATATATAGTATGACAAGTAGAGTCAAAATCATTTACCATATAAATTATCATACCTTAACGGACTTTGATCTTTGATTTTTCAAATATATGAGTTTAGTGTCATTTTAGATGGTGTGTATCTTTGAAACCACATTGAAATCAGAAATATAATTTACTTCCTATTCCTGATCTTATGCAAAGAAAGAAATCTCACTAATCCCTATGCCACTCTCATCCCTACAACCACAGTTTACCCCATGTGTTCTCTAGTAGAGCACTTCCAGAGTTCAAGAAAAATGGCTCATTGGGGAAAGAGAGCTAGCTCACTGTAAGTATGAATCAGAAATACACTCTTAAGGTTCTCAAGTGTACTGGATGAGAAACATGAATAGTGAGGAAAGCATAACTGAAAAATGTTACGGAGTCCTCTGTGGGTGAAAGGTGGTCTAAGTAAACCAATACCTATGGCTATTGACCTACTGATCATGTGAGATGGAGTCAGACAGATACACCACACTCATACCTGATATGGCATTACCACAGAAGTAGCCCAGAGCCCATGAGGACCTGGCCACATGCTTCTGCTCCCGTGGTCTACCAACTCGCAGCAACACTGTCATGTCTCAGGTTTCACACCAAATTCAACATTTTTGTATCTACATATTCCCTAAATGATGCTATTTAAATGTATATATAGCTATTATTGGGCTGGACAGATGGCTTAGCAGTTAAGGCAAATCTCCAGGTTCCACATAGCCAGATGCACAGTGATGCAAATGCACAACTTCACACATGCACACAAGGGGGCACATGCATCTGGAGTTTGTTTGTAGCAGCTGACGGTCCTGGCATGCTCATTCTCTCTCGCTGTATGTCTTTCTCTCTCTCTCTCTCTCTCTCTCTCTAAAAAAAAATAAATATAGGCAGGCGTGGTGGCACACACCTTTAATCCCAGCACTTGGGAGGCTGAGTTAGGAGGATCGCTGTGAGTTCAAGGCTACCCTTAGACTACATAGTGAATTCCAGGTCAGCCTGGGCTAGAGTGAGACTTTACCTTGAAAAAATATATATATATACATATATTAAAAGATATATAGCTATTAAAGCAAGTTTTTAAAATATAGATATATTTAAGTTGAAAAAACAGTTCACTGTGAGAATAAGTCAGAAATATAGTTGTATTATCTCATATAAAGCATTACTATAAGTATTGGAAGGAAACAATTAGAAATTTATTAAGACCAAATTTTGGAAACTTATTTAAGAAATTTAATATGCAAGACTTAATATCCTCAATACTATAAAAAGAGACAACTTGGAATAATGCTTTGTTCTGACTAAAGTACAAAAGCTCAGAGTCTTCTTTGATATGACTTATTTCAAAACTTTTAAATATAATTGATATATAAATTGATATATAAATATAATTTGCTTTATTATCTCTGATTATCAATAAGCTGATAATCAATTAAAATTAATATTTTTAAATTCCCTTTGGTTGAATAAAACTGCAAATAAAAATTCATATTGAGGGCTAGAGAGATATCTCAGTAGTTAAAAGTGCTTGCTTGAGGGCTGGAGAGATAGCTCAGTGGTTAAGGTGCCTGCCTGCTAAGCCTAAGAACCCGGTTCCAATCTCCAGAGGTTCCAAACTTCAGGTCCCACGTTTAGCCAGATGCGAAGTGACGCAAGGGCACAATGCCACACTTGACCACAAGGGGGCACACACATCTGGATTTCATTGGCAGCAGCTGAGAGGCAGCTGGCGCCCATCTCTATCTGTCTCCCTCTCTGTCTGTCTGTCTCTCTCTGTGTCTCTCTCCAAAAATAAATAAAATAATAAAAAAAAAAAGTGCTTGCTTGAAAACCCTGATGACCCAGGTTCGGTTCTCCAGTATTTATATAAAGCCAGAAGCAAAAAGCAGCCCTTGATTCTGGAGTTCACTTACAGTCATAGAAGGCCCTGGCATGCCCATACTCAATCTCTCTGTCTGTCTCTTCCTATCTCTTTCTGTATAAAATAAATAGTGTATTTTTAAAAATAAAGGAAGAGGGCTAGAGACATGGCTTAGCAGTTAAGGCGCCTGCCTGCAAAGCCTAAGACCACTTGTTCATATCTCCAGGTCCCACCTTTAGCCAGATGCAAAAAGTGACGCAAGAATGCAATTTCACATATGCGCACAAGGGGGCACACACGTCTGGAATTCGTTCACAGTGGCTAAGAGGCCCTGGTGCACCCATTCTCTGCCTCTTCCTCTCTCTTTCTCTGTCTCTATTGCTCTCTCTTTGTCTCTATCAAAATAAATAAATAAATAAGTAAATAAAGGAAGAAAAATTTATATTGTTTTTGATTGGATTAAATGTTCCAAGAAGCAACTAATGGAGATTTCTCATTTTATGTAAGACATAGTAGGGAAAAATCTTATATTTCTAAAACTACTTATATCTATGATTTATACTTTTATTTAAATAGACTATCTGAAAATTAACAAATAAAAATTCTTTTAAATTCCAAAGTAAATGAAACTTTCAAAAGCATGAACATACAAAAACTTATTTAACTTAGAAAAGACCACATTTTTTATAATACTAAAACCAGCTCATTTTGTTTTTGCTGTTCTCAAAGGAAATAAGTAATGCAAACACCAACCTTTTCAAATTTCTTTGAAAGTTTTACATTCAAACCAGAAATAACACTGAATCAAAGAGAGATCCAAAGGCATTCTAATATAAGAAAACTGTAGTGAATTTACAGAACTTATTTTTAACCAAATTCACTGCTAAATACATGCACAGAAAATTTTGAAATTTAATTATTTTACAAGTTTAATTCTACATTCATGATATCTGAGTTTAGAAAATTTGCTTATTAGTTTTTGAAATAAGATATTCTTCTAATTAAAAAATTCCATTCAGGACCAGTGTGCCTCCTTCCATGGAATGAGCAACCATGTAGGTACTTAGTAGTAAGACTGAAGCTGTCATTTAAATCATTCTATTGAAATGTGAAAAGTTCTCTGGAGTGATGCTAGGCGCATTGTGCAAAACTGGCAAGGAACAGGAATCTAAGGTGTCTGACAACTCCTCCACCCTCATATACAGATGAGGAAACTGAAGGGTACCATCTTGATCAAAATGACAATTGATGCCAGTGAACAAGAAAAGGATGGGAGAATACATTTTAAAAATGAAGGGTGGGCTAGAGAGATGACTCAACACTTAAAGCTGTTTGCTTGCAAAGCCTGATAGCCTGGGTTTGATTCCCTAGTCCCCATGTAAATCAGATACACAAAAGTGACACCTGCACCTGGAGTTCCTTTGCAGTGGCAAAAGGCCCTGTCATGCCCATTCACCATTCTCTCTCCCCTCCCTCCCCCCTCCCTCCCTCCCTCTTTCTCTCTCCTTGCAAATAAATAAAATTTTGATTAAAAAATGAATTGCTCTGTGATGGTTAAGTTTGTGTCAGCTTGATTTGTTTAGGAATCCACAGACATTCCTCATAAGTGTGTCTCTGAGGTTGCCTCCAGGAAGAATCCTTCTCCCAGGGTGAGCCCTTCCCCCAGAGTGAGCAGCCCCTCTCGGAGGAGGGGGCTGGTTGATAAAAAAAGAAGCTCTGGGAAGAAAGGTCTCTCTCTCTCTCTCTCTCTCCTTCCACCTGGCTGCCTGTGCTGCTCGCTGTTCTCTGCTTGGTGCTTGCTGCTTTCCAGTGTGGACTGAAAAGCAGCATCTCTCTAGGACATCTTTCAGGACTTCAGTTCTGGATTGGGACTGCTGAGGCATCCAGCCTCATGGACTGAGCAGCTACTGGGTTCCTTGACTCTTGGGCCTGCAACCTGCTATTGCTGGATTGTTGTAAGCCAATCCAATAAATTCCCTTTTAATACAATTCATTATATCCGTTCTGTTCCTCTAGAGAACACTAACTGATACAGGTGCCTAAATAAGAACCTCAGTGTACTGACTCCAAGTCTGCTGTTTTCAAGTTTTCACTTCTTTTTTGAAAGGATGGAGAATATTTGGAGTGTCAGGGCACAGAGAGGCAATAAAGCAAATTGGCATTTACATGAGCTCATTTTAACATTTGAATGTGAGATCCTGACTGACTCAAAATGCCTAACCTCTTACATATTCATGCTGTAATGCCAAAGTTGTCCAGAGATAATAGTAGAGTCATATTTGAAAGGAAAAACATATGTTATAATAACAAAAAAAAAAAAGACAGTAACAATCCCAACTGAACAAATTTTAGTCTTAAGAATGCTACAAACCTATGTATAACTGAGGTGCCATCCTCAAGAAAACATACCCTGAATCCCAAAACCCATCAACCATAGTATGATAGTGGCTTGGGCTTCATTGTTGGTTGCCTGTATTTTTTTTTAAGTTTCCTTCCTGTGTACACTGTCCCTCAGGACAGAGCCCACCCAACCTTAGTCACAGCAAGGGCCAGGTGAGCAGGGCCACTGTTACACATCTACCAGAAGGACCATGTGCTAGTCTGGGTAGAGCTGGAAAAAACAGTTACAGTTATTCTCCAGCTAAAGACACACCCTGAATTATTATGTACCTGATTACAACAGTGTTTTTTTTTATTATTTCTGAATTTTTTACCCCTTCAAAACATTTTAAGAGGTTAAATGCATTTAATTCTATGCTATAGACAGAAATACCTAGAATTAGTACTGTTTTGTTTTTGTTTTTGTTTTTGTTTTTTTCTAGTACTAATAGGACTTCAACATTTGTTGACCTCAGACAATTTCATGACACTATTTAAAGACCCTAAGCATGGCAGCAAGTTCCCCTCCAAAAATATCAATGCCATTTATCAAGAAAGATAGCTCACATGGTATGCAGACAACATATTTCTAAATTATCTTATGCTGAATTCAAGTTATAGTCTAAATAAAAATCGAAGGAAATTTCTTGAGTGAATTACACTACAAGCGAGGATAAAATATCCACCAATGGGTGTAGCAACTGAGGAACCTCAAGTGAGTCACTGCACCCAGCCTCAGATTCTGTCTGCACCAATTTTGCTCCCTATTTGCCTTGAGTCTTCTTCTCATCTCCCATCATTCTCCTGTGTTCCCCACACCACAGTCACGTTACTTATTACCAAGGAGTAATTGCTTTTCCAAATCATGAAAACAACTTATTGGGGGGGGGCTAGAGAGATGGCTTAGAAGTTAAGACACTTGCCTGCAAAGCCAAAGGACCCAGGTTCAATTCCCCTGAACCTACATAAGCCAGATGCACAAGGTGGGGCATGTGTCTGGAGTTCTTTAGCAGTGGCTAGGGGGCCCTGGCAACCCATTCTCTCTCTATCTGCCTCTCTCTCTCTCTCTCTCTCTCCCCATCTCTGTGCTTGTTTCTCAAAGAAATAAATAATAATAAATATTTAAAAAAAAAAAAACAACCTATTGGCTGGTTGCACTCAACATTACTTTGTTGATTCAGGATTATATAAGGCAAAACAGCTTGAGAAAATCCACCACATTGATGACCAGCATAGTTATTTGAACCGAAATGATCCAAATGTTTCAATCTACTTAAATTGAAATACCTCTACTGGATTTTACCTTGTATTTATCATATTACAAGTATTTTTACTCACATTATTTGAAATGTGTCATGGAAAAATTACAAAAACATTTCTTTCCCCATAAATGTAAGGCATAAAGTAATGTTTCATAGATTGCAGTCTCTATTGTTCAGGCTTGATAAATAAATTAATTTTACTTCTTGTTTCTACCTTTGGAATGTACTGCTAGTTGCCTATGGAATGACAATTTCCCCTTTCATCCTTGCTAAATGTACCCTGATTTTTTATTTTTAGGTACCAAAAGCATTATCCGTCATAATGAAGGATTATCTGTTCACTAATTTAGGACCATCAAGGTATTTCCATTCTCCTAGTGTTGTCAAGGTGGGCATAGCTACGTATGCTCAGTGGCTGACCAAGGAGTCATGAAGGGACATTCGATACATTTGAGCTGAGATTTCCAACAAAGGTTTCTTCTCTCATACAAAACATAGAGAAACACTCTGCTACATTTTGGACCAATATTGGGTGAGCAAGCCAACTAAGTCATTGGACTAAGAAGTTAAGACCACGGAAGTGCCTACCATCTACTTTTTTTTTTTAAATGCCCTCTGTGTGTTAGCTGCATAGAAGATAAGCTAGTTAGATTTCAGTGCAACATAAATCCACCAAAACCTAGCCAAACATAGCCATATCATTCTATTAAAAGTGATTCGTTTTAGGCCAAAAACATAAAGAGTAAGCATTAGTAGGTTCTTTCTTACATTACATAGAGGTCAGCAGTATATAAATACTTTGGCCATAAGTACTTAGTAGACATGAGAGAATGGTAATACTATCACAAAAAGTGTGGTCACTTAAGATCTAGCCATGTTATTTGGCCTGATTGAAGCCTATCTTCCAAAGTCTTAAAGCTACATTTGGTACAGTCCGTTTCAAATGTCTGGTTCACTTTCATGTACAAACATGAGGACACCTGTTCTTTCAAACACTGTGAAGTAATACAAGAGAACAGAATGTGCACTTTCCTTATTGTGGCAGTTATGTTCACATTGCTAGCACAAAGTATTAGGCCAAAAACAGCTTGTGGGAGGAAATAGTTTATTTTGGTTTAAAGACTTGAGAGTAAGCTCCATGATGGCAGGGGGAAAGGATGGCATGAGCAGAGGCTGAACATCAGCTCCAGGCCAACATCAGGTGGACAACAGCAGCAGGAGAATGAGCCAAACACTGGCAAGGGGGAGGTGGTTATAACATCTACAAGCCTGCCCTAATAATACACCTTCTCCAGTAAGAATCCAATTCCGAAATTGCCATCAGTTGTGGATCAATCATTCAGAACCCATGAGTTTATGGGGGACATCTGATTCTATCAACCACATTGGGTCCTTGGGCTTTGCAGGCAAATGCCTTAACCACTAAGCCGTCTCTCCAGTCCCTTCATTGTGCTTTTAACTGAAGCTATTCCTTAACCAAAAGACAAATGTCACATGATATCACATATATGGATCTTAAAAATGTTGAATTTAGAGAAACAGAGAGGAAGAATGTAAAGTGGTAGATGCCAGGGTCTGACTGGGAAGTGGTAAAATGGGGAGACTATTGTCAAAGTTTAAATATTCACTTACAGATGAAAGATTCTTGACTATAAAATATACCACGATATATAACTATAACTAATAATAATATGTACTGTAAATTTAATAAAAATGTATTTCTCACCACAGAGAAAGAAAATGTAGCTGTGTAAGGTGAGGGATGCTATAGCTTGATGTGTGGGAACCCTCATGGAAGATATATAGCATCAGATCACTAAAGGACTATACACACACACACACACACACACACACACACACATATATATATATATAGGATTTTATCTGTTTTAGATCAGTAAAGCAAAATAATGAGTGTGTATCAAAAATGCTAATTCTTATAATAGGAATGCTTTTATGTCACTTTAACTGTATCTTAACCTACCCAAGTAGTCGCACTCTGCTCTGATCCCTTTGGAATATTATATATAGGTGTGCTTTGAGGCTTACAAATCCTGCCTCCGACTTTTAAAATAACTTCTTGAAAACTTTAGAAGCAGAGAGTGTGAATCAACCCCTGCTCAGGAAGGCAGCCATGTTCATCATACTTAGTATCATGACATATTAGATTATTCTTTTCCAGTGCTCCAAAGGCCCACTTTCCAAAAGGAAATACAGTTCTTTCTATTGGGCTCATACAATCCAGACCTGCAGTGTCAGTGCCTGAAACAAATTACTGTTTATATTAGCAACTTGCTTTAATAAATTAGGTCTGGTCTCCCAACTGTCAAAGTCCTTATAGTCTGCAATTCATATAGAACAGATGCCTTGTCCATGACTCTGAGCTAGAAGTGGCCGGCATGATTGCTTCCTCCCTGCTATTACTACATTCTGTAGGTTTAGTTATCTACTGCCCACAGAGAATTAAAAACAATTTAAAAGGGCATCTGGAATAAAGCACTCTAAAGGGGAAAAAATCCTTTCCATATACAAGAACTTTCTGTTTAGGTCAGAGAATTATTCAATAATTGGCACTTGTTTAAATTCAGAATCGGTTTGGTTTTCCAATCGCAGATTGAGTTACAGGACAATCTTTTTTCTAAACTCACTTTGCAAGTCCTAATTTCCAGCATATTTGTGGCACCGCTGTGATTAACAGAGTAGCTAATTTTTGTATAAGATACAAACACATTTTTCAAAGTGTTGTAAATAATTCACTAATTTTTCCACAGATTGTTTATAAATTATGAATTTTAGTTTACTTGCCCTAGTTTAGAAAAATATACCGGTAAAATGGGGGAGCTAAAAGCAGTAATTTTAGCTTATGAATTTATACAATTTAAATTTCATGAGAAAGCTGGGTTCTTCCATCTTTTATGCTTCTTTCTTCACACGCATTCCTTTAAGAGTTGGATCAAGAAACCCATGTGTGCCACTAATGCCATCTCCACCTCTGTGTTGTTCGCACTCAACATAGGAACAGTTGTTGCATAAAAAGTTAATAATGGTGCACATCGACAAAGATTAGGTAATAAGGCCATGGAAAGATGCCTCAACTCACATCCACACTTACAAATTCAAGCATATAGACACTTTTTACCTCTTCTTTTTTTTTTTTTTGTAAGGCTCCACTTCCAAAGGCGACATTATAATGTATTTTCTTTTGAGTATTTTTGTTCAGCAATCCTCAATTTCTAGAATTTTTGTTCAAAATAAAATTAACCAAGAAATAGTTGTATTTGCTCACAACCTGATAGCTAGGTGATCAGTGGCATGTCGACATTTATATGCAGCAGTGCATTGACATTTCAATAAAGGGAAAGCTATTCTTGCTATGAAAAGACATTATTTCATTACAACAACAACAATAAAATATCTGCCAAGCAAGTTTTTTTTTTTTTTTAACATATTATAGGTTTAAAACATTTAGAGGCGCCACTGCAGGTTGTTTTCAAAGTAAAAGTATTCCCTGTCAGTACAATGAAACGCAGGTAAGCAATCAGTGCCTCTTTAGCAGGCACTCGAGCCTTTGTGACTAGGTAATCTTATTTTAAATTTCACTCTTGTTCTCTGATCTTTCAAATGATTATAGTTTTCCTGGAGTGAAAATAACTTAAACTTACTAGACTTTTTAATATCTTTACAGCCAAACTGCTACAATTCTCACTTTGCTAATCTGTAATTCTCACAGAGGAACTGGCAGCGCTACCCGGCCTTTAGCAAGGACCCTGCAGTGAAATCGCTTCAAACTTCCTCTATTTTAATTTCAAATGATATATTCTGTATATAAACCACACATCCCTGCCGAATCAAATACGTCGACATGTACCTGTGATGTTAACATTTCTTCCTGGTGCCGTAGGGCTGGGGACATTTCACGCACACTGTAGAAGTGCTGGCTTGTTATGGAACACGTGGAAAGCTGCGTCTTGCTCTCTTCTATGCTTTCTGTAGACCCAGGCTCTTGAGGTGATTTGTCTAAATGACACAGCTGAGCAGGGCCAGAGTTTGCATTTGAACCTGAATTGCACTACTTTAAATGGCTTTTCCACCCTAGTGTCCATTAAAATCACCTGGGAAGAATTGCCAGGAAACCAGCACTGTGTCAACTCTACCCTACATTCTTGGCCCGTGTGGAGTGAGGAAAGGCCATGCTGAGTGTGCACTTTCTTATGGCTCTCGTGATTCTGACACGCCTCGATTGTGAACCCCTGTACCCCCTTTGTGTCACAGATTTAGATTCAAAAGATCAGATTTATATTTCCAGATTTATCATCATCCTTCCACAGTCTCAGTTTCTCCTTTAAAAGCAGTTGACAAATGTATTTGAATATTCAGAGAATAAAGCTGAAATTTGATAAGTTAAAAAAATCCATTTCATAAAGAACCCAACTGTTCAGGACCCTTAGGGAACTAGATTATGGCTACTGTATTCCAGTTTAAATAGACATAAAACACTCATGAGAAAACAATGTAATTTTTAGTCAAAAGTAAAATACCTTAGTAAAGAATTAAAAAAATAGTAAAAGTCAATATTGATTTTTATCCTAGAAATCTAAAGAATAAATACATTCTAAATATAAAAAATTAAACATCTTTTCTAAGCTGAGTAAATTCACAAAATATATAGACACTAGTAACTTTCATATACAACAGCCATAATACGATACCATTTTTAAGCTAAAATATATTATAACTCCACCCTCTCTCACCATCACATTTTAAAATTTATTTAAGAAACACTATGTCAGTGAAATTTTTAGGAAAGTAGATGCTTTTTCTCTGCTAGGAATGATGTAAGTCAAAATTATAAAGTATCTGATATATGAAATTTTATGAACCAAAGAAACTTTGTAGGAAAACTTGACATTTCTACAATGAGTAAAATGAGGGCTCAGAAGAAATTGATATTTCTGATATGCTGATATTTGGTGGTAGATTTTTTACCAAAAGACAAATGTAATTGAAGAGAATTACTAATTCCCAGAATTAAACATCAGCTGTCAGGAAAGACCTTATTAATTAGACTGTCAATTTACAACTCATGCTCTTTTATGTTTCTTAACATTTCTAACAAGGGTTCAAAAACTGGAATGAAAATACTTTTTCTTCTAAAATATCACCCCTTCAGATTACTCAATACTTCACACACTCAAATGTTGGGTTTTACTCCCAAAAATTAAATTGGAGCTGAAAACAAAATAAGGTGAGGTAAGTAAGGCAATAGATCATATTTGACTTTAACTGTGATTTGAGTCATAGTTAATATATAATTCCACTTAAAATGGTCCAATAAATAAAATGTAGAATTGAATTATCTGATAGCCATTCTAGTAAAGTATGTGAATCAAACAACTTCCACTTAAGGGAAATATGTTCCATTTGTGGCACTAACATCCACCCCTCTTAAACAATGACAGAAAACTTAAATATCTCTTCTAAGAATACATGATATTTCATTTACCATTTCTGACACAGCAGTGCTGTGAAACAGGAAAGTCTTTCATAGCTCAGGAAGGTGGCAAAAGGCTCCCTCATTCCTGAATGACTCAGAATTAAAAACTTCCATAATCATTTTAAAGCATCATTTGAAGGACAAATATTTTGATTTTTCTAGGGTTCTAATAGTATCAACTACAGTGATCCATTTTCCCAGTTCCTCACCTAGTGCTACAGGATTCCCTGACAGAATGGGGTGTAGAATGAGTATGGCTTCTTAGGAAGAGCATGTGATATGCCACATGAAGCCTTGCAGAGGCAGAATGAGCGAGAACATTTTGAACTGACCAGGAAAAGGTTCCACACACACTTTGATCATTTGATATGATAACCTATAAGACCAGACTGCATCAGCTTCACTTACAAGTTTTTACTTTTTCTCATAATTTATTTAACAATACATAGTTATGGGGAACCATATAATATTTTAATAAATGTGTACATTATATAATGTTTAACTCAGGACAAACATCTATTTTCTCAACAAGCCTCTTCTTTTTTTCTTCCTTTTGTTTTCTTTTGTGTGTGCAAGTGTGTATGTTTGTATGAGTAGTATATCTGTGTGTACACATATGTATGGAGAACAGAGATCAATATCACACGTTTTATTCAATCACACTTTACCTTACTCTTTGAAATAGGATGACTCACTGAACTCAAAGCTCATGGAATGGGCTAGACAAGCTAGTCTGCAAGGTTCTTCCTTCCTTAGCTCTGGAATTACAGACACTCGCTGTCACGTAGGTTCTGGGAACCAGAGCTGTTCTTGCTTAAAGGGCAAGCACTTTACCCACTGAGACATCACCCAGGCCCCATCATTTTATGATGCATCAAATGTTTGGAGATCTTTGAGCTTTTGCAACATACGATAAATCCATCATTGTTATCTATAGTCATCCTTTTGCACCCACTGGAACTTCTTACTCATAATGGTGACTCAGAACCCATTGGTCAAACTTTCTCCAAACTTCCCTCCCCTAAATCTCCCTAGCCTTTCTCTTAATGTCTTCTGTTGGTAGTAGTAAGTGCTCCTGTGAATTCTATTTGGCTTTGAGCATCCCTTTTTCTTGCACTACTGCTTTAGGATTTAAAGTTATGTCAACATACTCAAGGATATCTGAGCATTCTTGGATATTACTCATCCCAGGGACTTCAAGTGCTCTTGGGATGACTAGCAGGAGAGGTTTGGAGTACTCTGCCTATATAGAAAAATGAAGGACGTGATCTTCCTAGACTGAAATGTAACAAGATTGTGGGAGTTCAAGAAAGATTCTCAAAACTCCAAGCCCCGAATTTGTGTCTGTTTTAACCAAAGAATTAGAAATAAAACAAGACTGAGAAGAATAATTATTAAATTATCACATTTATTCAGAAGTCTGAAGGGGTAAGGGAAAGTCTACAGACCAAGGAAGGAGGGAATAGATGCACTCATGTGGCTCAAGAGCCCATGTGGGATGTGAGCATGGGCCTGAAACATGAAAAGGGATTTAGAGAGGAAAGACAAGAAAGTGCAGAGAGCTCCTGCCCATGTGGAGGGCAGGAGGATGTAGAGAGCCTATGTGGGAGTAGGGGAGGCTTACCAGGACAGGAACCTGGAAGTCTATGAGAGACAAACAGCTAACAAAAAGGACTTTCCCACCTGGTAAAAAAATCCACATATAATCTTATTGGGGCGGGCTTTACCCTCAGATTCAGGTGAGTCTGAAAGAGAGCTGATTAGCTTGGACTCAGGAGGGTAGCTCAGAGGGAGGCCAGCCATGAAGGCAAGTTTTGGGCCTGAGCTTAACCAACCACAATGTCAGAATCTGATTTTAAATTCTGGTAAAGGAGAAGGCCCTCCCAAGGAGGGGCTTAAATAACTCCTTTAGTCAAGAGATAAGGAGAGGCAAGATCCTTCTCTGATCTCTAGCAAAGTGAAGATTGCAAGGGCAGACTTAAGAACGTTCCTGCTTTCGACTCTCAGGACCCAGTCGACCTAAGCTACATCATAAAGCTACCTGACTCCCTCTCATAAAAAGTAGAGATTATCAATGGGCCATTTTTTTCTACTTCTCCATGTCTCCAACATTTTTCAAAGTTTTCACTGTACATCTGCATATGCTCCCAATAACCCAAAGTAAAATGCGTCTCCAGTACAAACCTCAAATTAAAACCCATAATCTTTGTGATATCTTATAGAAAGTGAATCATGCTGCTTTATTCATTTCTAGCTTGCTGTATGCTATAATCATAAATACTTACAAGACAGCTGGTAGAAACTGACTCCAAATGAGAATTTATACTTTACATTTTAGTAAAATAAGTTATTTTAAAATTGCTCCCACATTTTCTTGAACACCTAAGCAAGCTCTTGTTTGAATTTTCTTTGGAACGCCCCTCAGAAACAACACTAGCTGAACTATAAAATGTTTTAATGAATTCCACTTCTAAACAATTTCTAAATGCAGCATCTAACCATGTTCTTGAGTTTATAGACTTACAATAAAATGAAAAGCTTGGTTTTTATTTAGCTGCCATCTTTTCTTTTCATTTTGAAACATCAAAAAATAAATTATTGGCTGCTTTCTTGTTTTTACCTTGTTATGTCTTTGAACTCCCTAAATTTTATCTTATTATATGCTTACTCAAGCTCAACAGTACATACCAGCCCCTGGAGATTTCATTTTCCAAGTGTAGGTTTAGCATACTTTTGCATGAAACTAAAAGGTCTTAGAGGAAACTCTTAGAGAAAATACTAATATGTGACATCTTCTCACCCTTTGTATGTCTGAGGTTTATTATTGTTGCAGACAGCTTCAGGTTCGCTGAGATGAACTTCCAGACCAGGCACAGTTATGGAGGAAGGGATATTATTTATTGAAGCTTACAGATCCAGGGGACGTTCCATAACGTCAGGAGAAGCAGCCTGCTCTTCACAAGGCCAAGCAGAGAGAGAGAGAAACCAACCAGCCACCACAGCACACAGAGCAAAAACTACAGCCAAAAGGTCACACAGCACACTTCAGGAACTCTTGCTAGGCACATTTGCATATCTTTACAATGGAATCTCAAACCCACACCAGTACCACCTGAAGACTGGCCCCCAGTGACATTGCCTCTAGCAAGGTGATTGCAGATGCAAACTATAACTAGTAAAACACTGAATATATTGGGGGACATATATTCAAACTACCACAATTATGATATTCACTAGTATTGAATCTTTTATCACCTAGGCTAAAAAGAATTATAGCCATGTATTCATGTATTTTGGCCACTTAAATGGTTAAAAATTATTTTAACAATGTGTCCTTGTCCTAGAGGGAAAGAGGAAATGCTCTGAGGCAAATTAGGAATTAAAATCAAAGGTATATGGCTAGGGAGATGGCTCCATGGATAAAGCACATGCCCCATGACTGTGAATACCTGAGTTAAGATCTCCCATGGTAGGAAACTGCCCAGCACTCCTAAGGCAAGGAGGGAGAGAGACATAGACAATCAGCTGAAAGTTCAAGGTCAGGTAACATGGCAGACACGGTGGTGAACAGCCAGAGAGATCTTGCTTCAAACAAGGTGAAGGCAAGGACCAATAGGACAGAAGTTGTCCTCTGACAACTATATGAATGTCATGGCATGCACATACCCACACTTGCACACATGAACAAGCATATGCTCATGTCACTCTTAACACACACATACACACAAATCAAAAATATAGATAACACATCAGCTCAATTATTTAAACAAAAATATGGGCTGGAAAGATGGTTTAGCCATTCAATGTGGAATCTCTCTTTCAATGAGACTGGACTGATCACTTAACTCTTAATGAGAAGAAGCTAGCAAAAAGGCCATCTTCATTCCTGAGGTGAGTTGTAAAGAGATTTCTCCCTTAGGTCATTCATAATGGAGAAAGAAGCTGCTGCCTCACCAGGAAGCCCTGAGATAAAAGAGATCTGCCAACAACCAGGTGTGTGAACTAAAAAAGTAGACTGTTCAGACCTCCCCCAGAGACCCTCAGATGGACTCCCATCCCCAGATGGTGATTTAACAACTTAATGAGGCAACTGACTATAATGTTCTCAGCTAAGCTGGCTCAGGCTACTGACCCCAAGAAACTGGGAGGTCATAAATACTTGTTACTTAAACTGTTGCTTTATAGTAATGTGTCAGTCATGAATAACAACTCATCTTTCTACAGCATTTTGATCTCTCTATAACATTCCATTTTGAACCCACCCATACTGAGAGTTTTATCACAGAATCCTACTTCACAAACAACTCTCACCAAGAAGACAGGAAAGCAAAATGGAAGGCAATAAAGAAAGGGTAAAAGATGTTGGAAAGGAGGGGAAAAGATATGGCAAAGGCATTTCTGCCCATATTTCCCAGACCTAGAGAGAAACCCTGAACTTAAACCTATGAGATGGTGCAGGCATCTTACCTGCATCTGAGTTGTATCTGCCTTAGCGAGGTGTATAGTGAGCCTGGTGTCTACCCAGCTTCTATTTATTAGTTTCTGTTTTCTCATGCTTGCATTTTGAACTGGGTATAATATTGGCTGAATCAGTTTGAAAGTATGCCCATTTCCTTAGTCAACATTTATTTATTGAGTACTTTTCTTCTTAGTGAATCATTTGAATAATTTTATCTGTCACCCAGAAGTTCAATTGGAGATACACTCTTTTTCTAGACAAAAAATGTGTGTAACAACTGATGTAACCCAGCATGTATGGGTAGTTAAAGTGGGCATTATTATTTTTTTTTATTTGCTTTCAAACTGCAGAGTAGGCTGAACAATAGACAATAAACAACTCATTTTTGTATGGCTTTTGTGAGACTTGAAAAGAATTTTGACTTAATGGAAACTGATGCTTTGCAGGGAGCCCTGCAAAAGAAGCAATAGGAGACCCACATGGTAAGTGCCCCAAACACATCTTCACAAACGATACCGTCACATTTAACTTGAAAATTAGGTGGTAAAGGTCAGTTTGTAGTGTAGAATTAATAGGTGGTATCTCACTAAGACTCTTCACCTCCTGCCTTGAGAAAACTTTCAAGGTTTTTTCAGATAAAGAGAAGGACTCAAGGACCAGAGACACCTCAAATATGTAGATGACACTGCCATCTTTTACTTAAGCTAAAGACCTTGAAGCAGTGGTGAAAGCATATAACAGAAGAGCAAAGAATCTGGATCATTGCATAAAAGAAGCATATGCAAAATCACATGAGTACATACATTCAAGAGGGAGCTGGCTGCAAAAAAAAAAAAAAAAAAAAAAAATTAGGCATTGCAAAAGAGTGTTTGTTGAGGCCATATGGCGCACATTGTTACAACCCAGAAAGGTTCAGAAAGCAGAATAGACCCTTGTGAGTGTATCTGTGAAGCTGAAAATGAATAGTTTTCTACATTTAAAGAACTACCTGCTAGAAAGAAAGATATGATACCAGCACATGCCCAGTTTGGGAAACTGTAGCAAAAGCACACATATTTAACACTGGGACAGAAGGGAATTTGTGTGATAAAATAGAAAACACTTTGTGAATAGACAATAGAAAAACCTGTTAGTAACAGATCAAGGTCAATGTTTACTAGGAAGAAAAATCCCTCACTGTCCATGAAGATGTAATATATCAAAGGTATGGGGATGAGCCCTGCACAAGCCTGGAGTGAACAGCCCATCCAATCGGTCAAAGAGATTCCTCATGCCCCTTCATGAACTCAGATCTTTGTAAGTTTATGTGAATGAAAATCGTCAAAGCACATAGGACATGTAAACACTACGAATCCTCTCTATTTTGCAATAACCATGAATCATGAGTAGATGTCTTTGTTGCTACTCCTGAATTCAGAGGTATGACAATAAGAGGACCTAAGGGGAAGATTTCTCATTAACTTATGTGAGAAAAGTTTCTCAGTACCATAAAAAATACATGGGATTATCTGGGCACTTCAAAAGCAAATGGAAAATACATCATTTCTCTTGGAGTCAAGTGAATAAGAAAAGATTAAAATAATTCTCACAAAGCAAGGATCCTCTTCATAGCACATGAATCAATCAGTACTTCCTGTGTGCTTTCTTCCATGTGACAAGCATTATACCAGAGGTCATGGTGAATGAATCAATATTCCTAGACAGGCTTTTGGTTTAGTTGGAAAGCAAGGCAAATGACAACAGATTAAATAATTTCACAAAGAGACGCTAAAGAGGTATGCAGATGGCCACAGCAATGCATGATGAACATATCAAAACTAATCGGAAAGGGTCACGAAAGTGAATGCCTTCTAAGCTGAGACCTCGAGGATAAAGAAGAAATGCTGTAATGGTAAGTGGAGGATGCATGCACTCATGCATTAAAACATGCACAAACACACATACATCTATAGGAGAAAAAAATGAAGGAAAAGATTTTGATAGCATCTGATGAGGTAAAACAAGCACAGTAAGCCTTGGAGACTAGAATGAGTGAATGGGTGCTACAAGGTAAACCCAGAGGGTGGCAAGGTCAGATCATGCAGGACCCATAAGGCCAATAAAAACTCTATACTTTGCTCTGATGGCAACAGAAATCCATGAAAGATGGACAACTAAAACTTGAATTTAGGGATGGACAGATTGCTTGTGGTTAGGGTGCTTGCCTGCAAAGCCAAAGGACCAGGTTCCATCCTCCAGTACCCATATAAAGTCAGATGCACCATGTGGAACATGCATCTGGAGTTTGTTTGCAGTGGCTAGTTGTCCTGGTGCATCCATCCATCTCTCTCTCTCTCTCTCTCTCTCTCTCTCTCTCTCCATATATATATATATCTGCCTCTTTCTATCTCTCAAATTAAATATTTTTTAAAAACTGAATTTAGGCCAGGCATGGTGGCACACACCTTTAATCCCAGCACTTGGAAGGTAGAGGTAGGAGGATTGCCATGAGTTCAAGGCCACCCTGAGACTACAGAGTGAATTCCAGGTCAGCCTGGACCAGAGTGAGACCCTACCTTGAAAAACCAAAAAATAAATTAAAATTAAAATTAAAAAAAAAAAAAAACTGAATTTAGGGCCAGAGAATGGCTTAGCCTAAGAACACTGGTTCCAATCTCCAGGTCCCACCTTTAGCTAGATGCAAAGTGATGCAAGGCCGCAGTGCTGCACTTGCCCACAAGGGGGCACACACATCTGGAGTTCATTCATAGCGGCTGAGAGGCTCCTGGCGTGCCCATTCTCTCTTTGTCTCTCTGTCTCTCTGTCTCTCTCTTTCTCTCTCTCTCTCTCTCTCTCTCTCTCTCTCTCTCTCTGCCTCTACCTCTCTCTCTATCTCTCTCCAAAAAAAAAAAAAATTATTGACTAAGGTAAATGAATAGTGAGTAAACTTCTAGCAATTCCCAGACTTGATCTAAGATTCTGGATGGTGGGACCCATCTCTCACTCATCTCTGTGAAACATAGTGCTTGTTAAGGAGCAGAGTGGTGCCCTAGCTATCCCTAATGCAGCATTAAACGATATATCTCTTGAAGAGGAGAATGAGTGGAAGCTTCCAGAAATCGATGCCAGGAAAGGTCACTTACAGAAGAAATATGTAATACCTGTGAGATGTCACCTAGGAGGACATGCAAAGCAGGCTAAATAACTGCCCCCAAATCCTCAAAATCTTATGTTACATGTGAAAAGGGGCCTTGCATGTGTGGTTAAGTTAAAGGCCTTGAGACAGAGAGGTGATCTGAGATTCTCTTGGGTTGTCTGGAAAAGCCCAGAATGTAATCACAAAGGTCATCACAGGAGCCTGGCAGACAGGAGGATGGAGGCAATGTGATAACAGAAGCAGATGGAGAAAAGGCAATGTGATGTCATGTTGTGAGCCAACGGTACAGAAAGCTTGTAGAAACTGAAAAAAAAGTATGAAAACAGAAGGAGCCTCCAAAAGGAAACAGCCATGTCACATCTTGATTGTAGCCCTATGTTGCAATTACCTTATTGCTGGCACAAAGCGTGCCAGACCAAAAGAAACTGATGGTAGGCAAAAGTTGCTTATTTTGGCTTCCAGTCTTGAGGGGAAGCTCCCTGATTGCAGAGAAAAGATAGCATGAGCACAGAACCTAGACAACACCTCTGCCACAGCACATGGAAACAGCCACCAAAGAGCCGAGTTCTGGAAGTGGGAGCTGGCTATAACATTCCTAGGCCTACCCCCCAACAACACACCTCCTCTAGCAAGACTCTACCTCCATTATTCAAAACACATGAGTCTATTGTGGAACATCTGATTCAAAACATCACACCCTGTCAGACTCACTTCAAACTTCTGACCTACACAACTATCACAGGATAAATTTGTATTGCCCCGTGTGACTCAATTTTTGGCAATTACAACAAACTATTTGTTATATGTGACTCCAATAGACTGTATAGGAAAGCATAGTATGAGTAGAGTAATTTTATGTCCCATGTTTCCCAGTCTGGACTTAGCTTTATGTCTATTATCCTACCTTACATATATATATTTTTCACATTGTCTCCTGTACCCTTAAAGTATCCCAATGTGGATTGTCAGTCTGTACAGACAGTGCTAGGAATAGCAAGATGTCTGAGAAAAATGTATGTGGGGTAACCAAATCCAGGTTACATTAAAACACAGCTCACGAAACAGCCATAGCAATACCTGTAAGAAACCTTGAAAAATTACACATTGATACATTCCTTGAAAACATGTTCCTATGTATAGAAGATGTAGCAAGGACACAAACAGAAGAACCATGTTGTAAGTTGTCCGGTGAAGTCCATGGAATGGTGAATGGAGGCACAATCAGAAACATCCAATACCTGTTGGGTAACTATTAACATAGAAAACCTGGCCAGGGTATTAAGATACCTTGAATGTGAAGCTGCCATGTTGTTTGGAGTTCTAAGATATAGTTTGAGGACTCCAAGGAGGGAAAATACCTTTGGATTAAGCTATGCTAAATAGACTCTGAGCATCTTATATCCCACCAAGCTTCATACCTTCCCTCTTTATCCATGTGCAAGAATTATCACAGAAGTCTGATTGGCCTATGATCCTGAGTCATGTCACTTTCATGTGAACATTCATCTCTTAAAAACCACCAGTCATGTCTAACTTTCCCACATTTAAGGTCCCCCAACTCTTTTTTGTTTGGTTTGGTTTGTGCTTTTTTTTTTTTTTTTTTTCCAGTGAGACAAGATCTCATGTATCCTAGGCTGGCCTCAAACTTGCTATGTAGCCAAGGGGGACCATGTACTTCTGATCCTCTTGCTTCTACTTCCACCGTGCTGGGATTATGGCCATGTATGCCACACACCTGCTTTTTTCAGTGCTGGGGATCAAATTAAGAGCTTCATGCATGCTAGGCTGTTAGGCAGGCACTCTACCAACTGACCTATATTCCCATAGGTCATGCAGGTTTGTTTCTTCATTTGTTTGTTGCTGCTGTTTTAGAAACATGTTCTCACTCAATATCACAACGAAGCCCAGACTGGCCTCAAACTCTGGCCACCTGATACTCCTCTCCTAGTCTCTCAAGTGCTAGGATTATAGGAATGCGCCACCATCCCAGGCTCCATGTCCTTTTCTATTTTCATCCACTGTCCATCTTGGCCAACCTCACATCTAATCTAGCAGATCTTTTTCATCATCCTCTGCACACCACCAGCCCATTCCCTCTTTGCATCATTGCCTGCCCTTGTCTATGCCAAGAATACTGTCTCTCCCTTTCTTTAACCCCACTTGTCCTTCAAGGCTAGGCTCACTGATCCTTCTACAATCCCTATCACTCCACAAACCTCTTGCTTCCTCTATCTGTGGCATCACTACCCAAGTATAAAGTCATCTGCTGTTATCACTCCAATGTGACAAACACCTCACTTGCCACTGGAACATAGTTAGCAAATTTAAAAAGAGACATAATCCCTGCCATCAGAACAAACAGAAACCAAGAAGCAAGTATATAAATAATCACATATCAAGATAAATGCTGAGGAAATGAGGTGATGGTACTAGAGAATATTTCAAGAATATTTACTTAAAAGAAAAATTACTGACAAGGTGAGAGTTAAACCTTCCAGTCATGTAAAATCCATAGGAACAGTATTCATCATTAACAGATAGCTCCAGTATCATCTGAAATTTCAAATTCTCCCACTCTACGAAGTTATAACCCTGAGCATTGAAACCCACTCTGACACCAGTCATTTTTACCAAGCATCCACTAACACCTGGGTTCACATCTGGCACCCACACCTCCCTTTCTCCTCATAGCACAGCATCTCAAAAATAAAAGCAAATGACAAAACCATCTCAATAATCTCTTGTCAATTATCTTTTATTTCCTATATTAGTTATGTACATACTCAGTGTGTAAACAGCACATGTTGGCACCATCCTTAGCCTCCTCCCTGTCCTACCCCCTCCAAAGGAACCCTCCTCATTGGGGATGCCAGTTATCCCCATGGGGATTGTGGATTGTGCATTGTGAGGATAGCGATCACTTATGGGAAAGAGGCAATGTCTCTGTGCTTAATGTCCCAACTTGTGGCTCTAACAATCTTTCCTCCCCCTCCTCCACAAAATTCCCTGAGCCATGTTGGGTTTGTTTTACGCCTACTTCAGTGATGAGGTCTTGGGAGCCTCTGTGAATGGACAGACCTGGCTGAAATCTGAAAGAGAGTCAGTCCCCAGACAGTTAGCTTGTCTAGTGCTGGAAAGTACTACATGAGCTACGGGGGAAATAATGGCCAATATCTGTCCAAGCAACTTGTGGTCTAAGCTACTCAACAGCCAACAACCTGACGTGATGCTCACCCAAGTGCAATAGTGACACACAGCCATGGTAGGTAACCAACTGCTCTTGAATTGGCTAATGGATCTGCTCAGTGGAATTTTACCCATAGCTGAAACTCGGAAACAAGTCAGAATCATATTCAAAAAATGAGTTTTCCCTCCAATATCAAGTTCCCACAAATCTGGAGCTACAAGAGGGCCTACACCTATTAAATTATCTCTAAAATAATAATGGCTATCCCATTTGTCTGGAGCTGACTTCACTCTCTGTTGGAGAATTTGCTTCTCTTTTTCAAACGGGTACAGAACCTGAGGAGAGAATCAGCCCATTGTACTTCATCAGTGCCCCAGCTGAAACCATAGAGTAACTGGGGAGATGAGCTAGAATGCTGCTTTCATGGTGAACCTGGTATCAGCACAAGGGTGAAGGAGATAGACACAAAAAACATTCTTGTCTCTTTTTTTTTAAAGACTTTTATTTGTTTGTTTGTTTGTTTATTTATCTGAGAGACAGAGAAAGAGGCAGGTGGAGAGAGCGGGAGGGAGAGAGACAAAGAACAAGTGCTTCAGGGCCTCTAGCCATTGCAAACAAACTCCAGACGCATGTACCACCTTGTGCATCTGGCTTACTTGGGTCCTGGAGAATCGAACCTGGGTCCTTTGGCTTTGCAAGCAAGCGCCTTAACCACTAAGCCATCTCTCCAGCCCTCTTGTCTCTTTTTTAAATTCCCTAATAATAATACTATTAATAATAATAATAATAAATAATAAATAATAATAATAAAACTATTTTCTGGGGCTGTAGATATAGTTCAATGGTTAATGCACTTGCCTGCAAAGCCAAAAGACTCATGTTTGATTTCCCAGGACCCACATAAAGCCAGATACACAAGGTTGCACATGTGTCTGGAGTTTGTTGGTAATGGCTAGGGGCCCAGGCATGCCCATTCTCTCTCTCCCTCTTTCTGTCTCTCTCTTTCCCTCTTTTTTTCTCTCTTTCTCCTCTCTTTGAGATAAATAAAAATAAAATATAAAAAATCTATTTTCTGATTGCATGAAAAATATATATGGTAACTTTGAAACAGAAACAGCCAATTAAACTGCAAGGAAGGCAAAAAAAAAAAAAAAAAAAAAAAACCCACCTACCTCCCTGAGACTACTAGCATTAACATTTAGACAACATTTTTCCAGACTTCAACACAGATAACCTGAGCCCACTGACTCTAGTATTTTTGCCTACATAGCATCATATTCCATTCTTGTCACATTTTGAAATACAATTTATTGTTTTCTTTCTCATCCCACCCCTTTTAAATGGAAGCCACCTGGTCTGCAAAGACCATGTGTACAGTACACAGGTGTTCTAAATTGCTGTTACCTCCAGGTGACAATGTATATCAGAGTTTTTACAAGTAAACTCATTGTTTACAATGGCTGCAAGATGCCTTGTTATAAGAACACAGTCCAAACTGCTCAATGCCCTTCTGTTGATAGGCATTCATTTGCTCCAGCTTTTGAGGAGTTCAGTTGTGTCTTGCTGCCTCCAGCACTAAGACAATCTACTTGTCTTTGCACATACATCCCTATATGCTGGGTCCCTTATTAATGCTGACTGAGAGATATCACAAAACTTTCCTCAAATATCCACAACTTAATGAGATCAGCGCCGACGCCCTGATTCTGGGTGCTCACTTTCGAAGGGGTTTAAATAACAGTCATAAAAATGCTACATTCCAGGCACCATTCTAAACTCTCCACAGATATTAGTTCATGTAACAGAAACTCAGCAGAGCTAAAGAAGTTCTGCAAGGACACACAGTTTTTAAATGAAGAAGCAGGGATTTAAACCCAGACTCGCTGGCTTCATAGTGCTTGTTCTTAATCTTGTGCTGTTTGGCTTTAATTTTTTTGCCAGTGTATAAAAGGATAAAAAGTGATTTATTCTGTTCCCTTAATTCCACTTTTTTCTCTAAATACTGAAGTGGTAGGGCATCTTCTCAGACATGCATTTCTCATGTAGATTTGTTCGTTATAGAATCATTTATTCAGGTTTGTATCAGCAATCAAAACAAGCTGCTTTTATCAGAAAGTTTGTGTAAAAGAAATGTTACAAAAACTTAATTTTCTTTCAGATAAAAAGTGAGGGATGAGCAGTCCTGCCCTGGTGAAGGAGGTCTGGGATCATTAGGATGGGCTTCTGGAACTTTTCCCTGCTCCCTCGTGTCCATGTTCAAAGGGGCTACAGAGCTCAATTTAGCCAGAGATGAAAGAATTAAAGTGCACAGGGAGGGTGGGAAGATGAGAGAGAAAGAGAGAGAGAGAGAGAGAGGGAGGGAGATCACCTAAATGTTCAAAGGGGTTACAGAGCTCACCTGAGCTAGAGAAGAAAGAATGTAAAGTGGATAGGGAAGGACAGAGGGGGTGCTTTTTCAGAAACCCACATAGCATCCTGTGTATATATACCTCCTGGGCTAACACTCTAGCTGTGAGAAAATGGAGCTCCTAACTAAATTCAGGATGCCCTAAGTAAATTAGTACTCTGGTTCTAAGAAAGGGAGAAAGGACTTGGGGTAGACCAGCTTGCCATTAAAATCTTGTTCTTCATTCATTTCTTTCCATTGCATTGTCTTCTTGTTAAGAATTTGTAAGATCACTTTTTCTAGGAGACTATTTATCCTTTGTTTGCCACGTGTTTTGCATTCACTTCTCTCATAACTTTTGCACTTAAGAAATAATCAGTGCTCTCTTCTGTGTGCCCTGTGCTGCACTATTCTGGTCACTAAGGATATAGCAGGAAACAAAACCAAAAACTAAACTGCATGATGTGTTGCCAATGATTCTAGTAAGGAAAATGAAAACAAGAAAGGAGGATAGTGGCATGTTGCTTGTAAAAGAACCTGAAGAAATAAGGGAGTATTTACCCAATCAAAGTATCTCATGGAGAGATTTCTGAAAAGAGGGCATTGGAGGAGAGTGATCAGAGCAATAACAAATATATTCCAACAGACAAAAAAAAGGAATATTCTGTTGAGGGTTCTATAACCTCTTCAAAGAAATGTTATTTTTACATTTATTAATGTGGATGACTTTGTTAAGAACATACCGTAGAATAGGAATAGATGACTTATAAGAAGTTTCCTGAGATAATGAATAAACTAGTATGACTCATATAAAGATCTGGGTTCTTATTTGAATAAATTGACTATATGTCTTAACACTGGTAGTGGAAAGGCAGGTTTGCTACTTTTGAGTAATGAAATAATTTTACTTTCTGAAATAATGATTGTCCTTTCAAACTTTTTGGTTAGCTACCTCCAGTTGTATGTCATCATGACATATTTGTAAAAATATTTAACATTTAGGCTTGAGGGACTTAATTTTCTTTGTAAGTATACCTTCCCATGCCATAATTTTTAATTTAAAGTTGCAATAATTTTGAATTTAAAATAAAGTTCCAATTGAAAAACTTGAGTACTGTTATAGGTCACTCAATCCCTAACATGGCTCTCTATTTGACCCAGGGCTGTTGAGGAGTGGTGGAAGCTAACTTCAGATTTCAACTAAAGACTGTGAACAATACTGAGGCAAAGAATACTAATGAAGAAATGGAGACTCTGGTCAAGCAAAACTACATAGGATAGCCTAGATTAAGAGCATTAAGAAGCAACTATTCTCTATCATAATGAATGTGAAAATTAGGAGTAAAGGAAGAACAAAAGATGGACAGACATTCTTTTTCACAACCTCATGGCTTTGAGAGCAGTGTTAGGGATGAGGAAATATGTTCTATGTCACTGTGCACAATGTAACATGGGGAATAATTCAGATGGCTGAAGACCTGTTAGGCATACATTGTTAATGAGTTACACACAAATTTGGTGAAGTACTTGGGTCCACAATCATGTCATGTCACTGATTTCTTGGGTCTGAGATGACCTTATAGAAGAAATGAGCTTAGGCAAGGAAGACTCCACAGAGAAGAAGACCATGAAAACAGAGAGTGGCAATATGCAAAGATGAGGTTATAAGTTTATGATCATATTTGGGATGATTTACATGTGTTTTACTAAAAAAATAAGAAAAGGAAAGAAAAGAAACTATATAAAGTGTTTTGCTGTATCCATTACTTTTCTAACACCAGAACAAAATATCTTACTAGGAGAAACTTTTTTCCAGGAGCAAAGAAATAGTTTATTTTGGCTTTCTAGTGAGTCGAGGCCAGAACAGCAAGTCAACTATGGCAAGAGCAGAAAACCAGTGTTACATCATCACAACAGCAGGGAGGAAGTAGAGCCAAATCCCACCCCTAGTGACATGGTTCCTCCAGAAAGGCTCTACTTCCTAAATCTCCCACAATGTTCCCAAATAGCAACACTTTTCTGGGACCAAGCGTTCAAACGCCGGATCTAGGAGGGTTGTTACATTCAAAACACCACATACACAAGTTTATTACTCATAACCATAAAAACCAAGGGCATGGGCCTATGAAAGTGATAGAGTGCTTGCTTTGTACATGTAAAGCATTGGGTTTAATCCTCAGCAATGCAAAAACAAACACAAAAAGAAAACAAACAGAAGATCTGAGGGGAAACTGTATTACCATGGAGATATGCATTTTGGGATCTCATAGTCAAGAATAAGGCCTGGCACAAATTGCCACTCCACTAGAAGTGTTTCAGGTAGAGAGATGCATGGTGACTGGAAGAGGCAAGTAAACTATCATCTGTGTACCACCTGTCATATGACAAGAACTGTGCAGGGCCCTTTCACCTACATGATCCAATCTCATCATTCCACTCTAAAACTTATATCCGATCTCATTTTCACAGATGAAGCAACTGAGGAATGGAAATGATAGACCCAAGGCCAAGAGCCATAAATTTGGAAAACAAGGATTTGAGTGGAGAACTGTCTAGCCTTTTGGGTTTGGTTTGGTTTGGGTTACATTAAAACTTTAACTGTATCTTCAAATTATAATGAAAACAGTTCACAGTGGGAGGGATTAAAACCTGCAGAGTAGATGGAGCATGCTTTCTGCTCTGAAGCATGACCAGGGCTGAGTGGACCCCTTACCCCCTGTTCTTCTTTAACTTCCTAGCATCTATTAGGATGGCCTGCCTCTTCTCCGTGGGCTTGTGACCACCATTGGCCTTCATGTGTTTATTTGCTTCGAGTAGTCCTTGTCTTGTGGTCTCTGACCCAACCCATGTGAAAATATTACAGAGTCTTTTGGGCATCTTCTTTAGGGTGGTCAGCCAGCAGGGCCAACTGTATCATGTGTTATTTATCAAAGCAAAATTATATGGCTAGCAAAAAACAGCACACAAATTATAGAGACATGCTTATATCTTTAGGCCATACCCACAGTGCACTGTTTTCTTTCTAAAAAACAGGTATTTATTTATATCATACTGTGCTGTGAAATAAAAAGGAATCTGGAATTTATAAGCTAATTGGCTGGAAATAATTATAGACAATGAAGTAATAATGTCTATGTGTTTATGTTTCTCCATATGTAACCTGACCTACATGTTTAAAAATGTAAACTTATTTTAGCATTTATTTGTAATTATACCATTATTTATATTACTGTCAAGTGAATTTTAGTATAGTATACTTTTATCTTTGGTAAGATAATTGACAAATAAATTATTACAAGAAGACAAAAGGCACACACTGTATATGTGTTGTTTCTCGATTGCTTCTCTCTGGCATTAAAATGCTGGTATTTTTAAAGTATCATTATAGTACATTTGCTGCCATTACACATTAATCTTTCATGATCAACTACATAGATCTGTCAGCTGATGGGAGATTTGGTAAATCCAGTCATACCCATTTCCTTATCATAATTGGCCCACAACAAAGACTGATAAAAGATTCTTAAGCAAATACCATTTCCAAGAATGTCAATGTTTTTTAAAACAATATTATTTATTTATTTATTTATTTATTTATTTATTTATTTATTTATTTATTTGAGATAGAGGAAAATAGGTAGAGAGAGAGGGAGAGAGAGAGAATGGGCAAACCAGGGCCTCCAGCCATTGCAAATAAACTCCAGACACATGTGCCACCATGTTCACCTGGCTTACATAGGTTCTGGGGAATCCAACCTGGGTCCTTAGGGTTCACAGGCCAGCACCTTAACCTCTAAGCAATCTCTCCAGCCCCTTTTTAAAAACATATTTTATTCAATGTTTATTACTACTGAACAATCCAGTATAAGGAATGGGAACAAATGTATGAAACTTTTGTGCAGATTCTAATCACTGAGAATGGGTCTATACAACAAAGATTATTTTATCACATTGTTATGAAAACCTCCCTAGTAAATGAATGCCTTGAAGGATCATTGCAAGGGACAGAATGTTCTCTCCTCACCTTTTCTCAAATCTCCTATTAGAGTTCAGCTTTTAACAGTCATACAACTCTGTGCTTCTAAGTTCACTCCCTCCAAGTTCAGCTATTTTCATGCCATATGCTCTATATTCACACTACAGAAATGAATCTGATAAACTTCCTGTCTTCAAGGAGTTAACAACATGGTGAAAAACAATGGCAACAGACTACTTTGAGGCAGTGTGTTGTATGATGGGGAGTTATGCAGAGTTTGTGTTGCTGTGTCCTTTTTAAATATCCTGTTATCCATGTGCTGGTTCTCATGGATTAGGGGAATGGACAGAAATGGATCAGGGTTTGACCACATTGGCCTGATCCTGAGAGATGATATAGCACCATCCTTTGTTGTCTTAACCAAGCCAACTCAAGAGGATTTCACAAGGGCAGAGATGACTCAACCTGGGAGTGCATGTAATAGAAGGCCACACTGAGCAATCCGACCATGATAAATAAAATATTTATATGTTCTATTTGTGTCAAGAGTTGAAGAAGGTAAAATATTGGCTTAGAAGTTGTGTTTAAAATAAAATAAATTCCAATAACTATACACATTTAGAAATTTCTTCAAAATATAATAATGATATGCCTCATTTTAACCTTCAACTATCATCCAATGGTAACCATAACATTAAGTAGATACTTGAGAAACAAATGGAATATCTATACAATGGTTTCTCAAGAAATAGCTCTGTGAGAAACCCATAGTTTGGGTCATAAGATATATGTGAGATATCTCAAAACTCTACAGGAGACCTTCTGGTAGCCAGAGCTTTCACTCTGAATCATTCTTACCCATTTAAATCCCATCATTTTTTTTTTATAAAGTAGCTCTTTCCAGTGCAATCTTGGCTTGAACACAAAGAAGCGTGCTTTGAGAAATATTTTTTGTGACTATCTCTTTCCACAGGCTGTAACTTTTTTTTTTTTTACCTCAGTGCTTGACATGATAAAATATGCACATATTACCAAACACTCAGGTCTTACTCAGGCATAGTTAAAATAAGTTAGGAAGTTACTTGTATGAAGTTAAAATGCAATCTACAAACTCAAAGGGAGGATCAAAAGCAGACAACACAGATTTATAAATTTTTAACACCATTTAGCTTCTTAGAAGTGGTTGACCTAAACCTTCATCGACATCTTACAAAAGTGTGTTTATTTTCAATTACCTGTTCAGTAAAATATTTCAGTGACTTTATATTTTTCCATAATGTGTGCATTAGGAGAGGTATGGGTAATATTAATTCCAGTAACACCCAAATAAAAACTATGTTCTTGATCCTTCAAGAATTTCATAAAGTATGGTTCAATCACAGACACAAAAAAAGTTCTATGACCTGCCCTGAATCGGTTGTTTTAAAATAACTTAACAATAATGTATGATTTCTATTCTTATTTTGTTGAAACCACTGGCATTTGCCCAATCCGTAAACAAAAACAGCATTCTAGAAACCACCAGACATCAAGCATGCAATTTTCTTCCCTAATACTTTGAAAGAAAGGCTGCATTTGCGCACTTACTGTAACCATTGTGCTGCATTTGTATGCTGCCACCATCTAGTTAAATTCATTTTTAATGAATCCCATCATGAAGTACTATATATTTTTGTTGCTAAATTTATTAACATATACTTATGGGCATATAGTTATGCTGTGTTTCTTGTGGTGTTGTGTTTGAACTAATTTTTGCTAATTTTCTTTTGTTTTTTCAAAGAATATTTTTGTCTTCCTAAAACCTCAAGAATTACTTCTGATGTGGTTACCCAGAAAGAATCTAAAAGTTTCCATACTTTTAGGCATATATACCTAATATATATTATCCAGCAGCTTTCAAAATTTTCTCCATTTGATTCAATCTGCAGGTATTCGAAATAAAGGCCAGCAGGTACAAGAAATTATTATGTCAATGGATTTGACACATAGACTCAAGATTTCTATCCATGTTTTTAGTGAGGCCGAGAACACAAAAATGAAAGCAACAGCATGAGATGCTAAAGTGAGTATAAGCTATGATGTGAACAGACTTAACTTGAATCAGGTTTAGGCCTTTGTATGTGCATGTGTGTAGTGTGCATGCATGTTTATGTGTATGTGGGAGAAAATGCATGTGTGTACCCAGAAGACAATCTCAGAAATGTTGTCCATATCTTTTTGAGACAGGGTCTCTCATTGGCCTGGAGCTTACTAATTGGGCTAGACTGGGTAACCAGAGACCTCCTGGATCAATCTTCCTAGAGCTAGGAGTAAAGAAGCACGAAGCTATGTCTATCATATATGAGGGGACTGGGGACTAAACTCAAGGCCTCATGCTTGCAAAGCAAGTTCTTTACCCACTAAGCTATTGTTTGTAAAAAGTTACTTAACCTCAGGCTGTGGAAATGACTTAGCAGTTAATGGTGTTTGCTTGCACAGCCTGATAGTCAGAGTTCAATTTCCCAGTAGGCACACAAAGCCAGACATATGAAGTGGCTCATATATCTTGAGTTCTTCTTCTACAGTAGCAAGAGGCCCTAGTGTGTCCATACTATCACAAATAAAAAAAATACTTTTTTTAAAAAGTCACTAGCCTCTCAAAATCTTTCTTTCATTATTAATATATTCTTTAAAAGTGCTTATACTTTGGGGGTGGAGAGATTGCTCAGTGGTTAAGGCACTTGCCTTCAAAGCCTAAGGACCTAGGTTCAATTCCCTAGTATCCATGTATTGCCAGATGCCCAAGGTAGCACATGCATCTGGAGTTAGTTTTCAGTGCCTAGAGGCCCTGATGTGCCATTCTCTGTCTGCAACTTCTCTCTCTCTCTCAGATAAATAATTAAATACAATATTAAAATAAACAAACACTAACAAGAGGTATAGACAGAGCTGAGTGTGGTGGTACACGCCTTTAATCTCAGCACTCAGGAGGCAAAGGTAGGAGGATCACCATGAGTTCGAGGCCACCCTGAGACTACATAGTTAATTCCAGGTCAGCCTGGGCCAAAGTGAGACCCTACCTCAAAAACCAAAAAAAAAAAAAAAGTACAGACAGAATTTTAATAAGTGCTTATACTTTAACATATAAGGTAAATTAATATTAAAAGAGTTAATATTTTTTACTTTATTTACATATCCATATGTAAATTTTATGTATTCACATCATATTATGCATATATATATATATATATATATATATATATATATACACACACACATACAAGACAAGCTATACTGACACACACAAAATTCTACAGAATTATGTGAATACCTGAGCTAGATAAGTGTAGAAAGAACTTATTTTCCTATTAAAGTTAGTTATACACATGCATCATTGCTAAATAGGAAATTGGAAATTCATTCAATGTCAAGAAAAGCCACTTAGCCACTGATGATTCACATTTTGCCTTGAGTAGTCTGGCAGGAAACTGGCATATCACTTGTTGGCAAATTTGAATGGTATTAAATTGAACAGGTAAAAAATAGGCTTGTAAATTAACCAAATTAAATTTGCGATACATATTTCCGAACAGCACAGAGCAAGGAATTCTGATGTAATTTACAGAAAGTGCAAAGATTCATAGCACAGTCATCCTTTCCAAAATCAAACCACTAGGGCATTCCAGAGCCCCTCACCGCCACCCTTCAGATAAGAGTTGTGGACTACATGGATCTCCATACACCACAGTCATTGGTCCTCACTCTGTCAGAAAGATGGTCTGGAAGGCAAAGTTCCATGTAATCTATCTAGTAAACTATGCATATTTCTGGTCACTTCTTTTATAAACACTCTATCTCCATTTCCAGTTCACGTTCACTGCCATCTTGATTCTGACTCACATCTCGACTTTGACTTCCAGTTTCTGTTTCCTGGATCCACATAATCCTTTATCTCTTGACGTTCTGATTCACCACTTTCAGCCTTCATTGATTATGGTTATAGTTGAATCTGTAATTCTGTTTTCTCTCCTCCACTCCCCATCCCCTTTTCTGTCTCTGGCAATGCAAAAATATCTGTGCAGTATTCCAGGTACATACCCACATTTTAGGGTAGCAAGCATCTATCCCAACATTCTAATCACTGAACAGAAGAAGGGAATCCCTGCTGCTCTTCTCAGAATAAACTCATGCTATTCTGTCTAAGGGAATATGAGTTGGTTCTCAAAGAGGAATTGCTTGTGCTGCCTGAACATTTTCAGAGGGATATTTTTTACTTTTGCATGTTCAACATAACAACCCAAATACAATTTTAGGGGAGGTAGGAAGAACCTGGAAGTGCATCTCTTAGATGATGACTTTTTTAGTTTTTCCACAAATCCCAGTAAAATCAAAATACAACTAATTTAGAACATAAAATTCACTCCAAAGGCATGACTAGATCCTTCAGCAAAATTAGACCTCCTGGGCACAATCCCAAGAGACAAGCTGATGTCCTGATGTTTCAAAAACAGTAACAAAGAGAACTGAGGTTTCCAACCACCAGTCTTTTTCCCATTTTTAAACACACAAGTCTTGACGTTCTGATTTTATCCATTGCAAACCCATTCTCAGCCTCCAGTCTGAATCTCACTAGAAGAAACCAGCTCTTTTAGACTGTACCTCTCTGTGTCTTGGATGAATGGTGATTTTACTTCCAAAGTATTTTCTGTTTTTACATGGTACTTCTCCAGTCTTTCAAAATGTATATAGCCGTGATGAGCCTTGGAATTCCATTTAAGTGGTTCATTACAACGTTCCTAAGTGAAGAACACAGGAGGCATGTCCTTTCCTACAAAAAGCCACCTGTCATGGAAATCAGAAATAGTATTACTCTTCCTTTTGCTTTCTTCTTAGGGAATGTGTCAAAAGTCCACCTTGTGTCCGTTGAACGTTGTAAACATTTCCTTGTCTCCTAACTGGAATTGTGTTTTCGCTCCCCTGCCCCATGTTGCCCTAAGTGCTAATTTATATCTGCTTCCTTCTCCCATCCAAATTCTATGATTTTATCATATTAGATAAGGCCATCTACTTCAACCACTTGTCTTTTCTTTATCCCTTATGGACCTGGTATTCAGCCAAATCTAGGCTAGCTCCCTGTAAGAGCCTCTATTCTTTCACATGATGAGCTTCAAAGGAAGAACATTTTCTCTGAGTAGAAAAAAAAAGAAAAACCTATCATGTTGGAGTCATGCTGTTATGGATCGCATGTAACACATTTTTATAACTTTTCTCTAAAACCTAGGAAACCAGAAGCAGTCTTCAGTCTTAGGTAGGAGGGGGTTGGAAAATACCTCACAAAAATTAATGGAAATGCAATGAAGAAATGAAGATAAACATGGGCTACAGTCCTGTCCCTTTGTGATTGTTTATACTGATTGTCAACTTGACAGGACCTAGAATCACCTGTGAAGGATTATGTAGACTAGGTGAGCCTCTGGGCATGCCTATCTTAATTAGGTTAATTAGTATGGGACAGTCAACCTTAACGATGGGCAGTACCACACCATGGGCTGGCATCCTGGAATGTATAAAAAGGAGAGAGCTGGCTGAGCAGCAGCAGTCATCCCTGTCTGTTTCCTTACTGTGCTGAATGTGAGCAGCTGCCTCAAGCTCCTGCTGCCATGCCTTCCCTGCCATGAAGGAATGAAACATGGAACTGAAAGCTGAAATAAAAATTTCCTCCCTTAAACTGATGTTTTTGGTCAGGTATTTTGTCCCAGCAAAGGCCTTTAACCACTGAGCTATCTCCCCAATGCTAATCTACTCTTCAAACAGAAAGAATGCTTATCTAGCATAGAAGCCTAGACTTCTTTCACACACCCAAATACCTACCAAGCCATGTGTTTTTCTGAACACAACTACAGTGTAGGCAAGAAGAAAAGAATGCCCTTAGGATGATAAAACCAAGCTCTACTTGAGAAATACAGTCTTACTGGAAAAGGTCTAAGCAATACATCTGGCAGGTGTCAGGCAACAAATGGTATATACAAGCAATGGGAAATACCATAATAAGACAGAGATGCTAAGATTATTATATATGATAATAAAACTTCTGATTATTTTCTTAAATAAACTGAAAGACATGGAACTCATGTTTGCTCCTTTTAAAAAAATCAGTCACATAAATATTAACTTAATACTGTATGCCTGTCCTGTACCATACAGAAGTATGATAAGAAGTTGCTCTTGCCAGGCGTGGTGGTGCACACCTTTAATCCCAGCACTTGGGAGGCAGAGGTAGGAGGATCACCGAGAGTTCAAGGCCACCCTGAGACTACATAGTTAATTCCAGGTCAGCCTGAGCTAGAGCAAGACCCTACCTTGCAAAACCAAAAAAAAAAAAAAAAAAAAAAAAAAAGAAGAAGAAGAAGTTGCTCTTAACCCCAGGTAGAGGCAACTCTGGCTTTAGTATCACTATTATTATGCTTCACAGGATGGAAATTTCATGGTTGTCCTTACATATCTCTAAAAATTTCTCCACAATTAAGGAAGACTCATGTGATAGAAACCTATATATTTATGGATAAGTTCCCAACATATACAACACTACCTATACAATTTACAAATATGATCAGGTATTATATTATTATCAGAAATAAGTATACATCTACAATGGTTGAGTCGCCATCCCTCTTCCTCAAAAAAGACCAGAATTTGTGAATGTCAGTTCCCAAACTAATGCATGTTTTTAACTGAACCTGATAAATAGATACTCCTTAATATTAAGTCATAAGATATGACAATGTATATGAGACAGTGTCCATTTGTATCTACTTATAAAAATATTGAATTTTTGGTTCAATAATATGAATGTCTTTCAGTTATGTTAAAGCAAATGGTTCCAAGATTCTGGCACTACTATCCCTGACCAATTCATGGTGTCAATTTCTATCTCCACTTCCTTTGTATATAGAAGGTGATTGGAGGGAGAGTAGTTGGAGAATGATGGATGGATGGTTAACTGTGATCAATTAAATATTTTATCCTTAAATTTTATTCTTTATATCTCCAAACTATTCACTGTTACCTAAAATATATCCTCTGGTATCTTTGAAGACCTTTGTTCATTTTCTTCAAGGAACTTTTAAGTTCAGTATTCTCTTCTTTTTCATTAATTTCTGAATTTGTTATTTCTTCTACTCTCTTCAATAACCTAAGACATCTGGGATTCCACAGCCCCTGGAAAAGAGGCCAGGGAGGCCCATTCTCACCTCCTCTTACCACAGAAGCCTTAACGTGAATGTTTCTCCCTAATGTGCACATTACTTTTTTGATCAGTGATTTTTAAATCCAAACAGCAAAACTTAAAACACTTCCTCCAGAAGTTGCCTCTACCACTGGCTCTGATTAATTTATGTTCCACTTCAAAGAATGCTTGATTCTGAAATAAAATACATAAAAACCGAATGCGCCATCCCAGGCCTCAATAGCAGGAAAATGAACTTACTTCTGTGAAGTTCAGTTTCTTTCTCTGTTAAACACTAGTGATGACAAATCACTTACGAGTTATTATAAAGATTAAAAATGATGTCTGTGAGTGATCTGAAAGGGGCCTGGTGCAGTAAATGATTATTATTTTCTCACACAGCTATGCAACTTTGTTGACTGTCAACATCGGGATATAACCATATTACTTGCTGAGAACTGCCTGAACACTTTTCAGAGTTTGCAGTGCATTTCACCAAGTTGATGATAGAGATGGCTGCATAATGAGTTAAAAGGAATATGAATTTGAGAAACCAGACATCTGAACCCTCGTACTCTAATATTTTGGATGTAAGCTCTTGGGAAAGTTATGGAATCTCTCAAAAACTCCAATTCTTTGTCTCTGTGATACACTGTGTTAAATATTAAATAAGTTAACTTATGAAAAACCCCAGTATAATCCTTGTCCTGAGCAAATGTTGAGTTTTTTTCCACTGCTTTTCCTACATTTCCTTAAGTGAAGGTCACTGTTCATGCAGTTTCAGGCACAGAAATAAACATGTTACCTCTTGTAGGTTTAATATTTACAGTCTTATTCCATACAGTCACAATGACTTTGAGGATTCTGAAATATGGAGAGTAGTCAAAGAGGGCCAGGAATGATAAAGGCCTATGACCAACTTCACTCCAAAGACTTTATAAGGAGAAGCCTTTTACAGAATTTTTCTACATAAAATAAAAATTTTTCATGCTTTAAAATTTAGTCAAATGTACAGAAGTCTTTGGAAATAGCCAATGTTAAAAACACTAAAAATCCTGACCCTCCCCAACCCAAATAATTCCTAATCTTTTCCCCTCTCTCTCACTCACTCTCTCTCCTCTCTCCCTCAGCATTCTAAAATCTCTAAAAAATATAATTGCATCAATACTTATTAAAGGTTAGAAAATCCAATATATTCAATTGCTTAAAGAAAATATCCAAGGAGACACACAGACGATAAAGGATACAAACACAAGATAAAGTGGTGGTACGTATCTCAGAAGCTTTAAAACACAAAAGCTTAGAAATCATTAAAAGCCAGGGTAAAGATGAGGGGGTGAAGACCAGAGGCACCTCAGGAGCCATACTCAGTGAAGCTAATGGGTCACTAATAGGATTTCAGGTCACTGGCAGGTTCTGGAAAAAAAAAATGACACAGAGAGACAGTTGACTGTTGTGGTATCCATGTGAAGCTGTACTGCAGTGTGGAGAAGTAAGGGAACCATAACAATATGAATGATGACAGGTTTGAAGCACTGTCTTATAAACTAAGTTTTGGAAGCCAGACATGATGGTACATACATGTAATTCCAATGCTCGGGAAGTAGAGGCAGGAAGATTTAAGTTCCAAGCCAGCTTGAACTACATATGGAAACCCTGTCTCCAAAAGTAAAAAAGAAAGGAAGAGAGAGGAGGAAAGAATGAAGAAGGGAGGGAGGGAAGGAAGAAGGTTGGTTTGGGGGCTAGCTGTACATAAGCAGTTCGTTTGTTTCAGAAGTTTGGAATAGACTGTGGTTTAAGAAACTGTTCAGATACCCAGGCAGTAATATCCACAAAAAGAGTTAAGTAAACATGACACAGGATAGCAAAAACATAAATTTAGGATTATTCACTTTAGTAGCATTTAATCCTGAGAGGCGATGGTATAAACCCAGAAGGTGACTGCAGACAGAGAAGAGAGGTTTGGGCCAGAGCCCCTCAGGACTCAAAAAACATGAGACAGATCTCACCCAAGGAGTATATAAGGAACTGCCTGAGGGTTAGGAATACAACTACAGTGTAGATCCCAGAAGCCACCTGAAAGAAACAGTTAAGGAGGAAGATGGGGGCTGTAGAGTTGGCTTAGCTATTAAGTCATTTGCCTACAAAGCCAAAGGACCCCGGTTGGATTCCCCACCAAGACCCACATAAGCCAGATGCTCAGGGTGGCGCATGCATCTGGAGTTCTTTTGCAGTGGCTGGAAGCCCTGCACACCCATTTCTCTCTCTCTCCCTCTCTCAAGTAAATAAATAAAAATAATTTATTTTTTTTAAAAGGAAGAAGATGGAGTGTCCTGTGAGGGGAGTGCTACTTCTGTCAGTCAAGATGAGGGCTAAAGACTGAACAGATGTTTAGCAACATGGAAGCCGCTGCTGATTTCATGAGAGTATCAGAGGAGAGCAGTGGGAAGGGAGAGGAGAGATGAAAGTTGAGGGTGTCAGGCAAAGACAACTTAGGAGAAACTGCTCTGAAAGGTACCAATAAATGGGAGACTGAAGGCTGCAGAGGAGGGGTGAAAAGGGGGTAGGAAAATGTGACAGTGAGAAGACAAGTTGGATGATAAGGAGAGGAGTAAGCAACAGCTGAAGTGGTATGCAGGCCAGTGTCAGGAAGACTGGAGCACTCTTGGACCCTAGGACCTCGGGGGAAGGGCTAGTCTCAGAGGAGTGAGGAGTGGTCCATCAAGAGCAGGCAAGCAGTGGTGCCGCCGCCTCGGAGGCAAGACTCTGAAAGCAGAGAGAGTCACTTCAGGACAAGAGCTAGTGGATGCTATGGTCTCTCTCAGAACCAATAGGCAAGACCACAGCATCTACACCAGCGGCTGATATGAGCCTAGAAGAGTAACCCTGCGAAGTGACCATGTCTCACTACAAAAGAGTACTTAAAACTGCCACCCAAGTAGATTCTGGTGGAGATGGGGAGAAAGAATAGAAGAGAAAGGAGTGGGAATAAAATGTAAAAGGCCACACACAATCTTAAATTCAATATTTCACTCCCATTAAAGATAAGCTGTTTATAAGCTTCAGTGTGAGGCACATAATTCTATGTAAAAACTCTGTGGTTCCTCTTCCCAAATGTGCGTCATAATTATTATAACCTTCTGCTCTCTGGGAGTCCTAGAGGCACAGAGAAAGCACAACTCGAGATACAGTAATAAAAATTGGGTTATTATAAAATGCACCCTGTGCTCCAGAAGAAAGGAATAGGAAAAGAGGCTTGAAAAGTGTGAATTCACGCAACTACAATTGCAGTTTTGAAAATTTCTATTAATATCCTCAAACATCCAGATGCCTGCTTTAATACCTCAGGTTGTTTTTTACTCGATTATGGCTATATGTGCTTTAAAAATGAACTACGAATTCTTATTAAACTAAATGCTTGATAAAATAATGAATATTAAATACATTTCAAAGCCACAGTGAGGGGCTTTCCACAATTCTCTTTGTAGCAGCTGAGGAGTGCCCCCTAGAGGCTGTCGTGTGCAACACAAGCAGATGTCTAGCAAAGAACAGAGAAGTGTATGAGGATTTTTCAATGAGGCATCATCAAAAGAAGGTAAGATACCTTTGCTGAGAAAATGTGGCATTAGAGCCTAAGAAACATGCAAACAGAACGAATTCCTATTCCTAAGATTTTAGAACAGAAGGAAATGGAAAACTTTTGCATGCATTTTCCCCTTTATTTGAGCACCAGCACTCACTACCAACAACTAGTGAAAATGTAACATTACTAAATCTGTTTTCATTGTTTCTTTACTTTACATCAATGTTTGAATATGCATGAAAATAATAGTGAAAATACATTGATCCGTTATGTGGGGAAAAGTTGTATGTAGTATCAGAAATGATTTGTAACTCATGTTTGTAACATAGAAAGAAAATGTAACATATTCTTTGAAATGAAGTTAGATTGAGTCCTAGCTTGGGATTTTATACACAAATTACTGGCTTACATAAATCTTATAGTTTAAAACGTTAATTATTTTAAGAATAAAACCCACAAGAAGGCATGAAAAACATTTTAATATAATATATAAATGCATACATATAAGTATGCCAAAATATATTATTATACTAATAGCCTATTTTTTAAAACTGAATAAAATATAAAACAATATAGTGGAGGTAGAAATTTCATACCCTATTATCTAACCCAAACTTTTAAACTCCACATCATAAATTACACTTTAATTTTCCATTTGTAATAGGAAAAGAGGAGCAAATTGCATACCAAATCCTTCAATAATTGTATTAAAGTTTGAGATGAATGTACATATAAGTTAAATGTGCTAGTATATTTGGTGTCTGTAACTATTAAATTAAAACCAGAATTGCATAAATGCTCAGCAATGGACAAAATAGCATTTATCTAAATTAACAGACTTTTACGTGATCTTTGAATAAATGTACATCATTGGAAACTGCATTTAACATCAAATGTTCATTTAGAGTTAATTTCACATACATTCACGAAATATACATAAAAGTATGTGATTAAACTGATCAAATATACTTACAAGTCTTTTTAAAAACAATGCTTTTTACACAGAGAAACAGACCTAGGGTCATGGTTTGGTAATTTGTTTTTCTCAGAGTACTTACTAAGGTAATATACATGCATCCTAATTTTTAACTGTGTGACAATATTTGAAATAAATATTTTCCAGTAGGAAATGAATGCTAGTGTACTTACAAATAACTGCTTCATATGTTAATCTTCCTAAGTATTTTGGTAATTGACCTAAGAGTCATCTCTGTGTTTTGTTTCCACCTTCTAATAATGTATGTGTAATACACTTGTATGACACAACATATCACTTGTAGAAATAGCTGCTTTGAAAGAAATTAGTGTACAGGCCCCACAAATGTACATTCATCTCTAAATAGCCTTTGGATTAACTCACCTTCTAGAATCCTAGCAAAAATTTAGTTTTAAAAAAAAATGTATGAAATAAAATATTTCAACATTAAAATGATTCATCAAATTTTAATTCAAAAACAGCAAAGGGAGGCAGAAATCAAAAGAAACAAAGAGAGATGCAAAATAAATGAATTAACATTTAGAAAATAAATGTAAGATTAACAATTTCTCAAAAATATTCTTGGTTCAGAAAGAAATTTTACTAACTCTAGATAATAAATATGAATAAAAATAAAATGTGTCTAAGCCCTAAATATTATATGAACTTATTTACATAGTCCTGACTTATAGAAATGTACCAATGTACAATTCAAACAACTTTGGGTAAACTTTTAATCAAATTGAAAACAAAATTTTAGTTTGCATGTATTCCAAAAGTGTTTAGAAAATATCATAAGTTCAGTCACTTCCTTGTACCCTAGAAAATGCTGACATTTTTCACAAAGGCGATTTCTTTCATACTATTCCTCCCATAAAAAAAAAAAAATGCTACCTTTTTTGGCTAATACAAAGAAACCACAATTAACAGTGAAACCATAAATACTTTCTGTGTTAACCACAAATGGCCTTTCCCATAGAGAAATGGCTTACATGTGTTCTAAATGTGTTTGGTTTCGTTTTGTATGGAAAGAGCTGTGGGTATGTTTTTATCTAAGAAAAGAACATGGCATGCACATGCACAGTTTTCTAAAATGAGAAACACTCATTGAATTTAATCGGAGTTTTGTCTGGGCCGGAAATTCAGAATTAAGTCGCATGGGTGATGAATTTGGATTCTCTGGACAGGACTTCAGCATCTCTTTGCCAAACTTTCTGGGGCTGTGAGCCCAGCAACAGGCAGAGGGCCTCTCCTGCATGGGGTTACTGAACCTGGTGTGACTGTGGGCCCAGCGCAGCAGGGGTAGACTCTCAAGATTCCACTTCAGAAATTCATCTGGGGTCAGTCCCATTAACTAAGTGACTGGGCTCTGGTCCAGCCTCTTGTGTGGCCTCATGTATGTCATTGTACCTAATTTCTTTTGTGACAGCAGAGTCTATGGGCACATACATATGTTGATGTTAGAAGGCATTTTTTTATTTGACTATATCAAGATCTGGTTCATTTTCATAAATGTTAACCAGTGTGAGATACAGAGGAGAGAGGAAATGTATCTTAAAAAGTGAACTTTGCTCACTTCCATAACCAAGTCTCCTTGAAAAGGGTCTAAAAGAAATTAGTATTCATGTTCTCTTTTGTTCAGTGTTCATATATAACATTAAATGAAGAAACCAAATTGAAAATCAGGAATGGTTAAAGTTCTACTCCACCCACCTGAATTTAGATCTCCTAAATAAGCAAAAGATTTCCCCCATACACAATATCTTTAAAAATTTTTATGTAATATATGCACCACTAAGGTCCTCTGTTTTAAATTAATCCTAGCTAATCTATAGGATTACTCCAGAGAATAAAAGGGCAAGTTTCTTATCACCCACAAGATTAGAACCAATAAACTGCATATTTGCTCTTTCAATCATTCTGTTTACTTTAAATTTACTAATTTTCAAAGGAGATTTATCACCATTTTAAGATACTGCAAAGAGTCTTTTTTAAAAAGCCTGGGTATTCATAGCATTGAAACCAATGGTAAGAAATGATATAAAATCAGTTCAGAAAAATTAGTAAAACCCCACTATTTGGCATCACAAAAAGCTACTGTCAACTACCAATTGCCTTATATGATCTGACAATTTGCAATGCATTTCATTATAGTTAGCAGCATTGCTGATGATGTGTAACTCAAAATTAGGGATCTTCTGTTTGATATTCAAGAGAAGAGTTGGGAAGCCCCAGTCATTATGCAGGTCCCCCTTATCTAGAAGAAAAAGGTAATGCAATTATCCATAGTTAGATGTTTTCATTTACTAGAATAACTGCCTGTTTTCCCTTTCATGAAAGCTATTAGTCTATTTATATTCAATGATCTTTTTTTAAAAAAAGTATCTAGAACCCGACGAAACCTATTATAGAAGTAAGCAGCTCTGTTTGTATCTGGGCTAGCAATTGTACATTTACAATCATGACGTCTACTAAAGGGACAGATACATAGAGGCAGTAGGAGTCTAATTATGATTTACAACTTCAGGCATGATGCATAAAAATAGATATTAACCTAATGAGAAAACCTGAAAACATTTGGTTAATAATCCTACAGATTGATTGAAAAGGAATTGCTTATAAGGTAATTTAATAAAAAGTACCTAAAATAATTTTAATTGACATGTGATAGCTTTTAAATATTTGCTTTATTATATTATGCCTCACATCACTCTTTAAGTCAAAATAGCTGTTTTTTTTTTTTTTTGGTTTTTCGAGGTAGGGTCTCACTCTGGTCCAGGCTGACCTGGAATTAACTATGTAGTCTCAGGGTGGCCTCGAACTCTTAGCAATCCTTCTACCTCTGCCTCCTGAGTGCTGGGATTAAAGGTGTGCGCCACCACGCCCGGCTCAAAAATAGCTGTTTTTAAATAGCAGATAGTAGGAAACAAAAATAAAAGTTTGTATCACACATTTAAAAATCCTCACTTTGTATGGAAGATCAACTTTTTTTCACTACTATATTTCCATCTTCAATACATTCTAATTTGTAGCACTAACAGAAGAAAGCAAAGACAATCTACCACTGATAAAGCTAATTTTATTGCCACATGAATGTGAAAACAATAATGTTTGCAAACACATCTATAAATGAAGTCTTGAAAATATGTATTTCAGCTTTTGCACTTACTGAATTACCCATATTTATAAAATATATTTTCTATTCTCAAAATTCACCAAAGGGTTACCGTTAATTCTCCAACTACTGACAATTCTTAAAAGAAACACATAAGATTCTTTGCCCATCCCTATTTGGTGTTTCTTCAAGTGAGGCTCAAAAGCCACTTTCTTGAGAATGTATCTCTGAAACCTGCCTAAACTGCAGGTCATAATCTCAAAGATGGGCCTGGGAATATGGACTCAGCCCTTCCTCCAGGTCTTTGGGGGAGTTAGAGATGCCACACTATGGCTATAGCAAGAGAGCAGCCCCTCTGCCCGGTATGCTGCACCAGAGGAGCACCCGTCACAGAGATGTGCTGAGGAGAGAGGATGCCATACATGGTGGATCCTCTGCCCTGGTGCTACAGACCCACAGCTGCTCATCTTAGCACATAGTGATGCAGACAGGTACCTACAGGCTCAAACTCTGGTCCCACACAAGATACTCTCACCCAGTGCTTGGGAAGTATGAAAACTGACACTGCTGTACTAAACTGACCTGCAGTCAGGTGATAAAAGTCCTGACAAAGGTGGTCTCAATTTGTTTCTTTGATTCTTTAAGCATCATAGTATCTTTAGGTGACAGTTATGTCACAGCACATAGGATGGAGTACTGAGTGAGCCCCTGAAATTCTCTAGCTTCTGGAATGTTTTTCACTAGGGCTGACTCCACCACCCAAAAGACACTTTGGACTTCTTAGTAGGTGTTGTGCTACTAGAATAGAAGTGCCAAACTCTTCACAGATTTATACACACAATTATCTTTTTTATCTAAAATTTTCCTTTTATATTTTTAGGTATGAAAATGTATTTTATGAATTTCATTTAAGATTACTAAATTAAGCATCACAAAATATGTTATCAAAAAAAGAATAGTAAGTCTAATATGGTTGAAAACCACTGTAAATATTGTGATGTTTAACTTGAAATTCTCACAGTACTAACCAGAGTAATATTTATGACATTCCCTTAATAAAGTGTAACAACGGATTAAATAATAGAATTTTACCAATGACCTTCTACTTGTGCTAAAAACTTCCTTTTACTCATGACTTTTCCACATAGCTTTCAGATGCCCACAGTGGTAATCTATAGCTTAATAAATATCATGTCCACGTGACTATACGTGACTAAAGGCTTTATGATTCAACATTTAAGTTGACAATGAAAATTCTGACCACCTAAATTATCATCATTACATAAATGACAAAAAAGCTGCTCGCATTAATGTAGCTATATTACCTAAACCCCACAGCTATAAAAAAGAGAGAGAAAGCAAGCAAAAACCATCCTTTTAAAAAAGAGGAGATATTTTTCTCACAAGTAGGCACATTATTGTTGTTTTTTTCACATGAAGGACAAGGCTAAAGAAATTAAAATGGCTCCAATGCTATTAAAAAGCAATAGACTTCCAGAGTCCTTTCCTTCTTTGAGATTCTCAATCACAGGTACCCTACTGAAGATCTACCTTAAATATAAATGATTATGTCATAAGATCTTAACAATTACCCTACAATAATTTATACCAGTGATGAAACAATGGCTCCTAATACAGCCTTTATGCTTGCAATTGTGGGTAGAGGAGAACGGATCAATCTTCAGCCTCAGGAGAAACATTTTCTCAGCAAATGAAGAGGTCAAATTGACATTGCGTGATGACGGGATGTTCCAGGATCATTTCAGCAGGCTGTTTATCCACATGTTACACAAGAACCATCACCGTAGGAGGAACAGCCCTCACCTGAGCATGCCCCTCCACGCAACCCTCTCTCCCCTTATTACTGAGGGATAATGCTTGCCACTAGCCATAGATTTATAGGAAAGAGAGTAAATAGATTTATAGGAAAGAGAGACTAAACTACATTGTAAATTTTATTTTTAAAAGTCAGAAAAATACTTATAATCTTTTTGTTTCCCTCCTGAAAAAAAAGTGACATCCACATTGCTTAACTCAGCAATATGAACAGTTGTAAGAAGGGGAAAAAATCAGAAATTAGTAAATAGCTTTTGCTAAACTAAGAGGTCTTTAAAAGAAATTCTTATAAAATGTGAGGGGGGGTATTAAAATTATTTTTAAGAATTTTGATTTCCTAGGCCATAACCAATTTATTTTATGCTTTGGTAAAACCACCCTTCCCTTATCTACAAAACTAGTAGCAAAAACGGAATATAACATGGTTTAAAACACACACCTAGGAAAGTGGGACCTTGGTAGCCATAATCATATGTGTGTGTGAAACACATGGATACTCCCCCAAGAGGATGATGAGGAACCCCACATGCACCTACATTCTGCAAAGTGGTGTCATGCCATACATGAAGTGCTCAGAATCCTTCCATACTGGATGTGCAGCTGTTACATTTCATCCTCTTCTGACTACTGTTTTTAGTTCAAGAACTGCTATAAAAAAGACTAGCAACCCAGGAGATATGAAGACTGCGGGGCACTTCAGAGCAATGTATACCTTGTCAGAATAGTAAAAAGGACTGGACAATGTGGAAAGAATACAAACTATTCTGAGTCCCATATTAGCTCAGTCCACCAGTCTATCTGCTTCATCCCAGGACTTCCTAATCCTTTCTTTTCTTTCTCTCATTTAGAGAAAAGATGAATGTATTTCCATATGAGTCTCTTCCAAGAGATGACTAAGAAAACAAGGGAGAAAAAGGTAGTGATAAACATCTGTTCCACTCTACCCTGACCGAGGTCTTCCTGATCCAGGAGGCAGGATGCACACTGTCTTAACCAGAACTCAAATATGAAAGATGGTTCATCCAAAAAAAAAAAAAAAAAAAAAAAAAAAAGGCATCTTATCATTGTCTCTAGTTTTAGTGTTCATACTACAGGCCTGATGCAGGGGAAGAGTGATCCTTTCATACCTCTGCTTGGAAGACCTGATCCAAGTTAAACTGTATATATCAGTATGAGCTACTTCGCAAATATGACCTCCCCGTTCCTTAGTATTCATATAGTCCTGCAGGTTTGAAGGGGAAAAGTTTAAAAAAAAAAAAAAAAAAAGGCAACATCCATGTCCAGGAATGAACAAAATCAAGTTAGTTTTTATTTTCTGCTATAATTTCACGATATTCTGCTATAAAAGTCACTAAGGCTTTAAACCCTATTCTCCTCAATTTTACCTCTTATCACTACTTTCTTCAGTATTTATTGAAACATTGACAACCTTTATACATGAGCTTGAATCCCTTCCACAGGACATTATCCCTAACTTACATCAAGTGGCTTCCTTGTCATAAACTTACACTTTCTCTTTTTATAGCACTTGCAAAACCTGCTTTTATTCAAAGTTTGTCATCCCTGATCAATTCCAAATTTCATAAGAAAAAAGACCATGTATGTTTCTATGTGGATGACCACTATATTTTCAATAGCTATTTGTTACATGTAGTAGGTATTTAATAACGCATTACTTGAATGAGTAAATTAAAAATGAGTAAATAAAATGTAATACTAGCAGATAGAAAATATTTTCTGCCAACATCTCAGGAACAAGTTTCCCAGAGAATGAACAATAGGGAAGTGGAGGATGTTGATTCACCACATTTTGCTCTAAAGACTAAAATTGGTAACATCAAGCACAACTAACTTTTCCAGGTCCATCTTGCACCAAATTTTTCTACACAGCCACACTGTTTGTTCTCTATTCTTTACATGTCTCATGAGTCCCTTTACCACAGTGGATGTTAAAAGTGGATGTTTCATACTCTTAAATGATATCAACATCTCCATCTTGTGTCTATCATTCATAGCCTTGTTCCAATATGAACTCTGCATGCATTTCTATATGTCCACCAGACTGCATGCTGAGTTTGAACCTTCATTTTATCTTCTGATGCTCAGTGTAGGGCCCCAATAACTAGTATAATGTAGGTATCTGGTAACTCTAGCTACACTGTAATATGAACGAACAAAACTTACTATGGCTAAAATCACCCAATGAAAACTACCAACTGCTTATTGATGTGCATTGCAATTTGTCTTGGAATGATAAATGATTCTGTTCTTTGGGTAAGGGTGTTTCCACCATATGATAAAAGCAAGTAAAAAATGAGCTGCCTACTTTATTGTTTCATTCTTTATTGAATCATTATTTCTCACAGATATACATTAGACTTAACCAATTCCAGGCTTTCTCCAAGAATATGCCTAATATTGTATCTATGGCTTTGACATTATAGACCTTGACTTATGGTCTACAATATTCAGTAGTCCTTAATATTTGTTCTTAGCAGATACAAGCCAAATTACTTTCCTTTAAAAATGGATTAAAAACCGGGTGTGGTGGCACATGCCTTTAATCCCAGCATTCAGGAGACAGAGGTAGGAGGATCGCTGTGAGTTCGAGGCCACCCTGAGAGTACATAGTGAATTACAGGTCAACCTGGGCTAGAATGAGACCCTACTTTGAAAAAAAAAATAAACAAACATGGATTCAAAGAGGATTTAAGAGCTAGGTCAGGTCAATGCACTTCAAAGTTATCTGAATTTCCTATATGCTATTGGAAGCACACTCTCACTCAATTTCATTCAGAGCCAAGACATCCGTCTCCCTGTTACCCATCTTAGGGTGGATGACTGGAATTGCTATTCTGATTTCTTGCCTCAAAATGGTACGGCCTGACATCACCTCTCATCAGAAATATCTAAAATTGATTTCTTAAAATGGAATGAAAGTGACTTTATGGATTGCACAATGGCAGGCTAGACATTGAAGTAGACTCAGAACAAATAGATAAAAATTTACTTTGCTTAATCTCAGGAGTGCTCTGAGTATAAGCCACTTGACAATGCAAACTTGCTTGGTACCATTCCTCCACATTAACCCCTTGAGATCCCTCATCTTCCAGTAGATGCACCCAGACAGTCAATCTAACAGCTTTTGTGCTGACCTAGGCCTGATTGTGACAAAGCATGTGGGAAGTCAATTTTGGTCACCAAACCCAAGCTATTCAAAACCGCTGACATACCAGAGGCAGGTTTGCTTACAGACCTATGTCAGAGGCACAGAGGCACAATGCGAGCTCTGGCTCCCAAATGGGGTTTTAGATTTGTTGGCTCTCTAGCTTGCAATTTAAGCCCTTGAACAAAAGTATTCTCTGGGTTGTGTGGGTGCAGTGTTTGCAAGCTTTAAGTTGTTGAAGCTGAGTCGCCCCACAGGCAATTACTGGCACCATCTCACTGTCTTTCTGCTCATTTTATGTGGTAGTCATTTTGTTTGAGGCATTTGCCTAATTTAAGAGGTACAAAGATTCTGTTAGAATTACCCTCAATGCTCCTAGGTTTGGGGAATGGGAGGCTGTGCAAACCACAAAGCCCACTGCATAAACTGAAACATAAAAAATAGAATGCAAAAGAACTATACATCTAGCATAATAGAGCCAGCCTCTAGAAAATAAAGCTGATGGCTCTAGAGTTTATAGCCTTGCCCTTCTTGATCTATCACAGAATGCCTCCTTCTCCTGTGACACAGTGGCATAAGTGTTTTGAACAATGAACAGCAAGGAAAACAGAAAGCACCCTACATTTAGACTCACAGTTGAGAGATTATCAGCAGATCCGATACCATTCAAACTGCAATATCTCATAGCCCTGGGAAAATGTCTTCAACATGTGATGATAAAAGTCATCCCCTGGAATCGAGCAAGCCAAGGTGGGTCTCCAAGTTGCATAAGATAAGGTAGAAACAAGGGCTGCAAAATAAGCCCTGGCAACAGGCCAGTGTCCACTGTTTCCTTGACTTTAAGTTCCATCACAATCATACATTGCTAAAAATCAAGTCCTGTGGGCACTGAGAGAAAGGAAGACTTTAGCTACTTGCCCAGAAGGCTTCCGAATAGGAGACCTTCCTACTGCCCTAAAGCAGAGTTGCATTCAGGAATCAGTGTAAGTCATTCCTTAGAAGATAATTTTCTTAATTTTTTTTCAGCAAACACTTATTTTGGAAAGCAAAGATTGACTTTTCAAACAAGTTGTAAAAGAATAGACCCCTTTTATTTATGTATTTCAAAACAATCCACTGGGCTTCATTAGACTTGTACTAACATAACAATTCATGCCCTTAATCCAAAAAATTTTTAAAGCTTAGTGATGAAAATCAATGTGAATTTGTCAACACCCTACACTGAGTTTTCTCTACAAAACAAGTAAGTCATTCTCACATTCTCAATGCTAATGATGTCACTCAGAATAATCTGTTAAAAAAAAGAAAAGAAACTTGGGCTGGAGAGATGGCTTAACGGTTCAGTGCTTGTCTGTGACGCCTAAGGACCCCAGTTCAAAGCTCAATTCCCCAGTATCCATGTAAGCCAGATGCACAAAATGGCACATGCATCTGGAGTTTGTTTGCAATGGATGGAGGCCCTGGTAAGCTCATTTTCTCTCTCTCTGCCTCTTTCTCTGCCTGTCTGTCACTCTCAAATAAATAAATTAAAATAAAATAAACAAAAAAATTAACAAAAAAGAAACTTGAGAATTTTTTTTAAAAAAGCCTTTGTGGGCTGGAGATATGGCCCAGTGGTTAAAGGTGCTTGCTTGCAAAACCTAACAGCCTGGGTTCAATTCCCCAGTACCCAGGTAAAGCCAGAAGCACAAGTAACGCATGCATCTGGAGTCTGTTTGCAGTGACAGAAAGCCCTGGAGTGCTCATACTCACTCTGTCTGCCTCTCTCTCTCACTCTCTCTCATAAATAAATAAATATGAATAAACAAATAGATAATTTAAAAAAATACTTTGCTTCCAAATATGTAGTTGCTATTTATTAATATGAGTTCAGAAAAGATGGAGTTAAAGAAGTTGGATTTTCCCCCTTAAATCTGAACAATTGGAATCAGCAGTTTGCATTATTTTAACAATGAATGCTTAGAATCAGCAATTTTCTTGTTTTTTTTTTTTTTTTTAAGATCTTGAGGTTTTTTTTTTTTTATTTAAAGTGGAAAACTACATTAAGTGCAAGGCAGTGAACAAAGAAGCAGCCATAAAGCCTAAGTATTCCTAGAGTTATAAAATATGTCCATTGTGCCAATTCCACTGCCAACAATGAAGTTTTAAGCATTAATATGCCTTCATTGCAGTTTTAATGCCTTAATATTGACTCTATAGCTCTTTGGGGTAATTTTGCTTTCTCTGGTACTTGAAAGGTGATGATGTCAGCGTTCTTCACACTGATTCATATGCAGGTTGATGAAGCTGAGTTATTTATTGAGTTTCATTATATTTTCTATAAACATTAGTTCTCAATAAACAGAGACATTTAGCCGAGGGTTTATTTATTAAATAGGTACTGTACAGATGGTTTTGCCACACATGATGTGCTGCTGAGGATATTACTCAGGAATAATCAGCTGTGTTATAGCTTGGCTAAATTAATAAGATGATAATGATGAAATTGATGCTTTTGAGCTAGGCTTGGTAAATGGTTTTTGCATAAACAAACTGATAAATTTGAGAAGCAATTACTTGCTTGTCAAAGATAAAAACACAACAGGGCCCATTTATAGTTAGGTCCTATTTATTTTTAAAGATTGTACCAGATTTTATGTTTAATATGCTGCAATTAAAAAATAATACTTAAATGAAGAAGAATAAAAAAACTAACTTTTGGAATTCTTTATATCTAAAGAAGCAGTATTGTTTGATTAGATCTCAAGCAAACTTTTTGCCACATATGGAAAGAAAATATATTGAAAACACAATAGCAACATTGTATATCAAAATTTTAACCCTATACACATGTTGCAAAAACAGATAACTGACAATCCCATTCTATTTTTCACCCTTCCCCACACACACACACACACACACACACACACACACACAAAGAGAGAGAGACAAAAACTTTTTAATCTAGTTCCCAAATAGCAAATAAATTAATTAACCTAACTTACAGTATTCTCTAAAAGGTATAGAATATATCCATTTTCTTCACCCAAAAGTTGTTAAGTTTTTACTTGGAATTGCAATATGAATACATCACTGATATATTTTCAGTACATAATGCTAGGCTTGGGTACTGTAAAATAACTGCCTTTAAAGATCAAGGAACTATTAGCTTCTCTATCCAGCTTCAGCAATATTTTAAAATCCCTCAGGGGTCACCTTTCAGACCTTCACATGGCTATCTGTGTCCCAGTTGGGTATCAATGGGAATGCCATATCAAATATGTCTACATCTGTTTGTGTGGATGGTTTCTCTTTTTTAAACAGTATAAGAACTTATAGGCAACCTCCTTATCCTGATGTAGCTTATTAAAGACTATTTCATACCAAATAACAGTTTTTATTTTCTTCTTTAAGAGTCTATGATTACCACTTGTATATTTCACCAATATCTACAATGAATTATTTGTCATACAGGAAGTGAATAACACGTGTGAAAATTAAATACAATTTTAAAAGTTGGTATGTAAAATTCTTGCGATGATAATACACTTATTTAAAAGAACATTAACAGGGATGAAAACCACCACTTTTGAGATATATAACATGAAGCCATCGCCTGTGAAAGCAAAGCCAATAGTCTGTTTCATCAAAACAGTCACCTTCTTTGTCTTTTGAAAGAGGAGTTTGATTCTCTTCATTTAAAAATATGCTACCTTAAATAAATTAGTACTTTGATCATATAATACAAGCTATAGTGTTAGACATGCTTTACATTTTATTGTTTGTGTGATATAAGTTATTGCAAAAATACAGTCTACATGAATGGCAGAAATTCTATGCTTTTAGGAAGCTAAAAAGGAGATCATCTCAGAAAATACCAATAAGTACAAAAATGTAATGATAGCAAATAAATAAGAATGAGCAGAATTACTTTTCAAACACAGATTTTATCACAAAAATGTATAATACATGGGTCTGATGTTTGAATGCCTAATGATTTGTTATAAAAGTTCAGTTGTGATTTTCTCCTCATGCTTAATTGGAAACAACTGCTCCCCAGGACTAATTACAACTCCATCAAAAAGAAAGACGAGCGCAAATATGTCTTAAGGGAATGTGAAAACTTTGAAGGTGAGGCCCCATACACTAAATTAAGGGGTGAAATTTAGAGCTATTCCGTGAGCTATGCATTTTTGAGACTGTGGTAGCGTATATCAAGGAAATAAACCCAAGGAGTTGTCTAATGATGATACAAGAAGCATGAAATCATAACATATTGAGATGCCTTAGGTAGTGAGTCCCATATCGACCACTGACAAATTGATTATTGTTAATAGAAATCTATGTTGGATCTGCAACATCATATACTTTACTGAAAAATGGTTGTTGTAAGCACTTAGCAGAAACCAGGTGCTGGAAACCAACCTGAATTCCCTACCACCCCATATGCACATGAACTCTATCTTGGTAATAATCTTACCTGAAAATGGACCATTTAACTCATACTTGGAAATTTACAGACACTACAAATTGCCAGTGAAGTTAAAGAATGGAAGAGTATGGCATTTTTTTGTCTGCTTTTCTCATGCTGCTGTAAGAAACAGCAATGTCCGCATTGATTTACATTGGTTTCAAATATATATGATCACATGCTACAAACCTGGGAGCCTAAGTTTGTCTCTCTTTTATAAATCCTCTGCACTGGTGATTTCCAGTACTATACAGCACTTCTGGACAACTAATGCAGGAGTTATTCCATTCTAGCATGAAAAAATTTTAAAGATTTGATCTTCATTTTTTATCCCAAGAGGCAAAGTTATGATGTAATGTTAAGGCAATGTATCTTGGCAACTTATAATATTAAAATTGCTACATTTATGAATTTGTATGTGATCAATGTCCAGATGAAACTTTTTGTTTTCCTCAAAAATAACATCTCTAGGAAATACTCTAGGAAAAATTCAGGGAAGTAGAGAAAGTATTTTCCTAGTCAAAACCCATAATTTTAGAATTTAAAATTTTTATGCTTGTATGTTTTATTTATCACATTTTTGTCAACATACACTACTTTATATTCACCATTTTATGCATTAAATAGCATTATTTAAAATAGTAATGCACCCAATTAAATATTCAAAATAAGAATCAAATTATGGTCTCTCTTTAGGCATATTTTATAGCCAATTTTAGCTTGCTAATTTTAATATAGTACCTTTTAAATATTGACAGAGAATTATACTTTGAATAACAGCTCAAAAATATTTACTCAGTTCTAATATATATATATATACATGAGCTAATATATATTTATGTATATATATGAGCAAGGTAGTGCTAATGTAATTATTTGTAATAACAAAATATAGTTATGATTTTTCATATTTATGACATCTCTTTTTAAAAATAATTTTGTTGGATAAGATGATCAAAATCACATTCCTTAAACTAATTCACATGAAATGACAAATAATAGAATTTAATTTTAACAGAATGCACAGAAAGTGTTCTTATAAACACATATTGGAGCAGACTCATCGGTCAGAATGCTAAATTATGCCTATTATAAAGCAATTGTATAAGATAGCTCACATGTATTGGAACATAAGCAGCCATTCAAAGTGAGAGTGGGAGAAATTCAAAGGCACCAAATAGAATAGAAGCACAAATGCTGCTACTTTGTCGTTTAGAATGTTTCCTTCATATTTGCCCTTCACCTCTTGCCTAGATCTAGCTATATGTCTCCAACAGGCTAAGGATGCACTCATTTATTCCTTCATTATCTTTCTTTTATTCATTTATACTCATTATTTCTTCTATTCACTTACTAATAGCATAATGTATTGTATGTGCTGCAGGGACACTAAAATGAGTCAAGCAAACAAACTATCCTCACAATGCACAGGACAGTGGGGAAGATAGCAAAATATCAAGGATATATCAGTAGAATTAAGTGTGTCATAAAAATTTATTAAAAAATAGAAATTGAAATAATATGCTCATCTTTTTCATGTACATGAAAACTGAGGTACCATAAATTCAAACAGACACAAAGAATATATCTAGAAAACATGAAGGCTACATTGAACTGACAAAACAATGTAGAGGAAGTCCAAGGAGATGACTTTTCACCCTAGCACATGTGCCCTGGAATAGGGAAGAAGAAAGCTGAACCAAAAGCCCTGTACTCAAACACACAGGAATGTGAGACTGACAAAGGAACAAGAAAAATGACAGGCAGATAATGGAAAAAAATTTTCATTGTTGGAAATGTCTATAATGTACATCTTTTGAAAGTACTATTCTTTTTAGCACTAGATAATATATTTTGCTTCTATTCCTAAAAACATTTTTTTTAATCTAAGCAACAATAACTTTTTTCCTTCCCCATTCATTCCTCTGGTTCTCTGCTTAGACTCCCAACAACACTTTCAGTTGGTATCAGTTGTCGTGATGTTTTGAGATGTTGATGTCTGTCTTCTAATAACTGGACTGATGCGAACAAACTCATTTCACACAGACCATCAAACAGACATCCATTATTAATACCCAACATATACTACCTGCCTGGACTAAACCAAAGTCCTGTCTCATGGAATGACTTTCAGCATTCTCCGTGACAAACCCAGGACTAGGACAATAAGTACCACTAAATAACCATGGTTCTTTGATTCCCCATGTTACCTCAAATTGTGTACTTTGCAGAGTCGGCCTTTTCTAACCTAGTGTTTCAATACCCATTGAAGTGGAAGGCAGATTAAGATTTATGCACAAGGTTTTTTTTTAAAATATGGAAACTAAAAATACATATTCATGCCCCACCATAAGATGAGGAGGTAATGAAGGCCTGCTGTATGTTAAATTCCAAGAAGCAAAATAAACAGTATCAACCTCAAGGATGCATGAATTCCATGTAAAAGAAATTTATAACCATCTGCATATTGTAGTTCTCTAAAATAATCTTTAAAGTAACTTTAGAGTACTTAAGTAGAAGTAGATTCTCAGATTCCTATATGTATTTCAGACTTTAAAGCCAATGTGTTTTTCTTTCTGATATGTTAACCTAATTTATGGAAAACCTTAGAAAAAAATTAGAACAAATGACAACATTTCAAAAAATTAAGAGGGACCATAGAGATGGCTCAGCAGTCAAACATGCCTGCTTGCAAAGCCTGAAGTCCTGGGTTCAATTTCAAAGTGCCCACATAAATCCAAATGCACAAAGTGGCACATGCACCTGGAAGTCATTTACAGTGGCAAGAGGCCCTGTTGTCTCTATTCTTCCCCATATATATAATCTGTCTCTCTCTCAAATAAATATTTTTTAAAAAAATTAAGAGATAAAGTCCCAAAGATATAGTACTTCTCATAGTAAAAAAAAAAAAAAAAATAAGAACAGATTGTCTTTAGTTTCAGTGGTATGAAATACAGTTAGAATAGTCAGGGATTTGGTGGGATGCTTCCAGGATTATAGTATATGATACATCTATACAGAAAGACAAAAGGCAGAAAAGACAATTAGAAAAATGAGTAAAAGTTGTCTAAACAAAAAGTGATTACAGGTGCCGGGTGTGGTGGCGCACGCCTTTAATCCCAGCACTCGGGAGGCAGAGGTAGGAGGATCGCCAAGAGTTCGAGGCCACCCTGAGACTACATAGTGAATTCCAGGTTAGTCTGGACTAGAGTGAAACCCTATCTTGAAAAACCAAAAAAAAAAAAAAAGTGATTACAGGGTGTGAAGAGATTGCTCAGTGTGTAAAGTGCTTGTCATGGCAAGTATGAAAGCTTTAATTCAGATTACCAGCAATCAGGTAAAATTGCCAGGCATAGTGGTGCATATCTGTAATCCCAGTGCTGGGAAGATACAAACAAGAACTCCCTGGGCCTTGCTGTCTATCTTAGTCTAGCCAAATTAGTGAGTGCAAAGTTCAGTAAGAGACCCTGTCTCAAAGCATAAGGTGGACAGTGATTGAGGAAGATACTTAAATTGACCTCTAACCTCCACACATTCATGTACACATGTGCATACACATGCCCCCTCCACACACAGACACACACACAGAACAACAGAGGTATGCATGTGTGTTTTAGGGATACTGCTGGCCAAGGTAGAAAGTAAGGAGGGAAGTTTCAAAGCTACAAATGACAACATTTGCAAATTGATTAACAGAAGAAACAAAGAGGAAAGAAATATGAAGTTGACCCTAAGAGACACCTGGATGCCTAAAAGATAATAAGCTGGCAAAAGTAAAAATCCAGAACAGGTGCAGGTGCAAGAGGATGATGACCTCAGTGGGACCTTGACAATGTCAAAGTGCCACAGAGACAGACAAGATTATATTTCTACCTACTTTAAGAATTATCTAGGAAAATACAATAATCAAATATAGGAAGTAGGTAAACTGGAGGATCCTGCGAGCTGGAAGAGGAAGGGCAGACATAGATTCCTCAAAACATAACCTTACCTTCACATATTGTCTAACCATGGAGAATACTGTACATCTCATAACAAGCCCAAAATAAAGAGAAAGGAAAAGTGAAATGTTACAAAACACACAAAATTCATTTAAATATAAAGTTACTTATTCTCCAAACTATTTCTCTACTTCTACTATCCTGGAACTTTCTGAATTCTAAGTCACCAAATTTGAAGCCCAGTAAACATCGCTGTCCAATATCATTACAAAGCAGTGACTTTTAAAACGTGGGTGATTTTGTATCTCAAGGAATAGGCTCTAAAGACAGGATTGTCACAACTGACAAGTGCTGTGGGCATCTACCAATAGAGGCAAAGAACGTTATCAAACACTACACATTTCAGGGCATCCCTACTCAAGGAAGAATTATGTGTTTCACAATGTCAGTAGTACTGAGGTGGAGAAAATCTCCCATGAAGTTATTTCACCCTATGCTTATTTTCATCTAAGTGACTTGGCCAATAAAGTTCACCTGTGAGATGAGCTAATACTATATGTACCCATTTTATTCATTTATTTTTACATGTGAGAAAGAGAGGGAAAGAGGGAAGGAGAAAGGGAAGGAGAACGAAAGAGAGAAAATGGATGAATCAGGCCCTCTGGCCACTGCAAATGAACTCCAGATGCACATGCCACCTTGTGTATATGGCTTTATGTGGCTACTGAGGAATTGAACCTGGGTCCTTTGGCTTTGCTGGCAAGTGCCTTAACCACTAAACCATCTCTCTAGCCCCTTACCTGACTTTTATTGGGATGTTTAAGACAGATATTTAAGGAATAAAGAATATTCTAAAATTTTCTAGGGTGATTTCTAAGGTGCTACTTATGGTAATTTAGATGAAAAAAAAAGTCAGACTGAGTAAATAGGGTCATTTAATGTATAATTTTTTTGAGGGAAGGTCTCACTCTAGCCCAGGTTGCCCTGGAACTCACTCTATAGTTCAAAGCTGGCCTCCAACTCACAATGATCCTCCTACCCCTCCCTCCTGAGTGCTGGAATTAAAGGTGTGTGCCACCATACCATACCATACCACCATAAAATTTAGATTATCACACTTTTCTTGGACATAGACTTCACCTAATCATTCAGAAGGGAATGAAAGACTCTATTTTAGGTCATCCATCATTTCTCCATCACACTAAACCCAAAAGTTTAAAGGGCAAATTCAGGTTATATTAAACATGACAAGATGTCATTCACGTGGATTTTTTTTTTTTTTTTTTTTTTTTTGCAAGGTAGGGTCTCACTCTGGTCCAGGCTGACCTGGAATTAACTATGTAGTCTCAGGGTGGCCTTGAACTCTCGGCTATCCTCCTACCTCTGCCTCCCGAGTGCTGGGATTAAAGGCGTACACCACCATGCCTGGCTCACGTGGATTTTTGTTGGACAGTCACAGAAGTATTGGGTATGAAAGAGTATTCTGCTAACACACCTTGGCATTTGCTTCCTCTACTAACGAGGGATGACCTTGGTTTGTTTCCCAGTATCTGTACCCCTCTCCTCCCCAACCAATCTCCCCTTGGCATCTCAGAAAGTGAATCAGTAAGTTACAGCCAAGAATGGTAACTTGAGGTGACCAAACCATGCTGAGCCATACATGGAGAAGTAGAACGTCTGTTTTCAGATGGTAAGAAGTCCTAAAGAACAAGTAAGATAGAAGCAGAGAAGGTATTCTAGAGTTTGTTGTGTCCAACAAGCCCATCAATAGCTGAGAAAATGATCCACAGGCAAGGGAGATATTAATATATAAAAATGATGGAAGTCTCTCCTGCCCCTTTGCTGTCTCCACACTGTCTTTTATTCTGAGCATAAAAATGGCATTCTCTGTATTTTTTTCTTTCCTGTTGTGGTGGAATCATCTTTCTTGGTCCTTAAAGTTTCTAGTGACCAGCATTGCAAAGGATGAATTGGGTTGATGTCTGCATATTTCTTCCTAGTGGAAAATGTATGAGTTCCAGGACTGCCTGGACTTATCATGAAATAAGGAGAGAAGTGCTAGACTAGAAACTTCACCCTCCTGCCCTCCATTTTATCATCTTTCATATGTCGGTAGTAGTAATACCTGCCTCACAGATGTTTGGAGAGAATAAAATGAGGTTGTGTGGGTGTGCGCACACAATTCACATCCAGGAATACATCCTCTGTGGCATGAATTGTAGACGCTTTGTCCTACTTACACCTTATAATGAGCCAACATCTTTTCCTGTTTGCAAATGAGGAAACATCCAACTCTGAGAGATGAAGTGACTTTCCCAGGATGCCTTACAGACAAGAGTCAGGAGATAAGAGAGGGCATGGCCCCAAAGACTCTCCTGTTTAAACCGCTTTGGGTTTTCCTTCTCTTGAATGTGTCCAGCCCTAGAGAGCATGCAATCAGCTTACCAACCCATGCAAGGGGAATAAGAGATGTCATGCATGACAGAAAAAGTTGAAGGCCCTGAGCCCTCGAACTCGTCTGCTTCCTTTCCTTAGTTGCTGAGAAAGTGGGCCCTCCACATCTTCCAATTATTTTGCAGAGTGTATTCCACAAACTAGATTTTAACTTCAGACTTTTATGGCTTACTTTCCAGCCTAATCATGTAGCCATTATTACGTATGAATTTATGCATCATTATATTTAAAAATACTCAAAACAAGAGTAGTTAAAGTTCATTATAGGTAAATGTATGATTTTTTTTTTTAAGCTTGCAACCTTGTGCTATCCACACCGAAGAAAATTCAGACATTTTTAAATAGCTCACAGCTTTAAAAAATTCCCTGAGGCTGGGAAGATGGTTATGCTCCCATGTAACCCCATACTTCGCAGGGCTGTAAGGTAGGAAAATCAAGAATTATTGGGCACAATGGTCAGCCAGACTAATAAAAAAAAATGGCAAGATCCAGGATCTGTGACAGAGTCTGTCTCAAGGAAATAAGGAGGAATCACAATAGAGGAAAAACCTCTGGCCTCTGAGTACATGTGCATAGCCCACATGCATCTGTAAACCCATGCACGTATGCACACACACACACACACACACACACACACACACACACAGCAAAAAGTTCCTCTCCAATAACTTGTGTTCCCTTTGAGAATCCACACTGACATATAATAACAATACTAATTGAAATAGCAACACTAATATTCCATTGATTTTCTTCTAGTAAGGAATACTGTTTAATAGAGCAAGAGAGAGCATGTACATGTATGTATGTGTGTGTATGTGTTTGTGTGTGTGTGTGTGTGTGTGTGTGTGTGTGTGTGTGTGTATAAGCCTTTGCATGTAATATGTGCTTGCTTTTTACAAAGCCTCTAAATAAAGCCAGGAGGTATCTAATCGAAGAAGCTCAAATGTCAATCTTGATTTTACAAGCATCACAGTGTATATCACAAGAAATTGTCATTCATCATGACACTTCACATGTACTTCACTGTTTTAATAGAAAAATCTAAAGTTTCATTATGTTAATGTTGAGCAATGAAAATAAAACATCATAAAAAATAAGTACTTTTTGGTGATTGGCTATAGCAATTTTCTGTTAGATTCATGCACAATAAAAGCACAGTGAATAGATATAGAACAAATTCTAGGAATCCAGCCACACCAAAAAGGCCCTTTACTGGATCACTGGAAATCTCATGTCAATAAGCACCAGTCCAGGTAATATATAAACTATATAATTAATTATTCCAAAGAACAAGTTATAGAGTCATTATTCTTATGAGTCAACACTGAAAATAATCTGTCCAAATAACATTTGTCATGCAAAATGGTGGTGAAAGTAATTCATTTTAATTTGGTAGGGGAGAGTGAGGGTTGATACAGAGTCTCACTTTAGTCCAGGCTGACCTGGAACTCACTCTGTAACTCCAGGCTGGCCTCAGATGCATAGCAACCCTCCTCTCTACCTTCTGAGTGCTGGAATTAAAGTCATTTTAAATAGAATGATTAATGTAGGTCAAATTCAAAATACAGGAACATTGCAGAGCAAATACTGCCCAGCTCAACAATAATTCTGTTGATTAATTTTCTTTTGGAGGCAGTGCAGGTACATAATTGATACATTGCTAACAAGAAAACCATCTACCATATAATAATCATGAAGATAATAAAGCTAAGCCACTTATCAGTATTCATACATAAGATTTTTTTTTTGTATAGACACATGTTTATTTGAAGATTAACTAAAACTTTGATTGGCTTGGGAGGGACTACAAATGAGCCTCAATATGTGTAAATCTTAAAGAGTAACCATTCCTTATTAGATATCAAAGTTTCCACATCTACAAGCCTTAATTCCATCATGTTGTAACTTTGCAGAGGATATAATTTTATAACCTGAAGGAAAATAAAATTAATTCCATTTCACTTTTGTTTAAATAGTCCATTATTATAGTAACTCTCTTTGGACTGAGACAAATATCTCTCATGTAATGTTGTCCAATAACCAATATATACTTATCAAATTATAAACCTATAGTAGGTAAAGACCAGTTAATATTTATCAGCTGCATTTAGTATTTTGATACAATAATCCTCCAGAGTAGGATATTCTCATTGAAGCTTGATTAAAAAGCATCTCCCAGGCTGGAGAGATGGCTTAGCAATTAAGACACTTGCCTGCAAAGCCAAAGGACCCAGATTCGGGTCCCCTCGGACCCCTGTAAGCCAGATGCACAAAGTGGCCCATGTGCCATTCTCTCTCTCATTCTCTCTCTCTCTCTCTCTTGTCTGTATCTCTCTACTTTCAAATAAATAAATAATATTTTTTTTAAAAAAGCCTCTCCCTGTGACTAATCTCAAGGTTCATGTCAATTTATTTACAAACTGCCTGGAAGAAAGAAAATGATGAAGACTAAATATGAGGCCAACAATTTCGTTTATTCTTTCAATAGATGATTCATCTGTAATAAAAGTCATGCAATATATTCTAGGAGACCATTACAGATATCTTTATCACTTTCCCTGAGTCAACAGAGTACCATTTATTTTAATACCTTTACCTTAGTCAATTTTAATGTATTTTATGTCAAAAAGTTTAGATGCTACCTAAAACCTGATTTTGTAAAGAAACTAATTTCCTGAACTATTCCAATTCCTTATAGGCCAAAAGAGTGCTCATCTAATAAAATAAAACCTGGAAGAAGTGCCCAACCTGGTATTATAAAGTCACAATTTATATCTGATTTTCATATTATTTTGCCTCACATTGGTGACTGATGACTTTTTCTCTGAAAATTTGAATGAATAAATTTCTACTCTTGATTAAAGTTTATAGACAGTAGGGGTTATATTATGTTCTATGTATATTACAATACACTGAATTTCAAAATATTTTTTTTCCAATCAGTTTAAGACTATGTCGTTGCAAGCTGAGTATCTATGATTAATTCCCTATGTTATTTTGTAGGTATGAGCACTTTCTGCTAGACAAACAGGCAAGCTTTTCAAGAATTCTTTTGACCACACACACACACACACACACACACACACACACACACACACACACACACCAATGATTTTCCACAGGAGTCCTCAACTTTCTTCTGGTTTTCAGGATCCCTGGATCCTTTTAGTCCTCACATCCTGCTTCTCTGACAAGAGGCAGTTCTGCAGCTAAATGACTCACACTGCAAATCTTGGCCAAAAACCCTACTGGAACCCACATCAATCCCCTTTGTTCTGTTGTCTGTGTGGACAGCACTCACATGACTGTGTAAAAAGTCCTAGACCAGAGCTGTGTGCACAGAAGTAAAATATTGTTGAATAGTGCCTAAGGAAATAGAAAAACATTATTTTAAATTATCTTGATCATAAAATCCAAGAGAAGATATGGCAATAGAGCAACAACAAAAAAAAAAACCTCAAAACCAGTTATTCCTTTTAAATAAAAACAAAAATGAGAAACAGTAACTATTAGAAATCCCACCTGGTGCTTTTTCTGTGTTAATGATGCTTCTTAAATTGCATGTGGGTAAATGGTAATTTTGTCTCACACCATTAAAAACTAATGGAACCCTTGATGATAAGAAATGCCATAGCTAGCTTGTTGGAAAACGTTTAATTAATAAAGTAATAAAATTATTGTAAACTAGTGCAGTTTCAGGGAGAATTCAATGGGATATAAAACAGATAAAATATCCTAGATAGTTTGTATAGGAAATAAACATTACTATATAAAATACCGTATAAAAGGGGGCTGTGTCAAATTGAATTAAAAATAGCTATTATACTAATAAAAAGATTATTCTTTCAGGGAAAAGTATTACAGAATGCAGCTTATAAAAAGCTATTTTCAATCATCTAAAGAGAGTACTTAAATTACGAAAAATGAAATGTTATAACGTTTTTCCATAAGTTGGAGTGCAGAATTTAGTCTTAAGTGTATATGTAATAAGTTTTCCATGACACAAAGAATTGACTAAAACAAAAGCAGTAATTATTTGGACCTTTTTAAGTGAATGTTAATTTTTTAGATTATCTCCTATGCTTTTCAAGACATTGCAAATTTCGCCAGACAATGGGCCTTGCTCAGAATCAAAAAACAAATGACAATTCTGAAGGACCTTTCATCACTCATTTGGACATATATCCTTAAATAATCATAATTATATATTCTGATGGTCAGACTAGCTTTTCCTTAACTCCATATTGCAATGCTGATTTTTTAAATCCTGTAATTCTTTAAGACCTTATACTAATGTAAGATTTATACCACAACTTGTAAAAGGTACACTTTCAATGTCATCAAAAACAAAAATATTTGTGATCTTAGTCAAGAAGGCATCTCAATAAACAAAAGGATTTAAAATTCAATGTTAGTTCACAGATAGTGAAGGTTGACATTGTAATGATCGAGTTATGTATTCCATCAGAATTTGTAGAAATAGCACTGATCTTAGTTCTATTTTTAAAAGTGTCACTATCATGACACAAGCGATGTCAGCACTGCAAATAACAAATACGTGCAATGTGTGGGTTTTATACATGCAAGCGCTGGTGACACCATCACCACAAACACAGTCGCATCTTACAAGTGTTTCTATGCTCATTCATGCAAGCTTGGAAGAATGCATTCATTCCTTCATTAATTCATGAATATTACTGAGCATCTTCTGTACTCAAGTGGTGCTGGGGAGGAGAAAGTTGGATATCACAGTAAACATACCAAAGGGCCTTGTGCAATTCACACGCTAGTTCTTTTTCTACTCTGCTCCAAATTAAACACACTTCTCCCTTCTTCAAAGTATAGTCGTTTCCAATTGCCTTTTGTTTTTTTTGTCAATACAATCCCTAATATTTTCCTTAAATTTTCATCTGTCCTTTTATCCCTAGTATGTAATCTAGAGGAGAGATTTTAGCAAATCTCCACATCATAAACTGTAAAGAAAGGCTTTAATACATAGAGTTTTTAAAGTAATAAATAATAAGTAACATAACAGAAAAATCAACAAAGAACTTTTTAACAGGCAATATACATAGAAGAGAAAAAGCCAAGTTGATTGTTGTGAGGTAAATAATAAGTGAAAAGATTTGTTTTTCTATTTAGTTCATAATATGACTCCTATGTGCCAATATTAAAATACAGTCATCCTTCTGTATTTGTGAGTTTTAAACAACCCCAGACCAAAGACATTTGAAGCAAAAATTCTGTCTGCACTGCACTTTTGCAGAATTTTTCTCTTTGTAATTCTTTCCTTAATAATGTAATATGACAATTATCTGGATAGAATTTACATTGTATTGGATATTATAAGTAATCTAGAGATGATCAAGACATCCAGCAGGATATGTGTTGGCTATATGTAAATACCATGAATTTTTTTCTTTTTGTTTTGAGGTAGGGTCTCACTCTACCCAGGCTGACCTGGAATTCATTATGTAGTCTCAGGGTGGCCTCAAACTTATGGTGATTCACCTAACTCTGCCTCCCAAGTGCTGGGATTAAAGGCGTGCACCACCACACCCAGCAAATACCATGAAATTTTTACAAGAGCCTTAGCATCTGCAGACATTGGTGTTTATGGGGGGTCCTGGAACCAACACCCCACAGATACTGAGAGACAATTATATTCTCAAAAATTTAAAATATATGCAACTGGGCTGGAGAGATGGTTTAGTGGTTAAGGCCCTTGCCTGCAAAGCCTAAGGACTCATGTTTGACTCTCCAGGTCCCACATAAGACAGATACACAAGTGATATAAGCACAAAGGGTCACACATGCACTGAAGGGGGCACACCTTTTTCTCTCCCTCACATCAAGTATTCTGGTTCTGCTTTGGAGATTTATCAATGGAAAGAACAGGAAAAATGCAGAAAGACACATGAAGAGATATTCACAGCAGCACCTTTGTTAACTGAAATTGTTGTTGGGGTCCCCCCTAGGGCCAGCCCAGGAGGGACGGCAGGGTCTCTGCCGAGTTGGGGGTGAGAGGTGCGGAATCACGACACAGACTCCGGGAGTTGGGTGAAAGCAGCAGAGGGCGAGCTGCCGCAAACTCGGTTATTGAGGAAGTACATGGAGTTTTAAGGGACTTGACTGGCCAATCATTGTGTGGGGTGGTCCCCTTTTTGTGACCAATGACAGCCTGTCTCCAGACAGATCATCTCATATCAGGTTTCTCGTGAGCATGGGACTGTAGCTGTTGTCACGCCAGGCCTGTGCAGAACGCCATGTTCACAGAAGCCACTTCCTGGTTTCTTCTGCCATGCGGTCTGGCTAGGACAGGCACAATGGAGAGCTTGGCCAAGAAATTGTAAGAGATCACACACTACTAAGAGAGTAATTAAATTAATATAAACATAAATGAATACATATATAAAGTTAAAACACAATTAAAGGATAGCTCTGTACTTATTTGCAAAAAAGGTAATATAACACATCCTGAAAGAAGCAGATTACATAAAGCTATGTGTAATGTTATACTATTATGAAAATATGCCTGTGTGTCTAGTAGACAGATCTAACCTTTAGCTATGGTCTCAGGTGATAGAATTAGGGTATAGTGTATGGCACTTTTAATTATCTAATTTATGTATCTATTTTTTCTCTATTATCTTAATATTTATCAAGATTGGAAACAAAAAATTCTGTAATTTTCTCTTCAAATATTTAAAACTTTATTCTATTTTCAAGCGTGTAGAAACTAAAAATGATAGTGTTTTCCAGTTTTTAGGATGCAAGGTCATGGCTAAAGTTCAAAAGGCAACTTTATTAGCATTTACGGGGAAATTTGAAGACCGTGTTGTCAAAATTTAGAATCAAATATACTTGGAAAAAGGTAAGAGATTGTCAATGTATAAATATGAACACATTGTCACACCATTTTTTTGTTATTCGTTTGTTTGTTTGTTTGTTTGTTGTTTGTTTATCAAGGTCGGGTCTCTCTCTGGCCCAGGCTGATCTGGAATTCACTATGTAGTCTAAGAGCAGTTTACACTACTCATGGTGATCTTCCTACCTTGGTCTCCTGAGTGCTGGCATTAAAGGTGTGTCCCACCTCACCCTGCTATCACATATTTTTGAAGCATGGGATGAAGAGTTCTTGAACATTAAAAACTTTGTGTCTTCAGATATAGCAAATAAGAAATTTAGTTTCAGAAATGTGTTAGTGTCCACACATAATTAGTTATTAGTTACAGAAGATAGATCAAGGCCTAGGACTTTTTTGTTGTATGAGTATGTGTATTGGTGTGCATACACATGTGTGTGTACCTGTTTGGGTGGGGGGATGTGCACATATATATGTATACAGGTGCTCGTGCACATGTGTGTGGAGACCAGAGGTCGAGGTTTGGTATCCACCTTGGTCAGTCTCTATCTCATATTTCTCCACCCTATCCCCCCAGGCAAGGTGTTACTCTAGCCCAGACTGAACTGGAATTCACTCTGTAGCCACAGGCTCCAGTTTACATTTCCTACCTTAGCCTGCAGAATGCTGGGATTAAAGGTGTAGCTTCTGCCTAGAGCTCACCAATTCACCTACACTAGCTAGCAGAAAATCCCTAAGGATCTACCTGCCTCTGCCTACTCAGTGTTGGGATTATTGGTATGAGTTGCAATGCCCATCTTTTATGTGGGTGCTGGGGATCCCCACTGCAAGTACCAGTAAGCACTTTACCCACTGAGCCAGCTCCCTGGCCCAGGACTTGGGATTGTTTTCAGCTAGCTAACCAACAATGTTGATGATGTTTAGATAACAAAACAGTAGTTTGAAAGGTTTTATACACTTAGATTTAAGAAATAGACACTGTCATGCAGAAATTCTTAAATTCCAGGTAGGCACACATGTGTATGTTTCCCTGTACATAAGCTTTCTCATTCTTGCTCTTTCTCTCCTCTCTCTCTCTCTCTTATATATATGTGTATATATATATGGCATTAAGCTTTAGCAGTTCATCATAGGTATTATACACTTAAGCCAATGTGATAATTTACAAGACCCACCCCATCCACACCACACCAAATTTCTCACTGACTTCAAACAATTCAATCTTTTGAATATCTCCCTCATCTTTCTTCTTATACCTGTAATGTGAGATCAGGCCAAAACAATTTCTTGCCTCAGAGATCGGATCTTATGACCCCAATCTTACTTCCTTCTAATCCTATTCTACCAACAGGTATTTCTACAAAACTAAATAGTTTATGTGACTGTTTGATTTCCCAAACACCTTCATAAAATCCAGTTTCCTCGGGATCAGGCTCTGTTTACCTTCCCGGCATTGCCATTTGCTGCCCTTTCTACATGAACCCTATGTCCAATCACTGGCTTATTCCTCTGATAATGCACCAGGCTTTCTGGTGCTTATGGATGCACAAAATGTTCCTTCTGCCTTTCGGTCTTCCTGTCCCGCTCTGCCTTTTTCACTGTTTGTACTCATCCTACATGCTCAGGCATCACTTCCTCCAGAACATGTTTTCAATTGCTTCTCTACTGCTCTGGATACTGATTGTCCCTCTGGAGTCTTATAGACCATCATTCATGCTCTTATCAGTGCTTTATCATAGGCTGTTCGAATAGTGCTTGGGATTTTGTTTTTCTTACATAACTGACAGCCTTCTACAGATAGAGCAGTGTCAGGAATACTTGTACATAGTAGATGCTCAAGAACTTCTCTGAAATCAATAAACATCTACAACCAGGAAAATGACACATAGCCAAGTGTTTCACTAGTAATGTAGATCTAAAAACCACCTTTGACTTCTATTACCCAATATCTGATTGACAAAAGTCATTTTTAAAATGTGAGATGAGAACTGAACCTATGTCTGGTGAGATTTGCACGTAGAATCCAGCAACCCAGCACTAGTAATATGCAGGTTCAATTCCACACCCTTAAAATGAACTTGTTACTTATCAGGATATGCAGCTCTGTGTCCACATGTTGTTTAAGATAATGGTGTTTCTAAGTGACAGTCATACAAATGGAATCTCTTGTGCAAAATCCTGGCTCTATGCACAAACCGAATAGCAACAGCAGCTTTATGGTGTGATGAAGTTAGTCAACACATGCTATAGCTGTGGATTTGAAGGAAATGAAAGCAGCAGGCAGAAGGACAGATAAACATAGCCAAGAAAAGTAATAATAAAAGAAATTCTTCATGGCAGGACAAACCAAGAAGTAGAGAAAGAAAAAAAAAAGTTCCAGGATCTTCTGGATTTCAACAGGCTCTGGACAAGTAGGAGCCGTGTTTACCCTGGGCTCTCATGCGTCAGGTGGGTGGAGCATCTGCTAAAGCTCAGCTCCTCCTGTGCTGTGCTCCCATGGGTATGTTTATATGTGGACAAAGTAACACTCGCTTCCTTCAACATTGTAGTATACAGTATCAAAGGAAGAAATAATTATCATCCATCTATAGCACAAGTATCTAAGGTGCATAACTAGAAAAGACTCGGTCATCTTCAGCTTTTTCAATTTATATTTTCACCAAGAAGCATGTTAACATTTATCAAAAAAATTGTTTGAACTGAAACTTTCATTCATATCTAGCTTTTATGAACTGCCTCCTTTTTATTTACTTCAAATGGCAAGTTTCTCAAATGAATAATCTAAAATAATTTATTTTCTTCGATTGCATTAAGGCTTTGTGGACCCTATTCCTCTGGCAGCCACAGCTAATTAATGCTTGAGCTCTACTTTGTAGTGGATTTCTCTATGGCTTTTGATATCAGCTTCCCATCTCCTTCTTCACATTTTCTCCTGATTTACTCTCCCACATCTCTGACCAGCCCTTCTCCATCTCCTTTTACTAGGCCTCTTCTACTTATTGTTTAAATTTACTACCCACAGCCCCATCTCAACCTACACACACACACACACACACACACACACAGAGAGAGAGAGAGAGAGAGACCTGGGAAAAGAGAATTTTTCTGGTCTCACTCTCCTCTCCTACTGTTTTTGGGCAGATTATCTTTGGTGCTTTGACATACCAAGAAGGGATTTATATCAAGGTAAGGATTAAGCATAGAAACTGAAGTTTTCTAAGAACTTTGCTGCTTCAGAAAAGGTTGTTAAATAGGAAGGTTGTTAGAAAGAAAAAAGAACAAAGGTGTTAATTTCCTATCTTCCACAAAATCAGTAAGTAGCATCTAACCCTGAAAAGTGAGAAGTCTCTGGTACAAACAACTCATTTTAAACATGGAGGTAAATACCAGGAAGACAGAGTCAGCTAGAAAAAAATTGCAAATATCACTCTGTGAGGAGTGAGAACTATGGGAGAGGCAGAGGTCTGTTGGGCAGAGGACTGCTGTTTGTCACAAGATCCCTCACCATTTGGCTTTTTAAACTTCATGCACATTCATGTAAAAGCTGACAAGCCACCAGTTTCCTCAAATATAAAATCAGTATTTTGATGTGAAATTTGCCTAAGTGGAAAAAAAGATAGCTGGCATCATTCCAAAGCAGACCTCCAAGAATGGAGCAATAAAACAGGGGGGAAAATGCTAGCATAGCAATTGAAGGGGGAGACGAAAAGAAAACTGCCGTCTGGAATGATAAAGAATTAACCGCATACCCTTTTCCATTAAGCACAAAACTGTATTATAATAACGAGCTCCTAAGTCTTCATAATACCTCTGTTACAAGCAATTTCCATGCTTGCCAATAGGAGTATTCTAGGTAAAATTCAATCTGGCAATTCCTGTTTCTGATGTTAAATCTGTCATGGATGTATTTGATTCTTAACTTGGATGTTAGAATAAATAACATAGCTATATGTTTTAGGTCCCTTATTCTGGAAGATACCATATATATGCATTATCCATCTCGCAATTCTACACGCATTAAGTTAAAAAGGAAAAAAAATATACACATGAAATCCTTCATATATCAAGGGTAGCAACAGTATGAACAGAGGTAAATGTAGAACTTTCCAGACTTACATATATTCCATTTGGTAGGGTGTGTAATGTTAAGTCCCAGTGTGGCATCTTATGGAAGCCTTTGAAGTGTTATTGGATTCCAGTACAAATAATTGCACTAATGTATTTTATTTACAGGCATTTCTGATTAAAAAAAAAAAAAAAAAAAAACAGAAGAAGCCAAGGAGTGGGAGAGATGAGGGAGGAGTATTTGTTAGCAATTGCAAACTAAAAGGTGGCCATAATCCATAAACTATTGACCCAATAGACAGAAATTTCCCTTTGCTTCAAATCAATTAACATTTATACACGAGTCATGGAAAAGCCATCATGCTTATAAGACATTAGAGTATATACTTATTGTATTGATTAGCAGACAGTGAGTTATTAATTAATGACATCATAACTTTCAAACCTCTTAGAGGTTTTAATGCCTTAAAGAAACATACCACCCATCCAAGCCAAGCACTATACACCTAACTTGTCATAACCTTGAATGAAACTGTTTTCGCAAACCATCTGTATAGCCTTCTAGCACATTAATCAGTCCATACTGCATGCTATGTCCTTCAGAATAACCTCTCATTTTATAAGGAAGCCTCAAGACTCTCCAATGACACAATACTGTTAGCATTATTTGTATGAGTGATGGGAGCATACTAATTGTTCAATGCAAACCCAAGATGAGAAGTGTGGTAATTTGCAGGGCATATACAATGACTGCCATCTGAGGCCAGATGCCCTTTTTATCCTAAGTACCTTCTCACTTTGCACAGCAAGGCCTGAAAGTAGTCTACAGCTGATAATATATCAAATGTGCCTTTTTAACTACAACCAAACCAGAATCTTTTTAAAATAGACTTTTCTATTTATTACTATTTTCAAGGTAGTGACTTCTATAGGCAAAAACAATGCCCTTGAGACTTTGGGAATAAAATTTTAGTTCAAGTTTCTGCCCAGATTTTAAAATAAATAAGTCATATTGTCAGTTATACTTAAATACTGCAACCTTTTCAGGGAAAACACTTTGTCAAAATGATAAAAGTCATAGTAAGTGTACAATGGGTTACCAAATAAAAGTTACCCTAGGGGATTTGAAATCTATTAAAGAATGTTAACATCATCTTTCTATCTAAATCAAATTAACCTCTGGAAAAGATAAACATGCCACAAAATAATTATTATTCACCCCATCTTCCATTAATCTGCAATAAGCTAGTTATATTTCATTTTCTCCTTAAAACTATTTAATACAGAAATTTAATTAACATTTCTTCTCTACTCAATTGTATTTTATCATTTAAAAAAGCTTTTCAATAGACTTTTGTTAAGCATAAAAATGAGTTCAAACCACCTGAATTAAAATTCTTTGTTTTTCTACTTTGGAGTCTTAGCAATTGTTAATTGTCCTCATTCAGAGTCGCTACTAGAAATATGTTAGACAAGCCATGTTAATGAAGCTTGTTGAGATGGAGCTAATGTATGAGCACATTAATTGTGCAGTTTTATCTCTTCTTTCAGCATCCTCCACTACCACTCAGACCAGAGGATGGAATGGAATATTATGCATTATCATCATCATCATCACTGTGACCTGGCCTCAAAAGAATGTCCTCAAGTAGGTTAGAAACCAACCCAGAATAAACTGAAATGGCAATACAGAGCAGGAAGGGGAGATGTAGGTGAGCTGAGGTCTCAGTGCCTGGGGTTCACAACTGAATCCAGGTGTACCTTATGTGACCAAAGGACTTCAGTACATAAAACAGCTTTTGGAATGCATTTTTTATTTTATTTTTTACCACAACAAAGATATGCTTATTTCTTCCGTGAAGGAAGACATCTTTTAAAAAAATGAAATTGGCAGTGAGGTTATGTGTAAGGCAAATTGTGACTAAGCCAATAATCTGTCATTCTTACCCTCCAGAATGTTCACATGAAGATATAAACAGAAAGAGAAGCCACTTCATATGTAAGGCAAAAGGAAGAACACTTCCTCCAGATCTCAGAAGCCCAGATTCACACTCCCAGTCCTCAGAGGTGAGCAACAGAAAACGGTCTCCCAGTGGAATCTTCACTGCAAAGTCAACGTGGGTTACAAGTCAGCCCAGTAATAACGCTCCCATCTCATGCAAGATAGGAAATGATGGAATGCTATGTGGGCCTGATACAGGTACACACAGGCTTCTGTGCAATGACCTCTGTGTGTTCATGGCACATACATGAGCCATTTTGCACATGATCTGAAGTCAAAGGTGAGATGAATAGTGAGCTCAGAATGGACTCAAAGTACAGTCTCCCTTCAATTTACTTTGTTTCTATGGCTTACATACCATGGTTTTAATTGTGCCCTCATTCACAGTACAGTGCACAGGTTCTTAAAGTGTACCATCTAGTGCTTTGGGCATGTGTAATTGTCTCAGTAATTATAGACAAGTTAAATAATTTAAAAAGAATACATGTTAGCTAGGCATGGCTATAATCCTAACACTCAGGATGCTGAAGAAGAAAGATTGCCATGAGTTCAAGGCTACCATGAGCTACATAATAAGTTTCAGGTCAGCCTGAGCTATATTTAAACATGACTAAACATAGAAAAAAATATATGTGCTAACCATAAAAAAAAGAATATACAAAATATCTATAGCAGATAATTTGTAGTAAGTTGTCTTACTGGTACTTATCTTGGATGTCACAGGCAGACAGTTAATTTCTGTGACTCCAGAAGATATCTAGTAAATATCTTGATTAATGAAATTAAAAATTAGTTAGACTGGAGATTACTTACAAAGAGTTACATAGGTTCTCTTGCTATCCAAAGACCACAAAGAATTAAGGAGCTCAAAGGACAACGTTTACATGGTGCAAGTAATACCTCAGGTAATTTGAATATTGATCCCTCACATATCCTGATTTTAGAGCTAAAGATCTGATGCCTAAATAGATAAAAATAGTCCATACATGCTAATGGCCAGATTGGAACCTAGGTCTTCCTAGCTCTAATACATCCTTCCACTCCATACCTCTAGTCTGTTTTGGATGCATTTCCTTGGGGATATGCCTATAATCATTAGCACAGATTCCATACAACATAGAGTTTGGCACCCTGTTCCCAGCAAAGGAACAGCTGAGCAAGGACTCTCATGCCTGAATTGCTGCTTCTACTCTAGTAAAGAACAGGAATTCTCAACAGACTCCTGTGACTCACGTCCTGCAACTTTTGACCTGGCATAGACCTTCCTGGCACATAGTGCATATTTACTGTTTATTGAGCAAGTAAAGGAAGCTACTGTCAAAGAGAAATGGGCCTTCTTGTATATTATAGTTTCTCTCTGTGGTAATCAACTTTACTTCTTCATTAAGCCTTCAATAGAGTCTTTCAATATCACTCAAGATGCAATTGGAAGCATTTAAGCCTCTTCAAAAACTTCAAACCTGAAACTTAAAAACAACAAAAATGGCAAAATTAAAATTGATAGCAGCATGAATTTTCATGTACACAAACACACCATATAGCCATGTGTGCTTTAAGGGAAATGTTCCCTATCTTGTGAAAGAGAGGCAACTTGTTATGATTTGTGCACACTTTCATGAAATACCAAAGAGGGGGGAAACCTCCTGTCACTTGTCAGCTTAGTTCAGTCACTGCTGCTGTAGAGGTACCATAACATATGCACATCCCCTTCTGAAAAGGCATCAAAAGGGGCTTTGGTAAACTCCAGCACCAGTCTATCATATGTGCTAAAGCCAAAATGCCTGAAATTTTCCTCCCTGACAGATCTACACATCAGATACATAACTGATTAGTGACAACTGACACAGAAACAGAGCAAGTGCTCACTGGTAGGACCAACACGTGATTCATGCTGGGAAGCAGTCAGGGTGGCCTGCTATGCCTTTTGCATGTAAAGTGAAGTATGTGCCTCTAAGGAGAAAATTCTAAGCAAAGAACTTTGCCTTTGAAAGTACTAAATCATTAAATTGATTTGGAAATACTTCCTTAAAAATGATGATCAGCTTAATGTGTTTCATTATTAACACTAAAAAAAGTAGAAAGAAATCCTTAGTTAAGTAATATTTCTTTCCAAAATATTCCTGAAATGCTCACCCTGTGTAATGTGCATGCAGTTTGCCAAAACATACATGACAGTGAAGTGCATACTGGGGGCATGAAAAAAAGTCAAAATGTACTTTAATCAAATTGTGTATATTCCTTATGTTCTGAAAACTTTTCAAAGATGTCAAAAATGCCAGCTATAAGAAGTCCTTCAAATACGAGTCACAGCTGAAGATACAATAAAAGCTCCGATGGCAGGGGCGGGCGGGGGGGTGGGGGGGGGTGGGTGAATAATGGTTGTCATATTTGTGAAAGACAAAACTGCAAAGCACTGTACTTCCCTCCTTCCCTCCTAATTCATTTTCATTTGTTCATCAGGAGACTGGTGTGGATATTTTTCGGCTACAAAGAAAATTGTTAGGAATCATGAATCATTAAAACTGAGCACAGAAGAAACTGGTTAGTTTCCTGTCTCAGAGAAAATAAATAAATAAAAATATTTTACATAAGTAATTTCTACCAGTTCTCCCATTAGTAAAACGTACGTTGTGGGCCCTTGCTTTTTAAAAGATACTTTTTTTTTCTCCAGGAGGTTACCTGTGGTAAGGCAGGCGGGGTTCATTTCATGGCGCAGTGACAAACCCTGGCCGAGCTTTCTGCACACGAGGCCGGATTTGGTAGTCAAAGCCAACACAGCCTAGACTGGCTCCTCCAGACTGCCCCCTCCTCCACTTCTTCCTCTGAATGTTCTGCTTTACATTTTCAGTGCCCAACCCCACCCCCACCTCCCACCCCCGGTTTATCTCCTCTCCCGCCAAAAGCCCAGCTCCTCAAAGCTTCCAACTACCAAGCTTGTTGGGAAGAGCTCCCTCTACCTTTTCTCCACTTATTACAGTCACATATAAAGACATCGGTGGAAGAAAACACCTTAAAACAGTCCACCTAAAATGCAGTGCCCCGGGTGCCCCATAAAACCATGACATCAGCTGCCAGCCTGGGAGAGATGAGATATAAAACAGAGGAGACCAGGGCTGCCTAGGAAAGAGGGGTGGGCACCAGCAACATGCCTACTTCTGTTACCCCTAGGACTCGGGGGTGGAAAGGCATCCCTCTTGCTTTTCTGTGCATTCTGAAACCCATCCTTCCCCCCTCGCTCTGCCCCCCTCCCCGTTAACACTGACAGAAGTAGCTGCCACGCTTGGCGAGCCAGTGCCATCCTCTCCGCTCAGGCTTCTCTGCCCCACACGCTGCTTACCCGCGGCTCCAGCCCCCATGCCAGTACCACGTTCTCATTTCTGTGAGAAAGCCAGCCACACCAGAAGGCTATGGATTCGAAGTTTTTCCTTCCAGGAGAACTGCACAAAGATGCATTTTATCAAGCCCGTGCGAAACAAACACCAAAACAAAACCCTGGAGCAACTGAGTCACTTTGCTAAAGTGAGAACCCAGAAAGCCAAGATCCTAGGCCCACACAGACTCTGTCCCTGGGACTCTCTCCCAGGAGAAGCTTTTGCATTGTTCTGCAACAGGAAGAGAAGTTCACTTGCATTTGATGTCATTCTTCATCGACCTTTCATTATCCTAGCCAATTGCATCATGGGTACTTTCCTCCCAGCTCTTTTGTCAGGTGTGTTCTTCAGATATTTCCTACCCCCTGCTCAGTGCTGTAGAACACAATGAAGGTTTCCAATGTGCGCGCACATTATTTGCCAGGGATGGTTTGCAGAAAAAGAAGAAGAAAAAAAAAAATCATCAACCTATGTGGCGCTAACCTCTGAAGAAATTCCAAACTTAAGAGAAAGAAATTCATAGCCAAGATAACCAAGTTTGGCTTTGTTCTTCACTGTATCATCCCATAAGCCAGTTAACAGCTTACCACGGCATCACCTCCATGCATGACTGGCTGCCTTTTACAGCCAGTTCCTAATGGCGTTGGGAGTCCTAAAGAGACTGGAAAATGCACAAATACAATGTTACAAAGCAACCTGTTGATCTTTTGAACAGGAAAGCCTCTTATCCTGCACCAAGTCCACACAAACCATAGCATAACATTAAGGACAATGTTCTAATGCACGAAGGAAATTCCATGAGGTTTAACTTTGGATCCACTCACTTTTGATCATTTTTATGATCTGAAGGAGTTCTCCCTTCGCTATGAAGCCTATCTCCAACCACCTACTAGTTAGGAAAGCCATTCAATTCTTGCGGATTGGAGGTGGAAAAATAAATTGTGTGTATTTTAGACCCTGAATGATCTTCCTATAGCAATTTTAGAACAAACTAAGAAGAATTCTGCAATTTTAATCTCCTCAGTAGCTTCCCATTACTAAACAAGCCGAGCGCCGCGGTGCAAATGCAGACGTTACATGTCATCTTGATCTGCCGCTTTTTTCTTTCATTAAAGCTTTAATGCAGCAATTATGGCTACGTTGCCCTATAAAAAAAGGAAAAGGCAGTTTACTTTAAAAAGTGAAATTGCATAGCCTACTATTTAATTATACACAAATGTAAATGGCCTATTTTTCCATAACTGGTTATTACAGCACTGTTTTACTTTCTGAGTTTTCACAATCTCTAAAACCTACAAAGCTTCCTGCTATATAATTGTTTTGTTACATTATTGTTTTCATCTTATTTTTTCTTTTAATGTGAGTGCAGCGGGATAAATCTTGGTTTTAAGCCAGCCACTACTTCATCTACTTAAGCTTTTATAGATGAAGATTGCTGTAATTATCAGAATACCCGCTTATTTCTGAAGTATTATCCTGGCAACCTGCTGGCATTTACAACCAATTAACAAGCTTTGCCATTAGTTGCATAAGGGGTATCGCAGAGTAAACCCATTGTGTGCTAATTTTCTATTTTAGATAATCAGTTTGGCCATCCAGAATGGAAAGAAGAAGAAAAGAAAAGGTTTGACACTCAGTGGCAGACATGTAAAAATTACTGCGTGCCCCCCAGAGACAAAGGTATCCTGCAACTCAATGATTGCTTGTCGCTGTCACTATTGGTTCTTAAGTATTTCCCTTTGTCTCTTTTGGAAGGAAAAAAAAAAGTGGGGATTGGGCAAAGTAATCATGTCCTGTCTCACACGCTCTCTGTCTTTTAAAGCTGACTAGCTTCTCTTGCTGTCCTGCCCATAATTTGACCAAATTGTACAAATGTTAAACACCTTTAAAAAAGGCAGAAAGAAATTGAGCATGAGTTCTTTGGCTTTCTTTCTTTCCCTCTTTCTTTTCTTTCTTTCTTTTCTTTTTTTTTTTTTTTTTTTAGCAATCCCTTTCAACCTCTTTTACCCTCCCTTCCCTCCTTGCTACTATTAGAGTTAATGAATGTGCCAGAGTCCTCCAACAGGGCTGCCTTAAAATTAGCCTGCAAGCTGGGCTTAGTTAAAGTAGTGTGTTGTCATTTTATTGCTCTGTTTAAACAGTCTCTGATATTAATATGTCCCCAACCTTGGTCTACAGCAAGACAAGAGGCTGAAGTGACACTGATCCTGGGCTTCTCTGCATGGAGGTAAGTGAAGCATCAACTCCAAAACAGGGCCGCAGAGGAACAACCTCCAGGCTCGTGCTGGGCACTGAGTCCTGGGTGATACTGATAATTGTTTCATTCTGTCTGCATCCATCTAAAAAGTCCTACAATATGTCTCCTCTTCCTCATCCCCAGATGATATCAACTCAAGCACACCTCTGTCTTCTATGAAGGAAAGTGCAACCTGTCATTTCAAATGTGCCAGCATGGGTCAGCATCCAAAACAGGCAAAGGTACAAATCTTTGGCCATGGAGCTTGGCAAGCTGCAACTTAAAATCTTCATCATCTCCAGAGTTAGTGGATAGGTGACCTCTACCTTCCATCACACTTAGCTTTAGATCAGATCAGCAGCTTCCATTCTACCCTGCTTAATCTAGAGGGGCCTGTGTGCAACCGCAGAGTTGTACAGAACCTTGTCTAAAATTCTGAAAGTGCTTTATCAGATATTAACTTCTTTACACACATGCAGGTATGTATACTCATACACATACCTGTGAGGAGACACCCTCCTGGCCCACACTTCCGTGCACCATTACAACTTCTAATCATTTCTTTCTGTCCACTATTGTAGACAGAGATGCACAGATTATGAGGGTGTGACAGCACTGCAATAAGCATTTCTACCTTCATATCCGATTCACAACTCATTATGCCATTATATTTGAACATTATCTTTCTAGCAAATGAAGACATTATGCTTCTCACAAATATATCTTATTCAAATCAAGAGACACTCTTTTCAAAGGTTGTTACATTCTCACAAGATTGTTAAACTCTTAGGAAGAAAATCCTAGCTAACCTTCCACTTTCACATAAATGCTCATTTGTGTACAAAAATACCCACTCTCACAAAACACAAGTCAGAAGCTAGCTAAGAGCTTGAAGAAGGATAGAGAAGTAAAGAAAATATGTTGGAAGTTTTTTTCTTATTATTACTACTTCATGAATATTTAGTGTTACTATGTTAGCCTTGTAATATAAATTTGTTATTTCACATATATATCAAATATACACATATATATATTTATGTACATACACATGTGCTAGGCAAGCATTCTAACAGCAAGCTAAATCATCTGACCAAAATTTTTATTTTTTATTTTTTTAGTCTTTTATTTGAGAGAGAGAGATACAGAAATAGGCAGGTAGAGAGAGAGAGAATGGGCACTCCAGGGCCTTCAGCCACTGCAAACGAACTCCAGATGTGTGCATCCCCTTGTGCATCTGGCTTATGTGGGTCCTGGAGAATCAAGCCTCGAACCAGGGTCCTTAGGCTTCACAGCAAGCGTTTAACCACTAAGCCATCTCTCCAACCCCCCAAATTTTTATTTTTTAATCCTTATTGTTGTCTTACTTTCCTGAATTTAAAGATTTCTAATTTCAAAGTTTAGTGAGCTGAAATGTAACATTGTTCTATCTGTTGAAGTTGTAGTGAAGGAGGAAAGAAAGAAAACAACCTTCAACACTCCTTGAAGAATACTTGAAACAATATACTCCATGGGCAAAGGGTACCTAAGGCTCATTCACCCAACAAAACCACAGGATGACTCCACTTGTAAGGGGCATGCATTTAATCTTCTTTCATAGGCCCTGCCTGACACTTCATCCCAGAAGCTGTAGAGTTACACAAGCAGGGTTGCCTTAAATAAACACTTCACCTTTATGACTATGAGCATTGTTTCTGAAGTACAAGTCTTTCTCCATTTTTCTCTAGCCTCGTGATCTTGATCAAGTTACCTTTCTATGTTCTATTTTTCTCATCTGTAAAATGTGAGTGAGAACAATGACCTTATGGAATTGCCTTAAGAATTAAATGTAACAATGCTTAGGACAGGACAAAGCACATAATAAACACAAATGTAATTTATTGTTAGGTAAATTTGCATGCTAACCATATTAATCACTGTTGAGCTATTAACAATGATCAGAATAGGAGTCCTCCCCACACAAAGCCTTTATAATCCAGTAAAAGACAATGAGTAAATTCAGAGGACAAATTAAAGATGTCTTCACAATTTCCCTGTGGGCATAAGTGGGAACCATGACCTGTGGCTTTGACTGTGTTTGTTAAATAGGCAAGCCTTAGTCTAAAGAGACTGTAGCCCAGGAGAGCTAGTCTCAAACCTGATATACCAGGAAACACATGTACAGGGTTTTATAATCATTGTTAACTTAAGTTCCAAGAAGGGTAAAAGAAATAGATAATAGTGTGTGTATTATCAGTCACTATTTAACATTTGAAATCAGCTACAAGTTTCTCTTATGATTGGAGATTTTATTTTCAAAATTACTACCAGTAGACTTAATGGAAAGTATTTCCCAAAAAGAGAGGTTTGGTTTATTTGTCTGGAAGCTTCACGAAGCAAGGGCCCAGCCTGTTAGGCTCATTCCTAAATCTCCTGGACTCAGACAGTTTTTCACAATAATTATTTGCTGGATGTATAAATGAATCATCATATTTCCTGTTGGTGGCATTTGAATCAACCATTGATCTTCACTCACCATTAAATCATTAAGTGTTAAGTATGTGTGCTGTATTAAATTATGGACATACAAATACAAAATATTTTGTCTCAAAATAATTTAAGAGTTTGAGAATTTCTTTAAAGCCCCTATGATAAAACTGTTAAAATCAAATAATGGAGAAAACTTTTTTGAAAAGCCGCAATAGCATTCACAGGCTGCATTTGCCTTATAACCACCCACGTCATGTTTTCCATTTCATGAAGAATATAGCATGATTGAGAGATGCTCATCAAAATCCAGAAGTCTATTAAGAATCCCAAAATTGCTTCTTTCAACTGCTTAACGTTTGGTGCAATTATTAGGCCAAGCCTGTGTTCTAATAATTCATCACAAAAGTTAGAGGAGATGAGTGGCAATGACATCCCAGGTTATAGTTATTAACTGTAAAAGTGAATCAGCAAAGATAATAAAAGAGGAGAGTTTTTCATTTTAGAATGAATCCAAAGCATACGGCACAACTTGAACACTTTGGAGCCACACCCCCACTGCTGTCAAAAGGTGAATCCAGCTCCACCTCTCCCCAGCTTCATCAAACTTCCCCAAACGACAGCCATAAGCTATGGCACATTACAGCTCTATTATGTGAGATGATTTTCTCGTGTAAGTGTTTTAATTGGCAAGGGGTTAAGATACACTTTCCTATCACAAAGAGTCTCCTTTTGAATTAATGAAAGCAAGTAAAACTTTGCAAAATCACCTCTTTTCAATTTGAAGTTCAGATTTTTCTGCATAGGATTAAATGATATTTGTTCTAGTTGATAGAAACTTTCAGAATAAAGACTCTGCGGGTCAAATAAAACAGATTAAAGGTGGTAAATGTTGTTTTACAGAAGGTATTTTGCAATACATCTGCAGGTTTTAAAAAAACAAGTAAAAATAAAAACATATTTGTGCTCCTAGCCCAATAATTAAGAATATATTTTAATGAATATTGTTTTTTTTTTTCCTTCTGGAGAGAGTCAGAGAGAGAGGGAGAGTAAGAAGCAGAGTCAGAGAGAATGGGCATGCTACGTGGCCTCTCAGCCCCTGTGAACAAACTCCAGATGTGTGGGCCCCCTTGTGGGCAAGTGTGGCATTACGCCCTTGTGCCACTTTGTGTCTGGCTAAATGTGGGCCCTGGAGAATCCAACGGGTGTTCTTAGGCTTGACAGGCAGGCACCTTAACCTCTAAGCCATCTCTCCAGCCCTAATATTGGTTTTTAATGCTGGTAAGATATCAGTTCCCCAGAACCCATGTAAGCCAGATGCACAAGGTGGTACATGTATCTGGAGTTCATTTGCAGCTGCTCTAGGCCTTCGCACACCCGGCCTAACTCCCTCTTTGCTCACTTTCTCCCTCTCTCTCTCTCTCAAATAAATAAAAATATGGCTTGAGAGATGCCTTAGTGCTTAAGGCATATTCCTGCAAAGCCTAAGGACCCTGGTTCAATTCTCCAGGTCCCACGTAAGCCAGTGAACAAGGGGCGCACACATCTGGAGTTTGTTTGCAGCAGCTAGAGGTCATAGGGTACCCATTCTCACTCTTCCGCTCTCTCTTTCCCTCTCTCTAATAAATAAATAAAAATAAATAAATAAATAAATAAATAAATAAAAATAAATATTTAAAGTTGTCTGTTTCTTCTGTATCACTCACGTGTTACCACATAAAGCCACACAGTTCCAATGCATCCCAGATGTCACTATTATAGATTTTATCCTCAGCACAAAAAAGTTCAAGTACTGAAATCATAATCATTATTTTCATTGTACTCAAACTTATATCTTTCTAAATTGTGAAATGTCAAATCCAATTTCCAGTATTGGAAAAGGCTATAGAGGGTGAAGCAATCTTTTTAAAACATCTACACATCCTTTTTCTTGAGTGTAATTAGCAATGCATATAATTTTCTATTCTATCCTATTTTATTCTATTTATATATGGCTGCAAGCTTCTGTTACACATACATACAACTCATCACTTTTAAAAATGTATTTATTCATTATTTATTTATATTTTGTTTATTTATCAGAGAGAGAGAGAGAGTGACAGTGAGTATGGGTGCACTAAACACATGCATCACTTTGTGTGTCTGGCTTTATGTAGGTACTGGGGAATCAAACCTGGGCCATTAGGATTTGTAAACAAGTGCCTTTAACTGCTGAGCCACCTCTCTAGTCCTCATTATCACTTTTTAACAATTTTCTTCAAAAGCATTTTAAAACAGTCACAATATATAAACTTATGCTTTATAAGTTATTTGTGGAAAGAGCCTAAATCAGAACAAAAATAAGTAAATAGAAGAACTCACAGATTCTTGGGGAATATGCTTGACTGTGTCACCACTTTTAAAAGGTAAAGGGGTAAAGGTCAGGAAAAGCAGCTGCTCAGCACAAGTCTAGAAAGAAAGAGAAAGGTTGCATATAATGATACCAAACCATTCTTGACAGATGGAGTGTTCCAGTTGGAGAAGGGTAACCATCTGAAATGGCTGCTGAACATGGTGTCAGGCTTGTTTCAGAGAGGACGCTCTCATCTCCATTCTACAGTGTATTATTAATGGCCCAAGCTGTCCCATCCACAGGACTCCTTCCTTTTATATTGAAGGCAGGACTTACCAGCTAAATGTAAGGCAAGGGCATATGGGCTCTGTTTTACCATTATTGTCCCTGTCAGTATCCCAGCCCCAGTCCCTAAAACAAAGCTTCCTGTTAACTGCTTTACCGAAGGACAGAGAGGAGGAAAAGGAATGACAAGTAGCTATAGTAGGACCTTAAGAATCCAGAGACTACTATTCCTTTGTCATATCTAAATAGAAAGGGTTTGGCCTATAAACTCTGCAGGCTAACACAAGAAAGTCCAAGGCCTACCTGAGTGAGAGCCTGTTTCTAAATCCATAAATAGCTGGTGATATAGCTCAATAGCAGAGTGCTTTCCTAACATGTGCAAGGCACCAATACTAAAATATATTGTTTTCTAGGGGTTGGATCCAAATCCTAGTGTTGCTACTTTCTAGCTGTGGAATCTAAAAGCTAGATAGGGGCTGGAGAGATAGTTCAGCAGTTAAGATGCTTGTCTGCAAAGCATAACAACCAGGGTTTCATTCCCCAGTACCTACATAAAGCCAGATGCACAAAGTGGTGCATGCATCTGGAGTTCATTTGCAGTGTCTAGAGACCCTGAAATATGCATTCATATTCTCTCTCTCTCTCTCCTCTCTTTATCTTTTGGCAAATAAACAAATAAAAATATTTTTTAAAGCTAGATAGATAAAGTTTCTGTGCTTTAATTTCACATTTTACAAAATGAAGACTATAGTAACACCTATGTCTTAATGTTTTAAATGAATTAAGTGAATGTGAAGGGTCCTTGCATATACTGAATTTCTAGAAATGTCAGCTGTAGTTATTCTATAACATGAATGATATTTAGCCCATTACTGCTGGGACTATCCTCCCTCCCTTCCTTCTGTGAGTGCAAATCACTAGAGACTGCCAAAGTCAGTTTGTCCTTGGACAGATATAAGCATCAAATGACTCTAGAGAACAGAGCAGAACTGTGTGTAATGGACGAAGCAGAGACATCAAGAGGAGCCCCAGTGGCCACTGTGGACATGGAGTGTGGGGAAAGTTCCAACAGACAGACCTGGTTTAGAATTCTTCCTCTTTGATTTGCCATATACATAAAACTTTTATTTGGTCAGATTGCAAAAATCCTTCCAAGTATCAGCTTCTTATCTTTAAAATGAAAAAAAAAAAAAACTTGTTTATAGTGTTATGGAGAGAAATTAGAAAGACAAAAAGCAATAGAGACATCTGGTATAATGCCTAATCTATAGACAACACTCAATAATTAATGCAGGAAAAAGTATATTATGGATTCAGAGAACTTGTGAGGTCAAATTGGGTCTTTCACAGATGTTCAGACACTGACCTTAGTACCTGTGAAGATGTTATATTAAATAGAAAAAGGGACTTTGGGGCTAGAGAGATGGCTTAGCGGTTAAGGCACCTGCCTGCCAAGCCTAAGAATACCAGGTAGATTCTCCAGGTTCCACATTTAGCCAGACATAGTGATGCAAGGGCACAATGCTGCACTTGCCCATAAGGGGGCGCACACTCCTGGAGTTCATTCATAGCAGCTGAGAGGCTGCTGGCGTGCCCATTCTCTCTCTCTCTCTCTCTCTCTCTCTCTCTCTCTCTCTGTCTCCCTGAAAAACAAAACAAAAAAAAAGAAAAGAAAAAGAAAAAAGAAAAAAGAAAAAAGAAAAAGAAAAAGAAAGGGGGACTTTGAATTTCCAAACAAAGTTGAAAATCTTAAAATAAGGCAAATTATCATAGATTATGTAGGTAGAATTAGTCTGAGTTATGAAAAACTGATAACCACCACTAACCAGGGGCAGAAGAGTGTCAGGGCAGAAGGAAGCCAAAGAGATTGGCAGTAATTAGATAGACCTGACACACTAGTCTCAGCTCTGGGATGAAGGCCTCTGGGGAATAAGGGTGGTCATTAGCTGACAGGCAGCAAAGAAACAAGAATCTCTGTCCTAACCCTGCAAAGAGCACACAGCATGAATGAGCCGAGAAGTAGTTCCCAATGTCCTGATGAACACCCCAGCTTTGTGGAGCTGAGGACAGAGCAACCCATCACGTCAACCTAGGTGGGGATCTACAGAATGTGACAGGAGTGACTCATGCTATTGGAAGTTGGAAGTTTGTGGTATAGAAATCTATTCTAAAAGTAATAAAAATAGAATACCAGAATTACTAATATAAATGAGTTTTACCACGAGAGAGTAAGAGTCACATTGAAATATAAAGTGCTAAAAATGCAGAGGTGTTACAGCTAACATCTTGAATGTTTGCTTGATGAGGCATAAGGCCATATTATTGCATCTTGTATAAACACAACCAGATGGGTACTATTAGAAATGGGTACTAATAGAAATAGAGATTTGGGCTTAAGTAGGAGGATTACTGTGAGTTCAAAGCCAGCCTGGGATAAAGAGTGAGTTCCGGGTGTACTGGGCTAGAATAAGACCCTGACAAAACTAAAAATGAGACCCAGAAAAAAAAATGAAAGAAGAAAGAAATAAAGAAAGAAAGAAAGAAAGGAGGGAGGGAGGGAGGGAGGGAAGGAAAGAAAGAAGGAAGGAAGGTGAGAGAAATAAGAGAAAGATATTTTTCAAGTGAAGAAATAAATAAATGTACTAGAAGTTTTTATTTACTGATCGATTTTGAGAGAGAGAGGGAGAGAGGCAGAGAGACAACGGTCATGCTAGAGCCTTCAGTCACTGCAAGATGTGTGCGTCTCCTTTTGTGCGTGTGTGACATTACACACTTTGCATCACTGTGCTCGCCTGTGAAGCACCTTAACCACTAAGCCATCTCTCTAGCCCTGTTTTTTGTTTGTTTTTGGTTGTTGTTTTAGTTAGTTAGTTTGTTTGTTTGTTTGTTTGTTTGTTTGTTTGTTTGTTTGTTTAAAGCCAATCATCACACATCTTAAACCAGTAGAACAAGGATACAAACTCAGTAGGGATTCCCACCTACATACTACAGACCACAATATCATGTCTTCTTCAAGCAGAGAACAGGGTGGACATAACCCACACTCCCTAATTTTCTGAATAATTACAAAAAATAGTTCATTTCTTCTGACTTAACCAGTCTTTCATAAATTGATTTAAAATACCTAAAACTAGGGCTCAGGGGCTTAACGAACTTGGTCTGGAAGCCTAAAAAGCAAAGTTTAGATCCCTAGAACCTACATAAAGCCAGATACAAATAACACATACATCTGTAATCCCAATGCTTCCATGTCAATGGGAGGCAGAGTCAGAATAATCCCAAAATTTGTAGGCCAAAACAAGAGAGACATGTCTTAAAGAAAGGTTATTTTCTGACCTCCACATATGTGCCAAGGCACACATGTGACCATATGCACACAAACACAACACACACGCACACACACACACAACTCAGGTTACTCAAAACCATATTATTAATTATTTTACCAGTAAATTCAGTCATGGTAGGCTGCAGCACCAAACAGTACTACAATCCCAGTGTCTCAGTAGCACTAAGGCATGCTTCTCATTTATGCAAGTATTGTACTGTGCTCAGACAGCACTTCAGGGCAGCCGCCTGCCACGCATTGTCACGGAGAATCTATGTTCTTTTGGTTTTGTAGCTTTGTTTTCTCAATAGACAGTTTTCGAAGTTTATGAAGCAAGAGAAAAGAGCATGAAAGGCCATTGCACCTACTCATGCTTCACCCTGAAGGTGGCATCACTTATACTCACACTGGCTAGAGTTGCCACACGGCAGGAGGCATAATATGAGCAATCTGCCACAATCCAAGGAGAAGGATCACATAGCCCTAGTCATATCAATAAAAATTATTAAACTTCAGTTTGTGCAGAAGAGTTCATTGTTAACAATGAAAGCTCCAACTTCATATACCACCTCAAAAAACCATGCGTCAACCCAGTGTATCCAATATCCTTCCTTCCCATTCATACTTCCAATCCTTCATAGCAAAGGAAAGGTTACCTGTGTTCATGTTAGACAGACATAAGCTCCTTTTTTAGTCTGTATATGGTGACCCATGAGCAACAATTTAGTCTACCTGCCTTCCAACACTGCAAAGAGCTTTACCTGGGACGATTAAACCACAGGTCTATCTTCACCCTGTCACCAAACTAGAGAACCTTCATAATCCTTGTCAACTGACATTGATCAAATATTTTCCATACTTAAAAAAAAGAGAATTTAACTAACAGAGAAGACATACTGAGATGGTTTGCAGATTTTTAAAAACTTTTTATAATAAAAATTTACCTGTGAATAATATCTCAAAGTTATAGAAAGCTCCTCATTTTGCTCAAATAAAGCTTTTGTTTCTTTTATAAAATGTTCATTTATTTGCAAGCAGAGAGAGAGAAAGAGAGAGAGACAGAAGAGAGACAGAGAGAATGAGTGCACTAGGGCCTCCTGCAAACAAACTCAGATGTGCAGATGTCTTTACTTGGGAATTGAACCTGGGTTGTTAGGCTTTACAGACAAGGGCCTCAACCATTGAGAAATCTCTCCAGCCCTCAAATAGAGCTTTTATAATTCTTACAGTCTTGTTAATGAATGAGTAAACGTCTTATTTAAAATCAAGAAGGTGTAAGATTGCACAGGGAAATTTTCCTTAAATTTAGAAATGCTATCTAAGTAAGTGATATGTCCACATAGTTTTGCTATTTGATTCAGTATGTGTGACATCACAAACCTGGAAAATGTGACTTAAACCATAAAGACCTTGGTGCTTAACTTAGAGAGTTTATTAGATCTCTCATACTAGAGGAAATATGCAAAATAGTATAATTTCACATCTTGGAAAATTAAAAAATATGTTTTGCCCTATGCCTTGAGAGTACTCTGAGAATATTTTGCTACCAATTTAGAACAATGGTTTTCAAATTAAATGTATAGAAAAGTGATTTTCATTGGTGCTAACACAATTAAAATTTTAAGTGACCCTTCTTCCCGAAACAGTATTTACTAGGTAGTTTTATGCAGCCTAAGACTCAATTTGTGTGTGTGTGTGTGTGTGTGTGTGTTATGGTGTTGTTGTGTACACACCTATGTGTACAGATATGTGCACCACACAAATAATTAGAAGATACCAGTCTTGAGAGCAGGTAAAATTTCATTGTACAATATTATTATACCAAAATTAGGACAGAGAAATGTTCATGTAGAGAAATGAAGCTGAGTAGAAGTTTTTAATTCATCCATTCTTCATAATAAAATTATAAATTTGTTACAGGTAGAATGAAAAAATCATATCCATTTTTAGATTTCTTATAATAACTTGAAATAGCAATCAATTTGAGTCAAATAAACTCTGTGGCTCTCAGATTTAGGTCAGTGGTAGAGCACTTGCTTAACAAGCTCAAGGCCCTGGTTTCAGTCTGCAGTACCAGAAAAAGTATAACAAACTTTGTGTATTTAATTAAGTATAACAATTTATTGTATATAGATAGTGTGCCTAATAATGCCAAGTTTCTTATTTTTAGTCCAGTCATTAAGTAGTTGTTGAACACCAATTTCATTCTAAATACACAGCTAGCTGCAACAATAACTAAAACAAATTCTTTGCCAAGTGCTTACCCTATAGTCTGCAAGACTAACAAAGTTGGTATGGAGTCCTGGATGGACTTGAACTCACTATGCAGCCCAAGCTGATCTGAAATTCATGATCCTCCTTTCTTGGCCTGGAGAATGCTGGACTTCAGGTATGTTCCATCGTGCAAGGTGACATGATGATCTCAACTGATTTCACTGAACGTAGGAGTAGGCCAGGTATGGTGAGACTTTGTATCAAAACACAGACAAAGAACAAATAGTATTTTGTATTTCATATTATAAATTTATCTTAATTCAGTAAATGACCGTATATAGTATCATAATTTGTAAAAATATTGATGTCAATTATAATACCATATGGCAATACTAAGAAAACTATGGTAATATCAATAGGAAACATTTTGTTATTCTTGGGAACCAGAAAGTGTTCTAGGTACGTGCATTAACTTACTATTCCTCAGAAGCACGAATGCACTATACCACTCTGGCTTCTTAGATGCCAACATCAAAAACTGATTCTAAGTAAAAGTTCAATTTACTAAAAGATCCCTCAGGAATTTAAAAGAAATGTACAGGAATAATCTGGAAGGGTTGGTTGAGGGATGGACACTATCCATGCACTAAGGAACAAAGTAGAACAACCCCCACAAGTTGTGAGCTGCTGGTGAGGATTCTGGCCTCCAAGTTTGCTCTCTGCTCTTCTGTGAGCCTCCCCTTACTCCTTGGACTCAGAAACTTAGAGTACCCAGAAGTGGCTATACTTGGCACAACAGATAATCAGCCCCTGACAGGACTGGGATGTGTTCTAATACAAATGTGATTTCTTAAAGAAGGGAAGAAGTGCTTAAAGACATGGCAATGACTCTAGACAGCCAACAATGACCAGTGTTAGGGTCAAGTGTAGCTAAGATAAAGTCTAAAGTAAAAATTTATTATGAGGAAGGAATAACAGGATTGGAAATGTTTTGGAATATAATATGTCAAGAATTTTCCAAACTAGAATTTCAATCAGTACATAAGAATTTGAATTCACTGATGTTTGGGGATATACCAAAAATAGTTCTCTCTATCGCCTAAGTCACTGAAATTTATAACTATCTCCTAGCCCAGAAAGCATAAAGCCAGTTGGGCATACTTTAATGAAATTTATTCAGACATTTAATAAAATCCTAAAATCATTTCAGCAATGGTACACAAAATGATATATACAGGGCTGGAGAGATGGCTTAGCAGCTAAGGCGCCTGCCTGCTAAGCCTAAGAACACTGGTCCCAATGTCCAGCTGTTCCAATCTCCAGGTCCCACGTTTAGCCAGATGCAAAGTGAGGCAAGGGTGCAAAGCCACACTTGCCCACAAGGGGGCACACGCATCTGGATTTCATTCACAGCAGCTGAGAGACTGCTGGCGTGCCCATCTCCATCTCCCTCTCCCTCTCCCTCTCTATCTCTCTCTCTGTCTCTCTCTCCAAAAATAAATAAAAAATAATAATTTTTTTAAAAATGATATATACATACAAACTTATTTGTCCTTTCAGATTCAAGAGTTTAAAAGTGAATGTAATTATAACTTAAATCATCTCCTTTATTCCTTTTCATAGTAATAATGCTTCACATTTAGAAAAACATCTTTTAGCTAAGATTACTTTACTTGACCTAATCTTCACATTACCTCTATTTTCTAAATGAAAATTATTTTTCTTTCACTTTAAAAAATTAAGTCCCTTGTCCAAATTCACTCTCGGTATTGATAGTGGGAATTTCCAGAAAAGCCTACACATACTTACCTTTAAGGATACAGGATTTTGTAAAGCTCAACTATCATTCCAAAAACTCTGTTATAAGAAAGTTTAAAGGGAAAATAATAGCTAATCTATGCTCCAGAGTTTTTCTCATTCAATTTTATTGTATCTGAAAATATTGGGTGACAAAGCACAAAATGACAATGAGTCTAGACTTCAAGTGTTTATAGAACTAATTTTTTCAGTGGTAACAGCAAAACCTAGGAGGAAGGAAATTCTAAACCACACCTATAAATGGCTGATGAATCAGGCTATGGCTCCAGAGTCTTGTGTCATTTATTGTTTCCAGGCAGGATACGGACTACCACAAAGAAAGTAATGTGGCAATCAACGTGTAATGTTAAGACAGCTGATGAGAACAAACTGGCTATGTCAATTGTGTCACATAAAAAAAGCCAGAGAAGTAGACCTAGAACACTCCCAAGTCGAAGTTTGTCTGTCACCATTAGGGTCTCAACAAGATAATATACACAGGAATATTTACAAACTAGAGATAATACATTAGAAGCATTAGCAAGGATGGGGTTTCCCTCCATCATTTTGTTCAAGAAGCTGACCTCCACACTATTTTCTCATTCTTCACTTGAACTTGTTCTGCCCCTCCTTCATGTTGGGCACATCATTGTCTTACAGTTTCATTTCCTCATAAAAATTCTAATAGAATAGCAAATCACAACATGTGTTTTATTTACTTATTTATTTATTTATTTATTTAATGATTTGCAAGAGAGAATGGGCATGCCAGGGCCTCCAACCACTGCAAACAAACTCCAGACAGATGTGCCAACTTCTGCATCTGGCCTACCTGGGTACTGGGGAATTGAACCTGGGTCCTTAGGCTTTGTATGCAAGTGCCTTAGCTACTAATTCGAGCCCACAGTATGAGTTTTAAATTTTCTCTCCAGTGAGATGTGGGATAGTAGAGACACTAAGACACCTCTTCCTAGAGAATGTGTACATACATCATGGACCTCATGGAAAATACTGAGAAGTCCAAGGAATAAAGGAAGTAGCAATGGCAGAAATCTAGACATCAGAACAATGAGGTGATAAAACTGGACATCAGAACTCTTCTGATAAGCCTGCAACTATATTCCTCAGAGTGTCACCTAGTTGGAATAAATTAAAGTTAAACCATAATAAATTCCAGAGATATCTAATATTATCCAAATCCATTTATTGGGACGGGGTGGAGGGCGAGGTGGACAAAGTGCTTGCTGTGCAAACATGAGCACGTGAGGTTGGATCCTCCAAATCCATGTAGAAAGCCAAATGTTGTAGCTAGCCTCTGTGATCCCAGCATATCTACAGCAAGATGAGAGGCTGTGGTGATTATTTTCCCTGGTCAACTTAATCAGATCAGAAAGCAAGTTTGAGACATGCCTCTTAGCGGTATGGGCCTATGAGGGTATTTCCAGAAGGGTTAACTGAGGAAGGAAGTTCTTTCTCCAGTGTGGGTGGCCCTTCTGGACTATGTATAAACAAATTGTGAGAAAACACAGCTCTTTCACCTGGCTGCCCTCATTATTCACTTATGTGTGTATCTACCCTGTCTTGGCTATCTTTCATGAACATTGGAACCAAATGTCATCAACCTTCCAATATGAACTGAAGACCAGTGGCTCTCCATGAATCCTCCAGGCATCAAGTGTAATCCTAACTAGTAGTCAGGAAGTGGCAGCAGGAGATGTCCAGGTCAAATTTGTTAGCTAGACTAACCAAATGGGTAAGGCCTGGGTTCAACTAAGAGATCTTGCCTCAGTAAATAAAGTGGAACATGATGGACGACACCAGACTCAAGCTCTGGCCTCCACATACACATACATGCTCAACCAGCACACACGTGTACCCACATGAATATCATACGCACACAACAAAAAAAAAAAACCTCCGTATTGGGTAGCATATAATTTGAAATAATCAAAAGCTAGCGTGCCTCAAAACTCACCAAAGCACTGAGAAGCTAGCAGAGTGTTTGGCACTGAGACATCTCTATCACACCCTCCAAGACTCGGAAGCGTTGTGGAAGAGATGGTGGAAAGAAGAGACAAAAGAAGGGAGGAGCGCTCTGCAATACTGTCTTCCAGACACAAAATGGTTGTGCAGTTCATGACTGCACAGTGGCTGACAGTACCTATACAAGATTTGCATAATAGGAGGGGAAAAAAGTGATGAGGGGCTGGAGAGATGGATCAGTGGTTAAGGTGCTTGCCCACAAAATCTAATAACCTGGGTTTGATTCCCAGGTGCATAAAGTGGTACATGCATCTGGAGTTCTTTTTCAGTGGCTAGAGACCCTGGCACACCTATTCATTCTCTCTCTCTCTCTCTCTCTCTCTCTCTCTCTCTCTCTCTCTTGCTCTCTATTCCTCTCCTTGTAAATAAATAAATAAAATATTTTTAAAATGATGACATCAAAATAGAAGAGAAACTAGCTGGACTTGGGGACACATGCCTTTAATTCCAAGCACTCAGAAAGCAAAGGTAGGAGGATCACCATGAGTTCAAGGCCAGCCTGAGACTACATAATGAATCCCAGGTCAGCCTGGGCTAGAGTAGCAAAACACAACCTCGGAAAACCAAAATGAAAAAAAAAAGAAGATAAATTAATTGGAAAAAAAGGGATTCATGGGCTGGCAAAATGGTTTAGTGGTTAAGGCGCTTGCCTACAAAGCCAAAGGACCTAGGTTCAATTCTCCAGAACCCACATAAAGCCAGATGCCCAAGGGGCACATGTGTCTGGAGTTCGTTTTCAGTGACTGGAAGCTCTGTCATGCCCAGTCTCTCTCTCTCTCTCTCTCTCTCTCTCTCTCATATATGTATATATATATATATATATATGGGGATTCAGTGCAGAGGGGACTTGAGAGGAAGAAAAGGAGGTTGTGAGAGAGGATTATGAACATGGTATACTGTCTATATACATGAAGGTTGCCAGAAAAAAAAAGTTTAAGAAGAACTAGCATGGGACACCAAGTTTTCAGAAAGGTCAGATGTCTTTGGCCCTGAGGTCATTTTTCAGCCAGTTTAATGTTGATGTCACCAACTGGAGTTCATAGCTCAGCCATGGGGTCTAGAAATGCAGTGGACATTTTACTCACCAAAGCACTGAGAAGCTAGCAGAGTGGCACTGAAACATCTCTAACACACCCTCCAAGACTTGGGGACCGTTGTGGAAGAGATGGTGAAAAGAAGAGCCAAAAGAAGGGAGGAGCACTCTGCAATACTGTCTTCCAGATACAAAATGGTTTTATTTAATCTCTCTCTTTCTTATATATATGAATATAAATTTTTCATATAAATGAGAAAGGCACGTACCAAGGCTTTGTGAGCTCCCCTTGAGATATGGGGACAAAAACCCAAAAATGTTCACTTGTATTATAGATTTTTTGAAAATGTTCAGGAGGATATATGAGAATAATTTCATTCAATCAACAACATGTGTTTACTACCTACTAAGTGTCAGACACTCAACAGCATGCATGGACTGCCTACTAAATGTCAGACATTCAACAACATGTGTGGACTGCCTATTGAGGGACATACATTCAACAATATGTGTGGACTATCGACTAAGTTTCAGGCATTGCTGGAGGCACTTGATTTAAAAAGAAAACATGAATCAGAATATAAAATTGATCAGTGTAGAAAATGTGCAAAAATGGGCGAAGTACTTCTTAGCTGGATGTATGTATAAAATTTTGAAATGGCTTTGAAATAAACCAAAAAGATAAACTGTATTTAACACACCCTTCAAGGCTGTTCCTGTCTTTCATTGTCTTTAAGCAACTATATCTCTGTGAGTTACAGAAAATTAATAATACAATTATTTGGTCTATAGAAACACAAATAAGGTATGGGCCTATAAGATGCAGCTGTTTATTATTCTATAAATACTGGTATTTGTATATGCATTTTAGCATTCTTTATGGGCCTATGTGTGAGTGAATGTAAATTTGAAATTATCTTGAGCAGGTTGTAACATCTTACTACTTCCCTAATTAATTAATGAATTAAATAAAATCTTTAACATATGTTCATTTTATGTTTGTATGAGAATCATAATTATACCTTTTTAAAAAAAATCATCCTTTAACAGTTATAATAACTGTTCATTATAGGACCACCTACCTCAAAATAATATACTTAGAAAGAAATAGTAAATCATTTCTAAAGCCCTTCAAATGCAAAGCATTAAATTCAGGGAAATGGTATCTTCTTAATATAATTATGGTATTTTATGACACATTTGATAAGGCTTCAAAGTGCCCTTACATTACTGCATTACTGATCCCAGATAGAGGAACAGAGCTGAGCCATGGGGGAGAGATTCCTTGTTTTTTTTTTTTTTTTTTTTTTTTTTTTTTTGCTTTAAGGAAATAATAAATGGCATTGTTGTAACTCGGTGTAAGTAGATTCGAGTAAGGCTATAGAGATGGGTGCCAGAAGCTACTCACATCGTTCTTTAAAATGGAAATTTACCGTCTGCTGCATCACATGGACAAAATACAGAACTATTTTTCACAGCTTGTTCACTGAACAGATTATTGTAGAAAAAAAAACTTTTACATTTTCTACAGATTCCCAAATCTCAGTCAAAAAACTCTTGGCAATTTTTAGCAGTGAAACAGATTTCACTTTCAGATTGAGATACTCCATTTAGCAGTAGTCAGATGATCTTCCAAATAAATATAGACTCGTTTCACTCTTGATTTTCTTTAAAAAAAAAAATGTTTTCATGAGGTGCCTTGGAGGAAACTTGCACTTATTTGGTTTTCCCTAGCTAAAGCAAAGAGAAACTCACAGGTCTAAAAATCAGAGTGAAATTAAAAAAAGGAATGTTAAACTGAAAATGTTATTACAAATAATGAATGTTCATCACAGCACCAATAAATAAATAACCCTATAAAACTTTAGAATTAGCTATAAAAATGTTGCAGTCTCTCCTTCCCTAAGTCTCAGCTCCCCAAAATATTACTAAACAGAAGAAGATGTGTGCAGTACAATATAACAGGCAGCAATATGTTGAGATGCTTCACACAAAGAGGTCTCTGGGCCATTTTTCTCCCTCTAGATTAGCTCTATTGCTTAGGTATAAAGCAGTTGCACTTAGAAGTTTATTACAAGTATAAGATTTTCCTCATCTATCAGCATTTATTACTATTACAAAAAATCAAGGAATATCTCAAATTTAAAAAGAACTTAACTCCATCATTTAAAATGATAATAATATCAATAATCCTATATTCAACATCCTAGTTCATGCAAATATTTACCTCCTTCAAATTCCTGTATGAAATTTTGCCAATGCTCTTCCACCTATAACAGGTACTTATATTATAGATCATGAAAAAACTTCAGAAATTATACGTTGATTTTATATTTATATTTACAAAAACAATGAATAGTTCCACATATATGAACAGTTCAGGATTCTGACTAAATTTTAAAAATAACTGTTGCTATTTTTAGCAAGTTTTTATTATTTTTGAAAGGTCATTTCAGTGACATTAAAGATTATCTCAGCCCTGGCATGTAAGGCAGAAGTCTTACTAAGGAAGGAGAATCAGAGATAGTTTATGCTATTCAAAGCATTTCATTCTTCTAATGACAATTTTACCATGTAAAAAGGACCCACTGTATTGAAGTCACAGTCCCATGGCTAATGTGACATAGGAGAATAAGTTTGTTTTTGAACCAACTAAGACTTATTGAGAAGTTTCAAAGGAAAAAAAAAACCTATTTCTTTCATTCCTAATTATTCTACAAATATTTAGACAATAATAAAGAACAAAATTATTTATCTATAATTATTTCTTAATTAAAATTATATTGATATTCTTTAAAAAAAACTTTGAAAAATTCAATAAAATTACTATATCCTGATGGTAAAGTATTAGATTAATGTTTGGCTTAGGGTCACAGACATATGATGTTGTTTACATATCAATAACTGAGGAGTAGAGAGTGATGGATCTGAGAGAAAAATGTAAACACTTAATGTTTAGGAATTTTTAAAGCTGAAAAGGGCTATTTAAAATGAACCTAAATGTTTTTGAAAATGTAATTAAAAGGGATGGAACTAATGTACAAACTTTTTACCACCAAGAACTAAAATCTTTTTCCTTTCTTTCATAAAATTACTCACGTTCTTATTCATGCCTTTAAAAAATTGATTAGAATATATTCTAAAGCTCAAGCTGATGAAAGCTTAGACAACTAAAAGAAGAACTTGGAAATACGAGGGAAGTTAAATACCTCCATGCATTTAAAACCCATCATCTGGGGTTGGTAGTGAGCACTGAGGGAGGGGAGAGGAGCTACAGAGAGAGAGGGAAAGAAAAGACAGGAGCAAAAGCTTCCAGTTTTTCTAAGCATGGCAGAGTTTAAACAAAACACATAAGTAATAAGAATTAGAAACTAGAAATGTCCCCACAGCATTCAGAAATTAACCCCAAATTCTGATCTTCTCTTGTAAGAACTATTTGTGAGTCTGTTAGATCAAAAATGATGCTACTCTAATCAATAGAAATAGTTATTGCTATCAAAGCTATTAGCATTAGAATGAGAAATAGCTATTGGTAAAATTAAAGGATTCTACTTAGATCACATATTCAATCTTTGAGTTTATATCTTTGAGGTATATGATTTAGTGCTGCTATCAACTTGTATGACTGAAACTCACTACCTACCAAGTCTAGAGAACTCTTACCTTCCCCCAGTCATCATCCTTACTGGCTATGGTCCCAGTTTTCCTGACTGACATCCCTGGAGTCTCCCTCCAGCATGGGGTCCTTTGGGCAGCTATATCAAGCCCTTCACAAGAGCATCTTTCCTTGGATGAATCAGAGAAGGACCTGCTGTCAAACAAGAATTTTAGTCCAGGCCTTACTGACTCACTGGAATAAATCTTTCCTCATGAAAAGGTTTTAAGCCAGTCTGTCGCAGCCTGACCTCAGCTAGGACAATCCACCATGGTGTGCCATTGTCAGCCACACATCCCAGAAAATGAGGATAATAATGAATGCCAATGGTGTGGGTCTGCCAATGTCTAGTTGCCCACCCAGCATCCACAGCCAAGGGCATGGCAGCACACACCATAAGTGTTTAGAGTATCAGACACCAAGTAGCATGACCTTCTTGGAAGGACTATAACTGTGAAATTATAAAGTGTGCCTTTGTGACTATGGATGATTTATTTCAGTTCATTTTTAAAAGGACTAAAGGTAAAGCAGATTAAGGTAGCTTATAAGAGGGCTTAAATAGTGAATAAATCACCATGTAATTTCCATCACCTGGCCCTTTGCCCTGCTCACCTTTTTATTCTCTCCACCCAGCTTCCTCTTTACTCTCTGGCAGAGTACTTAGTCCCTGGAACCTGTACATTGCCCTGACCTAACTACTTATGCCCACATTTGTTTAAACTCTTTCCTCATTGCCTTGATGTTTTAATCTCTCTCTCTCTCTCTCTCTCTCTCTCTCTCTCTCTCTCTCTCTCTCTGTGTGTGTGTGTGTGTGTGTGTGTGTGTGTGTGTGTGTGTGTGTGTGTTTACAAAGTGTAGTTGAGAAGAGATGAAATTCCCGTAACTCTAAATGGGACACCCGTGCAAGAATGGATGGCCCACATTTCTCACTCTCTTACTTCAGCTTTCTTTTTTCTTGTGCTGCTTTGACCTTGTTTTGCCCAGAGAGGAGGGAAAGAGTTTTGCTTATGCCTCTTCATGGCATCTCAACATCTCCCAGCTTTTGTTGGAAGCACCTGTAAATTGCATTTCCGTGACTCTGTTGCTCTCCAGAATCATTTGACTCTTTGTTCTGTAGACAACCTTTAAGAAGACCCTTGTGGGTGTCAAATTCATTGTCAAGTCCTCAACCACCAATGTAAAGCAAGATGCACAAAATGACACATTCATCTGGAGTTCCTTTGTAGAGACAAGAGGTCCTGCTGTGCCCATTCTCGTTCTCTCCCCCTCACTCTCCCATTCTTTGCACAAATAAATAAAAATATTTCTTAAATGTTTTTATTTATTTGAGAGAGAGAGAGAGGCTGATAGAGAGAGGAAAAGGGAGAATGGGTGCTTCAGGGCCTTCATCCACTGCAAATGCATGTGCCACCTTGTGCATCTGGCTTACATGGGGCCTGGGTAATCGAACCCAGGTGTTTGGCTTTGCATGTAAACACCTTAACCTCTAAGCCATCTCTCCAGCACCAATAAAAAATATTTTAAAAAAGACATCAGGGGCTGGAGAGATGGCTTAGTGGTTAAGGTGGTTGCCTGTCAAGCCTAAGGAACCAAGTTCAGCTCCCCAGAACCCACATAAGTCAGATGCACAAGGTGACACATGCACACAAGGTTGCACATGCGCACAAGATTGCACACACATGTCTGGAGTTCGATTGCAGTGGCTAGAGGCCATGGCATGCCAATTCTCTCCCTCCCCTGCCCCTCTCTCTCAGTGCATGTGCTCTCTCTCTCTCTCTCTTTCATAAATAAAATTAAAAAATTAAAAATTTTTAAAAGACATCACAAGCTCAGGTAGACTGTATTTCAATATCCTATCTAGTTGGCCTTGCCTGTGGCCTATTTTTACATTTATATCTCAACAAACTAAGAAGTAAACATTCTCATATTAAATATGCAATTATTTTGCTTTGGCAGAACTTCCTTTATGACATTCTTTACACTATAAAAATGAGTTTCTAAAATTATTATGCATTTGTTTTATGGATCATCTGTTCATGAGGACAATACAGTATATTGTCATCTACGGCTATGACTGTTGGCATCATGAAACCTAAGGCCAGCCTCTTTGGGGTTGATAATTTGCAAGAATTTGGGTGTAAATATGTATTTATTTTTCTATTTAGATTTTCATGGTTTCTTTGACTCCAAAGAATCCTTTTCACATGAGCTTTCATCCCAGGAATGAATGTTGTGGTTGTCTTTCAAAAGGAGACTCACCACTGTCTCAGCTGACTAAAGCCCAGCTCTCTCCAGTGTTAAGACTACACACACACACACACACACACACACACACACCTCATAAATTTGTTTTTAATTCAGAGCCACTAAGGAAGGTATTGAGCATGAGAGTGCACCTTTCCTTGGGCCTTGATCACAAGCAATGGTAAGAGTGCAAAGAGAGATTTTACAGGGAAAAATTAAGCTAAACATAGTGGTGTTCCCATATAAAGTTTACAGTAATTTGAGCCTCTGACTTCCAAAGCAACAGTTTTTGCACTTGAAAGGGAGTTCTGGGCTGTCCCAATCAAAATTAGCAGCAATCAAAGCACTGAATGTTGTGACATCTCTAATTTTTATTAAACGCTGACCCTGACTTCCTGCCATTACTGTTCTCAGCAGTTCTTGCTGGTACCAATGGCTTCTATTCTGTAACCTGGCCTTTTTAATTAACCTGGATATTGAAACCATGTTTTGGATGTGAACTCATAATTGGTGTGGGTACCATAATTGCTGAAAAAAATTATTAATAACTAAGATTTAGAAAGAATATTCTTTGCAAGGTTTAACTCCTTTCTAGGCAATTATCTAAAATCCTTCTAAGACTCAGAAGAAAGCCCAATGTGTACATATGAAAAAAGGTTTTGAACATGATAAAATTGAATAGTGAGTAATTATGTATTCATTATTAACTTTTCTTTCTGCAATCAGTTAATGAAGCAATGCTTAAAAATTGTTCACAGGCCAGGAAAAATAAGCTTAACAGTTTAATAAAAGTATATTATGTAAAATCTCTATGAAATAATAGAAAATCCCCTCTACTCTATGAATAAGAAGTCTACTTTATTAAACTAAAATTATTTTGTTTTTCATTCAGAGAAAACCTACTTATACTCTTCACTATAATTTAGAAATTACAATAAAAATATTTTTCCTCCTCTGTTTCTCACTAAATTATGTGCTTAAATCTTATATTATTCCAAGTTCAATACTCTCCTTTTCTTATCTTCCTATCCTATCCATCACTTCTTCACAAGCTAACGTCTCCCTTTTAAAATACTTTGTTGTGTTCATCTATTATACAGGCTACAGATTAAATCTTTATAAATTTACAATTACAAAAAAATCCTTCTACTAAAGAACATGAAAGAGTCATCTTTAATGCATCTTTGTGCTTTTTTATAATTATCCAGTTCATTTTTATTTGATTTTTAAAAAATAAAACATGATATTCTTACGTGCTATGCTACACACACACACATAAAAAATCAACATACAAGTTTTCCTCACATCTCACTAAGTTTTCTATTAGAACTTCTTCCTGGTTATTTAAATATGCTTAAACTAATGGTTTTCAGTGATTTGTCTTTTTCCCCCTCTTTGGAAACATACCGAGCCATTGTCAGTTTTTAAAAAGAAGCAATTTTCTGACTTTTGAGATTGAGTAGGTCAAGGAAAAATTACTACTGTTGAAAACCTGTAATTAAATAGAAAATGCAGCTGCATGTATAAGAAACTAAAATTAAGTTTATTCTATTAATACTTGATTCTAAAATGCAATTTTGAAATTTTAGTAAAGGTTTCATTTAGAATCTTACCTTATCCTTCTCTATCTTCACTGGTTATATTTAATAAGTAACAGAATAACTCAACAGTTCTATTCTCATGAAGAGACATTTCCAATCTCTTCCCTTTCCTCCTTAAAATATCATTTGCAAAAGTACATTTAAATAACCTAATGAAACTGTCTTTGTCAATTTACCTTCATATTTTTTATGAATATTCTAAGTAAATACACGTTCTCCTTAAGCATTAAAACTACATGACCAATAAATATATTTTAAACATCAATCTTCATGGTGCTACAAAAAACAGCATTTAAGAAAACAAAATAATCTGAACTTTATGTTGATTTTCAACCTCCTGAATTTTTCCAAATGTGATAAATACCACTTTATTTCATTAACTAATATGAAAAGCAGTTTACTAAGAATACAACTTATTCATTCAATTTATGAGAGTACCAGATCTATTTTCTGACTATAATTCTCATCATCAAATTAGGTTACATGTAAAGAGTTAAAATATTTTATAAACACAACCTAATAAACAAATACAACCACTTAGAACAATTTAAAAAGTCATAATATTTGTCACTGCTTAATTTTAGTGGCGCCTTTTAACACATCAAGATAAACACCCTTTAACCTCTCCTACAAAATTCTTGGATTGAAATCTGAATAACATTTACATAAAATTAGGAATAATGTGATAGCTTTATTAAAGTAAATGTATAAGTATTGTAAAATTATCTGTGTATTTAACTAGTGGTAATCACCATTGTGACATGAAAGCTGAGTCTCAGAACACTCATAAATATTTTCTACATCTTTATTGATTTAATAATTTTTCATAAGTATATTTAAGTGGCACTACTAAATAAAAATATTGATTATTTAACTACAAATATACCAAAAGGTTTAAGGTTTGAAACTTCATTCGACATTGGAAAGGAAAAAAGCAAACTTTTTTTTCTAGGAAAGAATGTTCTGGTTTTGTTTTCACTTTTGTTTAGAATTGTTTAAACACTTCACCCAACGTGTTGATTTATTTCTTCTGACTACAACCCCATGTGTCTCTAAACCTATAGTACAATGTCTGGGAAACAGATATATACAATAAATGTACATTTAGTTGACTACATATTTATGGAAAGAAAAGAACTAGGAAGTGAGAAGAGCACATGCTTTGAAATGGGGGAAATATGGAATGAAACAAGGGCTTCCGGGAACACATTCCACTTCGACTTTCCAGTTCTTCCCTGTTACCTGTGCTGTTTGGTCTTTTCTGTTCATGTGTTCATGTGCTAATGTTCTTGGGATTCTATTTTCCAGATGCTCATGCTCCACAGGGGGAAGGAAAAGTGATCCATGAGGTTGCTGTCTGCATAAAATACTGAAGCATCTGTCTCAGCCTCCTTCCTGGGTGGAGAGTTTTGCATCCAGAGTTCCTGCAGCTGGTGAGCTCAGCAATTCTCATGCAGGTAGTGAGCGTCCCTACCAAGAACAGGATCTAAGAACAGGGCAGAAACTTGCCCAGTTCACAACCAACATATTTACCATTACATTTTTGATATAATATAGATAATATAGGTATAACTTCTCTCTTTCCTGCCCAACCCCCGTCCCTCACTCTCTTTTTCATGCATGTGTGTGTCTACATGTTGAGAGTCAGCTCCAGGGCAAATGTAGTTGATGACATTTCTTTGTAAATATGTTTCTTATCAGGGTTCTGATGGATTAATTATAACCCTGTTGCATGTGGTTATGTAACGCAGAGGGTGCAGAGGATGGAAATCATAAGGCAAAGTTAGGATTATTCTCAGGACTTTATTTTAGTGAGAATTTTTGCTTTATTTTGTTTGTCTTTGTTTTGTCTTCTCTTGTATCTAATTAAAAGCCTATCAATGTAGCTATCTTTGTGCCTATATCACAAACTCACAGTGGAGAAAACTGCTTCTGTTGCTAAGGTAAATTGAAAAATAAGGATGGATGGAATAAACTTTAAAGAAGTACATTTCAGTGTCATTCTTTATCCACATACGTTCCTGTATGACACTCAAACTAACAATTATAAATGTCAAGTTAGTGACCAAAAAAAAGTCCCTAAATGTCAAATACTGGATTATTGCAGTAAAGAAGATAGGAATTTCAACAAAGATGAATAAAAATCAGTTCAAGACCAAAATTATTTGCAGTGTTTTCTGAAGCACGCTTTAAATGTGTCTTAAAAGAATCTGGAATATTTATGAGACTTTAAAAATTGTTAGACTTCCTTAATTTCCAGTGAAATATGTTTCCTAAGAATGGAGTTACTACAATCTGTGTGACAAGGTCTTTGGAAGTAAGTAGTACAGAGTAGCAGACATCTTAACCTGATAACAAATTCAGACTGAAATAATGACAGTTTCTTATAACGAGCTGGTATAATTAGCAGAAAAGTTTCTCTGATGCAAGTTCATCAGTAAGCAGTAATCAGATAGGAGGTTTCTTTGAAACTTTTCTGATTCATAAATAATATAGTAGTTTACAAAGAGGAAGTTTGTGGGAAGCATCAGTAAACAGTCTCACAATCCATCTGTTATTATAGAATCCAGAAGAGCTGAGTCAGGAGCCACGTTGTTTATGATTTTTTTTTTTAAAAAAGATGCTTAGGAAATGTTGCTGCAATAATTATTAACCAAAAGTATCATGTTTTCCTCTTTAGAAGACTGAGTCAAGTATGGATGTGATGAAATGTACCCACCTATGCAGGCAAATATGGAAAGCTTATTTTAATAATAATTTCAAATATGATCAAATGCAATTTTGTAAAAAGTTTACAAAGGGATGGCAGACTGTATCCATACTTTTTAATGATTGGATAATTTTAAAAAATTGATTTCAAAGATGTTCTTTTTTGGTTTTTAGTTACATGTAATTGCAATCTTATTTAATCAAGACAGGTGATTAAACATGGTATTCAAAATAACAAAAGATAAAATGTCTTTCACTGTCCTATCTCCTGACCTTGACCTCATTCTAATTTTCTCTTCAATAATATCCAACATACAAACACAAAACTTAAAAAAAAAAAAAGGAAAGATACCTTCTCTGTTATTTCTCTTTTAGGTTCACAAATTACCTCTCAAGTCTAATTTAAACTTGATGCTCATTTAATGCTTTTAAATTGCAGCAAGAACAACTCAAGAACTTTGTGCAAAGGACTTTTAACAGTGAGGCATGCATTGTTTTAGATTTACTCCAAGGGAGATCAATTTTTTTTCCTATTCATATTTCTGTCTGCAGCACGATGATAATAAATACAGCCTACCACAGTAGGGTGAGCAACCACAGCTGGAGAACACAGCGGTGTCTCTCTACACAGAGAATTTTAACCTCTGGAAACAAGAATTGCACAATTATTTCTGTAGATTTCTAACAATGCAAACTTAGAAATGTCATACAATTAGTCTGCCATTTCCCTTCAATCAAATGCAAACATATTTTTGCCATTATGGGAAGAGTGAACTAAAAATATAACCAAAATAGAATGATGAGATAAAGTTAGAAGTTTATTCTGGCCACAAGGTACATAGCTGGTATGTGGATCTAAAGCGTGTGTCATGTATCATCTTCTTTAAGTTTAAAATAAGTTTGGAATATTTTGTTGTATTTTGCAGAATACCCTTTTAATAACAACACACATCTAACCATTCTTTAGGTGCATTCATCTGGTTGGTCTAAACCATACAGAAACCAGCTAGAAACACCAGACTTTGGGCTCATTTTCCCTGCATACGTTGACAAGAGTGCCATCTTCTGGCCCTATGAATAAAGCAATTGTTGTGGTCCATTTTGTCCCAATGCTGGAAGTTCATTATTTAGAGAATGAATAATCTCCAGTGAAGTATTCCACTACAGTAGGTTTTATTTGTGAGTGAGGTGTTGATCACTAGAATCAGGGTACCCTGGCACCTGGTCTCTGTTCTTTTGTGCATCCGCTCTTGTAAGTAGCAAACTCTTTGTCTCTGTCAAGTGATTTCTCTTTCCCACTATTACATTTTTTTTTTATTCTTTAATTTTCAGTGTTCAATCTTAACCTTACCCTGTGCCTACTGCTGCTTTATCTGAAAAGTGGTCTTGGTGTACAATGCACGAAATACAGGGTTCTGATCCTTTTGCCATAGTTGGTCTCTCCAGTTTGGTGACACGTACCTGGAATTCATGCCCTACTCTAAGCCTGTACTCCTTTCTACTATTTCTCCTTCCCTGTCTTCTCACGACTCCTCATTTAGACTACCATTAAAATTTCTAACATTGTCCAAATAAATAATGTTTAATAAAATGTAAATGAATAGCTGAAATTGCTTTGAAATTTTCTATAGCCACAAAATCCTATCTGCTGCTGTTGATGATATCTGGGAAGAGAAGAAGAAAAGCTCAATCTTTCCATGTACATTCAGCAACAGATAAATAACCAAAAGAGTAATGTCTCTTTCAACCTTTCAATATGTTCACTACAGTTAAACACCAAATGGAGCAATGGCAACATGCAAGGGGAATTCCGTGTCTTTGTATTGATTTAAGAACCACCAGGGAAGAGTAGTGGCAATTCTGTGCCCAGGGTGGATGATCAACAGACAGAGACTGGAAAATAGTCAAGTAGTCAGGTCTTAACTGGGGCACAACAAAACAGGATACAGGAATGGAATAGGATTTTGTAGAAAGGGAGGGCAGGACTTACACATGTCCTAATTAAAAGGCAACACAAAAGACATTTGAGCTTTTGGTTTTGTAAAATTATAAGAAGTGCTTTTAAAAAAATTGAGCATTTCAAGTTTTAATCAGGGCGATAGATGAGCGACAGATGAGGAGTGGTAAATAAGAAAATCTAAGTGAGCAAAAAAAAAAAACAAGGAAGAAAAAAGAAAGAAAAGAAAGAAAGAAAGAAAGAAAGAAAGAAAGAAAGAAAAAAAAAGAAAGAGAAAGAAAGAGAAGAGAAGAGAAGAAAAGAAAGGAAAGGAAAGGAAAGGAAAAGAAAAGAAAAGAAAAGAAAAGAAAAGAAAAGAAAAGAAAAGAAAAGAAAAGAAAAGAAAAGAAAAGAAAGAGAAAGAGAAAGAAAAGAAAGAACAAGAGCTCACATAGGGAAGTGCAGTTCCTCTGCTATGGAGAGGAAGCCAGAGCAGGGGCAGAGGGCAGGGCCTGGTAGCCCAGGGGATTGAAAGGCTTTCTTTAACCTTGCCCTGGGAAGAAAGGACCCCAAATGCTATTTGTTCCCTGAGGTTGTGTGCAGCAAAGTATTGTGCTCTCTGGACCAAACCAGAGGACACAGAACAAGAAGAGGGCAAACTGGGAAGGAGGGGGGCATGACCTCACTTCAATGGCAAACAGTGGAAGACAATCGCTGTGTAAATTGTTACTCTCTCTGAACTCCATGTGGCTTATCTCTGACCTGCTCCATCCTCAAGGAGACATAGCTTCTGCACTGAAGCCACTGGTTCCCAAACTCTGCTCAGTAGGATCCTTTGGGGAGTTTTTAAAACCCCAGATGACTGGATCACACCCACACAGGAACGACAAACTGAGTGCTGTATTGAATATGAATCTCTGGGGGTCCAACAGACATTCTCAGGCACATTAACATATTCACAGGAATAGGGACCATTCCAGTGTGTAACAGAGGTTGGAAACCACTGCCGCGCACTAAAACTGCACCCAAGGGCAGACTCTGTGGCTTGAGCCCATTTATTGCCCTCAAGATTGAGACCTGCAGTGGTCACTTGAGACTCTTTTAAGTAAAAAGCTAACATTAGCCTTTTGACCTGCTGCCATTATATGTGTTTCAGAGTCGTGGTGGACTTTCAAACCAAACTCTTTTCCTTTCTCTTGTACTTCAGAGTAGAACATGTCTGTTTCTGAATTATATGGCCGAGGACAAGCGACTTAACTCTCCCAGCTTTAGTTTCTTCCTTTGTGAAGTGGGCTTTATCACAAAGCTGTTGAGAGGATCAAGTGAGATAATGCGAGCAAATCCCTCAGCTTAGTGCTTGCCAAATAGTCAGCTCTCCAAAAATGTCAGCCGTTATTATTATCCATTTATTCATGAGTCAATTCTCTGCCAACAGAAAGGGTTTTTTAAAAAGTCTTATGAGAAAAGTACCAGGAACTTTATCACAGTAGCCTAAAAAAGGATGTCCGAAAAATAAGAGGAAGGAACACTCTTTTCTGAAGGTCAGAAGAAAGTTGAAGGTGATGTGGGCAAGATGAAGTGTTTGTTTTAAATCCAAAGGCAACTAAATACTGTATGCTTTTTTAGCCCGAGCTCTCAATTAAATAACTTGATAACTTGATAGTTGATAATCCAGATAATCCAGCAGCTGGATAAGAAGAAAGGAGTTTCAAGGGAGGAAACATCACTTTAAGTCACAAAGCTAAGCGGTCCCTCTCTCCCCCATGCCTCCAGCCAGGACCTTTATGTCTTTTAACTGAATCACAAGCCTGCCATCCAGACATCTTGCTCCTGCTTACACTGAGGTTTGAAGCTGCCTAAGGTCCAGCCTTCTGACCCACCTATCCCTGGCCAGGGGAGATCTTCCTCTGTGTCCATGTGCCCAGAAATCCTTCCTGAAATATCCAAGCCATTCCTCGAAAGAGAAATCTTTAACTACCCCTACTGGCCTAACCTGAATGTGAAGATCCTGTGCAAGTTACCCAATTATTGAGAGAAGAAAGTAAAAGAAAGAAGGAAGGAAGGAAGGAAGGAAGGAAGGAAGGAAGGAAGGAAGGAAGGAAGGAAGGAAGGAAGGAAGAAAGAAAGAAAGAAAAGTTCAGGGGCTAAGGAAATGACAATAGGTAAAGTGTTTGCTGGGAAAAAATAAGGAACTGAGTTCAAATTCCCAGCACTCATGTAAAAACCAGGGGCAATGGTGCATACCTATAATCTCAGCCCTGTGGAGACATTCAGAAGGATCCCTACAACTTGATAGCCAAACTGGCAAGTTCTATGTTCAGTGAAACACCTTGTCTCAAAAAAGGAGGTGGAGGGCTGGGGACATGGCTCAGTAGTTAAAGCCTCTTGTTTTGCAAAGAGTGACAGCTCCATTTTGATTCTCCAGCATCCACATAAAGCAAGATGCATGGTTACATGCATCTGGAGTTTGTTCGCAGTGAAAGGAAACCCTGGTGTGCTCTCTCTCTCTCTCTCTCTCTCTCTCTCTCTCTCTCATATATATACACACACACACAGACACACACACACTCAAATAAAAGTTGGTTTTTTTTTAATGTGTAGAACAATTGAAAAATATACCCAATGTCAACTTCTGGCCTCCACATGTACACACGTGCACAGGCACCCACATACATTTGAACACACACATACACACAGCTAAGGAGTTGGTTCTGTGGATAGAGCACTTGCTATGCAAGCTTGAGTACCTGAGTGTGGATCCTCAGAACCCATGGAAAACCCAAACACATTGCTGTAATCCCACCATCTCTACAACAAGCAGGGAGGCAGAAATGGTAGAATCTCCTGGAGGCCCACAGGCTAGCTATCCTGGTGAAAACACAGCAGTGAATAATGAGAGACAGTCCCTCAAACAAGGTGCAAGATGAAAACCAACATCTGAGGTTGTCCTCTGTCCTACACACACACACACACACACACACACACACACACACACACACTCAGTTATGGTATCCCAAATGAGGAGTGGCCATAGCAGGAGAAATACTGAGGTGGGGCTGGCAGTCCAGAAGAAACTGCACTGTGAACAAGGGGAATGCTTGTAATTGAGTTAAATGTATTATCTTTAAGCAGTTGAAGTCTGAAAAGCAAATTAACCTCAGAAGCCCTTAATAACCATTACGGAGGGGTAAAAAGCAAATCTCTCTGGGTAGGAAGGGTTTCATCAAAGGCCAGGAAAGCTAGATGATTGGCCATTATGTGTAAATTGGAATCTGTTTTCACAATAATCAACTTGTTAATTTTCAATGAAATTATTTCAAAGAAATTTTAGCATATCCTGAACTCCCTTTATTTGCCTTTATCCCTTTCTTTCACCAGATGGACATAATGTCAATGTTTAAAAGGAAGTATTTATGCCTTTCTTTCAGCAGTTAATTACTACCTGTCACGCAGAGTAAAATGTGTAGCCTTCAAAGGAGAAATTCACTCAGTCAACAAATGCATCCTGAGTACCTGCAGCGTGTGGGTATGGTGGTGGCTGCACTGGAAACTGTGTAATAAACATACTCCCCAGACAGAAGGAGATCACAGCACCACCACACTGAACTTAGGCAAACAAGGAACTGAGGTGGTCCAGGTTGAATTGCAGCTCCCTAAACTTTGTGAAGGCCTGAACCCCACTACCTCAGAATGTGACCACCTTGAAGACAGGGACTTTGATGAGGTGATTAAGTTAAAAATCACACCCTCATCCAATCTTCCCGGTGTGCCCATGAGAGGACAAAGTTTAGACACAGGAAGACACCAGGAACATATGCTTACAGGAAAAAGACCATCTGAGGACACAGCAAGGAGGTGACCACCTGCAAGTCGAGGACAGAGGCCTCAGGAGCGCCATGAGAGCAGACACCTTGATTGTGGACTTTGAGCCTGCAGAACTGTGAGAAAATAAGTTCTGTTGTTTAAGCCACCCAGTCTACTGCAACCTTCACAAACCAATGCACATGCCAAGTAGTTACAGGCCAAAAAATATTGTTTTTCTTCCTCATCCACAGCAAAGCCCAAGTTCAGTTATCGTGTTATGTCCTGTTTTCTGCAGAAGTCACAGCCCCTAATTAATCCCTGAGCCCAGAAACTCATTACTCCCCACCCCACCTAAAGGATGTGTGTGTTCATATATTAAAAAGTTCATGGTCAAAAGCTACTGGTTAGTGAGCTTCCAAGACAAAATGTGTGAAAAAGTATGTGCCAGCTTGTTTCACTCTCCTGACTCCTGTTAGGGAGTATAATAAAATAAAACTTCATTATATCAGAGAATATAGTTAGTGCAAAATAGTACAACTTCTACATTGAAAGTTCTGCCTGGATCCAGTACACATGTCATATTTCTGGAAAGCCATTTGACACAAATCAGTCTAAAAAATAAAACAAGCAGGTGCATAATATATTACTCAGAATAAAATAAACATGGCTTCATTTTTAAGTGCCAGAGTTTATTTCGTCCATTAAATCTCCATCAGCTACTGCATGACTGGCGCCCTCTTGTGTCCACTTGTGAATAAGTTTGTTTGCAAAATTTGTGAACAATTCACCCCTTGGCATCTCTTTCAACCCCTGAAAATTGCAAGAAAATACCCAATAGGTTCCTTTCAAAACTCCCATTCTCGATATGAATTATATCAGTAGAAAAATACTATTTCATTAATGTATAAAATCAGGTTTCAGATTTTCAAATAATAAACATTTTTTTAAAACCTTTTGACTCCCTTAATCAAATACTTATGATCTTTTCTGTAGTTTATTTTGCTTTTAGAATTATAGGTATTCACATGGATTTACTACTATATCACAATTTTTTAGTTATAAACCACCTCTCTCTCCAACTATACCTCAAAAGGCACTCATTTTATTCATATTTCTATAGGAAAATTGTGTAAGATAGTTTTTGCAAAGCAAATCATAACTTGTGTCCTAGACAATGACACTACATGTACAATTTTGCTTGAAGTACCAACTATTAGCACCACCATTGCTATTCCCATCACAAAGAATGAATATAAGCAAATGCCAACATATGACCTCATGAAGACTAGTTTAGTATGCTCACAATTACAGTACTAAAGGTCACATTGCACATTAAAGTTAATTTCCCCAATTCAGATCTAATAAGGTAGTCACCTTGGTTATTTCCTTGTTTGGTATAGATATCATAAAATATGAATTGGCATCTATATCACAACCCATCTGAGCCTAACCCTATTTCTCATTACTAAAATTTAGTTCAAATAGCATACATCAAAATCTAACCACCCAATTTATATTTACCTGGCACTCAGTTATATAGCCATGTTCATCTGGGGCATGGGTCTTATTTCTCCTAAAAGGCATCATTAAGCTCCCTGTGTGAATTCATTAAACTTAACTCCAAAGGCAAGAGGGCTGGCAAACTGACAAGCTTCCTAAAGACATAGAGGCAAAATCAACACTGCATAAGTCTTAAGAGAGATTGACAACTATTAAGAACAAAAAGAAACCAGTTGAAGATTATAAGAAAGACAGCTATAAGGCAGGAGAAGAAAGGTGACAATAAGGCATAGAAAAGGAGCCTCCACGGGCATACTGCCATGCTCCCTTCCAGCCAAGAACTTTGGTCTGGTCATCAGCAGTAGAGAGGGGCTAATCTTTACTGTAGCATATGGAGAGAATATCACATAAATCCTTAAGGAACACATTGTGAGTAAAAAGATGTAGTTGATTAATCCATGTACTTCAGATACTTAAATTGGGCTAGAAGTAAATATATGAATAATTCCTTCATTCTTGGGAAAACACACCTTTTAAAAAAAATTCCAAGTTCTTCTGATATTAGAAATAAGTACAAAATTACCAAGATGGGGCTGGAGACATGGCTTAGTAGTTAAGACGCTCACCTGTGAAGCCTAAGGACCCAGATTTGACTCCCCAAAACTCACGTAAGCCATATACATGTGGTACATCTGTCTGAAGTTTATTTGCAGTGGCTAGAGGCCCTGGCATGACCTCTCTCTCTCTCTCTCTCTCTCTCTCTCTCTCTCTCTCTCTCTCTCTCTCACACACACACACACACACACACATAAATAAATAAAAATGCTTTTAAATTCTTTTTTTAAAATTACCAACATGGATCCAAATGTCTGAATTTTAGAGGGCCAAGCAAACAATCTTAGGTGACTTCTTCACTCACTGTGAGAGACACATGAGACTTTTTGCATTTATGGGTGAAATCAAATACTGCATTATAACATGATCACCAAAGGATGTCTCCCTCATATTCTAAGTTATCTTTAGGTAACTAAAACAAAGGGGACCATGTAAGGATTTCATTTAATCATTGCTCCCCCCCCCTTTACCCACTTTCCTCTTCCCAGGAAGGAGTGCTTGACCAACTATTTAATCATCATTTTTTTACTTCCTGAATAAATAAGTAATAAGGCAAAGAGGGCACAAAATGCCAGAAGAGATATTAATGTGGGCATGAAAAGGATCTGCTGAATGTCCCACATCTGTGCTAGTCCTGTGAGAACCTCACTTTCCAGCTTTCTCAGGGCCCCCTATCCTGAGCACAAAATACTGTACTCTTGTCTTTATGAGAGAAATCCAATGGTCACTAGCTGAAAATGGCCACAGACTCCTTGAGAGTAGTAAGCATTGGGTCTTAGCTTATCTTCCAAGTACCTGGATCAAGGTCTTAGTAAGCCTAAATATGTTAGGAAAAGACGAGGGCAGGGAGACCCATTGTCCTGGCTAAAGCTCTGGAGTACTCCCCAAGATCAGTCCAAGAAATTCTGTGAGCATTCGTGTTGGAGATCGCAATTAATAAAGTACAGACTTCCTCCAAACAACAGTGAATTCTGCATCCTACATCCGTAATGGCACTAGTCAACTCCTTAAAATAAATCTCTCTCCTCTCTGGCATGGTAGTATACACGTAAAGTCACAGCACTTAGGAAGCTGAAGGAGGAAGATCACAAGCTCAAGGCTAGGCTAATCTACTGTAGCAAGACCTTGTCTCCAAAATTTAAGAGTTGGAGACATGGTGCTAAAGTACTGGCCAAACATGTACAAGGACCTGGGTTTGACCCCTAGTACCACAAAAATAAGTCTCTTTCTCTATGCTGTATACATGCACGTATACATACAGCATACACATATATACACATCTTATTGGTTGTATTCTCTGAGAATCCTCACATATATATGTACACGTATTTATGTTGCTTTTTACATATATGCATGCACATATATTTATTTCTTATATATCACTTTATAAGAACCCTTGCAAGGACACAGGATGTAGTGTTCTGGAAAGGCAGAAATTAGATGAAGATTATCATCTGATTTCACAAAGACTTGTGCTCACACTCCTTTCCCTTCCTCCAGATACTATAAACTACCACTCTGTAATGGTTAATATTGTTATAGATCCTTGACAGGATCTATAATTACCAGTGAGAAAAAATTCCCTGGGTGTGTTTATGAGGGAGTGTCTACAATGTTAATTGAGGTAGGAAAACCATAACTGTGGGCAATACCATTTCATAGGCTGAGGTCTTGGACTGATTAAAAAGGAAAGTACAGGGCCGGAAAGATGGCTTAGTGGTTAAGGAGCTTGCCTGCGAAGCCTGAGGACCCATGTTCAACTCTCCAGATCCCACATAAGGCAGACACACAAAGGTGAGGCAAGCTCAAGGTCACACATGCCCACTAGGTGGTGCAAACATCTGGAGTTTGCATGCAGTGGCTATGGCCCTGGCACACCAATGTGCTCGCTCTCTCTCTATCTCTCTCTCTCTCTTTCTCTGTCTCTCTCTCATTTGCTCAAGCTCTCTAAGTAAATAAATAAATAATCTGTTGGCTATACATTTATGGGGTTTATTTCCAGATTTCCAGTTCCATTGAGTGGTGAGTCTCTCTTTCTGCTTGAGCAACAGGTAGAACTAAGTTGTTTGTTCTAGAATCAGGTATTATGATTACAACTTTGTTCTCTTTTTTTCTCAAGACTGATTTAGATATTCCCAGTCATTTTTCCTTCTGTATGAATTTTGGGATTATTTTACAAGTTCTGCAAAAAGTGTCATGGGTATTTTAACTGCATTGAATTAATTTTGAAGGTTTTTTTTTTTTTTTTCCCCAACCTTAGTCGTTTGGATCCATGGAGACAGAACCTGCTAATAGGAAATGCTAGCTATCCTTACACACCCTCAGCCACTTCCCTCCTCAGTACATTTGCACGCGGCTAGGCCATGTCCGAATAGCCCATCTTGTACAAAGCTACAGCAGGCACTCCTTCTTCTGAGAAGCCTTCCCTGATGACCCCTTGAGGCAGCATTCATTACCACCTCCTTGGAGAACCATCTCTGCCTTGTATCCTGCTAGAACAAGCTGGATCCGCATTACTCATCCTATCATACAAGGCTCCAGTGGCACACGGTGGGCCCTCCCTCGGGGACTGACAGACGTGGAATGGTTATGTCACACGCCCAGCTGCAGACCGCCATCCTTCTGATTCCTAAGTGGAGGGGCTGCAGAGGCTGTGGAAAGGTGTCTGTGTATATTTGAGTGGGAACCCAAAGCAAAGATCTCATGTCTTTTCTTTAGGGGCCTTCAGGAAACCTGGAGTTAGTGGTCTGGTGACTGCCTAACTGGGACCAAGCCACAAGAAGGCAGGGCCTTGGTGGTACATAAGGCTAAAAGGATATGAGTGCAGGTGGGGCGTGGTGGCACACGCTTTTAATCCCAGCACTTGGGAGGCAGAGGTAGGAGGATCATCATGAGTTTGAGGACAGCCTGAGACTACATAGTGAATTCCAGGTCAGCCTGGGCTAGAGCAAGACCTTACCTCGAAAAACCAAAAGAAAAAAAAAAGATATGAGCATGAAAGAGGACATAATAGTATGGACTGACAGACTGATAGATCCAAAAAGACAGAGGCCAACTGGGCTGAGCCTTGAGACAAAGATCCAGGGTTACTTTAAAGCCCAGGAAGTGGTAAACATAATAATGACACTAACCTTAGGAACAAGAAGCAAGATTGAAACAGAATGAAGGCAGCAGATCAGGAGCAGCAGGGAAAGATGGCCGGAGTAGGGAGAGCCAGAACCTTATATTAAAGTTCCAGCAAGTGGAGAACAGGGGACAGGTGAACTGTCTCTGTTTAGAAAACAGTAACTTGTCTTGAAATGGTAATAGAATCTGCTATGAACTGCATTGAGGAAAACGTCCTTGGGAATGACAAACCCTCATAGGACATGACATGCTGCTTTCTTTGAAGTTTCCATGAATATTTCATGGCTGCCAACATTAATTATATTGTTTACCATAACTTCCCTTCTAGGAAACACTCCTAGAACATGTTGCAGAATGTAGTCATAAAGTTTTGTGCTTTTTTTAAAAAATTAAATGATCTTACATTCATAAAAAGAAAGAAAGTAAGAGCATTCAAGAAATACCAAAGAGGAAATTAAATTCAGTTTTTTTCTAGGTAACTTTAGAAAATCCTAATTTAAGGAATGATTTGTAAAATCAATAATATCTTTCTTCCTTGACTATAGAATCAAAGCGACTCAAAAAAAGAAGTCAAAACATTTATAACAAGAACAACTGACATACTAAAATAATTATTTATAAGTAATAACAGGTTAGCCTGTAACTTTAGATACCAGCTCTGACTCTCCAGTTACGAAAATGCAACTGGCTGGTTAAAAAGCCACTGAAACACTGTGGGTTTGGCATCTTGCATGAAGTCCAATCCCACTGCTGTTTGAATTCATTTATTCTTGGCAAAACATGACTTCCTGTCCCTAAGAAGAACGATTTTTTTTAAATCTCATAAAAATGATCCCAAAATTTTCTTGGACTTCAAAAGGCTCTTACAAAACAACATGATTAGTTAACTTTATGGGATATGGTGTGTATGGATTAATTACATTTTTATATCTTAAATATGCAATAATTAGGGCACACCAATGGGATGTAGTGTCTAGAGATGCTTGGCAACTGAGAAGTCCAACAGAGACCTCTTTATTTACCACAAGTCGCAACAAAAGACACTCTCCAAAGAGGGACTGCATTCTGTCTAGGAACTCCAGACCTGGGAACCACGCTGCTTCTTGGCAGATATTCCAAGTGCAACACCCAACGCCAAGGGAGGTGTCCTCACAGTGGAGTCCACCAGAACTTTCAACACTGGAAGCAAAAGGCCCTGTCCTCTGACCTTTTTGTTAATTAATGCAACCTATTTCTATAACATCCTGTCATGAGACCCTTCCTTCCAATTCAACTTTTTTTTTTTTTTTTTTTTTTTTTTTTTTTTTTTTTTTTTTTTTCGAGGTAGGGTCTCACTTTGGACCAGGCTGACCTGGAATTCATTATGCAGTCTCAGGGTGGCCTCGAACTCATGGCAATCCTCCTACCTCTGCCTCTTGAGTGCTGGGATTAAAGCCATGTGCCACCACACCCAGCTCCAATTCACCTTTTTATAAGATTCTCAGTATAGTGACTTTCACCAGGACTGGTTTAATACCAGGATGCAAAAAGAATCTGATACTCCCATTGTGGACACTTTATTCAGTGTATCATGGTTTTCTAGAAGAGCCAAAGTATAGGCAGGAAGTTCAAGAAGGTTGCGTTACATTCTCAAGTTCATAGCTGGAACAGCCACTGGTCTTAAAGAGAAGATTCAATGGAAGCTGCTTAAGCCTTCCTTATGACCAATCTGACTACCTTTTTTGTATTTTGAGTTGTGGGTTAGGTTGAAAGCCTTGAAATTTAAGTCCACCAGATTTATTTCATAGAATAGGTCTTTTGTTACCCAAACATTAATTGTGTGATTTCCCAAGGGTGTGATTGCTTAGGCAAATAAAAGTCATTGTGGCATTAAATGATTCATAGTAATCTGACAACTTATAGAAATTAGCCTCTTCTGGTTGTTTCCATCCTGTTTCCACACCCCACCTGCACTCATATCTTTTTAGGTCATTGACTTTTTTTTTTTCCTGAATTGGCTGTGGTTATAAATGTTGAACAATATAGTATGAGAATATTCAAATCAATAGCATCAGAAATGCCTTCATATGATGTGGGCTTTCATGAAACCAGTAAACATGGCTTTGAAAATCTGGTCACATCGTGTCCTGGGAAAAGGCTAGATAGACAACAATCTCTGTCACAGTGGGACCAGAGAGGGATAGCTCCAGCTGGGAAGGAAAAGGGACATCCTATGGGGTCTAGAAAATAAGAATGATGTGGTGAATAATAGGAACAGTGTTGTAGTTACTTTATTGTTGCTGGAGGGGAAAAACACCATGCCAGAAGCAGCTGATGGAAGGAAAGAGTTTATTTTGGCTTACAGTTTTGAGGGGAAGTTTCCTCACAATGGAGAAAGCAGGGCAGAGCAGACAGACGAGGGATCAAATCTTGTCATATCAGCTTGGAAAAAGCAGCAAGAGTGAGCTAGCTACTAGGCTTAAAGCTGGGCTTTGTCGGGCTGGAGGAAGGGCTTAGCAGTTAAGGCACTTTCTGCAGTGCCAAAGGGCCCAGGTTCAATTCCCTGGGACCCATGTAAGCCAGATGCACAAGGTGGCACATGCACCTGGAGCTCACTTATAGTGGCTGGAGACCCTGGCATGCCCATATTTTTTTCTCTCTCTCTCTCTATCTCAAATAAATAAAATAAAATAAAAATTTTATAGCTGGGCTATGTCACCCCAAAAGCCCAACCCCAAAGATGCACCCCCTCCAGCAAGTCTCCACCCCCAAATGCCTAACAAATTTCCCAGACTGCAACCAGCTGAGGACCAAATATTTGAAAAAATATGAGGTTATGGGGGACTTTTCATTCAAACCACCATGAACAGCATTAAGATATCAAAGGATTCCACTTAACAAGTTATCATTGAAAAGTTTTGGTCAAATACTAAAAAATAATTAAATTACAATTAAACAATAGTCATTATTAGCATCACGATTAATTAGAATGCTTTGATTTACAAAATAAAATGATTTCTAAATCAGAGTCAAAAAGAAAGCTGGTAAAAAAAAAAAATGGAACTTGAGGGCTGAAGAAATGGCTTAACCATTAAGGTGTTTGTCTTTGAAGCCTAAGTACCCATATAAGCCAGATGCACATGGTGGCGAATGCATCTGGTGTTCATTTGCAGTGAATGGACGCTCTGGCATACCCATTCTGTCTCTCTCCTTCTCTCTCTCTCTTTCTTTTTCTCTCTCTCAAACAAATAAACAAAATAAAATTTTTATGATGAGACTGATACACTGCCTACTGTGCTAAGAGGATAACAAAATAATTTTTTTTTTTTTTTGGTTTTGCAAGGTAGGGTCTCACTCTGGTCCAGGCTGACCTGAAATTAACTATGTAGTCTCAGGATGGCCTCGAACTCTCGGCAATCCTCCTACCTCTGCCTCCCGAGTGCTGGGATTAAAGGCGTGCGCCACCATGCCCAGCACAAAAAAAAAAAAAAAAAATTTAATGGCACTTGAACTATAAAAGAAGGGTGACAATGAGACATATAACTGTATATATAGAAATGTTCATTTGTATAGACATGAATATATATACACAAAAAATTTCTCTGCTATAGCCAGGTGTGTTGGCACACACATTGCTTCCTAGCACTTGGGAGGCTGAGTTAGGAAGATTGCTATGAGTTCAAATCCAGCCTGAGACTACATAGTGAATTTCAGGTTAACCTAGGCAAGAGCCAGACCCTACCTTGAAAAACCAAGTAAATAAAAAAATAAAATTTTTCTTCTGTAGTATTTTATAAATGTGGCTGTATGATACATATGTTCTCAGTAAGTAAGAAAAAAAAAAAAGAATAGACAGAATGATTGGGTGTGAGCTGTGCTAACACAGACATAAGAGGTACTTTACCTAGGGCAGGAGGGCCAGCATCTGGGGATTACAAAAACACTAAGGGAACTTTCAGTGACCCACTTCTGGTGGTCACATGGAATAACCCAACTAGAAAGAAGATTTCAAGAAGGCTGGTTAATTAAACCCACTTCTTCATCTCCAGGGATCTACAACTCTTTGATAACACACAAATCATTACTATATTATCATGTGGAGCACACATTAGTTTCTAAGGATGCTGTAAAGAAAGGTCAATGAACCAAAATGGTAGGACAACTGTTATGTACTAAAACATGGGAAGCTTAAATGATATCTTATCTACAGCAAAAACATCAAATCTCAAAAAAGTAAAATCAGTATGACTAGCCCTAAAAAAAATATTTTGATCCCTCGTGGACATTCCATCTAATAATCAATGTTTAGACTTAAAAGTTCTCAAACACACTCTTCCCAAGGGCTTTGGGTCAACATAGCCCAAATCTTGTGTCCTCTGTTGACCTAAACCCATACCTATTATTAATTATTATTATAATTATTATTTAGAGAGCAAGAAAGAGATACATGCCACTGGTCCACTCTGGCTCAAATGAGCAATTAGGACAATGCATTGGTTACTTTTCTTATCCCAAAATACTTGACAGAAAATCTTAGCGAGTAAGGACTTATTTTAGCTCAAGTTTTCATGTCCACATGGCAGAGAAGGCACTCAGTGGTAGTTGTGAGTGCACAGCAGAAAGTCCTCCCACCTTGGCAGATGAAAAGGCAGAAAGCTTAGGCTGGCATCAGAAGCAGATATGACCTTGAAACCTCACCCCCAGTAAACCACTTCTACTCACTAGGCCACAAGTCCCAAAGGTTCCACAACCTCCCCAAACAGTTGAGGACCAAGTGTTCAAATACACGAGCTTCTGGAAACGTTCATTTGTAAACCAAGACAGACAATATGAAGAGACAGCTTATGGTCCCAGTTTTCCTGTTCCAGGTTTCACAACATTGGGTTACAGAGATGACAAGTTCAGAGCTCGGCCTGCAATGGACTTATCTATAAAACAACGTCACCATGCAACAGAGCAAGACGGTCCTGTTTCCAGGGACTCTCGGGGTTCTCCTAGCTCATGTGAGAGCTGCACATACCATCCAGCCTCCTGCAACACCAGGTAATCAATCACCCAATCCCACCTTCTCAGGAGGCTCCGTCTCCCTTCCCTTTGCAGAACCAGGTTAGAAATGAGAATAATCCCTTCAAGTTTTGCCTGGCTCGGATTTGTATGAGCATGAGAGAGCTCGAACCAGCCTGTGCCAGGCCATAGAACGTCACCTCTACAACATCCATATATGTCTCTGATGTGTAGCTTTTCAATCTTACTTTGACCTTGAACCTCAATGTGCATGAGGCTATTGATATCAAAGGAAATAACCTCTGTCCTTTTAATTATCCCACTCACCATCTAATGCCTTTTGGCAGATTAAAAATAATTTCACTATATAGCTCCATTGGGTAAAACAATTGGTGGGCAAGATATACATATGATCTGAGCGTATTGCCTCATGGAGTGCTCCTTCTTCCCCATGGGAGAAAGGTATCTGGACACACAGCATTGGACAAACACCACTGTGTTGGTTAATGGAAAGTGTCAACTTGATTGTATCACAAGGTGCCAGACACTAGACCAGGCAGAATTCTTGGTGTGAGCATGAGGGTGTTTGTTTGTTTGTTTGTTATTGAGAAGACTGAGTGAGCAGGTTGTCCTCCCTGATTTGGGTAGCCCCTTGCTGACTCTTGAAGGATTTGAATACCACAAAAAGTCTGACCTTTCTGTGAGCCACTGGATGGACTTCTGCCTACCTGACTGCCCAAAAGGGTGCTTTTTTTTTTCAGGTCTTCAGACTCCATGGAAACATCAATGCATACTGGATGCTGTCTTTCAGACTGAAGTACAACTCAGCCCTCCTGGGACTTCAGCTCACCAGTTAAAAGTCTTTGGCTTTGTCAGCCTCCAAAATCGTGTCTGAAAGAAAAAGAGAGAGGGCTGGAGGGATGGCTAAACGGTTAAGGTGTTTGCCTGCAAGGCCAAACGATCCAAGTTTGATTCCCCAGGACCCACATTAGCCAGATGCACAAGGGGGTGTATGTGTCTGGAGTTCGTCTGCAATGGCTGGAGGTCCTGGAGTGCCCATTTCTCTCTCTCTCTCTCTTTCTCTCTCTCTCTCTCCCTCTCTCCCTCTCTCTCTCTGTCAAATAAATAAATGAATAAAAATAAAATATAAAAATAGAAAGAGAGAGAAGGAGAGAAAGAGAAGGCTGTAGAGGAGATAGCTTAGTGGTTAAGGTGCCTGCCTGTGAAGCCTACACACCCAAGTATGACTCCCCAGAAGCCATACAAGCCAGGTGCACAAAGTGACACATGTGCACAGGTGGCATATGCATACGAGGAGGAGCATGTATCTGGAGTTCATTTGCAGTGGCTAAGGCCCTGGTGTGTGAATTTCTTCTCTCTCCCTTTCTTTTTCTTTCTCTCTCTATCTCTCAGAAATAAAAAAGAAAGAAAGAGAGAGAGAGAAATTGTCCAGAAATATTCAGTATTGTATATAAGGATGAAATGCTAGGAACTTTTTAAGCATCAGTGGGGAAAAAGAAAGAAAAATAGGCTAAATAAATTAAGAATGAAAGAATCTTGCTAAATAAGTGATATGAATGTAGGTAAATTGTGTAACAAATAGAATATTTGAGGTTCATTGCAAACTCTATCTTTGTCTGTTTGGAATTTTTGTAATACAATTGAATATATAGTATATATTGAACATACATGCCCCTAGACTCTTAATAAGCCTTTTTTCCTTACAGATCAAATTATTCTCATCTGATCAGGACACACCAGCATAAGAAGTGTGTATCAGAGCAGTGCCCTGCATGGAGGGACATGAAGTTATCCTCAGGGATCAGCAGGAGGAAGGCCAAGTGCTGATACCCTGAAGCCACAGACTTTGCGCTAGAGGTCAAGTGAGAAGCAGCTCAAAAGAAGAGAGAATGAGGTAGCCATTGCCATAAGTATGAAGCCAAGATAATGTTCCTTTTCTTCTAGCTTTAGTCTAATGAATTAGCTTGCACTTTTCTGGGTAGTCAGGGAGGCAGTACCTTGCAGAATGGTCTGAGTTTTGTCAGACTGAAGTGACTACTGGCTTCTGAGCTCCTTCCTCAACCTGTATCTGAATCACCCGCCGACTGACTCCTTAGAAAGAATGCAAGAGGAACCATTCTTGGATTCTTGCCCCTGCGTGTGAAGGACAAGTTTACTGGGAGGTGAGAAAGACAACAGTATGGATGCAAATTATGCACAGCCTGGATCTGAGTGTGGCTATTACCAACCAGTGATACGACCTTAGACAAATCATTCTCTCTCTCTCTCTCTCTCTCTCTCTCTCTCTCTCTCTCTCTCTCTCTCTCTCGGGTTCTGCTTTCATTGTAATACAGCGGGCAGTAGGCGCAGTCGTCCCCAACTTGCGGGCTATCTTTAAGAGAGCTGTGGGACAAAGACTTTGCCAAGCTTATTAGCCATTTAGCTTAGCATAGGAACTTGAACACAGGAGTCTAAGCAATAAAGAGAGAATTGAATAACGAGTAACTAGCTAAATGGAATCATAGATCCAAAACCTTGTTGATCTGGAGATTTCTGATATTGATCTCCTTGACTGGGATCACCTTTCCTTTCAAAGGACCGGAGAAATGAAGAGGGCCTGTGCTGCAATGTGACACTAGATGGCAGCACAAACCCGCCTCACAACGTTCCCACCTGAGACTGCTGAGTTAATAGCTGCTGCCCTGGCTGGTCTTTCCCTGCATCCCCTGCTTTTGTCTGCTATAAACACGCTATGTAAGTTATAACATAGAGGAAAGAAAGATCCTCTGTTATTTCAAGCCAAAGATTTTGATGTGCCTTCACCTAAATTTTTGAAATTTTAAACATGGATATTTTTGCATTTATTTTTTTTTTTTTAAAAAACAATATGACATTAAGGGGGCTGGAGGGATGGCTTAGCAGTTAAGGTGCTTGCCTGCAAAGCCAAAGGACCCAGGTTCAATTCCCCAGGACCCACGTAAGCCATTCTCTATCTCCTCTCTCTCCTTCCAAATAAATAAAGAAATAAATTTTTTTAAAAAGAATATGACATTAAGAGCTGGGATGTAGCTCAGTAGTAGAGTGCTTATCTAGCCAGTGTGAGTCCTTGTGTCTCTCCCTAACAAGTAAAAAACAAGACACTGTATTAACATTCTGTCTTGATTGCATAATTGTCTGCACCCAAGATGCATTGTTGTACTCTGCTTTCAACTTGAAAAGAAATGAGGTTGCCTCCAGTGGCCAAGAAAATAATCTTGCAAAGAAACCTGTTCAACACGAGGGAGATACTAAAGTGTCACACCAGAGACTGAAACACAGACCGTAGCTTGGCAGTGATCTCTTATTTGGGAATAAACAAAGATGCAGAAACACATGACTTGGTGTCCAGAAAATGGATGCTTGAGCAAAAAACAAGACCTGACTTAAGTTTGCTGCCTCCTGGTCCTCTTCCAGAGCTCACCTAAAGTGCTATGTGCATGACATTCCCTCCGTCACACCTTTTTTTTCCTTAAAGGCAGCCCTTCTATTCATTCCTGCTGCCCCACAGACATAGAGATTTCCCTGTTTTCTCCATCTTGTTGTATCATACTGTTTCTTTTCTTTTTTTGGTTTAGCAAGGTAGAGGCTTTGTAGCCCTGACTTACCTAGAATTCCCTATGTAGTACTCACGTAGAACTCACGGTGATCCTCCTGCCTCTGCCTCTGCCTCCTGAGTGCTGGGATTAAAGGTGTGTGTCACCACGCCTGGTACTCTTTCTTGGAGCCCAGAAGAAGTGAGGAAATCAAGTGGGTGGAGTGAGAAAAGGGGGAGATTTCAGAGGATGAAAGACTCAAGAGCTGAGGTACATAGCCAAGTCTCTTCATTCCGACTACAAGCTCCTCACTGACCATCCACTAAGACTGACACAGGGCCTTGCATAACACATGTCACAACTTCCATTGGCTGGTATGGATGGTTACACTCACGTGGACAATGAAAAGGCATAAAGCGAAACAATTTTAAGCATTACTCTAGAAAAGCTTAAGAGCCTCATCAAGTGGCAACATCCTTTAGTACAGCCGTGGACTCCTCCTGTGCCTTGCTCTGCCACCAGTGCTGCAAGTGTTCTGTACTTCAGAGGCACAAAGGTCAGAGCATGGACAGATCCCAGTCATAGCCAGACCGTGAACACTTCCAGTAGCTTCTTTCTTTGTTGGCTAAGCTCTCCCCATGAGTGAAGTCGGGGATCAGGAGTTATTGTTGACTGACAACCTCATGTCCATATTTTGACCCCCCAGTACCCCCTGCATTCCTCTTCACTGTTCTCCAGCCCGGAAAGCCCCATCATCAGAACTTCCAGGCTCTTGGGATTCTAGCTAGTGGTAGCCAGTGGAGAACTCTGAAAAGAGCTATGTCTCTAGAAAGGTCACCCTGCTCAAAAATAACACAATCTCTCCCTGGCTAGTGCAGTGAGCTGCAGCTCTCTGCTGCTGAGCCAGTAACACGGTCCCCACATTCTGGCCAGTGGCAGGCAGGTGGCGCCTAAGCAGCTTTCCCGAGAGCCCATAAAAACATGCTATGTTCTCAGAACCTTGAATTCTATGCTCAGGTAGATCTAAGCCAACCTTGGGGATAGATACAGGTCTTATCCCCCTTCTATCTTCTATACCGTAGAGTAAGTACAGTTTATGGCGTTGATACTTTACCCTCATGGCTGGCCACAGGACAGCTATTTGTAGAACTATAAACAGTTTGGATGCCTAGGTCAGGGTGACATCTTTTGTGTGCATGGGGAGAAGCAAGAGGAAGAAGGTCCACAGGCTGGCTGTCTTCATCACTATGTTGTGGTATTTGCAGATCTAGCCTTCAAGGTCATTACACAGAGAATAGAATCCTATCATTCATCACTGTGCCAACTGCAGTTGTAACTGAAATATGTTGATGGGGGGGTTGTGAGCTGTCATCTGTACTCTGGCCCCGGGGCCCTGTGGCAGATGAATGGCTGACAATGTCTCCCACAGTTTCACTAGCCCAGGAGGCTGAGTCCACACACCCACGCCTTTAGAAATGTCCCTCCCCTACGTCAGTGTTCCTGGATTGTCTTGTCGGGGTGTACCCTTTATTTTGCATTGGTGCACTGATAGCACAGGAGTCTAAAAAGAGCTGGCATACAGGGTCTAGGTTTCAATGAAAAGTAGAAAAGGGAGAGAAAAAATAAGTCCTTCTGCAAAATTAGCCCAAAGTAGACTCGCACCAAAGGATAACCCAAATCATGTAAAGCAGGGTGGGGTAGGTCAGGGTAATGTTCAGAGGGACACGTCTTCCTAGAAAATTCAAGCATGCCAGTGGCAGAGAGATGTTTAGGCACTACAGGAGCTAGTCAGTTTTCTTGGCTAGACAGACAGGCAGGGGAAAAGGAGCCCTTGATAAGCAAGAAGGCAAAAGAGGGTGCCTCCACCTCCTCCTCCTTCTTCCCAGCCTGTGTGGGTTTCCCTGAAGGTGGCAGGCTTGGCAGACTTTCAGCTTTCTGGGGCCTGCACAGTACTGGTTGCATGATGGACCAACCAGAGCCTTCACCTTCATTTAAGCTGACCAATCATAGATTGGGTGGGTGGGCTTCCTCCTTCAGTAACTGGTCAGTTCCCACAGAAACTGTGGGTTTTCAGCTCTGGACTCCTCCTCCTCACACAGGAGTCGGCTTGCTTTCCCTTTACTCTAAAATTCTCTAAAACAAACTTTATTCTTTTTTAACACTTTCCTTCCCATTAATTCTTTAGTCAGCAGAGAAAATGAGCCAAAGACCCTCCCTAGATGTATCAGTGTCCAGTTCCTCAGAAATGACCCCTAGAACAGCCCCACTGAGCTATGGCACATGAAGGTATATGGACCACTAGGGCGTAGGGCTTGTTTCTTTTTCCAATGGTGGTTGAGCTTTGTTGTCAACCTGACAGGATGTAGAATCACCTAAGAGACAGATGACCACACCTCTGGGTGTGTCCCTGAGGACATTTCCAAAGAGAACTGAAAGACCCATTCTAAATATAATGGGAGGTGGGGAGAAAGCACCATGCAGATTGAATAGAGGGGGGAAGGGAAAGCCCAAGCTGAGTGTTGGTACCCCCTTTTACTGCTTTCCTGGCTACCATGGTGGGAACTGCTATGGCTTACCACCTCCTTCCCACTATACTGCACTGAACCTTCTGAAACTGCAAGCCAAAATTCACCCTTCATCCATCCCTTACATTGTTTCTGCCAGGCATTTAGTCACAGCAACACAAAGTAATTCAGTTATTAAAATTTTGAGATACTCATATACTAAAACACCAAAGATAAGTTCTGATGAAGTCATCACTACTGAAATGTGGCGATCTTGAATGGATACCTGTGATTGACTTTCCTGGTTTCTGAACCCTTCCAGAAACTTCCATGGGTATCTCTATCTATCTATCTATCTATCTATATATATATATATATATATATATATTCTATATGTTGCTTCTTCTGGCTTTGTTTAGGTAGTCACTTAAAAATATCTATTAAGGGCTGGAGAGATGGCTTAGTGGTTAAGGCGCCTGCCTGCAAAACCTAAGAACACCCATTCAATTCTCCAGGTCCCACATTTAGCCAGATGCAAGTGATGCAAGCATGCAATGTCACACATGTGCCACAAGGTGGCGCACATGTCTGGAGTTTGTTCACAGCAGCTAAGAGGCAGCTGGCCCAACCATTCTCTCTCTCTCTCTCTCTCTCTCTTTCTCTCTCTGTGTGTGTGTCTCTCTCTCAAAAAAAAAAATCTATTAAGAACCAACATGCCCATATGGAAAAAATGTCAAAAATGATTGAATGATTGCCAGGTTAGTGTATTATAACAGACAATTTCTAGTGGGAAACACACATACACACACACACACACACACACACACATATGCATGTGCCTAAATGGACTTGTGGCCTAGGCTAGGAGGGAGCTAGAAAGAAAGTTAAGAAGTCAAGTAGAGTTTTGCAGGGGAGAGGAAATGGCAGTGGGAGGCAGTCAATGCATTGTGTCATAATTTGTTAAATGCTGCAAAGAAGTGACTGATGAGTGTTAAATTCCAAATGAGACATATACATACAGATCATCCCCTCCAGGGTTCAGGGAGCCTCTCAGAAGATGGGGTGAAAAGAATGTCAAGGCTGGGGGATGGGGAGAGCACTGTGGAACTGTGGTGTTCTGACATGACAAGACCATTGCACTCATGAACTCACACCAGACATGGTCACCTGCACAAGACCTGTGCATGACGGGGCCAGTCCACATCTGTTATAGATAGGGGAGGGGCTTTGAAGTCCACTCAGCCCCTCCATAACAAGCTAATAACACTTAAAGATTGCTTTCTTTTCAATAACCACTAGTAAGAGAGACCTGGGGTGGGTAACAGAGGATAACATGTAACATATGTCTAAGAACATGTTAAGAAACAAAAATAAAAATGAACAAAGAAAGAAGTCAAGCATATGCAAGTATACACATATAACTTATACTGGGTTCCCTAAAACAGGAACATGAGGAAAAGCACATGGCTACCACTTTGTTTGAAAGTAGAGCCACCACCGCCCCCCCCACAAGAAAGAAGAAAAAAAACAAGAGTAAAGCCCCAAAGAAGCAGCAATGAAAGAAGAGCATGCAGGAAGGATAAAATGCATAAGAGATGGTTTGCAAGCTGGCGCGGCTGCGTCTGGCTGAGAAGTCATAAGGGAACAGGGAAGCAACCTCAGAGAGCCCAGCTGCTCAAAGCAATGGCAAAACCTTGTCACCTCCCCAGAAGGGGACAGAGATCCATGGGCCTACTCTCAGGCAAGACCAAAGTGTCCCCATTGTGGCCCAACAGAATGTGCCAGAATGGCCTCCATGACCAAAAAAGCATGGCTCCGCAGATTCAGGAAAATGTGTGTCCACTGAGGAGTTAGAATGATTTACATACCCCAAGGACATTAGGCAGCAAGAGAAGAGACCTAGGGAATAGAAGGGAAGTGGGGTGGGATCCTGTAGCATTGACAGTACAGTAAGGTGTGGCCTCTGAGTAGGACATCAGCCTTTGTTTATTTAAACAGTAAGATGACTCATGAAGAACACTGAGAAATTTACAGTCCCATGCAGGAAAAAGAAAAAAAAAACTTGGATAAGGGCAACTTTCAGAACTAAAATTGGGGGTGATAGTTATTTATCTATTTGAGAGGGGTGGGGGGGACTCTAGCCACTGCAAATGAACTCCAGATGCATGTGCCACTTTGTGCATCTGGCTTTACATGGGTACTAGGGAATTGAACCCCTGTCCTTAAGCTTTGCAGGTAAGTGTCTTAACTGCTAAGCCATCTCTCCAGCTTAATTTGTGGTCTTAAAACTCTATATATGGGCTGGAGAGATGGCTTAGCAGTTAAGGCACTTGCCTGCAAAGCCAAAGGACCCAGTTTCGATTCCTCAGGACCCACGTAAGCCAGATGCATAAAGGGGCACATGCATCTGGAGTTCATTTGCAGCAGCTGGAGACCCTGCCACACTCATTCTCTTTCTCTCTCTACCTACCTGTTTCTCTTTTGCTCTCTCAAATAGATAACATATTTTTAAAAAGTCTACATGTTGTACATCTCTATTGCATACAATGCCCTCCTCATGGTCTGGGCAGTTTCCCATCAGTCATCAACACCTGTGCAGGAGTCCCTGACGTGTCACACTTCACACCAAGCAACAGACAAACAGTGGCCTCATGTCATGCCACACTAAAACATCCTTTGCTGCTGCATGAATTTACAAGAAGCCTACATTGTTATTTTTATCTTGTAATGCTTGGTACTATTTTAAATGTTCACATTTATTCTTTTATACTTTCTCCCTAGGGTCATTTATAGTATTACTATGACTGTTACAGGCAGGAAACAGAGGTACTGGAGTCCTGCTGCAACAGGGTCCTCAGTTCTAGACCAGCCCTCTTCACAGCTGTACCTTAGGCCAATGCAAAGGAGGCAAGAAGTAGGTGCAGGGTGACTGAGCATCAAGTAGAGGATGTGCTGAGTGGTGTGTGCACCCTGAGGACCCTGGCAGAGCCCATCTTTGAGTTCTCTGAGGGTCCAGAGTTTGGTATGTCTCTTCTGAAAGCTCTTCTTTGAACACAATAATAGGTTTTTTGTCTTCATAGATTATTTTGGATGCTCCAGAGAGAAGAGATGGGCAGGGAATGCTGCAGAAGCGGGTGGACCTGTCACACCTCTCATCCCATGTCCCAATCTGTGTGCCCCCCCTCAAGACCCTAATGACATGTTAAGCCCTCCAAGTTGAGAAGACTAAAAAATGAGAATTTGGGTGTCTTCTTAGCCCAAATGTGACCACATTTAATTAAAATCAAAATCACTGCAAAACTTCATTTGCCACCTATGATCTCATCTCATATACATCTTACTTGACTTACATCAAAGTTTCAGTATATTTGCTTAATTCTAGTACTCTTTCTATATTAAAGCTCTTTTAGGGTCTCCCCCCCTTCAGTTAGTGCTACTGCATCACATAGTTCCCTCAAAGCCACATGACAGTTTATCTCAGTTTATCACACTCAGTAGATGTGACACCATGTATGTGCTCCCAGAAGCCAGGACTCATGGACAGCCAGGTTTGCCCTATGTCACCACAGTCTTCAGGAGCCCCCAGGAGTGCTCTACCTAACAAATCTAAATGCTCGTGGAAAAGAATTTTGCTTGACATTTCACTGCTGTACAGAATTGAGAGATCATGAGACATCTAGGCATGCAATAAAGACCAAGGCATTTATAAGCTAGTGCTTAATGACACTTCTTATCATAGCCTTGTAACCACTTGTCCCTAAACCCTGTCATCCACATAGCTGCCACTTTTCTTCCTTTAGCCATGGATGGCCACCAGTTCAGGAAATGGAGTTTATCCAACTGTCCTATGAAGGCAAAACTCACACCAAATTAAACATGTAATGCCCTCCAAACCAAACAATTAGAAATATTCCTCAATATTTTTATATTAGTAACACATAAACATGATAATATTGGAAGTGTGGCTACAAAGTATAAATAGGGAGAAACAGAAATGGAGATGGAACAGAGAAAGAGGGAGGAAGGGAAGAGAAAAGAAAAGAAAAATGAAACTCTCTTCATATAATTACACATTTATTCTGTCCTGATTCTACATTTCTGGGACCCAATGGTACTTCTGACATTCAAGGAGTTCCCCGCTCTCATAGTCACAGTCTAAAAAATCACTTTTATCTTTGAGAAAGAAAGACACCATACGCTTCCTTTGATCAGTTCCGCCTCTCCTCTCATTTCCCTTCAAGTCTCCCAGCACATCTCACACAGGTCAAGTCTCCTCCCAGGAATGTTACTTGCTTGGCTCACTGGGGCTTTTAAGGCTTTTATCTTAAACAGCAAAAGTAAAATGCCTTGAGCCCCATCAAACTGGGACAAGGTTCATTAAAAAAAAAAAAAAAAAAAAAGCAACAATAGGATCATTAATGATTTTCTTCTTACAGTGACTTATAAATGCATCACAAAACAAGAATGTGCAGGGCTTTTCTTCTTGGGATAAGTTTATTTCTGAATATATTCAAAGAAAACTTTATTTTTCCCATCCTGCTAAATATTACATGCCTCAACATTATTTTATATCTTTAATTGACTATAGTTAAATTGTTAAAATATAATAATATAATATAAATTGTTAAAATATACCTTTAGAAAGGAAGAGAGTTATAACCCAAAAGGATACCTTGCCAAATTCCAAAGATGCACTATTACCATTTACATATCAAATGTACTTATCACACGGTCCTGCCCCATGCACCTAGCTAGTCTGCTCTGCTGGAGTTTGAAGTAATTTCGGTATCCACATCAAAAGAGTCTTGGGGTCCAGATCAGCTCTGGAAAAAATGATTTCCTCTCTTCAGGTATTAACTAGAAGAGACTAGCTTGGCTCACATCTTGGAAAAAGCCATGTTCCAGTTCTGCCACATAATAAAGTAAGTGTTTGCCTGGTTATGTGCTTCAAATTACCTTTGCCTGGACTTGGCAAAGTGCTGTGAGGTTTTGGGGGCTTGCTTTCCAACCTCAGGGAGCACCTTGGAAAGTCGGGGAATAGGGTTTTATGATTGTCAAGTGCAGGAGAAGCTCAGCCACAAAGCTGACTCAACGGTCTACACTTACCTTTCTTCTGTTTTATCTGCTGATTGTTCTGCAGACAGACCGCAGCCTTTGCCTCCTGAGTGTGTGGGGAGTGGCATACATTTTATGGACAAGCCCCTCCTCGGTAAGCCCTAGAGCATGGACCTTACTGATTCCATCATCTTTTCGATAATCCCAGGGATTTGGCCAGCCCTTGAATATCGATCTACCTACACTAGCTACTAAGTACGTAAGGGATAAAGATGAATAGAAAACATTTCTTTCATTCTTTATTTAAGGGGGCCTAGGGCAGCAGAGCTCAGCATGGCTGGGGGTCCCCTTGCCAAAAAAGGCTGAGTGTCCTCTCTTCCCTTGTGACCCTGTAGGGCAGTGGAGCCATGGTCAGTGAAGCCAACAATGTCGTGTGAGTCCATAAATAGAATGAAAAGGCAGCAGGAAGAGGACGACAGAGAACAGACACACATCCCTGAGTGGCTAAACACGATCCATCCAGCTTCCACATATGCCCTCCTATCCCTAACACATTGCAGAGACACACAACCATTTCCACATATTGTGGATCGCACACTTGAAGTCACCTAATGATTTGACCTGTTTGGGGGAAAGAATTGAATTTAGAGAGGGGATGAGGTCTACTAGATAGATAATTGGGTCTACTAGATAGATCATTGCCCATCTAACCAGGCTGCTAGACACCTCACCATAACCATCCTTCCTTCTTCTTTGGTCACAGATCCTGGACCAAGTGCCCTACGTATAGTCTCCAGTATCTTCTCCACTGACCCAGCCAGACATGCCATCGACCACGCAGCCGAACTCAAAGGCTCAGTTCCCCAGTCTCAATGCCAAGAGTCCTACAGGTAGTTTCCTGTTTCCTGACACCAGTAAAGAGACCATGCGTTATCCGGAGTTCTCAATAGAAAGAAGCAGGACCAATAAGGAATGGGTTAAGATGGCCCTCCTCTTTGGATGTTTAAACTTTACAAAGCATGGAAGTGAAAAGCTTTCTGAAGAAATTTTACTTGGAATTTGGAGTCTTGATCTTCTCCTGGCTAGTGAGAGGGACTGTTAGTCTCTTGCAATGCTGAGCATGGCATCGAGCTGCAGCTTCCACTGAGCCACGTGATCACAAGGGTGAAAATCAGCCTGGGTAACACACTGTGCCAAGCAATGATCCCAAAGGTTAGGTATATTAGATGCATTCCTGACTTAGAATGTTTTCAACTTACTTATGGGGGGGCTTATGGGGATATTGCACAGTTCTAAGTTGACAACTATTCTTTTTAAAAATATTTTATTTATTTATTGGACAGAGAAGGAGGGAGAAAAAGAGAGAGAGAATGGGCATGCCAGGGCCTCCAGCTACTGCAAACAAATTCCAGATGTGTGTGCCCCCTTGTGCATTTGGCTAACGTAGGTCCTGGGGAATCAATCCTGGGTCCTTTGGCTTTGCAAGCAAGCGCCTTAATCACTAAGCCATCCCTCCAGCCCTGAAAACTATTCTTAAACACAAAGATTTATTTTAATCGATTGACTTAGAGTGGCTGGTAAGCTCAATATCTGCAGGCCAGGCCAGGAGACTGGAGTCACAGGAAAGAGATGAGACTGCTCCAGGCAGAGGCAGTCTCCCTGAAGGATTCCTCCTTCTCATGAGAGATCTGTCTGTTTTGTTTTTAAGGCTCTCACTTAACCTATCAGTGACATTCCCATTGTGGAAGGAAATCTATTCTCAAAGTCTACTTAGGTAAATAATAATCCCATTTAAAATCTAACACATAGAAATATCCACAAGAATATCTGACTAAACACCTGGCTACCATGGCTTAGTCAAGATGACATATATATTAACCATGATAACCCCGCCCCCTGCAACAGAAATGTGTATGAGAAAATGTAAGGCATCAATCAGATGCCTGTGCCAGGGCTCACAGTGTTCTTTCATCAGTAGGAGCTGAGTGGAACTGGTCATGGCTTCGGGGTTCCCACTTATCACCCCCACAAGCACCCCTCATGTGCCATGGTTGCCAAAAACTGTCCATTTCTGAGTTATTGGCTTGAGACAAGGATCACTTTGTGAGGGGAAAATTAATAAACCTCAACACTTACCTCTTATTACAGTTAAAATAAATAACGTGAAATGGATCATAGACCTAAAAGAATTGCCAAAATTATGAAAGTTTTAGACGAGGTCTCACATAATAAGTTACCCAGCCTCGGCTTGAACTCAATCTATGTCCCAGACAGGCCTTGAACTTGTGATCTTCCTGCCTTAGCCTCCTGAGTAGCTGGGATGTATAGGCATGCACTATTAGACCTGGCTTGATACTATTCTTAATAGTTAAAAACAGGAAGTACTAAACAATATAGTATTGGCTACACATATATATGTGTGACAAAATGCTAAAGGAATGTGTGGGAATAAACTCAGGACACTGGTTGATCCTGAGGGGTGTGGCAGGAAATACACCAGGCGGAGGCTTCCTGGGAACTTCACAGTCTGGGTTCTATCCCAGCCAAGCAAGATCCCTCCTTGAGCCTCAGATCCGTGACCCCCTCCTTCCCACTTGTGCACGTCAGCATGCTAGCTGCTGCTCTGCTCTCCATCTGCGGAGGTAGCAGCTGTTCCTTGCAGCCTCTGCCCCTGGGATACCTCAGTGTTCTCTTCATCCCTCATTTACCTAGTGACAACTGCTTCACAGTTCTTCATAGGAAATTCCCTTTGTTCAAGTAGCTAGGAAAGCTTTAGTCAGCTGATTGGACCCTGATTGATTAAACAATTACTTTGTTTGGGTTGTAAATGCCTATAAGTGTTTGTTTGATTACCATGCTTCCTAAGACAAATACCCTTGTCTTAAATATTTCATCACTTTTAAGATGAACAACCTGTGCATCTAGTCACAGACTTCTCTGGAGAAACCCTCCCATGGCTGCCTCCTGTGCTGGAGGGAAATCTCCAAACTCAAGCTGGCTGAAAGCTCTCTTTCATGGGTCACTCTAACCACTACTCCCACCGGACAATCCTAGCCGTTAGACCCACATCCTTTGACGTGAAGATGCTCCCTTCTCCTTCTACTCTAACACCAGTATGCTTCCTTCTAATTCAGTGAGACGTGCCAGCTGGAATAATGAGCAAAAATCAATCCAGAAGTTGTTAGTAAGTAACATGCTTTATAAACAGGCGGTATGTAGAGAAGTCTGCTAATCAAACATAATACTTAGGCTGGAGAGATGGCTTAGTGGTTAAGATGCTTGCCTGCAAAGCCAAAGGCCCCTAGGGCCCACATAAGCCAGATGCACAAGGTGGCACATGTGTCTGGAGTTCATTTGCAGCAGCTGGAGGCCCTGGATAGCCCATGCTCTCTCTCTCTCTCTCTCTCTCTCTCAATCTCTCTCTCCTCTCTCTGTCTCTCTCACACAAATAAATAAATCAAAATAATGTAAGAAAACATAATACTCATCTTTATAGCAATAAATAGCATCCCTGCCCTTAGAGGAAGAAGTCAGCCAGAAAAGCAGGCACACACAAGGATAGAGGAAATTTATGCCAGCTGCCTGCACAAACCAGCACAGGTTGGAGATATACATATCCAAGAAAACTTTGGAGATTCCTTGACTGTTTCCACAAACTCTTCCCTTCTGCCTCAAGAAAGGCATCATCCATAAAAGACACCCTCCCCTTTAGCCTTGTGGGGTAGAGTAGAACCAGTCCTGACCTTCAGCCAACATAAAAAGATAAACAAGAAACACTTTTTTCTTCTTATAGGCTACAAAGATTTTTAGAACATTTTTTGCTACAATAGCTGACAAATACAAGGAACAAGGTTAACAAACTAAATAAAGGAAACACATAAGGATAGAAATAATCTGAGGAACAGAAAAAAAATCCTAATTGAAAAGAACTGGTGCCTATTGGCATGAACAGAGATTCTCAACATGTTGTTCAATAGCACAGTTTTGGATCTCCACTCCCATAAGGCCTAAGACCCTAGCCACAGACTCCTGGCAAGCTTTCCAGGACCAAGCACCATTTCCTCCTGTGCAGCAAATCTCAAATCCAATCAGGGAGAGCAACTGATTTCTCCCATCACTCTCCTGTCACTATAGCACCGGTGGACCCATCTTGCCTTGCAGACTGGTTGCGAAGTGCACAGGGTCCAGATCTGACTGATTGTGGATGACCTTTGTATCCTAGCAGCTAGCTTAAGAACCTTCTAACATGAAGAGAGCTAACTGGCAAGGAGGAAGCTTCCAGCTCAGTTCCCACTTGGTTTCTTTATGTCCTGAAACCAAAACTTTGATTTCTTTAGTTATAGGGAATTACCATCTAGTTATAGTGGGCAACCGAGAGCAATTGCAATAACCAGTATTGTTTCAGGAGCCTGTGTGGCCTCCCTGATCAACCACTCATTCAGAGATATTCTGGGAGCAGCTTTATCCATCTCTGTAGTGGATCTTAATTTAAACACTTTAAAAAAATAATATCTTTTTAAATTTATTTTTATTTATTCATTTATTAGAGACAGAGAGGGAGAGAGAGAAAGAGTGAGTGAGAATGGGCACACCAGGGCCTCTAGCCACTGCAAACAAACTCCAGATGTATGTGCCACCATGTTCATCTTGTTTTACACGGGTCCTGGAGAATTGAACCAGGGTCCTTAGGCTTCACAAGCATGTGTTTTAACCACCAAGCCATCTCTCCAGCCCCAAAAATAATATATTAAATTGCCTTATAAAAGTAGTATATTTCCATATGGTTTATTCATATTCTTTGTTTTGGCTTGTTTTCTCCCCACTCCCATTCTTGCCTTATCCCTGATTGGACAAATTATTTTGTGTTTCCATATTTATTGTAGAACTGTGTAACAAATTAGGAATGATTTCAGATAAAAGTGATGGATAAAGATTACAGGTGCAGTTCAGTGGTAACACTTGCTTGGCATGGTGTATGTGTGAGGACCATCCCCGGGACCACACACAAATTTTTTTTTAATTAATTGATTGATTGATTGATTGATTGATTTATGAGAGAGAGAGAATGGGCATGCCAGAGCCTCCAGACACTGCAAATGAACTCTAGATGCATGCACCACCATGTGCACCTGGCTTACATGGGTACTGGGGAATCAAACCTAGGTCCTTGGACCTTGCAAAAAAGTTCATTAACTGCTAAGCCATCTCTCCAACCCACAAAAGAATTTTTTTTTTTTTTTTTTTTTGGTTTTTCAAGGTAGAATCTCACTCTAGTTCAGGCTGACCTGGAGTTCGCTCTGTATTCTCAGGGTGGCCTCAAACTCAGGACAATCCTCCTACCTCTGCCTCCTGAGTTCTGGGATTAAAGGCATGTGCCAACATACCTGGCTCATCAAAAGAATTTTTTAAAGCAATACCTTATTTTTTTATTTTGAGGAAGCAGTTCTTTAATTAGATGGTATTTGTGTTTTGCTGAATATATGTATATATATATTCAAGAGTTTTTCTTAAGTCATTTTAATTGCCATTTGTTAGGAACCAGCCAAACTTGCTATAATTTGTTTAACAGTTTTGAGTCTAGCAATATAAATATTAAACTATGTAGTATTAAACACATACATATTAAAAGAAACATGTCATAAGACTTTTAGACAGTGATCTAATCTCTAAAGACTTTTCTTTTAATAAATTTCATACATGTTTCATTTCAAAAGAAGTTACAAATACATGAGAAATACCCATAATATATTTGCGACTTGATTATTAACTTGTTATTACTTATTTCTAAAACTCTTAAGCATTTGTTATAAACCTGCATGGCTCTGAAGAGGACCTTACATTCTATGGAAAACAAATAGGCTCCAAGCAAAGAATGAACACACTATTAAGGAGTGATGTTTCTACCAAGGAAATGCAAGATTCTGGGGGATCAAAACCAAGGAGGGGAAGCATCCTTACAGGGGTGGTTGGCAAGCCTTTGTAGCTAGTGAACCACAGGTGAAAGCCAGTGTCCTATAAAATCTGAAGGAGTAGGACAGTCCTGACACAGGGAAGAACAAACAAACAAACAAATGTCCTTGGAAAAGAAGAAGTGTAGGGCATCCTATGGTCCTTTAGGTGAACTGTACAATTAACTAGACAGGGGCAGGCAGAAGATGAGGCTAACAAATAAGCAGGGGTCAGATATATGCAGGCCTGATGACTGTAAGATGGAGTTAATGAGAAGCCACATGGATCTTTAAGCAGGGAGATGCATTATTTATTTTGGTTTTAGAATATTCGGTTCACCCATTAAAATGGCTAGTTTTTCTTTTCTTTTTACTTCAGACAGTGTGCAAGAGAGACAGACACAGAGAGAGAGAACAGCTGTGCCAGGGCTTCAGCCACTGAAATTTATTTCCAGACATTTGCACTACCTAGTGGGCATATGAAACCTTGTGCTTGCCTCACCTTTGTGCATCTGACTTACGTGGGATCTGGGGAGTCAAACATGAGTCCTTAGGCTTCGCAGGCAAGCACTTTAACCACTAAGACATCTCTCCAGCCCTAAAATGACTATTTTTTTAAATGACCACATGTTGGCAAGGAAGTGGAGAAGCCAAAATCTTCGTACACTGTTTGTGGTATTGTAAAATGGTACATCTGCTATGAAAAAGAGTGTGACAAGTCCTCACAAGACTCAAAAAAAAAAAAATCTAAAGCAGAAATTCAACCTAGTATTTGAACAGTAGCATTCACATTTATTTATAGCAGCCAAAAGTTGGAAGCAACCCTAATGTCCATTAATTGTTGAATAGATAAAAAAAAAAAACTGTGGCATATACATGAATAGGATTCAGGCTTAAAAAGAGAAAAAATACTAATATATTCTAAAACACATGTGAACAATAAAGATGTGACATGCAAGAAGCCACACAAAAGGACAAATACACTATGATCCCACACACTTAAGGGCTGGAGTAGTCAAATTCCAAGACTGAAAGTACAATGGGACAAATTAATAGGAACACATATGACATGAGAGCAGAGAAGCAGTTGGGAAGGGTCACAAGAGGCGGGGCAAAAGGAAAGAGGGGAATTAATAAAATCAAATTCTGTTGGAAAAGGCTATAATGAACTCTAATATTTTGTATGCTTATTAAAAAACAAAAAAAAAACAAAATAAAGAATAATATGTTAAAATAAAAACAAAAGTACAATGGTGTTTATAGGTGCTGAGGAAAGGGACAGAAAGAGGGGTCACTGTTTTAAGTGGAACAGAGTTTTGGCCTAGAAGATGGAAAAATTTGAACAATGTAACTGTGAAAGCAGCATGGCAATATGAGTGTACATAATGCCACTAAAGTATTTGACTCAATTAGAGGGCTGGCCAATTTTATGTTAGTACACCTTATTGCAGTTAAGAAGTTAGTCACCTTCAAAGGTCCCCATCATTCTGCCGTATGAAGACTCAATGCAGGGACTGCAATGGAAGCGGTTGTAACTGTTGGAATACAATGGTGAGAGGAAAATAGAGGCTGGATTAGAGAGGGCAAATGTCGTCTCCCAGTAAGGAGGCCATTTTAACAACTGATTTTCTCATGAAGAAATATGGTCAACTTTCCCACCACAAACAGATTAAAGAAGGATGCTTTCCCCAGCCCAAGGAGCCCTTCTTTGTCAGTAGAATCAACAATAAGAAAGAGAAGGGCTGAGGAGATGGTTCAGTGGTAAAAGGTGCTTGCTTGCAAAGCTGCAAGCAAGGGCTTAATTCCCCAGACCCACATAAAGCCAGATGTACAACATGGAGCATGCATCTACAGTGTGTTTGCAGCAGCAAGAGGCCCGTTCTCTTTCTCTCTCAGTGGCTCTCTCTCTCGTTCTCTCTGGTTCTCTCTCTCTCTCCTCCCTCCTTTTAAATTAATAAATAAAAATATTTTTAAAACTTGAGTTTCAGTATTATTTTTTCCTCTCTTAAGAAAGAGAGGAAATGGGAGTGTGTGGGTGGGCACAGTGGTAGAGAGTGAGTAGGCCAGAGCCCTGTATCCAGGCTCCTTCCAGCTCCTCCCAACTCCCTGATTTGGGTTTCCTGGTGGGTGTGGCGGTATGGAGTGAGTAGGAGAGACCCCTGTCTCCTGGCTCCTCCCAGTCCCCTGGTCCTGGTAGACCCCATTGTGCCTTGCTCCCTGAGTGAGCTGTTGAGTTAGGCCTTTAGCTCTGGTATCCTGACTGGCTACTGGGTACCAACATTCCTGTTCACCTGAGTCAGAGGGTGCATGGACCAAAGAACAAAACTTGCTTCCTCCTCAATGAAATAAAGAGTCTCCCTAAAAATCAGTAGACAATGATGCAAAAAAGCCAACAAATGTCAGAAAACTGAGGCATCTCCATCAAGGATGCCTAGTCCTACAATGGAAGCCTCCAATGAAATCATAGAGAAATCAACTGAAATTCATTCCCAATATGCAAACACAAAACCAATGAGACCCTGATCAAAAAGAAAAAGAAAAAAAAACACTGAACTATATGTAAACCATCAAAGAACCAACAATCATATCAATGAAATTGAACAGAATCATCTTCTAGAGCATTCAGCTTTTGATATTTTGATAATAGTCTTAACTTGATGGAAGAAAATGTTAGAACCCTCCAGAGAGCTATGAATAAATTGAAGGTGAGTCAGTAAATGGAAGATCTCAATAACTGGTGAATTAAGCTTAATGAAGTCTTGATCAAATGCATGAATGAACTCCAGGAAGCTTCAAGAAAATCAGAACTCGAATTGAAATCTTACCTCAAAAGAGATGGACATGATGCAAAACAACACAACAGAAAATAAAAACCAAATAGAAATTTTAAAAACCTCGCTAAAACCACTTACCAACAGAGTTGTTCATGTGGAAGATAGAACCTCTGACCTGGAAGACAAGACAAAACAAACCAATCAGGAGGCCAAAAATGTTGTTAAGTTCAAAAAAATCAAGTGAACAGAATATGAAAGAACTGTTGTATACCCTAAATTGACCAAACATTGAAATATTCTCAATGGCTAGGTGCTTTTTATTACAAAAAAAAAAAAATTAGCTGGTCTCTGAATTTTACCCATTTCTTGCAATATAAGTAGATATGCTTGACCTTCATGACATATACATATAGGGAAAAATGTACTAGTGATTACTATCATTTTAAACATTGTTTGTAGCTAAGTGTCGGTAGTATACACCTTCAAACTTATCACATGGAGGATTGAGAAGTGAGGCCAGCCTGATCTACACAGTGAAATTCTCTCAACTCCACACTTGGCGAGAATGATAAAGCATCTTTTTCTGTGTTGGATATTGGAAATATGCATTCCTCTTTCACATACATCTATTTCTAATTATAGGCTAAATTTCTTGGATTTCAATAGTGCAGGTTGAACATTCCAAACTGGAAACACTTGGGATCAGAAGTGCTTGGGACTTTTGATTTTTTTTTTTGATTTTTTTTTTTTTTTTGAATACTTGCTTGTATACAATGAGGTATCTTGAGGTTGAGACCTGAATATAAGACACAATTCACTTAGGTTTCTTATGTATCTTTTATGTATTGTATAAGGGTAATTTTACACAATACTGAAGTGCACCTGTGCAGGTCAAGTGTAGAATTAGCCACTTGTGGTATCACATGTCCACTTAAATCAGATTAGATTTTGGAGTACTTTTGAGTTTTTATTGGGAATTTCCCAACCTGTAGAAACTCCTTCTGAGCCAGGCATGGTGGCCCAAGCCTTCAATCCTGCTACTCAGGAAGCAGAGGTAGGAAGATCCCTGTGAGTTTGAGGCCACAGAGTTTAGAGCTACAGAGTAGTTCCAGAAAAACAAAAAGAAAGAAAGAAAGAAAGAAAGAAAGAAAGAAAGAAAGAAAGAAAGAAAGAAAGAAAGAAAGAGAGAAAGAGAGAGAGAGAGAAAGAAAGAAAGAAAGAAAGAAAGAAAGAAAGAAAGAAAGAAAGAAAGAAAGAGAAAGAAGAAAGAAAGAAAGAAAGAAAAGAAAGAAAGAAAGAAAGAAAGAAAGAAAGAAAGAAAGAAAGAAAGAAAGAAAGAAAGAAAGAGAAAGAAAGAGAGAAAGAAAAAGAAACTCTGGGAATCTCATAAGGAGGGAAATGCAGCTTCCAACCCAATCCTCAGGTCTGTATTTTAAGCAATGTGCCTACACCATTGTGGTAGTTTGAATAAAAAATGTCCCCCATGGACTCATGTGTTTGAATATTTAATCCCCAGTTGGTGGCACTGTTTGGAAAAAATGTGGAACTTTTAGGAAGTGGCACTTTAGAGGACGTATGTCTGTGGGGGTGGGCCTTGAGGTCTTACAGCTTAGTCACACTCCTTGTTCTCTCTCTCTCTCTTGCTCTCTCTCTCTCTCTTTCTCTCTTTCCCCTCCCTGCCATGATAGAAATGATAGAAACTTCCCCTTGAAACTGTAAAATGAAATAAACCCTTTCCTTTTATAATTTGCTGCTGGTCAGGTATTTTATTCTAGCAGCAAGAAAGTAACTGATATAATCATAAAAGCACAGAATGATTTTTTTTTTCAAGAATATATACAGTGGTTAAGGCGCTTTCCTGCAAAGCCTAGCAACCTAGGTTTGATTTCCCCAGTACCCAAGTAAAGCCAGATATACAAAGTGGCACATGCATCTGGAGTTTTGTTTGCTGAAGCTAGAGATCCTAGCATAGTATTCATATTATCTCTCACTCTCCTCTCTTCTCTTTCCTCTCTCTCTCTCCCTCTCTCTTTGTAAATAATTTTTTTTTTTTTGAGGTAGGGTCCCACTCTAGCCAAGACTGACCTGGAGTTCACTCTGTAGTCTCAGGCTGGCCTTGAATTCATGGTAATCCTTCTACCTCTGCCTCCCAAGTGCTGGGATTAAAGATGCATGCCACCAACCTGGCCAAACAAATATATATATATTGGTTTTTCGAGGTAGGGTCTCCCTCTAGTCTAGGCTGACCTGGAATTCACTCTGTAGTCCTAGGGTAGCCTCAAAGCGATCCTCCTGTCTCTGCTTCCCGAGTGCTGGGATTAAAGGCAGGCACCACCATGCCTGGCTCAAACAAATAATTTTTTTAAAGAAAAGAATATACTTGATAGGCCAGTGACAAGATGCAAAAAATGGCTGTCTTTTTCAGATGCCTGGTATGATAGTGGAACATTTTTCTATGCCCATTTCCTATTCCAGAGTGATTTTCTTTTATGCTATAAATAAAGACTTACTGTGACAACACTTCCTCTTTTCTTTGGCCTTTATCTCCTTTCTTTACAACTTGTGAAAACATGTATTACTTGGTGAAATATTTCTGTGTATTCTTTCATTTTCTTCTGTCTTGAAAGGAACATTATAAAGCAATCCCCACTGGCACATGAACAAATCACTTCCATTTGTGAAACAATGCATTTCTGATTTGTAACTCACTGATTTCCTGAAAGTTATTTCCAAGGAAACATATCGGAAAGGCTGTGTGCTCTGTTCAGATGAAATTTCTGCTCCCTAACTGTGGTGGTTTGATTCAGGTGTCCTCCATAAACTTAAGTGTTCTGAATGCCAGGTTCCCAGCTGATGGAGATTTGGGAATTAACACCTCCAGGAGGCAGTGTATTGTTGGGGGTGGGCTTATGGGTATTATAAGCCAGCTCCCTCTTGCTAGTGTTTGGCACACTCTTCTGTTGCTATTGTCCACCTTATGTTGGCCAGGGGTTCTTGTCCACCCTCTGCTCATGCCATCGTTTTCCCCTGCCATCATGGAGCTTCCCCTTAAGTCTGTAAGCCAAAATAAGCCTTTTTTTGCCCTCAAGCTGCTCTTGGTTGGGTGACTGCTGCTAGCAATGTGAACCTGACTGCAACACTAACAAATCAATGTTCAGAATTTTTTAATATCTTGTTCAGTACTCAAAGTTCTGCAAACTCTGTGTAACAGCAGCAGAAAAAAAGAAGACAAAGAAGGGAAGATCTTGTCTCACTCTCTCCAGGGCCCTTCAATTTGGGTGCTCCCCTTAAGGTCCTCTTGAGGGTTCCACCTTTAGTCTGACTTCCAGGATATAGCATTTTATAGTGCTGGTTCAATTTGGGTCAGTTATGTGTCATCATCCTCCATCCTTTCCCTTCCCCCAAGCCCTACCCTCCCTATTGTCCAAGCCTTGAGATGCTATTCAGGTATATATCAGCAACTCGGGCTGATCCAGGTTAGGAAACACCAGTGAGTGAGACCATGCAATGGTTGTCTTTCTGTGATTGTGTGAGTTCACTTAGAATGATCTCTTCCAAGTTCGGCCACTTTTCTACAAATTTCAATGTGTCATTTTTTTCTTACTGCTGAGTAGAATTCCATCCTATAGATATACCACATCTAACCTCAAATTTCTCCTGTTTCTTTTTCTTCTCTGCCTTTCTCTTTTTTCTTTTCCCTTGGTGTTGGCCTATAACTCCCTGTACCAGATGTGGTTTACACCCACAATGAGCTGTCGATCAAAGAGACCTACTAGATCTCCCAAAACAAACAAGAAAGACTTCTGTCAGAGCACTTGATTACCCACCAGAGGTTCATGGTAAGACCCTACTGCTGAAGACACCACACACTGTTGGCACGGACCATGGAGAGACCTGGTGGAATCCAGAGGAGAGCCAGTCCCCAGACAATTAGCCCACCTAGTGCTGGAAGGCGCTACATGAGCTGCCAGGGGAAAGTGGCCAACATCTGTTCAAGCAACTCAAAGTCTATGTGACTCAGATGTAAACAACCTGATGTGATGCTCACACAAGTGCACTAGTAGGCTCTCACAGCCCTGGTGGGTAACCAGGTATTCTTGGATTGGCTAACAGATCTGCTCAGTGGAAAGGAAACCATATCTGGAAGTGGAAAATGAGTGGGAATCATATCCAGATAATGATACTGCCTTCCATTGTCAAGCTCCCACTAACCTTAGACTATCAAAGGGTCTACACCCTTTTAATTCTCTCTAACTTAATAATGATCATCCCATTTAACCAGTGCTAACTTCATTCTCCATTGGGGAATCTGCTTCTCTTTTTCAGACAGGAGCTGGACCTGAGGAGATCTACAACCCAGTGCACTCCACCCTGGCCCCAACTGAAAGCACAGAGGAATTGGGGAAATGAGCTAGAGTGCTGCTTTCTTGGTGAACCTGATATCAGCACAAGGGTGAAGGAGATAGACACTGAGGACACTCAACACCTACCAGTCCAGAGATCCAGAGGCTCTTGAGTGCCTATCACTGAAGTAGACTTAAAATGTTCCCAGCATGGTTCAGGGAATTTTATGGAAGAGGGGGTGGAAAGATTGTTAGAGCCACAAGTTGGGACATTTTGCACAGAGACATTGTCTCTCCCCCATAACTGACTGCTGCCCCCATAATGCATGACCCACAATCCCCATGGGGGTGACCTGCATCCCCAACAAGGAAGGCCTCTTCAGAAAAGGGGCAGGGAGAAGGGAAAGGATGGTACCAACATGTGGTGTATACATACTAAATATGTCCATGTCTAATAATAAAAAAAAAGAAAAGAAAAAAGAGAGGAAGATCTCCATGAATCCTCTGAGGCCACTGTGGAACCTTGGCCTGAGCATAAGGAAAATCTTGCTTCTAACTGGAACTACACATTCACTCAATGCCTTCACCAGTGGGGAGCCAGAACTGTGTACCTGGATGCACAAAAAAATGTGCTAGTTGACTTTTCAGCTAACAGGTTTGAAAAACTGAGACTTGGGCTGAAAAGATGACATTGTGGTTTAAGATGCTTGCCTGTGAAGCCTTAAGAACTCATGTTTGAGTCTCCAGGTCCCATGTAAGCCAGACATACAGTGACATGAGTGTGAAACGTCACACATGCACACAAGGGGGCACACACAACTGGAGCTAGATTGCAGTTCACTAATATTCTCTCTCTCTCTCTCTCTCTCTTGCTTTTTCATAAAAAAAGGCCAGTTGGGCTGGAGATATGGCTTAGGGGTTAAGGCGCCTGCCTCCTAAGCCTAAGAACACTGGTTCCAATCTCCAGCAGTTCCAATCTCCAGGTCCCACGTTTAGCCAGATGCAGTGATGCAAGGGCGCAATGCCACACTTGACCACAAGGGGGCGCACACATCTGGATTTTGTTCACAGCAGCTGAGACACTGCTGGCGCGCTATCTCTGTCCTCTCTCTCTCCTCTCTCTCTCTCTCTCTCTCTCTCTCTCTCTCTCTCTCTCCAAAAAAATAATAAAAAAATAAAAAAAAAAAAAAAAAAAAGGCCAGCAGTGAGTTGACTCTTGGCCGGACAGATCATCCCCACACAGATCCCTGGTAACCCAGACTAGCAGCTGTTCCTGGGCTGTAGCTTGGGCCAAGATGGCACAAATCTTAAAAAACCTAGGTCTGCGGGAGACATCCTTATCTGGGAGGGGGCATTTGATGGCCTCTGATATTTATTTGGCACTTATATAAAATCCCTTTTCACTCTAAAGAAAGGCCAGTCTATTGGGCTTGCCTAAAAACAAAGTAAGGCTTTCATACAGCTACTCTTCTATAGCAAATAATTCACAAATAATTCACTAGTTAAATGAACAGTTTCTAAAAGATCTCCAGTGGCATAAATGGGAAGTGAGGTTGGAAAGTTAAACTTCTGGTTTGTATTCCCGGGAAGAGCAGTTCGCTTCATCATCTTTTGGAACACAGCAGACAAGAATGGAACTTTAGTTTCATTGCATTTCCTTAGGATTCTAAATTAAATCATATCACAGCTTTTAACTTGACCTGGACCACTAACTCCATTCCACACTCATTGTGAGCAAAATAATATTTTTTCCTCAACTAAAGTGACCAAGTTATGACTGACAGAAAAGCAAGATAAAAGGTATTTTAACCTTAAACACACTTGCACATACACACACACACACACACACACACACATCTGCAGAGCTAATTTTATACTGAATATTTGGAAAGACAAGAAATGATTTTCTATTAATGTTTAAACCACTGCACTGCCATTTTAACTTCTTATAAAAATGTAATGTGCAATGACAGGCTCTGTGAATTATGTTAGCAGAGGGATAGGAGAGCTCTTGAATACATCATATTTTAACAAGACTTTTTGCATGTTGGCATCGATGTTGCATTCAATAAGTAAAGCTAGCTATCTCAAAGTACAAATTAAATAGCTATATAAATGTCAAGGATTGCCTTTTATAGATTTTCTAATCAAAAAGATTGCTATTTGATTTTTATCAAAGCCATATGTAGGTTTTACTCCAATGTACTTCAAATTTTCATGGGTATGTGAACATCCTACTGATCAAACTGTAGATGCAGGTGCCATATACCTGGCACGTGAGTGCAGAATCTGCATTTCTGGCAGCCATTCAGGGCATGCTGTCCACAGTAGTCCATTGAGTGATGCACTTTCCTTGTATTTTGACACAGAGGATGTTCCCCATTAATTGTGGTGTAAACACAGCAGATTCTTAACCAGTACATGCATATTATATGATACCATTGGGGCAGAACAAAAAGCTTTTCTAGATGCCAAGAAGAGGGGGAACTATGCTTAAAAACTAGCTTGTCAGAACTGTTTCTGCATTGGAGGAGTAGGATGATTTTGTCCCAACCTAAAACAGATTATTCAGGAAGGATGCATGAGAGGGTTTGGGAAGCTGGAATGTCCATAAAATAGTCTGTCAAGAAGCATAAACCATAGACAGAGCATCAAGTGACTCCCGAGAAGCAACGTCACAAGCTCCGTACAGGTTAACAACGGACTGAGGAGAGGCGTTGGCTGAGGGAGACTGGAGCCATGCAGCAGGAGGTAGCAATCCAGTGAAGGGAGGTATTGTTAGGATGAAGTAGCTGAAGGGTTTTTAGAACTGGAGATAGCTTGAGGCCATGCAGTGCTTTTTCTGTCACATTTCCTGGTCCCAACTCAGCCCCTCAGCAAGTGGATGGTCAGGATCATGGATAGGGAGCTGTGTCCCATATCTGAGTCCACCCAGGAGCCTGGACACAAGTAAGATGGAGACAGCAGTGGAAACAGGAAATTAAAGCAAGCTGCGGCCAGGAGAATGTTTGGACAGTTACCAAAGAGCCCTAGAGAAACTTTAAATGAAAAGCTTTCCAATGTGAAGGAGCAGTCCTGGAATGAATTATGTGTAAAATTTACAGAATGCAATGATCCTCACCAATTACTCGGGGTCATCTAAGCAGCTAATATTTATGCTACACACAGAGAAAAAAGTTTGGGAAAATGCACAGCAAAAAGATAACTATGTTTATGTTTCAGCCAGATGCAAAGTGACACAAGGGTGTAATGCTGCACTTGCCCACAAGGGGGCGCACGCATCTGGATTTCCTTCACAGCAGCTGAGAGACGGCTGACGCACCCATCTCTATCTGTCTCCCTCTCCCTTTCTCTCTGTCTGTCTCTCTGTGTCTCTCTCCAAAAAAAAAAAAATTTTAAGTTTAAAAATAGAGGGGGAGGGAAATGATGAGTATAGAGGATGGATGTTAGTCATCTCATGTCTTCTCACATCGGAGCTGAAGGTGACCACCAGGCACCTGGGAATGGAATGGAGATTATTGCAAATTCTCAGCTTGTGTTTCAAGTGATGGGTTTATAGGTGCTTATTACTCTGTCAAAAAAAAGAGTAGAACTAGGATGGTGGGTCAGTGAGGAGGAGTGCTTGCTTGCTGTTCACGAATGAGGGCCTGAGAAGGCCTGAGCTGGCATGGCTTTGATCCCTAGCACCCACATAAAAAGCAGGATGTGGCTACACATGTCTGTAACCTCAGTCCTGTGGGCAGCAGAGACCAGAGAATCATTGGTGCTTACTGGTCATCCAGTCTAACTGAAAATAGCAATTCCAAGTTCAGCAAGGGACTTTGTGTCCATAAAATCAAGCAGAAGAGCAATAGAGGAGCATACTTAATGTTTTCTGGACCCTGCACATGGGCTACAGGCATCCACACACACAAATACCCATAGTACACATACACATACATGCGCCAAGAAGAAAAAAAATATTTTAAAAAGTAGCCACTAGAGAATCTCTGTTGCAACTATGATATCACATGCATAATTAACCTAGTTCTATATACCTGAGGCCCAATGGCAAGGGTAGGAGTGCAGGGGAGAAATCAGGTGATCAGTTCTACAATGATAAGACAGTAGAACAGTCTGACATTAATCTTCTATTTCCATCCAATACAGTAGTTGAGGTGGAGGAAAGGAAACTATCAAAATGACAGAGAGATAAAAGCTCAAGGGAGATGCTCTTCTGTAAGGCAGTTCAACACAGTGATCAGACAGCATCCAGAGACAGTCTTCATCCTCAGTTCTCCTGTTTCCACTTACCTCTTTTTCTGGATATCAGAGAGGATTCTGCCCACCAGTGTGCGTTGCTTGGCACTATTTTATTTCTCAATTATGCATTCTTATTTCAGTCACAGCACCACTTGATTGTCTCATGTGAAAATAATGAAATGATCTTTCCAAAGTAATTTCAGTTGAGATGTTTCTTCCACTGATGTAATACTATATAGCAATTGTCTTAGCATGTTCAGGTAGTCATGAAAGTAATAGCCAGCCCCAGACAGCATGCTCGGCAGCATGATTGAGCTAGAATGTACCCAGCAGAATACAATGTTTTCATTTCTCCCTAAGTGAGCTACTTTATTGAATTTCCTTTTTATAGATTTCAGCCCATGTCCCTCATTTATCAAGATCAAATTGGATTCTAAAACATCTTTCCAACTATTTGTAATTCCTCCCCAATTTTTATCATTTGCAGATGCATTCCATTAGAGTCTTTTCCACTTTCACTCCCAAATGCTTCAGAAACATATGGAGGGAAAACTGAAACAGACACTTAACAGGAAGCGAGTCAGAACTTTGTGAAAGACGACAGTAAAAGACATAGGAGAGCCTGAAATGACTCCGTCATGGCTGCCTGGCGGACAGCTGTGACGCAAGCTTGCAAGAGCTCCAGTAGCTTACCTTTTAGCTCTGTCTTCTTAATAATCCCCAGAAACCCTGCAGACTCAGGGGTGGGTGGTAGATCGCTGATTTCCTAGGAGTTATATTCACCAAATGTTTTCCCTGGAAACAGACTTGGCCCCATTCTGTCCTCGAGGAATCCTTCTGAGAAAAATCCAAATCTTTGTAACTAACACTCTTTCATCAACCCAGTGTCCTCTACTCAGACTCTGCAAGGCCCTCTCCGAATGCCAGAGCCTCAACCCTTCTAGATTTTGATTAATTCATCGATTTGCTGATTTACTAATCTTCTCATTCATTTAAATACCTGCAGGGTCTAGCATGCATTCCATCTCTTGAGGGTGTGAGTCTAGATGATCTAAATTAGCTGCTTACACCTTTGAAGAGCCCCATTGGCTCCTGTCTCTCATGTTTCAGTGCTGGTTCCTCCCCAGTGTGGGCCACTGGGAAACCATAGGCAATGATTATGCAAACCAGCACTTGTGGAAACTTATAAGGCTGAGTGGCAGCAATTAAGGCACTTGCCAGAGAAACTTAATGACCCCTGTTGGTTTCCCCAGTACCCAAGCTAGATTCACAAAGTGGCACATGCCCATATTCATTCATTCATTCTCTCTCTCTCTCTCTCTCTCTCTTCTTGCATTTTTTTTTTTAAAAACACTGAGCTGTAAAGAAAGTTAGGCCCAGAGTTCCTGCCATAACAAAAGGTTGGAAGGAGACTAGAGAAAAGCCAGACCATGTTGCCTCCGTGGATGCAGTGTCTCCATGCTCAGGGAGCAGGGCTCTCAAATAAAAAAAAAAAAAAAAAAAAAAAAAAAAAAAAAAACTGCTTAGAGGCCCCATCCTGCCCCAACCTGAATGTGATCAGGAGGAAAAGAAACACTTTAAATCTCCCTTTAAAGATGAAATTCAGAACCAAAATGCATGTGCCTTACTGCCTGGGTGAAATCTTTAGAATGATATGCTCCGGGGAGAATGGTTCCCTACATCTGTAAGGCCTCAAAAGAGAACCCTGTGTGAAAGAGCAATCCCCACCGAATTCTCCATACTGCTTGCATGGAGCAGGGATGACTGCCTGGAGAGTTTTGTTAGTGATGGAGTGTAAAGAGGCAGTCGCAGCCGTGTTTTCTTCTGGCAGTGAAGAGCAAAGCGGACAGGGTGTGGAGCAGGATAGACATGGGCCAGTATTGCATTTCTGGTGAGGGGACACAAACTCCAGCGAGGGAATGCAATTTGAATGGCCTGTGGGCTGTGAATCCGGCCCAAAGGAGGCTCGGCTTCCTTTCTAGATGCCACCAGGGGTCACCAGTGGGCTTGCATTGCCAAGATACATCAGGGAGACTTGAGAGGACCATTCTGGTCCAAAATTCCTTCCTATCAGAGGGATATGATACTGAAGTTCCTCCACACGCAGGGGAAAAGAGAACGTGTGTAAAAGACACAAACTGAAAATAGCTTGAATTTGAATAAGAAAAATCATTGTTGGGAAACAATTACTTGGAAGTGAGAAGAATGGGTTTCTGTACCAGAAATAAACTCAAAATAGAAATCAAATCAATAAGGAGAATTAAGGTAAATTCTACTGTTATGGTCTTAGATTTTAGACCAATGAAAGATAAAAGGGATAGATCCTTAATTCAAGGAATCCCAATTGAGCAGATAGAAACACACTTTTTATTCTTCTCAATATTATAGTTAAGCAACTGCTTGCTCATATGCAATGTTGCACTTCACCATAAGCCATATAGACAGGGACTACTTCTACCCTGCAAACTATGGTATCCCCACTGCATGGCACGGTACCCAATGCACAGTAGATGCTCAACAATTACTAACTATATTCAGTTAATAAGGTAATTATTTTGTTAACTATATTGCTATGGTTAATTGTCATAATTATTCAAGTAATTAATACTGTAAGGGACATTTATTTACAGGATAGTTTCTCCATCTGAAAGTATTAAATTTAATACTTTCAGATGGAGAAACTGGAACCTAGAAAGAAGAGGACACTGTGCTGAGAATCTTCCATGGAATCTTTTGGTCCATGCTGTTCTGTGCCCTAGGAGGCTGGTTGGTGGGTAGGACATCAATGCTATCTTTGTCCTATGGCTTTCAGTAGAGTATGACCAATGAGTTCCCTGGAAGGAGACTGGGATTACTGTGTAGAGTTCAACATACAAAGTATGACAGTCCTCCTCTCAGCCTTCTCTTTAGGCCTCTCTCTCTCCTAACCCCTGGAAGGCCAAATTGGCAGACACCTTAAACCTGCCCTCACCTTTGTACATAATCCCTCTCTTAAGCCTTCCTGCTTATCTTTTTTTTAAATTTATTTATGAGAGAGTGAGAGAGAATGAGTGTGCCATGGCCTCCAGGCACTGCAAACAAATACATGTCCAGATACATGTGCTGCCATATGCATCTGGCTTATGTGGGATCTGGGGAATCAAACCTGGGTCCTTAGACTTCCCAGGCAAGCACAAGAGATGCTAAGCCATCTCTCCAGCCCTGATTATCTTTGTCTTTGTCTCAACTCTTTTTGAACATGACCTGGGCTGATATAAGTGTAACACAGGCCACAAAAGTTAAGATTGGTATAAAATCCAGGTCTGCACATAAGCAGAGCAGCTCCTAGCACTGGTCCCACCACAGATCTTGGGTTAAGTATCCGAGAAAATCATTACTTCAACATCTATACCACTTCTGCCCTTTCAGGTTGCCAAGAGTGGTGGCAGTACACAGTGGTATATAGGATGAATGAAAGAAATAAAAACAAAAAGAAGAAAGTGGTGTATTGGGAAAATATGGTGGATACAAGGACCTAGGAAACAGGAAGATGTCAGAGGAGAGAATAAGCAATTAGGAGCTTGGAATGAGTTATAATCAAAAAACTGAATGACGCTGTTTAATATTTTTGAAGTGGTTGGACATGGTGGTGCACATCTATAATCCAAGTACTTAGGAGGTAGAGACAGGAGTTCAGGTCATCCTTGGCTACATCACAAATTCAAGGCCAACCCTGAGCTACTTGAAACATTATCTCAAAAAAACAAGTCGGGCTGGACAGATGGCTTATCGGTTAAGGTGCCTGCCTCCTAAGCCTAAGAATGCCAGTTCCAATCTTCAGGTCCCACGTTTAGCCAGATGCAAAGTGACACAAGGGCGCAATGCTGCACTTGACCACAAGGGGGCGCACACATCTGGATTTCGTTCACAGCAGCTGAGAGGGTGCTGGCACCCCATCTCTATCTCTCTCCCTCTCCCCTCTCTCTCTCTCTGTGTGTCTCTCTCCAAAAAAATAAAAATAAAAATAAATAAAATAAAAAATCTGGAGGCTGGAGAGATGGCTTAAGAGAGATGGTTAAGTGCTTGCCTATGAAGCCTAAGGACCCCAGTTCAAGGCTTAATTCCCCAGTACCCACATAAGCCAGATGCACAAGGTAGTGCATGCACCTGGAGTTTGTTTGTAGTGGCTAGAGGCCCTGGTGCATTCTCCTCCTCTCTCTCTCTCTCTCTCTCTCTCTCTCTCTCTCTCTCTGCCTCTTTCTCTCTCTCTGTTGCTAATTAATAAATAAAAATAAACAAAGAAAATCTGAAGTCGAACCACAGTTTGTGGTATCAATATTCAAACAGAGGTGATTTGAGATGAGTGGGAGGGAAAGTCGTGACAGTTAAGTACTCCTGTAGTGTGAAGCTAAACCGTCAAATGACTTAGTTCTATGGAAATCAAAGGTGAAATCAAGGACTGAGCTAATGAAGCGATGTGCTACAAACATAAGAAGGGAGCCAAGGAGATGACAATGACAAGGACGGCTATGACACCTGAAGGGAGGCCATCTTTGGTAGAGAGGTACGTGGAATGGCCAGAAGTAGAAATGAGGAGCAGGAGCCCAAACCCCATGGTGTATATGCTACAAGACACAGCAAGCAGTGTCTCTGAAGAAGGGGGCAGAAGAGGGCATCAAGGGCTTTCCACCACAGGGCAATTAGGTCCAGATTCATAATGAGAAGTGAAAGATGCAGCCAAAAAGGTGAGTGAAATCGACTCTGGGATGTTAGCCCACACCATGTGAATAGCTACCCACCAGATTCATGGAACGATGGAGATTGGAACAGCCAAACACAAGATTTTCCTTTACTCAGTTTGGTTTTCTTGTCTGGATAAAAATAGTTTATAGGAGCAGTCACACAGTGATAGCATCTAAAGTATCCTAGCTAATTGTTTCACTTGTCCTTTTCTCAGTGTCCCTGTTGTCCAGGTATGAGTATGTGGTTAATTCCAAAGCAACGTTAATTACAAAACCAACAGAGAATTGTGCCCCTCCACTTTCTTGTAAGAGGCAACATAATAATCACTCAATCAATAGGCATTGAGTGACTTTTTTTTTTTTTTTTGCACTAGTGCTATGTGTCACAACTGTGCTAGGTGCTGTGGAAAAGATACTAACAAAACTGATACAATCCCTGCCTTCTTGCTACACCATAACATGGCAGAAGGACACCAAGCATGACAAGGCAGGAAGAGGAAATCAAGAGAACTCTTCCCATGAAAGGGCATTAATCCATTCACAAGAGTAGAGCCCTATTTTGGGTTACACAAAGACTCCATAGCTTCTTTGGTCTTCAATCATAAGAGCTTACCACTGAAATACCACTTAGAAATAAGGGCCCCCTTTCCCTGTTTCTGTGGGCACCTGAGAGACTAGGGTTTAACCAGGTTCACCTGGAGGCCCTCTTGTCCCCTCACCATTAGGTGAGTCCACACATCAACTCCCAGCAGTGAGTAACAAAGGGGCCACTCCCTGAATTTCCCAGCACAAGTACCTTCCAAGATCTCCCTTTCTACCTAAAGTACGGTATCATTGCTTCTATGAGCTGAGTTTCCACAAAATAGAGAGATGTCTGAGGTCAGTTTCTCCTCCACTCCCTTTCAACCCCACCAGAATTCCTGGGGCAAAAAGGTCCAATGTTTTCAAAAGAGAAAATAGAGAAAAAAATTTCTACCTCTTGCTTGTGTCACTCCTGTGTTAGGGATCCTCCAGTGACTTTCCATCACTGTAGGACAGATGCCAAACTGCTCAATATGGCTGCAGAGGCTCATAATTGCTTTCACCTACTCCAGGTGAGCACGGAGACCCAGAAGAGCTGAAGACCTTACCATTGCCTACCTGTCACCCTCAACTATGTGTGTGCATCATATGGGCATATGGGCTTGTCACAGCACATGTGTGGGTGTATGAGGACAAACTTGGGGTGTTTGTCCTCTTTTGTTGCTTTCACCACTGTGTGTGTGTGTGTGTGTGTGTGTGTGTGTGTGTGTGTGTGTGTGTGTACACGCACACACATGTCAGCCTAGCTGGCCCACAAGCTTCTATATTCTCCTGGCTCTGGCACCCATTGCCATAGTCAGGTAGGGATTACAGATGTATGTGCCACTTTGCATCCAGCTTTATTACATGGATGCTAAGGAATTGAACTTGGGCCAGAAGGCTTGCAAGCAAGGGTTTTTAACCTACTGATCCATCTCTCCAGCCCCAACCATGGTTTCTTAAACAAGTGTGTGAGAATGCTATTCAACCACTATATTAAAACACTTGATGTACAAATGTTATTGCTCTAGGCATAGATGGTGACAGGATGAAAAATGACAAATAGGGCTATTGATATAGTTCATTTGGTAAAGTGCTTGCTTTACTCATGAGGATCTGAGTTCAATCCCCAGTACCTATTTAGGAACACCAAGAATGATGGTGAGTACTTGTAATCTCAGCAGTGGTGAGGCTGAGATGGGCAGATCACTGGAGCTTGCTAGCCAGCCAGTCTAGTCTACTTGATGATTTCCAGTCTAATGAGAGACCCTGTCTCACAAAAGATAGATGGGAGCCGGGCGTGGTGGCGCACGCCTTTAATCCCAGCACTCGGGAGGCAGAGGTAGGAGGATCGCCGAGAGTTCGAGGCCACCCTGAGACTACATAGTTAATTCCAGGTCAGCCTGGACTAGAGTGAAACCCTACCTTGAAAAACCAAAAAAAAAAAAAAAAAAAAGATAGATGGTATAGCTGAAGAACATTACCCAAGGTTATCATTGTCCTATGGCCTTAAGATACACACCCCCAACTGTGCAAAAATACATGCCCACATGTGTGTGAGCACACACATGGGAGCATGCATACACACATATGTACAGCACCTGCATACCCACATGAATAAAAATGAACAACTGGTGATATCAACGGAGTCTCAACATAGTTTTCAATAGATTATTGAAGAGTCTGGAAAAATAGTGAGTCATAAAGCCATCAGAATGGATGCAATGCACAAATAAAATTATACATGTGAACAGGAATCATCGTCTATCCCCCCAAATATCCAACATTGCACACACAAAAGATGTTCACTCTTTTGATAATAGATCCTGGTTTACTGTTAAAAATAACACAAAATGTACAACAAAATTGGGTTACCTTAATAAAAGAAAGATCTATCTATGTGGTAACATTTTCCAGAAATGAAATTATTAAAAAAGGCAATCTTAGATTTCTTATAAATGATTGTTTTCTTGATTTTCATAAATATGCACCCTCCATTTCTGCATCATAACCCCCAAGCCCCAGAAGTCTGCCTGTCTCTGCCTCCCCAGCACTGGCATCATAGGCATGTACCACCAGGTTCAGTATTTTACCATGGGTGCTGGGGATCAAACTGAGGTCCTCACAATTGCGAGCCAAGGACTTTACCCCAGCCCCGTTTCTTGTTTTCATCTATCTTCCATGTGTGCCCTCCTCTCTTGCAATGCACCCAGGAGAAGGCTACATTTTCAGCCTTCCTTGCATCAAGACATGGACGTAGTAGAATTCCTAAGAAGGCTGCTTCAAGAAACTGACTGCGGGAGGGGGAGCCTTTGGTACTTTCTCCTTTCCTTCCTCCCAGCTGACTCGACTGAAAAGAGCATGGGTGGAAATGCAGCTAGAACAATGAGACACAAAATACGTTTGAGCAGAGAAAAGCCCCAAGTCCTCTGACTCCAGACTTCTTATTTCTGAGAAAGACTGCATTTTTTTTAAGCTACTCTTGTTTCTCAATCACTGCACCTGAACATAGCCAGGGGATTTGGCTTTGGAAAGGACACCCACACCACAGCATGGTCATTGCCATGAGAATTTATAGCTATGAACTCAGATGGACAGAAATGAATTTCATTATGAATTCATAGATAAAACATAAGATCCACAGTGTAAATCAAATGTATGTCTTAATATTTGCTGTAATTCACCACTCCCCATTGTCAAACACTTCATCTCACTCAATCTCTTCCTTTTGTTTGCTAAAATGTCACCACAAGTATTCCTTTACTGAACAGGCAGGAGACTAATTTTGCAAACTGGACAGGATACTCAGCACCCCCTCAAAACATGCATCCAGTTTTCTCTTTGTCAGCACACTGACTTCCAGAAAAGCAAAGCACACCAACAACCAAAACAGAAATTTTTAAAGACCATAAATAAAAAAGCTTATAAGCAAACTCGCCATTAGGTCCTCTATCAATGGATAAAAGATAAATATGTCTATATGTTCAGATTCTGTAATTCTGTAAAATTTTGGGTTTGTAAAATTTGAAATTTATCTCATTGTACCACCACCAACTTTTAAAATATGCAAACTCATGAGACATCTGGTTTCCTCATTCAGTAGTGCATGAGACTGTTAAAATATGAAAACTTATAGGAGCAGTTTTTCTAAAACTGATTTATTCAAAATGGTACATTATTTGGAAGAAATCTATTTAAAACTTAGACCATAGAAAACCATCAAACCCTGGTTTTGGCAGGCGACCCTCATACCAAACCTTATTTAACACGTCCTATCCCAGTATTTCCAAGATTAAGAAGTTGGGTTCCTATTACATCCCTTAATTAATGCTAGTTAGACTCAAGTTTTATTTTTTACATACATATTTTATAAGTGATGCCATGTGTTTGCCCTGCATCATCTCAGGAGGCAGCTTGTGTCTGACTTTTACTAACTTTTGCGATGCTAAATTGATCACAAAGTTCATATCCCCATCAACACTTCACCTAATGGCTTTAGCATCTGATTACAGCCATTACCTGCATCAGCTATTTCACTGCAGCTAGCACAATGGTATTTTTTCCCTTTTCTATTACTTATTAGCTGATTTTTTTTCTGCACGGAAAACTTTTCCCTCATCTGCTAAAGCCATCTGACTACCCTGAAAAACAGTTTATACAAGAAAGCAAAGATAAACGCTTAGTTCTTTTCCTTTCTGCATCAGTCTTCCACGGCTCCTCTTGTTCTTAGCTGACCTAAAAGGCCTGAGTGCAGCATAGTCAGCACTGTGCAGGCCATGCATGTTAAGGGTGCTCAGCCACCACTCTCTACAAACCTGGTCCCTCGCCCTGCTCAGTTTTGCTTTAGGATCAAGGAACATGTGGAAGCAAAACAAAGCAAAAAATGCTGAACCAAAGCTGATTTTAATGAAAAGTGAGATGCAGCTTCTTCCTCACAAGTATTCCCCTCCCTTCCTGGTTACAAACTCCTATGACCTCCTCTTTCTTTCAGTTGTCAACTTATAAAAGATAAATGCACAATAGAGTTTCACAATGGAGTGCTGAAGAAGCATGCTATACAACCTTAAGAGTGTGCCAATAAGGAAAATAGTCAGCCTTGATGGGTCAGAGTGTTTCTAAAGTCCTTCACTATTACACTCTCACGTCTCTTTGTAATTATGACCCATCCGTGTTTTCTCCTCAACCAGACTGTGAGCTTTGCAAGCTTAGAATTCCATCGTATTCATTGTCAGTCCTCTGGCACCTAGCAGAGCTCCTCAACCACACTGTAGGCACCCAATGGGGATTCTGAATGTGAAGAGTCAGTGAAAGTTTTCCACTGATAAAAGCTAGTACTGTGTATCATAAGCACACCAACCTGTACTAGAATCGGTGATGGGAAAAGGGAAAGAAGTTATCCCCAACTCTGGTCACACACAAATCAAGGACTTGGAGAAGAAAGGGGCAGGAATGGAGGGGTTCCCTCAGTGTCTACACATGTTACAAATTTAGCAGCTGAACCATAGCTATCAAAGAATGATATTGTTTTGTGCCATATGAGTACTTTCATAAAGAAGAATACCATTCACATGAACTATAACTCTAATTATGGAACCTTAGGAAAATTCAAAATTATTATATATCATTTCCTCAACTTTTATTTACTTATTACAGGGTTGTTATACCTCCAGATTTCCCAAACTGCCCAATACTACATGACAATAAAACAAGATCAAGAAAATTAATCACCACTCAACTTTCTTTCACTCCATAGTACCTTGAAGGAGAATGATTATGCTTAACTAATTTGCATATTGTCCTTCAGTAGGCAAGTAGTTATGGAAATATTCTGTATTAGGAAAAATTGTGTGTGTGTGTGTATATGTATGTATGTATGTATGTATGTATGTATGTATATCCAGCACTTCTTTAATAAAGATAGAGGTTTGGTGTTTCTGTTCATTTTCAGTGTTACTTGACTTTATAGCTACAATTTATTTTTTCCCCCTTTGGTCAAACTGAAACCTTTTGCATCTTGCTTTTTTTAAAAAATTAGTTATGTAGATAGTGATAGCTACAATTTCTCAATTTCTGAGCTATGTTTTTACAAATTCTAGCTATTTGAATCAGTACCAAGATCAATATTTCCATTTAGTTTAGGCTAGTTATTGAATTCTTACAAATTATTGTCACATATACTGATTAATACAAACCTAGACATTCAATTTACCCACAAACAAATATGACAAGGTTAATATTTCCATAGAAAGATACTGTAATTTCATTAGTCATGACTGCAGAGACACAAGGTCTCCTTGTAGTATATATTGAAATCCTTAAAAAATAGTCCTCAAGCCGGGCGTGGTGGCGCACGCCTTTAATCCCAGCACTCGGGAGGCAGAGGTAGGAGGATCGCCATGGGTTCGAGGCCACCCTGAGACTACATAGTTAATTCCAGGTCAGCCTGGACCAGAGTGAGACCCTACCTTGCAAAACCAAAAAAACAAAAAACAAAACAAACAAAAAAAAAATAGTCCTCAGTATTAGTTTGAATTGAAAACAAGTACTCTGCTGACCATCCCTTGACACTGCAAATACACAACACATCAAATGCTATCTACTGTCTCACAATTCAGATGGCTTTTGTAAGGCACAGCTTTGTAAATAGTAACTCTCAGTCTTTCCTAAGTATCATGTTGCCTTGTACAGTCAGTTCATTGGGAGTCATCTTGCAGCACCCTTGATACAAACTGCAGGAGGCCATACACTTCCCTGCAATGGGCACCAGGCTCTGCCATAACATCCAACAGAGATGTTCCTCCTTCCTCCTGATCAGAACTTCTTGATTTCTTTTTTTCCTCATTTAAACAAAGAAGCAAAAAATTACAGTTCTCAAAAAAAAAAAAAAAAAAAAGAGAGAGAGAGAGAGAGAGAGATTGGTCAAAAGACTAGATGTTCCTTTAACCCCTGTCACATTCTAAAGCAGGTAATGTTTGTTTGATTTTATGAGGTAGTTATTAGAAAATATGAAATTATCTCTGTGGCCCACTTGTGTGGCTTGCCAACATTGACTCGGTCACAGCCCATCTGCCGCTGCCCTGCTGTGTCTATCACTAGAGATTGAATTCTTTTAGCCTTAGAAGAGTCCTGAGCCTTAGAACCAGTCTTGTCATTCTAGCTGGGGCCAATCAGTTGCCTATGGCATGAAAACAAGCCTTCCTTAGCAATGGTGCTCAAGAAGGTGGGAATTGTTTTGACTCCTTTAATTCTTTCCCTGGGACAGAAACTAGAATCCTGTCATGATACCCCATCATTCCATTATGCCATCTGGGACCTGAAGCAAGGAAGGCTGGCTTTTGTTTACAAACATTAAAATCAAATGAGCCTAACTCCTAACCAAAGTGAAGCACTCATGCAGGAACTTTACCAGAGTCACACATTTCTCACTGGACGTAGATCTAGGAAAGGGACATAGATGTGGTTAAACCTGGCCAGAAAAAGAAAAGCCACACTGTCAGCTAATTCCATTTCCATTAGAAGCTGGAGTGGTCCTATGTTGATGCCAGAGTGCTTATTCTACCACCAAATGAGATCTTTGTAAGAATCTTCTGTCAAAGAGGATCTTGCTAAGTATCTTCAGGTGTATTGACTTCCCTGGCTGAGGAGTCCAGTGTTACATCACCTTTGTGCTGGACTCTAAATATCTCGATGAGGAGAAAACACTGTATCCTTTTTCAGAGGTTTCCTAAAATAGCTAATCACGATGGTCAACTAGGATCGCTTCTCAAAGACTGTAAACCCTCTCGGCAAGAATGTAGGATTTGATGAATGTGAGCCTGCATAATGATCACCTATTCTGCAGACAGAGAGAAATTATTTGAGAAATGACAGGAGAAGCCAGCATCTCAATTCACTTGAGGAGTTCTTTGTCTGCATGCTGTAGGAGGAAGAAATGAGTTAGAACATTGTGCTAAGAATTAAAATGTGTGTATGTTAAAAAGGTGAATCATAAAAATGATTTATGAATTATGTTTGGTAAGCTTGCAATATGATATGTCTAAATAGAGGAAGGGGGAATGTTTGATGGGAGGAGGGCTTTGAAGCATGTTATCTATAAGATCCCAGAAGACTATGACTGGAAAATACTGAGTATCCACGTAGCTCTCATGGCTTTCCTCCGGTTACACTTAGTCATTTTAGAAGCCAGCATAAAATTAGGAGGCTGTCATGATCAAACTACTTCTCAAATTACCTTTATTAATATGCAGAAGTTTCAAATTGTCTCATTCTTGAACTTTCATGGGCTGTATCAAAATAGCTCATGACACTTGGTACTCACATTTCTCTTCCACTTTACAATAACTGAGCGTGGTGATGACAAACCCAGCAAGGGTTATCAGGATCTGTATAAGAAAAGTGCTTTCAAACACAGCACCAGCACAGAACATGGTACAAAACCCAGCCCAGACCCCTTTGTTGTCTACCACAGAAGCTCTGTGAGAAGACAAGTAGGTGAAAGGGCAGCACAAGGCAGCCAAGACTTACTTGTGCTCTGTTAATAGCAGATGTTTCAGCATCAAAGCACTAGGAAAAGAACACTTGACTGTTCCCTTTTAATAAAGAAACTAAATTCTCAGGAGTGATATTATTAACTCTGAGACCATACTAAAGGTATGAGAAAATTAGAGTTCTGTGTTGTACCTGCAGCCTATACTGACATGTGTAAGTAGAGGTTTCTGAGCCACTGTTTCCAGTACATTTTACTGCCTGGGTCAGGACTGACCTGAAGAATTTCTAAAATTGTCACCATTAAAATTGGGTGATTTAGGTCTGGAGAGCTTGCTTAGTGGTTAAGGCCCCTGCCTGCGAAGCTTAAGAATGCTTGTTCAAATCTCCAGGTCCCACATTTAGCCAGATGCAAAAGTGACACAAACGTGCAATGTCACACATGCACACCGGGGGGGGGGTGCATGTGTCTGGAATTTGTTCACAGTGGCTGAGAGGCCCTGGCATGCCCATGCTCTGCCTCTTCCTCTCTCTCTCTTTCTCTCTCTCTCTCTCTCTGTCTCTTTCTCTGTGTCCCTCTCAAATAAAAATTAAAAAGTTGGGTGATTTAAAAACAAAACTTGTCAATGCCACACTTGACCACAAGGGGGCGCACGCATCTGGATTTCTTTCGCAGCAGCTGAGAGGCTGCTGGAGTGCCCATCTCTATCTGTCTTCCTCTCCCTTTCTCTCTGTCTTTCTCTGTGTCCCTCTCTCTCAAAAAAAAAAAAAAAAAAAAAAAAAAAAAAAAACTTACTGCTGCACATGGTGGTACATGTCTTTAATCCTAGTACTTGGGAGGCCAAAGTAGGAGGATCACTGTTAGTGTGAGGCCAGCCTGAGACTACATAATGAATTCCAAGTCTGGGCTAGAGCAAGACCCTACCTCAAAAAATAAAATAAAATATAAACAAAACTTACTAAGCAAAATCCTATGCAATTTTATGTGGCAATGTGTTGTGGCTTGAATATGATGCACCCTTAGGCTCATGTATTTGAACACTTGGTCCCCAGCAAAGTGGTGCTATTTGGGAAGGATGTGGGACCTTTAGAAGGTATAGATTTGCTAGAGGAGTCATGTCTCTGCAGCAGACTATAAGGCATTACAGCCCAGCTAGCTTGTTGATATCTCTCTCTACCTCCTCCCGGCTGATGTGACAATGTGACACTGGCTTCCTGCTCCTGCCATGCTTTCACCACCATGATAGACTCTACCCTCCAGAACTGTAAACCAAAGTAAACTTGTTTCTTCTCTAAGATGCTTCTGGCCAGGTATTTTTACCCAGTAATGAGAAAGTACTGATACACAGCAAAAGACAGAAAAGTATAAACTTGATTTCTTGATATTTTCTCTCTAGATGAGAAAGGTATTATGATGTGAAATAGAGGGTTTTCTAAGTTTAAGAAGGCTCTGTGTGGACATAGAACAATAATTGGAAGTAGTATGGTCTTGAAGCCAGACTTGCATGAATCCATCCATATTCATGAATCTTGAGGGAAGTTATTACCCTGATACCTCCGTCTTTATATGTAAAATAGAGCTGATATAGGTATTGTATAAAGTTCTGAACACCATATGGGCTGATCATGTAGAAACAGAACATTATCTGATCTCCATGTAAATCACCATATCCCTGGTACCTACATACTGTCATTTTAGAAAATGTCTAGTAATATCAACTTAGCTTGTGGGTTTAAATGGCTCGTTATCTCTAAGAAATTGCTGATCATTTTCTCAGAATTATTTCATTTTTCCAGCTGACCTGGAACTTTGAAGATAGGCTTATAGTATAAAATGGATTTCCTTTTATTTATCTGTAATATTTCATAAAACTCAGCTCATGAGAATGCCTGAATATAACCTGAATTTCACAGTTACATATATTCACTTTCAATAAATTATTCCATAGTAATGAATGTGACACTGATCATCACATGGCATAGTACCATGACTGATGGATGCTTCCCTGTTTCATTATAGCAAAACTCTCCTTGCAGTGTAAAGAGCTGCTTCTTTAGGCTTAGATATTTGCCTGCACAAACAGGATGTATGTCAAGACTAAAAATTGGGTTACTGTGCAAATAGGGGGAAAGTGATGAACACATTACTTATAATCCTATTTTTAGTCCCACTGCCTTCCACAGTGCTGCCAAAGTTATATGTGAAACACAGATGGGATTGTGTTATTCTACTGCCTAATAGTCTTCAAATGGCTCCTCGCTGCCTAGAAATGTTCAAACTCCTCCACAGACTCAAACCTGAAACAATCTGGTCCCACTCTGCCTTTGTAAGCCCATCTCCATCATTTCCTCTCCTACCTCATCTGCTTACCTCTCGTGCTTGCTGTATGTGTGTGTGGTTCCAATGACTGGAATACCTTCTGTAGCTGGCATATTATCTTCCATCAAGCTTAACTAGTATGCTATCTGAGTTATGCCTTATAGTTATTTCATCTTTTACTTGCTTCTATGAAAACGATCATTCCTCTGGTTTTGTTGCAGCCTCACTTCAAGTATGACATTAGAAATACAAGGGGAAAACAACATAGACATCATTCCTGCAATATGTGGAGCATATAGTCTAATGAGAGAGTTAGATATATACAAAACATGAAACACAACCACAATAAGGAAAAGAACACGCTGATATAAGATCATTTAGAAATTTTCAAAAGATTTCTATTTTTTTAATTTTGCTTTTAATTATTTTAGTTGTCATACAGAGATTTAGGTAACAGTCATCCTGGCATTTTTTTAATTATTAAGAACATACTTTGTATGGATACTTCATGTGTTGGTACCATCTTTTCCCTCCTCCCTGTCCCCATTCTTCAGGGGACCCTCCTCCGTGGGGTTTCTGGAATTCCCCATGGGGTTGTGGGTTATACGTTGTGGAAGAAACATTCAGTTATTGGGGGGAGGCAGTGCCTCTGGGCATGATATCCCAACCTATGACTCTTAGAATCTTTTTCCACCTCATCTTTTGCAAAATAACCTGAGCCTTGGTGGGTGTGTTTTAAATCTATTTCTGTGATGAGCTCTTAGGAGCCTCTGGATTTCTGCTATGGTAGGTGTTGAGTATCCTCAGTGTCTGTCTCCTGAACCCTGGTGCTGCTTGTCAGGGTCACCATGGAAGCAGAACTCTTGCTTGTCTCCCCACTTCCTTTGTGGTTTCTCCCGGGCCTTGACTGGTGCAGGGGTGGTTTATCTCCTCTTGTCTCACTACTTTCTGAAAAAGAAAAAACAGATTCTCCAATGTAGAGTAATGTCAGCATAGGTTGAATTGGATAAGTGTTATTAATGATGGATGTAGCCCCTCTTTTAGCCAAAGACTAGTGGGAGGTTGACATTGGATAACATAATTTTTGTCTCCATAGGATTCAGACCTTGTTCCCAATTCCAGATATGGGTTCCTTTCCACTGAGCAGATTCTTATTCATTCAGAAAGCCATCGGTAATCCACCAAGTCTGTGTGCCACCATTGCACTGTTGTGTACTTCTTGTCAGGCTGGTTGTTTCTGAATAACTTAGACCCCTGCTTGCTCACACTGTTGTTGGCTACTTTCAGCCAGTAGCTCATGTAGTGCTTTCCAGCACTAGATGTGCTTTCTGGGTGGGGGACTGGCTGACTTCTGGATTCCAGCCAGGTTTCCCTGTATTCTGTGCCAGTAGCATATGGTCTCATCAGCAATATGGTCTTACCTTTTACCTCATGCAGGTAATCAAGTGCTTTGACAGAAGCCTGTCTTGTTTTGAGGACCTCATAGGTTTCTCAGAACAACAGCTCAGTGTGGGAAGCACCTATTTCTGGTACTGCGAGTTATAGATCAGAGTCAAAGTATTTTAGGGTTAGGCTTCATCCCACCCTCTCCAGGGCCCTTCTTTTTAGGCTCTTGTTGAGAATTATATCTTTTAGTCTACCATCAAGGAGAAAGGTTTCCATGGTACCAGCTCATTTTGGATTTAGTTTTGTGTTTATTCCTCGCCACTCTCCATTCCCCTCCCCCAAAACCCTTCCATCCCTATTGTCTGGACCTCAAGTTGCCTATCCAGTGTGCCAGCAACTCAAGCTGATCCAGGTTAGGAACCACAGACGAATGATAACATGCGGCATTTGTCTTTCTGAGATTGTGTTCACTGAGTATGATCTGTTCTAAGTCTATACATTACCCTACAAATTTTGTTGTATCATTTTTGTCTTAGTGTCGAGTAGGTTCTTTGTATCTAAGTTCATCGGGGAGATAGGCCTATAGTTTTCTTGTTGGATCTTTGTCTAGTTTTGGAATTAGGGTGATGCTAGCTCCATAAAAGGAGTTAGGGAGGATCCTTAGTCTTCAGTTATGTGAAAAGGTTGAAGAAAAATTGGTTTCAGCTCTTCAATGAAGGTTTGATAGAATTCAGCCAAGAAGCCATCCAGTCCTGGGCTTTCCTTTTGGGGGAGGTTTTGATTACCTTTTTAATCTCAATGAATGCAATAGGCTTGTTTAGGAGATTAATCTGCTCTGGGTTTAGTTTTAGTAGGTGGTATGTGTCTGGGGATTCATCCATTTCTTCCAGATTATACAATTTTGTGGAGTAGAGATTTTGGAAGTATGTCCTGATGATTTTCCAATTTCATTGATGTCTGTTGTGACCACTCCCTTTTCATTTCTGATTTTGTTAATTTGAGACTTCTCTTTTTTTCATTTCATCAAATTGGCCAAGGGTTTATCAATCTTGTATATTTTTTTCAAAGTATCAGCTTTTCATTTCATCAATTTTCTCAATTGTTTTCTTAGTTTCCAATTCATTAACTTCTGCTCTTTTCTTGATTATTTCTTTTCATCTGGAGCTCTTAGGGTTATATTCTTCTTGTTTTCCAATATCTTTAGGTAGATGATTAGGTTATTAATTTTGGATATCTCTATCTTTGTTGTGAAGACATTTAGTGCTATGAATTTTCCCCTTAGGGCTGCCTTCATTATATCCCATACGTTTTGCCAAGTTACATTTTCATTATCATTCAATTCTAGAAACTTTACAATTTCATTTTTGATTTCTTCCACCACCCATTTATTGTTTAAAAGTCTGTTATACAGTATATAGGAGCTAGTGAAGTTTCTGGTGTGTATTTTATTAATTTCTAGCTTTAAAGCATTGTGATCTAATATGATGCAGAAAGTTATGTAAATTTTCTGAATTTATGGAGGCATGACTTATGGCCTAATATTTGATCTATTTTGGAGAAGGTTCCAGGGGCTGGTGAGAAGAATATGTATTCTGTAGAGTTGTGGTGGAAAGTTCTGTAGATGTCCATTAGGTCTAGTTGATCTATGATGTTATTGAGCTTTATTATTTCCCTGTTGATTTTCTACTTGAATGAGCTGTCTATTGATGACAGTGGAGTATTGATGTCCCCAACTGTGATGTTGTTGGTACTTATTTCTGTTTTGTTGTCAAGTAGGTTTTGTTTTATAAACTGTGGTGCACCTGTGTTTGGTGCATACAGATTTATGATTGGATAATTCCCTTTATGAGTAAGAAGTGGCCTTCATTGTCCTTTTTCATTACTTTTGGTTTGAAGCCTATTTTATTAGATATTAATATAGCAACATCTGCTTGCTTCTTATTCCATTTGCTTGGAATATCATTTTCCATCCTTTCACCCTGAGGAGGTTTAGATCCTTAGTAGTAAGGTGGGTTTCTTGAAGACAGCAGTTAAGAGGGTCTATTTTTTTGCTCCATCCTGTTAACTTGTGTCTTTTGATGGCTAAGTTAAGACCATTAATATTTAAGGTTATAAATATGAGGTTCAATTTAATCCCTGCCATGATGGAGCGCTTTCTGGGGTTTGGTGTTTTTCTGGGCTTTGTAAATTTTTTGAGCCTGATCTAATTTTGGTTATTTTGATCGTCTTCTTGTAGGCTCTTGAGATTGGTTGTTTGACTTCTTTTCTTTTCTTTTCTTTTCTTTTCTTTTCTTTTCTTTTCTTTTCTTTTCTTTTCTTCTCAGAGAGACACAGAGAAAGACAGAGAGAGAGGGAGAGGAAAACAGATAGAGAATGGGCATGCCAGCAGCCTCTCAGCCACTGTGAACAAAATCCAGATGTGTGCGCCCCCTTGTGGGCAAGTGCTGCATTGCGCCCCTGTATCACTTTGCATCTGGCTAAACGTGGGACCTGGAGATTGGAACTGACGTTCTTAGGCTTAGCGGACAGGTGCCGTAACCGCTAAGCCATCTTTCCAGCCCTTGTTTGACTTTTCTGTGTGGTTTATTCCCTGAAGTATTCTCTGTAGATTTGGCTTTGTGTTTATATAATCAAGAGCTGACTTTTTTCATGGAAAGGTTTCATTTCACCATCTATTATTATGAGGGATACTTTCATTAGGTACAGTAGTTTGAGTTGGAAGCCATAGTTTTTTAGACTTTGAAGTGTTGCAGTCCAGGTCCTTCCAGCTTTCAAGGTTTCCATTGAGAAATCTGAGGTAATTCTGAAGGAATTGCCTTTGTATGTAGTGAGTTTCTCTCTTACAGCTTTTAGCACTCTCTCTTTGTTTTCATTGTTATGTGTTTTAACTATGATATGCCTTGGAGAGTTTCTTCTTTGGTCCTGTCTGTTTGGTGTTCTGTTTGGAACTCTTTGTATCTGGATGGATCTCTCTTTTGAGAAACTGGGAATTTTTTCTTCAATAAGTTGTTAAATATTCCTCTTATGTCTTCTTCTTGTCTGACTTTGAGTACAATACTGAATAGAAGTGGTGAGAGGGGACATCTTTGTCTCCTTCCAGATTTTAGAAGAAATGGTTTCAATTTTTCTTCATTTCTATAATGTTGGCTGTGGGCTTGTCATTCTTTATCATTTTCAGATATATTCCATCTATTTAAACTTTTTTTCTGAGACAAATTCCTTACTTTTAAGTAAGTTAAGTGAAAAGAGGCAGTAAGAGTATTATAATAAATAGGGACAAGCATTGGCAAAGGCCCCGGAGCAGGAAATAGCATTAGCGTCAAAGAGCTGAAAGGCCAAAGCTGGGATATATAATTTAGTGAGGCATTATATGACATTGGTTGGTTCTGGACAGTCACAGAACAGCCTTGTTCTTGAAACTTAATTTGCTTGAACTAATCCTCTGCTGTATAAGGGAAGATAATGGGAAATCTCAAGTTCCATATGTGCTTTTTCATCAAGGATGCCGGAAACATCTAAAAGTGTCCTCCAACATGTACAAAATAAATGTATTCTTTAGTTATTTATGATCAGCACCTGCTATTCAGTTCATGAGTTACAAAAGCATCAGAATTGTCACTGCTCCGGGAATAAGATAAGTGCTTGTTTTCACTGGCAGAAGTAAGTCCATGCCCTTCTGCTGCTGACTCTCACCACCAGCCCACCCCACCTTTCCCCAGCACAATGTGTCCTATAGAAGGCACATATCCTAAGTGCTAGGGGAAATCAGCAACCCTAAGTTGATATTCCTTACAATCTTTCTAGTATTGATCTTATAGAATTAAATATATTACTTTGAAAGTAAATTATTTCCAAAAATTCCATAGATCTAATTGGCAGACTCCTTTGAGAATAAAAATAAGTGTGATGCTTGATTTCACAGCATTCATTGCAAAAGCAAGGCATTTTATAAGTGGTAGATTCTTTTTTTTTTTAACTTTCATTGACTACTTTCATACACTAAGATGATATACCATGATCATAATCCCTTCTCACCACTCTTCCAAGTCCTTCCTCCACTGAATCCCTTATTTCCCATTAGCCCCTCTTATATTTTGATTTCATCATTTTTTCTCCTGTTATACAGACCTTGTGTAGATAGTATTAGCCCTGTGAGGTCATGAATACTACAGACACTTTGTGTCTGAAAGGCAGTACTGTAAGTACTCCTCTCCTTCCTTTGGCATTCATTTTAAAATATTTTATTTGTTTATTTGAGAGGCAGATTGAGAGAGAGAGACCAAGCACACCAGGGCTTCCAGCCACTGCAAATGAACTCCAGATGCATGCTCCACTTTGTGCATCTGGCTTACTTGGTTCTGGGGCATCAAATCTTGGTCGTTAGGCTTCCCAAGCAAGCACCTTAACTGCTAAGCTATGTTTCTAGCCCATTTCTTACATTCTTTCTGTCACCTTTTCTGAAATGGTCCCTGAGCCTTGGAGGATGTGATAGAGATGTTTCACTTGGTGCTAATCCCCCAACTGTCACTTCTTCTCAGCACTTTGGTAAGTTTTGAGTCACACCAGTGGTCAATAGGTGGTAGATTCTTTATGGAGAGTGAGTTATGTATGTTTTACTTAAAAGAGTTTTATATGTATAAAATATAGTGTGCATTTATATATAGTATATAGTACAGTACTTGGTATATGAGTATAATTAAAGTTTATATTTATATTGTATATCCATATTATACCTACACTTACAATATGCAATGACTTGGTATTTCTTCCATTCATTCAACATATATTTTTTGTTTGTTTCTTTGCTTGTTTTCAAGGTAGGATCTCCTCTAGCCCAGACTGACCTGGAAATCAATATTTAGTCTCAGGGTGGCCTTGAACTCACAGTAGTCCTTCCTACCTCTGCCTCCCAAGTGCTGGGATTAAAGGCATGGACCACCACACCTTAATCAACAGATATATATGAAATACATATCATGGACTCATCACCATTATAATTATTGTCACCAATATTTATGATACATGCATTTTGTTTTCTTAGCTCCGAAAACTAATCTGCCATGAAAAACCCAATAACCCCTGTAAGGCTGTCTTATCTGCCTAATGCACTCACCTTTTATTTGTGTAAATATCAGATATTCTACTTTGTGAGTGAGGACATTAACATGCCATAACTAATCATAGTGCTGGTCTTAGAAATGAGAGATAGGGTAGCAGGAATTTCAAAGATGAGTCCAGAATCAAAGTGTTCAATCATTTTTGATAAAATCAGATCAAAACTTTGCATTTGGTTTATGTGAAGCAGTTTACAAAGATAGCAAACATGTAATCAGTCTCTCTTCATTCTACAACTAAGCTTTTTGTGCTGTCACTAAACACCTTTGTGGGAGCTTCTCATTAGCCATGACTAGAATGGACATGGAGTCCCAGGGGGGACAGAAGAGAAAAGATGAAGCCATGGCACAGACAGCTGTGCCTGATGTGTTCTGGCAACCCTGCCTGCTGCTATAAAAGGAGCTCTCACCTGTTTACAACAACAGACTGTCTTCCATCAGACATCCCAGCTCATCGTTACAGTTCCCTACTGAGTTCCTCTTCTGGTTCTCACTGTCCCTTTTTAAAGGGACCTTAGATGGCTGTTTCTTGGATACTTAAAGTACATATCTTACAATACTTCTTACTTCTGGCTCCTTCTGTCAGCTCTTTCAGTCTTCGTAATATCAAACACTCAACCTGAAATATATGACTGTGGTAAAAGTAAATTCCTTTGGGACAGAAATAGGAGAGATGGCAGCATCTTTCTTCTACTAAATCATTATTTCACAAGAAGTTGCCTCTCTGATTCTGGAGAACATGAACTCAATATTTTATACTCAACCAAAGGTTGCTCTGCATCCTGCATCTCTGCATGCCCAAGTGAACTTCAGTGGTACATGGGCAACAAGATGGCCACTCTAAACCAGCTCCCTGTGCATTTTGAAATTCTACAGCTAGAAAATAGAAACTCAAAACTGACATTTAAAACCTACAGAAGTATTTCATCTTAAAAGACATAATAGCTTTAGTCCTCTTGTGAGGCTTCTTTGTTTTGATTATGAGCAAATGGGTACAAGAATAAAAACAGATATTGTCAGTAAGGATAACTAGGAAGTCCCATAAAGCCTTATTCTGGCATTCTGACTAAGAAACTAGCCATGAAGTATACAGGATTGGGATACAGAGACTATGTTGTGAAAAATTCATTAGCCAGAAACTACACCCAAGCCTTTTCCATGGGCTGTGTGCCTGGAAAAGTTTTAGTGCAAGCTTGCAGTAATTTAAGAGCAACCCAGGAGTCCAAATTCTTTCCTGCCTGTTCCCACCACATGTTTTCCTTGCAGCAACTGATTTCCATTGGCAAGCAAAGGGATTTTGTCCTTTTTGAGTTGAGATGCTTCTATTACAACATCTCAGAGCTCACTAGGGGTAAAAACGAGATTCATGTAATCCTGGGCAAGCAGAAACTGAAACATGGACTTTAAGGACTTAGCTTTCAAAATGTAGTTTGGCGAGATGCCACAGATACTGCTGCAAAAGACATTTGGGAGACAGCTTTATCTCTGTGGAAAAGTCACAAAGTGAAAACAAGGCTGTCCCATTTTGCTTCCTACCTACCATAATACACTTTGGGCATAGTTTTCCATTCTATGCCAAATTTTGGGCCATGGACCAACTTGGGGAGGGGAGAGGATGTTGAAATAGGTCAGTAAGCAAGAGCTGGGTGAGCGTTTGCCTGTTGTTTATTTCGTGTGTCACCAATATGACTCATCCTTGGCAACAGCATACTGCCTTATTTTACAAACCTACACCTGGCATACTGAACTGAGGTAACCCACCTGCTCCAAGAGGACCCAACCACTGTGGGACCTGAAGAGCAGCCTTCTCTGAACCCATCAGGCAGCCCCCTGCACCTTTACCTAGCCCTAGGAGGCTCCATACTATTCCACCAGCTAGTGCAGTGGGTGGTGGGTAACTGCTCTCATTCAAAACATGCCTGGATGCAATGATGCTCCATTTGATGCACAACAGTCTGTGAATAAACAGTAATGCTGCCACAAATGCTTGTTGTGGCCAAAACCATGACAAGGGGAGAGTGTGTTAGAATGTTTGCAGTACAAAGGCACACATGCATTTCTTCACACTCAGCACAGCGAAGGCACAATTGCTGCTCAAGCCTCCTTCATACTAGTCCCTGCGAGAAGACCACCATCTTAGATGTGTTTCCTGAAAGTGTAAGGCAAGTCCATCCTTTTACAAATGAGACCCAAAAAAGAATTAGTACAAGATTACACAGAAAGTCAGCTTTTTGTCTTTAATCAAAGATTTGTGTGAAAAGTTTACAGGCCCTTGCAGGGAGCTGTAAGCAGTCGCCATTACAAGATGGCACTGGCTCCTCCATATTAGGCAGTGCCTTGGCGCCAACCGTATCTAAGGTATGCGCATGCACTTGACGCAACCTGTCCCAAGCCTATCCCGTGGCGCCTGGTTATGGCAAGCTGGTCGCAACCAATCAGTAAACGCCTTGTAGCAGTACACTCTATAAAAGCAGCTGCAGATTTGGGCCCCGCCCCCTTTGCCATCAGCTTTCCTGTTAACCAAGGGCTCTCCAATAAAGTGTGATACAAGAAGAATCCTCGTTTGTGGCCGTTCCTTTCCTGCTGGTCAGGAGGTTCGCCGCAGGCCCTGCGTCTCACAGATTCCAATTCAGTAAAACTGGCCCACAGCCCTGGCATCTGTACTCTGGTGTGTGTGTGTGTGTGTGTGTGTGTGTGTGTGTGTGTGTACGCATAGACATATTTGTTCATGTGTGCGAGTGTGGACATACATGTATCCCAGAGCACACTGGAGGTCAGAGGTCTTCATCTTTCACCTCATTTGAGGAAGAGCTTGTTGTTCACAACATGTTCTAGGCTAGCTTCCAAGCAATTCTCCTGTCTCCAACTCCATTATTGCCCAAGTGTGCTTGGATTACAGATGCTAGTGCTACAGTGTCTAGTTTTACATGGGATTTGGGGATCCCAACTCACTTATAGAGCAAGCATTTTATCGATTGAGCCATCTCCTCAGCCCCAGGAATCTAACAAGCCTCCCATCACCCACACACATTAATTCTAATGCAGGTGAGAACTACTAAAATAATTAATAGCAAGAGCAAGTCTCAATGCTTTCTCCTGTAGCAGCAAGCTACCTCTTATGTTAAATCATAAGCAAATCATTAGAACTCATGCTGAGTCACATCTGCTACAGCCTGGCCCGCAGACAACTAAAGAATTATAATTATTTATTCAGAAAGTAGTGAAGGGACATTTATAAAAAATTGTTTTACATAGAAAAACACTAAATCATAGAGATAAATCAGTAAACTGTGCAGCACTTGGAAAGCTGAAGGTCTTTTGTTGAAGTATCTGTGTTGTTTAGACACCCAACTAGGGAGGTGGAAGAAATGGATTTAGAAAGTCTGACAAAGGTGGTGAAGCATTTTGGCTAGACTTCTTCAAAACTGAAGATTTTTTTAAAAGTATTTTTTTCTTATTTATTTATTTGAGAGAGGGAGGCAGAGACACGGAAAGAGGTAGAGAGAGAGAATGGGCACACCAGAGCCTCTAGCCAATTACCTCCCTCCCCCTCTCTCTCTCTCATAAATAAATAAATAAATAATGTTTTTTTAAAATCTAAGGATTTTAAACAGTCATGATTAAAAATTCACTTACTTAAACTTATAACTAGGGGCCTGGGGAGATGGCTTAGAGGTTACAGGTGCTTACTTGTAAAGCTTGCTATTCTGAAATTCCCCAACACCCATATAAATCTAGAGGCACAAAGTGGTACATGTAACTATAATTCATTTGCAGTTGCAAGAGGACCTGGCACACCCATAATCTCTTTCTCTCACTCTCCTCAAAAATAAATTAAAATGTTTTTAAAATAACAAACTTAAAATTAAACAAATTATACCACTAATACAATCTATAAATACTCAAACTTAATTGCTTCCTAATTATTTTATTACATTTTATCAGCATCTATACTCAGGATCATTTATAACTATGATATCTGACTAGCAGAAATACTATAACATATATTTTTCCAGCCTCAAAATCCCTGACATCCTATCAGTAGCTTGAAAGCAGCTGGGCTAATGGAACTTACACCACAGAAATCAAACTCAGGTAGGGGTTTGAGTCACTCAGCCAGAAGTCAGCAAGCATGTTCTATGAAAGGTCAAATAACATATGTCAGTCTTTGTCTCTGTCACAACTTCTCAGGACTACTGTTGTAGTGAAAACACACTCACAAGCAGTGCTTCAATGAAAGTTTAGTTACAAAAAGCAGTTGGCATCTAGATTTGTTGACCCATGGTCCAGACTTAACAAAGTGATGAGGAAATTGTCAAGAGGATACCAAATTTGAAGCATGTCATAACATAATATGGGCTTATGGTGTGAAGAGCAAACACTTTTATGAAATATTCTTTGAAAAAATAATAATTTAGCAATTAATTCTCATCTCAGTATGAGTAATAGAAATTACAGCTAGTTCCATATTATCTTAATTAATTTAATTAATTAGAAAAGTATCAGCATTTATGTCAACTGATTTAAATATATATTTGTTTCTAAAATAAGCAATACACGAACTAGAGCGATTGCCCAGTGGTTAACGTGCTTGCCTAAAAAGCCAAATACTGGGTTCAATTCCCAGTACCCATGTAAAATCAGATACCTAAAGAGGTCCATGCTTGTGTAGTTCATTTGCAGTGGCTGGAGGCTCTGGTGTGCCCATTGTCTCTGTCTGTCTCTTCTATCTCTCTCTGCTTGCAAATAAACAAACAAAATATTTTTAAGACATTATTAAAATAATCAATATACCTATAGCTCTTTTGTCATATGTCTGAGTGCTTTCCAATTAGCTGAGATATCACTCGGGTGTCGTTCTTTCATTCTTTTTTTAATCTATTCTTTTTTTTTCTTTTCATCATCCCCAGTTAGACTTAACTCAAAATATTAACTTTTAGCACTTACTTTGCTAATTTGCCATTCAAATTAGTATGCTTTGGGCTAAGTTTAAAAATTTTTTAAATCTAATCTGCCTTCAAAAATAGGCCTTCCTTCTTTCCTGGCATATGAACTTAGATGCCTAGAAGATGATGCAGGCTTTGCAGCTGGTATTACCTGCAGTTCTGGCTCTGGGGAACCACTGTTCTGCTCTTTGGTGTATGAGATGAAGAGATTGTGCTACTTCTTTACCACACACAAGGTTCACTACAACATCCAGAGAAAAATGAGGATGCTCTGAGAAGGATGCAATTTCCCCAGAGTCCCTAACAGATCTCTCCCTGGTGCTTATTTTCACAATCTGAGTCCTGTGACAATTCCTGAGCCAATCCCTGGCAACAGGGGTAAACTTACCCATAATCCCACTCTTGGTTATTTGGAAGAAGCCCACCCAGATCAGGTGGATTGAATGAGGCAGGGTTGGGTTGGATACTGAAACACAGAAGGTAGGGGGACCAGAGATGATGAAAGAGAGTTGTGAACTAAAGATAGTGGTTTATTTTTAGTTTAGCTTTTCTGTGAGCACTTTTCTCTGCAGCTTGAGTCTCAGTTATACTGAAAAGTTGCCCAAAAACTCTAGTTTGAAGGAAATAATTGAAAATATTTTTAGACAGTTAACTGTAAGGGTGCCAATCACAGCAAGCACAATATTTGGAAACAAATTAACTAACAAGAGACTGGATGATGAAGTAATGGTTTTGTTATAAATTTCATTTAACATGAAAAGATTTCATTGAAATATTGTATGCATGTTGCAAAATAATATTTTATGTCAAACAAGCCAGACTACTAGAACTTATAAGTAAATAATTAGGCAAGTCCTGTCTATTTTTTTGCCTGGCAAGGGAACTTAACCCAGTGGATAAATCACAAGGCAGTTTGTTAAGTAGGATAGATCTTTCAAATATTAAAACAGGGGAGTTCGCTAGTTATTCTAATTAAGCATTCAAAATTTACTCTCTGAATATGATGGCATGAATCCATTGGTCTGTAAATGAGCCTCATAGGTCATTTATTATAGCTTTAGTTAATTTTAGTAAGGGTCAAAGTTCATAATCCATCATCAACTTCAACCAGTTCCATTTAAATGCAACATTTAGTTTTGGTATGTCCTAGGCAAGTGTAAAATTTTCTTTTTCATGTCACTGTGAACCTGTATCAGTTAGAGTTCAGCCCAAAATTACAGGGGAACCCCATTTGCATTTAAATAGAGGGAATTTAAATCAGATATGCAGGAGAAAAAAGAGTTGAGAAATGAGAGGAAGATGAAAGATAATCAAAAGCCACCTTAAATGGAGGGACAAAAGAAAGATTAGTTGTCCCAATCCAAGTGAAGACACAGTTGGAGCCTAAAGGCCTGAGATCACCTGATAAAATGAGAACCTGGTGGTCCTCTGCTGAACAGAGGTTGGAGGAGATGTCCTGCCAGGCAATGGACAGGAGTTAGAAATACCCAGGCCTCTTTCTCCCTCCAGCATTCCTGCCTCTTACCAAGATCTCCCTTTAGTCAGATCTTCATGAAAGGTAAACATTGAGGAAATGATGGAGAGGAAGGGCAACAGGAAGTGCTGACTGGTCACTTCGGCCTCAACCTTTGCAATTAAAGCAAAGAAAGAAAAGGGCCAATAGCAAATAGGTGGAGGCTGGTTTAGAACATTTGTTAATGAAGGGCTGCATACCAATATACATTATTAACAGACTCCTAGTAGCCCATTTATAAAGAATGATATTTTTTCTTATTTATACTAGTTTTGTTTTCTTGTTTCTTTGTGGGGGGAGTGGGGTGGGTATGTGTGCATAAGCAGGTATGCATGAAAATATGTGCACATATGTGTGCAGGCCAGAGAACAACCTCAAGTGTTGTTCCTCAGGAATGCTGTCCACCATTTTTTTTTTTTTGAGACAGGGTTTCATATTGACCTAGGGCTTTCCAATTAGGCTATACTGGCTGGTTAGTGAGCCCAAAAGATCCTCCTATCTCTGCATCCCCAGTGCTGGGATTACAAGCATGCACCACCACACTGGGAATTTTAACCTGGGTCCTGGGAATCAAATTTAAAGCCCCCATGCTTATAAGTTTAGCACTTTACCGACTGAGTTATCGCCACATTTCTTGTTTTCAATTGTTTAAATTTTATGACTGTTCTTCAATGAATATATACATATAGAAGTAAGCTCCATTATTTAAAATTTTAAGTTGTTTTTAAGATTTCTGTTACATGAAAGAAAGCAATATGACAAACATTTGGTCAATGAATCATAGCTGCTTTTATAAATTCTTCTGTATTGATATTCATCACTATGGTGCCTAGGAGAGAATATAGATATAATTCATCATGAGAAATACAGTCAGATCCCACAAGGTGGAGTGTTTATAGAAATAAACAAGGCCTTCTGTATGGAGCTGCCTCTCGTACTACAACGTAAGTATAGTATTGTGTTAACAGAATGGACTTTTTCAAGGACACAGAGTAAAAGTAAAGAAGTAGTTGAAGGTAAGAAAATGTTGTTCTGTCACAGTTTTAATGGTTCACATAGTTGTTCTCTGTCTTAGAGTGAAGTGTAACTGTGGGACTATCACAAGATTGTCACTAAGCAATTCATAGACAATGCTGAAGGACATGATGCCCTCAGTGTATGTAAAGAAGACAGTGAACACAGTCAGGGAGTGTTATAGAGAAGCATGTGCCTACTTCCCACACTCCAGAATGTACCATGATCCTAGGGGAAGAAGAAGGGATAGGACAGAACCCAGTGGGCTATCTGAAGCAGCTCTCCTTTGCCTTCTTCTAGAATTTTTATGGCAACCATGACCTTTCCCACTCACTGTCTGTAGACACTAGCCTCCTGCCTGCCTGTCTAAAAGACACAGGTAACTGCTGACAACATCAAGGTGTCTCTGAGAGACTAAGAGACTAGGTGAAGTGAAAATCAATTTTTCTGGCAAACTCTCTCTGATATCATATATAGCCTTCACTACCCACTACAACAATGAAGGGGACTTCATGCCTAGAGCAAATGTGAACAAATGAGTCATGAGTGGAACTGGATTATATATAGTTTCAAGTTCTTGTCAGGTGCAGCCATAGTTAAGGGTCACAAATCTGAGAGAACCTTCCCCATGCCAACCACGGTCTTAACCTTAAAATGTTCCTTGATACACATACACAAGTCTCCAACTGGGAATGACATCATTGGTACTCTATCTCTGCTGCCCAAAGCAAAGAGTAAATGGAGTTCCTCACTTGTTAACTTTCAGACACTAAAAAGGCCATTTTGTTTAACTTCCCTACTCAAAAGAAAGATTTTGGAGGAAGCCTGGGTCTTCACAGTGGACTTTTTTCTCCCAGATGGAGTTGGGTACAGAAGTCAAGAAGGACAAACCGTTGACTCTCTTCTCCACAAGTGATTTGGCATATTGTATCTTTTTAGTTTCTAGTTTCTAGACAATATGTGTTCACATTAAAATATAGGTACATATCCACAAAACCAAATCACAGTAAGTGTGTTAGTCCAAATCTTGCTTTGTTCAATGGACTCTTAACTACCTTCCTTCTCCCATTCACTGATGGAGAAACTGAAAGGGGACTCTTTGGTTTTAGCCTAAATGCTACTTGCCAAGAAAGGGTCTCCACTGTCCCAAGTAAATATCCTTACTCTACAGTCCCAACACACCACATTTCACCTTAGTACCATTTCCATATTACCCACTGGACTCAGAATTGCACAAAGCAGGAGTTACACTCTCTGATTCATCATCATGCTTACAACTTGGCCACATTTTAGGGGCAATATATACTGTCACTTTTTGCATACAAGAGCCAGATATCTTAATTTCTCTTTTACAAGAACACATTCCACTTTAAGGAACATGTGAGGAACAGAAATACTTCAATCCTATGCCACTAAAATCTTAGATAACTATACTGCAAGACTGACTTAGTGGACTGAGGAAGCAGAATAGCAGTTACTTTATTGTTGCTAGGACAAAACACCCAACCAGAAGCAGCTTGAGTAAATAAGTAAACAAACAAATAAATAAATAAAGGATTTGGTTTTGGGTTAGAATTTCAAGAAAAGGTTTCTTCATGGCTAGGGAAGCATGGCAGGAGCAGACAGCCAGGCACCACATCTCCACATGAACAGGGAGGAATTAGAGAGAGCAAGCTCAGTGTGGAAGGGGAGCTGCACTATAATTCAAAGTCTATCCCCAGTGACACCCCTCCTCCACAAGGCTTCACTTCCCAAAGGCTCCAACAACTGGGATTAATTATGAAGTTTAATCACAAACACATCAGGCTGAGGGAGACATTTTGTATTCAAAATACCACATTCCATTCCTGGTCCCCATAGACTCATGGCCAATCTCATTATGCAAAATGCATTTAGCCCATTTTGAAAATTCCCCACAGCCTTTACCCTTCCCAACACTATTAAAAGTCAAAGCCAAAGTCCCATCTGAGGATCAAGATACTCTAACTCTGTGACCTATAAATCAAAACAGAAGCAACTTACTTCCAACACATAATGTCACTGAGAAACATTCCCATTCCCCTAAAGAAGGAATGGAGGCATAGCAAGGAAAGATTGAACCAACACAAGCTTTAAAAAAAAAAAAAAAAAAAAAAAACAGCAGAGCAAACACAAAGTCCTGTTGCCTATAGCTCCATGTCCAGCATGTAGGGCTCATGATGAAATCCTCTGGACTCCAAGAGGCTTGAGTAGCTACACCGCACCAACTGTGCTATTTGTATGCAGCCCCATAGTCCAAGTAGATACCACAGTCTTCATATCTCTAGCTTGTATCCAGCTCACTGCCTCAGAGACCTGCTTCTCTGCCAGGTGGAGATAAAGCCTGACTTTGGACCACAACTGCAGCAGCTTTTTGTAGCTGACTCTGGAAAATGGGAAAATCCCTCATCCTTCCTTCAGGGCTATATATTATTTCAGAGGAATTAGGAGAGCACAGTAAACACATGTTATTTAGCTTAATCTCAACAAGGGACTCCAGCATGCTGAATCAGGTCAGGAGGCATTCACTCTCAGCTCTCTCACCAGTAGTCCTTGCTTAAATCAAAAGCCTGAGGTTTGCTGCCTGGCCTGGCAACTATACACACAGGTGCAGTGGAGCAGGTCTCAGGCCTGACAAGTGCCCAGTGCACTATGTTGAAAAAACAACTGAAGTTTCTCTTTCAGTCCCTTACTTATGAAGCAAATAGAAGAAATTCAAAGATTCAGTAATGTGTTTTTTTATGAAAAGAGGATGGTTAGGTTAATATTTCTCAGCACTATTGACATTTTGTCATAATTTTTTTTGTGGGGCCTTTGCTCTTCGTTGGGTAATGTTTACCAGTATCTTGCCCTCTATGCCCTACACACAAATATAGTCATCACCATCACCCCTACCACAGAGAGAGAGAGAGAAAATAAACCATCCCAGACATTGCCAAATGTTCCCTTGGACACAAAAATTGCCTTTGATTAAAAAGTTCATTATCAAGCTAGAGAGATGGCTTAGCAGTTAAGGCGCTTGCCTGCAAAGCCTAAGCACCCAGGTCCAACTCCCCAGGTCCTACATAAGCCAGATGTACAAGGTTATACAAGCACAAAGTGATGCAAGGGCACAAGGTGCCATAAACATCTGGAGTCCAATTGCAGTGGCTGGAGGTCCAAGCATGCCAGTATTCTCATTCATTCTCTCTCTCTTTCTCCCTCTCTCTCTCTCTCTCTCTCTCTCTCTCATAAAAAAAGTCTTTAAAAAGCCCATTATCTTTATTAGGCTCAAAAAGAACAGAATAGTTTGTTAAAGGTTATTAACGTCTTGGCAAACATCATGTGGGTAAAAATAATGACTGAGTTCCCTGAATAAGTTTTAATCCCATTAATGTTTCTCAGGAAACTGTTTAAACATTTGGTCAAGAATGTGATTTCCTTCCTCAGAAGGGGACTATGAATAACATCACATAGTAGTTCTGTCTCAAAACAGATTTGGGGCAATTTTCTTTAGCAACTTATATGGACACAATTCTTTGTATTCATTAGCCTTTCCCCAAGAGGCAGTTTCCACATGTGCTGCTATTTAGGGGAGGTAGATATAGCATGCAAAAAAGAAAAAAAAAGAAAAAGAAAAGACAGAAAAGAAAAGAAAAGAAAAGAAAAAAGAAAAATTGAGCTGACAAATCTTTAAATGTTCTTAAACATTGATTGGGATTAATCCTGGAAAAGTGAATGTTCCAAAGGCAAGTCCCCTTTTGTAGGAACCAAGCTTTGTAGATGACCAAATGCGTCCATCTCCAAGATAAGAATCTAAAATATTAGAGTATAAAATTTACAAAGACATAATATTTCCAACTCTGCTCCCATGAAAATATTGAAACTGGTTACAATACAGTTAGATACAGTAAATTATTTTTGAAAAGGTCTATCGCTGATCCCGGCCAGAGTGGAAACATAGATGGTGTGTTGGCCATTGCTAGAAACAGGCTGGGACTGTGAGGAGGCTGGCCTGAACTGTTGGACATGGACAGGGACCCTGGGCTGTGGGGTTGCAGCTGGCCCTATCGTCAGGAGTCCCTGGCGAGGGTGACTGGCCTTCCCTACATTGTAGGTTGTAGTGTACCCTGTCATGGCCCATAGTGGGCAGAAATGAAGAGGCCCTCCCCCGGGACCCCAAAAGGCTCTGACTTATGGAATGGTCCATCAGTCTCCCGGGTGTCTCCCAGGTGTTCATTGCCCGTCATGTTTTCCTCATCACACTCACCCGCTGCTCCAGGATGGACCCTGCTTCCCCCCCTCAACTCCTCCCTCCCTTGCCCAGGACATCAGTGGCCAACGACCCGGGAAATAGTAATGGTAAAGACCCACAGCAGTGCAGTGTAGTGGGTGAGGACATGCATTAGCGAGGCATTCAGATCACAAGAGCAATAAAGACCAGGGCCCTGTGAGGCTGCAAAGGGCTAAAGCCATGACACCATGGCAAAGGGGTAGTGGACTGACCACTCAAGTCAAGGTTCAGGTGAAAGTCAGGAATACACCTTGGGTGAAGCTACAACTCTATCAAGAGCCTTTGGCATCTGAGTCTGCTCTTTAAGACCCCAGTCTCAGGGCCAAGCTAGAAGAATGAGTGGCCATTTCTGGGGTGGACACCCCAAGAGGGGATTCAGCAAGAGGTAAATGGTAAGAGGGTGGTGCAGTGCTGGGGAAGAAAGAGCTCAGAGACTACATGATATAATTTTAAAACCCCGATAACAAGAGAGAGTCTTGAAGTCATGAAGCTAAGGACTAGAGTGACTTCTCAGCCTTCCTGAGACATTGGGACCCAGCTGGCTGAAACACTAGCAACAAAACAGGGTCATAGTCAAACCCCCCATAAATACATTATAAAGAATAGGACGTTATAACTACAAATAGCAAAAGAGGTCCAGAATTTTAGGTATAAATATAAACATAAATGTTTTTAAAACTAGCTAAAATTGTTCAGAAAATGACAAGTGATATAAAAGTACAAGATGTTCATGTTTGGAATCTCAGAACTGAGGCAATTGGGCAAAAGAAAACAGAATGAAAATATTAGGAATAATCTCTACTTTAGGGTTTTAAGGTAAACTAGAAGAAACACAAGTGTGAGTAATTATGTCAGAACAAAACAGGAGATGAAAAGGAGGAAAGTTTTAAATCAAAAGTAAGTGAAGAAACAACTTAAAAATATTTACAGAGATGGCTCAGTGGCCTAAGTGTCCAGGTTCACAAGTCCCCAGTACCCACATAAAACCAGGTGCACAAAGTGACACATGCATCTGGAGTTCATTTGCAGTGGCTAGAGACCCATGCTCTTTCATATATTTTAAAATATATGAAAGTGGGCCTGGAGAGACGGCTTGGCAGTTACGCACTTGCCTATGAAGCCTAAGGACCCCGTTTGAGGCTCAATTCCCCAGGACCCACGTAAGCCAGATGCACAAGGTGGTGCATGCATCTGGAGTTCGTTTGCAATGGCTGGAGGCCCTGGCGTGCCCATTCTCTCTCGGTCTATCTGCCTATTTGTCTGTCTGTTGCTCTCAAATAAATAAAAAAATAAACAAAAACAATATTTTTTAAAACAAATGAAAGTGATAGATTTTAAAAGATAGGTAAAGAAGCTTCAGTGTGCAAGTAATAGGATCCACTGAAAGATCTATAATTCAACATTACCTGAAATAAAAGCAAGTTTCATATTTGAAGGGTACTTTTGTTTACATGGAAAAAATCAAACATACAAATACTATCAAGCAAAACTGTCAAGTACCAAAAAAGGAAAAGACAGGTAATGAGGATCCAGGCAAATGGACCAAGTCACTTACAAGATGGGAAAAAAAAAAAAAAAAAAAAACTTCATTGGCATTATAGGTTTTCTTTTCTTTTTTGAGAGAGAGAGAGAATGAGACAACAAAGGAGAGAGAGAGAGAGAATTAGTATGCTAGGGCCTTAGCCAAGTGCAAACAAACTCCAGACATGTGCACCACCTTGTGTGCACACACCACTTGTGCATTTGCATCACCTTGTGCATCTGGTTTTTGTGGCTTCTGAGGAGTCAAACCTGGGTCCTTAGGCTTCATAAGCAAGTACCTTAACCATCTCTCCAGCCCCTGGCATTATACTTTTTAACAGCGATGTTTCATGTCAGAAGACATTTGTTTAATATATCTAAATGACTCAAAAAAAATTGAACTGACCTTTATATATGAAGAAAAATGGCTTTGTAAGAATTAAAGGAATACTATTCCCATAAACATTTACTGAAAATTCTTCCAGAGACTGTGCTTTTGCAGGCACTAAGAGTTTGAATGCTCTAAGCAATGAATATATATTTATATGTCTCCTATATATATATTCTATCATATATATATATATATATATATATATATATATATATATATATATATATAGAGAGAGAGAGAGAGAGAGAGAGAGAACCTTTTCTAAGTTCTATTTCTAGAAAAGCAGAGTTTCTGGAAAAGTTCTCATAAGTGCTTAGTTTTTCCATTGGTTATCTGGCATCATGTAGTTATGCAGTCATATAATCTGTTGCTTCCTCTTTCCAATTCCTGTATCTCTACATTGGCTTACCGAAATTCATCATCTACTACTTACAACATACTATGAGAATAGGTAACCCCATCTCGCTTCTTATTATGGGAGGAAATATTCTCATGCTTATCCATTAAGTAAATTTGGCTTAAGCTGACATATAAATAAATATGTATATGTTTGCATATATTCTTTTTCAGAAAATACCTCTTCTTTTTATATTATGGGACTAGTCTTGAATTTTGCCAATTTACTTTATCTATGGAGATGATAGTATGATTTTTCTGCTTAGTTCTATTAGAATGATATTCAATTTTAGCTTATTTTCTAAGGTTATAACTTTCCCTTGTAGGAAAATGACTAATTTGGTAATACTGTATTATTTTATTAATGAGCTATTATTTTTGCTAACATTTTATTTACAACATTTTAATTGGCAGCTTCAATGAGCACTATGATCTGAATGCAACAGTACTCATGAGACGCATATGAAAACCCAAGACCCAAACTCATGTTATTAAGAATGGAGCCTATGCGAATGATTAGGTCTTGAGAACAGAGGCCTTCATGAATGATATTAGCATCCTGATAAGAGAAGTTGAGGTTCCCTATTTCCCCTGTTCACCATGTGGGGATGCAGAAAGAGGAGCCGTCTGTGAAGAATGAGGCATCTCCAGATGCTAAATCTGTGGCAATTCCAAGACTGTAGAACTTTGAACAACAATTTAGGTTTCCTATAAATTACTTACTCAAAGCTATTTTTGTAGCAGTTCAAATAGGCTAAAACAAAGTTTTGTTTATAATTTTATGCTTTTCAGGAAATGTTACCAGATTTGGGGATCTGAGAATTGGAAGATGTTTTAAACCATGCTTTACAGTAGTTTAAATACTAATCAGAATTAACTGATCTTTAACATTCTAATAAATTCCTGCCTGAAATCTAAGCCTATAGTAAAAAAAAAAAAAAAAAAAAACTTCAGTTTTCTATTTCTTCTGTCTATTTAGGCTTCTATTTATTTAGGCTTTCCATATCTACTGGCACACTTCATTAACTAGAAAAGTTTTTAACAGTGTAAAGTTGCTCAAAGTAGACCCTTAGGATTTTTTAAAGATTTCTCTCTTCTGAACATCCTTGTTTCTCGGTTGTATATCTGAGTTTTATTTATTTATTCAAAAGTTTGTCTGGTACTTTGTCTACTTTGTTGATTGTTTTTCTCACAGAATCAGACCTTGGACTTACTTTACTAGCAGTCAAATTTTTGTTTTATTTAATGATTCATTACTTCATGGTTTTATTTAATTTCTTCTTTTTTGTCTCTAGATTTTTGTCTGCATGATTCATTGAGTTCTGTGTTGTGAACACAGCTGTTCCCTGCCCTCTGCATTCCTCTTCTGACACAGCTATGGCAAAGTCACCCATTCTGCAACTCTCATCCAGTGCTGGACTCAGAATGCTGTACCCACACATGAAGGACTAGCTGAATTAAGTGTTAGATCCATTCCATTATGCAGCCTAGAATATAAGTGAGTTAAATTACACAGGTTTCCTGGCACAAATTCCTATGAAGACCTGCTTTGTGAGAAAAGACTATATAATGTTTTCTAAAACAAATAATTGCAAGTCATTAAATACATTATTAAATATGAGTAATGTGTCCACAGAGAAGGACTGGAAGGATGAATATATTAGTTGCTTGAGAGAAGTGGAAAAATAGGGGAGATAAGAATACATACAGAAAGATGATATGATAACAAGTAAGGCACACTGTAAATGTGTGGAAGTAAAAATAAAGAGAAATATAAAAAGTTAAATCCAAATACTTTAAAATGTGATTTCAGGGGCTTGCATCTTCAGTTTTTTAAAAAAGAAAAAGACAACAAATACCTTTATGATATGGAGAAAGTGTCTCACTGTTATATCCATCCTGCTTGCTCCTCATTTCCCTTACTATGTATTTGTAGATTCTCTATTGTCACAATCTTATTTTCCATACAGATTAAAAAGCTCTCTAAGAGAAGTTTTCTGAGTTGAAAGCTCACAGCTCTGCAAAAAGTGGTGAGAGTAATGGTTTTTCCTTTCCGTCAGCAAGTCCTCAAAGATTTAGGAGGTGCATTAATGATATTTTTTAAAGATGAATATTGTGTAAGACTGAGTGATTCATCTATTAATCTAAAAAATGTTTAGAAATGTATTAGAGTTTCACAAAAGCTGGCCTCCCTCAATTTTACAGCAATATATTAGGCTTACAAAGGACTCAGAGAAGCTTCAAGAAGATAATTAAGGGACTCAAAAAAAAAAAAAATAAAATTTATGAGGCAAAGTTAGAGGAAAGTCCTGATCAGCAAAGTAGCTGAGAAACTGAAGAATCATTTTCACAAGCATTAAAGCCTGGGAGAGAAGGAGGCCAGGTGGTTCCAATCTCCATTAATGATGTAACCACAAAGGGGTGTCAGGGAAGGAGAGAAACACCAGCAACAAGACTGGATGACCTGTAAAGATCCTGATGGCAAGATTTGTCGAGCTCAGGGTGAGTTACTAAGAAAGGTGTGGCATTCCCTCCTGCTCCCCTCCGGGGCTGTTTCTTCATCTGTCTAGAAAGGTTTGAATGAAACTCAGCCTAGAGAGAGGTGAACATCTCCATAACTTCCAGGCTCCCTTTGTGCTGTATGTCTAAGACATATTTGGACAAGGACATGTTTAAAGCTAAAACAACTACCTTGCCTTCAGTCACCCTCCACTCCATTGTTCAATAATGGGGCATTTACTGTAGAAGTTTATGAGGCAGCATGGCAAAGATTGGTTCCAGTCAGTGATTGAAAAAAGAGAATGGGCCAGAGAGAGTCTCCATCTGGCTCCAACACACACAGATTTCAACAAAGAACTTTCACTGTGCCCTTTAAAACTAATTAGAATGCTGGTTTCCTAAACAATTTGTTTTACTTTGGACCATTCTATTAATGAATCTCAAAAGTGGCCTAAAACAGCCTTCTGACATGATAACCACAAGTTATTTTGCAATCACATATCACAAATAGTTGCTTCTTTCATCATGAACATTCTGAACAATAAGTATTAAATTAACAGCTCTCATAGTATAACAATGAAAAAGATACAAAAAATTATCCCAGAGCAAAGTGAAATAAAGATTAAGGAAAGGAAGCAATACAGAGAAATTATGAGATTTATGTTAAATTCATCAGTAAGCCAAAAATGCCAGAGAAATAACTAATGCCTATTAGTCATGACTTTTTAAATTTAACTTGTGGTTAAAATGTACCACATCACATAAACTTACCCTCTTAATCATTTTTAAGTGTACAATTCAGTAACATTAAGTACACTCACATTATTAGTCAAAACATCTCTAGTTGTTTTGCATCTTGTAAAACCATACCCATTAAATGACTCTCAATCACACTCAAGTTTCAGGAACCAGCACTTTCTCTACAACACCTTCTTTAATAAAATAAAAAGATGTTAATAAAATACTATTATTGTACTGAATTACTTTGTTTCTAATTATACTGCTTTAGGCCCAATATTTCAGAAATTAAAAAATCTGCTATTAACATTTAAGTATAAATCAACTCTCCCTTGAAAGCAGAAATAACTTATTAATTTTTGTATATATATATATATATATATATATATATATATATATATATAGATATAGATATATAGAGAGAATGTACTTTGGGGCTGGAGAGATGCCTTAGCTGTTAAGGTGCTTGCCTGCAAAGCCAAAGGAACCTGGTTCGATTCTCTAGGTCCCACATAAAAGATGCACAAGGTGGCATAAGCATCTGGAGTTTGTTTGCAGTGGCTAGAGGCCCTGGTACACCCATTCTCTCTCTCTCTTCTCTCTCTCTCTCTCTCTCTCTCTCTCTCTCTCTCTCTCTCTCTCATAAATAAATAAAATGTTTTTAAAAGAAAATACTTTGTATGGATACATCATATGTTGGTACCATCTTTTCCCTCCTCCCTGCCCCCATTCTTCTGGTGGCCCTTCTCAATGAGGTTTCTGGTATCCCCCATGGAGTTGTGGGTTTTTAAAAGATGATAAAATATGTAAATATAAATTTATTTTTACATTAGAGTTGTAGAAGTTAGGCCAATAAAAGCATTCTGTAGAGAAACAATATGCTAGTACTGAGTCCACTAAATTGCAGATATACCCTAGAACCCTATAATCTCATCCCTTGTGATATATGCCACAACAGCCCAGAAGAATCTTCATTCCATACTTATGGTAGCAGAAAATGAGTAATCTTGGTATTTGTGCTTGGGAAGTAGATTAAGTAAAATGGGACAAGTGCACATTATTAATTTCTCTCTAGAAAAGTAAATTTACAGACTCCTTTACAGCTAGGTCTCCTGCCAACTCTATAAGATATGCATTTATTATTCTAGGGTCTTTCTAGTCACATTGGCTTCCTGGTTATAGCAGGCAGGTTGATTTTGCACCAGCAGCATCACCAGCCAATAACTTGCCTTTGGTGGCCTATGGGCACTTAAAATATTTTGATGTATGTCTGTGCAGATGTGCGTACCCTGTGAGTATATAGAAGCCAGAGAAGAACATTGTGTGTCTTCTGTCACTGTTACACCTCAGTTTCTTGAGACAGAATCTTTCATGGAACCCAGAGCTCACTGCTTTCCTATCAAAATGGCTGACCAGGGAGCCAGCGAGTCTCTTGCCATTGCCCACCTCATCACTGGCATTATAGGCATACATGGCCACTCATGCCTTTTTACCTGGGTGCTGGAGATTAAATGGCGGTCCTCATGCTTGCTCAGCAAGCACTCTTACACAGAGCCCTCTGCCCAGCCCCTTTTGGGCTCTTAAAATATTTCTAGGAGAGAGTCCTAAACCTTCCCAGTGATTCTTAGCTGCTAATTACTCTTCAATAAATTAATTTCTGCTTAAATGAAGTAGACTTTCTGTTCTCTGCCCTGAATAAAAGCACAAGAGCATTTAATATCTCAAAAAGGATGCCAAGATAATAATTTTTCAGGAAACTAAGAGCAATATGTGCAGGGTAGGCCATTCTTGGGCATTTCTTTCTTTTTTTCTTTTGCTAAAAATAATACCTTAATGTCTAGCATGTTTCATGATCAGTGAATTTGGTATAAATAATAAAACTGCTTAAAATAAATATTCACTGATATCGCCCATCAACTATGTATACAAAATGTTTAGAAATACAATCTATCCACACCACAAGGCACAAATATGACTTTATTTATACCAGTCTGCTTGGTGCAAGACTTACAGGCACCTCAAGGGAAGCCTTGAATCATGTTCTGTTTATTTTTTTGCTTTACTTTATAGTCTTGGCTAAAATGGAATGCACGTTCCTCATTTATCTAGTTTTACTTTAGCTTATGTGAAACTAACTCTGAAATGTGAGGAGTCTTAAGAAAGCTTCTCAGATGCTCCTGCAGTAAAAACTCCAGCCCCAGTGTTGTTTATGATACATATGCAGCTGCCTCTGTTCCTACATAGCATTTGCTATTGGGCTTATCCAACCGGTAATACCTGTTTTTAACATCTAAAAGGGAAGGGGCAGAATTTAATGCTAGAATTTCCAAAGAACATATCTGCATTGTTTTACAAAAAAAAAAAAAAAAAAAAAAAAAAAAAATGTATTCTTGTTAGATTGCCTGCATCCAGAGGTCTGGATAAGAAGGACTAATTAAGAGTATTGGGAAGCCATGTGTCTTCACTGGATGACTATAGTCCTTCATCCGCCTATAGGTCCCATGACTGTGATGTACCTGAACTGTGGACTTTTCTCATTCACATCCTTAATGCTGCCGCCACCTGTACTTTGGGAAAGAAATTGAAAAGGCAATTCTGTTCTTATTTACCAAGATTACATCTGGAAAAAATGGAACATTATCTCTTAATATTCTAGAAAGGAGAAATAAGCTGTAACAGAATCGCTTCTGTTATTTGTTTTAACTATTAAATGTTAAGCTTGGGAATGAAAAGTACTCACATCATTAGCTCATTAGCTGTGAGCCTTGGATGAGTGAATCAAAGCAGGTTTCTATTGCTTCACTAGGGATAATTTCTTTTTGATCTACTCCCAGGTATAGAGCTAAGATCATAAAATATTACACACAATACCTCTTTAAGAACTTAAGGAGAATCATACAATTGTCAGGTGTTAGAATAAAAATGTCTTGTATTCTGTCAGTCATATAATGACTATCAAGTTCCAGAAACAACATCTGCTCCAAAACTGTTGCTACCAGACACTGAACATACTTCGTTGGTAAATATTTATGAGGCTTGAGTATTTGTGGAACAAAGGCATGTATGAGTGACTATATAGTGCTCTGTGTACTTGATGGATGTCAGGCACACCATGAATGCACAACACTGACACACAGAGCTGGAAAAAGGCAGGCAGATGCTTCTCTGCTCCATTACCCATTATTCTCACCATAGACACAGCAACAGAACTCTAATCGCCCTCAACATCCCTCACAGGTGTTTTGCTTGGCTCCTTGCTCTTGTTCCAAGGACTTTGCACATTCTGGAATCTATGTAGTGACTAAGTTAGGAAAAGAAGGAGAATGTATCATGGTCACTCTCAGTGACTACAAGATCTAACTCTTGCTTCTGCTGTGATACCAGAAAAGCTCAGGAGTGGAGACCATGGATGGTCGAAGTGCAGTGTGGACGTGATAGTGTTTTTGCCAAAGTCATTTCATGCATTAGGTATACCTGATTTAACAATGTTCAGCCTTTGGTACATAAAGGTAGAAGTTTCTCAGTCTATGGACAGTGCAGAAACATAAATGAACTGGGAAACAAATCTGAAAGATGTGTTCCAAGCATTCTCCATGCATTCCCTCTTTGTTCAGAGATACTAGTATATTCAGCCTTAACATAGAAGATTCTCAAGTAGCACTGAAATATGACAAGAACCATTGGTTTAACAAGAGAAATCACTTTTCAGATTTAGTAAGTTATCACAATGACTATTACATGTGTGAAATATAGGCTCATGATATTTTGTCAATATTTGAAATCAACTCTAAGCTCCTGAGGTTCTTTCTAGTCTAAATTTTAGAAAAGATTGTAAGACTTCATCATACCAAATCCAGTAACATTAGCCATCAGAAATTTTAACACACTTAAAATCTTGGCACAATTCCATGGCCATTAACTTCTATATACTTTAAGTTCTTAATTACTTATAATACTTAATAAAATGCAAATAGTACTCATTTCTGTAAATATTCAATAAAGAAGCATTTAAAATTATTTGGAGAGGGCTAGGAACATGGTTCAGGGGATATAGTGGTTTAAATGTGTGACCTCATAGACTCAGGCTTGAATCTTGAGTCTCTAGTGGGCAGAGGTTTGTCAGTAGGTGCAGATATTAAAGGCCAGCACTAATGTGCATTTGGGGGAGGATCTTAAGTCCAGACCCAAGGTGTGTCAAGAGCAGTTTGGAGCTCTGGCTGTTCATGCTTTTTTTTTTTTTTTTAAGCCTTTTTTGTGGTGCTTCTCTGTTTGGATCTATGGAAATAAGCCAGCTTCTTACATCATTAGTTATGTTCTTCCTGGATCCGTAATCCTCTAATAAACCTCCTTCCTTCCATAAGCTGCTTCTGGTCAGGCATTTGTCCTAGCAATGAGGAGCTGACTGCAACAGGGGTTAAAGTCCCTGCTACACTGAGGACCAGAGTTCACATCCCCTCCACCTCATAAAAGCCAGGCACAGCGGCATGCAGCTGTAATCTTAGCACTGGGGAGAAGAAAGCAGTAGAACTCCTGAGATTGCAGGTTTGCTTTTCTAGACAAATAGGTGAGCTTCAGTTTCAGTGAGAAACACTGTCTCAAAAAAGTAAGGTGAAGAGTGGTTGAGGAAGACACCCATTGCCAACCACTGGCATACACGCACACACGCACACACGCGCGCACACACACACACACATATACACATATAAAAATAATTTTTAAAAAAATGATCTGCAAGTGGTTTAAGTTGTTGGCTCCATAGAAGTGGAACCTACAGATATGAAAACTCAACTCTGTTGACAATCCACCTGTCTGGAGTGTGGAGTTTGTCCATTAGTCCAAAATCTTTACTTAACAATATTTTCCAATCCTCAAGTAAACTTTTTCTCTAGTACTAGCATACCCCAGAGCCCCACCTGAGACCTGTGCTTTAACAGGTCCATCAGCTGATTGTCAGACAGCAGATCCCAAACTCTCCAGCATTAGTCAGTTACACATCCCGGGAGTTCTAGGAAATGCAAGTGCTCTGGGTCAGGGAACACTTGTAATGGAGGCTGTGTTCTGCATCTTTGTTGTCAGTATCCTAGATGTGATACTGTCCTACGGTTTTTACAAAAATAGAATCAATTAGTGTAACCAGGGAAAAAAAGCTCAGGATTGGTCTCTCTAGATGATTTCTTACAACTAGATGTGGATCTAAAATTACATCAATAAGTTGAATTTGGAAATAACAAGTACTGACAGATCAAGAAAGTCTAGAAAACAGAATATAAGATTGATATATTTAAACAGGATTCAAGAGAGCTATGTACAGATGGTCTAACATATTACTAATAAGAATTCCAAAAATGAGATTACAGTGAAAATAGAGATTTAATCATGAAACCAAAAGATATAGGGCTTCTCTTGTGAAAGAAATAATGAAATTATGAGTCAATTAGACAGTCCTAATATGCCCAGAGAGTTAATCAAACTTTATTCTGGGTGTTTCTAGAAGAGATTAACATTTGAATCTATAGAGTGAGATGAACTAATTGTTTCCCCTAACATTGATAGATTTACCTAACAAATTAAAGATCTGAACAGAACAAAAAAAAAACAACAAGGGATTTTTCCAGTCTTCAACATGAGCATTTTATCAACTGGTTTGGGTTTATACTCTCTGACTCTCAGACTACAATTCACCCTATTGTCTCTTCAACTTCTTCAGACTTTGGATTCTAACTATAGCTACATATTGGTTTATTTGAGACACCTGCTTACTGACTGCCGATCTTAGTATTTTTTATACTTTATATTACATGAGCCAATTTCTAATATTAAATCATATTCTATAGAAATATATGAAATAATAAGGAATTTATATAGCTATATGTGATTCTCTTTCTCTGGAGAACCCTAATGCAAAAAACCTTCATTCAAAGACTCTCAAAAAAGGCTCACAACCAATATTCACTACTATGAAGGATCTTAGACTTTACTCAGTTTACAAGCTAACAAGTTAGCCTGCCACAATGTCAGAGATTCTGGCAGAATACATGAGACTCTTGGGTCAGAGCCAAAGGGCTTTCTACAATAAGCAACATGAGTTTTATATTTACATGGTTTTCTTTGCCCCACTCCAAAGTCTTATAGGACAATATAGAGCAACCGAGGTGTATGTTGTAGGTTTTGTAAGTTTATGTTACAGCTGAGAAACTTTGAGCTTGAAAAGTACATATTTTGTTGGTGAGCTTCAAGTAAACCTGCCTATATTTTATACTATAGGAAGACATTCTTTTTTTTTTTTTTTTTTTTTTTTTTTTTTTTTTTTTTTTTTTTTTTGAAGTGTCTCACTCTGGCTCAGGCTGACCTGGAATTCACTATGTAGTCTCAGGGTGGCCTTGAACTCTCAGCGATCCTCCTACCTCTGCCTCCCCAGTGCTGGATTAAAGGCGTGTGCCACCACACCCTGCTGAGACATTCTTATTACAACTGTTCTCTTAAAAATGGAACTAGAGAGATAGCTTAGTGGTTAAGACACTTGCCTGTGAAGCCTAAGAATTCATGTTCAAATCTCCAGGTTCCACGTAAGCTAGACACACAATGACACAAACACTCAATGTCACACATGTGCACAAGGGGGCACATGCATCTGGAGTTTGTTTGCAGTGGCTGAAGGCCCTAGCACATGCATTCTCCCCCCCCACCACCTCTCTCTCTCTCTCTCTCTCTCTCTCTCTTTCTCTCTCTCAAAAAATAAAAAAATAAATTAAAAAGGGAACTATACTATCTTTGAAGACTTTTTCTCTATACAAGTATCTTCAATAAAATTGTTCAGAAAGGGCTACCAGTCCCCTTACTTTAAAACACATAGAAAATACCAGAGACCCACAGAAAACTACTTCAATAAAAATAGATTAAAAATGTTTCCACAAGGAAAAATCAGGTCAGAACCTTTATTTACCAATCCTAAGTACTAAAAGACAGTGAAACAATGCCAAAATGTCAGAAAAAAAAATTACTTTTTAATTTGAGAGAGACAGAGACAGAATGGGTGCACCAGCAGCCTCTCAGCTGTTGTGAATGAACTCCAGGTGCATGTGCCCTCTTGTGTGCATGTGCAACATTGTGCACGTGTGTCACTTTTGTGTCTGGCTAAACATGGGACCTGGAGATTCGAATGGGCATTCTTAGGCTTCACAGGCAGATGCCTTAACCATTAAGCCATCTCTCCAGCCCAGAAAAATTACTTTAAATGTAAAATTTTATAGTTAGTCCAAATATCATTCCTATAGGAGAATAACACTTTCAGATATCTACATATATAAAAAGTAATCTTTTATAAGTATCTTGTACAGAAAACTACCAACAATTTATGCAGCAAATCAAGGACAAGTAGAAAGGAAAAACTTTGAGATTCAACATATGGGAGATTCAACATAATGATCAGTAAATAAATTCTGTGGTGATGGTAAAGAAAACCCTAGGATAAATGCCCAGCAGGTCATAAGAGTACAGACTAAGACTAGATAGGAGTAGAGATGACTGTGTAGGGGAGATACACGATATGAGAGGAGAGTAGGAGAACTGACAGGGTTTTGTTTAAACTGACTTTGGGCCACAGTGTTGTCAGAGGTTGATAAATATATTCAAATTTAGAGCCTACTTACCTATGTTCTGGATTAATGCACCACTGCTCACTTGCACTGAAACCTAACCACCAAGCTCTGGTATTAGGAGATAAAGATTGAGAGGCAAGTAGGTGTCATAGTCGGCTCCACTTGTTGGGATGATTATCCAAACCTGTGACATGGTTTATGGGAGGAAGGGATTTATTTCGGTTTACAAATCCAGGGGAAGTTCCATTAATGGCAGAAGAAGTTGGCTCCCTTTCACAGATTCAAGCAGAGAGGAAACCACCAGAACCATAGACAAGCACCAATGCCAGCACACACAAACATGCCAGAGCACAGATTGCTCTGCACACCTTTTGGCTGGAATCTGATCTGCCTCCAAACACATCTTTCGGCTGGAACCCAGGATCCAGCCCCAGTGACATTTCCTCCAGCCAGGCATTTGGAGACCCAAGTGACAAGTTTAACTTTAATAACCCAACTCAGGGCCATACATTTTCAAACTACCATAGTAGGCCATCAAAGAAGACCCTCATGAAGGGAATCAGTACCTTTAGATAAGGCCTAAGAGACCTAGCAAGCTAGCTATCCCTGCCCATCATGCAAGGACACAGCTACAAGGTGCCAAGTATAGTCACAAAGGCAAACCTTGTCAGAAACTGAGCTTGCCACTGCCTGGATCCTGGGCTTCATAGCCTCTAGAACTCTGAAAAGTAAGCTTCTAGTTTTGCTAAGCTCTCCAGTCATAATGCCTGGAGATAAAAGCCCATAAAAGATTGAAACATGGATGTATTTTGAAAACTAAGCAAGTAAAAAGAATTTGAATGCACAATTAAATCCAAAAAAAAAAAAAAAAAAGAGTCATGAAAAAAAAAGAGCAAAGCTTTACAATACTCAAGAAGCAGAAACTAATTGTAAATAGCCACAAACATTTAAACGTCAGTGCTAGAACAGTGGCATTGTAACTCTATTGGGAAGACAGGTTTAAAAGAACTAGAAATGGCAGTTATATAAAAGTTGCATTCTCATTTACCAGCAAAAGGCAACAAATTATGTCTGGAACTAACAACTAAAGAAATTACATTTTAAAGTATTTAGTAATTTCAAAAGAAATGGCTAAAAATGTTGAAATGATTTCTTTTATAAGGAGAGAAAATAAGACTATGTATGAATGAGCCAGTGGAATCAATTCTCTGTAAGGTAGCAAGTAAATTTCTATCAACTCAAAATTTCAAATTCCATATAACTTTTAAAAATAGGTGTCTGTTTGGTTCAAACAATGCTGTGGAGTCCCAGGGTTATGTGTATGTAGTATAGGCCCCACCAACCTGAGAGTCATCAAAGTACTTCTGTTCCCATTTGATTTAACACATCAGGGTTCTATGCAGGCTTAAGGCCATTCTTCTGTTAAAATATTAATAGCATAATGAATAAAAAGAAAACCCACTTTAATAATACAATGTAACAAAATAAAACCATGTAATAAAAGAAAAATGTATAGTATAGTACACTTGGAAAGTGCTAATCTGAAAGCCAAATAATAATTTCTCCATCATAGGATAGCACCTATCAGAAATGGACTCACAAAGATGATTCGAAGAGTAAAGATGATTTTCATTGTTCTTGTTTGAAATCTGTCTATACAGACCACACCCTCTCTGGTAGTCAAGTTACAATTCTTCTCAGAAGAAAAATATTCTCTTTTACATTTATACCAGCCAAATTTTATTGATGAATTATACATCTAGGTCTTTGGCTCACAAGTGGCATAAGTTCAATTCAAATTAGCTTACACACGAATAAAATGGAATTTATTGACTGTGTAACTGAAGTACTGAAGAATGACTGGCTGCATGGACCCGGGAGCTCGAATATCCTCTTTCCTCAGCTCTGCTTCCTCTACATGGGTGGTGGGGGGGGGGAAATCCTCCAAAAGTCCTCCATCATTGCAGGTGCTCCAAGATGGTACTCAACAGTCTCAGTTATACCCAAGACTGAGTCACTTTGTCTCAAAAGCCACTACAAAAGTCCCAGATTGGTTCTGATTGAGCCAGCTGAAGTCACGCGCCCTTCCATAAATCACAGCTCTCCAATCCATGCGGGGCTCTGCAAATGGGAGTTAAAAGAGAAGCCATGCAAATTTAATGGCATGATGCTACTGTGTAGCTACCAATCCAGAGACTAGAAGCTGGAAAGGGTATGAGTCACTTGAGATCAAGGGAAGAAGCAGGCCTCCAAAACTGAGATGAACTCCGTGCAGCTAAGATTGACTGGTTTTGAAGATGATTTCATGCTCATGTTGACTGGGAATTGTAAAGCAAGGTCTTAGTAACGGGGCCTTAAACAGTGCCTCTTAGCTGAATCACTTCATGTAACACTTTGCAGAACTGCTTCTGGCATCATACACTCTCTGCATAGGGAGATCGCCTTCTGAGCGTGTTAACTTGAAAGAAGTCTTTTTAATACTTGTGTGAGAAATCTTATTTTAAGCCTTTAAGTTCAACCTACAATTTCCTCACGCTTTTTATGAGTCTGATGATTTTATATTGTTAAATAAGCAGGTAGCCATTGGCCTGAGATGTCTTGCTGCTTTAAGATTCTTCAAAATGAACCAGTCTTAGTACACAAACAGAATACTTATGAGTACAAATAGACATGTCTCAACCAATCATAGGCATCCAAGCTTCAACCAATCACAGGAAACCAATTTATATAAAAACCATATCCATGTCCCAATAGACAAACTCCTACTGTGAGCAATCAAGCTATTTTTGTCCTATTTTCTATTCTACTTTTAATTCTCACTGCCTAATCTGCAGAGTAGAGCTCTAGGAACTTCTAATTTGTCAAAATGTGAAGATGGGCTGGAGAGAAGGCTTAGTGGTTAAGGTGTTTGCCTGCAAAGCCTAAGAACCCAAGTTCAATTCCCCAGAACTCACATAAGCCAGATGCACAAGGTGGTGTGTGTATGTGGAGTTTGTTTGCAGTGGCTGGAGGACCTGGCACGCCCATTCTCTGCCTCTGTCTCTTTCTGCCTCTTTCTCTCTCAAATAAATAAAATAAAATATTTTAAATGGGCAGTTAAGACACCTGCCTCCTAAGCCTAAGAACGCTGGTTCCAATCTCCAGGTCCCACGTTTAGCCAAATGCAAAGTGACGCAAGGGCACAATGCCACATTTGACCACAAGGGGGCGCACACATCTGGATTTTGTTCTCAGCAGCTGAGAGGCTGCTGGCGCGCCCATCTCTATCTGTCTTCCTCTCTGTCTCTCTCTGTCTCTCTCCAAAAAAAAGTAAATAAATAAATAAATAAATAAATAAATAAATAAAATATTTTAAATGGGAAGTTTAATTTATTTTTCTTTTAACAGTATTAAATTTTCATATTTAATCAGTAATAAATAGGTTTTTAAAAAAATCATTTAATTTATTTAAATTTTAATGGCATTTTAAAATCCAATATATCTGATTTCCTCAAATATGATATGGCATAGCAGATAAGCATAGCAGAAAAGTTTTCTACAAACCAGATGTGGTAGTTTGAATATATGTCCCCAATATATTCAGTGTTTTATTAGTTATAGTTTGCATCTGCAATCACCTTGCTAGAGGCAAGGTCACTGGGGGCCGGTCTTAAGGTGTGGTGGTGGGTTTGAGATTCCATTGTAAAGATATGCAAAGTGTGCCTAATAGGAGTTCCTGAAGTATGTTGTGGCTTGGCTGTAGTTTTGCTCTGTGTGCTGTGTGGCTGGTTGGTTTTTCTCTCTTGTTTGGATCTGTGGAAGCAGGCCGCTTCTTCTGCCCTTATGGAACTTCCCCTGGATCTGTAAGCTTCAATAAATAATATCTGTTCCTCCATAACTGTGCCTGGTCTGGAAGTTCATCTCAGCGAACCTGAAGCTGTCTGCTACACCAGATAATTCTTGTGAAGCTAACACATTAACCTTATGATGCATTGAATTTGACTTAAATTTTCAAATATTCTTTATGAACTTATAAAATTAAAGCCATGATTCTAATATCATTCACATGTTCCAAATGAAATCACAGGCTGAGCACACTTCATCTGATGAACCAAATTCAAAATGCTTCAAAATCCAAATATTTCTGAACATCATTTTGGTACTCAAGACATTTTGGATTTTGGAGTATTTCAGATATTGTATTTTAGGATTATAGATGCTCAACCAGTACAATTTTTTTGCAAATATTCCAAAATTTTAAAAATCTAAAATTAGAAACACTCTAGTTCCAAGAACTTCAGAAAAAAAAAAGCTCTTAGCCTGTATGCTAGGTTTCTTTGTGAACTCTAGCAGTTCAAACACATGCATATAGACAGTCTGATTGATGCAGGATTTTGGAGTTCAGGAGAAAACTCCAAAATTTATGATCCCCAATTTTAAAAAAATTGAGTTCCTCCAAGTTTATGAGCCCCAATTTTGGCTCCTATCCTATTTTGAACAAAGAATTGATAAAAATGAACCCAAGAAGGATAAATTATGAATTATTGAGTTTATGTAAGGGGAAATAATAAATTGTGAGTTTATTTAAGGGAAATTGGGATCTAAGAAGAAGGCTAGAGCAGAGTTATTCATAAGCACATGAAAAATAGCAAACATGTACTCATGTAGAAAACACAGCATAATCCATGAGATTCATGTAAGAGAAATGGCTGGGGCAGAGCCACAAACATGTGTAAGATAGAATGTGCTTATGCAGGAGGATTTAGAAGAGACATACATAGCATCGACCCTGAACTTCCCCATAGAAGAAAGTTAAGTGGGAAAATGATGTTGACTAAAGGAAGAACAGCAGGGGGGAAATACCAAAGCCGAGACCAAGAAATTCAGATGAGAAATGAGCAATAAAGAGAGAGTTACTCTGGTTACCCAGAGTTTAGAGAAATTACACAGGTTGTGTTTCCAGAGTTTAGAGAAAGCACCCACATGGTAGATCTAAAGTGTAAGGGAAATTATTCACATGGAAGATTCAGAGACCAGAGGAAAATCATACAAGTAACTGAAGTGAGACATTACCCCCAAAGTATGAAGCAGAGGCAAGCAGATCATCACCCAGGCAAGAAACAGTACTCTGCTTCCCAATCCCACCCCAGCCAGGCTCCCATGTATCACTGTGAGCAGAGTGGAGAGAGCTGGGAACAACCTCTAAAAATCCCTTGAAAATGTATTCTTTCATCAGATTCAGGTATGTAAAGGTGTATAAACCTGATTGATTTGTAGACTCAAAGGGGTGGGCTCCAGGGCCAGTCCACCTGGGTAGTGAAGGCTGCCCATTTAGGTAGCATGCTAGATGGTGGACAGCAGGGGGCACTGCACATGTAGATGAGTCTATCAGACACAAGTTCCATTCTTGAGTTTCGTTAGTGACAAGGCAGACTGGCATGTGGGATGGCATATCTCATGTTTGGTTCTTTCTTTTGGACTTCTGTTCCTAACTGAAAACTGTCTGAGAAAACCTAGTTTTGGCCTATTTTTTTCCTTTATGATGTTTATAAAACTTATTATCTGATGACTATGAAACTTAATAATTGGGCTGAAGAGATGGCTAAGTGGTTAAGACACTTGACTGCCAAGTCTAAGGACCCAGGTTCAATTCCCTAGAACCCATGCAAGCCAGATGTACATGATGGCATACATGTCTGGAGTCAGTGGCTAGAGGCCTTAGCATGCTTTCTCTCTCTCTCTCTTTCTCTCTCTTAAATGAGTAAATAAAATACTTTTAAACCAACTTAATCTACATGTATTAAATTGTAGGCTTCAATTACTTCCACACATTTCCACTACACTTAGCATTACTGTGCTTACAAATGAAGAGGATTTACTATCATATCAGTATTGGGGATATTGGATGTACAGCCTGGGATGTGACATGGTGCTGTACCTATCAGAGGCTATCAGCCTGGACTGGGATCTGCAGCAGGTCACAGCCTGAGTCTGCCATGTACTGAGCCTTTTCTCAGTTCACTATGTCATTGAGCAAAGCTAGCCTATGCTTTTTTGCTGACATGTACTTTGCAATTCAAATCAGTATACAAGGTATCTTTGGAGGTTTAATTTTAAATTGTTCCCCATAGACTCATAGACTTCTGTGTCTGAATACTTAATCATTGATTGGTGGCATTTTGAGGGAAGTTTACAGAGCCTTTACAAGGTAGAGCCTTGCTAGAAAATAAAATAAATCTCTTCCCTTCATGAATTGTTTCTAGTTGGGTATTTAGTCCCAACAATGCTATAATACCTTTTATGTTTCATCCTTACCAATGTTTGCTGTTCCTTTCTTTTATGAGTTTTATTTCAGCATTAGATTTCTCTATTAAATGAACAAATTACATATCATTTGGACAAGAAGCAAGGCAGATATAGAAGTGACTGTAGGTCATGAAACTGCCACAATGAAGCCCTTTGTACCTAGTGCTTATGGTGGTCCTGGTCTGCCTGCCTGGATCTCCTCACCACTGTACATGCTGTTGAAAGATTTCTACCCTAGTTAATTACCCAGACTCCAAATTCCTCATCAAGACACAGTGGTACAAGAATGTTAAAAGCTAAGGATCACTATGAGTTTGAGGCCAGCCTGGGACTATAGAATGAGTTTCTGGTTAGCCTGGGCTAGAGAGAGACCCTACCTTTAAAAAAACAGAAAGAGAAAAAAATGAAAATAAAAAGAGCTGAAAATAGAAGTGTGGAGGCAAATTGCGGTACCAAAAAGAACATGTTATCATTTAAATACATTTTCCCATGATTAGTATATGTTATATAAATACTAAGAAATGCTCTGGGGATTATATGCAGCCTGTTTGTCTACAGTTTTATCCCATTTTTGGTCTGTGGTGTTTGCTAAATGGGTGTAAAATTAAGATGGATGGATGGATGGATGGATGAATAAACAAATAATGAGTCATTCATATAGTCAAATACAGTGAAAAAAATGAATACTTACATTTTTATGAATGAAAATGAAAATATTGCATTAACTAGTTTGGGCTGAAAATAACAGAAAAATCCCCAATTCAACAAGACATAAAAGAAAGAAAATTCTCTCTTGGGGATTATATAACAAGAAACAACCCTTAAAGGAGGGGAGTTCCAGGGTTAAAAAATAAATTCAACATCTATCTATGTTCCCATCTTGTCAACATTAGCACATCAACCTGCCCTGAGGCTTGCTCTCCTCATAGGCACAGAACAGTTTCTCAGGTCCAGTCTCAGGCATATATGCATGTGTCCAAAAGAAAAGGAGCTGCCTCTTCCATGTGCTATCTTTTACATAGAAGGAAAACATTGCTATGCTATCTAATAGACTACTTTAATGTCTTGTTGGTATTATAAAGCCTTTTCTAAATTAGTCACAGAAAAAAAAATAGGACTGTCATAACAAGCCATTCTGTGGTGAATAATTTGGTAAATAGCATTGTTGCATGGCATAGGGATAAATATTTAAATTAAATCAATAAGTTGCACTATCCATCATGGTCGTTTGAATTAAATGTGCCCAATAAACTCACGTATTCTGAATGCTTGATGTCAGTTGATGTCAATTTGGGAAATGGAGCCTTGCTGGAGAAGGTGTATTGCTGGGGACAAGCTTATAAGTGTTACAGACAGCTCTCACTTGCCAGTGTTTGGCACAGTCTCCTGCTGTGGTTGTTCACTTCATATTGGCTAAGAGGTTATGTCCATCCTCTGCTCATGCCACATTTCCCCTGCCATCATGGAGCTTCCCCTCGAATCTGTAAACCAAGATAAAACCTGTCCTCCCACAAGCTGCTTTTGGTTGGGTGGTTTGTACCAGCAACAAGGTAACTACAGTGTGTGTGTGTGTGTGTGTGTGTGTGTGTGTGTATTCTGTACATCTACTAATATTTGAAGTTTGGATACAGGAATACATATTGGCTTTATGGTAAGAATTCCTGTGATAAAATCTAAAATCTTAGCTTACTCAGTTATTTTTGGCAAAGTTATTTCCAATGTGTTTACTAAGTGTATCTTCTAGAAAGAGTTCACTAATCTTATGGCTTCTACTCTTTAATCTCCCAAACATTTGCCTACACATCACAGTGTACTTTCTACCCCTAAGCTTTTCTGCCAGGGAGCTCTCATGCTCTCATGCGTAATCATCACTTACACACCATAGTCTACTTTGGCATTAGTAACCTTTTCCTTCTTTCCTTAGAGCCTGTGACTACATTCATGCATCACTGGCTCTTTCTTTTTACTTTTCTCTCTCTTGTAGCTTCTCTTCCTCTGTTCCTTAAATAAGCATTCCACAACACTTTTGCCTAAGCCCTCTTCTCGTGCTCTGCAGTTTACATACATTATCTTCTACAAACATTGCCTTAAACACTGTGGATAACTGAGTGGCTGTTCATTGTGTTTCTTCCACACTATTCCTTCTTAGCAAGTTCAGAACCAGGCTTAAGGTTGTTTCTGTTCACCCTTGTCTATATTATGGTCATTTGCACATATTAGCATGCACTTTTTAGATACTTTTGCAGTTGAGAGTAACTATGTGATATGTTCCAGAAGTGAGAGGAAATATTTATCATGCATAATGGTTGGCCCTTAGACCTTAAGTGATGTTCATTTTCATAGAAGAATTGAAGAACCCCAGAGACTAAGGAGGATGTTCTAGAATCTAGAACCTGGATGGATAGAGGCAGAATTATTACATGGAGCAGAATCTTATTAGACCATTCCAACCTACACTGTACTTTCAAGTGAATAATAAGTCAACTTTCTTTGTGCAAAGCTACTAGAGTTGCTTATTTCAATAACTAACACAGAGCATAAATAATGCTTCCATAGCTTTTTGAAACTCAAGGAGACATAGAGAAAGCTCGCCTTCTTCCCAACATCCTCTAAGTCCACCTTCTCCTTATTATCATCCCCTAAGATCACCTTTGCCATCCCACTATCCCCTAAGATAAGCTCATATGGTGGTTATGTAGAGCCTTTGGGAGGTGGAGCATTGCTGGAAGAGGTGGTCACTGTGGGCAGACCTTGAGATTTTATAGCCCAGCCCCCTTGCCAATGCTGGACAGCTCACCCTTGCTGCTTCCTCCCTGGCTGATGTGCCAAGATGTGATGTCTCAGCTGTCTGCTCAGCCATGCTTTCTCCACCATGATGAAACATCACCTTGTGACTGTAGACTGAAATAAACCCTTTCCTTCCATGAGCTGCTTCTGGTTGGATGTTTTGTCCCAGCAATAAGAAGATAACTATACCAACTCACCTTCTCCTTGCTACCATTCCCTAAGCTCAACCTTCTTCCCAATTCCCACTAGGCTCATCTTCTTCCCACCACCACTTAAGTTCTTCAGTCAGTTTTGATGTCTCTCATCTGCCTAACTACCCCAGAGGGTAATCTGTGAGGCTTAAGTACCTTGATCATCGAGTGTGCTCTGGGGTCAAGCCATATTTCATGGGGCCCGCTGCCAGGCATTGTCACCTGTCCAATGGCTACAGCGACCTTCTCAGTGCTTCCCTTACGTTCTGCCTCCCTCAATGCACTCTCAGTGCAACAAGAGTGATCTTCAAAAAATTCAAAGACAGCCACATTACTACTCTCATCACTATTCTAAGGACAAAGTCTTCGCATGGCTTCAGCACCCTGCAAACCTGCTCCTACTGTGTCTCTCTGGCTCCAGCCCACATCATTTTCCTTTATACCCTGATCTCTGCCATGTGGAGCATTTTTCTGTACAGTGATTGTATTGAAAACTGCATTTCTCTCTGCTTCTGCTTATTAATGTAAGTAATAGCAGTAACAAGGTTACTTCTGTGGTTACCCACAATTTAGAGCCCTGCTAAATATGCTGAGACAGCACATCTTTGACATTCTACCACCTACATTAAAATAAACAATTGAGGGTTGCAGAGATGTCTCAGTGGTGAAGGTGCTTCCTTGTAAAGCCTGATGACCTGGGTTCAAGTTGCCAGTACCCACATAAGCCAGATGCACAAAGTAGCCCATCCATCAGGAGTTTGCTTGCTAGAGGCCCTGGCATGCCCATTTCTTTCTCTCTTCTCTCTCTCTCTCTCTCTCTCTCTGCAAATTTTTTTAAGTCAATAAACAATTGAGAAGCTCTCATCCTAGAAAATTACTAGAAGGGAATGATAAACATCAAAATGTTTGTCTAGCTGCCTTTGTCTGAGATACTTTAGAACTGGAGAAGGGGGAAAAACATGCTTCATTTCTCTGAGCAGCTTTATTTTGCTTTATACATTTACTCCTCTTTGAATCTCTAGGTATGACCCTGGAATAACCTTTCTGCTGGCACCTTGCCATTCATCCTCTCCTTGTTCTCACACTTCCTGCAATCTTGCCATTAGGAAAAGAAGAAAGAAACAAGGGCACAGCCTGCTGCTGCACTGTTTGCTGCCACCTTCCAGTTCTGATTGGTCTGCAGGCCGCACTCCCCACACTGCTGAAGTGAGGAGACTTAAGTAACTCCCATGTTGGTGAGACACCATTATCTTTGCACTTTTACCACTGCAACACCCCTAAAACTTAGTGTGGGCCTTTGCACCTGTGCTACTATCCTAGCCTATCCCACTCCCAAATGAGGTGAGATGCAATGAGGGCTTCAAATAATTCAGATGTCTCCTCTCCAAAAGCTTACCACTGAAAGACATCGAGGCTCAGGGCAGAACAAAATTAGCGCCTATCCCTTCATGATCCTTTCACCTTATCCCTGAAGCTTTCGTAATGTTCTCTCCTCATTCCCTCTAGCTATTGCTGATTACTGAAGCCTTCTTAGAAGAGACATGTTTGGAATAAGGCTAGTTAAAATCTGATGATCAAACAGAGATCTAGTCTAAGAAAAATGTACATTTAATGCAACCATTCTGAACTGATACGTAACGTGGTGCCTGGTACATATTCAAGTAGTAACTCTAGAACTCTCTCCCCTTTCCACCTGACCACAGCTAGACCAGGTCTGAGATTCTAACATCATCTCCCTCACAGGGAAGTTTCCATCCTCCTCTCCCCACAACCCTAAAAACCCTTCCTTTGGCCCTCATTCTCTTGAGCCCTATTCTTCTTTCCCTAGCATGCATTCACTTTCTCTCTCTCCTTCTCTCTCTCTCCTTTCTCTTTGTCTCTATATACATTCATCTATCCTCCTTCCCCCCCCCTCCCTCTCCCCACTTCTTTCTCTCTCCAATTACAATAAAGTCTTGAACTCAAGAAATCATTTGTCTCTGTGCCCAAATCTAACAGGAAGGAGGATGACAGAAGATAGAGATAAACTGGAGAAAGAAGAAGAGGTGGATGAAGGAAGAGAAAGACTACTGGCTGGTTTCCCTGAGAACAGAAACACTGCTGGACACAAAGAGAAGAATCTTTGTGCTTGGTGTATTCATACATGGAGGAGAGTGGCAGTGCCTTTACGTGTTATGCAACAGGGGCTGCTTTCAATATGGCTACTGCAGAAAGTATGTAATAATCATAATCAGTTTGTAAACACCACAACTAAAAAATGATGGTGAAGCCATTGATTCTAGACCTCAAACTTGTAACCAGGATATTAACTATTCCAATAAGCAGGTAATTTCAGTGTTTATGTTAACAGAGAATATTATTCTAGCTCCATGGAACCAGAGTATTATGCAGATAGGAATAATGAGTGTCTACATAGGGTTCAGGAGTGGGCTAGGGAAGGTAGGAAAAGGGGACATGATGTTTGGGCTTTATCTTGAACTACGGGAAGGAATTTTCTAAATGATTGTCGTGTTTGAGGCAGTCGAAGGGGAAAAGGCAAGTCCAGGTAAAGATAAAATGTCACTCCAAATTACTGAGATCTAAAAGGTCCTATCTTATGTCATGTGTGAAGAAGGTAGTGGGGAGGGGACAATGGGGCTAGAGACTCAGGCATGGATTGTGAACAGTTTCTTCTCATTTTCATTTAAATGAGTAACCAACAACAATTTGTCAAACATCTAGCATATAGTACAAAACAGCCAAAAAAAAAAAACCTTTTGTGGCTGATATGCTAGTGGAGGATAACAGCAATAAACAGATATTATAACTGGACACCAGATACTACTGCAATGTAAAGGGCGGAGCCATCTGAGTTACAGAGCAGAGAGAACACCTCTGACAGGCTTTCTGCCCAGAGATGAGAATGAAGACTCCTTTAACAGTAGCAAAGTTCAGGGAGGATTTAAACAAGGATGTGACTTAATAGGACCCTCTCTTCTGAAAGCTAACTTTGGTTGATGGCTTGGGGTGCTATGAGGGAAAGGAGGCTGCGGTGAGATAGAAGATCAGATAGAAAACATTATAATAATCCAGATTCAGAAGTATGATCGACTTAGCTATAGCAGCAGGTGATTAATTTGCTGCTCCACATGGGATGGGATCTGGCATGCTGAGGAGGAAGTCTCTTTCCAGTAACTTGGACCAGAGGCAACCATCAACATGAAAAGCCAGCGGATATTGGGGAAGCTGGCAAAGAGAGAAGCCAGGAGCTATTTATTGCTTGGCTCGTTGCAGCAATGGATAATGACATGGAAGTCTCAAGAGAGAATGTTGGCCTTTTCCTTCACATCTAAAAGCAAGTGCTACAAGGAAAATTGAAATCTTGGAGTCATCTTAGCTTACAGCAGTGAAATCATTAGTGTCTTCATTGTGGAAGGAAGACCATTGATACAAACCAGAACATGGAGCCAGCCCGAATTATAAGTTTATCCCAGGAAAGCCACAGTGTAGGCTTGGAAAGCTGTAACCTGACACCACAGAGCTGCAGCCCAGAGCCCTGACTTTTGACCAGGACTGCTCTGATTTGCACCGCCCTTATTTTCATAGCAGTGATCGAACCACTGGAAGTTATGTGCACAGTGACTCATGCTAATTTCCCAACACTGTACCCTGGCTAATCAAGACAGTCCTTCATATGTATGAATTATATGCTAGGCCATTACACACAAAGAAACTCATCTTAACAGAAAAGTACTTTTCCCAAATGGACACTCCCTCATAGACCATTGCCCCATGTTTCTAGGGGCTTTCTGGTTCCTGCCCAGGGAACTGTCCCACTGTAGCACACTCAGTAAACTACTCTGGCATAAAGGATATTTTTACTGCCTGCCAAGTCCTTTCCTCACCACTGTAGTGATAGATACCTAGTCTACTATATTTATGTCATGGCTGAGAGTTGTAGCTAAAGGTCTTTGATGCCTCTGAATTCCATCCTTCTCCTACAGATATTATCTTCCCAGGTTCATTCTCCCCTCAACCTGTGAGTGCGCACCATAATGGTTACAGTAAGGCCAGGTCCTGCCTGGCAGCAAAGGTAAGTGTGTGCTGACACCCTGATGACAGAGGTGGGGGACAGTTACATATGAACCTACATGTGTAAGAGACATACAGCCCAGGATATGCCTAAACTGGCTTCCCTGGCCCAAGTCACATAGGATGAAAGGACTTTAAAGAAGCCATGATGAGACCCAGTACTGAACAGACCATGAAGATGAGCAATAAAAAACTTCACAACAAACTTCTCTTTTCAGATGGCAGTGACCTTGGAATGACTCAAATGGTACCATGATGCTGAGAAGAAGTGAGAGAAGAGCACTCAGCACTGAAATATCTCTAACACATCTTCCCAGGCTCAGGATCCATTGTGGAATAGGTGGCAGAAAGAATGTAAGAGCCAAAGGAAGGGTAGGACTCCTTACAATGTGCTCCTCCAGACATAAAAGGCCTGGATATCCATGACCTCACAGTGCCTGACACTACCTACACAAGAGCATCATAGTAGGAGGAAAAAGATGATGACATCAAAATGAAAAGAGAGACTGATTCAGAGGGAGAGGGGATATGGTGGAGAGTGGAGTTTCAAAGGGGAAAGTAAGGGGGGAGGGAGGGAAAGACCATGAGTTATTGTCTACAATTATGGAAGTTGCGAATAAAAATAAAATAAAATATTTTTTTTGAAAAGCTTCAGAACAATGCCCAGCCTAGGTGCTGAGGATGGCATAGATTCTCTTTATTTCTCCAGAAGAGTGTGAATCAGACTCTGGGGCAAAGTGAATTCATTAAGCCAGAGTTTCTGCACATAGATACAGGTTTCCCCATGACACTAATGGTTGTGTATTCTTTTAGAGTGATAGTCAAAAATTCTTTCTAAAATATTATTTCTAAACTAACAACAACTGAAATTATTCTTGACAAGTGTCTTTGAAATGGCCCTTCTGTATGTTTCCCAAACTCATGTGTTCCTATTGAGCTAATAAAACTTTATGAATAGCAGTCCACATAGTGCCTTCTAAAGACTGCCATGCAACATGACTCCAGGAAGGGAGTAAAATGTAATTTTTCTATGTACACCTTGGTATGAAAAGGCATGAAGTTAAACTCTTCTGCTTGTTGTTTTTGTTCCCTACAATGTCCTTGCCACCTAGCATAGAACTTGGCACCAGGAAGAGTTCAACCAGGGTATATTGAGTGGGAATGCTGAATGAACAACCATGGAAAGCTGGCCAGGGGCTTCTGGGGGCCACTTCTGTAGCCGGAGATACAGCTGAGACCTGAAAGACGTTTAGTATGCAAGTCATTTTTGGTTCTAGAAAGGAACAAGAGTCGAGCAGAAAAGAAGGAAAATGATCACACTCAAGAGGGTGAGACTGGGAGCTTCTAGAGTTTTCCTTGAATATATTTAGCTCAGGGTCTCTAAAGAAGGGGGATGGCAGGTCCTGCAGCCTGTGATATGTATTAGAGCTGTGTGGCATATTCTTAAATCCCGCACAGTCAACTGCTTCTGCTCCTGAGCAAGGAGCAAGAGAGAGATGAGGGTAGAAGTTAGGGAATATAAGATAGGAGGGAAGGAGGAACAGGAGATGAAAGAGAAGGTAAATGAGAAATAGCCATGTTGCTTCTACACACTGAGCTTCTCCAGGTGGGAGATGTGTAGCCATTGTTTCCTTGGCCCCCTGGTACTCACATGTCCCTCCCAACAAATACATCATGCTGAGTGAGGCACTGCAAACGTTAGGGTGATTTTGTAGTAAGGTGTCTAAATGTACTGTATCTTGTTCTCATTTACAGAAAAAGAAATCCATTCTAACACTACATCAGACATCGGAGATTGTATGCTGATCTCCGCCATGGCACTTTACTAGGAGATTTTCAAGGGTTATTTGACGTTTTAAGATTTCACCTCATGTACTGGCATTAGCATCCAACAGCAGAAGTGTGACATTGTTACATTGCTCAGGGACATGTTTCTGATTAAAAAAAAAAAAAAAAGCAACTTTTCCAGCCAGGAAATAGGTGTCACTATTTTGAACAAGAAGTATATTTGCCAACTAAGTAATATGAAGACATGGTTTTCACTTACATGCCTTGTTCTAAACACATCATATTTATCCAGGACTTACTAACTGTGAAAAAAATGAGTATTACTTCTCCCTCCAATTAGTCTCATAAATATTCACTCATTCATAAACCCCCTCCTTCATACATCCTTCCAGGTACCCTCTCCTGTAGCTCCAAGGCTATTTTCCCTTCACTGTGCACTTTTTTATTCTAGAAGCTTGTGCTGATCCTTCAAGATGAAAAGAAGTCCTTACTGCCATCTTTTCCACATTCAGGAATCATATTCTTATGATCCTAATATGCAACAGCCATTGGCCAGCCATTTTGTACCTGATGGCCACATGCAAGGTAAGCCTGGTGCCACCACACAGGATAACCCTCTGTCTCATTGTCCCTCAATTTCTCTGATATAAGTGTACCTCTAGGGCATGCTCACTTTTGTCTTATAGAACCCCAAAGCCCTTCTGCTTTGGGCACAATTCAGCTAACTCATCTCCATGATCCAGAATCCTGTTGTAATTATGTTCTTATTGCTGGGATAAAACACCCCACCCCAAAGCAGCATATGCAAAGAAAGGTTTTATTTCAGCTTAAAGTCCCAAGGGAAAGTTTCATCATGGCAGGAGAGCATGGCAGAGCAGAGGCTGGGTGTCACATCATTTGTGTTGAAGTAGTCTATGTACTGGTCATGGAGCTGAGCTAATAAACCTTAAGGTCTGCCTCCAGTAACACGCTTCCTCCAGCAAACCTCCACCTCACCAGTTTGTACCAGCTGGGCATTGAGAATGAGGCTTAGTCATAAAAGCTTGAGGCTATGGTGACATTTCACATTCAAACAACTACAATTCCCCATTGAACTAGTGCTTCCCCTAGAGCACTGGAAGGTGAGGATGGGAGGAGGAGGCAAGGAGGGAAAGAGCCTGCAGGAGGCCTGAGGAATCTCCTTTATAAGCTGGACATGGTGTATAAAATAAGACAATGAGTCCATAGGAAGGAGATAAACAGTTTTCTGGTGATCCAATGTGTTTATATCGGGTTGCTTACATAAACATGGGTTGGGTGTTATTTACCAGTAGCTATAGCAATGAATAAAATATCTCCCATTTAAACTTACTGGGTCACTGCTTCCCCCTGAAAAAAAAAATTACATGAAAATTAAAGGAGGTTTAGTTGAAAAAGGAAGGGTTTCTGTGGGATTGGTGGTGGACTAGAGAGGATAATGTAGGCAAATATGATTAAGAGAAATGTACATGTATAAAATTGTCAAAAATACTTTAAAAAAAATTTTAATTTCCCTTTTTCTCCATAGCCTATCATACATCATATACAAGAAAGGAGAATTTACCATTCTAATCCACAAGGAAAAAAATCATTCTGAGCTGAAGCAGTACATTAAATTGTTTCTAGAACTAAAACAATGGAAGAGTATTTTAGAAGAAAAACTTGAAGGTAAAAAGTTCACATAAAAGAATTTCCTTGTTTATCATCCAGCCTCTGTTTAACATGAAAAGAATGAGAGTTCATATCAGAATAATTAATAGACCTGAGAAATCAGTATTTATTAAAAAGTGATGCTTAAAGTGCCTACTGTGTTAAAAAGCAAAATATACTACACAGCATAAAATTGCCCAGTGTGTCCATTTCAGAAATTCAATCTTTCCAAAGAGATGAAAACATCCAATGGCTCAGCACCTTAGAAATTAAACAAGATCTGCTAAACATGACAGGCAGTTTTGGTGGTGATAGATTAAAGTGCCGGTTTAAGCCAGCAACATTTAGCAAAGCTTGGCAGTGAGTTAAAAGCAGTCATTTCCAGAGGGATAATCATTCAACCATAGTTCCTTGCAATAAAGAAAAAGCAAAATAATGTGGAGGTGACAATGCCTTGTCCCAGCACAAAGGAACAACTCCTCAGGGAACGTATCCATAGCTAAAGACATGCCCTGACACAAGGTGCTCCTGTGAACATCACCCTAGGGAGCCAGAACAAGTCATGGCCCTGAAGTCCCTTTCTCACATTAGCCGTGGAAGAAACACCACCCACTCTGCCTCTATCTGTCTCCAGGACCCAAAGGGAAGAAGTATGAAAACTATGCGCAGTTTCATCATTACTGTTGCTTAAGCCAGTCTTGGAGTAGCTCAAATGTCAGACACACTGAGCAGATTGCATCCTGAGGAGCAAAGCTAACAATGGTGTATGTGTGTGGTGTGGTGTGGAGTGTGTGTGCACATACACATGTGCTGAACACATCAAGGACAATAAACCAAAAGAAACATCTTCATGAAGAAAGAAATATTTATTTGAGCAGAATTTCCCCCAGTTAGCTAAAGTCTCTGTACTTTGGCACTTTAACTTTTATTGTAAACATTTCAAATATAAAGCAAAACTAAAGACAACCTCTGCAATGAATTCCAATGTATCATCATGTACAACCATAATGAGCCCCATTCTGCTGATTATAGGTTGATTTGTTCTTCCTTGAAATCATGTGTGGAAGCTCTAACCTCCAGGGCCTTAGAATGTGGCCATATGTGGATGCAGATCCTAAGGGCAGTGATCAAAATAAAACCATTAGCAGGGGCTTTAATGCCATCTAACTGGTATGTTTGTAAGGAGGTGACCTCAGAACACACAAGACAGAATGTCACCTGGTGACACAGAAGACAGCCATCTGTTAGCCAAGGGAAGGCAGAAACCTCAGAAGCCAGGCATGATGGCCCCTCTAGCTTTGACTTCCAGCCTCCAGGAAGTGAGAAGAGAAACCACTACTATGTAAGCGACCAGTCTATGGTTACTTGATTTTGTTTTATTATTTTATTTTGAGGTCTGTGTGTGTTTGTGTATACATAACTTCACCTGTGTGTGAAAGTGCACATGCACATATATGTGCATGCATGTGGAGGCCAGAGAACAACCTTGGGTATCAATCTTTAGGTGCCTGCTGTCCACCATTTTTGAGACAGGATCTCTTATTGGCCAAGTAGCCTAGACCAGCCAGCAAGCCCTAGAGCTATCTCCTTCTCCCCAGAACTGGTATTACAAGTACATGTCATCATATCTGGTTGGTTTGTTTATTTGTTTGTTTGTTTGTTTGTTTGTTTGTTTGTTTGTTTTTAACAAGACAGGTTTTTACATAAGCCCCAGGTAAGCAACACACAGATATTCTTGTTCCTTCTCTATTATTTTACTTGCATTTTGCTGGCATTTTTAGTCAACTGGGTGACAAGACAAGCTCATGTGGACCTTTATTACATAAGTCCCAGCTATCTTCTAAGATGGCCAAACCACAGATATTCTTATTTCTTACCATAGTCTGATGGTTATTTTATTTGTTTTTTGCTGGCATTTCTTATTCATGGTAGCTGGAGGAGGGGGCTGGTTGACAATATCTCTCCCACCTTGAGCTCATGCACTACTACTTGGTATGCTTGGTGTTGCTGTTCTCCAGTGTGGACTGAAGAACAAGATACTATCCAGGCCTATCTTCTAAGATACCGGGTTTCTTCACTCGGACCTGCAAACCTGTGAGCTAATCCAATAAATTTTTAATACAATTCATTCTGTCCATTCTGGTGACTAATACACATAGGTATCAAGAGAGCACATAGCAAACACAGTCTCTTCAATGAATGGAGCTGGGAAAACTGGATTTCCACGTATAAATGAGTGAAGTTGAGCCCTATCTCGAAAATTCATAAAATCAACTCGAAATCCATATAAGAGCTAATATCATAAAACTCTTAGAAGAGAACATAGAAGAAAACCTCTGTGACACTGGCCTTGGCAATGATTTTGTGAATGCCACACTAGACACTCAGGCTACCAAAGAAAATAAAGGAATGAGAGTCAAACTCTAAAATTCTGCATAGCAAAGAAAACAGTCAAAATGGAAATGCTTCCCATGAACTGGAAAGAAATAGTCAAACCACAAATCTAATAAGGGGTTATTATTCAGTATATATAGAGAACACTCCAAGAGCAGGGAAACAGACAATCCAATTACAAAGTGGGCAAAAACCTCAACAAGCATTTCTTCCAAGACGGTGGTAAATGGACACCAGGTACATGAAACAGTGATAAACACCACTCAACATCAGGGAACCATAAAGTAAAACTACTGTGAGAGATCAGCACACACCCACCAGTGTTGTTGATAGTAGTAAGTTAAGGGATAGGAACTGTATTGTGGTGGGACCATTATGTAAAGCAGTATGAAGGATGCTAGAGAAAGCATAAGTAGAGATATCATATGTTGTAGACAGTTCCACAGTGTTGGAATGAGCATCCAACCAAACACAGCTTTGTGGGAGGAAGGGATTTATTTCAAGCTTACAGATCCAGGGGAAGTTCCATCAATGGCAGTAGAAGCTGGCTCCCATTCATCAACCCAAGCAGAGAGAAAAACCACCAAACAGACAGTAAACACCAAAGAACAGCAATCACCCCCAGTGACTTATCCCCTCCAGCAGTATGCCAGAGATATAAGCAGGAAGTATAACCTTAATAATAAAAAATATATACCTGCCAGGCATGGTGGCACATGCCTTTAATCCCAGCACTCAGGAGGCAGATATAGGAGGATAACCATGAGTTCAAGACCACTCGGAGACTATATAGTGAATTCCAGGTCAGCCTGGGCTAGAGAGAGACCCTACCTCAAAAAACAAAACAAAACAAAAAAAAAAAAACCCTGAGGCTGTGGGGGACATACATTCAAACTACCTGTAGCAGACAGCTTCAGGTTTGCTGAGATCAACTTCCAGACCAGGCAAAGTTATAGAGGAAGGGATTACAGATCAAGGGGAAGTTCCATAATGGCAGAAGAAGCTGGCCTGCTCTTACATGACCAGGCAAGCTAAAAGCCAAAAGTCATACAGCACAGCACACTTCAGAAACTCCAGTACGCACACTTTGCCTATCTTTTTGAAATCTCAAACCCACCACCACACCTTAAGATCCACCCAGTGACACTGCCTCCAGCCAGGTGTCTGCAGATGCAAACTACAAACTAATAAAACACTGAATATATTGGGGGCCATCTATTCAAGCTACCACAGTACCATATCACATAATCTAGCGATCCTTTTTCTCAGTACACACCCACAGAAGTGAAATTACCTATATGTAGTATGGACACATAGATCATATATACAACAAGGGCACTAGAGTTAATAAAATCATGGGCTGGAGAGATGGCTTAGTGGTTAAGGCGCCTGCCTGAGAAGCATAAGAACACCTGTTTGATTCTCCAGGTCCCACATTTAGTCAGATGCAAAATGACGCAAGGGCGCAATGCCACACTTGCCCACAAGGAGGCGCACTCATCTGGAGTTTGTTCATGTTGGCTCAGAGGCCACTGGCTCACCCATTCTCTGTCTCTCTCTTTCTCTCTGTCTCTCTCTTTCTCTCTCTCTGTCTCTCTCCAAAAAACAAAAAAATCATACTGTACTAGAGAATTTTGCTAAATGAGTAGGTTTTATTTATTATTGTCATCAAAAAAGTAAATGTGTAAGATGCAGATATTTCACTCTGTTTAATGTTACTAATCTTTGTTATATCAATCCTAAAACATATATTATAGGCCTGAAATATATACAAAATGATTTTTTAACAGAGATGAGTGATAATGAGAGATGAGTAATTCTATTTGGTCTGTTCCAGGAAATACAAGGATCATTTCCAGTTCATATTATGAAGCAGCAGTGCCAAAACATAAAGGGGTTTAATTTTAAAAATATTAAAAACCAAGCTGGGGGCTGGAGAGATGGCTTAGCAGTTAAGGCACTTAACTGAAAAGACTTCATATAAAAAAGGGCCAGTTTTTTTGTGTTTACCTCAAAAAAAAGGTTTTTAAAAAACAGGCTGGGAGATTGTTCACTGGTTAAAGGGGTTGTTTGCAAAGCCTGTCACCCTGTGTTCAATTCCCCAGTGCCCATGTAAAACCAGATGCAAAAAAAGTTATGCAAGCATCTGGCATTCATTTGTAGTGGCAAGAGAGCCTGATGTGTACACACACACACACACACACACACACACACACACGCAAATAAAGTACTATAAGCAGTTATTCCTCTTGAACACAGCTAGAAAAATCATCAGTAAAAATTAGCAAATTAAATACATCAGTATAGAAAAAGAATATGTCATGAGCAAGTGAGTTTCTTCTCAAAAAGGCAACACTTCAATCACAATACTAAGGGAAAAAACTCACCATAATAATATGAATTGGTTCAGAAAAAGCATTTTAAAAATTTAACACATCATTATTTTAAAAAACAATTTCAAAAACAACATTGATAAAACTAAGAATAAATAGATATTCTCTAATCTGAGAAAGGGAATCTCACAAGTCAAGTAAGAAGCTCTAGACAACTTAATTGTAATGGTCACAGACTCAGTGTGTTTCTCTAAAATCAAGAGTCAGGAAAGCATGTCAGCACTACCCACTCCTATTCTACAGAATATTCTCATAAGGCATGAAGATAAAATAAAATATATTTGCAACTAAAATGGTTGTGACAGAAAGTCCCAAGTAATATAAAAGCTATTAGAATTAATCAGTTTAACTAGATACCTAGAGAGATGGCTCAGCAGTTAAGTCATTTGCCTGCAAAGCTTAAGGACCTGGGTTTAATTCCTCAATACCCAAGTAAAGCAAGACAGACAAGTTGGCACATGCATCTGGAGTTCATTTGCAGTGGCTAAAGGTCTGGATGCACCCATTGTTTCTCTCTGTGTTTGTTTCTCTCTCTCTCCTTGCAAATAAATGAATAAAATTATTTTGAATAAACCAAAAATCTAAAAATTAATTAAGTGGGAGGGAGAGTGAAACACAACAGAATAATGTGGGGTCAAAATAAACACGGTATATTTTATTCATGTGTGAAGATGTAATAATGAAACCCATTATTTTGCAAACTGAACATTTTAAAAGATTAATCATGTTATACTTTAAGAAAATAATACTCATCTTTCTACACACTAGAAATTTAACTTTTAAAGAAAATTCTATTTGTATTAACTCAGAAATCAAACCGCAACTATAAACTTAAAATCTGGATGCAGTGTCTCTAAGTGGAAAATACACACCTGACATAGTAATGAAACAAATAAAGCTGATAATTACAAAGCATTAACACCCTCATGAAATGGAAGACAATGTAGTTAACTATTTTTTATAAATATAGCTACATATTTAACACAATTCCAATCCTAACCCTATAAGTGCTTATAAGTATAAGCCAATTGAAAATGTATAGTGGCACAGTAAAACAACTTGAATGAGCAAAGTCATTTTAATAATAAACTAAGTTGGAGGTCTCATACTACCCAATTTTTTCTCTTCCCCTTTTTTTTTTCTTAAAGCAGGGTGTCATTGTGTAGCCCAGACTGACTTCCAACTAATGATCCTCCTGCATCAGCATCCTGAGTGCTGGAATTACAAATGTGTACCACCATACCTGGGTACACTACCAGATTTTAACATTTACTATGAAGTCTATCTTTTCCCAATGTACTACTGTGTTGACTACTGGGACTTTCCAGTAAGATTATATGCTAATGTAAAATAAATGCAGGGAATATTAGCTCTCAGAAAAAATATATATATCACAAGTAAAGTGATTACCGTGTTAGAATGAGAGAATGTAAAAACAACAAATGACAAAAAGATGCCAAAAAATGACAAAAAGGGTTGGATGTTTTGGGCAAGACCCCCAAACAGGAGAGCTGCTCTTGAAGATGGGCAGACAGTTCCTAATATAGTTAAGCACACTTTCCATATGACCCATCAACTCCACTCTTAAATATTTACTCAACAGGAAGAGTTAAACATTTTTGTTAGTAAAGTTATATTAGAACACAAACATACTTATTCACTTATATAATGACTATGACTCTTTTATCATTTCATCAGTAGAGTTGAGGAATTGCAACTGAAAATGTATGCCAGGAAAAAACATAGTATTTACTATCATGTCCCCTTACAGAAAATATTTTTTGATCCCTCCCTAGAAAAGTGAACACAAGTGTTCACACAAAATCCTGAACAAAAAAAATTCATAGCAATATTTCTGCAGAAATATTGGAAAGAACTCAGATGTCTTACAATGAGTGAATAAATAAATAAACTGTAATAAATCCACCAAATAGAATTTCACCTTGCAACAAAAAGGAATAAGTAACTGACCCACACAACATAAGTAAATCAAAATAAGTATGCTGTGAGAAAGAAGGCAACAAAAATTCAGTACATACTGATTTTTTCCCATTACTTAAAGTTCTAGAAACTGTCAAATAATCTATAATGATAAGGTTCAAATCAGTTGTTTCCTATCAATGGGGAAAGGTTACAAACATGCCAAAGGAAGTGGTAAGGATACTGAATCTGTTCGTTATTGTGCCTGTGGTGACAGTTTCATCAAACTCTTAAAAGGTGTAGTTCTCTGCAGGCCAACTATGTAACAATGAAGTTATTGAAAGTGAGATTTCCATGAGTTCAGTACTCATAAATTTCCTCCACAATGCTCTAGATCCCCTCCCAATAAAGGAAGGCCTTAAGTCATGAAGATCCTGACCCCTGTGGTTCCTGTGGTCTTATGGATCCCCAGAAATCATCCAGGGGTCAATCTGGAGGGCTTCTTTCCAGAAGGAGATAGCCTCTTTCTGGGATATTTTAATTCCCCTAACTTTCAGAAGTGCTCTTAATCCACATATCTTTGATTCCTGTTGGTGGGAGACAATATTGCCCATGATAAAGAAGAGTGGAAGTGCCAAGACCAGAGGGTAACTTTCCCTAGGGCTTAATAGCAGCAGAGATGATTCCCCAAAGGTCTGGACCCAAGCCTGTCTGCAAGTTTAAGAGACTGGCGACTGCCCTAAGGGCTTTTAAATGGTCATTGCTTTACCGACTTTTGTGTTCAGGAGAAATATATAGAGGTTGTTGCGAATGCCTGAGCAGGCTGTCGTAGTTCAAGCAGAGGACTAGGAGCCTTCAGTCAATGACAAAGAGTGGCCTAGGCCAAGAGATGTCAGTTGCTCATTGATCCTTTGTAATGGTGCAAACCAAAATTAAAGGAGGAAAAGGAAAGATCCTGCCAGCCCTGAAACATGGAGGCAAGGCCACAGGAGGCTGATGTCCCCCTAGAGGATGATGTCCCTCTAGGGGAGCACTCAGCTACTCAGAGGTCCCTGTTTGGGCGCCAGCTGTGGTTCCTGGGGCCTCCATGGCAACTGTGGAGCAGAGTCTTGAGTGGCCATGAGTGTGACAGGAAGAAACACCCAGTAGGCAGTGTCAGAGGGCAATTTGTTTATTGTCAGGAGAATTGGTTTATAAGTGTTTGTGAAAGAGCAGGAAGAAGTACGGGTCATAAAGGGATTGGTTAATACAGAGGTCTTGCTGATGCCTAATTAGCATGTAGAGACTTTGGGTGAGTGGGAAAGGGTCACAGGACCTAAATCATGGCAGGAAAAGGTATAGGGTATGGGTCATAGAGGGAATGGCTATAAGAAGGCTGCTGGCTGGTACCCTATTAACATACAGTGACATAAGTGGACAAAGCTCACAAGGCTCTGGCGAAAGCAAAACCTAAGTCTTATCAGGATGTCCAGGTACCCTGGGATGGGGAGAGGGAGTGGCCTTACTCCTGCCAGTCTTGAGATAGTTGAGGTCTAGGCTCACTGCAACCTCAGGGTCTGGGGCCTTAGTCATGCCTGACAGCTCAGGTCTGCCTAAACCTCCAGTAACCCAGGGGCCTTCAACCATGCCCTACAGACCCTTGACAGCTGCCACTGCCATTTTTTAATCCCAGATCCTCTAACCTTGGTTAGGAAAACACAACTTCTATTCCCTGGATTCCTGCAGCCATCAGAAGCAGAGCTACAGGCTACCCCAGCAATGGGCCTGCAGTGTTTGTCCCTTGCCTGGCCCAGGCTCAGTCTCCTGAAAGTTCTGTGAGAAGACTGGGCACCTCTTTCTTTCATTCCAGGAAGCCAGAGGAGTATAGACTTTTCAAATAATAGTGTCTGTCATTGTCACAGGTTGGGTTCTGTGGAAGCAAACACTGAAACAAAGTTGGATACATAATATGTATTAAGGAATCACCTATGAAAGGAAAGGGGCAGGAGCAGAATTGGACAGGAAGATTATCAAATGATGACCAAAGTCCAGCAAAGCCTTGGTCACCCTGGAGGGAGCTCTGAAGTTTACCCACCATAGAAAATGAGTGCTACTATATACTCATGCCATTCTCTCTAACTAAATTCAACTGATTAGAAAAGGCTATGGCACTATTCCATGGGGCTGATACCCAGGCTGAATAAAAAGGAGAACATAAGTTAACACCAGCATTCATAACTCTCTGCTTCCTAAGTGTGGACTGAATGTGACCAGCTTCATGATGTTACCACCATGTCTTCCCCAGCAAGATGGACTGTACCCTCAGATTGTGAACCAAAATAAGCCTCTCCTTCCTTCAGTTGCTTTTGTCAGGTATTTTGTCCCAGCATGAAAAGTAACTAATACAGATTTAAAGCCTGTCACATGTGAGTTTGAGTGACAAGTTTCAGGGCTAATGATTTTTTTTTAATTAAATGGTAAAAATACATGCTGGACCAATTAGGAAGGAACTCCATATTACATTCAGATAGAGAAAGCCAAGGCATGCACATTAATGATGGGTATCCCCGCCTGGTTGTAGGAAACCAGATAGGTACAATACAAGAAGAAACTCACTGATGATAACAAGTCAGCCAGCAGGGCCTAAAGATCCTATTTATGGTACTCAGAGCTTAAAATGGATGCTGGCAGACCTAGCAGGAGGAGCGTGGGCCGCCAGGGCTGTGATTAACAGAGAACTGTTGCCACAGTAGTAAGATTCTGCCAAATACCAAGAGCCAAAAGTCCATGTGCAGCATAATCAAGAATAGAAATGAGTGGTTTTGAGGCAGTATTTCTCCAAGATGAATCATCAGGAGACCACTTGTATTAATCAGGTGATGGTGTTTTGCTGTCAAGTGACAGTGTTTGAAAGGTATGGAAAAATAACGAGTCAGTTTGTAGAATATTCAAAATGTGGGACTATGTAAATAACATGCCTTGCTTTTCATCATGAAAGAAAGCTTCTAGAATATAAGCCAGAGGACAAATGTAATAGTGCTGGCAGTGGAAAATGTGGTAAAGGTTGACACAGTGGGTCTTGGGTATCCTCTTTCCTCTCCATTTGTCTCTGTCTAGGACTCACAGCACCACTGGCCCCTGGGAAGCATTGGCTTCAATTCCTCTTTGTCCTCCTCAGCATGCCTTGATGAGCCCCCAGCTACCAACTCCCTTCTACACTCCTTCATGATCTTCCTATACTGTAGGACTTCAATGAGCAAGTTAGGCTCTCTTCTAACATCGAATTAAACAAGTTCACACAAATATGTATGATCCTTTTATAAGAATTTGGATTTTTAAAAATTCAAGATAGGGCTGGAGATATTGCTGAGTGATTAAGGCACTTGCCTACAAAACCTAATGACCAGAGTTCAATTCCCCAGTACCCACATAAAGCTTGATGCACAAAGTGATGCATGCATCTGGAGTTTATTTGCAGTGTCCAGAGGCCCTAGCATGTCCATTCTCTCCCCCTCCCATTTCTCTCTGCTGTCTTTCTCTACTTGCAAATAAATAAAAATAACAATAAAAAATCAAAACAATTTCCTGCCCATTGGCAGACATGTGGCAACTATCACACTTCTTCCTACCTATCTGGAAGCTTCCAGTGATTTCTTTTCCAAGTCACACATTAGCAGAGACAGTGCCTAGGCATCAGGCTAGCCCTGAGTCTAACTAACCTTTGATAGGTAAATTTCATCAGCATAATGAACTCTCCATCTCCCCTTTAACCTTGAGGACAGTATTTTCTTTCCACAAGGCTCTTCTTTCTTCTTCTTAATGCTCAGCAACAGATGTCATAGAAATAACAGGAAAACTTGGACCCAAATCCTGGTTTTCCTATCCCCTGGATGAGGACTTAAGCAAGTTAAACCTGTTTGAATGTGTAATTTGGCTACAGAATCTGGTGATACAGTCTTATGAGATATGTTTGATGCTTGGCATGTGCCAGATTTGCAAAAGTTAGATTCTTCTGGATTGTTCATATTCCTCAGTCACCGTCCACCTTTTTTCAAACAGGTGTCTCACTGGCCAAGTAGTCTAGACTGGCTGACCAGCAAGCCCCAGGGGTCTACCTGTCCCAGTTCTGGGCTTACAAGACTACCACATCTTACCCAGATTTTTTACATGGTTCTAGGAGATTAAACTCAGGTCCTTAAACTATCTCCCTACCCAAAAGTTGGTTTCTTTTCTCCAGTCCAGAGGGCCATGAACTAAGGAGGCCATTTCTTCTCCATTATAAAACAGCCTAGATATCTGTATAGAAAGGATCTCAAGACAATGAATATATGCTGAAACAGACACCGTGCATATGCCACTTAAAGGTCACTAGAAGAAACTGTCAGCAACACACAAGCCGATGGCTTTGACACACTCAAGTGCCTTCCTGAGCATCAGGGTCTTCAAGTATAAAGGGAGGGTAACCCATGGTATATTGCAGAGAAACATACTGGAGATGAAGTAGATATAAAATGGTTTTGTAACAATCCATTGTATAAGGTGACATCACAGTTCTACAGCTCCCTTAAGGAACATAAAGGAAAATGTTAGTGGAACTTTAAAAGGAAAGCTGAGAATTAGCTCTTCAACTATCCTATCATTGTTCCAATCCAAACTTCACCTGGCTCCAGATACTATCAGCACCTACAAGGTAAAATTTATTAGTTTTATCTCAAAGTTAAAGGTGAAATACACTATTATCTTAATGTTTTAGGTATGAAAATAACAATTTTTGAATAGATTGCTACGGTTAGAAAGTATGTACATAGTATCTTACAGCAATGTCTCATGACACATCTCTGAAATTAACACAAATAATTGTGGATGAAAAATCCGTGCTATACAACTCAAAATCAGTTTTTATTTCAGAAGGGTATCCACTCAAAATGGAGGCAACCGCTACTGCATGTAATACTGTTACAGTGTTGGTCTCTAATCCAATAACCATGGCACTGGATGTTCCCAAATAGCACATTCATGCAGAGGGGCCAGAATGGATGAAAATGAGAATGACATTTGTTGGCCTGTGGGAAGTCCTTCAAGGATTTCCAAAAATCACTAGTGAAATGTGGGCTTACAACTCCTGTCAGCAGTGAGAGCAAGAGGCATAAAGACACAGACTATTTTCTTAATGGTACTCATATTTGTATTTACAAGCTCTGGAAACTGGAGAAACATCCAGATACTATCACACTTATTCATGTCTAGATATTTCCACACATTAGAAACAAAATTCTGGTGACATTTCCCCCCTTGCCACTACTCTGCTTATTAAACATTCAGAAAGCCCTCCGAGGTTTCTCTGCAGAAGACTTCCAGGGTCAATGAGGTCAAATCCTTTCAATGTCATTTGTCTCTGGATGTATTTTAATTAGAAAGAAAATTTATTCACCACAAGCTCTGAATCTTGATATGGTTATTAAATGCACCAGTGGAAAACCTTTACTATTGGATGGAAACCATCACCTTAAGTGGTTTCATTACGTGCAGCTTGATTTCTACAAAGATCTCAAAACAGGGTGCCAGTAACAGGAAAATGAAAACACATGTGCTAACGAATAAGGGTGGTGGTTGGAATTAGGTGTCCATTATAAAGTCAGATGTTCTGCATGCCAGGTCCCCAGATTGTGGCAATTTTGGAATTGGAGCCTTGTTGGAGGAAGTGCATTTTGGTGAGTGGGCTTATGGGTGTTGCTCCCTCTTGTCAGTTTTTGGTCATTCTTATGCTGTGGTGTTCCACCTGCTGTGCAAACATCCAACAGAAAATCTTGCAGGGCAAAGAGAGTTATGTGGGTAAACATGGTATACATGGCCAGGTCAGTGTAGTTTCTCAAATGCCAGTGAGTTTAAATCAATGGGACTCTGACAGCTATACAGAATCGCTGTCTTTGCTTGACTTGTAAATAACGAAGTGAAATAACAAGGCTTTTCTTAAATAATTTCTAATCATTACATTATTTCTGAAGGAGGGGGGGGTGACTAAAGGGGATGGTTTTGTGTATATATATATGTGTGTGTGTGTGTGTGTGTGTGTGTGTGTGTGTGTGTAGAAGAAGAACAGCTTAATGGGAGTGGAAAGACCTAAGTGAGGTCAGGGGAAGAGATTCAGTAAAGAAAGGAGGAAGAGGGTTAATCAAAATCTAAGAGGGTATGAATAAGTCATATGGAAACCTACTTATTTTGGACAATGCTGCACCCAGAAGGCATAGATTGTTACTACAAAATTTTCAGTGCCAGGAATGAGATACCTTCCAGTGAGTTGTTGGCCAGGGAGTCATCCCCCCTACCCCCCCCACCCCCGCTTTTACAAATCATTCCAGGCCAAAGCTCTTGGTTTCCCACCAGGAATAGATGATGAGACCTTATTGCTGAATATTCCACATGCTTGGTCTGCAAAGTCACTGAGAAATCCTACTGAGGCTGAGCTGAAAACCTCCTTCGTATATACCAAATGACAGAAAACTGGAAAAAGCTATGCTGCACGCAGCTCCATGGGAGAGGGGAGAGAGAGAGAGAGAAGTCACCAGTGGAGATAAACAACAATGGACACTATAAGCCTTAAGAAGTTTGGTCATCATTAAGTTTTGCCAAATGAGCCAACAGATGCAATAGTAGCATGTCTATTGTAGGGGAAACCAACCACTCTCTAATTGGACAGGAGACCCGCTCCATGGGAGGGAATACATGCCTGATACTGAAAACCTATGACAGGGAAAATCATGAGCCCTAGGGGTGTAATCCTTGCTGGTGTCTGGCCAAATGTATATATTATGCTCACCAAACTGTTTGCTAAACATTTCTCTTAATTTTCATACCTATATATTAATGCTACTCTCAGTTTTGGTTAAAGAAACTTCTCTTTTCAAATGGCAGTGACCTCTACAATGATTCAAAAGATACCACAGTGCTGAGAAGTGACAGAGGAGTGCTCAGCACTGAAACATCTTTGTCACAACTTCCAAGGCTCAGGGTCCATTGCAGAAGAGGTGGCAGAAAAAATGTAAGAGTCAAAAGAAGGGTACGGCTCCTTATAATGCACTCTTCAAGATTCAAAATGGCCTGGATATCCATAACCTTGCAGTGCCTGACACTACCTACACAAGAACATCTTAATAGGGGGCAAAGATGATGATATCAAAATAAAAGAGAGACTGACTGAGAGGGGGAGGGGATATGATGGAAAGTGGAGTTGCCAAGGGGAAAGCGTATGGGGGTAGGGATTACTATGGTTTATTGTCTATAATTGTGGAAGTTGTCAATAAGTAAATAAAAACAAAAATAAAATAAGCTAAGCTGGGCATGGTGGTTTATGCCTGGTATCCCAGTACTAAGGAGGCTGAGGCAACAGGATTGTCACCAGTTCAAGGTCATTCCTGGTAATATAGAAAGACCCTTCCCCAGCACTCGGGAAGCAGAGGTAGGAGGATTGATATGAGTTTGAGGCCACCCTAAGATGACAGAATGAATTCCAGGTCAACTTGGGCTAGAGCAAGACTCTACCTTGAAAAAACAAACAAATAAATAAATAAAATAATAACTTGAATAGGTAAAGTTTATTGTAACTCGGATAAACAAGAGGTTTGTGAAGATGAGTCATGATGTTCACATCTGCTTCTATTTGATTGCAGAACGGAGAAAGGTCACGGGACCCTGATACAACCGTATGTATTTAGTCTACAAGACCATGCATAAGCCATGGGATCTCCCTAGGAAACACTATCTTTAGCTGATCACTGAATCCTGATGAAGATGGTGAAATAATACTTTGTTGAGGTCATAAATCCCAGTGAACTTTTGGCCCCATGTCAAACTCAGAGTGTTCAATTAGCCAAAGCAATTGTACCTTTTCCACTCAATGACCTCCAATAAACCCCATTTTTATGAAGCAGTTCTTCCACCTGAGTGTAAACACAAATCTCTTTCTATCCAACATATATGCATCCCTCTTATGCTTCAGGAATTATAAGATTTCACTTCCCTTCTGCATGGTCCAGATCTACCCTTTGTGGAAAACACTTTTTACAACTATGAAGTTTGATGTCCCCAGAGTTCCTTAATACTAGGTTTTCTATCATAGCATTTATCCGTATTCTTTATGGATTTTTTTTTTTTTTTTTTTGGTTTTTCGAGGTAGGGTCTCACTCTAGCCCAGGCTGACCTGGAATTCACTCTGTATTCTCAGGGTGACCTCGAACTCATGGCGATCCTCCTACCTCTGCCTCCTGAATACTGGGATTAAAGGTGTGCGCCACCACGCCCGGCGGATTATTGCTTTTTACGAGCAGTATTGATTAGCTGATGTTTAGTTACTTTTATCATTGCTACAACAAATATCTATTGACAGCAACTTAAGGAAAGAAGGCTTACAGTCTGAGGTAATACAATTCTTTGTGTCAGGGAAGGCATGATGACAAGAACACCGAGCAGCTGGTCACCTTGCATCCACAGTCAGGAAGAAGAGAATTACGTACGCTGGAGCTCAACTTGCTTTCTCCTCTTTATACGGCTAAGAGACCCAGCCTATGGAAAGGTATTGCCCACATTTAGAGTGAGTTTTCCCACACCAATTAATCCAGTTTAGAAAATCCCTCATAAACCAGTCTAGAGATTTATTTCCCCAGTGATAAATCTTGTCAAATTGACAACTGAGGTCAACCATCACAAGCTGATAAGTAAACTGGTATTCCCATAAACCTGTCCAGCTCTTCTGGTGGAAAACATAATTACCTCACATTCCAAGTAGTTGCCTATTTTAGGTCAGAGCCTGTAGCTATGTTCCTTATGTCCCAAAATCTTATTTAATGCCTGCAAAGGCATTACCTCTGGTTGAACACACTAGCACAAATAGGAGAGCAACTTTGTTATTCTCCTATACATGTGTCATGAATGAGCTGAGGAGTAAGAGCCCCTTTGACTTTGATTCCTCCCTTGGAATCTTTCAGGATTTCTGGAAATATTTACGACCTGCCCATACTCTCCAGGACTCCTTCAGGGATTGCCTCTCAGCCACACATTTTCACCATTCCTCCTATTCTGTACAAATCTCACAAGCACATATTTCTCACTACAGAATAGTAATTGCAGGGTAGAGTCGACTTCAATAGTGTCCCTCCTAAATTTGCATCCACCTAGAAGTATTAGGTACAAACTTCTATATTAATACACCTTTAAAGTTTCCTTTCCTTCAGTTTTAGCTAAAACCTTTCTGGGGGGGGGGCGGAGAAATTAAATGTGCCCAGAAGTGTTCCCATCTGCCATTTTTATGATGCAAGATAAGCAAGACCAGAAGTGTTCCTGTCCTCTGTTTTAACCTTTCAAACATGTGCTCCATGACCTTGAGCTAAGCACACTAGGAATGTCTCTGCTAGCTTTCCTTCTTAAACCACGAGCTTAAACTGATAATGCTTAGGAATGTACATACTAAACTGAGCATGCTCAGGAATGTGCTCACTCTGAAAATGCTTTCCTGTGTCAGTGTGTGCAGACTTCCTGAATAAAATCCCCATACTTCCTCATTCAAGAAGGGCACCACTTTTGGAAAAACTTAGTTGTTTTTTTTTTCCCTTATCTGCTGCAAGTTTCTTTTCTCCCCCTCAGTTTTGCTTACTGGCTTTGTACTTCTTAAGAGTAGAACCCACTGGACTCAGTTACTAAACTGAAAAGAACAATGCTCATGTCCCCAATATATTCAGTGAATGCAAGGTCACTGCTTAAGGTGTGGTGATGGGTTTCATTCCTCTGAAAAGTCTGTTCTGCTGTGTGCTGTGGTGGCTGGTTGGTTTCTTTCTCAGTGTGTGCCAGGCTTCTGGATCTGAATAAAATCCCTTCCTCCATAACTGTGCCTTCTGGAAGTTCATTCAAGAAGGACACCACTTTTGGAAAAACTTAGTCGTCTTTTGGAACCTTTGTTTTTTGGGCCCTTATCTGCTGGTAAGCCAAGTTTTATGGACTATTCTGATGAGAGTTTTCTTTTCTGAACCCCTCAGTTTTGTTTTACTGGCTTTGTACTGAGCTTAAAGTTTGATCAAGGTTAAATTTGTAATGGACTGAACCCACTGGACTCAGTTAAAAGTAAGGCACCAAGACTGGCACAGACTCTGACTTTTGTTTGATTTACATTAAAACAATGGAGAGGTGCCTGAGGGGAGACAAACTCTTTGGAAATAGTTGACTGGAGCAGGAACCTGCTTTTCCAGGTTTATTTTGCCTGAGAACCCATCTCTAATTTAGGGAGTTCCAGGAGCTGCTGAGGGGAGGGGATGGGGAGGGAGAGGGAGGGACCGTGGGGATGGAGACCTGAAGATGTTTTGGATATACCAGGGGAGGGAGGGATGGGGAGGAGACTCTGCCCAGAGAGTAATTGGAAAAGAGACTTGGTTATAAAGAACAATACGGCTGATGGTGGTTGAGTTTGCAAAGACTTAAAAATGTTTACTCTGTGCATTTACATGTTGAAAGTATTTAACAGGTTTTAGTTGAAGAGTGAAAACCTTTGAAAGTTTACAATGTTAGATGTCATATATTTTTTCCTATGGTTTTTGTTACATTGATTAAAGAATGTAATTTAGAATAAGATTTATATATGAGTCAACATTTAAAAATTATATGAATTTCAAAAATTAAATTAAAAATATGAGCTGGTTTATTTGAGTCAACATTTAAAAATTATATGAATTTCAAAAATTAAATTAAAAAATATGAGCTGGTTTATTTACTGCTCTTAAAGAATTTTATTTAGTAAATAAAATTTTAAGGTGGACTTCATGACGTATACTGCTTAGATTTAGGGAAGAGAAGGATATTAACATAATTGAGCTCAAGGCCAGACATTCTGTTACAGTGTAAGCATAGTTTGTTTCTCTGACATCATTATTTAAGATGTCTTTAGGAAAACAAGCACTCATCTCTATGAGCTATTTTAATTCTTATCAGTTGTGTTGAAGTTTCTTGACTTTCAGCCATTAGGCAATATAAACTATGTGAGGGGTTCTGTTACATTCTCATGTCCCTTTCATTTTTCCTGTCTTTCTATTCTGCCTCATTTGTAGGCCTTAGTTGAGAATCTTCAGATGAAACCCAACCAAGATCTATGGTGACCCTAAACACTGACTGGCATCCATATAAGAGAAATGATACCGAGATCTGGAACAGCAGTGCAGAGAAGACAGAAAGACACAGGCCAAGTGAAGACAGAGGCTGAGGCCAGCATGACACAGCTACAAGCCAAGGAGCACCAGGCACTTCTAGAAGACTGCACTTCAACTGCCTGTCCTCCTCCCTGAGCCACCCAGAACTTTGCTACAGTGGCCTAAAGAAACTACAACACAAAGAAAGTCACTTCATAAGCCTAAATCTGTCCTTCAGATTTCACCTCCTCTTTTTCTTCCAGGTCTGCTTCCAGGTCCCTGGAGTATACATTTTCAGTTCGACAAACGTGAAGATGGTGTGCAATATGAGAATGAACATCAGCTCCAGAGGAAGCTGGTGCGCCCCAACTGCCACCAAGCCAGTGTGTTATAGGATGCCTTGCTTCCCTTTTCTGTCAAGGGGAAGTAATATATTTCCTACTAATGAGCTGATTCTGATCATTCAGTGACGTGCAGAGGAGTACCAGGACACATTTAAAAAGTACCAAGTGTACCTCGACTCAAGCTAAGGTGTAGGCTCCTGTGTCTGAGTAAGAGGATACAGAAAGAAACATTTATCAATCTAAAGGCTATTCATGGCTAAGCTGATAAAGTGGACCAGTATTGTTCAAGTGCTGAAACCACCTGGACATCTGTTCAAATCCAAGTCACACTCAGACTAGCTTCTAGGGGTGGGAGCAGCATTGATGATTTTTTTTTAAGTATCTTCTTTGTGTAACCTTTAAATGTTTGTCTCCATTTCACAAGACATGCTTCTTTTAATAGATTACTTCTAGTGATCTGGCTAGTAATTTGATTCCCCTCATATCCCATCACAGAAAATGTGATAAAAGAACAAAGGTTCAGGCACACAAAAACAGTCACGCCTCAAACGATGACCCTTGCTAATCTTCCCGATGGCACAGACCCTTGGAGGAAAGACAGCACTCATTCCACCTTCATCTCCATGACAAATTTCACTGTCAAGATGGCTAAATACAGAGCCTTCCCTTTCAGTGCTGAGTGGGGAGTCTTTATCATAGCATGGAGTCTGCGATGCTCTGTTGGTGCTGTTTAGTGTGCACGTATATGTGCATATTTCTAGACAGATACTTCATTTACTTTCTACCCCTGTGCCTTTTGCTATTCCTCTGCCCAGCCATACAAAAACTTCCCCTAACACAGCCTGGTAAAGTCCGTTAGCATAAGCTATACTTTGTTTCCTTGCTGAAGTGGCATTGATTGCATTCTTTCCCATCTCAATCATATTTAACAAATGTCATTTTCAGGAGTCACAGTGCATCATAATGTATCCAAAAATAAATATTAGTAAAGAAGGTAGCTTTGCATCTTAAATATAGTGCAGACCTTCATAAGGAGAAAGGCTGGCAGCGTCCTTGGTGATAAAGTTGTCTGTTGCCATGGGAATGAATCCAAAGATTCTATGACATTTCCTAGGACCACATGAGCTAAGCAGAAGGATGCTTTTTCGACACAAGCCCCACATTCATATATTTACCTAGTAAGCCTCAGAGGAAAGGAAGACACAGGAGGAATGAAATGTATAAGTAGTTATGTGACTCAGGCATTGCAAGATTTCTATCTGAAAATGTATAATATATAAATAGATATGTGACTCAGGCATTACAATATTTCTGTCTGAAAATGTATAATGTATAAGTAGCTATGTGACTCAGGCATTACAAGATTTCTATCTGAAAATGTATAATGTATAAGTAGTTACGTGACTCAGGCATTACAAGATTTTTACTTGAAAAAGTTATTTTTAGCAGATATACAAACTACAAAAAACAAAAATGGGAGAAAATAACAATATATTGCCTAGGTTTTAATGTTATTAAATCCTGAACAAAGTATGGAATAAAAAGCTCTCACACCTGACACTGTAGACTTCTCATTTCCGTGTTTCTAACTCTAAGCTTTGCTAAATACAACACCTTGGGGCTTCAGATTTGAGTATCATCTCTTGATTGCCTATCTTTATGCATGTTTTGTCCTACTAGATTTCATATAAGCCAAATGGTTATTTTGCAGCAGAAACTGATCCAAGAAGTTACTCTACCTTTCTCTGTATTTTCATCTATTGAAAGCCCCATTAGGAAATCAAGGTAAAAGATGCCTTGTTCTGCAGCTCGTGAATCCTGAGAAACAATCACCAAGGAACAGTTTTGCTCTGAATTCATAAAATAGGACTTTATTGGACAATTCCCCCCAGCAGCCTACAATTTATAAGGGTTTATTCTTTCCCTAAAGTTGCAGTTTCTGGATATTAGGTTCAAAAGAAAAATCAAATTACCAATCCTCCACTATTTTTGACTTATAAAAACGCTTACAGTTGTCCCAAAATGGTGTGATTTTTCTAGGTGGTAGTTCAATTGCAGATATTAAATACATAAGTATACATATTAAATACAAAAGTATAAAGTATACTTTTAAATCCTATATGCTTAGCCTAGGTTTCATAATCCAGAACAGGTAAAGGCGGATTTGACCTTGGGGATTAGATTCCAGATCTAACAGGAATCCTACAGTGTGTTAGGGCTGGGGGAAAAAGCCACATTAAGTATCTCACCCAATGCTTTCTCTTTTTTCCTAACAGCACTGACATCTCAACAAGTGAAACTTTGTATGTCAGTCCTAGTAGTTAAGTGTTAAGAAGAACTGTGTGGTCACTTTGAAGAAAGCACAGGATTCCCTGAGATTCCTGGCATTCTGGGCCTTTCTGCCATGGACTGTAGGGGTTGTGTCTCTATGCATGCATTAGGGTCCAGGCCAGCAGCTCATTATGACCAGGTCTAAGTCCTTCACTTTGAGAAAAAACTGTATTGAGAGAGAATTCCCTCATGTCAATATAAACCCTCCTGGTTAGTCTTATGTTGTTTCCCTGGTCCAGGATCTTCCAGGTATAATCCCCCAGTGATTCTCTTGGCTACACTAGTGCCCATTAGCTAGTTGTTTGGGTTAACCTGCCCTGATTTCTGGAACAGATTCTTATTTCTGCTGCAGACTGAGCACTTTCCTCGGTACTGGATTGGAGGCAGGGAGCCAGGTGCGGGTGAGACTTGAAGAGGACAAGCATCCACATTTAGGGGATCTTTCTCAGGTCAAGTCTTTGTCTCTTAAAAAAAAGAAGGGTAAGCTGCTCTCTCCACTCAGAAGAATCTACAGTTCAAGCATGGTGGGGCGCATCCATCCAAATGTGCCTTCCCATCCTGAGTCTTCTACGTGAGGACCCTCACTTTGCACAGGAAACCTGTCACACCTGTGTATTTCAGCCTCCATGTAGGCCTGATTATCATTGTCTTCTGCCTGATGAATTCATGAGAAGGGAATCTCTTTAAATGCTACCTTGATTCAACTCCAGCTTTTATAATTCATGGTGACTTCTCCATAGTTGGCTGAACTGGACCTGCCATTTTCCTTTTTGATTTCCACAGCCTACACTACAACCCTTTAAATTACTATCTGTGTCTTCTTATGAGGCTCCAACTGTGGCAGTTAATAATGTGACAGGTACAGCCAGATGTGGCTGACACAACACAACAAAGTGGGTGCAAATGCTTCCGTGTGGTGCCAAAGTAAACCCTGCCTGAGTACCCAGTGACAAATGACATCACCATCAGAGGGGGCTGAAGGACCATCCAGCAAGAGACAACACCACAGGCAGCCACCACGGGACCAATGGGGAACATTAGGGGAATATAAAAAGCATGTTGTATTAGTCAGGGTTCTCTAGAGGAACAGAATGGATAGAATGAATTGTATTAAAAGGGAATTTATTGGATTAGCTTACACAGTCCAGCAATAGCAGGTTGCAGGTCCGAGAGTCAAGAAACCCGGTCGCTGCTCAGTCCACGAGGCTGGAGGCCTCAGCAGTCCCAATCCGGCACTGAAGGCCTGGAGGCTTCCTGGAGAGATGCTGCTCTTCAGTCCACACTGGAGAGCAGCAACACCAAGCAGCAAGTACCAAGCAAGCACCCAGTGGCAAGCAGCTATCAGCACCGGCAGCCAGGTGGGAGAGAGACCCTTTTTTCCCAGAGCTCCTTTTTATCAACCAGCCCCCTCCTCCAAGAGGGGCCGCCCACTCTGGGCCACCCACTCTGGGGGAAGGGCTCACTCCTGGGGGAAGGATTCTTCCTTTAGTTAATCCTTCCTAGAGGCAGCCTCAGAGACACACTTATGAGGAATGTCTGTGGGTTCCTAAACAAATCAAGTTGACACAACTTAACCATCACACATGTACTTCCCTTAATAAACGAGTCCATTTTCACCTCCTACTGAACTCCTGGAGTCTGTGTCATTGACGCTGCACCAATTTGCCCCCACCCCACCCCCGAGGGCCTTCATTGGACCACCAGCTACATCCAACAGTACTCTACAGGTTAGCATCAGGAGTCATCCACTTGCCACTGCAGGAAGTGCTTGTTGCTCTCTGATTGGTGAGTTGAAGAATCTCATCCTAAAGTTCTGCTTATGGCAGCTTTCCTGATTCCAACTGGCTTATGCTGGGTTCCCCCTCATCAATCCCTGGGACAAAACTTGTGTTATAAATTCTAAAGGTTCTAATGAGGAGGGGTCAGTGAACTACCAGAAAGAACAGCAAAGGAAGAAGTAGAATCAAATGTGCAGATGAACTATTGGCTGTGTGACTGCAGACCAGGGTTTGCTTTCAGAAGGACCTCCTGAATTGCATAGAAAGTATCCCCCCTCTGCTAGAGGCAGAAATATTTATTCACAAGTCTCCATCCTCCCCATTGGTTGAAGTATGTTCCCAGAGCTCTTACTTCCCCCATATTTACTGCTGTGCAGTGAACCAACCCAAACAAACTCACACCTATTTGGGGATGATCAGAGGATCCCTGGAGCACAGATAGAATACAGATAGTCATGTCTGCCTGAGGCAAGTCTCCATCAGAATGAAGTCACAACCAGGGTGGAAATCAATGTTAGGGCCCAGAGGATGTGAGATAAGGCACCATGGAGTATATGACATACATCTAAACACTCCTTGCTATACATTTTCCACCATCAAGCCATAGCAGTAGAATTACGTAGACTAGAATACTTACTTATTCAGAGAGAGGGTGGTTCAGTAATTCAGGCAAGATAATAATTGATGTGAGGAGACCAAGCAGGAAGATTTTGGATAAACTGGGGAGGAGACACTATGAGAATTGATCCAGAGAGGAGTAAATGAGAAGGAGCAGAATGGGGGCGAGTTCTTGGGATATGATAACACTTCTGCTCCTGTGGAGACAAAATGCTGTTTAGTAGGAAGGAGAAGACTGGGGGACAAAAGGCCATGGGAAGCTTCAAGGTCAAAAACTGAAGGCTCTTTTAAAAGCATAATTTACCTTTAAACTTCTGCTAGTGACAGTGGCAGAGGATCTGTAGGCATGTTTATGGCTGAAGAAGTATGGCATTATTTGTAAATTATACCGAAGAGATATTTCCTTATTATGATTCCTCCCACACACCTTGAGGGAAAGAACAGAATCTATTTATCATTGGCTGAAAAATGAGCTCAATCCACATAGCTTGATTCTATCTGTGGAGTTTATTTTTCATGATTGTTTTGGAACTATTCAAGAAGCGGCAAACTGATGAATGAATATTTTCCTACTCAGAAATTCATTTTAAATCTCAGATACCAAAATGTTCTTTACAAAAAAAGTGGTGTCATATTTGACACTATTGCAAATGTGCAATCATAAAAACCAACTTTAATGCCATTTCCTTTCTCAATGTGATATTTTTAAATAACAGAATTAATGTTCCCTAAATTGTTATGCTGAATTCTTCTTTACAACTAAACTGTATTGATGTCACAAAGAAATTAATTGGTAGTAAAGACATCCATTGCCATATTTCAACCAAAATATAAAGTCAAAGAAAAATTAAAAGTGCTTGATTTGCTAGCATCACAACACATAGCTTCTCAAGAAGGCCCTGTGTTTTCCCACTGGAGACTGGTACTGGAGAAAGTCTCAGAAATGAACTTGGAGATAAGAAAGGTACATGAGACTCAAAGTTCAATAAAGATGGCTCAATAACAGTGGGGACTTGAATTGCTGAAGGAGTATTAACTGACTTGTCTTTGTACAGTGGTGTTGCAGTCAGGTTCGCATTGCTGGCAGAAATCACCCAGGCAAGAGCAACTTGTGGGCAGTCCTGAAAGCACTACACTTAATGTTCATATTCACATACTAATGCTGCTCTCACTTCTGGTTAGCAAAGCTTCTCTTTTCAGGTGGCGAGGACCACTGGGATGACTCAAAAGGCAACATAGTGCTGAGAAGAAGGGATGGAGGAGCGCCCAGCACTGAAACATCTCTGTCACACCCTCCAAGGCTCAGTGCCCATTGCGGAAGAGGGGTGGATAGAATGTAAGAGCCAAAGGAAGGGTATGACTCCTTACAATGCAACTGTTCAGACAGAAATTGGCCTTGATATCCATGGCCTTGCAGTGCCTAGCAATACCTTCACAAAACCCTCATAATAGAAGAAAAAGATGATGACATCAAATTAAAAGAGAGACTAATGGAGAGAGGGAGGGGATATGATGGATATTGGAGTTCTAAAGGGGAATTGGGGGAGGGGAGGGAACTATCATGCGTTTTTTGTATGTAAGTATAGAAGTTGTCAATAAAAATTTTTTTAAAAAAAGAGCAGCTTGTGGGAAAAAGATTTATTTTGGCTTACAGACTCGAGGGGGAAACTCCATGATGGCAGGGGGAAATAATAGCATGAGCGGAGGGTAGACATCACCTCCTTGCCAACATAAGGTGGACAACAGCAACAGGAGAGTGTGCCAAAAACTGGCAAGGGGAAATTGGCTATAATACCCATGAGCCCACCTTCAATAATATACCACCTCCAGGAGGCTTTAATTTCCAATTGCCATCATCTGGGGAACACCTAAGTTTATGGGGAACACCTGACTCAAACCACCACGAGTAGCCTATGAGTAACACTTTAATCCTGTTTTTCCAGCAAGCTTGCTATCCATCTTGCCTGAAGTTCTAATTGGAAACTTGATCACAGGAGGAAATCAATGAGCTTATCACGGAAACAAAGAAAAGCATCTGGTGTGGCGGAGCAAAAAGAGAGAGAGAGAAAAAAGAATCCAAAGACGAGACTAGTTGTAAGCCTTCATCTCAACCACGTGCCTCTATTTTGCTCTGCCGAAAGGCATTAACACCATAAGAGGCACAGTGATAAAGAACTAGCTTGTTGCAAATCTAATATATTACTCAGATCTCTTTACCTAAGTGCTATGATTGATGTACTTAGCTGACCATGTCTGGCAGGATTATCTTCTATTAAGGATAATTTTGTATATGTGATATCTCAAATATGGATATACTGATGAAGGAAATGGTGCAGAAAATCTAAAATCTGGACTCTTCAGCTTGCAAGGAGCAATTATTTATACTATATGTGCTGACTGGTTGCAGCTATATCTTCCAAGTGAAAAAGATAAAGAGAACTTTGAGAATATGGGATATTAATACTAGCTACTGAGAAAAATGTCTCATCACTGAATTACAATGCCCCTGAGTCTATATTTGAATAGCACTCTTTTCTATTCAGCTGTGTCTCATTATTTTCTGTAGAGATAAGAGGATCTGTACAATATTTCTGTGAAAGCTATTATCACCCTTGCCCGTGCTGGTGATGTGTTCCACCCATCAAGCTATTGTGAATTCCTTGTTGAGAAATCTGTGCTTACATAAATAAGACAGATAAAAAGATTTTGCAGCCATGAGCCAGAAGCTGAATGTTTGTTTGTTTGTTATATGCTATCCATTATGAAAAGATGATACAGAAAGAATGACAAAATTTATGTGGCACATTTGGAAATGGATAAATGCATATACAAAATGTCAGTGCAGTAACATCAAATTACCAAAAGAGATAGCAAACAGATAATCTCTTTCTCTCCTCTCTCTCTCTCCCTCTCATCCTAACACATATATTTCACTATATCCAACATATATAATATTTATATGCTTGTTCCAAGTGAGTTCTTGTGTAAATTTATGGAATTCAGAAAGAATTTAGAGCCTGGAAATCCATGTATACTGACTGCTAGTTAGATGCCAGTAATAATGTGCTCCTTATGATAAAAATATTTAAGAAAAGAGTAATGATGCCCATGATTTCATCCTTGCAACTACCCCTTTTTGGTGTGCATGCATGCGTGTGTGTGTGTGTGTGTGTGTGTGTGCAATTGGGCGTGTGGGCACATGTTCATGTATGTGAGTGTGGATGAGCAGGTGTCATGGCATGCATGTGGAGGTCACAGGATAACTTCAGGTGTTGGATTTCTCCCTTTCACCTTGTTTGAGGCAAGGTCTCTCTCAATCATGCTCAGTGCTTTGTTCACCAGGCTAGCTGGCCAGCAAGCTTTGTTGTCTACCTCCTTTGTTGGGCCCTGAGATTACAGATGCCTGTCACAGTGTCTGCCTTGTATGTGGGTCCTGAAGGTCCAAACTCAGGCATTCATCCTTGCATGGCAGGCACTTTACCCACTGAGCCATTTTCCCAGCACAGAACTATTTTATTAATTTAAGCTTAAATCCACTATGACCAAAGCATATTTTGAGTGATTTCATATTTTGGGTTCCATTACACTATGGAAAGACTACTGCTAAATTTTCCATGGAGAGATAAAACACCACCAAATTCAGAGCCAGTAAATGTAACTTCAGCAAAGAAATGTGCCTTGATTTCCCCAGCAGATGAGGATCATAAAATCTGTTGTAAAATGGAATGACACAAAACAAGATGCTACATCAGGGCTGAAGAGGTGGCTCAGCAGTTAAATGTACTTACTTGCAAAGCCTGATGACACAGGTTTAATTCCCCAGTACCCATGTAAAGCCAGATACACAAATTGATACATATGTCTGGAGTACATTTCCAGTGATGGGAGGCCTTGGTGTGCCCAATCTCTCTCATAAATAAATAAATAAATAAATAAATAAATAAATAAATAAATAAATGCCTACCACAAAATGTTACATCACTCACTTAGGAATGAAAATTTAAAAACATGTAAAATCATTCCCTTCTATTAGTACAAAGTTGTCCCTTTATTAGTAAGATAACAAAACCCAAGTAAATCGCATAATATCCTGAGCTCTTGCAACCAGAATTACTGCTTCATGTAAATGAATTAACACTCAAGCTGGAGGTAAAGAAAACTAACAAGAACAAGCTCATGACATTTCTGAAGAAATACACAGATTTACATAAAGCATGTATAAGCATAATCTGAAAATAAAATCTGAATGGATCTATGAAAATATTTTGTAATGTAAAGTCACAGACTAGAATAGAAGGCCTCTCCCTATAACATAATGGAGTACAAGAGTAATGGAAGGTCATATTTGAAAATTTGAAGGAAAATTTTAGATAACATCTTGTGTATATTGAATAAAATGTAAGACATGGTTTCTATGAATAAATTCTACCTCTATTATTATCAAGTGACCTCTAGAAAAAAAAAAAAAACATGCTTAATTTACCTGTAGAAGATGGTAGTTTTCCAGAGTGGTAACAGCAATATTTCTGGTTTTACATTCCTGAACGTTACTTTATCCTATCAGGAGTGAAAGCTATTGTATAACTCTTCTTTGACATCAAGTGTACCTTTTGACTACTTTGATGGATATAATGTATTAGAAAAAGTGGTATGTGATTTAAATAGGTAGGTAGATTATAAAAGGAGGTGCAGCCTCTTTCTGGCTTTATTCTTGAGACTGGCACCCTGTTGTGAGTAATCTCAGCCCATCTGCAAACACTACTTGTCGGTCTCCTAGCTAAGGGCTCAGCCAGGATGCAATCCTGCCCCAATGATTTCCAGGTGATTTCAGTCCCTAGCCTTTGCATCAACTCAGCTGATGCTAGTCACATGCAGGCTGGGAGTTCCAAGCTGCAGATTTGTGAACAATATGAATGAGTTTACAGTTTGGGGGTAATTTGTCATACAACCACAGTTAGCTAAAATACTCCTTAAACCTTACTTTCCTCTTCCAAAATGATAAAAAATAAATGCTAACTTTTGTTACTATTTTTATTTTTGGTTTTTGTTTTTTTGAGGTAGGGTTTCTCTCTAGCCCAGGCTGACCTGGAATTCACTTGGTAGTCTCAGGGTGGCCTTGAACTCCTGGCAATCCTCCTACTTCTGCCTCCAGAGTGCTGGAATTAAAGGCATGTGCCACCATGCCCAGCTTGTTACTATTTTTAGATCTAATGGATTTTGAATTTAGCATGACATTTGATACAGAAGGCATACTAATGATGTCAAAGAAGGATTAAAAAAAGAAATGCTTTGAAATGAAAATGTGAACACATATTTCAAATAAAATTGACAATGTATAAAATTGAATTTCTGTTGTAAAGTAAAAATACAAAGAAAATCACAGAAAGATACAATGACTACAGGGAAGAAAACTGAGGGAAAGGCCATGGTGATGATGATATGGCCAATTCCCATTCCTGATGCCTGGACAGCTACACTGTGATGGTTTATATTGACTGTCAACCTGACACATAGTCACGCTGGAGACATCTCTCTGGGCATGCCTGAAATTTTCTAAATCAGGTTAACTGAAGTGGGAAGACCCCTCCCCCCAATTGCTGGGCTGAATAAAAAGAAGTGAGAAGCAAGCTAGCTGAGCGCCAGCATTCCTCTTTTACTGCTTCCTGATTATAGATGCAATGTGACTAACTGCTTCATGCTCCTGTCTCCATGCCTTCTCTGCCATGATGGACTGTAACTTTAAACAGTGAGCCAAAACAAACTCTTCTTTAAGTTGCTCTTGTCAGATTTTTGTCACAGCAACAACAAATGTAGCTACTGCATATAACAAAAGCAAGTACAGGGCTAGAGAGATGGCTTAGCGGTTAAGGCACCTGCCTCCTAAGCCTAAGAACTCTGGTTCCAATCTCCAGCAGTTCCAATCCCTAGGTCCCACATTTAGCCAGATGCAAAGTGATGCAAGAGCACAATGCTGCACTTGACCACAAGGGGGCGCACACATCTGGATTTCGTTTGCAGCAGCTAAGAGGCTGCTGGCGCGCCCATCTCTGTCTGCCTCTTCCTCTCTCTCTCTGTCTCTCTCAAAAAAAAAAAGTAAGTACATTTCAACACACACATGAAAAACAAAAATCAAAAGAAAGCTTTTGTAAACTTTAAAAGCCCAACTCAATAGATACACTCTTTCCTAGCTAAAAGGAAATTTGAAGCATCCAAAGACGTTGAGAGGCAAAGTCTTAGACATCAGAAAAAAGATGCAAACATAGACAAGGGAAAATGCTTATCAAGTAAAAAAAAAAAACACTGCCTTAAAAGTATCAATTTACACAATTCCTGTGTTTTAGGAGCTTTACAGAGACATAATCCCATCAATAAATTGTGCATAAAACATACAATTTAAGTTTTGACATATGTATGGCTTATAAAATTGTCATGACATTCAAGAGGACAAACACCTAGATCACTTCTCAGCATGTCCTTGGCCTGTAATCTTCCTCCCTCTTCCACTTTGTTCCCAGGCAACTGCTGAATTACTTCCAGCCACCATTCAGTAGTGTGCATTTCGAAAAGGTAAGCTATTAGGCAACACAATACACTGGTCACTCTTGGATCAACCCCTTGAGTCCAAAAAAAGCCAATCAGCTCTCTCCTTTACTCACCTGAGCCTGATGGTAAACCTCATCCCAATATGCTATAAAGTTTGTCATCTAGGCAAGGGGTGTCTAGGTCTTTGGCTATTCATTTTCCTCCTGACACCTGAACTGCCAGGTTCCTCCCTGTTCTGGTAAACCCTTCTCCCATCCCAGCCTGGCTGGCATGTGGAAGGAGGAATTTCTTCCTTCTCATGTCAATACTCTCTTCTAAGCTATGGGATCTTTACTAACAGATATTTTAGCTTCTTTTTAAATACTTTATTATTTGAGAAAGAGGAAGAGAGAGAGAGAGAGAATGGATGCACTGGGCCTCTAGCTGATGCAAACAAACACCAGGTGCATGTGCCACTTTGTGCATCTTGCTTACATGGGCTTTGTGGGCAAGCACCTTAACCACTAAGCCATCTCTCCAGCTCTTAGCTTTTTTTTTTTTTTTTTCTAACGTGAAGGCAAAGGGCTTATACCTTCATGCTTCATTTCCTGCTGGGATGGGCTCTCAGGTCCTGCCTTCCCTCTGTGTGTGTGTCCTGAATACAATAATTTTCCCCAAATGGATCTTATAATTTAACACTTTTGGATTCCATTTCCTCAATTCTTTGTTGAAAAATGGACAAGAATCTAAAAGTTTGGATTCATGGGTCAAAAGAACAAAAAAAAAAAAACCTGTACCACAAAATCCCATAATATAACCTCTTTCTCACTCTGGATATTGGTAACTTCCCTTTTTCCCCCTCATCTGCTTTGACTGGAAGTTTATTAACTTTATTGTTCTTTGCAAAGAACTAACTTTTGACTTCATTGATTTTTCTCCATTCATGTTCATTGCCTATTTCATCAGTTCATAGTTTTGTACAAGAAGCCTCTTTCTAAAACATAGAAAATTTACTCTTCTATTTGTAGTTTATAAAATTGAAGCTTTTGTTAGATAAATTTCTTCTCTTCTGATAAGTGTACTAATGTCTATTAATTTTTGTCTAAGTATGGCTGTACTATTAGCTCATGAAATTTTATAATTAAATTTAAAATAATTTATATTTCCTTTTTTAATTCTCCTTTGACTCATGGGTTATTTATGAGTTATGTAATTTTCAAATATTTGGAAAATTTCCAAGTATATTTGTATTTTTATCTTAAATTGTAACCCCTTGTGGTTATTAAACATGTTCATACCTTTAATTCCTTCCTATTTGTTGGGATTTATTTTGTGACCCAGAATATGGTCTATCTTGATAATTGTTTTGTGTGCACTTGGAAAAAAAATGTATGTTACTGCTATCAAATAGAGAGTTCTACAAATGTCAACTGAGTTGATTATAGTATCCAAATCTTCAAATTCTTAGTAATTTCCTATCTCACTGGTTTATCAGTTATTGAGAAACATATATTGAAAATTCTGGCTATTGTTGTGTAATCTTGTATTTCTAGAAATTCCATTGGGCTTTGTTGCATGTGTTTGGCAGCATTGATATGAGTTAATAAACATTTAACATGATTATATGTTCTTGATGAACTGACCCTTTGTTAGGAAATAACAATCTTTATTTCTGGTAATATTCATCGTCCTGAAATCTACTCCACCTAAATATTACCCACCACAGCTTTCTTTTGACTCACACTGTCATGGGATAAGTATCCTCTGACTTTTATCTGGTTGAGTTTTATATTTGGATTGTGTTTCTTGTAAGCAACACATTGTTCTTTTTAGTTGATACAATCTGACAATTCGTGCCTATTAACTGCAATACTTATACAATTTATACTTAATGAAATTACTGATTTGGTTATGCTTTAAGGCAATCATCTTGCTCTTTTTTCTTCCCTTTGAGGGAGTTGGACAGGGATTTCTCTTTTTTTCTTTAATTTTCCTATCAGATTTCACCTTCATTATTTCTTTGCCTCCTTTGGACTAACTGAAAGCATTTTTTAATGTTTCAATAAAATTTACCTCTTAGGTTGGCTCATTATTATTTGCTGTTTTAGTGATTAACTTAGATATAAAGTTTAACATTATGATCTAACATCAAATGTTGTTATAACCCTTCACATATGGCATTGTAATCTTTCTTATCAACTTCATATTTTTAATCATACATTTTCTTTTGATATATACTGCAAATTTCATAGTACCTTATTTAGAAATTGTCTTTTGATAAGTTTGAAATGGTATACATATAAAATATATTTACCATTGTGATAGCACTATTTCTAGGACTCTTCATCTGTTCCTTGGATATATATTTCTATTTGCCATCAAGTACCTTCAGCATGAAGGAATTCACATAACATTTATTGTAGTCAGGTCCACTAGTGATGAACTCAGAGTTTGAATTATTCTGTATAATGTTAATTTTGAATGGTACTTTCACTGGACTAGACTTCTAGAATTAAAAATTTTGCTTTTCTTTTAGTACTCCATTGTCATCTCACTTTCATGGTTTATAGTAAGAAATCTGCTGCCTTATTTCTCCATTCATAACATCTATTTTTACTTTCTCCTTTTAAGATTGTCTCATTATCACTTCTTTTAGACAATGCAACACTGGCATGACTTTGTTGTTTTCCTCATGCTTTTCATCCTTGGGATTTTCAGTGATTCTTGGATTTGTGGATATATAGTTTTCATTTTAAAATGAGACATATTTAGTCATTATTTCCTCACATATTTTTTTTTTACCTATTCTCCCCAAGTTCATATATATTAGATTTCTTGGAGTTATTTCATTGTTCGCCAATGCACTGTTCATCATGAAAATTGTTTCATTTATTATAATCCATTTAATGCGATGTATGGTAAAAATCTACAATTCACCCTTTCAAGTGTGCAACCCAACACCTTTTCATTCAATCACAAAGTTGTGAAACCAACACTTATCTAGTTCTATAGTACATTTTCATTATCATCAAAAGAAAACTCTAATATATTACCAGTATCTCCCCATTGCTCCTCCTCCCAGGCTCTGGCAACCATTTCATCTCTGGATTTACCTATTATGGACATTTTCAAATACTGGATCATATAATATGCCTATGTGCCTCACTTCCTTCACTTACCATGTTTTAAGTTCCATTATGTAGTAGCATGTATCAGAACTTCATTTCTTTTTACATGGCCCAATCTACTTTGAGACTGATTCTTTTTTGTTTATCCTTCGTCAGTTGATGACCATTTACTTCCTATTTTTGATTATTATGCATGGTGATATGAACATTGCTGTTTTTATAGACATAAATTTTCATTTATCTTCAGTATAAACTTGGAAGTAGGCTTGCTGTGTCATGTGGTTACAGAGTTTAATTCTCTTGAAGAAGTGTCAAACAACTATACCATTTTATACTATCAGCACTAGTATAGAATGTTTTCAACTTCTTTACATTCTCAATATTTCTTGTTTTGATCTGTTATTCTTCTTATAGCCCATTTAGTGTGTGAAACCATATTTATCTATGACATTGATTTGAATATTCTGAGCAGTTAATGACTTTGAGCATCTTTTCTATATGCTCATTTCCATATCTTCTTTGAAGAAAAGCCTACTATTTGAGAGAAAATTGGAATGCCAGGGCCTCCTGCTACTTTACAAGAACTCCAGAAGCATGTGCCAATTTGTGTGTCTGGCTTTACATGGGTACTGGGGACTTAAACCTGGGCCATCAGGCTTTGCATGCAAGCACTTTCAACCACTGAGACATCTCTCCGAGCCAGAGAAGTAAGATTTTTGACAGTATATTATTAGCTAAGGTGAAATAAGAAAAACCCAATGCATTATTAGCAAATATCTGAACACATGTATAACATCCTTCCAGAAACCTAAGTTGTACAGTTTCCTAGACACTATTTGGCAACTTGTCTCAAAATCCCTAAAATCCTATGTATTCTTTGACCCAAGAACAACACCACCTCTAGAAATTTATTCTAAAGAAAAAGTCAAATAACATTATAAAAGTATCTTTTTTCACTGTGAAGTTTATATGAAATTAGAGAAAGTAAAACAGTATCATGTTAAATATTATGACAAATAATGTTCAAGACATAATATAACTATTATGAAGCATTAAGTGAATCAAAGATCACCACCTAGATGTCCAGTGGAGCCAAGAGTAATGTTATGAGTACTCTCTCATGCTCCCTGGCTAAATGTCCCTCTGGGAGAAAAAGGGGTGTGTGTGTGTGTGTGTGTGTGTGTGTGTGTGTAGTGAGGTGGGAAAGTATACTGAGTTATCAAAATATCCCAGTATTTTGAAAGAAATAAGAAATTGAATTTAATAATTTAATGTGAATTTCTTGATTTTTCACAACTATATTGCCTATACATTAAAAAAAACTCAGTGACTAAATGAAACACCACTGATTGCGGAATACATTCAAGTCAAATGCAATGAGCTCCAGTGTACTTATTAACATAGGCGATAGATCTCTAGTATACTGTTAAAAATTTTTAAGTTTTGTTATACAATGCAGGTTATATAATATTGTCAGTTTTGTTTAAAATAACATATATAACTATATATAAACTCCAAACAGTGTCTGAAGGGATATAAATCAAAATCTTAGTAGATGATTTTTATTTTCATTTTTATACAGATGTCTAGTTTTTAACTGTTTAGTTGATTATTAATATTTTATTTTCAGAGTAAAGATGATATAGGTCTTTGTATCTGTAGTTGTAAAGAAAGGAGTTAATAGTCTAGTTTAAGTTTTTGAGAATAAATTAAAATCAAAATCACCCAGTATTCTTGTACATAATATTAGACAGAACTAGGTTCATAATCATTTCTCACATTTCCTACCTCAGTGATCTTGAGCTTTCTCTCCTGTCTAAAGTCAGTGATTATACTTAACTTCTGTGCCTCAAATACCACTGGTGATTATAATGGTTGTGTTACTACTCATTGCTGTGACCAAATACCTGACATAGATCAGTTTAAAAAGGAAAGAGGAGGCTGGAGAGATGGCTTAGGGGTTAAGGCGCCTGCCTCCTAAGCCTAAGAACACTGGTTCCAATCTCCAGCGGTTCCAATCTCCAGGTCCCACGTTTAGCCAGATGCAAAGTGATGCAAGGGCGCAATGCCACACTTGACCACAAGGAGGTGCACACATCTGGATTTCGTTCGCAGCAGCTGAGACACTGCTGGCGTGCCCATCTCTGTCTTCCTCTCCCTCTCCCTCTCCCTCTCTCTCTCTGTCTGTCTCTGTGTCTCTCTCCAAAAAATAATAAAAAATAAAAAGTTTAAAAAAAAAAAAGGAAAGGGGCTAGAGAGATGGCTCAGCCATTATGTACTTGCCTGAAAAGCCTAATGATCTGGGTTTGATTTCCCAGGACCCATGTAAAGCCAGATGCACAAGGAGTACGTGTATCTGGAGTTTGTTTACAGTGGCTAGAAGCCCTGGCACAACCATTCTCTTTCTCTCTATCTGCTTCTTTCTCTCTCCACCCCTCATCTAATGAATAAATAAATAATTTTTTTAAAAAAGGAAAGGGTTTATTTTGGCTTATAATTCAAGGGGATGCTACTTTCCATTAAACAGAGAAGGCATGGTATCAAGAACAGGTGGCTTGCTTGGTCACATTGTATCTGCAGTCAGGAAGTCAGGAAGTCAGGAAGTGTAAGGTGAATAAGAAGTGGGGCAAGGCTATGAAAACTCAAGGCCTGACCCCAATGACCTACTTCCTCTAGTAAGGCTTTATGTCCTAAAGGTTCCACAACCTTCCTAAACAGTACCAAGTGTCCAAACACACACTCACATATGGGGGACATTTTACATTCAAACCACAACAGTGATATGAAAACAAGAGAGAGAGAGAGAGAGAGCAGGGAATGCATTACTTTCCTAGCACTACCAGAAGCTAAGTGGATAGAGGGGCTTCCTCTATGGCAGTTCAAGTCTAGAAAGGAGACAGATACTTGTAGACTGTAAAAATGTGGTGAAGCATACTAACCAAAAAGCCTTGTCTTTGTTTGTTTGTTTGTTTGTTTGTTTGGTTGGTTTGTTTGTTTGTTTTTCAAGGTAGGGTCTCCTTCTAGCTCAGTAATTCACTATGTAATCTAAAGGTGACCTCAGACTCATTGCAACCCACCTACCTCTGCTTCCCAAGTGCTTGGATTGAAGGTGTGTGCCACCACTCCTGGCCCCTTGTCTATTTTTGCTCCTTTCCACTCCTCTCTTCTCAGATTTTGAGTTCCTTTTTTTTCTTTTTCTTTATAATATTTATTTATTTGTGTGAGAGAGAAAGACAATGGGCACACCAGCACCTCCAGCCACTGCAAAAGAACTCCAGATATGTGCTACCTTATGCATCTGGCTTGCATGGATACTGGGGAATCAAACCTGGGTCCTTAGGCTTCACAGGCAGCTCCCAAGTTCCTTCCTTCCTATCCAGCAGAGATGCCCAAAGGAATGCAGCAGAGAGAATGAACAACCATAGCCTGAAAAGCATCAAACAAGGCCTAATCACAGCACGTTCTGAGGAAGATGTAGTTAGATCCCAAGACAATGGAGCTCTGGGATAAATGGGATAAAGCTGGGTAATTACTTCTAAAAAGCAGTTTTGACCCTGAAGTAAAGAAAATATAAATGTTCTTTGTGAACGTGTTACCCTTTATCTTCTCCTCCCATCCACCCCTGTCACCTGTAATGTCGGGATTAACCTAAGTGGAATTCAAGGAACAGAAGAAGTCGTCGACTATCTGATGTAAGAGGGGTTTGGTTTCTGTCCATCATACTTCTATTTCATCATAAGGGGCCACGGCACATCTTTTTCATCCTATTCCTTTCATCAACAGGTTAAGTATAACAGAGGGTTCAGACTTTATTTTCAAATGTATTTTCAAATACCATTGGGAACTTGCCTTAAAGTGAATCTAGTCACCTCCTCCCATGTGCCCAGTTTTAAACCCAGGATATAATTCTATTGTTGCTGGTCCATGAAAATAGTATGCCCTTTAATATTTTTTAGAAAATAATATAATTTCCTTTTAGAATGAGTTCACAAGAAAACAAGAAAATATTTTGGATATCTTTACTCTTTCAGTAATGTGCAACATGAACATAATAGTGTTAAGAAGTAAGAAATAACACAGTAGCTATAGAAGATGTTTATATTTGCAAAATTTCAACAATTATCTTCTCTAGGCTCCCCCAAATTAGCATATTTGTTAATCAAATTAATTGAGAAGCTTTTCAAAATAAAAGCAATGTTTTAAATAAATATAATCTTTCATAACCATAGAACATTTAGTTCTGTTGGAAGTAAGAAACACATATTACACTCAAGCAGTTTATGAAGACATTAGGGTAAAAATTTTCTAGACACAATTATAAATGTATCCTAATTAGTCATTTGCTTCTTGTTATGAGTGTTTTATGTATGTGTTAAAATTATATTGTGTTTTCTAATTAGTTCTGAAATCATCATGAAGACATTACCTGACATGGAGAATTTACATCAGCTCAACATGATGGTATGGTATGGTTTGAAGATTCTTTATATTTAGGTTTAGTATCCTATATTAAATCCAATCCAAGCCAGGATCTCTTGGTTGCCCACATCTGTTACAGACAATGAATGCTAGTCTCCTAGTTCAAGAATGAGAACTTCCTGAAAAAATCTTGAAATTCTATAACTGAATGTTATTGTCACATCAAAATCCTAACTACAGCAGAGTTTGCACTGTGTTTGAAAGTACCTCATTGGTGGTTATACGTTCACTTATGGTCAACTTTTCTACTGAAACAAAATACCTAGTAAACAACTACAGAAATTTCCTAAAATTTGATTTTATTTTATAAATATTTTAAAGAGTTTGTTAATTGAAGAAATGACTTTGCCAATCTTTCCAAAATTTGATTTAATTTTTTATTATCTTTTACTTCTACTGTAATTCTTAGGAATTTTAAAATCTATATTTGATCTATCAAAACACCTATGCTTTGATAAATTTGGCTTTTTCAATAATAAGCTATGTTAAGATCTCTACATTAAATGACAAAGGCAGAAAAGTAAAATTAACCACAGCAACAGGTTATAGTAAGTGCTCATTAGAATTTCAAATTAACAACTTTGTCCCAAATGATCACAAAGATAGAATAACTTACTACATGAATAATGCAACACAGAATAGATTTAAGAGTATCTCTCTCATCTCTCTCTCTCTCTCTCTCTCTCTCTCTCTCTCTCTCTCTCTTCAGGCATCCACACATAAGTGTATACTCACAATTCAGAACTTAAAAGACCAGAAGATATAACTTAGATAAATTAACTACATGAAAATACTGACACTGTGAAACTATCTGTTTATGTTCAACACCTCGTAGAGACGTCATTTTGTGAACATCTAAAAACAACAACAAAAAAAACGAGAATGAGTGACCAGAGTCCTTGACAAGAAGGACGGGTGAATGTGCAGAGGCCACCCAGAGTCACAGCTTCCCATTCTCCTCGCTGCTCTCCTTCTCCTCAATTGCTTCCAGGCTGCGTTTGCCCTTGGCCTCCACACCGCTGCTGGGGGCTTTACTCAGTCCACAGGACAAACACGCCAGCTGGATCTGCTTCATGTTCTCTATAGCTTCATTCTTGGCATTCTTCAAGAGGTCTCCTTGTCCCTACAAACAGGTAGAAAGAGACAGCAGGAAAGGAAGTTACAGGCCAGGCTCAGGCTGAGGAGTATCGCTCTGCATCCTCAGGATTACTGCTGAATGAGGAAACAGACCCAGACCCCTGAGCTCACCGCTCTGTGGTTAAACCCAAAGTCTTCTCCAGCATTCCTGAGGGAATGTGCCTTTCACGCCCAGTACTTCAACCTGAGTCTTGCCAACCGAGTGTGTGGTTACTCTTTGCCCGTTGAGATTCCAGTTGTGGGGATCACCACTCTTGATGCACCATGGTCAGCTGAACCTTCCATCTCCTGGTCTGAGACTTTGCACACTACTTGAAGTAATCCCTACCCTCCAAGGCTTAGGAGAAAACCAAGGAAGGTGTTCTCCCTTACAGAACTGAAAATGAGGGCAGCCCTGAGAGTAAAGAGTGCCCAAAGCAAAGCACCCTCTGCGGCTGAAATCACACACGCTCTGTTGCATAGCTGGCTCTGGCTTACCCCTGTAGTCTACCTATCTGTGTATCATTGGTCATCCACATTCCTCTGTACTTTCCAGGATCTTGAAGACAATGTTCCCAGTCTCCTAATGGAGAGCATCTCTCCAGGCTCAACACGTCCATGCAGGAATATCCCTGGAACACACACTGACCGCCACTTGCATCAGTGTCTGAGAAAGATTTTTCCTACTGTTTTTATTTTAGCTTATGATCAAGTATATACATAGATACTGGCTCAGGGACTGAAGGACTAGAGAACTATGCAGAAGTGGGAACATGTTCTGTAGCGTGTAAACAAAACAGGGAAACGTCTTCCTCTCTCTCCTCTCACTGCCATAGCAGTGCCTTAGAGTGTGACCCTGAAACTGTGAAGGACAGCATGGGAGGATGTGGGGGTTGTGCTAACTGCTGGAGCATTTTTCTATAAAGCAAGGGCTTGCTCAGAGAAAGGAGAAAGGACAATGCACCGATTTGAAGTAAAGTACTCCAGGACGAAATGCTACGCCTCTTTAATTTTATGAATGCCTTTTCCCTAAGCTGTATGTAGAAATATATGCTAAAAATGCCTAGATATTTTTAATGCCTCAAAATGAAAACAGGCACTTCTCAGTTCTAACCTATATTCTGATAGCTAAGTCCTCCCATAACAACCTTTCACGATAAGAGGTGGCTGAGTGAGCTTTGCCTAATGCTTGAACTAAAGTGGACTTCCTTTCAATTGCCTCCATCGTGGAATGGGATTTCGAAGCCCACCGGGAGGTTGTGTAGTTAAATCTTCATGTGCGGAGAAGCCAAGTGGATCCTGATGAGGTTATATGACTAGCCCAAGGTCACAGCTGGCTAACAACAGAATTGGATTAAAGCTCAGGCCTTTGCCTCCAGTCCTAGTTCGCTCCTCCACACACCATGTGGATAATCTTGTGAAAGACTAAAACTAGAGAATACAGGATGAGGAATGTCAGTGAGAGATGTATTTTCTGAGGGAAAAATATTCACACCAATAGAATTAGACTAGTCTGTTCATAACAGTACGAACAATGAATGAGGCCCCTGTGAACACTGAAAAGTAAAGTCACACCTAATTTGAAAAATTCAGTTCTTTTTCTGAAATTTATTTTATTTATTTGAGAGGGAAAGAAGGAGAGAGAGAGAGAGAGAGAGAGAGAGAATATGGGCATGCCAGGGCCTTCAGCCACTGCAAACAAATTCCAGACACATGCACCACCTTATGCATATGGCATACATGGGTCCTGGGGAATCAAACCTGGATCCTTTGACTTTGTAGGCATGCAGCTTAACCACTAAGCCATCTCTCCAGTAATCATCATCACCATTGTCATCATCATTGTCATCACAGAATACACAAAGCCCTACTCTGCAGGTACTCTTCCTTGTGCTTTGTATATGTATCTCAATGTCCCTATGAGATAGGTACTTTTAGTACTCTATTTACCATACCTAAAACCAAGGCCCAGTGACTACCCAAGTCACACAATAGCTAGGTGGAGCTGCATCTCTCAAATGCAAATCACGCAGTGTCTTCAAAGCACAGTGAAGCCACTTATTCATTGTTACCCATAGCAACAACACAGACAGCAGAAAAAACTGTTGCCCACACCACACAGGCTGACAGAACCTAGAGATAGGATCTGGGGTCAGGAAGACATGATACAGCAAGAATGTGCCGGCAGGGACAACAGTATAGCATCTTCCACCAATTTCCACAAGAGCCACTTTCTCTTTGTAACAATGATAATATTATATTTTGACTCTCCTCACTTTTCCAAGATTACAGGAGACATGCTTAAAAGCTGTACAGGATTTAAATGATGACAAGTAAACTGTGTTATAAAATAATTTTGAAAGTAGTTAACATTTTCTACTACTATAATAAATATCTCTCACCTATGCATATTAATTCACATTTGACTGACATGTTTTAAAATGCTTCATACAAGTCTGCTTCATAGAGATATGTGTATTGCTACCGATTTTTTCAAATGAAAAGACTTCTTTGAAAATAAGTTATATTAATAATTACATTGGACATGTAATCATTTACATAGTTTATTTATAAGTGATCTCTGTACACTTAGTTCTGAACTAACATCATCATTAAACATTTTAAAAGCCAATTAGCATCTTCCAAAATTGTAAGAGAACAACTAAACATATAAAAGAACAATCTTGAAAGTATTGATGTGTCATGCTATCACATGCCTTTTCCTACAGCAGATTATGAAATGGATTCTAATCAGCCCAAATGTCATCTCGTCAGCTCTGAGAAGTGGCTTCCAAGCCTGAATGCCAGACTGTGCCGGTTCTGGTAAATAGAAGTCAGTCTCTCTAGAAAACAATGGCCAATTGGAGAAAACAGTTTGTACCAGTGTACAAGAACACAGCTACATCATCTCCTGATAACCCGGGTGACAACAGGCGCTGGTAACACAATACAGACGGGGGGGGGGGGGAACAAAAGTAAAATTACCAATTAAAGAAGTGAAAGGCTAGGAAAAGCTCATCTGAAATGTTGGATTTTTATTGTTTTAAGAAGCTGGGCATGGGGTTACCTTTCTGATCTGTGGTTCAGGGAACCACTTACTGCCTCTCTTCTTTGGGTCTCTGTGACTAAGACATGAGAACAGGAAGAGACACAGTCTAGAAGACAGTAGAGAGGACGAGGATGGAGTGCGGGATTCAGGGTACCCATCCTGCCATTCCTTCTTTGTGCTTTCCCCCATCTAGCCACCTCTTTCTTGCTCCTCTGTCACAAATACTAGCTGGCTAGTCTGTGTACTAGCTCTCTTACTCTTTAAACATCATTATCCTGTATATTATTTTATCCAAGATATTTTAGGCAAAGTATTCATATGCAGTGTATATTTAAAGCATATCCCAACATTCTCAAGGATGTTTTGATTCTGAGGCTGGAGAAATATTGCAATGGGTAAAGTGCTTGTCTGTAATCATAATCACTGGATATTGCAGTCAGGTTCGCTTTGCTGGCAGAAATCACCCAACCAAGAGCAGCTTTTGTGAAAAAAAAAAGGGTGTATTTTGGCTTACAGACTCAAGGGTATGCTCCACAATGGTAAAGAAAATGATGGCATGAGCAGAGGGTGGACATCACCCCCTGGCCAACATAAGGTGAACAATAACAACAGGAAAGTGTGGCAAATACTGACAAGGGAACACAGGCTATAACACCCATAAGCCCGCCCCAACAATACGCCATCTCCAGGAAGTATTAATTCCCAAATCTCCATCAGCTGGGAACATAGCATTCAGAGCACCTAAGTTTATGGGGACACCTGAATCAAACCACCACATTCCACCCCTGGCCCCCATAAACTGATAACCATACATGATAGAAAATACAATGCATTCAGTCCAACTTTCAAAGTCCCCACATTTTTTTAAAATCAATCCTAATGATGTTCAAACATCTCCATAATCCAAGGTCTTTTATCTGAGCCATAACACCAAAAAAAAAAAAAATCTCCAAAAAGCCCATAATGGCACGGAATACACATTCACACTGCAAAAGATGGCATTGGGCATAGCAAGGAAATATTCAACCAAGACAAGATTTAAACAGGGCAAACATCAAACTCTGTAGCTTCAAGTCCAACAACTCTAGCCAGTGACAAATCTCCAAGTCCGATAATTCTAACCAGCAACAAGTCTCGGGAGTTCCAATTCCGCCCCTCCACCTACACTACTCACAGTCCTGGAAAACTTCATCAGGGCCGGCAGCCTTCCTCAGTAGCCATCTCATGGTCCCAGCATCTCCACTGGGTCTCCACTGCAATCCACGGTTCATCCTCACAGCTCCATTGAGTCTCCGTGCAGGCATCCAGCAAACCTGCTACATAGTGCCCATGGCCATTTCCAAAGCACAAGACCATGTTGCAAATTCAATGACCCTCTCTTTCTGCATTTCTTATACTCCATAATACCAGGTAGGGTGCCAATTTGTTAATCCAGGGGCAAATAAGCAGACTTTGGAAAAACAGGACACTCCTTGAGCACTCAGGCCCCTTCAAAAGACTGCATTCTTCCTGTGGTTCCAATGCAGATCAGCTGGTCCAATCTCAATTGTGGTGATCTCTCAATTGCAGTTTAACAGGCAGCAGTTTCAGCTTAAAGATTTCTTTCTGTGCCACATCCTTCTGCTCACACAAGTCTATTTCTATGCACTGCAACCCTGTACAACCTTTCAGGACATGACCATAACAGCTAGCTTCTCACACAAACTTCTAGCCTAGTCCAGGTAAAGCTCTTTCTCACCCTCACAAGCCAAGCCTCACAGTCCATGGTTCTTACTGCATTCAGGTCTTTCAACTCTGACCAGAATAGTCCAATCAAGCTGTACTTACAGCACTGCATGGTGTCTCTTAGGCCAAGATTTCAAATGCTTCCACATTCCTCTTGAAAATCAGCTCCAAAAGGGCAAAGCCACATAGTCAGGTGTCTCGCAGCAAATGACACCACTCCTCACAGTCAGGTTGGCAGAAATCACCTGACCAAGAGCAGCTTTTGGGAAAAATGGGTTTAATTTGGCTTACAGACTCGAGGGGACACTCCACAATGGCAGGGAAAACAATGGCATGAGCAGAGGGTGGACATAACCCCTGGTCAACATAAGGTGGAAAATAGCAACAGGAGAGTGTGCCAAACACTGGCAAGAGGACACAGGCTATAATACCCATGAGCCTGACCCTAACAATACACTGCCTCCAGGAGGTGTTAATTCCCAAATCTCCCTCAGCTGAGAACCTAGCATTCAGAACAGCTAAGTTTATGGGGAACACCTGAATCAAACCACCCCACTGGAGTGGAGCACCCACATAAAATCTGGGTACAACAGTGCATACCATAATCCCAATTCTGGGGTGAGAGAGAGAGAGAGAGAGAGAGAGAGGAGGAGGAGGATCCCTAGGGCTTGCTGACTAGCTACTTTAGCAATTGGTGAGATACAGGTTCAGTGAAAGACCCTGTCTTCAAAAAAATAAAGTGGAATGCAATTGAGGAAGACACCAGGCAGATGTAGACCTCTGGCCTACACACACACACACACACACACACACACACACACACACACCTACACACATATGAACAAGCATACATACAACACACACATACATATAACCCTACACACATATGAACAAGCATATATACAACACACACATACATGGACATAACCCTATACACATATCAACAAGTATACACAACACACACACACACACACACACACACACACACGTGCGTGCTTGCGGTTTGATTCCATTTTATTCTCTACAGAAAGAGGCCTGAGGAGGAGAGAAGCCAGGAGGATTTATTGTACTTAGTGGTATATAAGCGGAAACCTCTCCTGTATACTAAAATGAATCTGGGATTATCATGGCATAGAATGAAAAATTAATGAAAATTTGACCACAGAATGCTCAACTTGAAAGAATTGTCAAGTTGCTGCCAGTTCTTCTCCTTGCACTAGGGGTACATCAGGAGAACAAAACTGAGAAGGATTACCTTCATCCAAAGGAAAGTAAGGGCAATTCACAGCATCTCAGGCAGAATGATTCTGATGGGACAAAAGCGGTGACTTCTAAAAGCAGTGCCACTGCTCAACACTGGCAATGTAGCTTCTGAATGTAAAATTGCAGAACAATTCCAAACAGTAAGCATTCCTTGCCAAATACCTTAAATTGCATTAATTGTAATGAAAGTACATTTCCTAGAAATTGGGAGTACCTGACAGAATTTAGACTAAATGGGGCTGCCACATCACACCACCATGATTGTGGTTAGCTCTAATAATAGTTCTTAGGATGGCCTCCTGCTCTTTCATACATTCTGGATTTATAAACTAATTGATGATAAGAAAACACTATCATAACATTAAAAAGCAACTAACATATATTGAAAACTTAGTATACTAAGCATGAACCAATGCGCTCAGTTTATCTCATTATATCATAACCATAAAACAAACTAGAATTCAACATCTAAATTATCAAATAGTTACACATTTAATAATCTACCAGATGATAGGGTCTTTGGGATTTTTTGTTATTCCCATTCTTACCAAGAAATGCAGTTCCCCTCCACTTTTTGGAAACAGTTGAGACTACAAGAGATATCTTGCTCTTTCACACCCATTTTCCCATGAACTGCACTATGAACAGACAGACATGATGACCAGTGTCCATCCCTGTGTGTGAAGGAAATGTGTGCACTGCCTCCAGGAATACTACAGATCCTTAAAGTAGCTCACTGGGAGTCTGAGCATGGGAAAACCCTCACACGTACAACTGCACACATGAACAGTGCTCATCTCCAGGCTTACTCTGTGGGAATCCCCAAGCACACACGGCAAACAGGCAGACTGATCCCCCTGAAGGTTTTTCCATGGGCGAACATACCCACATATCTGCAGCACAGGTCCCCCACAGATGACACTGCAAGAAAAGTTGGCCATAGAGACCAAAGTGCTATGAGCAACTCTTTTTGATCAAGCTTTTATTTGGAGGACCAGACTGTGGTAGGCCGTATATAACCACTACCTTATGAGTTCAAAATCATGGGTTGGAAAAATCTATGTATCATTTAAAGTGGTTAAATGCTTTGTTCTAAAGAAGTCAAAAACCATCTTTATGATATATTCCATTTGAGAAATTAAAACTGCAGTTTGATATCATAAAAGATATTTTTCTTTTCTTGATGTTACACCTCTGATACATTGCTGCACTTGGAATATTGGATAAAACTATTCAAAAACAGTCTAGCTGCATAGAAAATGTTTAGGATAACAAATATCACAGGGCACAAAATGGTGATTATTAGATCATGTATAAAATACTTTAATTTCACAAAAGTCAAAGTTGCTATACCACTGACTGACCAATTCTCAGGTCTTTTCAATACTATGGGAATCTATTTTAGGTACATTGTACTGGCCACTTAAAAAGTTGAATGATGTGTGACAACTGGGTTCTATCCCAGTACTGCAAAAGCAGTTGGAATTTTATACAGTGAATTCACAAAAATATAGATGAATTATTATAAAGTATGTCTAGATAACAGTCTAAGCTTAATGAAGCTTTCTTCTAAAATCCTGAGCTCAAAACAAATAAAATCTCTCCTTTTAAATCTTTCTTGTATAATTAAAATTATATAGTTTTATAAGAACATAAAGATAATTATATTGGATATGTTCAAATGAACCATTAGATTTTTAAATCATATATATATATATATACACATACATGCATACATATATATATTGCTCATTTTTAAAAGTGTTTGGTGATGGATGCAATGTTTTCCTATCAACAATGACAATGTTATCATCAAGTCTACTGTACCTTACGCAATGTGAAGAAACAGAGAACTCCTTAACACAGGGCAATTCATTATGGCACAATGTCCTGCACAATGAAAGACATCAACATTCTTGCTAGTTCCCTCTAAATGCTTCTATATCACCTCTAGGTTTGCCCAAAGCTCCCCCTAAGGGGCAGTACTGGGTCCAATGACAACCATCAGTCAGGACTCTAGTGTAGTGGTAATCACAGAACCATTCCTGCCCTCATGGAGCTTAACTGTAGTAAAGGATACAACAAGTGTCAACCATAAACATAAAGTTTGATCTCATCACTGATTGTTCTCGGTGCTGAGTGGTCCAGGCTACCAGACAAGACTCCCTTAAGAAGGGACAACAAGCTGGGCAGGTGGTGCATGCCTTTAATCCCAGTACTCTGGAGGAAGAGGTAGGGCTAGAATGAGACCCTACATCAAAAAAAAAAAAAAAAAGTAAATAAAAAAAGACGAAGAAGGGACAACATGCAATCACTGGAAAGGCGAGCAGACATCTATATTTGTTCCTTGGCACCATGCAATCAGTGAAAAATCTTGTAAGGATCTTTCGATATTTGCTGTGGATCCTCAAAGCTCTAAAGTCTTATAGAGATAGAAAGTATGAAAGAATGTTCTGGACAGATACCAACAATATACTACAGCGCCAGATTAGCCAATACATTCCATTGTCCTTATATTTTTCTTGATCTAGAATTCATTTTGTTTCCTTGAAATTTATCTAAACACACTGAGAGCAGAAAATGTTCTAGCATCACTTGGTGACAGCTCCCTTTAACTCTACTAAATAAAAGTGCTGTCATTGTTTCACAGTTTTGAGGCACCGAAGAACCACTTTGATGATTTTACACATGAAGGAATGTCCCCAAGAAAGCTAAAGAAATATACTGTCCAGGTTCATACAGGAAACAACCAATAATGCCTGCTTTCCAGGTCACTGGGTACTCTTTATCGCTGTATTATTTTCCTTTACATTTAAATATGGCTGTGATCTCAATGTGGTTTGAGTTTGTTCCCCGGAGAGGTGGGGGCATCATATATTGAAAGTTTGGTCTATGGTGACAATGTAAAGAAATAGTGGGATCCTTAAGAGATGAAGCCTTGGTGGGGGGAGATTGTTGGATCATTTGGGATGTGCCCTTGGAAAGAATTAATGTAGCTCTCAAGGGGTCTCATTCAGCTCACAAGAAGGAACTTCTGTAAAAACTCAAGACCAGCTCCTCCACAGTCATGATGGCTTCCTCAGTCACCATGAGATCTTACTCCTTCCTGCCATGATGCCAAGTGTCATGATGAGATGCAGCCGGGAAGAAGCATGGCAGAGCTGAGCATGCTCTTTACCCCCCAAACTACCAAATGAGTGGAATGCTTTTCTCTGTTAAAAACATAACACACTGCCTTAGGTCTCTCATCATAGCAATGGAAAAGAGATCAATATAAGCCTATTTAGGACATGATGTTTAATACATGCCATCTAATAGATCTTAGAAATACAAGACAAAAACAGAGTTGAAAACCTCTTTGATTTATGAAAGAGAAAGCTCTTTGATGGAGTCCCATGAATATCCTGTATATCTTCATGTTGACACTTTGGATTATGACCTGTTTCTTAAATATAGGTATGGACTTTGGAAGTACTCATTTATTTATTTAGACAGAATCTTACTACAATGCCTAGGCTGGCAAACTTGCTATGTAGCTCAGGTTGGCCCTGAACTCACAGCACTCCTTCCCAAGGCTCACGATTTCTAAGATTGCAGTCATGCACCACTATGGCTAGTAGATTTATTAATCTTAATCTGAGCCAAATTTTCATAAGACTGAAACATGAAAGTATGGTGGAAGGTTCTTGAATATGCTGGGCAAGATGCCAGGTTTTAAATTAAAAGATGCCATCATTTGAGATCTGTCTCAAAGAGATTATTAAAGGATCCAGTTTATTGTAGACACCAGGCGAGGATTTTGATGAATGCTATTAATGTGAGGATTCATCACCTCATTCTCAGATCTAATTTCTTTTTGCAGAACCAATGAGCCCTCACAAGTTGGCTACCCAAGATAGCAGCTCACATAATCTGAGGCACACAACCAGAACTCCAGCATAATAAAGAAATACATTGGATCCTAAGGATTCTATTTATTTCACACAGTAACAATTTGGCATAGAGGCCATAAATTATAACCATACTCCTGTTCTATAGGTTGACTTACTGGTGGGCTCCACTATCAGGCCATCTGGATTCCAATACTTACGGGCTTCATTTTGGAGCAAGATCACCTCGTTCCTCAGTTTCCTCATTCAGGATATGAGTCTAATAAAAGTCCTCATTTCATAAACTCAGTGTGAGATCAAGAAAGACAGAACAATGACTGGTACAAATGGCAAACACTATTCACTGTTCATTGTTATTATTCTTTTAAAAATATTTTTATTTGCAAGCAGAGAAAGAGAGAGAGAGAGAGCATGACAGGGCCTCCAGCTGCTGTAAATAAACTCCAAATGCCTGCACCACTTAGTGCATCTGGCTTTACATGGATACTGGAGATCAAACCTGGACTGTTAGGCTTTGCAAGCAAGCACCTTAACCACTGAGCTATTTCTCCAGCCCCTAGCTGTTATTTTTCTATAAACAGAAGACTAAAGGCTTTCAGTAAATGCAATTTTTTTTTTTTGCAATGACACTTTCATAGATGAGTCCACCATATTTACTTTATAAAATATGTGAAAACACAGAACACCTTGAAGCTAAAAATGGTATTTTGGCTAATACTGGGGAGAGAGATAAGGGGGGAGGAATAAGGTGTTCCCAAGAATAAACAGCATGATTGCATCACTGTTCATCCTATAAAAGACCTCAGAAGTGGTTTACAATGTTATAAAATGTAACAATTGCACTGATGTAGAAACTCCTTGGGGATCTCCAGAATGAGTCACCCTCCTCCCTAAGAGGTTATCTTCCTTGTTATTTAAGAGCCACAACATTGTATAAAGCAAGGCAGCAGCACTGCTCAGTCTGGGAATAGGTATTTTAAAATACTGCTTCTTTTAAGCCCTATGAGAAAGTAAAAATGAACTGAAATTTTCTGTTAGCAAAAGAAATTAATGACAAGCATTATCTTTTGTGACAGACCTGTTAGGTTTCTGAAGATGCCCAAAGATAGGTTCCTCCAAGGGTCCTATGTCTGAGAAGCCAGCTGTCTGCTGTGGGCAAATGATCACCAGCCTAATCCACTTACAGAAAATGTCAACAAAGATTGCTTCAACACCAGTGAGCTGAATAATATAAACCTGGAGCTACACTGGAAAAATATGCTTCAGGAAGCTTTGCAAATTTAGGTTTGTGTGAAGATACCAAGCTCCTGAGAATTTTCGTCCTGTCACTCTGACAAAGGAGCCATTCAGCACAAAAGAAGGCATTTCTTGTTGAGCCTCTGCTCTCTCCTGCTTCCTTCCATGATTGTGATCATTGCCTCTACGTCAACAGATCCAATGAGAAAAGACAGGAGATTCACATCCATCTTTGTCACAGAGACAAATTTAATTAATTGCATCTCAAACCAAACATCAATAATGGATCAGCCACAAAACAAATCAGCCTTGTTAAAAAAAAAAAAAAAAATTCCAACATCTCACATTAACTTTCCGTGGAAAACTAGTGACCCTAAAATCTAAATTCCTACAACCATCATAATGGCCATAAGATATACACAGATTGATAGCTTCTACAGAAACCTTACACTGCTCACTTCATGCTATTTCTACTTCAAAAAGCTCATTTATAACAATATTGAAGATGTAGGATGCTGCAAATGCAAGAGTGCACAAAGGCTATAGAGATACTAACATTAGAACAATATTTTTAACATGCATTCTGGTATTTGCTGGGTAAGGCTTCTTTTTAAGAAGTTTCTGATAACATGGCTCAAATTATTGGTTACTTGATCATCCAAAAATAATTTTGCAAAAATGCCATAATAAGAGTGCAGATGCACCATCAATGGTCCCCAGTCACTGCGAACTGATCCCAAAATGGCTTCAGCTGCTTTGCCCCTGCACACTGTCAGCAAGCAAATTGGTTCTGTGATATATGATCCCTTGTGGCACACTCCAAGGTCCCCTTCCACATGCACTGGCATTCCTGCAGCCCAGTGACACTACTGCATCTGGTCTAGTCATGTCCTTTTCACCAAAGACATTCATTCTTTATTCTCTGCAACTAATGCTTTAAGTAGACTCACAGGACACTCTTCTCTTGGAGAGCTCATTGTAGAATGTGCTGGCTGTACATCTCCTAACCTGGTATACACCCATTTCTGCAGGCAGGAGGGAATAGGAACTAGAAAGACATTGTCAAAGGGGCAATTGTCCTCCTTCCTAATAATTGAATTAAGAATTGAGTTAACTCAGCTTCCTCAACTGTGGCTGGTCTGAAGATTTGGTCCCTCTTGCTGCTCCAAGTCCACCAGAGCATTTGGTTAAGAACCAGACAAAGGAAAAGTCATGACCTTTTTCCTTGATCCAAGACCCACTTAAGTTGCAGATCTCAAACACGAGCTATCCACAACCCAAAGTGCTACCACACATTTTTCTCCACTGTTTTACTTATGTTAAATGTTTCCAACACTACACAGAAGTAGAAGGATTAGCATCTTTATTTCACAGTTGTTCATACTAGGTCACGTAGGTATCTGTCCCCATTTACATATATTTACTTCACTATAAATACCTCTACATAAACACAATACTAGTACTCATTAATATTTATATTCTTGAATAAATTCATTCAGTTACTGTCATCTGCTATGCAGCACATATTAAATTTGCCCAAGGGTCCTATTACATCTGTGATCATGTCACTTTTTCAACCCATAATCCAATCAGGGTTCACACACTACCAGCATCTTGGAACATGATGCAGTTCTGAGGACGGTGTGAAAGTGGAAGTGGTAGAAAGTACACTGGGAAATGCCACACAAGTCACAGCAGCAAGTGCCACACATCGAGGAGATTTACATTACTGCCTCGCGCCTGCTGACTTTATAGAATACGCACCATTAACTCGTCATCTACACTTGTCAAAACATTTCTTCCAAATGTCAAATACCATCATTCTTACTTTTTATTTTTAAATCAACTTCATAAATATAGATGTCTGGGAAAAAATTGCCATGCATTCATGAAACCCACTCAGTTTTGTGTCATGCCAATGCTTCCCTAATCCCTCTTTCTATCCGGGCCTCAGATTTCTTCCCAAAATAGATCACAGTGAGAATGGAACCATGGCAAGCAGTGGGAGAGAGTGTTCATACTCAGTTCTTTAACAGACCAATAGGTAATATTTCTTACAAGTTGGATATGTGGGTCAAAGGAAAGGAAAACTGAAAACTTTAAATTATCACCAGGTAGAAAATTCAGAACTCCATCTAGCAAGACTTGGTGTTACTTTCCACAGCCAGAGCACCTGGTAGAGAAAGCAGCAGCAGAGTGACCTTGAGCTGGGATGACCTTGTACTACATGAGTGGCCATATTCCCACACAGTCAATCAGCAATTGGCCAGACACTTATGAGATGACCTCATGCCAGGTAGTAATGACAGTACTTAGACAAGCCAATCAGATTAACTCTTTCAGAGACTTGGAATGGGAAGGTCAAAGGCCTTAGTCATTTGGTGATAAAAAAGAAGTGCTGGGGGCTGGAGAGATGGCTTAGCGGTTAAGGCGCCTGCCTGCTAAGCCTAAGAACCCGGTTCCAATCTCCAGGTCACACGTTTAGCCAGATGCAAAGTGATGCAAGGGCGCAATGCCACACTTGACCACAAGGGGTGCACACATCTGGATTTCGTTCTCAGCAGCTGAGAGACTGCTGGCGCACCCATCTCTGTCTCCCTCTCCCTCTCTGTCTGTCTCTCTCTGTGTCTCTCTCCAAAAATAAATTAAAAAAATTTTTTTAATTAAAAAAAAAAAGAGGTGCTAGAAAGGAGTAATGAGAGAGGAACCGAGATGAGCCTGTCTAAGCTACAGCACCAGTGTGAAATCCACAAACTCTTGCTCCAAAGGAAAGAAAAGAAGACCACCATCCCAAAGGCCTGTTTGAACAGTTAATGCCCTTCCAGTCACCCTCTGCCCTGGAGACGTGTTCCCTGCATTGTCACATACAGTCCAACTTAGAAAAGCTGAAACGCCCTCCGTTTGGTCTAATTCACACACAAAAAAATATTTTAAATGAGAAATGACAGTCTGCTACCATTTAAATGACACCACTGGATGGTTAAAAACAAAGGCAAAACCTGGCTTGTACTGAGCCACTGTCACATTTGAAGTCTTTGTAAGCTACTTGTAGAGAAAACCAGCATCAGTGAAAAGGATGGAAAGAAGAGAGGTTGTGGCTGCTGTCAGCAGTGAGTACAATGATTAATAACTTGCAAATTGGCTGTGTGGCTTTAGAAGTGTCTCCTGTTTCTCCCGTGGGTTGCAGTGTCTTTTTCTGCTAAACACGGGGATTCAACAAGACCTTTGGGTTCATCAAATGTACTAAAAGTTTATTAGTTAGGGCTTGGATTAAAATTGTGTTAAAATGTATTTAATTGTGTGATATAAGGAAGAAGACCATCTAAGAGGAAGGAGATAAGGAAGCAATTACATTGCCGTAGTCTAAAAGAACAGGGTCCTGCGGGAACCGAGCTGCGGAGGGGGAGGGTGGACAGGGAGAGGGCAGGCACCAGCAAAGGCAAACACCTGAACTAAGCTTAGAGAATAATGTCCTATGTAGGGGAAGAAAGATAATGTGGAAGTCCCAGGAATGAGGGCGGTGGGGCAGCGGGGCAAGGCATACTTTTGAAGCATGAACACATCCACTTAGACACTGGGGGACAGGGATGAATTCAGTATGAATGAAGCAGAGCCAGGAAGAGGAAGGTGGTGAAAGATGGAGCTGGAGAGGAGGTGGGGGGAGTGGGAAAAGAGGTCACAAGAGACTGAGCCACTCCTTTGCAAGAAGGATTATGGAAAGCTAAAACAGGCAGAGGAATAGAAAATAGTTCTGACCAATTTGACATATCATTTTGCATGTGTGAGCATGCACATGTGGATGCATGTGCACATGTATGTGGAGATGAGGACAATCTTGAAGTGTTATCCCCAGGCACACCACCACCTCTTTTGGTGATAGGGTCTTCCATTGGTCTGAAGCTCATTGATTAGGCTATATTGGCTAGACAACATGCTCCCAGTATCCTCCTGTTTCCACCACCCCAAAGCTGGGATTACAGGTGCATATCGCCACATACAAGCATCTATGTCAGTGCTGACAATTAACTCAAGTCCTCATGCTTACAGGGCAAGCAGTTTACTGACTGAGCTATTTCCCCAGCATGCACTGCTACATTTAGACAGACAGCTCAGACCACTGTGCTACAGAAGAAGGCAGACTATCTATATGAGGTAGATTACGTGTGTGTGTGTGTGTGTGTGTGTGTGTGTGTGTGTAAGAAATATATCAATATATAAGTAAAGAAAGGTAAGCAAGGTTGTGGGGGCTGTCAATAGGAGAAGCTCATAGGGAGATGACCAAGAGGCAGACCAAACAGAACCTGGCAACCGACTGGAGGTAGAAGATTAGGAAAAAGATCCATGACCCCTCCTAGGATCAAGTGGAATAACCGAGGGTCTTCATTAACTCATCCAAGTAGGGACTCGAGAGATGTCATTGGGGCACACAGGACCAAGATGAGCACAGCACTTGAACCATGCTTATGGGGCTGAGGTGCAGGGTGTAGTGGGTAGTGGGGTATATGAAGTGTGGTGTGGGGGCTAGTGGGGCTATCTGTAGACATGGAAAGAGGTCCAGGCTAAGAGAGACAGATGGGGCTGCCAGCACAGAGAGGGCAATCAACGCCATCTGCAAACAGCTACAATCCATGGAGAGGGAGAAGGAGAAGAGAGGAGAACCCAGGCCTGGACTCTGAAAAACACCAGTAAGTGGTAGGAGGAATGAGGAGGGACACCTGCAAAGGATCCTGGGTAAAAGACCCAGAAATGTAGGAAGAAGAGTGGAGAGGGTAGTGCTCCAGAATTGGAGAGAGCAGTGTTTCAGAAAATAAAGACTGATCAGGCTGTCCCAGGAGGCAAGTCCAATAAAAGCTGAAAAATGTCTGTGGCATTTCACGAGGAGGTTCGGGTGACCTTGAAAAGAACGATTTAATGGAGTGTCAAGGGAGGAAGACAGATTAAAGTTGACTAAGAGTGAGTGGGAGGTAAGGAAGTGGATTCAACAAGTATAAACAACTTGTTAAGAAGTTTGGCTGTGGGCAAGGACAGGGAGGAAGGAAGTTGGAAGGGTTTAAAGTCTTTTCTAAGAGTCTTTCATATATCTAAGTAATACATATATAAATCCAGTTAGGCTGGATGATAAATTGTGAAAGGAGGAAGATAAAATCTGAAATGGAATAAGTAAAAGCCTCTACTAGGATAACTGTTCTTCCAACTTGATCATCCCAGTACGCTAATGTTTGTTTTCTCCTTATTCCTGAGCCCCTTTATTTGTGTGAAGTGGAAAGTTTAGTCAAGAAATTTTAAAAACGCATATCATATTACTTGGAATATGTATAAATATCTTAAGTTTACAAGTAAAAAGGCAGGGACTCTCCATTCTATGATCTCTACATGACTACCTCCAGGCAATGGGGAATTCTCACTTCAGCCAGCAGGTGGCGCGCCTGCTTTGGGCTTGGGTAATGAATGCACGTCTGCCCACACCCTGCTTGTGCTCCAATGGTTACAAATGCCTGAGGAAAGATATTTGGCCCAATCCTGTGCTTGCTATGTAGACTTACACCCCATCACCCTAAGTATGTTAACAGTGACCTCAAAGGAACACTGGTGATGTCAAGAGTCCTCCAAATACATTGGTGCATCTCCACCTTGTGTAAGGGGACCTTTAAATCCTAAGTGAACACCGTGGTCACAAATTTCTTTCTGCGCAAAACCTGAAATTGCCATGCCTCCTCAAAGGCAGAACACTTTATCTACCTATTCTCCTTCTCAATTTGCTAGAAAAAGGAGAAAGCAACTTAAAATATGTCCAATAAAATTTTATAAAATAGGTTAAAATAGCTATGCCTCATAAATGCTTTACGGATGCTCTATCCTGTTGTTTAGAGAACTTTAATACATTAATCTAATATTATGTAAAGCTCTCAGGCTTAAGTAATTTGTTGATAATTATAAGACAAAGTTTTTTCTTCTACTTGACAACATGATTGAGCTTACAAAAATGCTATAATTATGCATTTATATTCACAGTAATGAAAATGTGCGAGCTGCAGGGTAATTTCTAAGGTCTGCCACATAAATACTTCCCTTTTCTCCTCTCCCATTCTGTCATTCCTGAAGTGCCAATTAACATCAGAAGTTGTAGAGAGAGAAAAAGATAACTGTACAGCTGTCCGTATACAAGACAGTAACTAACACACACATGACATACACTCATGTCGTATGTGTGCACTCACCCTCATTGATCATGCCAATTTAAACCAGTTTCTTCACCTGCCAATCAGCTCAGAAAATGGTTCTACCATTTTTAACTTGCCAACAGTGTAAAATCAATGTTAGTATCTTAGTTTCAGAATCCAAATGGGAACAAGATTAGTGATAACATAAGGATGGCTCCCTCTACTCTCTTCCAAAGGCCAACCCCCTGGTCAAGGACAGCAAAATATTTGATCTCCTACTCCATCTTTCCTCACTTTCTGAAAATTTATAAGCATAAATGTAATTCTTTCTCCAGTACATGTTGCAGGCTGAGTTTTATAGCCTGAAATGAGGTCTGGGGAGGGTCCAAAGGAAAATGATGTGTGCACAGACCTGGAGGCAGGGATAAACATGGGCTACCTGAAGAACAGAAGAGGAATGGCCATAATGGGAGCATATGGTGTAAGTGAAAACTAGCAGGAGAAAAAAAAATAAATTATATCATTAAGGGAAATGACCTACTTAACAAGAGGGAGCAACATTCCTAGAAATAAATCTAAGGAGTTGTAGGAGTTATACACATACACAGGACTGTAAAGCTTTGTTGCCCCAGAGACTTGGAAAGCTGTGTCCATTCCTCTAAACAACACATTCATTGTGTAATATTTGTACTTGTCTTGTTTGCCTAAGTAAAAGTTTTCACATCATGCCAAACAGACCACCAGAGAAAACCCATGCTCCCTAACTTTCTATATAGCATCCCAAACAGTATACCACTGGGATCCTATGCTCTGTAACTTTCCAGATTCACCTGTTGAGATAGCCAGGCTGTTATCTGCCAGGGAACATTTCAATACTAGTAAGAAATCAATGGCTCCTGGCAATGACTCAGCTCTCTTCAGAGGGTGTCCTTGTATTGTAGGAAAAATAAAAAAAAACTCCCCCCATGACATAATTTTTTTAGAATATTTAGCTTCCGGTTGCATATTTTAATAAGGTCTTCTAAGCAAGTCAGCCTCAAGGGTGTTAAATATTACTGGTTTCCGTGGTCTCCTTTCAATACTGTTGTTTCAATTTTCTTTTGTGCTTGAAAAAACTGGAGACCTGGCCTCACTGAAGTCATGTTAAATTCTCTTAGCTATGGACACCCTATACTATTTTATAGTAAAGATCTACAAGACTTTTCATATCTGTTCACCACATGACATTTATTCTATGTAATTAGGTGTTTTAACAGGAAAAGAAAAAGAAAAATCCTCTAGTTAGTGTGAACAAATTGCTCAAATATACAAAAATTGAGCATATTCAGAATGCAAAACTTCAGAATACTGAGAGAAAAGAAATCTATCTCAAGTTTTAAATCAGTCTTCCTTGGTTATTTTGAAAGTGACACTAAGATGAAAATCATTTTGGGGCCTGTTGCCAACAGTGGGCTATTTTAGTATGTATGTATATCTTCACTCTCTACAGAATGAACATTTAAGGCTCTCTCATTTTGCTTTGCAATCCTGGGGTAACTTTGACGGCCCAGATAATGTTGTCAGTGAAAATCTACTGCCCACCATGGGAGTCACCAGACATGTGGCTACTGAGTACCTGAAACATCACTCACGCCACAGAGGAAGTGAATGTGAATTTTATTTAATTTTAATTATGTATCTTGTATTTCAATAGATACTTGTGGCTGGTATTTTCTGTACCGGACAGCATGGAAAAGATGATGCCAACCTTCAATGACATAGTGAATGAGGTAAAATTATTTTTCTCTCACATCAGCCTCTTCTTGACAGCACTTGTCACAGTTATAATTAAACAATTAATCATGCTGCACTTTTATCACCCACAGTTCCTACAGGAACTATAAGCCACTGAGTACTGAAGCTGCTCCTGCCATGTCTACAACTGCATCTGGCACTTAGCACAGGCTTTGCCCAAAGCAAGACTCCAAAGCATTTGTTGGATGGAAGAGTAAATTGGGTGTGATTTAATATATCTTCTCCTCAGCCAAGAATTTTCCAGGACAATTGGAGCCCTTCCTCTCAAAAAAAAAAAAAAGAAATCTCATCAACTTCTCAGTCTGACAGGTAATGGTTAGTTCACCCAAATTTAGCCCATCTGCTTATAACTAATACATCATCCCTATCATATACTCAGGTCTGTTTTGTTTTGTTTTGTTTTGCTTTTCAAGAGATAAGGTCTCATTCTAGCCCAGGCTGACATGGAACTCACTCTATAGTCTCAGGCTGGCTTTGAACTCAGCAATCCTCCTACCTCTGCCTCCCATGTGCTAGGATTAAAGGCATGTGCCACCATGGCTGGCACTACTTGGGTCTTTTGTAGCAGAGTCTTCTGGAGAAAATTACCAAGGAGTAAGCACACTAGCTGGTAATGTGTGAGTGAGAGAAAGTATCCACAGGTACACTTCAGAGGAGTCAGTAGTAAAACAGTGGGTGTAGTCGGTGGGAGAGGAATCTTCTAATCATGCCATTCAGAAGACTGTACTATGCGACCACACTGAGAGCGCAACTCATGCGGTCAAAGGAGCTCCTTCCTCATATAAATATGCTTTCTAGTTAAATTATTGAGACAAAAAATTATAAGATTTTAATTTTTTCTTAGTGTTTTATATCAGGACAATAACTTACTTTCCTTCTCTTTCACATGTGTAGAGGTCAGAGGAAAACCTAAGGATGTTGGTCCTTTCCTTCCTCTTGTTTGACACAGGTCAGTCAGTCTCTCTCGCGTGCTCGCTCTGGCTCGCTCACTCTCATTTTCGCTGCTGGGAAGGCCAGTCTAACTGTCCTGTGAGCTTTGGGATTCTCTTGATTCTGCATCTCATGTTCACAAGCATGTTGGGGTTCGAGATGCACACAGCTTTTATGTGGGTACTAGAACCCAAATTCTAGTTGGCAGGCTTGCGGATCAAGTACCTTCAGCCACTGAGCCATCTATCCAGCCCCAGGAAGCTCACCTTTGGTGTTTCTCCTCCTGGCTCACCATTTTAATATGCAAGAGATGCCATAGCAAAGCACCCTGGATAGAGTGGCTTATGCCACATAAATTCATTTTCTCACAATTCTGAAGTCTCATATCAAGATGCCAAGAGGGTTGATTTTCCTGAGCTTCTCTTCTCAGATTGCAAATGTCACCTCTTCACTTTGTCCTCACAGAGCCTTTCCTCTGTGAGCAAGCATTCCTGGAGTCTGTGAGTCCAGACTTCCTCTTCTTATAACAACACCACACATATTGTAGTAGGGTCCACTCTATGATTTCATTTGGACTTAATGGCCTCTTTAAAGGTGCTTTTTCCAAACACAATCACAGTCAGGATTCCAGCATATGAAGTTAGGGGTGACACTGCCCAACACATAACAGTCACCCCTCCCCACCAGTCACAAAGTAGCTTATTATCTAGACTCAAGCACATTAGAAGTCTGTGTTTAAAATTTAGAATGAGCTTATCTTTTCTACTGTAAATAACAAGCCCTTCCCTGCCCACTGAGAATGGACCCTTGTCCCTCTGTATTAACACACTTGTATGTTGAGGAACTTCATCATGATTATAAAGTCTAGCTTTCACATGGCTAATGTGCATTTTCACTCTCTGCATATGATGCTGCCAGGTGCTAGGCAGGAAGTTTTGCAACACGACGGGCAAGGACACAAGGTCCAGTCTGTCTGTTTCAGCCCTGACCCTCATTACTAGATAAAAATAATGGTGACAGAAAGATGAAAGGATTAATCTAAAAGGATCATAGAGAACAAAGGAGGAAGATTTGCTGGTGTGGAGCCTAAGTGAATTCTAGGAAAAGGAGCATTTTTCTCAAAGCATTTTCATATATTTATAGCACATGGTATCTTATGAGCTCTTGATAAATATTTAAAGGGTGACAGTGATGAAGATGGTGATAATTCACAAAGGGGGAAGAAACTCAAAGATAAAAGTTAGGCAGATTATGAAAAAGGTTATATGAAAACCTCTAAAGTTCAAGCACTTGGGTGATTAATAAGATCTGAACCTTACGATGAAGACCAAAACCTGAAGGGAATTAAAGCATCTTTTCATCGTCCTCTTAGGTATGATCAGTGACAATGGTTTCTAAAGTCGTATTACACTGGGGCAATTCTTGACATTCATTCCAAGGTTTATATTCATGCTAGTCAATTCAGCAAACACATTCCAGGCATATACCCTGTGTTCATCTATTATAATATTAAATACAGAATGAAATGTTTGCACTAGAATGGTAACATGTGGAGTGAGCCAACCAGAAACTACATGTAAAAGCACACTGTGCTTATCTCTGTGTGTACACACTGTGTGCATTGAGAGAGATGGCTTAAAGGAGAAGTAGTGTGTGAAAAACCCATGCAACCCTGCAGGATCACTCTCAAAAACAGTCACTGGCTGTCTAACAGTCAACAGGTGGCCACCAAGAGGATGAAAGAAACAAAGATGGCCTTTGGGCCTACTGACAGGAAAACCTAAAACCAAATTGCCAGTCCAGTGCAGAGGGGAGCCTGTGTGTACTTTGCAAAGACAGAACAGTCTGGTAAGAAAAGACATGGCTGAGTGGAAGAGCAGGCCAGGGAAAATGAAGGCCTGCAGAGTGTGAAGAAGGGAGAGGAGAGCAAAAGATCAAGGAGCCAGGAAGTGCAAAACAGTGCTCTCCTCTAGTGGTCCAGAGATTTCAAATCTGTGGATGTTAAGAACAGGTTTGGCACATGGGTGCCAAATGATGACACTGGCCACCTTGACTGTGGTTTAAACAGGCTTTAGAGTCATACAGATCAAATGCCATGGCTCCGCATGCCTGTATTCTCATCTAACACTCAGCTCCGTGCTGATGACACCCCATGCTGAGGGTCTGGGCTCCATATGAGAAAAAGACATGAGAACAAACCATTACAATACACTGATTCAGGTGGTCAACACAGGAATAACACTGTATCAGCCACAGACATCACACCAGCGTGAGTGGAGTTGGTGTTAATGAAAAGGAGGATGGGTACAAGGGGTTCGGGAAGTTTCCCTAAAAGCAAAAGCCATGGGCAGGGTTCAAGTGAGACAGGGCTGCGGGGACGGGAGCCAGGGGAGGAAGCAGTTCCTGTGAAGGTGCTGAGACCTGAAACTGCCTGGAATTTTCCAAGAGCCAGAACTGTGGGGAAGTAAGAAGACATGTGTAAAGGGGCAAAGTAAAGCAAAGGTCTTGTGGCAAAGGACCTTCTACCCAGGTAAAGAACAGGAAAGCTTTTCTTGTGGATAAAGGATAAACATCAAATCACTTGCACTTAGGTCTACGTGGGCTAGTTTAAAGGGTTTTTTTTTCTTAATTTTATTATATTCATTTATTTATCTATGAAAGAGAGAGGGAAAACGGATGTGCCAAGGCCTCTAGCCACTGCAAACAACCTCCAGACACAGGTGACACCATGTGCATCTGGCTTAAGTGGGTAATAGGAAATTGAACCTGGGCCCTTGGACTTTGCCGACAGGTACCTTAACCACTAAGCCATCTCTCCAGCCCAAAAGGGTGGTTTTTATTGTTAATTGTCTTCAAAAAAGTTGTATTAGACTTGAAAAAAGATTGAATATCCTAAAAATATGGGCATTAGCAAAAATTCTGTGTCTTTGGCTATGGTAGTTGCAAACTGGATCTTTTGGCAAGTCAAATCCACCCAAGGTGAAGATCTAGCTGAGGAACAACTGAAATTTCTTCCTCTGACATTCTCTGTGCATTTGAATCCTTGTGAAGTTAGTGAAGTTGTCCTTTAAGTGTAAATCTTGGTAAGGAAAACTCAGTATTCTGCACAATAATTGTAATTAATATGAGAGTTAAGGTACACAAAACTGCATGGAAAACATAAGACTAGAGATAGGAAAATGCAGTGATAACTTCTTGGAAGCTACGCGTAAATCCACAGGTCAACATTCACATCACTTCCACATGAATGGGGCCCCTGAGAGTAGGCAGTACACAACTCACATACCAGCCTCGTCAGCTCTATCAGCTCAGGGTGATAACCCTTGGACTTCCCCCAAGATGATAATGTTGCAGAAATATCTAATCAAGAGTTCCAACCAGATTATTTTGGTTTTACTGCTATTTAACTGCCACAAAATTCCCAAGTTTCATGTTATAAATTGTCAAGGACAGCATAGCTCAAGGATCCATCTGAAAACTGCTACTGAGTGTCCTTGACAAAGCAGCCAAGGGCACTGACCTTCCAAGGAGCAGCTACTTAAAAAGCAAGGGCAGTAATCATCTCTTCACCATCCCTTTCCTGCTCAGAGGAGAATTTCTACTTCCTAGAGGAACCTAACAATTGTTAAGGTGGTGGTCATAAGTAGAAGATAACTCAAATGATTCACTCTGGCTGCGGCAACAGTGACTTGGAAGCCAAGAACATGTTTTCCAGAATTTGGAATTAAAATTTCCACCCTGATGGTGCTTGTAATTATGACAGTGCTGACACACGTTTTATGTCTTTCTTAAAACAATTTAAACAACAAAGAACTCAGAGGAAACTGTCATCCTAATGTTGTCATTATCTACATTAATTATTACAGAGCTTACAATGAATAGAGCCAATAAGTGGGTTGTTTTATAGAAGAAACAGGGCGCTTTGTTATAACACATAAACAAACACACCCTATATACAATTTTTTTGTTTGTTTGTTTTCAATGTATTTTCCTCTCCCAGACTAACAGGTATTGTCGATAAAAGAGAAGAGGAAGTGGCTGGCTTTTTCCTTCTCTGGTTTCAGATTACATAGAAAGACTATGAGCTGATTGAGAGAATATTGCACAATATGCATTGTTAAGAGTGTTTACTTCAACTTTTTCAGATTTAATATTTGGACATAGTTACTTCTTACATATGCTTATTGTCCATGTACAGGAATTCACGTGCAGGTTTCACTTTTAGCAGTCAACCCCACAATAAGCATGATGCAGTTCCCTGCAACATGTGTAATAAGACTAGAGGACTATCTTGAAGGCAACAGAATGAGGAAGCGGTGTGCAGCAAGCCACGTTTTTAGCAGCAAATAAGCCGTACATGGCTCTGAAGAGACTATATAATTATTTCTGCATAAATTCAAATGACGTCCACCCAAGCACTCTGGAGAGAGAAAGTACGGATTCAGTAGTGTACCACCAGGGAGTATGAGTAACTCGCAAACACTTCCCCTTTCCTCTCTACAGAGTTTTTGCCTTAAAACAAACAAATGAAGTTTAATTAGATCTGCAACACAAAATTTAGAGTAAATCACCCATATTTCTGAAATTAGACTTTTTGCCAAGGTCCATACTTTTAGGAAATATAGTTTTTTAATCAGCTTTCAATCTCTGTGACAAAAACACCTGAGATAAACCATTTGTAAGGAGGAATGATGTATTTTGAGCCAGAGGTTCAGCAGCACGGGGGTGGGGGGGACAGCAGGGGAGGTGTTCGCCTCCATGACGCTGAGAAAGAGGAAGAGCCTGGGTCCCAGTAGCCTCTTCAAGGCCATGTTCCCCTCCACAGGCCCCATCTCCACTCCCAATAGCTCCACAGAGTGGAAACCATGCTTTTAGTGCATGAGGTGGGAGTACATTTAAGACCCTATCATAAACTTTATGAGAGTGTATCCTCTAACACATGCTTAAGAAAAGGAGCTCCACTTTCTGACTAGACTTTTTGTAAGTGATCTGGCACTTCTTTTTGACCTAAGAGATCAGTGAGTCCTGGAGAAAAAGATTGCAAAGTGCTTATGCTCTAGATGATTCATATGCTGTGGAGGAGCAACATACCTCTGGAAATCCAGTTGATTAAGAGATACCACTGAGCCGCACGTGGTGGCACACGCCTTTAATCCCAGCACTCGGGAGGCAGAGGTAGGAGGATCACCAAGAGTTCGAGGCCACCCCGAGACTACATAGTGAATTCCAGATCAGCCTGAGCTAGAGTGAGACCCTACCTCAGAAAACCAAAAAAAAAAAAAAAAAAAAAAAAAAAAAAAGGGGGTGGGGAGATACAGCGGAAAGTGCTGCATGGTGATCTTTGTTCTCCTAGAATGCATTAGATAGCAATTTAAGAACTCCCCATCTGTGAGCAAAAGTGACTCAGAAATCCATTGAGAATAATATCTTTTAAAAAGGAACACTCAAGAGTTTCACTATTTTTAGAACACATAGCTTTGTCCTGGATAATTTACAAACCAGATCATGGGGGGGGGGGTAGTGTGTTCACTTCATCGGAAGGATCCTCTTCAGCTACAAAGAACCTACACTCTGTTGCTGAAGCCCTACTGTGTAACAACTTGATAACCTTTCCACAGAATCATCTCATGGATGTTCAAGGCCAAAACTCAGCTCTGTCACTGTCCTAGGATTGGCATCCTTTACCTCTAGATATTCTCTTACCAAATATTCATATCATGATTATAATGACCCATTTTTCTTGCTCACACAAACTGCTTTCTGAATCATTATGTGTAAAATTTTTGATGAATCTAAATTCACATTTTTAGAATTTGAAGGGGATTTATTTTTTTACAGAATCTTATAATTAATCTTCTCATAAAACTATGAATTTCACCTTACAAAGCAAGTTTAGTTTCTAATTATTTTGTTTTGGTAAGTAAGGATTTTCACCAACTAGCATGCTTAAAGTATCAATAATATATGGACATAGATTATTAATGCAAGATTTTTTTATAAGAAGTAAGAGGGCTGGAGAGATGGCTTAGCAGTTAAGGCACTTGCCTGAGAAGCCTAAGGACCTAGGTTTGATTTCCCAGTACCCACGTAAGCCAGATGCACAAAGTTGGCACATGAATCTGGAGTTCATTTGCAATGGCTAGAGGACCTGGTGCACCCATTCTCTCTGTATATATACCTGCCCCTTCACTCCCCGCCCCCCGTGGTGGTTTGATTCAGGTGTCCCCCATAAACTTATATGTTCTGAATGATTCACAGCTGATGGATATTTGGGAACTAATGCCTCCTAGAGGCACTGTATTGTTGGGGGTGGGCTTATGGGTATTAGAGCCAGTTTCCCCTTGCCAGTGTTTGGCACACTTCCCTGTTGCTATTGTCCACCTTATGTTGGCCACAGGGTGATGTCCACCCTCTGCTCATGCCTTCATTCTCCCCTGCCATCATGGAGCTTCCCCTCGAGTCTGTAAGCCAAAATAAACCCTATTTTCCCAAGAGCTGCTCTTGGTCAGGTGAGTTCTATCAGCAATGTGAACCAAACTGCAAAACCCCTCTCAAATAAATAAATAAAGCCTGGAGTGGTGGCGCACGCCTTTAATCCCAGCACTCAGGAGGCTGAGGTAGGAGGATCACTGAGAGTTCAAGGCCACCCCGAGATTACATAGTGATTCCAGGTCATCCTGAGCTAGAGTGAGACCCTACCTCAGAAAACCAAAATAAATAAATATTTAAAAAAAAAAAAAAAAAAAAAAAGAAGAGCTGGGTGTGGCGGTGCACACCTTTAATCCCAGCACTCGGGAGGCAGAGGTAGGAGGATCGCCATGAGTTCGAGGCCACCCTGAAGCTACATAGTGAATTCCAGGTCAGCCTGAGCTAGAGTGAGACCCTACCTCGAAAAAAAAAAAAAAAAAGAAGAAGAAGAAGAAACAAGATGAGCAAGAAGGATTCTCATTCGTTCTTCTTAATTTAATTTGTCCTTTAGGTATTTACATTTATTTACATTTATAGGCACACACGTGAAACATTATACATATATATATACACACACACACACATATACATACAGATACACAGTTGTCTCAACAGTGTTGTATTTTATCTAAGCCCTGTGTCCTGGGAAAACAGGTAGAGAAGAAAATCCACCTCTATATCCTTTACTGTTTCCAAAAACACCTTACCACAGAACAACACCCCCTCCTCATAAGACTTAGCTCAGCCCCCTCCTAGATGCCCACTTGTTTACCAATGATTACGCCCAGGCACAGACTCTACAAATTCCTTTTTTGCCTTACAAGTGACTGCCTGAAATTTGTATCCACTAATTAATTTGGAAATGATGCTTTTTACCTTGACTTATTCAATTTTAGTTTTCTCCAACCCTGAGGCCCACCCTCTGTGTGGGTCAGTACACAGTGTCACTTCAATGGCCTCTCCCAAGAAAGGACTAAGCCATAAGAAAGAAAGAAAAAACTACCTTCCCTATGTCAGATCAAGAGTGGAATCTTGCCAGCCTCTCTCCCACACAAAGTCCATTCTAACTTTTTTTGAGTCTCCTTATAAAATAAAAATTCTTTCTGTTTGTAGAGCTTATGGTAGGAGCACCCTATTACAACAGTCCCTTGTACAATTGTCCCTATCCCCTTCAAAGGAAGTCTTTCTTGTGGTCTCAGTGTCAATTTGGTTTTACTTGACCACATGTATATACGTATGCATCCCATTGTGTGCATGTGTATGTGTGTGTCCACTACACTTTGCTCACATTTAAATTAATAATAAGGAAAGGAGATATATACATTCCATTTTTTTCTCCATTAAGTTATAAGGTCAGAAGATGACCTGAAACATCTAAAATATATAGACTGAATGAAGTAATTTTATCAGTGTGTTTTTTTTTCTACTTATATCATTACTTTAAAAAAAAAAAAAAAGGAACAGGGCTGGAGAGGTGGCTTAGTGGTTAAGGCGCCTGCCTGCTAAGCCTAAGAATGGGGTTCCAATCTCTAGGTCCCATGTTTGGCCAGATTCAAAGTGACACAAGGGCGCAATGCCACACTTGCCCACAAGGGGGCACATGCATCTGGATTTCATTCACTGCAGCTGAGAGTCTGCTGGCGCGCCCATTCTCTATCTGTCTTCCTCTCCCTCTCTGTCTGTCTGTCTTTGTGTCTCTCTCCAAAAATAAAAAAAAAAAATTAAAAAAAGGAACAGTAAGTTGAATCCACCTCACCTCAGAGAACTCACCTCAATCTCAGTGTAAAAACAATTCTCTCTAAAGAAAGTTTGCCTGTGAGTAGAGGGAGGCCTATGATAATCTCACAAACTGGAACCAAGCCTTCTGGTCTGTGGTGCATCTATTCATTAGGATTCTGCCACTTTTAAATTATTCAGAATCATTATAAAATGCAGCTTTCATCTGAAAAAAAAAGTGTACCTCTGAGGAGCTAAATTTAGTTCTCCTGGAGATAAAGTAAAGTGGTATGAGCTTCCATAATCGTGTCCACAGCCTGGCTTTTTATCTCTACTAAACTCCTGAGCAGCACAGCTGGGATAAAGCCACCCAAGGCAGAAATCTGGACACCAAATAACCAGCCTGCTGATTGCTAAGCAGTATTACCATTTTATCTGGACTGGCCTACATTGTTGGATAAGAGGTGCTTAAAACAATGTTTTAAACTCATGTCCTTTTATCATTATCGAGGTATTAAACTTTAAAAAAAAACCAGAAATTGCCCCCTATCTAACACTAACACTAGTATACTATATTTAAATTAATACCTAAAAATTATGCTCCTTTGCAACTATAAGCTGTCAAATGGATTTTGTGGATTCCCATAAACATAAAATGTTGCCACAGATTACTTTTTAGGAAGAAGGTGATTAACAATGTGACTCATGACTGTATTTTTCACAATAACAATTAACTATTAAATGAAGGATAATTAAATGATCAAGGCAGAAATTTTAGAACCCACCTGTAGACTGTCTTGGGGAGTTCCAGCATATCTTTATTTATATCCATTTTCTTTCCACTATTATTTTCAGATTGTTCTGGTAACCGCTCTCCAGTATCAAGATTACAAGGCAGAGGGTCTTAGAATCCAGGAAGACACTTAGACTCAGCTCCACTGCTACTTCCAGTACTTCCTCATGGAAGACTGCCCTGACCTCACCTATAAGGTCAAATCTCATTATACATTCTCTCTCTCTCTTTTTCTCTCTTTCCTCTCACCCCCTTTCTCTCTCAATTTTGTAGCCCCCATTGGCCTACTATTCATCATGTAGCCCAGGCTGGCTTCAAATCCCTCCCTCAGCCTCCCAAGTGCTACAATTACAGGTATGAATCACCAAACAGCAGTAAGGTTGTAAACGTGTCTTGCAGTACTTTTCAAACACCTAATCCCAGTCTAAGTATATCAGACGTAGCTTATAACATACCACAAACAGTTGTTATGCCTTTTAAATGTATACACTTCATTTATGTGGCCTAACAATGTTTGTTATATAAGGCTAATGATACTTACAGGTGAGATTCAAGTTGTTTTTCTACAAGTCTTCCATCTAGTCTTGTCTCCCACCAGCTGCCTTCTTCCTGGTGATCAGTGGTAGGCATTATGAGACAGATGGCTAAGATCACAGGTGAGTCTAGATGTGCTAGGTCAGGTTAGTCTAAACTAGATGCTACTAGAACCAGACCTTGAGTTTGAGTCTCAGTGTTGTTTTGTTCCTCTTGGCTGTATTCACAAAGCATTTCTAGCACAACACATGCTATAACTGTTTGCCAAAATTCAAACATTATTTCCAATATGTTTGGAACTTAGAAATTAATTTTTAAAATGGAAAAATTTAAGTAAATGTATCCTAGAGAAAATATAGAACAATAAATTACATTGGGCACATTTACCTTAACAAAATCAGAAATTCTTTAGGTTGGTAAGAAAACTTTAGAGTAGCTAACTAAATAGAGAGATGAATATACAGGTAGGTATGTCCTAAGGGAGTGACAACTAATGTGGTCTGCTCTATAAAACCTGTTTTTACTGTAAACTTAACCTATGGAGTTTGATGCACTGTAATCTGATTTCTACGGTAAAAGAACTGTGAAATATAAACTGAATTCAATGGCCAGAACCTCTACAATATTGTTTGCATATTCTTAATAAAAGACAGCCTTGTATAATGATGCTATGAGGTATCATTTTGTTTGCAAATATTCCTAAGAGGATGACAAGTGTAGATTGTTCTAGTTGGAAATAGCAGAAAATAGAGTAATGAGAGAATCACAACAGAAGATTATAAACAGTAGACTCTGACTGTTATTAGAGCTTTGTAGTACTGTGAGCTAATAGAAAAAAAGTTGTAATAGCCAGATATAAAAGAATTTATAAGTAGAGAAATTATATTATCAATGGGTTTCATGATAAAATGCCCATATATTTAAGAAAGGAAATGCCGGAAAAGATAGAAAATACAATATTTTATATAAACATAAAATGTTAAGAGTTGGTAGGACTTTAGCAATCATAAAGAATGATCTTATTTTTAGTTAAGAACAATCTAGCCCCAAGTAAAACAAGATTTTTTTAATTTTTAATTTTTGTTTATTTTTATTTATTTATTTGAGAGCAACAGATACAGAGAGAAAAAGAGGTAGAGAGAGAGAGAGAAAGAGAAAATAGGTGCACCAGGGCCTCCAGCCACAGCAAACTAACACCAGATGCATACACCACCTTGTGCATCTGGCTTACGTGGGTGCTAGGAATCAAGCCTCAAACTGAGATCCTTAGGCTTCACAAGCAAGCGCTTAACTGCTAAGCCATCTCTCCAGCCCAAACAAGAAAATTTTAAAGATTGTACTACATATAGTGAGTTGTAGCTCTAGAATCATAGTGTAATAATTATTCAACTTCCTGCATGTCATAAATTCTTAGATAATCCTAAGATTAAACAAGAGAATTTATATCCTTGGAAGTTATTTTGTACATATCATTAGAAAATGTTTTCTTGGGACTTAGCAGAATTCAAAGTTTTATTTAAACCACTAAATGTCTGCCCGTCAAGGTCAGTGATGTAAAGGCTCTTCAGCCTAATCCTAAGAAGGCTCCTTTCTTCTTAGGGGCCTCCTCAGAGAAGCCTGGGGAATTCATTCACCTTGCATTTTTAAATCAGCTCAGGTTCACTGTTCAAAGGGAAGAGAGTCCAGGATTCTGCTGTAACAGTGTGGGTAGCAGAGGGCAGCTGAGGACTCTGAGCTGCACCAAGCCTGTGGAGGAGAGTACATGAGGCAGGAATGCCAAAAGGACCATCACCATTGCAAAGCTTGTACTTGAGAAACTGCAAGGCTCCTTTAAGAAGTAGTGGTTGGCTTTGGATAGTGCTGCATGGCTATAATCATAAATACTGGGGAGCCTGAGCAGGAGGACCTTAAGTTTGAGACCCACTCGGGTCTAAACAAAATTTTCAAAGATCTGCAGGTGAAGCCCAGTAGTACAGCACTTGTCTAGCATTGTGCAAGGCCCTGAGTTCAATCCCCAGTACCACATTTTATAACTGAAAAAGAGTTGGCTGCTAAAAACATCTGGACTATATGCCAGTGAACAGCAGTGCTGCCCAAGAGACACAGGAAGAGGCTGGCTGGGTTCTTGGGGGTCCTAGCTCTGGTCCTCAGCTTTATATTTTTGTTGTTTTCTTTGCTTTCATGACTTCAAAGGTATCTTTCCAAGAGCTCAACTGTACCTATTCTCTCAGAGGTGATGAGGCCCCAGGGAGCTGATTCACACTAAGCAAACCTTGGTAGATCAATAAAAAGGAAGTTAATTACTTCATTTGCAAAGAGAAATGTCACTACCAAGAAGACAGAACTGGGAACTAGTTCTTTCACTTGGCCTACCCATTCTATTTCCACTAGAAAAGTGTACTTGGGAAACCAGATTGAGAACAGAGTTCCTGGGCTGGAGAGATGGCTTAGAGGTCCCACATTTAGCCAGATGCAAAGTGACACAAGGGTGCAATGCCAGAATTGACCACAAGGGGGCACACGCATCTGTATTTCATTTGCAGCAGTTGAGACGCTGCTGGCGCGCCCATCTCTATCTGTCTTCCTCTCCCTCTCTCTTTCTGTCTCTCTCTGTGTCAAAAAAAAAAAAAAAAGAGAGAGAGAGAGAGAGAGAGAACAGAGTTCCTTGGTAAATACTGTGTTAGAGTCAGAGTAATTACTAGCCTAAAGCTACACTACTGATTTACCTTTCTTCACTGTAGGCATATATTGTCAAGGTGACTGGAATACTCCCTTAGGCTTGAAACACAGAAAACACTCAGTTAACACAAACTATTACTATTATTGTGCTACTCCAACAATATGGCAGACTGGGCTGATAGCATGGGCTTTGGAGTGAATTCCTTGCTTGCTTCATTACTAGCAATGTGCCAATGGGAAGGATACTTAGCCTTTGAGCCTCAGTTCTCTTCACTGTAAAATGAGGGTAGTATAGTAACTTTACAGAATTATTCTGAAAAACAGTTAAGGTGGTATGTGAAAACCACTTAACTCTCAATAATTAACAGTAACATTGGCATCAAGAGCAGTGTATTGTTAATGCATGGTTGTCATTGTTTGAGGCTGTACTTATCAACTTTATAAATGGCTGCTCATTCTGGATGAGTTAGTTAAGGAGAAAGCCTAGCCTGTCTCCAGCTTCTACTGTAGCAACAGCCAGTAGCTGTCAGACACCACTGGAAAGCTCTCATTAACAACCTGGATGGCACTGAACTAGTTGTTCTTCCATTCCATAGACACCCACAGCAAGCCCCAAAGAAAACCATCACTATGGTTTCCAGAAAAGCCTGTCTTGGGCCCGCCCCATGACTAACACCCTGCCCCTCCACTCACAACATCTTATGGAATGATTTAAACTATCTATGCCCATGCAGTGGAGGGTGGCCCCATTCTTATTCTCTCGGTCTTTCAGAGATGGGTAGCTTCTCTTGACTTCTTTCCCATTAGCCTGTCATCATTTTTCCCTTTCAATGCTTCTCAACAATGAGCAGAAACTATAAGTGTGTTTTCTGGCTCTGTTTCAAAGCAATATCACTACACTGACATCCATATCATTTCCCTCATGTAGCAATAGTCCAGAGCTGTGAGGACCAAAAATCTGAGAATCTGCCTGAGTTAGGATTACAAGTACCCAAAGAGGTGATGTGAGAAACTGTAGCTCCTACTGTTCCCAAGGAAAATGAAAATGATGTTAAGATACAGCAGACACTTGCAGAATGGCAAAAAACCAAAAAGTAAGGAAGAAAGATCCATCACATCTACTAAACATAATCTATAAAATAGGCCAAGTTTCACAGCACACACTGGAATGCATTAAATTATGAGCCGGAAACCTATCCAGGAAAATGTAAATATTTATTTAATAGGAGTCACCAGTAATAAAATAATAGTTTATTCACTTTTTATTTGCTACATGTCATTCAGCTAGAAATCATAAAATACATGAATAAGAAGGCAACCAGTTCTTAGCCCTTTCCTTTCTTCTTAAATCTCTAGTGATTACTTATGTTCTCAACCGTCTTTCATAATAAAATGATTACTAATTTATTTGCTTAGTTATTTTTAGATATCTCTGCTTGATGCTGCCTGATATATTTTTTCATTTTTCCATAAATATTTTCTAAATGAAAAGATAATGAAATTTTTAAAGTTCCTTAACATAGCCAATAAAACAACTGAGAAAAATAGACATTGGGACAACTCACTGAGATACTACTCAGATTCTCTCTCTCCTGAATGGTAGAGATGACTCGACCTCATAATGAAGGTCCTTCTGCACTTAAATGAAAATCACTCTGGATGGAGTCCAAGACTTTACATTAATTCTATTCCATAGCAAATACTCTCTTTATTAGTGATGTAGCATGAACTTCAAGAGTTTAGAACTTTAATAAGTGGCATGCTCCCAAAGTTAGGATCAATATGTTGACTCTGTAAATAAAATTGCATTTTCTCTTGTTTGGAAGTCTTAAGTTCCCAGTGTGGTGCTTTAACATCTCATTAATAGAAAAAGTAGTGTTGTTAGAATGTTTGTGTTTCCTTCCAAAATTCATATTGAAACTTAATTCCCAGTGCAACAATGTTAAGAGGTGGAGGATTATTAGGAGATTTTTGGGCCTTGAGGACTCTACCCTCGTGGATAGAATTAGTGCCTTATAAAAGTGCTACAAACTTTGGTCCTTCCTTCCTTCCTTCCTTCCTTCTTTCCTTCCTTCCTTCCTTCCTTCCTTCCTTCCTTCCTTCCTTCCTTCTCTCCTTTCTCCCTTCCCTCCCTCCCTCTTTCCCTTCCTTCCTTCCTGCCTGCCATTTGACACAGCAGCCATCCCCTCCAGAGGGCACATTAGACAGTCACCATCTTGAGTGGAGACAGGGCTCTTACCAGGTCCCAAACCTGCCAGTGCCTTGAGCTTGGACTTTACAACCACCAGAACTATGAAACATATATTTACCTTCATAAGCTACCCAGTCTCGTTATGACAGACTGAGTCACAAAACTAATTTCTGAAGGACACCATGGAGAAGTGAGCCATGGAAGAAATTTTAAAACACTATTTATTAATTTGCAAAGAAAGAGAGAGAGAGAGCAGAGACAGAGAGACAATGGGCCCACCAGGGACTCTTGCTGAAAATACAAACGAATTGCATATGCATATACCACTTTGTACATCTGCACATTACATGGGTACTGGGGAGTCAAACCCTGGCCATCAGGCTTTGCAAGCAAGCACCCTAACTGCTGAGACATCTCTCCAGCACCATGAAAGAAACTTTTAATATGTGAAGGTACAACAGGGAAGGATTAACTCCAAGAGAAACTGGAGGCAGTGAGACAGAGGATGCTACATCATTGTATCATCCCAAATGAATGTAGTCCTAGTTAAGGAGTTCCCTTTTATGTAACACAGTGAAAAACGATGATACAGAGAGAAAAAGCACTGCGAGAGTTGGCTGTGAGCACACTGTAAACGCACAGCAAAGGCGCTGTCCCAGTGAAACAAGCCCCTGCGCTAGACTCACTGTGGTGCTAGAATACAAATGGAAGAATAACACGTGTGGGACTTTTCAGGGCCATCTTCATCTTGGTCTCCTTGCTAGAGTCTATGATGTGATCTCTGGCAAAATATGGCCATTGTAATAATAATTCATTCATTATATTGCCAAGTATTTTATTGTTTAAAAATATTGCTTATTTAGATGCATGTATGTGTGTGTTGGGGGTCATGAATCAAGATCTCTTGCCACTGAAAACCAATGCTAGGCACATATGTCATTTTACATCTGGCTTTACATGGGTGCTGGGGAATTGAGCTTAGGCTGGAAGGCTTTACAAGTAAGCACCTTTAACTGATGAGCCATCTCCCCAGCCCCGTATAGAGCTCATTCTTTCTTTTTCTTTCTTTTTCTTTTCTTTTTCTGTCTCTGAAAAAATTCTTGTTTTTTTTTCTGTTATTCATTGATATGAAATTACTGTAATATTGAACTGTAGAAAACATAAAGAATTTTTTCTGTGTTCAAATTGCTCTAAAACTAATGCCTATTTCCACCATGCTGTCAAGTCACCATTGCACTAGGACACATTTCTCATTTATTCCTGTGTGTGTGTGTGTGTGTGTGTGTGTGTGTGTGTGTGTGCGTGTGTGTGTTGGCAGTTACTCTAGAATTAAATATTTTTAGAAATACAAACCAACATAGTTAATTAGCATACAATCCCCATTCCATTTCCCTAGATAGCAGAGAATACAAGAATACCTGTCCTAATCACATGTAAGGCATCTTCTGTAATAGACATTGAGGAATCTTACAGGTGAGCCTGACATATTTCTAATTCAGCATATTAAATCAAGTAAATCAACTCTAGTAAACTTAGATAAAAGAGAGAGCACTTATTAAGACTTTGAAGAACTTTAGAAATCAATAGCAAGGCTAGGGAATTCATCAGGAGTTAATTCTGGATCTGAGATAAAAGAGCTCATGGAAGAACCTCAGAGAAGATTCTGTCTTCTCAGAACTGCACAACTGGAATAATAATGGCCAACAGAGCCCAGGCTTTTTCCTCTTCTTTAACAATTCAAATTCTAAGGAGGTCATTTTCCAGCTCTTAGGAAAAAGATACCTGATTAACAAGCCTGACCAAACCCAATGAAATATGTCATGTTTGGGAAAATCTACTACTCTTGCTTAAGATTCTAGTGCTCAGACCAAAATATTAGCAGCTAGCATGTGAGCTATAGTTATAGAAGGTTAATTATGTTTTCAAGATCTATCTTGGAATGATTTGTAAAACATTTGCTCATGCACATCTAGAACTGAGCTCAGATTATAAGCTGAATACACCAATAAGCCTCAGAAAAAAAAAGTGGGCTTAAGTCAGAAGTTAATAATAAAGCAAACAAAAGTGACAACAGAAATCTTTTTCTGCAAGGGGAAGTTCCCTGGAAAATAAAACGCATTAGCAAAAACACATAGAACCAACTTCGTGAACAGTGGCTTAGATCTTTTAATTCCTCATAAAATCTTGGACCTAAGCATTATTACCCTGCTCAGAGACATTGCATGACCACTAGCTCACCACCATCTTGAAGTCTACACACAAATCTTGTGCCCATCCCTGCACAAGACTGTAGCACATATTGACAGAGGAGGCAGGACAGAGTAATGGTTAGAACCATAGAGGTGAGTTTAAATTTCAACTTTGCCATTCTAATAGTAGCTATGTGTTTCTATGCAAGAAATTTAAAGCAATCTTCAGCGTCAATCTCTTCATCTTTGAGAAAAGGAAATCTATCAGGGTCAACATGTGATGCTGCATGGTCACACAGCTGGTGAAGGAAGATGGAGAAAATACATGTAAAAGTGCCTAGCCATGAGTGCTGGCCCTGTATCAAGTGCTGAAGAGTGACTATCTGCCATTAGTAGTTATATGTCTATCTCCCCTTGCACCCCAGTCCTGAAGACCAAAGTCATATTCTTGATGCTCACATCCCTGCACTGTTCTTAGTGACTGGCACTTTAACAAGCCCAAGTAAATATCTGCACATCAGAAAGTATTCTATCAGGGTTAGACTGCCATGTTATACTCTTGGGCACAGTTTCTTAAACTGTGGGTTGCAACCCCATATGAAAAAGGATGTGGGGATCAGAGGGAAAACTAGCAACAGTAAAAGTTTTTTGAATGTACAATGACCAAAAGTGAATTTGAAGTCAAACATGTTGTGAATTCAAGGTGTTTCTAGAAAATAGTTAAGAAGCTTTTCTCTAGGGTATAGCAAGTACTTCTTTTAATGCTACCCCAGGATTATCCCTGATCCTTTAGCAAATGACACCCATCTTCTCCCATGGCCTCAGGCTGCCATCTTCATGAGCCAAGGTCTGAATGTGTTTTTTTTTTCTTTTCCGCACATTGTCAATGTCTATGACAGAGCCCACACAGTAGTAACTTTTAAATATATATGGACCAGATTTTTAGAAGAGAAGGTAGTGTGTTTACCTTATACTTTCATAGAAATATATGCAGCAGCTCTGTAAAGCAGGTAAGATATAGGTTGTGGTTCAAACCCAAGCTGCACCATTAGCTAGCTGAGTGACCTGGGGTAAGCTTGCAACGCCTCAGTTTCCTTACCTGTGATTAAATTGTGGTATTAAATTGTCACTTCATAGAAATATATTAAATTGCACCTAAACATTATAGGTATTCTCTAAAAAAAGAAACAATTATTGATTTATTGATTTTCTTCTAAATGTACTCAGTAAATATCTCCCAACTATGTAAATCACTTCCCATTTCATGTAAGAAAACATAAAGTATGGCATACTTACTTCCAAATTTTAAAATGGAGTTCCAGCTGAAAGAAAATCACTATCACAAGAAACTGACTTACAAAACTATTTGCAAAAAGAAATGTATTTACATAATAATACAATAAAACTATGGTATGTTTATATATTAAAATTCTAGATAAAAAAGGAAGAAATTATTTACAGGCACTGTTCTTAAAATAAAAATTCTAAATGGCCCCAGGTATTCTGTAATATAAGGTAGTTCCAATCATTTATGCTGGAACCTTCTCAGCAACGTTTGGCATTATGTTCCATAAATGGGAACAGCCATATTGATTTGAACAGAAGTGTACAAGTGGGTAAACACAAACACACACACACCAGGCAATGGAATTAGGTATCATACATATGCTGTCCTCTGCATCTACTACAAACCTGTCCCTTCCAGTCTGCACCTCCCTGAGCAGAACCTGGTGGTCAAGACACACATTGCTTAAAAATCCAAATCACCATCTTTTAAGTGGAGATGCTTCTCTCCACACTGGAGAGGGGAGGGGACAAACCAAGGCCAAAGAGCCACGGGGTTTTCATGTACCTTCAATACTGTGATGTTCCAAGCAAAGCTCTCAGTTGCTTTGTTGAGTTTCCTTCCTTTCAAGCCTTCCTTTGCACCCAGGTTATGAAGCTCTTCGTGAAACTCCATCCCTTTGAAAGGAAAGCACATAAGAAATCTTAGTACATATTTCAGAAAAGTAAGGGTGAAAATATTCTCAGTAATGTATAATTTCACACTCCTGTCCTCTCATGATTTCTAAGTCCCTAGCTTCAATTAACCTTTCCATTTTACTCATCCCACAAAATGGCTGTCCATAGAGGGTACCTAGAAATATCCAATATAGCACAATTTCTTTTTGAACAGCCAGGAGCCATGGGCAAAGACATGAGAAACTAAGAAGCAAGTCCTTCCAACAGGTTCTGTTTACCTTGTTGGTCTTCTTTCTGATCCCCAAGCTGTGATGTGAAAGTCTTAATGAGGGGGAAGATTTCTTATTCCTGTTATGAACCAATCCTATGGCTGAAAAGCAGGCTCTGGAGCCCACACAGGTGATAAGTAGTAATTATCAGACGTTGACTAAAAATATAGAAGACTTTTTTAAAAAAGCATTCCTGAAAATACCCAAGTGTTCAGATTTGAGAATGGCCTTCAGGTATTTTTAGCTCTACCATTATTCACTGGAGCTTGAATACCACAAATAACATCATTATCATCTCTCTCCACAGCCTTTATCTTAGCACCTCAGGGATGAGAATCACATTCTCCTATGGATAATCTGTTCCAGCTTTGGGGAGCTAGGACTAATACTGAGCCAAAAAATCTCCTTTCCTGGAAATTCCACTCTTCAGTGCAAGCTGGACCTAGGCCAACAAAGGTCTAATCTCTTATCCCCACTGTATCCCTTTAGAAGTATGAAGAAAGATATTGGATGAAATCCCTTTGAGTCCTCTCTTCTCTACATTAGGCATTCTAACATTTCATCCCATGAATGACATCCAGGCAGAGCCACTACACTGCCAACTTCCTGGACTTGAGCAGTGTAGTTACCTTCAGGATCAGACAGCGGGCTCCAAGCAGCCCACGTTGGGCTTTGTTCTAGCTGTTATGCTCTTATTACTGCAGTCTAAAACCACATTGACTTTCCTGGTGCTAATGGAATAAGCATAGTCCATGCACCAGAACATAAGCATAGAGCCCAGGCTTATACTGGAGCTCAACAGCTTACTAGTGGTGTGTCTAAGCAATCTTTGAAATTCTCTGGGCTCTACAGTCCTCACTGCTGAAATGGTGGAACAAGTATTTACCCATGAGATCATGAGGAAGATTAAATGAGTTAATGCACACAAAGCTCTCAGAGCAGCACCTGGAATCAGGCAAGCGCTAGGTAGATTTATTTTTTGTTTCATGTCAAGTGAAATGTCTAAGCTTGACAATCAATGAAGTGCACCAATTTTAGAGTCTGGTCATTTAAATTCTTGTATCATTCATTCAGCCTCTCAAATTTTCAGATGCCCTATGTATAAAACACTACACTGAAGAGTGGTCATGAGGGCTCGGCACACATCTTATGTATACTGATCAAGCAACTGTCATTGTCATCTTCCTCCTCATCATTATTGTAGGTGTGGATAGAGGAGAAATAAAATTGCTCCAATAACTAAAAGCTGTGAATGAAAGTAAGCCAAATAAATAGAAGTAGACACTCATAGATATGTGACCCTTTCAGTAGAAGAAACCTAAAATGAGGACTAGCAAACAGGGAAAATACCTAGAGGATCAACAGGACTACGGCTCAAACTGTAACTATGAAGTGGGTTGTAAAGGGTTATGTGGAGCACAGCTTCCCTGCTGAAGTAAAAGAATATGAGAGGCTCCCAAAACAAGGGTAGACTCTGAAGCCCTCATCTCCAAACATCTTCACACACAACCACCCACATATACAAATATAATGCACCTATTATCACCTAGATTTCTCCTGCACTAAACAAAGATTTAAGTGTAACTGAAAACATAGACAGTACCGTAAAATATTTGAACGTTGGGCCTGGAAAGATGGATTAGCGATTAAGGCATTTGCCTGTGAGGTCTGGGGACCCAGGTTCAGTTCCCCAGTGTCCATGTAGGGTATATGCACATGGTGGCACATACATTTGGAGTTCTTTATTTGCAGTGGCTGTAGGCCCTGGGGTGCCCATTCTCTGTCTTTCTCTTTCTGTTAAGTAAATAAACTTGAAAAACTAAAAAAATGCATTTTAAGGGGAAGAACAGAAGTTTTTGAAGCTGCCCAAAAAATATCATTGTTGTTTCTAAGCAAAGTAGAAAATTTTCACCTGCTTTCTGACACTGTACAATCTTCTCCTGGACTGTGTCTGCCATTTCTATGAGGAACCGGCTCTCTTGAATCATCTGTCATAAGATAAACATCAAAAATGGATTGTTAAAAACATTGAAGGTGGCTGATTGCAAAGATGACACACAGGGAAACTCACGAAATGGATCCAGTAATGAGGAGTCATGGTTTCCGTCATTTAAGGTGGGTAGAGAAGGCACAGTCTCTGTTGCAACTCCCATCAATTCTAATGCTGGGTTAGAGTTACCTTTTTTAGATTGCCTACCTATGTAACATTCCCGGCATGCTGTGAGTTTCAAATACCTGCTAAGTAAATATATATATATCCCTTCTTTAGGTCCCAGATCATATTTATAACCATCTTTGGACTCAAAGGTTGCTTTCCCTCAAAGGTTGCTACAACACCGTGGTAGTTTGAATGGATGATTCCCAATATATTCAGGATTTTATTAAAGTTTGTAATTTGGATCTGCAGGCACCTGGCTGGAGGAGGTGTCACTGTGGGTGGATCCTAGGGTCCAGCCCTAAGATGTGGGGGTGAATTTAGAATTCCAGTCTAAAGATATGCAAAGTGCCTGTGCTTTGCCTGGAGTTCCTAAGTGTGCTTGTTTATGGCACTGCGGGTGTCTTTTTCTCTCTCTGCTTGGACCTATGAAAGTGGGCCAGCTTCTTCTGCCATTATGGAACTTCCCCTGGATCTGTAAGCTTCAATAAATATCCCTTCCTCCATAACTGTGCCTGGTTTGGAAGTTCACCCCAGTGACTTGAGGCTGTCTACTACAAATATCAAACCAATCATAATGAAACAATACCAGTGACAGCCAGAATACAGAATCATCTGGGGATGACCTATAGGCTGCTAAATGTATTAATGAAGTTAGCAGCACAGGCACACCCAACCATGAGGAGTTCTGACTCTCTCCATAGCAGGGTACCCACTGCTGGCAAGAATAGAGAATGAGAATGAGTCAAACTTTGGAGTAAGGAACTCAACAGATGTCATACACAATAACACTGAAATGGTCATCTCTGTCCACTACATTTATGTGGAAAGCAAAATGTCTAAGAGGTGACTAATACACTGAACAAAATATGGATCCGAAAAGAAGAAAGTGAACATGAAGATGAGGAGCAGAGGGCTGAGATGTAACAGTTATGATGAAAATGACTGGGATGGGAGCCTTTTCAAAGGGCAAGAACTGACTAAAAAGTCAGCCAGTTGTTAAACTAGCAATTCCTGAAATTCTAGCCCCTCTCCTACTGTTCATAAATGGTGACATGTTCCATCTGTCTCTTCTATGTTTACCTTTCTCAATGATCTGGAGTCCAAGACAGAATCAAAAGGAAACTTAAAGATACCAAGACTTTAATACTGTTGTTGAAATAACAGCTGATGAGTATTTTGTAGTCTTACACCATCACTTCTCAACGTAAAGACAATGTTTTCTATAAACAGTTAATAGGATATTGATCCACAACTGTTTAGGAGTTAAATCACATAATTTGTCTTTTAATAAATATCTACTAAGTGGACACTGTGGGCTCAAAGGGTACAATGTATTGAGGAGCAAACACTGACATGGGTCTCCCTCCATGGAGTTTGTGGTCTGGCAAGGAAGTGTACTCAAATGAATGAAATAAAAAAAGAAAGAAAGAAAGAAAGAAAGAAAGAAAGAAAGAAAGAAAGAAAGAAAGAAAGAAAGAAAGGGGGAAGGAGGGAGGGAAGGAGGGAGGGAGGAGGGAAGGAAGAGAGGAGGAAAGGAGGAAGGAAGGAAGGAAGGAAGGAAGGAAGGAAGGAAGGAAGGAAGGAAGGAAGGAAGGAAGGGGGAAGGAAGGGAAGGGTAAGTCTCGGTCAGAACGAATAATTATTTGGAAAGTTAAATTAGCTATCAGCACCATAAAATTATTGATACCTTCAGAAAACTGTGAAGTTATAGACAAAGTAAAACATTTAAACTACATTAGCTTTTTACAACTCTCAAGAAAAAGTTGTACAGAGTATAGTGGCCTATAATCCTAGCACTGGGGAGACAGAGGCAAGAGGACTGCCAAAAGTTCAAAGCTAGCTTGGTCTACATAGAGAGTTCCAGGCCAGGCTAGCCAGAGCTAAATAGTATAACACTCGGTGTGGAGAAGGAAAAAGGGGAAGAGGAAAAAAAGGAAGGGGAAGAACAAAGAGAGAAGGGAGGAAGAGGACAAGAGAAGGAGACGGATGAGGAGGAAAGGGAGAAGGAAGGAGGGAAGAAGACAGGGAAGAAGAAGAAAAGGAGGGGAGAGGGAAGAGGAAGTGAGGAAGTAGCTTTAGTTATGAACACACATTTATCAAACACCCAGTGGTACCTTGGGTACCACTCAAGTGTAAGAAAGTTAAAGACATGAAAATTTCATATTAATCCAATTTGATTTAGTCTGTTTCAACGTCTATGCATGCATGCACAATTAATTGAATTTTGTTTCAAAAGTTACCAGATGTTCCAATTAGTCAAGTAGTAGACAAAAAATGTTTTCCTAAAATTCAGGAAAGAGAAATATTTACAGAGCATGGACAAATTTTGTCCAAAATATAACCAAAATATATTACTGCTGCAATCTGGATCATAAATGTCCCCCAGGATCCATGTGTTAAATGGTTGAGCCACAGGAAGGTACTCATGAGAGGTAAGGAAACCTTAAGCAGAAGGCCTAGTGGGAGGTCTTGAGGTCACTGAGGACTGGCCTTTCGAGGTAACCTGAGAGTGCAGCCTCTTTCTCTTCCTCTCTTTTACTTGCTGCCATTCTGTGAATAGTTGGTTCTCCCTCATGTCCCCACCATTGCCATGCAGCCTTCTCACCAGACACCTATTAGCAAGTTGTCTGCTTGATCATGCACTGGAACTTCTAAAATCACTAGCCAAAATGGATCTTTTTTCTTTATAAGTGGATTATCTCAGATATTTGTTATAGTGATGGAAATCTGACTAACACATGCACATATTTTTAAATGTGTTTTTCAAAGGCTATTATAACTTCTTTCATTGGTAGAAAAAGAAACTAAGAGAGGTAAAAAGTCCTGACCTAACTATAACTAATTAGTGAGCAACTGGACTTTGAATGCCAGTTTCCTGGCACATAGCCTGCATGCATTTTAAAATGTCACCTCTTTGGGAGGCTAGAGAGATGGCTTAGTGGTTAAGGCACTTGCCTGTGAAGCCTAGGGACTCATGTTCAACTCCAGATCCCACGTAAGCCAGATGCACAAGGTGATGCCAGTGCACAAGGTGATGCCAGCGCACAAGATAAGTCACCTCTTTGGTCTCACCTGTCTTCATCATGCTTATGTGAAAGTGCATAGGTGCCCACATATGCAAACCTCTGAGTCTGCAGTGTACAGTCCAGTCCCCTACCCAACCCCCAAAAAAGAAACATGAAGACATACACATAATCTATTACCTCCATGTTCAAAGTTGTTGTTTGGGGGGGAGCAACCTTAAAGGATGACCAGTAGTTTCCTCTGATAATACCTTGGTTGAGCTCACAATCATTCCTCTTTGATTTTTTTCTCTAAGATGAGAAAATGTGACACCGTTCTTTAATAAGAAGCCCTCTATGTATTGATTTGTGGCCAGTGTTATGTGCAACATTTTACTATTATCTTCTTAGTTTTATGAGTACCAAAGGAATATTCTTCATGAATTCCAAAATGCCCCAGTCTCTGTAACCAGCTGAGAAGGAACTATTCTCCCCAGCCAAGGACAATTCTTCTATAACGTCAGTGTCATGTCTTCCTGCTTCTCTTAGGAACTCTTAATCCTTTTGGTTTGTTTGTTTGTTTTTGTTTGTTTTTTGAGGTGGGGTTTCACTCTAGCCCAGATGACCTGGAATTCACTATGTAGTCTCAGGGTGGCCTTGAACTCACAGCAATCTTCCTACCTCTGCCTCCTGAGTGCTGGAATTAAAGGTGTGTGCCACCATGCCCGGCTGTACCTTTTAATCTTTGTCTACAGTTTTAACTCTCCCCTGACTTCTTCCAGTCTATCTACACCCTCTATCAACTTAAAATAGCAAACAAAAATGGTAGTAGAAGGTAGCTTATCTGTTGTGTGGTCGTCCTCATGTCCACTCTCTAACAAACCTAGCAAATGTCCCAGGCCTGGACTGTGCAGGATTCACGCTGACTCTCACCGTCTCACCATCCCTGACCCATCCTCAGTCCTCGCTCTCTCCAGCTCAGCAGTTACCAGGTCTAATCATTCCTCCTCCTTGAGTTCCCTGATCCTGGTTCTTCTCTCTGCATCCTGTATTGTTTGCTTTTCCTTTTCCATATCCACACATATAGGAAGCCAGCTGGGCTCAGTTCTCTACTCTTTCTCTTCTCTAGTAATCCCCTCTCTTGGTAATTTGGTCTAGTCCTAGAGCTATCAAACACTCTGCACCCATGCACCACAACCCATGAAATTTCAAAGCCAACCCTGGCCTTACTCCTACATTCCAATGGACTACAACTGTGGTTTGTGGCAGGAAGTCAAGGGTGTACAACATAATTCTTTGGAGTGAGAGTAAACAAGTTATTTTCCCACACTCATTTTATCAGTAAAAATGAAAAGAAATGAATCTTTACAGCTTGATCCTAGCAACCTTGCTGAATTAAGATCATGTGTTTCCAACATGGTAACTAAGAAAAGAAAGGACTTCCACACTGGAGAAGAGATCCCAGCAGATACTCAAATATTTCTTCCAGCGTGTCTCAACTTACACACCTGTAAACTAGTGAAGTAAGTCCCACTAATACTTATTTTGTTCTAAACAACGTGGACTCGAACAAGAAAATGAAGACAGGTATAAGCAAGCCACACCTCACTACACTCTCTGATTTCCTTAGCCTGTGTGAGGTGAGAACGGTAACAGGATGATCAGATCTGACACAGCCAATCACACTTGTGGAAACCAGGATTTTTCTTATTCATCAATCAGTGAAAGTATCTGTAAATTTCATGCTATTTTCTACTCTGAACATGTTTCATCATGCAGACAGTGGTATATTAGTCTATGCCTATAGCTTATGGGTGAGTATATTCTCAAAATATTTTTAATGAAGAGCCTGTGCTGGGTACTATGTGTGGCCCAGCTCTGTGCTAGGAAGCTTGATCTGTGTGGGCAGATCCATCATCCCTTTGATTCCATCAGCCGAAGGAATCATTAGCAAGGACCAAGGGTAGAGGTGAGTAGACAGAGGATTTTGAGAGCTATCTACCCTCTCAGGGCTCCCTTCCTGATGGGCTGTGGTTTTAGAACTTCCTCTCTGTACAGTTGCAACTGCAGACAGGAGCAGGTGCAGATACTACTGAGCACCACGCACAACACCTCTGCACTGTTGCTAACCTCTGGATGCTCACTGTCCATGGCTGGCTCCCTAAGCCAGTCCATGCTTTTATAGGCAGTCCCTTCATTTAGACCTTTAAACATCTTTTTTGACTGTGCTAGTGCCAAGAGCCTGCCACAGTGTGTGATCTGAAAACCATAAACAAACAAAACAAGCTGTTTTGGCATCTGATACCTGTAACTGTGGGTCTCACTAGCCTTTTATCTCACCCAGAACCCCTGGCCCAAATTTCAGACATCATTTGTGCCTGCATGCATACCACAAGCAAGCTCCCATGTGTTGTCACCAGTTTTTGCCCATCCTACCACTTCTTCCTCACTATAATACTCCCAGCCGTGCCTTAGTCCCACTCCTAGGAGCCTTCAAGTTCTAATTATCCACCCAGAGTTAGCCAAATGTTATTTCTAAAAATAGGTTCTTCTCCATTTCAGCCTCACCATGTGTTTCCCACCACCAATCTACCAAAGTAAATCAAAAACAAACACAATTTTCAAGTTCTCACACAACTCCTTCCACAATTCCCAATGGTGGCTTTGAGTTCCGCTTAGCTGCCGGCAGGTTCTGGACTGAAATACCACTTCAAGAAACTCACCTTCGAAGCAGTGACAATTAAGTTCTAGCTTTCCATTTTCTCCATGGTTCATCAAATTAAATTTTTCAACCCTAAAATTTGAAAACTCTCCCCAAGCTCTGGTCAAAATCTGCCTTATTTATCAGCCTTCTCTTGTGGCATTTCCTCATTCCCCATTTCTGGAATGAGCAATGCTCCCCTAAATGTTTTCTATTTGTTCCTCCACCACACATTTCTGTTACTGAAGCTTCCTCTTCCTCCTCTTCCTCCTCTTCCTCCTTCTTTTGAGAATACTGTTTTATATTATTTATTTTTAACTCTTTACTGACAACATCTAAACATACAGACAATATAACATGATCATAGTCCCCTCCCACCACCTTCCTCTTTCCCATCTCATATGCCCCCTCTACTGCATCCCTTCTTTCCAGCTAGTCCCTCTTCTCTTTTTTATTGATAGTGTATATGTATGCACAAAATGTATTTTGACCATAAGTTCCCTTACTGTAGAAAAGCCTTGTTAAGCCATGTCACCTGATCAAAACCCTACCTGGCCCCAAAGCTCACTTCAATGCCCTTTATTTCACTGGTTTCCTGATTTCCCTTTCTCACTCTTATCATCATCAAATGTCCAGATCATTCTATTTTTGTAGTACTACTCACAAAATTTCTTCTCTCATATGTTAAATTATAACTTTATGTGTGATCATGTGTGTGCAAGTGCCTGTGGACATACTCAAGCATGAGAAAGTAAAATAAATATTAGAACTTTATTATTTATTTGAGATAAAATTCAGGTCCAAGAGCTGGAGAGATGGCTAAGAAGTTAAGGCACATGCCTATGAAGCCCAAGGATCTAGGTGAGATTCTCCAGGTCCCATGTAAGCCAGATGCACATGGTGGCACATGTGTCTGGAGTTTGTTTTCAGTGGCTAGAGGCCCTGGCGTGCCCATTCTCTCTCTCTCTGTCTTTCTCTATCTCTGTGTCTCTCTCTGTCTCTCCCTCTCTCTGTCTCTCTTTCCCTCTCTTTCTGTCTCTAATAAATAAAGAAAATAAAATCTTTTTTAAAAATTTAAAAATAAATAAATAAATAAAATTCAGGACCAAAAAAATAAAAAGCCCACCAACTGACCTTATAATTCAAGTTCTTTACAACCCCCTCCCAAGAAAATATTTGTTAACCTCATAAGAAAATTGTTCTTCCCATTAGCTAATAGATAAGTTCAAAGGGATATAATGTGTGGTTTAACCTTCAAAACAAAGGACTCTGTCTTCGAGCTTCTGATTTTATCTTAAAATACCTTACCATCAGTATTTTCAGAACTTAACACAATTGCATATATGGACTTTCTCTCTTAAAGTATTTATTCTGCTTGCCTATGACAGCAGATACCATTGTACTTAGAAGAAAATCATATTTCAACTATTTTCTGCAATCAACTTTCAATTATTAGTAGTAAGAAAGTAAATGAGACAGATAGCTGAAATGTACCAATAATTACAAGTCACACTTAAATCAACAATCTTAAACTTACTTTCCAACTAAGAAATTTACCTAGGTTAGTCAGGGGGAATGACTACTTTGAGTTTCATCTCCCCCTGTCTGTGATCCTGATGGGAATTAAATATGGAGTGAAAAGCTCTACAGTGATGCTGAGGAGATGTCCCCGGCAGGATTATCTGACACTGGACACTTGAGCTGGGCTGATTCAATTGATAAGATCTGGTAGTGGCCTGATTTCATGTCTGATGTCTCAGTCTGAGCCCCCTGCTGCCTTCACCTGCTGGAGACATACAGAGCTTTTCTTTGCTTGTCACATGGTTATCTTCTAAGGGATCTCATTTCCTTGCCCAAGCTTTGTATCTAATGGAGCACTTACCTAGATAAAGATTGACATTACTTTAGCTATTATTTGTGTCCTAAGTAGAGGTGTATAACGTTATCATTTAAGAGCAAAATTATTTATTTGAAAAGAAAACAAAAAGTTTTTTTTCATTTAATTATTTGCAAGGAGGAAAAGAGAGAGGGAGGGAGGGAGAGAGAAATAGGTACTCCAGGGTCTCTAAGCCTCTACAAATGAATTCCAAATGCATGCACCACTTTGGCATCTGGTTTTATGTGGGTACTGGGGAATCAAACCTGGACCATTAGGATTTGCAAACAAGCACCTTAACCTCTGAGCCAGCTCTCCAGGTCAACAGTATGTATTTTACTCAGAAACAGACTAAATTACCTTAGTGTAAAAAAAAAAAAAAACAAAAAAAAAAAAAAAAAAAAAAACACCTCTTTCAGCTCTTCTCAATAAGAAGATGAAGTAATTGCCTAGGATTGTTGCAGAGTCCATTTAACTACTTAACACTACTGAAAAAAAATGAATTTTCATCCTAACAGGACACAGAACCCTTCCATAGATTCTAACTTTATAAATTCATCACCCCGCAAAACTTTCTGTTTAAAAGTCAAGTGGTCAAGGCACAGGCACATGCCTGTGAAGCCTAAGGACCCCGGTTTGATTCTCCAGGCCCACGAAAGCCAGATGCACAAGGGGGTGCATGTATCTGGAGTTCATTTGCAGTGGCTGGAGGCCCTGGCGCACCCATTCTCACTCTCCCTCTCTTTCTTTCCCTCTGTCTGTCTCTAATAAATAAATAAAAATAAAATATTTTTTAAAAGTCACCTGAAGAACAATTTGTCATGAACAATCTCATAGATAATAAAACAAATAACTGAGCTGAAAGTTGACTTGCCCAAAGCCACAGAGCTAGAGAAAATAATTTAGACTAGAACCCAAGCATTATTGAGGAGCAGACCTAAATTTGCAAGTTGTTTCATGACCAATGAAGGTTCAGTTTCTACTGCAACCATAAGTTGGTTATTGACACTTAATAAATAGCCTACATCAGATACAGCATCAGGAAATGAAAGTTTGTCATGGCTGCTTCTCCCTCCAAGTCTGATCCCCAGTGTAATTCTACCATGATAAACAATCTTCCTATAAAACCTAAAAAGAAATGTAATGAACTTATGTGTTCTGCTCTCTCAGGATGAAGTGAGGAACTTGGGAAAAGCTATTGCTTGAGGAAACATGAGTCGGCACAAAGCTAATCAAACCAATTCTTGTTTTCTATCCTGAAGACTTAAAATAATCCATCTATCATATCTGTCACCTTCCTTCAAGTCACAACATTGGGTTTTGGGGAGCTGGTTTTGTAGTGTCTCATCTGTTCGAATTGCATAAAACTAGACTTTAATGTTATTAAACTTGGTCCACCTATTAATCAGACTGCTGTTACATTTACATTTGCTAACTAAAAACAAGTTCCTTTAGTTTTTGTTTTGAGTTTTTTTTTATGTTTAATGAAACAAATAAAATCATCATTACAGGACTGGGACTTTTCTTTGCAAGCAGTCAAGCCTGTGAAAATAGCTTTCAAGAAAACAAAGACAGACATAAAATTCAGAATGCCTGCAAGATTACTGACAGTCTGCAGTAACTGCCTTTGTTATTGACAGTGAAGTGTTCCCTGTTCTGTGACAGCCCTGAGTCACATTTCCAAACCTGGTTCATAATGGTGCAGGACTTGAGCAAGCAGACCAGAGGACACTTGTCTCCACATTCATTACAGTGGAAAGATGTCCTGCAGTGAACTACTTTCTGCACAAGGGATCACTGTACCTTTACTTTTCTCTACTTGTTCTGTTTTCCAAATAATTATCTATTATATCTCAAGACATAGCTAAAAATGTTGTTGTTATCCAGCTATCATTACAATTTAGCTTATTCATAAAAGATTCCCAGTGCCTAGCTTTTGTAAACTGCAGTTGTTACTTGACTTAGGGCTGTGACCACACATCTGATCAGAAGCAACTTCAGGGAGGAAGGATTTGTTTTGGCTCACAGTTTTAGAGAGTTCCAGTCCATCCAGCAGAATCATGAGACTGCTTGCTCACATCTCAGCAGATCAGGAGATGGAGAAAGGAAAATGATGACACTCAGCTAGCTTTTTCCCTTTTCCCTTTTTATTTCAGTTCAGAACCCTAGCCCATGGAAGGTGGTCTTCCCATTCAATTAATCTTCTCTAGAAAAATCTTCACAGACACACCCAGAAGTGTGCTTCATTAATACCCAATTTGCCTTTTATTCCATTCAGGTTGGCTATCAGAATTAACAGCCTCTCAAACCATCTCCAGAATTTGCAGGACATGTTGACTACCTTACCAATCATAACTACCAATTTAATTAAAAATGTTGCAAGTGGGATGGAGAGATGGCTTAGTGGTTAAGGCACCTGCCTGCTAAGCCTAAGAACCCAGTTCCAATCTCCAGATCCCACGTTTAGCCAGATGCAAAGTGACGCAAGGGCGCAATGCCGCACTTGCCCACAAGGGGGCGCACACATCTGAATTTCATTCACAGCAGCTGAGAGACTGCTGGCGCGCCCATCTCTATCTGTCTCCCTCTCCCTCTCTGTCTGTCTCTCTTTCTGTCTCTCTCCAAAAAAAAAAAATAAATAAAATAATAAAAAGAAATTTTAAAAAATGTTGCAAGTATCTGAGGACTGGGGAGTGCAAGGTCAAATTTGAGGAAGTATGTATACTAGAAAAAAAGAAACATTCTGAAATTGCTGCTGAGTAATCCCTCTCTGATGCCTTTGAGATCCTGGTACCAAGTGAAATCTCTGTCACCCTCAAGATGCTGACAGTTCTCCGCTTATACAGAAAATGTGTCAGAAGATATTACTGACCCATGACTGAAGGAGGTTCCCATGTACTATAGCATAATATCATGTTTTTAAATAACCAACTCTAATTGAGCACATGCCAGTAGGCAGTTCTTTTTCTGATTTCTATGACAGTACAAGCAAGCATACATTTTGAATTACTAATATATAATGTGCTGTACAAACTTCACAATGAGAGAGTGACTTACCTTAATTTCAACTTAAATTGATTTCAATAAGCAAAACTATACTAGAGAACTATTTCCCATCTTGAAGCTCATGTATGCTGGTAATCATGCTAACATAAGAGAATATATTTAATCCAACCCATTGTGCTTGGCTTAATTGTGATACTCTTTGATGTTTTCATTGCCAAGTATGATTAGACAGCAATTAACTCCTTTTTACTGCATTCCTTGTCATACCAGCACAATCAGCTGTGTTCTGAATCACAGTCCGCTGACTTAGTAAAAGATTAACCCTTGATTCATGTTCTCTAGATTGTTTTGGCTTCTTTATCTTCAGAAAAATCTATCACTCTTACTGGAGTAAAGTTTTAACTTTTAAATTAATGTTAAATAATTCAGTCTATAAGTCACCTTTGAAGACTATTTGGTGTTTGCTTTTTATAGTTGTAGTCCCTTATAACTATTCCATCTCTGAATGATAAATTCTGGATAATAACTGTCCAAATATTTTTGCATTAATTTAAAAAACATAAAAGTGTATATATTAGGTAAGTGCTTGTTAACTGTGCATGAAAAATTAGGCAGGTGAGACATTAGAAAAGTAAAAAATCAGCTATCCATAGAAAATAAACTATAGGAAGGTCAGATAAAGGTTTCACTTTCAAAATTATTTGTGAATATACTTCTGCTAAGTACCAAGTAGGGGTTGTAGTAGGGAGGCATATTACATAGTCTCTGTGAAGTTTATCATAGGCCTCCAGGTTTTCAGACTCGAGCCCAGGATATAAAATAATATTTGCTCTACTCTCTGGACATTGAGTGTCACTGTTCCTACCCCTTTTGAACATAAGTCCTGCCTTAAATTAAATTCTTAAATTAAACTCCCTCAGTACCTTAAACACTACCTTGAACATAAATGGTATTCAAAATGTGCTTGTTCCATTGATGCAAGTATCTGAGGACTGGGAGTGCAAGGTCAAATTTGAGGAAGTATGTATACTAGAAAAAAAGAAACATTCTGAAATTGCTGCTGAGTAATCCCTCTCTGATGCCTTTGAGATCCTGGTACCAAGTGAAATCTCTGTCACCCTCAAGATGCTGACAGTTCTCCCCTTATACAGAAAATGTATCAGAAGATATTACTGACTCATGACTGAAGGAGGTTCCCATGTACTATAGCATAATATCATGTTTTTAAATAACCAACTCTAATTGAGCACATGCCAGTAGGCAGTTCTTTTTCTGATTTCTATGACAGTACAAGCAAGCATACATTTTGAATTACTAATATATAATGTGCTGTACAAACTTCACAATGAGAGAGTGACTTACCTTAATTTCAACTTAAATTGATTTCAATAAGCAAAACTATACTAGAGAACTATTTCCCATCTTGAAGCTCATGTATGCTGGTAATCATGCTAACATAAGAGAATATATTTAATCCAACCCATTGTGCTTGGCTTAATTGTGATACTCTTTGATGTTTTCATTGCCAAGTATGATTAGACAGCAATTAACTCCTTTTTACTGCATTCCTTGTCATACCAGCACAATCAGCTATGTTCTGAATCACAGTCCGCTGACTTAGTAAAAGATTAACCCTTGATTCATGTTCTCTAGATTGTTTTGGCTTCTTTATCTTCAGAAAAATCTATCACTCTTACTGGAGTAAAGTTTTAACTTTTAAATTAATGTTAAATAATTCAGTCTATAAGTCACCTTTGAAGACTATTTGGTGTTTGCTTTTTTATAGTTGTAGTCCCTTATAACTATTCCATCTCTGAATGATAAATTCTGGATAATAACTGTCCAAATATTTTTGCATTAATTTAAAAAACATAAAAGTGTATATATTAGGTAAGTGCTTGTTAACTGTTCATGAAAAATTAGGCAGGTGAGACATTAGAAAAGTAAAAAATCAGCTATCCATAGAAAATAAACTATAGGAAGGTCAGATAAAGGTTTCACTTTCAAAATTATTTGTGAATATACTTCTGCTAAGTACCAAGTAGGGGTTGTAGTAGGGGAGGCATATTACATAGTCTCTGTGAAGTTTATCATAGGCCTCCAGGTTTTCAGACTCGAGCCCAGGATATAAAATAATATTTGCTCTACTCTCTGGACATTGAGTGTCACTGTTCCTACCCCTTTTGAACATAAGTCCTGCCTTAAATTAAATTCCCTCAGTACCTTAAACACTACCTTGAACATAAATGGTATTCAAAATGTGCTTGTTCCATTGACTAGTATAAAGACTAAAGACATACACAAAATGGTAATGTGAAAGAGAAGGTGGTGGGGCTGGAGAGATAGCTTAGCAGTTAAGGCACCTGCCTGCTAAGCCTAAGGATGCCCATTCGATTCTCTAGGTCCCACATTTAGCCAGACACAGTGATGCAAGGGCGCAATGCCGCACTTGCCCACAAGGGAGCACACACGTCTGGAGTTCATTTACAGCAGCTGAGAGGCCACTAGTGCACCCATTCTCTATCTCTCTCTCTCTCTGACTCTCTCCAAAAAAAAGAAGTGAGAGAGAGAGAGAAAGAGAGAGAGAGAGAAAGAGAGAGAAGGTGGTGGGCTGGGGAATGGCTCAGCAGTTGCTACACATGTCTGAATTACTGAGTTCAGATTACAAGACCCCAAACAAAAAGCTAAAAGCTGTGATGGGCTTCTGTAATCCTAGTAGGCCCATGGCAAGAAGGGAGGCAAGAAAATGTCCCAAAAACCTCTTGAAAGGAACAATAAACAATATATATTGCTTCAAATGAGGTAGAAGATGAAAACCAACCAAAAAGGTGCTCTCTAAACTTCCTACATGTATCATGGCACGCACACCATCACCCACTCTCACACAAAAACACACCACATAAATAATAAAATGATTTTTTTTTAAAAAGAGAGAAGATGGTTTCACAAGGAACCATATATGCTCCCACCACGTTTTATTATGTCTCTGGAGTCACACAGCCACCATGCCCAATGTCAGGGTTATGTGTGCTGGCATTTGTCTCTCTTCATTCATCTCTGAATTGAACACAATCCCAAATTCTTTACACATAGTATATAAATTGAAAATGCATTGTATAAAGTCAATAGATGAATGTTGGTCTTAATAAGATCAGTTTTGCAAAAGATAAGGACAGAAAGCTAAGGTTGGAAAAAAATGAATGTTGCTGGTAGATGAGAGAGGTAGTAATGATTTTATGACATATTTGTATGTTAAAACAGTGTGTACTATACACATACATATCCATACACTATTTTCCAATTGTGCCACAATAAATTTAGAAGAAAATTAAAATTTTAAGGAACATTATTGCAATTGTGGAATTAGAGAGTGGTAAAGACTCAACTGAATTGTTTTCAGACTACTGGACACTCTAGGAAGAAAGAGCGCTAAAAACCTCAACCATGCCAATGGAAGAAAATGGATGCTTTTGAGAACCACCATGAGGAAACCCAACAACTCTCAGCCATGTCACATACTAATTGAAAGAACTTGTTGAGATAAAAGAATTGAAAATTATTTGGAGGGATTCGGAACCATCTGCATAATATTTTACAGTGATGAGAAAAAATGTGAATGAATAAGTAGGAAAGAAAAAGATGCATCCTGCTTCTGATATATTACTTACTTCAAGGGTATAATTTCTTACAGAAAGTGAAAATCCACAGTGAGGAAGTGTTTGTTCTTTCAGAGACCTGACCCTGTACACACTGGAAAAAAAAAGTGTTATAAGGGGGAAAAAATCACTTAGAAACAGTCTTCTGATTTCAAACTAAGTTTCAGGGACAGGTTGTGAAATGGCATCGCTGCTAACAGTCTCATGTCAACAGTTCTACTGTGTCTGTAGCCTGGGAAGGAGGTGTCAACTCTACTTTTGTCTCTCAGGTCTTTCTCTGCTTGGGTGAATTGTGTTCCAGGTCCACTGGTGCTTTGGAATAATCTGTGTTCTATCCACATTCCAGCATGGCATGCCTCCCCTACCAGGAAAGCCACCTCTACTTCAGTTGCTCTATGTCTCAAGTAGGCATTTGCAAAGCACACCCCTCCTTGGGGTATTAATGAGGATGATACGTAGGGCTTCTCTCAAGCTAACCAGTTTTTGTGCATCCGCAGGCTCCCCTTATCCATACTTGGGAATGTGTGTTACTAATTCCTCTCTTTTCTTAGATTAAAAACATACTCTAAAAATAGAACTACTTGGAATCCCAGCACTTGGGAGGCAGAGGTAGGAGGATCACCCTGAGTTTGAGCCCACCCTAAGACTACATAGTTATGAAAATAAATTAAAGAAAAAAGTAGAACTACTTGGACCGGTGAGATGGCTTAGCAGTTAAAGTACTTGCCAAAGGACCAACGTTCAATTCCCCAGAACCATTCTCTCTCTCTCTATCAAATAAATTAAAAATAGAAAAATAGAACTACTCAATTCACTCAAAGCTTTGAATAAATTACTCATAACCCTATATATTGTGACTTGTTTTGTGCATTTATTTATTTATGTGTTTGGTAGGGAAAAGGGTGAAGCACCAGTCTTTTGCTGCTACAAAGGAATATCAGATACATGTACCACTTTTTACTTGGATACAGGGACACTGAACCCGGGCCAGCTGGCTTTGCAAACAACCACTTTTAACCACTAAGCCAGTCTCCTTCATCCTGTTTTGGGGCTTTTAAAGAAAAAGGGTCTGTATTTTATGGAACTAGCTTGCAACTTTTAAGTTTCAAGAAACAGGCAGAAAACAAGGTATGTCCAGATTGGAAGTAGGGATCCCTCCACAGTTTCCTATAATTATACCACCTAAACAAGCCATTTTATTGCAAATATTCTTAATTTTTGATTTATTTCTGTCAATATAGTTATAAAAGAATTATAATTTCAATGCTGATCTCAAAATGAGTTTTCCAGATATTAATCAAGAGGCAATGAATTGTATCTATGTTGGCTCATTAGAAAAAGCTAAAATTTAGAACAAAAAAATCAGTGTATATGAATTGAGAGTCAATGTTGTCAAGAAATTTTTCTTTTTATCCCCTTGATAAATAGCAAAATTTGATTCACTCAATTTGGCTTTCAATAAATGTAGGCTATGAGGTTGCCTGACTTGTTGCTATCAATATTGAAATAAGCCAGACATTTGTATCTGTTCTGAAGGAATTTCGGTTATTGCTTTTCCCAAACATAGTCTGTATTTTTTTAGTGGTTGCAAATTTTCTTCTTAAATGGCATCTACACAGTTCATTACCATTTTGAGGCATTCAATCATTTAAGGATCTTGAGTCTAAGTTCAATCCAAGCTGTTCATTTTGGAATCCCCCTCCACCAGGCAACAGGCTCTCGAAGTGTTTTTGTGCTTTATTCATCCTAATCAGTTTTCATTAATAAATCTGTAGGGTTTTGTAGGCCTTACTTTTATGAGAAACTTTAAGTTACGTAAAAGTTGAGTGGAAAACACACAGTTCCCATAATTCTCTCATTTCACCTCTTCCCCTGTTTCTTGTAGGGTTGGAATTTTGCATTAGTGTGGCAAATTGCCACTGATAAAGCAATACTATCACTTTATTCTTGCCTAATGTCCATTGTTTATGTTAGGGCTGACTCTTAGCATAGTATATTATATGACTTTTGACAAGTATACAGTGATGTACATCACTATCCCAGAGTCATACAGAGTAGTTTTACTACCTTAAAAACCTGTGTTCTGGGCTGAAAAGATGGCTTAGCAGTTAAGGTTCTTGCCTGTGAAGCCTAAGTACCTAGGTTTTATTCCCCAGAACCCATGTAAGCCAGATGCACAAGGTGGTGCAGGCATCTGGAGTTCATTTGCAGTGGATGAAGACCAGGGCACACCCATTCTCTCTCTCTCTTTATCTGCCTCTCTCTCTCTCTCATTAATAAAATAAAATAAAACTTGTGTTCCTCTGTTTCATCATGTCTGTCCCTAGCCTCTGACAACTACTGTTTACTGCCTTCTTCTATAAGTTTTCATTTGAATCTATGAGACATGGGACAGTTAAGACAGGCTGGTATCAGAGAGATCTAATGCTAACCACATGTGTATGTACATAGGATGAGACCTCCATCATATGCATTAGTAACACAGGCCTGTTGTTACTGTTTAGTCAATTAATTCTAATTGATAACATACTATGGGTCCCACTGTTTTAAGTGCTGGAGAGAAGAACAGGAAGCACATGGACAGGGCCTCTGTCCTCATGGAGTATGCATTCAAACTGAAGGGCTTAAGAGAAAGTAAAAGATTTTTTTTAAAAGGTCAAGTCATAACTATTAAAGTACTTGCCTGCAAAGCCTAAGGACCCAAGTAAGCCAGACGTACAACGATGATGCATGCACATAAGGTCATGCATGCACACAAGATGTCGCACATGTCTGGAGTTCAACTGCAGTGGCTAAAGGCCCTAGCATGCCAATTCTCTCTCTCTCTCTCTCTCTCTCTCTTTCACACAAATAAAAAGAATTTTTTAAAAAGGTCAAGCAAGTTGTTATACAATATTTTTGTATAGCATTATGGAAAAACTCACAGCTATGAATAGAATGGCAGGTAGGATTAGTAATTATAGAGGGCTTCTCTCACGAAATGACATTGGGCTAGACAGCAATTAAAATATAAGAAGCAGCTATCTGGGAAAGGGAAAAACATTCCAGAGACAAATTCACTGTGGTTGACAATGGCCTAGAGAATGGAACAAGCTTGCTCTGAACTGAAGAAAGTTAGTGTAGCTGGTGGACAATGAGCCAAGGAGACTGTGGGCATGAGGCTGGAGGGGTGGGTGAGATCACAGAGGACCCTGTAAATCTTCAGTAATGAGTCCCCAGTTTAATTTTAATCTGAAGCCACTATAGGATTTTAAGAAGTGGCATGATCCTATCTGTAGTTTTAAAATGGTCACATTGGTTCTGCAGAGCATCTGAAGAGACTCCTTTAAAATAAATACTAACACTAAAACATCAATAACAGAAAATATACCACTCAATACAATGCAAATCCTGCAAAGTGAAGAAAACAATGTATTTTCAAATCAAACAGCATCATATATACTTTGCATGACCTGCTGTATTTCAAAATAAGTATCCAATAGAGAAGTCAATAGTGTTTTCAATCACTTTTGCAGTGTAGTGACCTTAACATTTGAAATAAGAATATTTTCGTTCAATTCCCTACCAGAAAAATAAGTAATTTCTTTAGTGAAGATTTCATTAGAAGTACTTCTGGTTTTTATGGTAACCTTCTATTTCAAATTTTGTAAAAACCCTGCTCTGCCTACAATTACAAGCTGCATTTTTAAAAAAGCAGATGAAAGAAGGAATAATATTCAGATTTTGAGGATAAAACTAGAAGGACAAAACCACCAGCACTTGAGGTATGAAAAGGAAATTGCCCAACCACAGTTCAGGAGCCTTTCTGCTTCTCACAGGCCAAGCTCCAGGGACTGGCTGCCCTCTCAATGAATGATTTTCCTTTCTTATCTTACAAGGGAATAAGTGATGTCTCCTGTCTGTCTCTATGGCAACTAGTACCCTAATTTCACCTCTTAGATGGCAATTATACCTATTCACTGAACAGCTTTCAATCCCTACTTTTATGATGAAAAAATTGATTTAATGAAAAATGTGACACAGGCAATAAGTGAACTTTTCTCCTAGCAGCCCCAGTGCCTGGAACAGCCATGCATGAGGAAAGCACATTCTGTGGAGGTTGCTCCATTTCAGGTAAGAAATATTTGTCCCAGATGCGTTTCTTCTGGTTATTTTTATTCATAAAATGTTAGTCATTTCTTCCCTGCCACTTATTTCTATTCAGTTATAAAATTTATTATGTTCATTATAAAGAGTTCAGCAAATACAGGAAGTGTATAGAAAAACAGAAACAAGAAAAGAAAACCAAAAATAATTGATACTAATGCCCCTCTAGCATTTTATGTTCATATACATACAAAACAGCTGAAAATGTTTGTGCATATTATTATAACCAGGTTTTCATCATCAAACCTATTGTGAGTTGTTCTGTATACAATTAAAAAATAATCCTGTAGCAATTATTCTGATGGCTTCAGAGTTTTACTCTATGGATTATTATCTTTTATTTAGCTATTCCCTCTATGTTAACATTATGAAAACCAAGTGCATATGCTTATCTATTGTCTTAGGATAATTTTCAAATGGAAATATGTAGAATAAATGAATAATTTAAGCTATAATATCAAATTTTCCTCCATAAGAATTTATTTTTCCAGTACAGGTAGATGAATAAAAGTGTCCATTCCTTAAACTTTTGCTCACAGGTACTATGGTTAAAAAAGAAAAGGTATACTTCTCAATTTAATGTGAAGGAGTATTTTACTATATTTCTCTTTCTTTCTTTCCCTTTCCTTCCTCCCTTCCTCCGCCCTTTTTTCCTTCCTCCCTCCTTCTCTCCCCTCTCCATTCCTTCCTAGACATTGGGTTTCTCTGTTTCGCCTTCATCTCCTGGGCTCAATCAACCTCCTGCTTCAATCTGCTGAGGAGCTGGGATCATACAGGCACACTGCCATCCTCAACATTTCTTTAATTTCCCTTATTGATGACTTATTTTAAGGTTAAATATGTTTTACATTTTTATGGATGATTTTTAGAAGAAAACATTCAGCTGAGCTGTCAAGTCGATTTGCATTCCCTAACATCCATTCTTTAGTACACAGCCCATTGAAATGGTATCTCCCATTGTTCTTTGCAACTAAGTGTGGCTATGTGTCGCCTCCAGGCTGCTAAACTATGAGCAAAAGTAATCTGTGTAATTCCAGAAAAATATTTGTAAAGAAAGAGAACATTCCCTCTGTATCATTCCTGACGTTTGAAGTGCAGATGTTACAGCTGGAGTTTTAGCAGCCATTATGCACCATGAGGATAAGGGTTATATGCTAGGCACAGAGGAGCAGAAAGCAAGAAGGAGCCTGGATTTCTAAGAGCTTTGCAGAAATATTTCTCTGGTTGATCACTCCAAATTTATGAATAAAAGCTCTCATTTTAAGCAATAATTAAGTCATATTTGTTATATATGATGGAACTTACTCTTGACTGAGAGAATATCTCCCATTATTTATTCTTACTGATTTGTGTTCTATTTAAATATGTTTATACTTTATCTAGCATATATGTTGCAAATTTTACCATTTGTTCTTTAATTTAGTTTATTGAATTCAGAGATGCAAAAGTAAAGTTTTTCTCAAACTTAATTACTATATAAATCCCATTATATATTCAGAAAAATCACATGGTAGTTTTCATTTAGAAATCTAGCTTCCTGACAAAGCTTTTAACTCAACCATCATTTTAGACATGAGTGTTCCCATATAGCTATATAAGTCAGAACGATATTTTCAGGCTGATTCAGAAGATAAAAATGTAGACTTTTGAGGATTTATTAAATCATTAATTCTTACCCAGGCAGATATTTTTCCATTCATCATTGGTGGAGCTCCAGATTCAAGATATGTCCTCAGAACTAGCCACTGGAGCTTAGTGGAAGTGTAGTGGCCAACCCCTAGCTGCCATTTTCAGCTATTTTGCAGGCTGTCAGTCTGTGGTGAGTCATTGGAGCCCTGCCCAATAACCCCTGCCACTAGAGATTTCCAGACACAGACAAGAAATAGGGAGTCCCAACTTCTTACCAGATCATATGCAGCCAGCATCTTCCTCTGCACGTCTGGGATGGTACCAAGAGGTTCCAGGTAAGGAAAGCTGTCTTTCACCACAAGAGACACCGAGGGAGTATTGTCACTGGTGATGAGACGAGAGGACAGGGTTAACAGGCACTGCTTCAGACTGGCAATCGGGGGGAGTCCACACAGCTCCTTAACAGACACTATCGCGTTCTATGAGGAAAAAACATGGAGTCACATATCTGACCACATGGCAGAGCACTCCCCAGTATGCACACAAGCATATTCCTCAAAGTACACCCTTAGAGACGTACATAATGCAGAACAATCTGGACCACAGCCAATCAAAACTGCTGTGGCATGAACACAGATAACAGAGGGCGAATTCACAGCACAGATGCTTCATCTTTCTCAATGTTTGGCAATCTTCACAAATATGCAACATAAACAAAGCAGATTGTGACCCAAGACTGCACAGTGCTTCTCAAAACAGAGTACTGGAATCTCCACACACTGGCTGGGCAAGAATACCTTATTTGACTGCTATCATGATGAGGAAAACATCATAGGACTGTATTGGAGTACATCTCCAATACAAGGTAATAGGCTATCACTGTTCACTCACCAGCCTCCACCTGACTAACCAGCACCCCTCAAAAATGCACATCAGACACAGAGAAAAATATATTGCATGGACAGCTACATGGTCCATTTAACAGTCTTTTAAAAATTATTATTTGACATAGGAATTATGACTATTTTGCATTTTATTAACAATGAACAGTATCTAACCTATTTAATGTCTCATGAATTTAGTGGCAAGATTGATATGTATTTTTCTTCTGATTAGGTTCTAAGAATTTTTAAATTCTTTAGGTTAATATAACATAAGCCATCAACACTACCAGGAAAAGCTTCATAAGAAGTTCTTCTTATATTCTAAAATATAAGATAAATGAGATTTCAAGGAAAATACAGAATCTACTAATAAATATACAGTTATAAGTTACTTATAACTAGTATAATATACAGATTTATGATAGTACTAAAATAATGTCAGAAAATACCATAAAGAAGGTATCAGCATATTTCAAGCTTATTTTTTAAAGTAGTGGCTATGACAACACCCCTTGAGTCAAATAATTACAATTTGACTATTTATACATATGTCACATCTATACTACTTTCTACCATTTTTGTCATTTAAAGTCTACTCCAAACTGAACCGACCTCAGAACTCCTCAGTGAAGTAATAAGAAGTTTTCACTAAGTCATGGGGTAGTTGTTCTGCTTCATGTGAATTGAAATGGATTTCCATATTGAGCACTCTTAGATTTAAAGCCTAAATTTGCTATTTATTAACTGCAATATTGGCAAAATTACCTAACCTCTCCAGGTGTACTTGATATCACCAAAATGAAGATTTTAGATTAGGGTATAAAAATGTTGTTCCTCGCCAGGCGTGGTGGTGCATGCCTTTAATCCCAGCACTTGGGAGGCAGAGGTAGGAGGATCGCCAAGAGTTCGAGGCCACCCTGAGACTACATAGTTAATTCCAGGTCAGCCTGGGCCAGAGTGAGACCCTACCTCGCAAAACCAAAAAAAAAAAAAAAAAAAAAAAAAAAAAAATGTTGTTCCTAAAGAAACAAAGAAAAAAACAGCAACAACAAACCTCAAAAAAGTCTAACTTACAGAGTGTCAAATCCCAACTATTTGAAATGCTAAGGTAAGAGGATCTTTAGGGAGATCCTGCTTCAAAATAATAAAATAAAATGGTTTTTTTGGGGGGGACTAAGGATATAGCTTAGCTGGATCCAGTTCAATTCCCCAGTACCCACTTAAAGCCAGATGCACAAAATGGTACATGCATCTGCAGTTCATTTGCAGTGACAAGAGGCCCTGGTGTGGCCATTATATTTTTTAATTGTTTTTAATTTTTTGGTTTTTCAAGGTAAGGTCTCACTCTAGCCTAGGCTAACCTGGAACTCACTCTATAGTTCCAGGCTAGCCTCGAACTCCTGGCAATCCTCGTATCTCTGCCTCCTGAATGCTGGGATTCATGGCATGTGCCACCATACTCAGCTGGCATGGCCATTCTTTCTCCCTTTCTCTCTGCTTGAAAATAAAAGTACTTTTAAAAGACAAAATAAAATGTTAGCTAAAGGAACAGTGAATTGGATGACATTCACTTCATACAATGGAAGTACTCAGTAAATATTTGTTGTCTGTATCTCAAAGATGATGCTACAGTCTATTAATTATATTAAATAGCATGAAAAAAGTTTTCAATGATCTCTGATCATACACTTTAATGAAGGGAAGGAAACACAGCATTTCTCTATGTGAAGCCAGGCAGATTCCCTAAGATCTCCTTTTTCTCTCTAACAGCCCTGTTGAGTAAGTTTCACTATGTCTCCCTAAGATGCAGAGGAAAATGATGAGCAGAAACCTGCAATAATTTGCACACAACTACACAGAAAGAGATTTCTACATAATCCATGTTCTTTTTTAATTAAACTGATTTGTAGGAGAAGGCTAAATAATTTTCAGCTTATATGCTAAATATTTGTTTAGGTATGTTTGTTGAGGTGTAATAATTTATTATATACATTTAACTAAAACTAAATATAATGGGCATCACATCTGCCTATATGACTTTGAATTCTCTTCCATATTCATATCTGCAAGTGCTTGTTTATACCTGTACATAACATGCATGAGCTTAAGTACATATTTTATATATTGCTAGCATGTTTTATAATTTACTTTTTACATTATTCATATATACCTTCTCATGTATCTATTATTATATACTAAGTATGCTTAATATATCACATAATATAATCATATAGCATTTCATTCCATTAACTGACTTAGGTCAGGCCAAATAGCCTTGCATTCACAAGTAGAAACAATCTGCTTTATCACAAGCAATACTGAACACAACTGAATGGCACATAGGTACACACAATATTTCCGGAAATTTCTTGCAAACCAGATCAATAGTTACCACCAGATTCACTAGCAAAAGAAAGGCAGAAATAAAGTATAGCAGACGAGCTTAGGATTTTTCCTACCTGCATGTTTTCTCTCATATCTATGGCTTCTCGTAAGGGATGAACTGCTATTTTGAAGACATCATCTATGGTTTTAAGACCAATATTCCTGAGCATGGTATATTCTCGAACTTTCTTCCCCATTCTCACAGAAAGGCTGCGTTTTTGAGCTTTTCCTCCTCCACTTCGATTGGTTATTGCTATATGGACAAAAAGGGTTACATGCTCCATGATGTCACCCACAAAAGAGCGCAGGGGAACATGCCGGTATCCAGGTTGCAGGCATTCAAACGGTATCGTGTACTGTCCTATGAACTCGTCCCCAATGTAGTCATCATCCAGTACCACAAAGCGGATCATGGCCAGTTCAGGAAGGTTTACTTGAAATTCAAAAGTTTCGTCAAAAATAGGATTATCACTGTTTTGTTGTACAGTTTTAGTTCTTTGCTCAGAACAGTCTGCTGGAATCCCATGTATCTCTATACAAACATAGGGGTCAATGACATCCCCTTTGGCACAAGCTCCCTTGGGCTTTGGGAAATTCTGGCCACTGATGATCTTGATGTGAAGAGCCAGGGGAGACACTCCTGGTACAATGCCCTTTGTGTTTGCACTGAAGTAAGAAACTTCATCTCGCATGATAGATGGTCTCAGGACATAGCCACAGCCTCCATTCTGAAGAAACCAGCCAGTGTGAAGGTCCATCATTGGACCCGGAGTCTGAAAGTTCATTGCCACAATCTGACAGCCACAATTCCAGAAGTCCTGTGGATTCAAGTTGCTGGAATCAATCCTCATGGCACTAGGATAGATCCTTGACAAAAACTTCTTATTGTAATTTACAAAATCCTCAGGGTATTCATTGGCAATTCGGCTGGCTTCTGTTTCACTAAATGAACAAATTTCCCAGTAGTTCTGGCTTTTCATAGATAGTTCGAAATCCCTGTACTGAACAGATTTACAAATAGATACCAAATCAGAGAGTTCCCTACAGAGCCAGATGTGTTTCTGCTCACCATTGTAATCAGCTGACATCCTTCGAGACATTTCAGCTTCTTCATCCTCGTCTGTTACTTCTCCTTCTAACAGATCTGAATCCGAAGGTAATTTCTTTCCTTTTACAATGATCATTCTTTTTAATTTTTCAGGTGATGGGAGGTAGGATTCTGATGGCAAAGGTGCTTCAGTATAGAGTTTATTGCCAAATACTTTTTTCATCTGCTGAACCATGACCTTTTGCTGCGGTAGGGAGCAGTGATTCCCCAGGCAGAGAATGAGTGGGTACTCAGAGGCAACAAAGGCAAACTTACTTATCACCTCTATTGCACTTCGAAAGGAAATGTGCATCGCCATGTTGTTTCTGTTACAGAGGATCGGTTCATTATCTGAACCATCACTCACATCAAGTTCGAGGCTTCGGCAGCCCATTTTCAAAGCCCTCACATACCCATTGATATCAGCTGGTCCCCTGAACTGGTCTTCAATCAGGTACGTATTATGAGAAGCATTGATATAGTAGTGAGATAATGGTTGGGTCATATCTTGGGCAACCTTTTTTTGTTCTGGATCAAAAACATCACATTCTGGTGACAATAAATACTGGGTAAAGCCATCAATTGCCAGGAACCCTTTCTGACGCCCCTCTTCAGAAAGTTCGTATCTCCTAATGATGTCTAAGCACATATCCTCGGTGATATGGGTGACTCCTTGCTCAGCTTCTAAGAAGAGCATGAGATCATTGGCATCCAAATATTCTTTGTTTTTAGATATCTGGACAAGTAAGAAATATACTTCTGGCCTGGTGCAAAGTTCACAAAAAGCTTCACAAAATTCCTCTTCTGTCACTCGAGTGGTTAACTTCTCTTTGCTCTTCTGGATTTCCTTAAACTTTAACCTGATCTTAGATTCCTTCAGGGTAGGGTTGAGTTGTTTTATTAACTCTACAGAAGTGTCTTCCAACATAATCCCATTCCCATCAACATCCGCGGCTTCAAACACTCTTTTCAACCACATGAACCGAGGTGTGTTCTGGTTGTCTTCCATAAAATCAAGGGGTTGCTTACTGCGAGAAACCAGGTACCGTAACCCAGACACCCAGATGTTTGCCACATCTGCTGAATTAGCAACCAGGTCCAGAGACTCATAGTTCTCCCCATGGAGTATGGAGAAAGCAGAGTCCTCACAAATCTGGTCAGCAAGGCCATTGTTTCTAAAGGTCTCCGTGTTCTTCCCCAGCCTGATCTCCTTTATAGCAGTAATGTCAAGCTTAGCTTTCTCAAGATCTTTTTTAGAAGGTTCCCAGCGGAGAGCTTGGAGGTCTGTGTCCAAAGTAAAGAACCGGTTATAAATGCGGGAATTCGGCCGGACTTTCTTCAGCTCACAGCCAGCCTGCATGAAGCTGATGCAGTCCTGCGCACTGCTGATCTTCTTTTCTGAGGGCATGCTGCTGAAAGACACTGTTTTCTTTCTTCCACCACATTTTTGATTTGAAGGATCCTGTAAAAGATTTGGAAAAGAATGAATCAATCTCTTGAGAAAATAGACAAATTTAGTAACTATTGACTTCTCAAACTCTTCAGATAGTACAATTACTTGAAAAAAAGGCTAGCCTAAAATTTACATTTTCAGTGTTTCAGAAAAATCACTGAGAAAATTAATACTATCAAGCCCTTAAAGAGACTCACTTTGTAAGTGCCTGTGTGTCCTTTGAATTAAGATAAAGTAGGAAGTACAAAGCACTGTCATTTGCTCACTGGAGCACATTTATTAAGAACCTCAAGCTGGAGAGATGCCCTAGTAGTAACGGTGCTTGCCTACAAAGCCAAGGGACCCAGGTTCAATTCCCCAGGACCCATGTAAGCCAAATGCACAAGGTGGTGCATGCATCTGGAGTTCATTTGCAGTGGCTGGAGGCCTTGGCATGCACATTCTCTCTCTCTCTTCCTCTGCCTCATTCTCTCCCTCAAATAAATAAATAAATATAAAATATTAATAACCTCTACAAAAAAGATATCAGACTACATTCAGAATATTTTAAACAGGTTCAGTATTTCTTGCATCTGTGTTCCCTTCTTGAGTGTATGGAGACCTTCTACTTCCTAAAGTACAGGGAAGTCCTGTGAATAACACACAAGATGATGGATTTCATCTCTGAATTGGACTGCCCACTGTATGCCAAATCATTTACACTGAGCATCTGACCCATGACACTTAAAACTGGATATTTCTTCATGTTTTCCTCAATTGAGACCATATACCCAATTTAATAAAGTTCCCAAACCACATTATTAATTCAAATTATTACTTGAGGAACATATTTCTAAAAGATGCCCTAATACATGTTTAGAGTACCCAACTTCATAACCATAACAAAGAGGCAGCCATGTGTAAAGTACCAAAAGTATTGTCTTCAGAGCAAAAAATAACTGGTCTAGGGCTGGGGAGATGGCTTCATAGTTAAAGGCATTTGATCTGAACACCTGCTGACCAGAGTTCAGACCCCCAGAATGCAATAAAAACCAGACACAAGTAGCAGACAGCTATAATTCCAGTGCACCTACAGTAATGAGAGGCAGAGTCAGGGGAATCCCAAAGTTCACAGGACAGCTAGTCTGGCCTTCCCAGCAGAAAAAGAATGACAAGAGAGACCCTGTCTCAGGCAAGATAGAAGAAGAGGAAAAATACCTCAAGGTTATCCTCTGACCTCCACATGTGCAAAGTCGCACATATATGCACACACACACACACACACAGAAAGAGAGGGGGATACACACACACAAATAATAATTTAAAAAATAAAAATAAAAATCATGGGGGCTGGAGAGATGGCTTAGCAGTTAAGGTACTTGCCTGCAAAGCCTAAGGACCCAGGTTCAATTCTCCAGATCCCATGTAAGCCAGATGCACATGGTAGCACATGTATCTGGAGTTCATTTGCAGTGGCTAGAGGCCCTGGCATTCTCTCTCTCTCTCTCTCTCTCTCTCTCTCTCTCTCTCTTTCTCTCTCTGTCTAAAAAATAAATTAAAATATAAAATGGAATAAAAATCACTAGTCTCAAGTTGCAGTTTTTCTACCCATGAGATATATGACCTCCCTGAATCTTCATTTCTGCTTTCCAAATAGGAATTAATTAACTTTCTATTATCATGAGACTTTAAAGAGAAGAGGTCATGGCTATTTTTTGTAATCTGTGAGTGCTTACAAGGTTGTTCTTCTGGAAGAAGACTCTGTCTTTACAATAGTCCCTGTATTGTAGGACTATCCATAGACTGACCAGAATATGTTGAACTAGCAGAAGTTAATTCAATTTTTACTTCTGAATATTTAAGACAAATGTTCAAAGGTAAGTTAAAACTATTTTTAAATGCCACCATGACATTACTATTCCCAACAATGAAAGGTGTAACCCTAGTAATCTGGGGGCTCTCCTCCCTGACATTCTTCTAAACAGAGTAGAATCCCTGATCTGTGCATCTTCTAATTGCTCCAGCCTATGCAATCCTGTATCTCTTATGGTCTGGTAAAGTCAGAGTGATTTATTATTTAATTTGTTAAAATTCTGCAAATGAAAATACAACAAAATTTACTTTAGTTATGGTATGCTGGCGGAATGATTCATTGACTCAACAATACATCAGATCTTCAAGTGACAAAGAGACAAATTACTCAATTTAGATTACAGAATATTGCCTCTTGCTACCCTGCCATTTGACAAGTTAGCTCCTGCTTTCTCAGAAAGCTGCTATTTTTAATTATCCCATAGTGGTCATTTCTACATCCTTAAGTTAAAAAAAAACTATAAATCTTCAGCCATTTAAACGCATATGTTCAACTAGAACACATTTAAATTCATCACAGCCCACATGCTCCAAAATATCAGATGTTTGTTTGTATTTTTTCACACCATCAAAGCAGGCACCTAATGACACTGCTAAAATGGGATTAATCTGCTGAGTAAAATAAAGGGGGAAACTGTGAATTGTGATGATAAATTAGACTGACAGCTCTGAAAGCCAACCATTGACTTGCTTTTTACGTTAATGAAAGCTTTCACATTAAAGATTATTTTTATATAAGAAGATCATGTTACAAATGAATTACTGTCAATAGTTCCTAGCAAATGGAAAATTGGAAATGCGTCCTTGGTTCCCCTGCTAAGTGCACGCCATTGCAGTAGTCTTCTCTGTCTTAAGTCTGTGCTCTTGACTTGAGGCCCCGCCTACTTGGGAACAAACTCCCACTGTCAGAAACAGTCTTCTCTCATAAGCTCCATTCTTACTCATGCTATCTTCATAAATCAAGACTTTGCCCATAGTAAGATAAGCTTTCGAGAGATAAATGTTTTCTATGAAGCCCACGAAAGAATCTACCTACTCCATAATGCTTGTTTCTTGCCTTAACTTGCAATTCCCCTGTGATTATAAAACATATCCCTAAGTGCCTTAAAATTTGGAAGCAGTGAAAAAGATGTGATTCTCAAGTTGTCACCTCACAAAGGACAGAATCCAATGTGATTATAAGCCCCCAAATGAGCTAAAAACTGGCCAAGCATGTGTGAACAAGTAATTAGCTAGTCTAATGATAACTAGAGCCAAGATTATTTATATTAAAATATTCTGGAAAAGGTTCAGAGCTCTGATATTTCTCTAGTTCTCCCATGGAAAAAAGAAAATGGCTTTTTTTTTTGTTTTTTTTTTTTTTTTTTTTGCAATGGCCATGCTGTACGCTAGTTTGGGAAGGCTGGAAGAATGGGTGGAAATGGTGTCTTTGTAGACGGGGAAGAGGGAGATTCAAGAGCACCTTAGGTTCTGCACCAGCACTTCCCTCAAAAAGAGCTTGGCAGACTGATGCCAGGGAAGGGGAATGTTAAGGTAAGTACACTGAAAAGCATTGAAGCATTGTTATTGATAATATTGATAACGCAAAAAAAAAAAAAAAAAAAACAATGCCATGACAGAAAGCATGAATCTACTATAGTTATCTATTTTTAGGAATACAGGTCCTGTGGGCATTTGGACAATTTACATGAAAGTCCAGGTTTAGTCTGTGTTCAGATTTGTCTTTTTCAGTTTCTGTCTAATTAGATGATTGAATTGACTCCAATTGTCATGTGTGTCTGGAAAACTCATACAGAACATGAAAATTTACAATTTTCCTCAAAGCCAACTTTCTCACTGTGAATGAAAACAGAAGGTCCATATCTTGGCTTTCTCTTCTAGCAGAGCACAACCAAAACTGTTTCAGTCTATCAGGGTGAATAGCACATTGTGATGCCTTTGTGTACTGAGTTGAAGGCTGGCACCTCATCTTCCAGGGAGGGTACAAGATATGTATAATCCTTATTATTTCCTAGCAGTCTGTGTTTAAATTTCCAAATTAACATATCCCATGAAGCAGTCACATTTATGATAAATATGCATGGCCCTGAACATCAACAAATAGCCTCGCTTTTAGTATCTAGAGTCTTCTTTAATAAAATCAATGCTTTATAAAGTATTTATTAACAGCATCAAGGGGAGTTTTAATAGTATAGCAAGAAATATGTTTAACTCTTTGGATGAAATAGAGTCCATATGAGTTCTAACTCTGGATAGGGAGAGAATGTTTCATTTTTCCTTCATTCATTTCACCACCAATAATGGATATCTACTCTGTAAACCATAGTGTTGTGAGGAAACTGGCAAGATCACTTTGCATGTGTGTTAGAGATTAGATACAGACAAAATGGAAGACAGTACAATAGGTAGCCCTTGTAGCACTAGGAGAAGGATGTGGTGATGGCCTTAGGTAGACCCCAAAAAGAGGGCACAGAGAGGAGTGGATAACATCAAGAAGAAAGAGATAAAATAGCAAGTAGTTGTATAGGTATAGGATCACTTCTGTTTCTGGTTTGAATGACAGTGAGTTATGGAGGAGGTGACACTGAAGAAGAAACCAAACCTTCATTGAGCATGAGTAAATTTTGATAACTGTGGGCAATTGAGGTGAAGCTGCCCAGGGAAAAGTTAGCTCTACGAGTTGAGCTTCAGGAGAAAAAAAAAATCCAGACTAGAATTGAGAAGTTATAGCAGTAAAGGCTAAGCTGAACTTGAGCAGGGTAGATACTCATAAACTAAGAGTAGTAAGAAATAAAACACTCTATTTAGAGGCTGAACAAAAAGTCTTAGAAATAATAATGGTACCAGGAGATTGAGAAGTAAGAGAGCCAGTAATAAGAGCTCTTATAAGACTTGAAGAGTGTGCTAGAAAATAAGACCTAGTGTTAATTTATGGGATTCAGCAGTTAATAGGTTGCTGCTACCATTTACAAAAGATTTTATATTCCCTTCTAGAAAGCAAGGATCAAATTGAAGTCATGACAAAAGTTTAAAACAAAGAGTTCAGGAGAGAAAAGCAGATACTGAGATCCTGTGCTGGGAATGTCGACCAGGAGGGTGACATTACGGTAAGCAAGTATAGAGTGGTTTCAAATGAGCTGGAGAAACAGGCAGAGGTGGAATGAATAGACTTGCCTTTCTTGACTTGTATCACCATGGAATGGAATTTAGTTCTGATGTACGAACTTTCCTTATCAGTGTGTTTATGATCAGGTACACATCCATGTTTGGTAGTTAAGAGGTCAAGAGAAAATCTATGCTCATTATAAGACCTAGCTCCTCACACAAAACTCTAGGAGCTGGAGGAAGTAGCAACATCACCATATTGTTGCCTTCAAGTCTCAGGTAGAGAAAGGTTGTAATACCAGAGTCATACCATTAACTCCACTTACCTTTCAGTTATTTTCCTATGGTAAACTCATGTAAAGTCACAAATAGGTAACATAACCTATCCATGGTTAACATATGAGCCGTCCAATGTCACCATGTGGTACAGTGGGATGCTCAGCTCCTGAGATTCACCACCAACTAGTTTGGCCCAAAATCTTTGAACCATGGGTTCTCCCTGGTGGCATTCTAAGTCCAATTAGTTAAAAGTTCTTTTATTATCAACAAACAAAACATTCATTCTATACTATTGTACAAGTCAACAGAAATAAAAGCAATGCTATGTGCATGCACTCCCAAATGTCTTGCCAAGTTTTATGCCTGTATTCAATGACACATTTTATTATAATGAAATGCACTAAAGGCTTCTCCTTCTGGACCCCTATGCACACAAACATTCATGCATGCATGCATACGTATGTACATACATACATATGTAGCAGAGACTCTAAAGTTTGCTCATCTCTTAAACAATTCTCCTTTATAAGAAGCAAAAATAATTGATGTTACACAGGCAAATCTGATGATAATATGTGTAATGAGTCCATTTCATGGTGGTTTCTTAACACTATTGATTTGTTGTTAAACAGAGAAAGCTTCTCTTCTGCTATATCTCACTATAATCACATGACAGTCTGAATTAGTGGAATTAACACAAGTTCTTCTGCATGGATCCTATTGAGTTTGAGTTTGCCTACAAGGATGATTCCTGTTATGCATACTGCATGTGCTCTTCCAAATACAACATTCATTTCTACATATCCACTTTATTCTATAGATTGTTCAAGTCATTTGTTCTTTAAATAATCATCAATTAATAATAATCAATACTGATGCTACCTACAATAAATGTTCCTAATCACTGTCTTAATGTATAGATCTTTACAGTTGATGAAATTACTTAAAAAGAATAATAACAAAATAAAAGTTCATAGGGCTGGAGGGATGACTTAGTGATTAAGGTGCTAGCCTGCAAAGATAAAGAACCCAGGTTCAGTTCCCCCAGACTCATGTAAGCCAGATGCACAAGGTAGTGCATGCTTCTGGAATTCATTTGCAGTGGCTGAAGGCCCTGGCTCACGCATTCTCTCTATATCTATCTGCCTCTCTCTCTCTCTTTCTCTCTCAAATATAAATAAAAATAAAATATAAAAAGTTAAAAATTTTAAAAATAAAAGTTAATAATTAGAGCTGGGTGTGGTGGCGCACACCTTTAATCCCAGCACTCGGGAGGCAGAGGTGGGAGGATCACTGAGTTCAAGGCCATCTTGAGAGTAAATAGTGAACCCAGGTCAGCCTGAGCTAGAGTGAGACCCTACCTCAAAAAACCAAAAAAAAAAAAAAAAAAGTTAATAATTAAAGTATATAAAGATACTTCTAAATAAACAACTAAAAAGAGCTTTGAAAATTGAGGTAGTTTGTGAGATGGTTCTTTCTCTGCCTTTAGACAATGTTTTTATAACCTAAAAAGGCTTTAGGTTGAAATTTTTAATGAAAATGGGAAGAAACCAACACAAAGAAATGGTAAAACAATAGAGGATGCCAAAGCATCTTTTTGAATGACAGTTGAAAATACACTATATACTGGTTTATATTTGTAAAAATGTTACTTTGAAATACCTGAAACCTACTTTGATGTTTATTTAGCAACAAAACATAAAGGTCACTCCCCTAGCCTTCTTGTACATCCTTTCATTTCTTTGACACTTTCCAGAAAAAAATTATTAAACTATTAAAAATCATTGAGATTTTCCTTGCATATCACTTCTCACAAGTAAACTCGGAAGTCTGCTGGGGTATTTTTTTTTCTTTTTTAATAAGGAAACTGAAGTCAATGGATGTGAAAGGACTTGGCTGCACACAACAAGGCAGGTAATGGCTTTGGAAGTTCATGTCTCTAGACAGCCAGTTTGTACCATTGTTCCATCGATCCTGCCATTTCTATTTTCCCCACAGCAGAGGGACACATGCAGTTGTTTATTATGAAACCAGTGGGCTTTCTGTTCTCAGCTCTATTTTCCTGCAGTCCACAGCATCCATGCTCCTCTGTGCTGTGAATGCTTTCACGGGATAGGCTTGACTTTCTCTTCACTCTTACCAATCTCCTCTTGCATCCTTCAGTCTCTATATACAACAAGGACATTTCCATCCCTGCTTTTTAGTTGTGTGGCCTTTTGCACTCACTAATCCAGCTGCTGAAGTGTGTTGTGTTGCTATTGCTGTGCCTCAGCAGCACAAGAATGAACAGAATGAGGTAGATGCCAAGAAAGGAGAAAGGTCAACTGGCAACGCTTGAGCAGTCTCTGCGGAACGACTTGTGGCCACCCATCCTGCTCTTCTAGGACAGATGTCTGCCTCATGCTCAAAAACACTGCATTTAACATCTCAGAAGCCTATAGGTCTTTGTAGCAGAGGTGCCAAGAACCAAGTGGGCTTGGAGACTGAGATATGACTGTATTTCCTCAAGAGTTCCCTGACATAGCAGGGCTCAGGAATTCTGGCCAAGCTTCTGCAGTGCCAACTTTGTTGTTTCTCCTGTGAGGATTCATTGGAGGTCCTCTTTATGGAAAATAGAATGTCATGTCTCCTTCAAAGTCCATAATGATGGATATCTAAATGTATACTTATACCTACATACATTGCTAATGCATACTTTCAATGTATAGACTATAGAATAAACACCACAATTATTTCATAGCTATAAGAATATAGCATGATGTATCCTCAAAAATTAATATGTAAGTAGGCACTCCTTCAAATCTGTGTATAATTTTTTACTTTATCATTATAATGTTGTACATTTATTCAAAATACTTGATTTGGAATGTAAACTATTAACAAGAATGAAATACTGTGAAATAGTGTATTTCATAAATGTTTCTAACAAAAGTTCCCATTTTATATGTTAAATATCCACTTTACAGAATACTATTTCCTTCATTGTGACTCTTCAATTTTAATGGGAATATTTGCCCTCAAATATGAGAAAGCAATATATTATTTACATTGATTTTTGTCATTTGGAGTTTAAACAGATTCATGAAGCATTTACATTTGAATAAAGAATATTTAAAACTGAAAAGAAAATGTCAAATATGTGTCATTGCTATGTAAATTCTACCACTGATTACATTAGAGTGTTATTGGAACTGTATTTCAGAAACAAAAGTGAGAAGAAAATAAGCAAATGATTTAAAGTTATAATAGCTCGTGGAAATAAGAAAAATAATCAGCATTATCTTAGAACACAAAATTTTTGTTAATGAAATAGAGTTGAAACAAATGGTCATCTTCCAGGAATTTATAGTTTTCTGTGCAACGTTTGGTAAGAAAAAGATTCCAGATTATATGTAACACTTATCAGTGACAATAAGAGAATAAAAGATATATTTATTAACCATGTTTCATAGAGATGGAATGTACTTGAGCATAGACACATGTTTTCCATTTTAGAAAGCAATATTATAGAATATTTTAAAGCAATGAATTTACTTTAAAATATTCTGTAACTGTAACTTGGGACAAAGATATACAACTTATCTTTCTCTAGATTTAGAGAAAGTCCAATCTTAAAACAGACACTTGCTTGCATTTTTATTGTTTGTATAGATTATGAAACAACATTTTTCTAAACTATAATTCAGTATTTCTTCTGTGTTAAATCCTTAATTTTTAAAAATCTAAGCTTTCTATAATACTGATTGCTAAATCACATAAAAAGTAGAATGTTGATTCTCTTGACCCAAATGATATGTGTAAGCACATTCTTAGTAAGTTTTGTTTTATGATCAAAATAGAATATGATTTGTGGGACTAGCTTCCAAAGGGATATGAGAAGTCTGGATGAAATAGCCAACTTGACTGGAACATCATGATGAATCTGATTAAAGGTTTCAGGTTTTACATATAACTTCCTGGAACGGGTTAGAATCACCTAACACTTTAATACTGATTGTATTACCTCTCGATTAACTGAACACCAACATCTGTCCACGTGCAAGGAACAGATGGCAGATCTCAAAAACTGAATATTCTTAGCCACAGAGACCACTTGTGGGTAAACATGCCCTTTTTCACCTAATGAAGTCCTTATGATCAAAGTTGAAACAAATCCATTTCCTTAATGTAGATCAGTGTAAAAAAAGGACTCTGCAAAGATATTTCTGATTTGGGATGATAAATACTAAACTGATAGAAAATACTAAAATAGAGCAGTGCTTTGAAGTGTCCCCGGCATTAATGACTTCACAGCAACTGTCATTACCTGCACAAGACTGGCATAATATTGGGCCATAAACATATTGTCATCAATGACGGAGGAGGGAAAAAAAAAAAAAAATACATTGAAATAGAAGAAGGTCTACCTGGAGAAAAGGGGGATTGAATGGAAGGGGCTAGAGAAATTGGGGAAGGGGGACAAAGCAAGGTAATAGGATGGATTATGACCAAAATACATCATGTTCATGTATGAAAAATATCAATAAGATTAAAAAAGAAAGAACACAAATGATTTTTCAATGGGAATCTGTTTTAATAGCATTATACTATAAATCAAGGCCAGAAACCATAAAGGAACAGACTGATAAATTTAAGCACATAGAAACTTAAAGCTAGATCCAAGTGTGCTGCATATTAAAGAATACCAGACATGTACTATTTAATTTATAAAATGTGTTCACAAACCAGTTTTGAAAAAGATATTCACAAAACTATAGGATGCAGAGAATAAATGAAAATCTGTTTCAGCATATATTACATGTATATATGTACATACAAATAAAATTAGTACTTTTGCTTCTCAAATTACCAAATCTTTAAGATGTGAAATTGTCAAGAAGTGGAAATTTTCAAACATGTTATTGCAAATTTTGACTAGTGCAACTTTTCTGGAAGCCAATGTGGTAATGTATTTTAAAACATTCATGTTGCATCTGCTTTCATCCAGTAATATCATTTATGATAACTTAATGAAATTTATGGAAAAAAAACCTAAAGAACTGGGCAAAGGTAAGTATGAGGTGGTTCATTGGCACTTGTTTAGTAATAAAAAAAATAGGAAAAAACTAATAACCTCAGCAACCATCCCTAGCAAGAACTGGCAAATTAAATTATTGTACATTCAAAAACAGGATTTTTTACATCTTTTATAATAGGTGACATTATTTTATACACCTTAAAATAAGCACTATACACATACATGTACATTATGTGTGTGCATGTGTACTCCCATTACTCATAGATGACAAGTCTGGGAAGATACATTTCAGTTGATAATAAAGGTTATTTGTAGGGGAAAGGAAGCAAAGATGGAATTTGTGTTGCTTAAATTATTTTTAAATTATCATATATTAGCATATATTATGAGAAAACATCAAAAATGTTTTCATATTAAAGATAATTTTATAACATTAGCCCTATAATTACCTCATTAATTATCAGAAGGAGGAACTTTGTCAAGATAACTAATGATACCTGCATTTCTGTGGCTTATTTCCAATTTAAGATACTTAAAAGTTTCAAGTACATAGGCAATTTTTATTAAAATAATTGCACTAAACTTTTAATCAAATGTAATTTCCTAAATATTTATGATTCATAGGAATGGTCAATGTACACCTAATATAGCATTCAGGATATCCCTGAAAGGTCATGACAACTGTGATTCAGAAATTATTTTAGGATGTGATACTTAACTTTGGTTAGACTTGGTAAAAAGAATGTACAAAGCACAACTCATTTTTATAATATATCTGTACTATTAGTCTCATGAGTATTTCATCAATTAAATAAACCATTTATAAACCAAACTCTTTCTACCACTAAGCTTTGAGAGCAGATTTAAGTAGATGAATATTCCCAGAAGAGGAGAAGGAGATTAAAGTGACATGTCCTCACTGGTTGTTTAAATCAATTTGATTTCAATTAAATGCACTCCACTGATAATGAGATTCAAATCTGCTGTATTAAATTAGGACTTAAATATATCTCAGAGAAAGTGAACCCAGCAAGAATTCCATCTGGGTTGCAAGCACTTTAATCTTTCAAAGTACACATCCTAACTGTCAAAATTTCAACCATAATTTTCAGAGTAGAGCCTTTCAAGTTCTCCCTCAGATAGCTGTGGCCCATCCCTTTATTTTCATGACTCGATAGATGACTATCAATTTCCCTTGGCATTCTGCCCTCTTAGACACACTCCCCAGTCTACACAAAGCACAGTATGCCAAGCATGCCATTCCTTGTCTTCTAACCTGCATTCCTTATTTATTATAGCCAAATACTCTCTTTTACCAAAGAAGTTTTGTATCTAACCTCAACTAATCTCAATATACAAAATAACATTGGTCCTTCCCTAACAAACATAAAAAATGAGCTATTTTTTAACTCTCAGAAATAATAATGGTTTTCAATATTGAAGCAAAGTCTATATGTTCAGTGACCATCAGGATTGTTGCTTCATGAGAGAATAATCTATAGTAAAAGAACATAACCAGCTGGGCGTGGTGGTACACGCCTTTAATCCCAGCACTCGGGAGGCAGAGGTAGGTGGATTGTTATGAGTTCCAGGCCACCCTGAGACTACATAGTGAATTCCAGGTCAGCCTGGGCTAGAATGAGAATCTACCTCAAAAAAACAAAAAAAAAAAGAAAAAAAAGAAAGAAAAAAAAAGAACATAACCAAAGGAAGGGTTAAAAAATGTTAAGTACAATAAAAATGTTCTTATAGCCAATGTGTTTGAAATACTGTGTATTTTGGTACATATTTTTAAACATTGGATCATTAAAAAAAAAAAAAAAAACAGCCAAGTGGGTTACTTTCTTGGCACTGAGAGAAGTTTACAAAGTCTTGTGAAATTTGAAACAGCTATGCTTGCTCCTCATAGCAGTTTTAACAATGAGGTGAACATCAAAAACCTGTGATGAGAGAATACATACTAATCTAATGGGTATCAATTTGTCAGAACATAAAGATATTTAATACCCAGTTTGAGTTTATTGTTGTTGCTATATAACACTGTCAGCTGAACAAATAGCCCACCTGAATTCCCATTTGCTGATGAAAGTGACAGGCAAAACTCCTGAGAGGATACTTTCCAATATACATGTTAATATCAGCTGAAAATGATATCATATTCTATCCAACATTAACACCATGGTGTAGAAATAAAGGAAAATATTCACATTACAATTTTTCTTCAGTACTTAATCACAAAAGAATCATGGGCAGCAAGGATTCCAAGCCATGCTGACTCAATTAAATTAAACTTGTTTCAAAATAATGTTTCATCTTATAGATCTCATTTAAATTATCAGTAAGAAGAATATTAAAGTCATTTATTACTGTAGAATTAGTAGAATGACAGGGAAATAAAGTACTTAGTGAAACCATTTACAATCTATAATCATTCTCCTAAAACAGCATTTCCACTAAACACTTAACAATGAAAAAGTATAGTAATTTACAAATAGCTTAGAGACTAATCTCTAATTAATCTCTTAGAAAAAGAGACTTGACAACAACACAACATATTTAAACTTAATTAGCATTGCTTTCAGGATAGCTGGGAAAGAAGTAAAACAAACCCACAATGAGTTCACTATACTTATTTTCATAATGCCATCCCTAGGTGGTTTCTTAATAACTAGTGTGAACCGACAGTGACAGCTAGTCCTATCTCTGAGAGTGACTATGTTCATTAATCCTTCAAATACTTCTGAGCAAAACTATGCTATGCTCATAAATGAAAGTTGTAATAAAAAGGGTAAAAGTAACTCACATTTCTAAGAAATTGTATACAATTCAAAGACTTCCACATTTTTTTCTCACTCTCTGTACGATTTTAAAGATGAGAAAATCCAGGTCATTAGGAAACTGAATGATGTGCCAAAAAAAAAAAAAAAAAAAAAAACTCCATAAAAACCAGTGACAGCATTGGATGCAAAACCCACATATTCCTATTCCTGGCTGAGTTTCTTCCTACGGGTTCACATGGTCTCTGCATTTTTACCAGGACACTTTTCTCTTTCCAGTGCAAAGTGGTAAGGAAGGCAAGTTTTGCAGCTATTCCCATTTCCCCCACACACTGAATGCTGAATGAAAGGAGCTTGTCGCTGGCACTAGCTGCCCCTCCCAATGGTGCTCCACGACTGAGCAAAAAATCCTCCTCAAAACAAGACAAAGTACAGAAAACTCCTCAGGATTTGGAATATTTGAGCTTCTTCCAATGTTTATTTATGTGTCCTAGTTGAGCACAGGGATTTCTGAGCTATGTATACAGTATGTCGAGTAGGAGGAATCGGAGGTCTGACAACTGGAAAGAAGATTCTCGTCCAGCTGCTTTTGCCAGCTTAGCCTCCATTCACACACTCTTCCACGTTTTTGCCTTTCCCTATTCTCAGCCTGGGATTTTGAGGTGTAGCTGACAGGAATCATCCCTCCCTGTCCTTCCTTATCCCTCCTGGCACTGACCAAGAGCCTGGGGTGGACATGTTCAGGCCAATCAGCCAAGGCACCTGCCCTTCTGTCACTCACTGCCCAGCCCAGTGAAACTAACACCCTGCACTTGTGGCGACACTACCGGGAAAGAAGCGTCTGGGGCAGGGCTTCTTGTGCTATGCCTAAGACTAGGAGGGAAGTCTGGGCAGAACGTCACCCGGCACTATTTCAACTGGAAGCAGTGGTGAGATGCGCTGAGCTGAGCGTTTGAAGCAGAAGAGGTCGGTCCTGTTGAGCTCCTGTTGCCTTGAATCCAGACTGACCAGAGGTTCAGCCAGTGCTCTGTCCTGCTTGTGACAGTGTGAGCTGGATGGCAAGCTCTTGCATGCAAAGGCATCCTGACTTAAACAACTGGCACATCTCTGCTGACAGAAGGACAGCAGCTTACTAAAAGAGTAGCCAGTACTGTGCTGAGTCTATTTGGCAACTGGTTATCATGAACTCATAGTGGTGTAAAACTCAGAATTTCCACTAAGTAGATCATATTTGACATTTTTCTGTCTTGAAACATAAATCTTTGATATTTTGTATAAATTAGCAGTTTGATAGAATTATTATTGTACAATAAAACACTAAAATTATTTATAATAAAATGTTGCCTTTCCTCAAGTTTAAATTAAAGAGGAATTCAACTTAAATGTACAAAGGATAAAATAAAAAGCCCCTCAGTGTCTAATTTCCCAGGTTAACAAATGGCAAATTAAAAAAAGTCCTTCTACGTTTATATCAAAAATAAGGCAAAGGCTGATATTTTGTCTACAGTCTCAGCAAGGGAAAACAGGCCTCATTTACTCTGTTACTTATTTGACAGTCACAAATAGATGTGATAATTCATTGTTGTGAAACAAATCATTTTGTCTCTTTCAATGCTAATTAAGAAAACATTTCCATGCGCTTAATGAGCTCTCTCTAATAAAGCCAAATAATAAGACCCTTTAATGAATGGCAGAGAAAGCACATAGAAATAGGGTAAAAAATAATGAGTCATTGATGTGTCAAATATGTGGAGATTTAACAACTACTATGAAGGATATTAGAAAAAAATCTTTGTTATCGTAATTCCAAATGTAAAAGTCACTCACTGAATTGACATGTACCCAACAATCATTGAATATTATAAGGAGAATTCAATCATTGAGATTTCTATTGAAATTGTCCTTGCTCATTTGTACTAGAAAAGTGATTGGCCTTCTCCATTCAGGACTTAGAGTATCCCTGGACTCTAACAAAGTTTCCTAGTTTCTGGCAAGATGATAACTAAATCAATCCAGAAAGGTCTAACAGACAAGATACAAAATTTCAACTTATTTTGACTTGCTGAAAATGCCCAATTCAAATCTTTAATGTTTGTTGGGTGTCTTTCTGGCCTGGTCTGAGGATATTCTCCACAAGACAGTCTATATCTCAGTTTTCTTAAAGATAAAATCTTTGTTGCCTCGCAGTTTTATTTTGCATTTCAAAAATACTAATGCCTTTCAGATGAAACTTAAACTGTTTGTACAGATACAAGCACAGAACCAAGCATTCTTCTTCCCTGAACAAGTCATTAATAGTCAGGCCAGGGCTATATGCAGTGAAAAGATGGATTCAAGGCTCTGAGGCTCAGTAGTTTACACAACCCAAATGATAGTGGTTTTGATTCTCACTTACATAATGAGTCATTCCAATGATCATTGTAACCTCAGAATACTTTCTGTGATATTTTTCATATCTACATTATATTTGAAAAATTCTATGTTTTCTTGCTACCCCTGTAACTTTTGTCCCTGATTTTTAGGGCTTTTGTAAGGGTCTGCTGGTTCTCAGCATAGGCAAATCTATACATCTAAACTATGCTACACATACTAAAAAAAAATCTTTCAGGTGGGTAGACTCTGGAGCATAAATAATGTTATAATGCTTTCTGTGTGTCACAGAAAGAAATCTACTTAGCGTATTCAAGTGTGTCCCCATAACCTTCCATATACCAAATGGTTCACTGATATACTTTCAACCATTCATGGGTGCTTTCTTGTCTGCAAAACAACAGATTTTCATTCAGTCTTTGCTTTAAATTAATTATAGTCTTAAATATGGAACCAAAGTCGTAAATGTCATGATTAATAATTAATACAATTTTGGCATATTTTAGTAAAACTAAAATCATGGTTTCTACTTAAAATTTCAAACATAACACAACTATAAAATGGTAAAGTTAGTAGGAGTTAATAGCTCCCTAAATTTTATAGTCTTCAACAAAATAAAAATTGCTAAATGATAAATTATGGGATGCCAATACATTTAAATTATATTTGAAATTACAACTACACCAAATAAAGAATAAAAGCAGAGTTCAGTGCTCTGATAATACAAAGTATGTTTATTTTTCGAGTTTCAAATTAACATGCTAAATAAATAAATTAAGAATTCCAGTCCAATGGTTAAAGAAGAAACACCAGGCCAAAAAATAAAATAAAAACAAATAACTAATATTCTAGTTTTAATTTATGTTATGTTATATTAGGAAAAACTTTTTTGTCAGCAAATTTTCCTTTTAAATCTGTTAGTCAAAGATGCAGAAACTGTGAATTAGTCTACATGGGCACACTTAAAATAATAAACAGTCATATATAAGTCTGAGAGGAAAATATGAATATCTTCCTTTGTCATTTATGGCACACAGGTGAAATGATATTTTCATGACATATGTACAGTCCTTATCTCATCCTGTTCTTTCTCCAGGAAGAGGCTTTGGGAAGACAACTGTGCCCATCTCTGAGTATTCATTATTCTTCTTGATGAACAAACTTTAATTGAAGGCACTCTACTGGAATAGACTTTTGTTTTGCTAGTCACCCCATCTTTAACAGCAAGTATTATTATGTTAGCTTTCTTGTCCCTGTGTTGCTTACTCCTGACTCCCAGAGCTCATTGAAAGAAGATGTCCCTAGCACTATGGGACTATGCATGGTACTACATAGGCATGGATAAATACTAGTTGAACAAAAGCTTGGAGAAATCCCACAACTATGTTCTATGCTGATTAATTAAGCAAAGGGCTCTTCTAAGAGGTGAGGGCCAATTCAGAACCTGGGCATATGAGTCCTGGGTCCTTACTGTCAACCACTAGTCCAAGAGTCAAATGCTTTGTGTATATCTTCACATGACATAGAGCTTCTATGTGAGCATTGCACCCAAATTGGCTCTTATTTTAAATAATGAGAGAATAAATGTTTGTTTAAAAGCATATATATATATATATATATATATATCCAATAATAGTTTTGATCCCTAAATGTGATGGCTACGCATCTTTGTTAATCCCAGCACTCAGGAGGCAGAGGTAGGAGGATCGTCATAAGTTCGAAGCCACCCTGAGATGACAAAGTGAATTCCAGGTCAGCCTGAGCTAGAGTGAGACCCTACCTGGAAAAACAAAACAAACAAACAACAACGACAACAAAAAAGAATTCAACTAAACTTACAAATATATCATTAGTGTTCTCTATAAGGAGAGAGGCAGCAATGACTTTTTATCCTCAAAAGACATGGAAACAGCTCTCAAATGATTGGTTTCTCCATAAGTTTCTTCTGTATCTGAACTTTCAGAATCTTGACAAGTAATGACAAAACATTGAAATTAATCAATGCTATGATATTCAAATAGCCAAGTGATCTTTCTCTTCACAAAGTAATCTTGGGTTTTAATAAATTCACTTCTGTGCATTCTTGAGCTGGCTTCAGATTAGGTTATGTTTCTGGAATCTGGCTCCTCGAGTACAGTTACAACTTTGTTGACCACTCATCCTCTGTCACCCCCATCAGCCTCCCTCTTGCTCACATTTCTGCTTCTTCCTTCTCAATTTCCTTCTGCCAAGCATACTTATTCCATGTAGCTTTTAGTGCATTTCCTGAGCATCATAGACCCCTGAGGCCCTCTGACTTTCTGAATTAGCTGAGTAGGACCTGGAAATATTTTAGTAAGTTATCTCAGGTGATTTTATGATTCAGACCACTGATATAGTGCTATAAAACTTCAGGGTGCTGTGACTCATCTCATGAAACCCCAAATTTCTAAACCCATGAGTATAATATACAAATATGTGCATATAAATTTAAGTATACATGGATGAAATGAAAATAGAGGCAGAGATAAAAATGCCCTAGGTTAGTTACTAAGAAACTATCCTAAAGCTTCCAAGAAAAAAAAATAGTATTAGGACCCAGATGTGTTCTAATTCCATCTTTCCATCACACCAATGGTACCCAAAGTGTAAACCCTAGACTGGCAGCAAAGGAATTATCAGAAACCTTGCAGAGCTCTTACTGAGTCTGGATATATGTGGGTCCTGGGGTCTCCTGGACCTCCGCTCCCCCAGGACATCCAGGCAACAACGGGGCAGGATCTTGAGCAGCCGTGAGAGACAGCATCAGAGAACAGCTCTTGTTTATTCAACAAGGAACTGGGTTTTTATAAGCAGTTGGGAGAGAGTGAGAGCGGGAAGAGGGTCCCCAGGGGATTGGTGGGTTCAAAGGTTGTTTGCCAATACCCAGTTACTATAGAGAGATTAATAAAGGCACTCTATTTGCATCACAAAGGAGTCTTTCTTTGATATACAACTCATCCCAACAGTCTTACATAAACCTGAGGTGTCTCCCTTTTTGTTTTTTTTGTTTTGTTTTGTTTTTGCATAAATCTGCCAGGGCTTCCTTGATGTTGTATACTGCTTTATTTTTTTTTTTTATTTTTATATATTTTTTAAATTTATTTATTTATTTATTTATTTTATTTATTTAAGAGTGACAGACAGAGACAGAAAGAGGCAGTGAGAGAGAGAGAACAGGTGCACTAGGGCCTCTAGCCACTGCAAATGAACTCCAGATGCATGCACCACCTTGTGCTTACATGGGTACTGGGGAATTGAGCTTCGACCTGATGTCCTTAGGCTTCACTGGCAAACGCTTAACCACTAAGCTATCTCTCCAGCCCCAAAACCTTGTTTGTAATGCATATCAGAAATGGTCATCTTTGCCACTTGAAAAAAACAGCTACATTCGCCAACATGTGTTGTTTGCACACTAAGTATGTCCTTATCTAAAAAAATAAGTTAAAAAGAAAAGCTACATCTGGGGCTGGAGAGATGGCTTAGGGGTTAAGGTGCCTTCCTCCTAAACCTAAGAACACTGGTTCCAATCTCCAGGTCCCACGTTTAGCCAGATGGAAAGTGACCCAGGGGTGCAATGCCACACTTGACCACAAGGGGGCGCACACATCTGGATTTCGTTCGCAGCAGCTGAGACACTGCTGGCGCGCCCATCTCTGTCTTCCCCCCCACTCTCTCTCTCTCTCTGTCTCTCCAAAAAATAAAAAGTTTTTAAAAAATTTAAAAAAAAAAGAAAGAAAAGCAACATCTGAGTGAGAAACACACATAAACTTGAAGGGCTAGTTTGAGACTTCCTTTTCATCTCTACTTTTATTTCCTAAGCAGTAATCTCCAGTCTTACTGAGTTCTGGATAACTCAAGTTTCTGGGTAATGGGATCGTAGCAATTCAGTGTATCCAGATAAGGAGCAAAGGAGCTGTTACTTATCAAAGTCCAACCAGTGTCATGCTAGACAGGGTGAAATATTGCCTCTCACCGTCACATAAAGTGTATGGAGAGAAAAAGTAAGAATCCACCTAAGTATTGTTCTTAATAATGCATTGCAAGACAAGAGTGATCTGATGAGTACCAAGCCAGGGTTTCCCACTCTCCCATCCCATTTTTCAGTGAAGCCAGCTTTTCTAGTTCTCACTCCCCTCTTCAGTAACAGCTGCTCTTCTCTGGGTTGCTCTTCACTGTTGGGGGCTGCTACAGAAATTGGAATGATTGTCATTCTTAGAGAGTGTAGATAGTACAAAATCCACTGGAATGAAAATTGGCCACCCAAATATTTTCTACTATTCAAAAAGCCATAAGAATTCTATCTGCAGGATACAAATGTCCTGAAAGCTGCTAATTAACAAAATGCAGGTTCTAGATAAAGTTTTCCTCACACAACCACGTTCAGTGGATTTTAGCAAGCAATCATTCTTTCAATATCTAATCCACTCCACGGCCTGCATTCCTAATTATAATTACACATGATCTTTTTTCAGGAGCAGATGGAACTGGAGTTCCACAATGGGACATTTCCATTGCCAATCATTACACTTGGCTGCAGTTGAATTTGCAGTCCTTACCTCCGATCTTCCAAAACTGGGTTACTAAGAAAGTTTCTATTTCAGTTCCATACAGTTGCTGAATTAGTAGGGCTGCTAACACTTTCTGCTAATAGCTACAATATCAGTGCATTGATCTGAGACAATCCCGTTAACATTCCTTATGTTCATTTTCCTTGATGGTATTTTAGAGGAAGTTAACATGACCATGATATTTTTCAAATCATCTCAGGAAATGAAATTTACCATTATTTTATAACAAATAATTCAATGTTACTTTTTAAAAAAATCAAATAGCAATACACTGCTAGGAAGTTCAGTTCAATTATTATTAATTATTTATTTACAAAAGAATAATTTGAAATGATTTAATAAAAAAATCTGTGCTAAAGTTTGGGGAGGTGGGCTGAGAAAGAAGGACTGGAAAAATTCTGTCCATAGTTCAATAATGTGCACATGTATTCCTGCATATCCATAAACTGTCTCTACAGACAACTAGGAAGCAGGAGGGTAAACTCAGGCTTGAAATGTTCCCACTCATCCACAGCGACTGTGGCAGCTCAGCAGGAAAACCATCTGAGACCAGTTCAGCAAAGAGCTCATTTGTGTGGCAATGTGTTGAACTCCATAATATTTAGCAATCACCACACACAGGCAGGCATTTGTGGTCTCTGCTAAATGTAAAAGTCCAGAGACTTACCTCAGAAAGCTCTTCAACTTTGACAAACTCATGTTAGATAATTAAGAAATATATTGTCTACATAACAAATTCAATTAGATAATAAATATTTCCATTGAATATTGAAATTAGATCCATTGCCCTTATGTTAGTCATTAAATCAATGTGGTTTTTTTTTTTGTTGTTGTTGTTTGGTTTTTGGTGTTTTTTGGTTTTGGGGTTTTTTTTTTGGTTGGGAAAATGGCAGGCAGTGCGTGGACTTAACATCAAAGATTTTATTACCATTCATTTTAAGTGGAATGGTACTTTTTTTTTTTTTTTGGAGAGAGACAGAGAGAGAGGGAGAGGAAGACAGATAGAGATGGGCACGCCAGCAGCCTCTCAGCTGCTGCAAACGAAATCTAGATGTGTGCGCCCCCTTGTGGTCAATTCTGCATTGTGCCCTTGCGTCACTTTGCATCCGGCTAAACGTGGGACCTGGAGATTAGAACCAGCGTTCTTAGGTTTAGGAGGCAGGCGCCTTAACCACTAAGCTATCTCTCCAGCCCAGGAATGGTATTTTTTGAGTCCATATTTTAAGGGAGCAGAGGTTAAAAAAAAAAAAAAAAGATAAAGATGACTGGTGATCCTTTTAATTTGTAAAATATTTATTTATTTATTTTTGGTTTTTGTTTTTGCTTTTCTTTTCATTTTTTTAATCTTTTTCCTTCTTTTTTTTCTTTTCTTTTCTTTTTCTTTTCTTTTTCTTTTTTTTTTGAGACATGGTGTCCTGTAACCCAGACTTGGAAATTACTATGTAACTAAGGATGACCTTGAACTCTGGATCCTCCTTCAGTTCCCAAAGGCTAGGATTACAGATATGGGTGCCACCATGCCTGTGTAATGATCTTTTTAAAAACATTCAATTCTAGCACAGTATCAGACACTTGTGAGCTGCCAGCAACAAGTCACCTCTACATGTGGATGTGGGGAAGACATTCACTTCCCCATAACACTGCATGCAGCCAGATATCCTTAGCAGCCCTGCAAGCCCCAACACCCTGAAAGATTGGCTGCAGCACAGTTGGGCTCCAAGTCCAAAGCCCATGACAGCCCAAGCTCTCCTGAACTGGTCTGGAATCCCTGCAGTGTGAAGGCATTCACATGACCCTCTGTCTTTACCTCCCTTTTGCCTAGATTATCTTTATTGGCCCTAGAATACAAGGCATAACATTCAGAACCTTCACCAGTTGCCTTAAAAACCCACCCACCCACAAATAAACCTTATGATTTTCCTTAGGACTGAGTGTGTGTCCTGGGTGGAGGAAGCAAGGGTCTTAGCTGATAGCCAGTTCCCCTGAACTCTCTCCTTCCTCAGGATGAAAACTGTTTTTTTCTAACTACCTCCAGACTCCTCAAGATCTCTTATTTCTCTAGCAAGCAATGTACCTCTCCCCCCACCCCCGCAAATGGAATGCTTTACATAAGCAAAAAAAAAGACAATGTCTACAGACATGGTTTGTTCTACTTCATGACATGTATAACATACAATATAAAAATTGCAATATTAAAAATCAACTTTAATGTACTAAATGGAAACCAAGCAGCTAGATTTTCCAGAAAGTAAAATCCTGATTGATCATATACTCATCTGAATAATGAAGTTTCCAAATGCAATACTGCATTTCCAATGTATCAATTCACAAATAAGAAAAAGAATTTTGTCAGATCATATTATCTATGTTCATAGCTATAGGTATTCAAACACAGAGCTTTCTCAAGCCTAAAAGTTTAGCTGGCTTCTGATGAAGAAATTCAGACAAAGATGGAGGACAGCCTTCAAGATCAGGGAATCTGCTTATCCAAAAGGGGTAAATGATCAGGGGCTTTTAAATTGTTCGGGAGGTAGTAATTATCTAACTCCACCAGAGCTCAGGACTTGTGTGGGAGTTCCCCGTGATGGAAGAGCATATATTCATGATGCCCACAGAGATGCACTCACGGTTCTTTATGTGAGGTCCTTACAAACTATTATAAGAAGACAAAAAAGAGAGCAATGCCCTGTTCTACTGTCTTCTTGGCATGAATATGTATTCTAAATGATTTCACATCTGTCTTTATTCAGCCTGGCTGAAGAAAAGAAGACACTAAAATGAAACAGAATAAATATGTTTTCAAGGTTATGCTAAACTCTAAAGAGAATGGAGAAACCTTAAAAACTGAACTATAAAAGACATAGATTTTGATGAGTAAAATGATTATGTGGTATGTGGTAAAGGGAGATAGAGCAGTCTGCTTATGTAAAATATAACTAACGTATTTTATTGTTGTTAATATTATAAACTATTGCCTTCAAAATGCCTGCTTTGAAATTGTCTTTTAACTTTAGCTTTTATCATAGAGACATTTAGCTAGGTTTCATTATTGTTTCAGACATCTTTTCGGTTCCCTTCCCTCTTCCTTTTCTCCCCTTTCTTCCCTTATAACCTCCTCCTCCCACTTTCATGTCACTTGTGACCTTTTGTCCCTCCTTTCTCTACTCCTCTTTAAGAAGTCAAGCAGTCTGGCAATAGCCCATGTTTGGGCTTATCGCTGAAAATGCTTTCTTGGGGTTAGCTAAAAAGTAATATAATATTATTTCAATATGTACAAAAGTTATGCACACAAAAAAGTTTCTTCCTTCACGAGAAGCACCTTGAGAAGGCATATAATTAATTCAGGATCTAGCTTTGACATACATGTATTATTTTATTAAAATTCAAACCACATTTGTAATATAAACATGTCAAACAACACAGAAAGACATAAAAAAGAAAGTATAATTTAATCAGTATCACAAAATTCAGATAAACTACTACTAGAATTTTAGCACACATCTTTCTAGTGGTTTGTTTATTCCATGTATTATATAAACAAAAACAACTTAAAATGTCATCATAAATGCATTCAATTCTATAGTCACTTTTCATTCCATACGATACACAGGCATCATTCAAACTTTTTAAGACATATAGTTTTCCTTTATTTTGTTCTGTTTTTTTCCTGCTTTCTCATTATTACGAACAACTCTGCAACAAGTTTAATATGTTTTCAGAATTTGAAGTCATTGCCTTTTGATGCTAACAAATATCTATCTTCAGTTTTAGAAAACTATGTTTGTGAGCAGATCTATTTGGGGAAATAGTCAAATCTAGTTAGCAGGGGTAGCACCCCTTCTGGTCACACCTGACTATGACCAATGGAAGGAATTGCTTGTAAATCACTTTGAGTTCCATCATCATGCACTGTTTTGGAGATAGTACAATAGGGAGGGAGAAAAACACAGCTGTTGAATCAAAAGAATCTGTTTGTTTCTATAAGTAAAAATTTTTATAGAAGTATTTTGATAGAATCATGCAGAGTAATAGCTCAGCAGTTAAAAGTGCTTGCTTATAAAGCCTCCCTGGCCAGGTTCAATTCCCCAGCCACCCACATAAAGCCAGATGCATGTTCCTTTGCAGCAGCAAGAGACCCTAACATGCCCCTTGACACATATGCACACAAAATACAGCATACATATAGAAAAGTACACAACTGATGTACCTTTTACAATTTCTATTTATTTATTTGTGTGGCTCTGTGTGCACACACACTCACATGCACCTATGTACCACATGCAATACAGAGGTCAGAAAATAAATTCAAAGTGTCTATACTTCACTTTCTTTGAGACAGAGTCTCTTGCCACTGCAATGAACTTTCAGACTGCAAATATCATCAGACTAGGATGAATTGGGATCACAGATGCATGTGCCACTTTGGTACTGAGTAATTGAACTCTGGGCCAGCAGGCTGTGCAAATAAGCACTTTAAACTGCTGACCCATCTCCCCAACCCAACTTATACCTTATACCTCTTGGTGGATTTTTCACAAAAGAAACAAAATGGGGCTGGAGGGATGGACAAAATTGGTGCTTTTCTTCACCTTTTAACACTGCAGGTCTTTTCATTGTGTAATCTTGTACAAATATTTTGACATATATGAAATGACCCTGATACTACATGCCTTGGAGTTGTACTGAGAGATCGAAATAAAACAATGCACACAAATCATCTGGAATACAGCAAATCTATACTAATTTCTTCCCTGACTCCTCACCTCACACACGGAAGCTCCACATCATGAAACCCCAACCAGCAACTCCTCTCCTCACCCCATCACCACAAGAGTTTGGAACACCTTGTTCCTCAGACAGCTCACATTCTAAGCCTCTCCACTGCAAAATAAGTGTTCAAAAATGTTTAAGAGGTATACAGTCACATGAAGGATCTGAATTTAGATCAATGAAGTATCAACTCTGGAGACACAGTCTCATTTCCATTAAGAAAAGCAGTTGTTAGAATGATTCACAAGTTCAGTTCTGCTACTTGCTATGCATATTAAAATTATAATGACATGCGAAGCTCCCAGTTTTTTTACCAGGACACCCACACACACCAGGTGCAGGTTCAACAGCAGAGCCATGTGTGTTATAGCCTCAAGCATAAAACTCCACTAAAACTGCCAAAATCAAAGATTGCAGATAACGCTGACGGAAATGCCCCCCTCCCATTGCTGCTAAAGCTATGCAGGTGCAGAACGTGGTACCAAGGGGTTCAGATGAGCGTCAGCAACAACCAGTCCTTCCGCATGCTTATCTAACCTGTGAGGTCCCAACCATCACCCGGAGACTTCTCTACAAAGACAAAACGGAATCTGCAATAAGCAGATTGCCAAATGCTAACAGGCACAAAGCAATAATCATTCACATAATGCAAAAATATTTTAAATAACAGCTACTATTATCTGTGTGCAAAACCTCCTGTTGTGTGGCTCTTACACACACTATCTTGTTTTCCTCCACAAAAGTTCTTACTTAGGGTTCCATTGTCCCTCCTTCACAGATGAAGAAACTGAGGCTTAGAGAAATTAAGTAAAACTGCCTCAGTCCCTATTGAAGTTTGCATACAAAGCACTCCACTTTTACCCTGATTTTCTATTCCAGTTTTTAAAAGTAATCAACCCCTTTGGGGTGAGAGAACAGTTGCATTAAATTGTTAAGGACAAGGAAAATAATCTCCTAAACATAAAGAGTTTCATTTGCTGCTAGAATTTTTATTGTTTTGTTTACAACCAGCTTATTAATGGGATTAAAAAACATGACATAGACAGGGAAAAGTTATGGGAATGATGGTGTGCTCTATAATAAAATAATAATTCTTTCATTTCAAAACTGAAACTGACACATCTTAGTATAACTACTACTCAATCTGAAGCCAAGAAACGGTGGAAATTTTAATAATCCCTTTTTCTCCAAAGCCAAATGTTATTTTTTCCCTGCTTGAAACCAGCCTACCCCATTTGACTTGTAGCCATGAGCTTGGAGATTGGTGGGAAGCTTTAATGAGCACAGGCTGCCAGCATGTCGGGTTCCATTGTGTTGTGTGACTGCTGGTCAGGGCAATGAAATGGGATTAGCTTCCTCCCCATCACTACAAATACATGTGATCTTATGACAGCACTACACCATTGGTATTTATTAAAGAGGAAAGAGAGGTATGTAAAGGTGGCTATACAACCATTATCAAGATCTCTACTTGCACCCCAAAGTCAGCAACTGATTTTAATTTTATATTATCTGAGTTGCTGTGAGGCAAAAGGCTTTATTAATGTGGACATCAATCCAGAAAGATGCATGCTTCACCACATCATACTTTGCAGGATATGACAAAAAAAATGAAAGGTTGGGGAGCTAAAGAATATGCACTAAAAATTCATATGAATCAATCACTCAATTAACTGGAGAGAAGTTTGATATAATGTGATATTCTAAATATCTGGAATAGATGCTTTCATCTCCCCATCTCCCTCTCCCTCACTCTCCTTCCCTCCCCTCTCTCTCTCTCTCTCTATCACACACACACACACACACACACACACACACACACACACACACACACGTTCACCATTAGTCCTGGAGGTATGTGAATAGTACGAGCCTATGTGTTTAATTGGTTTGCACATTTTTTCACCCTAGTTCCTACAAAACAGGAAATGTTATATTTGCAGAAGGCAGGTCAGAGAACTAGCTGTTTCTTCCCAGAACCTTCGACCTGTACAACGTGACTGAAAAGTATCTTGGAAGAGAGTTGAGGGATGGTTTCCTGTTTGTCTTCATTGATGAGCCTCATCATGTCTTTCCCAGCACATATACTATATCATAGACACCATATAACATGCTCTCTCTGATTTGCCAAAATGTACTTGTTTTTATTCTGAGGTCATATCTTAATATATCTAGATGTTGTTCCACAAAATGCAGAATCCTGACTGTCCCTCAGCAATGATTATTTTCCATAACACCCCCGTCCACTGAGGAAGCGGACTGTAGGACACTGCAGCAAGTGTTGGGCATCCCCGCCACGACCTATCTTCACCCATGGGGAAATCAAAACCTCATGTGTCTGCTGTTTTTCTTACTAAGTCTGGATCTAAAATATCTCTGGATTTCTACAGGCCATGTGCATGTCAATTTATATCTCCTCCCACAGTACTCCTCTCACAAATGCTGCACTGGTGAGAGGAACAGCCTGCTCATCTTGGTGTCTTTGGTGAAGAGCTGCTACCCACCTGGCAATGAACAGTTCCAAGCAGCCAGCCTTCTATCCCAATGCCTGAAAAGGTTAGAGAGACTGGCCTGGAATCCAGCACATTGGAGAGATGTAGCCAAGTCCAGCAAGGTGCCAGAGGGCACTCCCTTCTGGGCCACATGCTGCTGTCCTCTCTTTCCTCGGAACTGTCTCCTACTCCTTCCCAAGAGAAAAAGACAACTCCAGAAATAACTCACACAGCTGCAGTACACTTAAGTGGAAAAGGCAAAGGGTGAAGAGACTGACGCTGTGAACTTAACCTTCTCTGACATGCTTACTCCAAACCCTTCTCTCTTACTCCAATTCAGTTCCCCTCTCCAACAACCTGTTCCCAGCAATGGCAGTCATCACTGAGGCAGTTTAGTGGGAACAGGATCCCCCAAAATAAATTAAGAGTGGCTAAAGATGAGAAATGTCCTCAAGCCTATAAGGAGGAAATCTTTTTTTTTTTTTTTTTTTAATCTGTTTCCCTAAAGAAGTCCTCACAGCTTCCACTTTGCTAGAGGCTAGAAACATGGGGTGGAGATCTGATTCTGCCTTACCTTTTTCTTTCCTAGAAGAGAAAATTAAAAAGTATTCCCTTCTCTACAAATACAAATGGAATTACTCCCTTTCCTGGAAACCTAGTGGCACCTGGACACCTGACGTGAGGGCTGGACTAACCATCTCAGCCTCCATCCAGTAAACTCCCATTAAGGAACCTAACAAGGGTCACTAGATGGACTTTCCTATTTCTGGGAACCCCCTCCTGCTCACAGCAGGAGCTCTGCCTTCCTTCTTTCCCTTAAGCTCTATGATAATAGTTTTCTAAACTTTGCCCTTTATGTCTGTTGATTTTCTTCATCAAAATTTGTAAGACAAGAGGCTGGAGGCACCTGATTTAGTGGAAGTTTTGTATAGCTATTAACATGAGTACCCTAACTCCTGAATTATAACCCAAGTAAGAGCTGAGAGAAGCTTAGTCACTCCAAAGACACCCCAAATTCCTGTATCACCATCACTAATTACTATGGTAACTTTCTGGTTTCTCCTTAACTTTTTCCCTTCTACAGAGCCAACACTTTGTCCATCCATTTTTAACAATTATCTCCTTCCCTTCTATTTCTATCAACATCAGCCTGACTGAATCTCTCCTCAAATTATAAATAGAAATGGATTTCATTAATAAGGGCCAAGTGAGGAAAACAGAAATCACTCTGATGAATTTGAGAGAGGGAATTTAATACAGTTAATTGTCCACAACACACATGCTGAAAGAGCTATGAAGTCAAGAGAAAATAAAAATACAGCTCAGAGATTAGCAACAGCTACTGTCATCCTGGGTTGGAGAGACAGATGGAAGAAGAGATGCTACCTACACCCAAAGTAAAATGTGGTCCATAGTAGCACTGTCTTACACAAGCTAGAACCACAAAGCAAACACAGCTATCATATCCTTCCATGCTCCAATAGATAAGAATCAAATATGAAAGCAAAATATCCAGTAGAAACTAGGCATGGTGCCTCATGTCTGTAATCCCAGCACTTGGAAAGAAGCTGAGTCAGGAGAATCTCAGTGAGTTCAAGGACAGTCAGGGCACATACCTAACACATACCACATACACCACACAATACACATATGCACACAAAAAAGGACAATGAACTATAAATATATATAAGTATGGAGAACTTGTACTAATTGGTGCTAAAAGTTCACTTTAAAGTTTATGTCTATTTAAATAAAGCATTCGTTTTTCTAGTTGTTTTTTTTTTCCAATCCATTTAGCCATAAAAGCACAATAATGTGAACTCATACCACTGGGTACCATATATGACCAGGAACCCAGAGAATACCATTTTAAGATAAATCTCACCTTAAAATGTATATATTTGGGCTGGAGAGATGGCTTATTGATTAAGGCACTTTCCTGCAAACATAAGACCCCAGGTTCAATACCCCAGTACCCACAGAAGCCAGATGCACAAAATGGCACATGCATCTGGACTTTGTTTGCAGTGGCTGGAGGCCCTGGCATGCCCTCTCTCTATCTGCTTCTTTCTCTCTCTATCTCTCTAATAAATGAATAAATAAAATATTTTAAATGTATATATTTTCCATTGTAACCTGAGTTCATGAGTGTAGCAGACAGCTTCAGGTTCACTGAGATGAACTTACAGATCAGGCACAGTTATGGAGCAAGGGATATTATTTATTGAAGCTTACAGATCCAGGGGAAGTTCCATAAAGGCAGGAGAAGCGGCCTGCTCTCACAGGACCAGGCAAGAGAGAGAAAAGCCAACCAGGCACACAGCACACAGAGCAAAACTACAGCCAAAAGCCACAGCACACTTCAGGAACTCCCATTAGGCACACTTTGCATATCTTTACAATGGAACCTCAAACCCACCACCACACCTTAAGAACCACCCAGTGACATTGCCTCTAGCAAGGTGATTGCAGATGCAAACTATAAACTAATAAAACACTGAATATATTGGAGGACATATATTCAAACTACCACAATGAGCATTTTCATATGAAACTTTCCACGCCAGGCATGGTGGCGCACGCCTTTAATCCCAGCACTCGGGAGGCAGAGGTAGGAGGATCACCATGAGTTCGAGGCCACCCTGAGACGACATAGTGAATTCCAGGTCAGCCTGGGCTAGAGTGAGACCCTACCTTAAAATAAAATAAAATAAAATAAAATAAAATAAAATAAAATAAAATAAAATAAAATAAAATAAAATAAAATAAGATAAGATAAGATAACAGAAAACTTTCCAATGAATGTTCCAGTTAGAAATTCCCAGAAAAAGTGCTACTATTCCTAAGTTAGAGAAGTTTGGGCCTAAAATTCTAGAGCTCTATTGAAATGTAAATAGAGGACCTATCTTCAAGATGTTTTGGGGGTTTCATTCTGTTTTTCTTTTGATATGAATTCAGTTGTGAGCCTCCACACATGAATTTTAACAGTAGAGAAGAGAAGAGTTTAAGAGCCTCCTTCACTGTGGAGATGAGGAGAAGTTATCACTGACAGAATGGAAAGGATACAACAGGGCAGTGGAAGGGAGACAGGGTCACACAATAGTCCTCTACTTTATTTCTTGTAGAGAAAAAGGGAGAGTGGATTCTTAGTGGGCTGGAAATGGCAATACTCCCTCTCCAAATTGCACAGGTCATGCCTTATGGCACTAGAAGCCTCCAAAACAATCACATATTTTAAAGTGTAAACAAGAATATATAAAATTCCAGGTAGAAAAATTTATCAGTTCTAACTTTCTGTTAATAATATGATAAAATGGAGACCTCTATACACCATAGATTCATATTTATCATAATCACCAAAACCATAAAATTTAAGATACTAACATTAGAGAAAGCTGAAATTTTTCTAATAATTAAAAATTGTAGCAAAATAAAACAATAATTTTTAAGAACTATGCATATGTTTAAAATCCCCATAGAACCTGGAACCATTTTTCCAATGAAATGGAAAATTTGTCTGTTCTTGTTCAGCACTTTTCAGTCCTTTCTAATGACTTTGTTCTCTTCATAACTTTCTTGTCATCCCTAACCCCTTAATTTGATTTCATTTTGTGTTCAAGCCAGGATAATTTAGCAAACTGAACTTGAAAGAGACAGAACTGACTCAGCTTAATTTCTATTTTCTATGTTGTGTTTGTATCATGTTGAAATGTTTCCCCTTCAAATAATTATACTGCACAGCATTTTGAAATATGACTATTTGTAGAAAACCAATTTCAGAACATCAAAAACTGCTCACAAGGTGTTGACTGGGTAACAAACTGCTTATTTGAGAATCATAGAAGCCTCTAAAGAAATAGTTGCCAGATGTTCTTTAGCATAGAAAAGAAAATGAAGGAAGAATTAAGATGAGGAAAAGGAAGAAAGAAACATAAGACTTTTTTGAGAAAAACAAAGAAAAAATTTTAATTCCAAATAATGTCACATCAGTCAAATGGACCAAATAAATAATACCTACCTTCTGTATATAAATCATAAATACCATCACAAAGGAGAGTTATGAGACACATTTCAAAATTTCATGCACGACTCAAAACGTTTTAGTATTCAGCTTTGAACTATAAGCATTCTATTAAATGCCTTTATCTCTTCTTTTAAAAATTATTTACCTTGTTTTAAGTTTGACATATAATAATTGTATATATTTAAAAGGCACAATGTGATGTTTCAAAATATGTATATATTATGTAATAATCAAAATAAGGTATTCATACCCATCATCTCATTCATGCTACTTCTTTGTGGTAACAACACTCAAAATCTTTTCTTTTTTTTGCTACTTCGAAATAGTCCACATAATATTGTTAACTCTAGGCACTCTAATGTGCAGTAGAACTCAAGAATGCACTCTTCAGTTGTGGATTTATCCCTGTGAACCAATCTCTTCCTGTTGCCCTCATCTTGTAATTTTGACAGGGCTCAAAATGATATCTTTGCCAGACGACTTTTATATTCTCAAATAGAAGACAATTATAATTTTTGTCATTTTTCTTTTTTCCTCATCTCCTCTCTCTCTCACCTCTCTGAGGTAGTGACAAGGGTCCTCAAGCATCTATGTATTAATCATGTTAGTAAAAATTGAATTTTTAAAAAATTTTAGTTATTATTTGAGAGAGAGGCAGATAGAAACAGACAGATAGAGAATGGGCATGCCAGGGCCTCTAGCCACTGCAAACAAACTCCAGATACATGCACCACATTGTGCATCTGGCTTTACCTGAGTACTAGGAAATTAAAACTGAGTTCTTTAGCTTTGCAGGCAAGCACCTTAATGGCTAAGCCATCTCTCCAGTCCTGCTTTTACCTTTTTTTTTTTTTTTGATAATGTTAATCTTCTTCAAGTCTGTTATGTGTTCCAAATAATATTTGCTGCTATCTAAATATGGTTATGATCACCATGGGGTAAAGAAAAAAATGCAAGCCTTAACATACAGATACCCTGAATATTAAGCCAGAGTCATTTCCATGTCCCAACCAGGTGTGTGAGCCATTTCTACATTAGACTCAACACTTTAGGAGGCCAACTTTCAGGTACAAAGCTCCCTCACCCGACCCACCTGCAGAAGCCCACACTTTGTGTAATGCTGGGGCATTTGTCCTCGCCAAAGCCTCTCACAGCTTTCACACAACCTCTGTGGGTGATAGATGTGCCAATCAAGCCTTCATATTTACTCATCTTTTAGTTGCAAAAAGGCAGGATTTCTTGGCAGCCTCTTCCTGTCTTTCTCCCTCCCAATCTATCATTACTGGCATAGTCCCATCCAGTTTTATTGTTCAACGGAAGGTTCCATTTATTAACATCACTGAGGTGAGGAACAGTGTGACCACCACACAGTAGTAAGCTGGAGATGCCAAGTTTCACTCACAAGTTGTGAAAGATGCGATTATGTAGAGAAGTCCTAATGAGCTAGAGGTTACAGACTCCTCAGCACCTGCTGCTTCCGCAGCCTCTGCCAGTGTCATTGCCACCCCAGGATGCTGCACCCTGACCCATTTGGGAGGTTAACATTAAATTACACTGAAAATACTCTCTGCAATTCACCTTTTTAAAAAAAAAAAAAAACAGCACTTAAGAAGTCCATTTGTTTTCTTTCCCTCTGTGGCTACTGTCAAAAAAAAAAAAAAAAAAATACCCAACACGCTCTATCGTGCAATAAAATCTGGAATCAATTCAGTCTGCTCCTTATACCCTATATGATACTATGAAAGGTCTATGTCCTAAGAGAGCATTTATGCTGGTAAGTTTTACTCACTCAATGTTCCTTCTCCCCAGCCTGGTGCTTTGTTGTCAATTATAACTGGGAGGAGAGAAAGGCAATCCTTGATTCCCATGCCAGGTAGACCTGAGCATCACCCACTCATCCTATCATGTGATAAAATCAGATATCAGGCTGGCCAAAATTCTGCCTTATTCCTGTGATCCACCATTCTTTCCCTAGAAACCTTTTGTCACTCAACCAATCTAAGCTTGAAGCATAAGCCATTCACTTTACCAACTTCATCTGTACCAACCATGCTCATTGCTATGATCTGAATGTTTGCGTCTCCTTAAAATTCATACGTTGAAACAATTCCCAGTGCACTGATCCTGGAAAATGGGGTATCTGGCAGATGAATGGCAGTGCTTGCAAAATAGGCTAGAGGCACCTTTGACTATGAGGACACGCTTTCTATGAGGATTGGGCCTAATCAGACACCATACCTGCTGGCATCTTGACCTCAGACTTTCCAGTCTCTAGAATGAGAGTATTCAATACAAACCATTTTACTGTAGAAGCCAAAGAAACTATGACATTCATTAAAACCCTCAAAGACCTGTTTATCCATGGAGCCAATTTTATACTTTACTCAGAAACTACATCAAATCTACTATCCTCTATGAAGCTTTCCCATCTAATCCAAGCCACCACTGTAGCTGGTATGATGTGATAAAATGATGCTACTTACTATAGAAGGTTCTTAATATGTCACTGTTAGTGGAAATTATTACTTTCTACTCATACTTTAATCTCCTTTTCCTAAGATAGCCATTTCCATGTGGAGCACAGGCACTCCACTGTTTAAAGCCTGGATCTGCTTCATTGTAACCGAAAGAAATCAAGGCACAAAATGAAACAAATTATAGCTACATCATTTCTTACATTGGTGTGTAGATTCGCACAAATTTATACTTACTTCTAGAGCTTCTTCCAAGTTTATCCTTCCCTCCTCATGTTCACTTGCTAGCCATGCTATTTTCCCCAAAACTATTTAACCCATGAAGATGTAATTGTGCTATGTTCTGATCCCAAGCCTCTCCACAAAGGTCCTCTTGAGACATGTTCAGAAATAGAGATGGTATCACCCATATATGTGATCTGACAATTTTTGGAAAAGCTCCAGGTTCCTTTAGAAGCCAGGTTGGAATGCAAAGAAGGATACAACAATGTGGCAAAATGTTGATGCTTCCATTTCCAAGTCAAAGTGCCAAAACATATCTCAATACATTAATATGCTCATGAAGTACTCTGAAGGACTCTAAATCTAATTTGATGCAAGTAACTTTCAAATCAAATGTGTTTATGATACAGAATGTATAAACGGTTGTTTTGCTACCATTATACAATTTAGTCCTTGATTAGGGAGTAATATTTTTTCTCTAATTATCCCATTTATTTATATGTGTCTTTTCTGGAAAGTTGTCTCAGGCAGGGAATAGTTTCCTTACTTTCCTACCTCCCTTGCTATCTTGGTATTGTGGTTTCAGGCTGACAAACAAACACCAGTATATTCTTGGGTTTAAAGGTTACTATAGAAGAGACTGGGGAGATAGTACAGAGGGTAAGAGCTTTTGCCATTGGTAAGCATGAGGGCTTGATTAGTTCTGTAGCTGGGCAGGCCCATGAATGCCTATAACCCCAGTTCTATGGGGACTGGAGACCAGAGAATTGCTGAAGGCTCACTCAGATAATGATAGAAGAAGACATTCAACATTCTCCTCTGGCCTCTACATGTGCTATATACACACAAACATCATACCATACAGAGTACACACATGCACACATACACACACACAAAAGAAAAGAAAAGAAAAGAAAAGAAAAGAAAAGAAAAGAAAAGAAAAGAAAAGAAAAGAAAAGAAAAGAAAAGAAAAGAAAGAGGGCCAGAGATGTGGCTTAGCAGTTAAGGCACTTGCCTGCAAAGCCTAAGGATGCAGGTTCAATTCCCCAGTACCCATGTAAGCCAGATGTACAAAGAGGTGCATGCATCTGGAGTTCATTTGCAGTGGCTGGAGGCTCTGGCACACCAATTTTTTTTCTCTCTCTCTCTCATAAATATTTTTTTAAAAAGAAAAAAGACTACTATAAAAAGTAACTGACATTAAACAAGCTTTTCAATAAAGACTTTCATAGTTAATATTTTATGCTTCAAGCCTGTATAGGCTATGTTACAATCATTCAACTTACTCAGCTCTGCTATCATAGCATGAAGGCAGCATGGGCAATGCATAAAACAATTAGTGTGTTCTAATAAAACTTTATTTACAAAACAGATGAAAGGATGATCTAGGCCTTCAGGTCATAGTGGTAATCTTAAACTAGGAGAAATTCCAAAGAGAAAATTTCATCTTTCATATTTTATTAGCATATATTAATTATATAAAATTATGGATTTCCTTATGACACTTTTATACATGTATATAACATACTTTGATCACACTCAACCCTCTGTTATCCTCTCTGTGGCCCTGACACTGTACCCTTCTTCTTCCCAACCATATGCTACCATTCTTCCAGCCACTTAATATCAAACTAAATTTAACAAGTAGCTTTGGACTGCTCATTAAACTGAAATTAAAGGCAATATTGATACAATGAAAATATTTGTCAAAATAAATAGGACATTTGTCTCCTGATAGGGTTCACTGTCAAGATTTTTGTGACCCCCTTATACCTGACCTCATGAAAAGTTCATTATAAAAATAATAATAACAAAATGAAAATGGACAATTATATGCTGTTGGTGACACTCTATAGTTGTTCTGTTTCAACTGAGCCCAAAGAAATCAGTTCCTCAGTAAATACATATTCACTAAAGACTAACATTTCAATCTATTGCTTATCCATTGATTTCCAACAATTAAAGATCATTACTCTAGAATTCATAACTAGAAATGTCTTCCTCCTTTGTCCTACTCCTATTTACTTCCCTGGAATTTATATTAAATATAAGTTATTACAAAACAATTATTGCTTTCATTTTCAGTTTCAAAAAGGGAAATTACATAAAGATGAGCTACACAACGAATATTTCCACAATCAAAAGAAAAATGAAGGCTGGAGAGATTGCTCAGCAGTTAAGGTACTTGCCTGCAAAGCCCAATAACCCATGTTTGATTCCCCAGTATTATGTAAAGATAGATGCACAAAGTAGTGCATGCAATTGGAATTTGGCTGGAGGCCCTGCCATGCTCGTATATTCTCTCTCTCTCTTTTCTCTGTCTCTCTCTGTACATACAAATAAATAAATGATTTTTTTAAAAAAAGAACAATGAATCAGGCATGGTGGCACATGCCTTTAATCCCAGACTTGGGAGGCAGAGGTAGGAGGATTTCTGAAAGTTCACGGCCACTTTGAGACTACATAGTGAATTCCAGGTCAGCTTGGGCTAGAACGAGACCCTACCTCAAAAAGCAAACAAAATTTCCAAGTACAATTTAATTTTCTCCCCAAAATGATGCACTGTGTTTTCTATTATCTAGATGTCTATGATTCATAACCCTCATAAAATGACAATATTAAATAAAACTGAATTGGATCCCCTGCTCTGGAGGGTGCATGCACAGAAATATGTTCTTTTTCAGAAGGTATTGAGACCCAAGGAGATAAACTACCCCTTGCGCGTTAGCCAAGCCACAACTAAAACTACAGGGGAATTGGGGAAACTAGCAAGAGGGCTGATTCCATGCTGAACCTGATAATCAGTATCAAGGCATAGGAGACAGACCCTGAGGATACTCAACACATACCAAAACAGAGATCCAGAGGCTCCTAAGAGCTCATCACTGAAGTAGACTTAGAACTCACCCACCATGGCTCAGGGAATTTTACAGAAGTGGGGGCAGAAAGTTTGTAAGAGCCACTGGTTGAGACATCATGCTAGAGGCATTCCCCCCACAAAAAATAGCTGACTATTGTTCCCACAATGCATAAACCATAACCCCATAGGGAATATCTGCAACCCTCCCCCTTAGGAGGGTTCCCAATGGAATGGGGGCAGGGACAAGGACAAAGAGGGTACCAACACATGATGTATCCTTACGAAATATGTTGTTAATAATAATAAAAGATTTAAAAACAAACTGAGCCAGGCGTGGTGTTGCACGCCTTTAATCCCAGCACTCGGGAGGCAGAGGTAGGAGGATCACCGAGAGTTCGAGGCCACCCTGAGACTACATAGATAATTCCAGGTCAGCCTGGACCAGAGTGAGACCCTACAAAAAAAAAAAAAAAAAAAAAAAAAAAACTGAATAAACACTGGAATATTAGAACAAATCCAGTTTGAATAGTCAGTTGATTCCTTCTAATGGACATCTAAGGTCTATTAGAACATAATGCAAAAATGGACATACAAATATTAAAAGGAAAATAACCTAACAGTATGAAAGAATTCATCACCTCAAAATTAATTTCTGTCTTTTGGCATGCAAACAAGTAAGTATAATTAATGTATAAACTAAGATTTTTCTACAGATGAAGTTAATCATAAGTCATGAATAGTATAAACCATCACAATGCTAAATGATTTTTATACAATAAACCTGATATTAAAGGGCCTATAACAAATTTGGTCTGAATTAAGAGATGTTGTTCCTACACAAGTTAATATAAACCTGGGTTTCACAGGCTTCCTCCTAAGATGAGAGCAAAGCTCTTTATATAGTTCAGTTACAGTGTGGAAACAACACCAGTTAGGAGATCATGCAACACACCATCTGCCATCTCATTAAAGAAGCGTGCTTTTTCCAGACATTTTAAAACTGTGCTTCATAGACGTCATTAGGGGAAGCCACTGTGAATGGATGGCCAGCTTCAGCTACATTGTGGGAGGCCCAAAGCTGAATCCAGCAAGAATATAGCTGACTCTGTGGAAGTGTAAGATATTTTATAATCCAAACATTTATAGTTTTTTATTTCATATTTAGGTAGTCTTACCAAAGTGAGAGAAAACTTGTTAGATTTATCCCTGATTTGAATTCAGCCTAAATTGAATCTCTAAGTATATGAATATAAGTCCAAGTATTTTTCTCTAAGAAAATATTAGAACAAGAATTAAATCCCTTCTTGTGATAAGCCACTATGTCTTGATACTACAGGCAATGTGTGGGCCTCACCATCTCAAGGTTTTGCTCCATATCTGAGATGTGGGTACATTCTATGCAGGCCACAGCCTCTCCCTACCCATCCATAACTTCCAAACATGTTTTTTATCCTCTGGGTAATTTTCCTCTCTCCTTAGACATTACCCTCTTCCAGGACACACTGGATTTCTCCTCCTCCTGCCTCTCCAGAAACAGTTTTCTAGATTTCCTATCTTTACAAGTCTCCATGAAACGACCCCCTGGATGCTGTCTCCTCCTCAGCTACTATCATCCTGCCTGAGGGTGAAACAAATGGCCTTGCCCTTGATGGATTCCTGCCCCCTAAGTTAAGATGAGCCTCATGATCTTTGTGCAGACACCTCTGAGAAGCACAGCATCACAATAGATGCCCCAGAAGTAATTCTGCCAGAAGGCCCCTTGCCATATCTCCCTGCACTTGTCTGGCTCCTAACACGTAGCCTTACATGTTAGGAGACACACATGTATTTGCTTGTATTTGTTAATTTCTTGAGCAACCTTGCCATCCTTGCCTTCTGTAGCAGACAGCTTCAGGTTCGCTGAGATGAACTTCCAGACACGCACAGTTATGGAGGAAGGGATATTATTTATTGAAGCTTACAGATCCAGGGGAAGTTCATCTCAGCGAACCTGAAGCTGTCTGCTACAGTAAAGTGGTACCGAGGAGTGTTGGGTGAGATGAACCTGACTGTGTGGATATTCGTCTTTTGGAACTTTTGTTTTGGAGGAATTGGCATGGACTTGGTGCTTGCAACTGAAGATGCCTTCTGGAGTGGTAAGCCAAGTTTTATGGACTATTCTGATGAGAGTTTGAGAATGCTAAGTGCAGACAGTACTGACCTTCGAGGCAAGGGGAAGGAAAGACGGCAGAGGACTTTGTTGGAACTGGGCTACTGGCATAAGGGATGGCTACGTTCCACTATCCAGGCCCAGAGTGTTTGATCAAAGTTAAATTTGTAATGGACTGATGTGCTTGGCTAAAGATATCAGACTGAGATTTTAAGATTTTAAGTTGGAAAACCTCAAGCAAGTTAAAAGCAGAGGCACTGAAACTGGTTTTAGGTTACTGGAGCTGCTATTGTCAATGCATTAGCAATCTTAAGGAAGGTGGAAGGAAGGTGGCCTGACTTGATTTACATTAGAACAATGGAGAGGATGCCTGAGGAAAGACTGTTAAAAATGCAAATTCTTGGAAAGAGCTGACTGGAGAAGGAACCTGCTTTTCAAGGCTATGATTTATTTTGTCCCTGGATTAAGAATATGGCTGTGTCCTGCACACCTGGTATTAGTTTTGGAAGCATGAAAATGCATGGAGTGGTCATGAATTGCACACGGTTCCAGGAGCTGCTGCTGAGATGTGGCTTGAGGCAGGGCATGAAGACCCTCAGGAACAGGCTGGAAGAGCCTTTTGGAAGATGGACCGTGGTTTGCATGGAGACCTGAAGATGTTTTGGATATACCAGGACTGTGCAAAAGGGCTACCATGGAGTGCAGTGTTGGCATGGGATGAAAGTTTTCCCTGGCGACTCTGCCCAGCTGGAGGGGCGGAATTGGAAAACCTGGAGACTGTCAGTCTATGGTAATATTGAACTTGAACTGCAGAAGTTTGATGACTGCTGATGGTGGTTGAGTTTGCATTATTTTAGTCTCTCCTTGCTATGCCTTATACCAGTTAAAATGTTTACTCTGTGCCTTTACATGTTGAAAGTATTTAACTTGTTTGATTTTACAGGACTCACTATCTTAAGTTGATCAAGACTGTGAGAACCTTTGAAATTGGACTGAGTACAATTTACAATGTGTGATAGTTATAAATCTATTGGGGACCAGGAGCTAAATATATTGGGGGCCAGGGGCGGAATGTGGTAGTTTGAATATATGTCCCCCAATATATTCAGTGTTTTATTAGTTATAGTTTGCATCTGCAATCACCTTGCTAGAGGCAATGTCACTGGGGGCTGGTCTTAAGGTGTTAATGGTGTGGGTTTGAGATTCCATTGTAAAGATATGCAAATGTGCCTAGCAGGAGTTCCTGAAGTGTGCTGTGTGACCTTTTGGCTGTAGTTTTACTCTGGGTGCTGTGGTGGCTGGTTGGCTTTCTCTCTCTCTGCTTGGTCCTGTGGAGAGCAGGCCACTTCTCTTGCCATTATGGAACTTCCCCTGGATCTGTAAGCTTCAATAAATAATATCCCTTCCTCCATAACTGTGCCTGGTCTGGAAGTTCATCTCAGCGAACCTGAAGCTGTCTGCTACACCTTCCAATTCAGAAGAGTGTCTAAATCTTCCTGAAATGAAAGTTTTCCTCCAAATACCATCCAGTTCCTTTGCTTTCTCTGTGTGTTTAAACCTTTATTTTCACCCAATGATTAGATTTTTTTCATTGTTTCTGCCCTCCTATATTTCCATCTTTAAGACCATCTTTTGCTAGTCTATTTCCTTAGAATAATGGACTATTCATCAAGGGGAGTTGGGACAGAGGCAGGCATCTTACAGAAGATGCAAGCGGAATTCCCAACTCCTTCAATGACTATTTATCTACCACTTTGAGCTTCTTTTCCCTTCTCTTTCTACTAACTACCTACCTCATTCTCTTCTTAGACATATGGGTTAATGACTCTCAAGTCTATAGTAACTTCTGGCTTAGAAATCATAGATGTCCTATTTTTTTCTAGATATTCTCTCTGTCTCTCTGATTTACCAATATTTCTCCTAAGTCCTCTTCCTTCTTTGACCTTCCTAGACCATCAGATACTGACAATGACCTTATTAATCTTTGCAAGATGCACTATTTGTGCCTCACTAAGTGCCCTTTTCCCTGGTGATACTGTCCTTGTTTCATCCTCCACCTCTGATATTATTTCCTTTCTCTGTCTCCATACCTAGGTACCTGACATATTTTGCTCCCCTCAACTCAGACTAGAGGCATTATTTAATGTTTTTGTGTATCTGCATGTACAAGGTCAAAATCACCATATAGATTTGCCTTAATTCACATCCCATTTGAATTCTAATTATCTAAAGATTATTCCCACATGGATGTCCCATCATGATCTCAAACTCAACATGCCCAAAACAGCCTATCCACAACTACAAGAAAAAGTCTTACTTTTCTTCCTATTTAGAAACTGAGTCATTTGGTTTTAGTCCATCACTGTATCTCAGCTGAATTCTTCTTGCATCTCTTGTAAGATGCCTGCCTCCCTCCCAACGCCCCTGATACAAAGTTCGGATGGAACCCCTTCATGTCAGGCTTGTGCCATCACCTCTATTCCTATTCCTGTCTACTTCCCTTCATGGAAAATAATGGTAAAACACTAAAGGTAGAAAAAACTTTGACTTGTGATGTTTTACATTAATAGAGTTTAAGTTTTCTCACCCAAAAGGAAACCCAAAAGTCACCATTTGCTGAGGTAGATTAACACCTCTTGGCTTTTTCCTCATGACAGCAAGATGGTTGCATGGTTCCTAAGTACATCTTCATCCAAGGCACACAGGAGGAAAAATAGCACCAGCACTTTAAAAGGGAACAATGAAACATCCATAAATGACATTGGCAGTGTTCAGCATTATCAGAATAAGGACACAGACCTGTCCAAGGACAAAGGAGGCTAGAAAGATAGGAAAGAATTGTCATGAGGACATTATACTGGTGATGGTCCATCACTTGGAGAGAGAAAAAAAAAAAACCAAGGTCCCTTATCATGGAAGGAGCATGTGTATCTTTATTTTCATTTCTCATGCATTCTATTAGGTCATCTGATCTCTTCTCTCATGCTCCCAAATGTTCCAGGCTCAACTCCAGCTTTGTTACCTTGGCTTTCTTCACCTGGAACAACTTCTCTCCTCCATACCACTTTTATCAAACATCATTTCCGTCACATGGCCCTATTGATATCCAGTCCACTTAATGTCATATTCCAGTCCACAATGATGTGTTCCTTCAGTGAACACTCTTAATGTTCCACTTACAACATGCATTCACATTCAGTCCTCACTCACAGGTGGGTCCTGTAAGAATGGCCACGATTGAGCATTCATTCATTTTTATGCTGCATTTATTCTGGCTTGACTTACTTCTCTGCCTTCATTCCTTGAACAGTACTGAACATATATGTGTTTGGTAAATTACTTACTTTAAAATTATATTATTGTTTTTAAAAGAACAATTTATAAATTGTTAACTTTTTAAAAATTATGACTTTGAAAACATCATATTATCTACTTATTTTGGTCAAAATATACTCCATGAGACAAGAAAATAACAATGAATATATTTGTACTTCAGTAGCAAAATATAGCCCAGTTCCTTTGAGAAAGCTAATAAGATCAACAGAGCCATTCTAAATTGTCAAACAGAGAAGCCATTTTCAAACATTTCAAATCTAAGGGTTAGTCTCCTAATCCATCCCCTGCAAGTTAAGCAGAAAAAACCCAGTGATTTAACAGAGATATGCTGATCTATATGGGGATTAAGAGATCTCAGTCTAATGCTGCTGTCAGCCACAAAGAAGCTTTAGAAAGGTGCTAAGAAGATTTCAAACAGGAGCAACTTATGCAAGAGACTTGGCTCCTCAGGCCCTCTATAGACCCAGGTTGTAAATAGTCCTGTGATATTCCTGTTGCCCTTTCCTTTTCCTCTCTATTAGCCAGACACAATAAATCCATCTCTATTCATAGAATTGCATACCCCACATTTGCACAGATAGTTGTTCCACTTGTGAGATTTCATGTGAAACTCCAAAAGATAGATAAATGAAGACTCACTTCAATTCATGTACCTCAGACATTTCTCAGGTAATCTACAATATGTGGGAACATGTTTGCATTCAAGAGAAAACATACAACAGTTCACCACAGAATAACACATTTTATGTTTACTTCCTTCTTCTTGGGGCTGAAAGAAAAGAACTTTCAGTAGGTAGAAAGAAGAAAGCCACTGATAAGAAGCTCCTAAACTTCATCAGGTCACTGCCACCCCTCAAGGAATGATGGTTGGATCCACTAAACCACTGGCAGACACTGGGTTCCTCCCTGTGTAAACCTTTCTCCACCAGTAAAAGACCTAACGAGTCTTGGAGAAAAACTGAAAATAGGACAACTTTCTCTATTTTCATTTTTGTATATACTACATGGTGTTCTTCCTCAAAAAGAACAAAAACTGTAAATAATATCCTTGTGAAATAATGACAGAAAGAACTTTGTACTGATTGTCTTAAAAAATGAAGCCAAGGCTGGGAAAATGGATTAGTAGCTAAGGCATTTGCCTGTGAAGCCTAAAGACCATGGTTCAATTCTCTAGGTCCCACGTAAGCCAGATGCAAACGGGGGCACATGTGTCTGGAGTTCATCTGCATTTGCTGGAGGCCCTGGCATGCCCATTCTCTCTTTCTCTCTATCTGCTTCTCTCTCTCTCTCTCTTTCTCTGTCCTCTCTCTCAAGTAAATAAATAAAAATACATTTTTTTAAAAATGAAGTCAATTTTTGCAGTTGAGCCAATGCCCATCTGATCTACTCTACTTCCCCTACCTTCCTCAACTTAATCCTCTTGGCTAAGAACTGTGTTCTGTGGCTTTTGTTATAAAGTAAGATTCAACAAAGGAAATGCACCTAAAATGATGAATATTACCACTTTTCACTATTGGATTTTCACAATGAGTCTAACAAGATTCAGTTTATTGTTCTATTTAGGACGTAACTTAATTTGTGGTCCATTTCCTCACCCGAATTCCAATCTCAATGTGAACCTAATATAGATTAAGAGGTATGTTCACCTCATTTTAACATATAACTTACATTCTAAATGATAACTGTGTTTTCCTATGATTTATCTCATCTACCATATCCCTATTTCTTAGCAATATTCTGGACCAGTCATCTAATAAGTAAAAGGTGGTAAGGTTCTACATTTGAATGTCAACTCTACTTAATATACTAAATTTATGGAAGTACTATTCCATGACCTTCTAAGTTGATCTAAGGTAGCAACAAAAATAGCAAAGCTATGATAAGAATTGTCAGAAACAGGGCTGCAGAGATGGCTAAGGTAACTTGCCTATAAAGTCAAAGGACCTAGGTTTGATTCCCCAGTACCCACATAAGCACAAGAGGGCGCAGGCATCTGAGGTTCGTTTGCAGTGGCTGGAGACCTTGATGCACCTATTCTCTCTCTCTCTTTCTCTCTCCTTCTTTCTCTCAAATTAATAAATAAAAGTAATCTTTCTAAAAATTTAAAAATTATCAGAAACATAAGACCCTCCAAGAAAGAGGTTTCAGCACCGTTCAACTATATATACACTAGCACAAAAAGGGCAGAGGTAGGAGGATCAACGTCAGTTCAAAGCCACCCTGAGACTATATAGTGAATTCCAGGTTAGCCTGAGCTAGAGTGAGACGCTGCCTCAAAAAAGAGAAAGAGAGAGAGAACTCATCCTGCTTCATCAGACTTATACAACAAAATAGTCTACATTGGCATACCAACCAACAGCGAAAGACTTCAATACAACCAGAATGTAATTGAACATCAATTCCATGAGATGCTTTGGTAAAAAAAAAAAAAAAAAATGCAAGTAGTTGTAGAAATAAGATTTCAGTATAAGAAGTTCCTAAAATATCTATTGGTATGGAAGATACTTGCTGTTCAGCATAAAGTATGAGCAACAGAACACTAGTTTAGGATAATGTATTAAATCTAAAACAGCTACATGCAGACCCTGAAACTTTCATGTCAACTCCTCTCCTCAGGAGAGAAGAACCAGCTCCCTTTCAGTCCCACTGCATTCTGATAGGTTTACCCTTCAAAATCATGTACAAAAAAATCTGTCAAAATGAAGCACACACGGTTAGATTTTTAAAGCATTCAATTACCACCTAAGCATAGAGCTTTTAATGTTTAAAAAATAATATTTGTACTGAATGGAAATATTTTTCATGTTCCAATACATTTAATATGTAGTTTGACAAATTGCTGTATTTAGTTGTTTTTACTATGTATGAAAAACAAGACAAGAAAATTAAGTAAACTCCAAATTTGTCTGCTTGCTCTTTTCCCTTTAATAAAAGGACCAAGGCAATGTTTTTCTGTTTGTTCCCCTTTGTGCATAACAAAAGCATTTCTTTGCTTCACCATTTTTATAAACTGCAGTTCTCTGTATAAAAACAGTCCTAATTAAGCCTAAGAAATGATGATTATATTATGCATTTCAAAAGAAGAAATTGCTCCATAACATAATAATTGTTTTGTTTAAACAGTCTATATGAGTACAGAGGTTATACAACAACATATCCCTAACCCTTAAAAACAGATTGTAGGAAATCAGGGAACCAGGCCTAAGAGAACCCAGAAAAAAAATCAGACATTACTTAGTGCATACTTTTCCAAGAAATATTACTACAGAATAATACTAGAGAGGCTGGAGAGATGGCTCAGTAGTTAAGATACTTGCCTGCAAAGCCTAACAGCCTGGGTCCAAATACCCCAGTAACCACATAAATCCAGATGCACAAAGTGGCATATGCATCTGGAGTGCATTTGCAGCTCTCTCTCTCTCTCTCTCTCTCTCCTTGCAAATAAATAAATATACTATTCTAAAATATATACTAGTAATAAATAAAATTCATCCAAAGCCACAAAACCAAACATAAAGGACTGGACTAAAAGGGATACACACACAGGTATAGACCATTCACTGAGAGAAGCCACTTCAACTCTCACTTTCAACAAGATGCTAAGCAATCATCATGGAAAAGAGAGGAAGAGGTAAGTTAAGGATAGAAAAGTGAAAGGGATGACAAAGTTGAGGATGACAAGCATCCTGAAAACTGATCCTGGCTTGATAAGACATAGAGAAAAATCTGTGGATAATATTTTGAAATATGTATATTTCAAAGTATCCATACATACACTTCCCTTTATGATGCTTCCCCTGTAATTCCTAGTCACTAAACCTCTCTCTCTCTCTTTCTCTAAATCTCTCTCTCATAAAAGCCCCTTTCCCTGATCTCCTCAAGATCTAAAATTAGTGTATGTATGCCTTAAATACTTCCTGTAAATGTAAGACCTTGAGTATGATCCCATTAATATTCCAGTGGAACTTTTTTGAATGATGGTACACTCAAGTTGCTTTAAAATGCATAACTTTATTTTTAAAAATCTTCTCAAAAATATGTAAAAAAATTGGTTTTTTTACTATTTTTTCCTAAATCTTTGACAGTTGTCCTATCTTCACCATTTAATAACACTTGAAGCATTCAATTTATTTGTCAAGGAAACAATAACTCTTTATATTTACACTCAAAAGTCACAAGATTATGTAATATTTAATTAGGTTATGTAATTGTAATTACAAGTACAAATGAAAGGTTTTGGAGAAATCTCAATTGACTCTTTGTAACCACACAGATCAGTTGATGGAGAACATCACAGAAGGAGCCCCTTGCCTCGTGTTTTATGAAGGGAATGCTGAGGTCAGTAAGAGGATACTGTTATGAAAGCCTTTCCCATACTCTCCAAAGCAGTGTGTTCTAAACCATGCCACAGGGAAAACTAATTTCAAGAGTGCAATGATAAAAAAGACTGTGAGGGCAGTTAAGGTGGTTGCCTACTAAGCCTAAGGAATCATGTTCAACTCTCCAGGTACCACATAACCCTTACACACAAAGTGAGGCAAGCACACAAGGTCGCACATGCACACAAAGGGGGCACACATGTCTAGAGGTCAATTGAAGTGGCTAAGGCCCTGACAGACCAGTTCTCTCTCCCTCTACCTCTCGCTCTTTCACATAAAGAAAAAGGCCAGTCGGTTGGGCTTGCCTCAAAATAAAAATAAAAATAAAAGACTCTGTGGTCAACTATATTTGAGGGAATGCATGGAGGAACAAAGCTAAGCCCTCTCCTTTACTATAAGACATTAATCTCTAAACAACTAATGTGCATGTTGAAGTTCCAAGGTAGTTATAGCATGTTTTCCAATGATATATATTTTTGTGGAGGGGTGGTTTCAAGGTACCATCTCCCTCTAGCCCAGGCTGACCTGGAATTCCCTCTGTAGTCTCAGGGTGGCCTTGAATTGATGTCAATCCTCCTATCTCTGCCTCCCAAGTGCCAGGATTAAAGGTGTGCACCACCACAGCCAGCTCCCATGATATTTAATCAAATATTTGTTTTTGTTTTTTTTTGAAGAACTTCATGGTACTAAAATTACTATGTACCATCTTATACTTAGATCATTTCATCCTACCCCAGTTCCATTATTACTTGCCCAATATACTTTTAAAAACTTCAGCACATATATTATGTTCAAGTTTGAACTCCGAACAAAGTGGGTTGCCCTAAGTAATACTATATAGAGAATTAGTATTTTATTTAAAAAGCTAGACTGCAGAATCAACAATAATGTGTACTTATTATCTGTGTTTTTATGAACCTCTAAAACAATCTTAAAATCAATGTCAAGAATGTATTTTGACTGGTGAAACTCATGACTGATTAATATAAAGAATCTAGAAATGAACTCTCATGGGTAAAATTGAAAATAGTGAAGAAAATGTAAAGTAATGAAATTCTGAGAGATATCTTCACTCTCATATGAATGGAGGATCAGGATCCACAAAGGCCCCTCATAGAGATGGACTTGAAGTTTATTTCTTATATGGCGCTGTCTGCCCAGTGTGTTGAGATTTGGGGTTACCTGACATCTGTCATACCCATACGGGTGACACAATACAGTCTGTGGGTGTTACCCTGTCTGCCTTCAAGAAACTTTATGCACAGCAATGAAACTGGACTTCGAACAATTCCTGTAACAAACCGAATGACCTGGTTTTTCGTTGTTTGCTTGCTAGTGTGTTGATGAATGAAAGTCTCTGTACAGCATAATTTTGTCTGGCTTACTTTCAGTACAACATGGTAACAAACCTTTGGGTAGTAGCTATCACTCACCAAAAACCTCTTCTGAATTGCAAATGAAGGGGGAGAACAAAACAAAGCAACAAGACCCACTAAACTGCAAAGCAGCTTAGGCAGTTCTCCACACCTGTCTCCAAATCAGAAGAAAATATCTGCAATCTATGCTATGAGAAAGGGAGGACACCCAAAGCTGTATTTGTTCCCAACAGACTCCCTTTTATCTGCTTCCCAGGCAGATAGCTTCCTCTTACCTACCTATACCTTAGTAATAGCATTTTGAACTGAGCTCATGTTAGATGGTGAGGAAAAATGCTTCCAACAACTGCCCTACTCTCTTCCATTAATACCGATCAACAGAAAACATGCTGTTTCCCTGGAACATCTGAAGAGTTTTACAAAGATGGGTTTTAAATGGGGTTTCAGGGGTTCTAGAAAGTCCTTGAACCCCAAACCCCAGGTTTGTGTTTGCATTTAACCAAAGAATTGGGCAAACCAAACTGAGAAAGATAGTTATTAAATATTATATTTTTTGAGGGAAGCACAGAACCAAGGGAAGGGAAATGAATGCATCCATGTGGTCTGAGAGCCCATCTGGTGGGCCTGGAAGAAAGGTAAAAGAGAATTAGAGAGGAAAGAAAAGAAAGTACTAAGAGCTCCTGCCAGGTAGAGGGCAGGATGGGCTCAAGACCCCATGTGGGAGTAGGAGTTAGGGCATTCTCCCTCATCTTGGCCCAGCCAGCGGAGACAAGGAGGGGAAACTCACCACAACCTGGAGGTTCAAGAGTGAGGCAGCCCTGAGCGAACCTGTAAAACTATTTACAACCTTAACCGTAGTGGGTTTACCTTCTGGCTCAGGTGAACCAGCATGAGAGTTGATTAGTCTGGGCAAGGGGCTGGTTCAGGAAGAGGCCTGCCATGATGCCAAATTCTGTGGGCTCAACTTGAGGGCTGAACCTGACTAACCACAATGTCAGGATTAGATTTAAATACTAAGGGACCTCCCTCCCAGGGAGGAGCCAGGTAGTTTGTGAAAATACAAATCTTTACTTAACAGATAAGGAGTCAGATCATCCTTTGATCTCTAGCAAGTGAAATTGCAGAGGACAGGTATTTCTGCCTTTACTTTCAGGGTCCCAGTCACACTAACTGCCTAACAAAGCTGATTCCCACTCAGGTTGATATTGTCCTGATAGTGGGAAAATGGGATAGAGGGAAAGAGTTCTTGGTCATTCATATTTAGGCATGTGGCAAAGGGGCAAAGGCCAACTTAAGAACAATTTGACCAAGAGAATTGTGTGCTGAAAGCTGTGGAGACCAGGAAGAGAGGAGACAGGAAAGCAAATGCAACATTTTTAAAGGCCTTGCCGCACATAACCATTAAATAGTAGTAAACAGATGGATTTTAGTCAACCATTCTCTTCTACATCATTTGTTGGAGTAATATTGTAAGAAACTGCTTTTCTTTTTATTTATTTATTCATGCAACTATATCAGTATGGACTCAGAGCTTCTTTTATTCTAGCTTTATTTTATGTTCAAATGGTGCTGCATTTGGCTACTGGGAGCCCCTTGAAACTTGCTCCTGAATCCTTTTGCCATGTTTCCATGTTTTGACATGCTTTCCCACTAAATTACATTCTGGTAAAGTGAACTGTAACATGTTACCTTGTTCTTTTCCTGCCCCATCAAGGAAGGAAGGCTTCATTGGCTTAATTAAAGAGGAGTAGTTAGAAACCAGCTATGCTACCTAATTATCGTTGCTTCCTTCAAAAAAACAGAGCTAGGAGATTGAGAGGTGCATGACAGTTATCTACACAGAACCACAACCCAACATCCCATGGCTTCATTCAGACTTTACCTATTCATAGTCATAATTCCTTTCTGCAGTGAAAAACCTGACTCCCATTATCCATAATAAATGCATTCATTTTCATAACCTCCAAGTGTCTCCTCATGAGATAGTTATTAATTACAAGGCAAAAGGACTAATTTTACAGTTCAGAAATATGGCAGATACCACAGTAACTGAGCATAAAGAATGGCACCAATAGAACTTTATGTGCTCCCTGACATGAGACATTAAAAAGGACACAACTTTTCTGAGGTATTCTTGCCAAAAAATATATAATCTGAATCTAATCATTAAGAAACATGAGAAAGACCCAAAATAACTGGCCTGTACACTTCAAAAATGTCAAGGTCATGGAAAACAAAGAAATACCAAGGAAATATTCCAAATGAAAAAGATACTTTTAAAAAATGACAGCAAAAATGCAGCATGTTATCCTGAATGCATTTCCTAGGTTACAATACTTGAGTTTGCCCTTTGCTATAAAGGACATTAATAAGACATCTGACAAAATCTGAATGAATTGATAAGTTGTTGTTAATCTTCTGATATAAATAATTTTATTGTGATTATATAACAGAATATCCCTTTTTTTTGAATACACACTGAATTATAAAGGGATACCAAATCTGTAACTTTCAAACATTTGGGAGGAAAATATTTGTCACACATAGGGACATGGGGCTCTAACAGACAATTCTAATCACAGCAGGCCAGAGGAAAATATAAAAAAAAAAAAAAAAAGGCAGGGACCGAATCAGAGAGAGACGTCATCTTGAGGTGATAGGGAATGGGACTCAAAGAAAGAAGCTGTGGCAGTGGGGGGTAGGGGGTCTTGTAAAAGGGAAACCAGAATGGTTAAAGAAAATTTCCAACATGAGAGAGAACCAGTGACTTCCAGAACTTCCAGAAGGTAAGCTGGATGAGGGTAGATAAAGGCCTACAGTTATTGGCAATTTGGACTTACTGCTTGTTATGGTTTGAACCTGAAATGTTCCCCACAGGCTCCTGTTCTGGATCCTCTGTTCCTAGCTTGTGGCACTATTTTGAAGGCTGAGGGATCTTTAGGATGTGAAGCCTGGCTGGTGGAAACAGGCCACAAGGGACTGGCCTTTGAAGGTTACACCTACCCCTGCTTCCAGTCTAGCTCTCTGTTTCTTGTCATGTGAACAAGCCACCATGAAAGCTTCCCCTCCGTAACCTTGATGGACCAAACACCTTTAAAATATGAGCCAAAATAAACAATTCTCCCTTAAGTTATTTCTGTCACATATTTTGGTCACAGAAACACAAAAATAATTAATACAAGAATGTTCATTCAACCATACGTATATTATGAATACACGGCTTGTGAAAATACACTACAGAAATATAGAAACCTAGATGCTGTTCTCAAAGGGATTACACTGTACTAGTCCCCAAAGAACATAATATTCTTCCCCATTAGAGGACACCTGAAGTTTCTAAATTTCCATCTTCACATATAGTCATGTGGACTGTCCTGGAAGCTAGTGAGTATAGGAAACTTCTATCTTGCTGACATCCAGTGAAGGGGCAGTTCTTTGGAAAATGAGGTTTCTCTTGAAAGAGGATGAGGGCATTTGGGGGGTGGGGAACCTGTATTCACCAAAGTCATTTCATCTGACTGGGTTTAATTAAGATAAGGCCTCAGCGAGAAGTTAATTCTGCTCCTGGTGTTTTCATGTGTTAAATGCACTGAATAACTCTCACTACTACTCTGATTGCATTTTATCTTTGCAGCTCAGATTATGGCTTGCTTTCATCACTAAAATTCTTCTTTTGTTCTCATTTACAGGAATCGAGTTTTACCTGCCCTATAATAATAATACACACTTTCAACTTGGCAAGAAGCTGGGAGGAAATATAACACTTATTTTTTACATATTACCTGAATATCCTATTTCTATTTGATTTTTTTTTTTAAGTTTAGGAAGATGGGTAAAGGATGCTTGAGCAAGAAATTTCAAACCTTTCAAACAAATGCACAAAAATATTCCTAATTTCCTAATACAGTAATTTGGGTCAAAGGAAGAAGTTAAATCAAAATATCCATTTTGCTTTGCTGTCAAGATAGTAATAAGATGATAAGCAATACTTTGCATTTTACAAAGCTCTTTGAAGTACGTCATTATTTGACCTTATAGCCTTGCAATAACTAGAGTAAAAATTTCAACTCAAAACCCATTGACACAAGCTGAGCATGGTGACATATGCCTTTAATACTTGTACTTGGGAGGCAGTGGTAGGAGGACAACAGTGAGTTTGAGGCCACCATGAGCCTAATTCCAGGTCAGCCTGAGTGAGAGAGAGAGTGAGAGTGAGAGCTTACCTCAAAAATAAATAAATAAATAAATAAATAAATAAATAAATAAATATAAACAAAAAAAGCCATTGACAAAAGTAACTTTTATTTCCAGCTTCCTTTATCTCTGCAACAGTCTATAGCATAAGATTCTATCACACAGTAGATTAAATCCCCAAACCAGGAAGTCTATCCATGAGCTAAATTTGAAAATTTGGTAACCTAAAATAATTGTGTTAATAAACTAATATGTTGGTTTGCCTGATGTTTACTTAGTAAATTGTTTGATTAAAAAAAGTAAAATTATCTAGCTATCTGCTTCTTTGCATACTTCTTCCATCTTTCTAAAAGCCAAAGTCAGACACAATCTTACTCTATTTTCCTGAGGCAGTCTCCTCCCCTCACACAAGAGGTTTTAATTAAAATGGCAATTAACCTAGGGATTGAAAGGAGATTTTTAAAAATTATCATTTATTTTGAGCCTGCTTTAGAAATGCTAATGCCAGTATGTTTGTCTAGTTCAACAATATCTCAAAGAAAACCAACCAAATATTGAAAGGCTGGCTTCTTTTGGCTTTTCATTTTAAAAAAGAAAAGAAACTGATAGGTTTCCACAGTCTGTTAGCACACAGATTTTATTTCAAAGAAAATGATTAGTTTTTTGTGGACTGGTGTGATAAAACTGTCATAGAGACCACAAAGAAATTTCAGTCATTAGCTTTTCTTTTTTTCTCAAGGCACAGAATCAGTACTTTATGTCTCCCTAAAATATACATTCAGGAATAAATTTTATTTTCACTGAACTGATTGTGAAATTTTTCTTCATGCCCAACAAATGAAAGGTAATTTAAGTCTAAGGAGACCATCCTTATGTGAGTGACAAGGCTATAGGATTTGTGCTCTCAAATTATTTTTTGATATAACAGTTATCTTCCTTTTTCAAATAATTTAAATAATAATAATAAAGGTAAAAGTATACTAGTAAATAATATTTACTCAGTCATTTAAGCACAAATACTTATTGAGTACCTATGAAATGAAAAACATCAATGATCTTCTAAATCTATAGAGAAAAACAAGACATACATTTGACTAACAATAATGGGAAAAAATTATGTGAAAGAAGAGAGATAATAAGGCTATGGATATAACTCTGGATATAATCCCAACAAAGAGAGCACCGGGGGGGGGGGTGGTAGACAGGAAAAAGAGAAAGGGGAATATATAAAGAGAAGATAAATATGTTACCAAATAGCCATTCTTTATAGTCATATAAAACTTCATTCTTTCCTTTAATGTTGCTGGTATTTCTAAGGAAAAGTAGACATTCTAATCAAAAGCCAACTGATTATAATATTAAAACACTGTTTCAAACTGAAATATTCACTTTGATAAGAGTCTGGTAACTGAACCCTAGGAGATGAGCCAATTCCAGAATCACTATATTGTTTTATCATGATGAAACCAAATTACATTTTTTAAAAATCCAATAATGGGGCTGGAGAGATGGCTTAGAGGTTAAGGTGCCTGCCTGCTAAGCCTAAGAACCCGGTTCCAATCTCCAGGTCCCACATTTAGCCAGATGCAAAGTGAGGCAAGGGCGCAATGCTGCACTTGCCCACAAGGGGGCACACGCATCTGGATTTCATTCACAGCAGCTGAGAGACTGCTGGCGTGCCCATTCTCTGTCTCCCTCTCCTCCTCTCTCTCTGTCTGTCTCTCTCTGTATCATTCTCTAAAAATAAAAAATGAAAAAATAAAAAAAACTTTAAAAATCCAATAATGACATAACCACAAAAAGTTGAAGATATTTATTTATCATTACATCACTGAAGTAACTAAGGGTGAGGAATTTGCTTAAACATTTTTATGATAACTTGTTAAGGAACTGATATTTGCATTAAGCTTACTAAATTTGAACCTTGAGTAAAATGGAAAATGAAACAACACAGGAAATCTTTGTCAGACGTCAGTGCCCTTACACCCATGGAAATGTCCTACATTATAACAGCGTCAAGCTCAGATGCTTACCCTTCATTATAGGTTATTCTGTTTCTGTGCTGTACTGTGTTCACTTGGTTAGGGTCACCCTAAAAACATTGAGCTATAGTTGCCTCTGTAGTAAAACAGTCACCTTGCACTTACCTTGGACAGCTCCAGTAACTATAAGGCAGTTACACAACATGAGGTACACAGAGCTCCATAAATGATAACCACTCCTAATTCCAATGTAGTATTGCTAACATGGGACACATGTACCTACAAATTTAATCCCTAGACTGGTTCCATTCAAAGAGAAGAAGGCTCTTAAAAGCTCTATGACCACCTTCACACCTTCCTAAACTTCTTTGTCTGCCTTCTCTTAATTTGAGGAAAACCTTCTACTTACTAGCAATTCTAGGACCCAAAACTTTGGATGATGGAGTGAAGTAAGAACCCAACTACTCATCCATATTCCTGACCCACAGCTCAGCAACAGCAAGGAAGAAGGGGACACAGCTGGAATAATGATCAGCCACTCCAGCTGTGACTCCAGAGGCTCCTACCAGCCTGAACTTGGCAAGAGGTTTCTCATATCTTCATGTGATGACTTCCAGCTCAGACAACATATCCTCTAGCATTTGTGTACAGTACTGCTTTTCCTTCACTCTGGCTCTTCCTCAGAGGAACAGTAATAATATACATGCAAGACCCTGCCACATAAGCAATTTAGATCCCTAACAGAAGGCAGTTTTCATCCCCACTATAGAAAAAAATAGTAATTTCTAACAAGTGAGCCTAAGGAGAAGATTTAGTTAGAAAACTGTGTTGTAAAATGTGGTGATTTGAATGTATGTGCCCCAATAGACTCAGGTGTCAACCTTGGGTACAGGTGGTGTCACTGAGGGTAGATCCTGGAGTCCAGCACTAAGGTTGTTAATGGAGGCGGAGCTGATTTCTAGCCCAAAGGTACGCAGAACAATCTGAGCTCTGCCTGGGTGTCTGCTGGCTTTGCTGCCAGTTTTGTGTTTGTTATTGGTGTGTTCTCTCTGGTGGCGGTTTCTCTCTGCTTGGATCTATGAAAGGGGGACAGTCTCTTCCACCATTATAGAACTTCCCCTGGATCTATAAGCCTGAAATAAATCCCAGTTCCTCCCATAAACTGTGTCTGTTTGGAAGTTCATCCCAGCAATGTGGAGCTGACTAAAACATAAAACATCTTTAAAGTCACTCTCCAGAACAGATGTTTTCTGAGGTTGGCAAAACAGACAAAAGTAAACTGGAGGCTCAATTGTCAGACCTTTACAATGGAATTATAGGAAGCAGTGAGGCATGTAAAGCTAATTAGGTTGTAAGAGCCAGCAGAAAAGCCAGTCAGGAACTGTCAACTTCCAGAAGACAGAAAGTCTTTCTGAAGATGAATTACTCTTAGCCTCAGCATCAGAAAGTTCTGGAACACCTGTGAAGATCATGATCCTACTGTAAATAATGAGGTAAATCTGCTTACTTGCTCATTGGTATGCTGTGAACATACTAAGTGAAAAACAGTCACCCATTTATTTGTTAATTCATTTATTCAGCTTATCTGAATCTACTGGATTCAATTCCAGAATGTTTGAAAATGATGATGATAGAAATCTCTTCTCAGCCGGGTGTGGTAGCACACACCTTTAATCCCAGCACTCGGGAGGCAGAGGTAGGAGGATCACCATGAGTTCAAGGTCACCCTGAGACTACATAGTGAATTCCAGGTCAGCCTGAGCTAGAGTGAGACCCTACCTTGAAAAAATAAATAAATAAATAAATCTCTTCTCTTGGGCTAGAGAGATTGCTTAGTGGTTAAGGCGCTTGCCTGAGAAGCCAAAGGACCCAGGTTCAATTCCCCAGAATCCACATAAGCCAGATGCACAAGGTGGCATGTGTCTGGAGTTCATTTCCAGTGGCTGGAGGCCCTGGTGTGTGTCCATTCTCTCTCTCTCTCTCTTTCTCTCTCTCTCCTTGCCTCTTTCTCTCTCTCCCTCAAATACATAAATAAAATAAAATATAATAAAGAAATCTCTTTTTAGAACTAAAATGTATGATCTATGAAAAGAAGAGCAAAAAGAGTCCCAAGATAAAACATGCTATATGAATTTGCTTTTATAATTGCCCTGAACATCAAAATCCTAGAAGCCTGATAAGAAAATATGCAATTAATACCTTTCCCCTTGGCAAGGAAAGGTTAGCCATTATGTCGTCACAAGAAAGTTGGTGTAGCAAAAATGGGGTGACCTCTCTCTTCCCATGTCACATAAGAGATAACTTGTTTTATGCATGAGGAGAAAAAAAAAACTCAAGAAATGGAAACTTTTCAAAGGGTAAAAATTTCTTCTTTCCTCTTAGTGGAAATAGGAAAAATCTTCCCATCAGGACTTCCAGTGCAGACTCTGGCCTCAAAGTCTCCACTAGTTCACACAGTCCATGTACCTGCAGGTTCACACACCCAGGAAAAGGGCAGGCCAACAGCAAGCCCAGCACCATTTCCACTGAAATCTTATAAGGCCTAGAAAGTGCTTACTGCTTAAGAAACATCCTATGAGGCTAGTGAAATTCTATATTAGATATAGCAACTTGTATTTTTTCCTATAATGGATGCATCTTTATTCATTTCATGTTTGTGAATATAATTCCTTTTAAGATTTTATTTTGAGAAAAACATATTTGTAAAAAAAAAATCTGTAAAAGAGAATTCCCAATTATCCTTTCCCTAATGTTTATACTTAGCAACAACAAAAATGTGCTACAAACTAAACCACAAACATTATTTGGATTATTCTAGATCATCACTAATATTATTTTTATATACTTTCTGGCAACTTTTGAGTAATTAATAAAAATCATGAATACACTATAGTGTGTAACGTTGTACAATGACTAAATTGAGCTAGTTAACATGTATTACCTTCATATATACATTTTCATGGTGGAAACATGTAAAATCTACTCTCTTGGACTTTTTTGAGTATTTAATATATTTCTAAAACTATAGTCAACATTCTACATAATAGATCTCTTGACCTTGTCCCTCCTATCTAACTGAAATTTTGTGTGCTTTGATCAACATGTCCCTAGTTGCCCTGGCCCCAGTTCCGAGAAACTTCTACCATTGCTTTCTGTGAGATAGACTTTAAAATTCTGCATGCAGGAGACATCATGAAAAATCTGTCTTTCTGTACTTGGCTTTTTTAATTTAGAATAACGCCCTCCAGATTTATCAATGTTGTCCCAAATGACAAGCTTTTCTTCTTTTTTAAAGCTAGAACATTATTTTTTTAGTATTATATTTTTAAAATATTTTATTTTATTTATTTATTTAAGAGAGAGAGAGAGGAAAGGGGGATGAGAGAGAGGCAGAGAAATAGAGAATAAGTGCACCAGGGCCTCCATCTGCTGCAAATGAACTCCAGACACATGTGCCACCTTGTGCATCTGGCTTACATGGATCCTAGGGAGTTGAATCTGGGACCTTTGGTTTTGCAGGCAAGCACTTTAACCACTAAGCCATCTCTTAACAGTATTTCATTATGCAAATATACTTCTTGCCAGGTGTGGTGGAGCATGCCTTTAGTCCCAGCACTCAGGGAGGGAAGCAGAGAGATAGGAGGATCAGTGTGATTTGAGACCAGCCTGAGAGTACAGATTAAGTTCCAGGTCATCCTGGACTGGAGTGAGATCCTACCTCAAAAAAAAGAATTACACAGTGATGGACACTTGGTAAGTTCTATATCTTGACTACTGTGAACAGTGCTGACATAAATATAGAAATATAGGTATCTTTTTGACATACTGATTTCACTTCGTTTGTATCACACTTTGCAGTAGGATTGCTGGATCATATGGTAATTATATTTTCAAGTTTTTAAGAAACCCAAATACTGTCTTTCACTAACTTAACTTCTTAACTTCTTATGAACTAACAGTATACAAGGATTCTCTTATCTCTATATCCTTACCAACTAATTTTTATTTTCTTTGCAGTTTTTTTGTTTTGTTTTTTTGTTGTTGTTGTTTTTGTTTTTTTGGTTTTTCAAGGCAGTGTCTCACTGTAGCTCAGGATGACCTGGAATTCACTCTGTAGTCTCAGGGTGGCCTCACACTCATGGTGATCCACCTACATCTGCCTCCTGAGTGCTGGGATTAAAGGTGTGGCCACCACACCTGGCTCTTTGCAGTTTTATAATAGCCATTCTAATGGGTTTGAGGTGATATTTTACTGTGGTTTTCATTTTCCTTTAGGATTATTGTTATGAGCAGTTTTTCATGTCAGCTGTTTCACATGGCCTATGGCCATTTGTGTGCATTTGAAAATGCCTATGCAGGTCCTTTCTCATGTTTAAATTGAGTTGTTCTCTTGCTAATGAATTATCTGAGCTTTCTTATATATTTTGGATCTTTTTAATCTTTTCTATTTTTATTATTTAATTTGTGTGTATGTATAGGTGTGTGATGTATGTGTGTAAGTGTATGATGTCTATAGGGAATTGCACACATGCCACAGCATGCATGTAAAGGTCAAAGGACAACCTCAGGGATTCTTTCCTCTCATTTCACCTTCCATCTTGAAGGGTCTCTCTTGCCATTGCTGCCTGTGAGCTTCCAGAGTTTTCTGGCTCCACTTGCCCACTGGCATATGCATTGGGATTACAGATAGGTGTGCTGCTTTGCATTAAGCTTTACATGGTTGCTGAGGAAAATCAAAATCAGGTCAGTAAGCTTGCAAGCAAGTGCACAGGCAATCTTCCCAGGCTCTATTTGAATATCTTAAAGAAAATTACTGAATTTATTCCAGATTTATTTCCTTCTAAAATATGGCAATGATAGCAATTTGTAAACTGAAAAATGTACCTTTAATCCATGAAAGCCTAGTCACTGGCACCTGAGCCACAGTAACTCTTCTGTTCAACTAATCCCTCCTCTGACTGGCCATCTAAATCATTCACAACCATAAGAAATGAAACCACATTCACTTTCCCAAAATTTTGATGATGCAAAACCAGCTCTATTAAAAATGTCTACTAAGCCAGCAATTTTATATCCTCATCTTGAGAAGTATTATGAATTGGATTTTGAATACTTTGTTCCCAGTAGGACACTGCGGCAAACACTGCATGAGGACATGAAACTAGTACGTACACTGCCTTTTCCAAGATTACAGAAAGAGTACCCAGAAATTTAAAAATCAGTACATTAAAAAAATTCTCTACTGCTAACCTTGTAACCAAAATTATATGCAATAAATGACTCCATTACAAACACTACTACACTTTTTTCCCCAATGGAACAAAACCTTCAGTTAAGTGGCTCTGGAACAAGTCTCCTAAAGTTAACTAATCACAACTTTTTTAATTTATCAGAAAATTTAATGATACTAAGAGATCATTACCACTCACCGAACACTCCTATTTCTGAGTTCTTAATGCATACATGAGAGTTTTCTAAGGTGATCCAGGATATGGAGAAGGAAGGGGTGTTACCTTGGCAAGCATAGGTCAGTGCTCTACTTTGGATCATAAATGCCCCCTCAAAGACCCTTGTTTGAAGACTTGGCATACAGGGTTGTGTTACTGGATACAGAAGAACCTTTAAGAGCATTGAGTTTAGTGAAAGTACGCCCCTGAAGAGAATCTTGGAATACCAGCCCCCTTCCTCTTCCTCTCCTTTGCTTTTTGGCCAAGAGATGAATTGTTCCATCCTGCCATACATTTCTTCCTGTGACCTCCTACTCAAAGGCTCAAAGGCAACAGACCAACCATTCATATACCAGAACCCCCAAAACTGTGAGCTAAAATAAACCTTCCTGGTTTATTAGTAATCTTGGGTTTTCCATTATAGTAACAGGAAGCTGCAATCACACTGGATTCAAAAATGTGGAACTCTATTGTTTTCCTCAGAATTGTATCAAAGCTGAAAAAATGATTATCTCTCTCTTCCCCCTCTCTCTCAAATAATTTCAAAATATAATTCCTATAATTTCAAAAACTAACAAACAAAATAAAAATTAATGTTGAAATTTATTTTTAAACAGGTGTACAGGATGGACAGGAATGAGTTGTCCAAATGTATCTTACTAGTTTTGACTTGGGAACATGTAAAAGTTTCAGATTATTAAAAAAGGAAAAAAAAACTAAAGCAATCTTAAAAGTAAAAAATAAAGTGAAACAAATGTACTATATTGCATATCAAGTTGAATTTAAAACACCAAATGTTAACTACACATCAAAGTGGAAAATATCTTAAGGACAGAAAGACCCTCAAAGGGGAAAGGGATGTAGTTCCATTGCTAAAGCACTTGCCTAGCATGTGTAAGCCCTGGGTTTGATCATTGGCCTTGAAAAATAAGCTACAAACAAATTTTCAAACTGTAGTAGTCCTGCTGCTTAGGGTACTGTAACTAGGAGTTGTGTTATGGCCACTAGAATATATGTAAGCTAATCAAAGAAATTAATTGATGTAGAATTTTTCATGATGCCATGTAGGTATTAATATAAAATGCTTTATCAGTTATACTAATTATTTAAGACATGAAATGTTCACATAGTAAGTAATTTACATGTCTAACTAGCAATGGTAAAATCTCATTAATCTTTGAAATACAATCTATAGTGTAAATAATGTATATGTGAATCAATGCTTACTATTGAATAAATGTTTGGCCAGTGTAGCTCAGAGAGTATGTATAAATTTACTTTAAAAAGTCTGTTTCACATCATAATTTTTCAGAATAAAGTTTAGCTCTCTGAACAACAATGTTACTCATAATGCATTAACATAATGAAATGCATTACTATTGCTGGAAGCAAAGGCTCCTTAGAGCTAAAAAATCAATAGGCCAAATATTATTGCTGTAAACTATACAGCTTTGTTCAACTCTTCATTGTATTCTGTTTTTTACTATTTTATTTATTTATTATTTATTTGAGAGATAGAGAAAGAAGCAGATAGAGAGAGAATGGGTGTGCAAGGGCCTCTAGTCACTGTACTCCATATGCATACGCCACCTTGTGCATCTGGCTTACATGGGTACTGGGGAATTGAACCTGGGTCCTTAGGCTTCTCATGCAAATGCCTTAACTACTAAGCAATCTCTCCAGTCCACATTCTATTTTAAGTATCTGGCTTTATGTGGGTACTGGGGAATCAAACACATTGCCTTCACTGCTGAGCCATCTATCCAGCCCTTCATATTATTTTAGAATAATGTCAAACATTGGCATAGGAATCTTAGGATTATACAAAAATGTAGAAAAAGAATATTTCAGGTTTTTTATCCTTTCATTTATTAGGTAAATATTGGGTTCCTATTGTGTGTAAGATATTTATTTGGTCCTCTCTTATGGAAAGCAAGTGACAAAGATCCTGGAAACATCACACCACAGGATGGAACACAACCTCTGTAGGTTTAGTGATACAAAAGAATAGTCACCCCATAGGTTAAGTCAACTGGAGTCTCCTTTGGTGCGGTAGTGTAAACTATGTCCTCTACTCCTTAGCTCAGTTATGAAAGCTGGACCCTGTAAAACTATTCTATACTCTCTCAAAAGCAAGCAGGTATTTAAAAGTAGACAGAATCTTGGCACCAGGCTTTTTCTTCTTTATGAGGTGAATTTCTATTGTGTTTAAGTCACATGCCATGATGCCCAGCATTTTTATGTGGATTCTGGGGATTTAACTCAGGTCCTCATACTTACAAGGCAAGCTCTATAATAACTGAACCAACCCCAAGCCTTCACTATCATGACTTTAAGAGTTCATTTCACATAGTACCACCTTCATTTTCCTATGACTAAAAAATTATAGAATCTCAGTATGAAAATTACATCTTCATGGCATGCTTTGAAGTTGGGAGAGAGTAGTTTTCTCATATCACACAAAACCTGTTTGCTTTTTGTGAATAGCACAGTAGCATGAGCACAAAGGTCTTTTACTCTCATGTAGTCTGAATTCCTATTAATTGGCTTTTACCATCCTTGACCCTGGAAAAGAAAGACTCCATTGATTAACCAGAACTTCAAATGCATTGCTCCCCACTAGTACCATTCATCTCTCCCTCCCAGAAGCAGAATCAGCTTCCCACTCAAAGAGGCACTAGTGTCAATGTTTTACATTATATCATATAAAGAATACTGGCACTTGAAAGCTAAAAGATCCACATGTCATACTGCACCTTTACAAAAATGTTTTCTCACACATGCAACCAACTCATTGTAATTTTTAAAGATCTTGGGTCATTAGAAAAATGAGCTTATTCTCAGAAAGACAGAATATATATTTTAAACACCACTACTATAAAAACATTTTCAGATGGGTACCCAAAGTTTGCCCTCCAATGTTTTAAACATAAGTAATGAGCTGAGTTGGCTGAGTACAACCATCTCCATAGCCACCCTCATTGATTTGCACATTTGTAAGTACAATTTTATTCGTTTTTAACTTGGAACTATCTGTCTCTCCCATTAGACTGCAGACAGCTTGAGTCACCATTTGTGTTTAATGCAGCACCTTTATAAAGGTCCACTTTATTTATATCTGTTAAATGAACAAATCATTTCTATGCCAATAAAAATAGTCAAGGCTCCTCTTACTTATCAGTTATTAGCTTAACAGCTATTAATAATCATAACCAGTAATATTTACAACCAACCAACCAGCTAGCTTTGGGGCAAATAATTTGTTTTCTTGTTTACCAAGTGACTTTTAAATTATGAAGAATCTGAAAATTATGCCTTTTGAGATAATAGGGGGTTTTAAGTAATATATCACATTATTATTATTATTATTATTATTATTATTATTATTTGAGGGAAAGAGAAAGACAGAGAGTAAGAGGCAGAGAGAGAGAGAATGGGTGTGCCAGCCACTGTGAATGAATTCTTCTGGGCAAGCACAGCACTGTGAGCTTGTGTCGCTTTACATCTGGCTTAACATGGGACCTGGAGATTGAATGGAGTTCTTAGGCTTGGCAGGCAGACACCTTAACCGCTAAGCCATCTCTCCAGCCCAATATATCACTTTTAATTTACCATTGTAACTATATTGCCCAATGATACCTGATACTCTGCTTTGGGGGTTGTCTTTAACCCTCTCCCACCCTTTGTGTTCCCTAAAATGAACAAGGCACATACAAGTGTAATTTCCCCCATGGCTTCAGAATTGATGGAAAACAGCTTGTTTTTAGTGGGGTGAGAATCAGAGAGTTTCCTCTTTTCATTTTTTTCTGAACCTTTAACCATATGAGTGCCAAGAGAACAGCAGAAAGGAAGTTCTGAAACACTGCAACTGAGTCAGGGAAAGCAAGGATAGCTTCGCTGGCCATGGCACCAAAGAATTGGGTAAGGTCCAAAACTCTGTGAGGGTGAAGGGAATCACCTATACTTTCAGAATTTCAAAATAAAACTGAAAATAATTTGCACAGGTAGAACACCCAGAGAGCAAGAAGGGACCTTAAAACAGCCACATGCTGTTGTTTGTATTAAGTGGATTATTTACAAAGGTGACCTGAGCCATGCATCATTCATTTGTAACCAATTTAGCATATGAGAGAAATGTAGAATTTGTTTATGTACTCATTATACATGCTACCATGGATTCTTTATGAAATAACCAGTATAATTTTTCATTCATCATAAAACTTCCCACATAAATAACAGCATCAATGACAAATGTACCAACAATGCAAATAGTAAAAGAACTTGTCACATGCCAGAAACTGCTTTACACAAAGAAATACATGTAATTCTAACCAGAATGCCTATCATTGTACCCCTTTTATAGATAAGGAAACTGATGGTTAGGAGAAACTGAATCAAAGTCACATGGAGAATAACCTGAACTTAAGCAGCCTGACATGAGCCAGAACTAAATTAATAAGCTATAGTTATAACCTAAGAATTTTCATCCCTTTAAAATATGTCACTTTTTTCCTAATCCAAATTGGTCTACCTAAGATAGAAAGAGCATCATTAAGCCAGAGTATGACCTCACCTGCAGCCCACCAGCACAATGTGTTATACTGATCTGCTTTCTGTAAAACCTAAAGGCTAACCAACTATCAATGTGAAGAATGTGCTGAGAAGCTTTAATAGAATGTTCTACATTCTTTTACCAAGTTCAGTTGAGAGTGGTGATTCACAGCTTGAAATAAGAAGAATTGGAGAAAAAAAAAATCATTGCTGGTACTGGAAAGATGGCTCAGCAATTAAAGGCATTTGCTTGAAAAGCCTGTTTGCCCAGGATTCAATTCCCTACTACCCATGAAAGCCAGATGCAAAAAGTGGCACAAGTGTTTGGTGTTCACTTGCAGCAGCAAGAGGCCTTGGTATACACACACACACACACACACACACACACACACACACACACAAATAAAATACTAAAAAGATGCCATTGCTAGGAAGAAAGCAGACTTCACTGCTTCAAAATCCTACATGCTCAGCTGGCCACAGGTAATAGTAAGATCTGAAGAGAAATGAGTACTTGGGCCAAAAAAAGAATAAGATGCTATTCCAAATCCCCAAGTAGGCTTACTGAAAAGAAAGGCTTAGTGTTCATCTAAAATATCATTTTAATCTTCTGCAGTTCTATGAAGTGATACATTAAGCCCACTGCATAAAAGGATGGTGAAGACCCAACCTTGCTGGGTCACTGGTGTTTAATAATCATGCACCCCAACATGTTCTCATAGCTTTTTAACTTAGTTATCTATAATTGGTCTATTTACCACCCATATGTGCTTTAAATTCAGACCACCTGTGGAATGCTTTGTGGATTTTCTATAGTGAAAGTCAGAACACATTCAGCTTAGCTGTGGCTGAGTAAAACAGCAAACCAATTTCCCGGTGCAATACTAATTAGCATGGGACACCAGTGTGGTTACAGTCAGGACAAGACTAACCCAGAAAAGTGAATCCAAAAGACCAACTCAAGAGAATTAACTTGAAACAGAGTGAAACCTTGAGGAAAAAGAAGCAGACCTAGAAAGTGCTCATGATGATAAGACAGAGGTGACAGTGTCCTTTAGTCACAGCACTTACTATCACAGATGGGTCCTCCATAAAACCAAGGGGTGATGGCAGAAAAATGGCAGAACAGGAGAAATGAAGACTCATCATCAACAGGGAAAATCACCCTAGAAACTAGATAAAAGACTCCTGCACTTTAGGAAAACACTAAGTAAACCATAACAAAGCCCAGTACACAAGTGCAAACATAAAAACTAATTATAATGCTATGTTGATGGATAAAATTATGTGATTGGTGTGTCATCAATAACATAAGGTTGACGAGAGCTCAAATGTAAAAGAATAGTTTGCATCTGCTACTATGGTTAATTGTTATAACAATTTTATAGTTGCTATTGAAGATGTTAAGTGAAGACTGTGATGGTAACCACAAACATCTACAAAATATACACAAAGGAAAAATGAGAAAGGAATCAAAATATGCCACTTCTGGAATCTGGGGAGATGGCTCAGTGGGAAAAGGGCTTGCTGCACAAGTGTGAGGGCCTGAGTTCATGTCCCCAGAACCCAGGTAAAGCTGGATGCAGTGGCAAGGACCTGTAATCCCAGTATTCCTATGTAGAGAAGGCAGGCGGAGATAGAGAATCCCCAAGAGATCATGGGCCAGCTAGCCTAGCATACACAGCAGAGAACAGCACAGAAACACTGTCTCAAACAAGGTGGATGGTGAGGACCAATACGTAAAGTTGTATTCTGACCTCCACATGTGCATCATGGCACACATACACCTGCACTCACAAACACATACACATCATATACACACACAAATTCTTAAAATTTCACTATGAGAAAACCAGTGGGGCTGGAGAAATGGCTTAGCAGTTAAGGTGCTTGCCTGCAAAGCCTAAGGACCCATGGTCTACTCTCCAGGTCCCACATAAGCCAGATGTACAAGGTGATGCAAGTGTGCAAGGTCACACATGCATACAAGGTGGCACATATGTCTGCAATTCGATTGCAATGGCTGGAGGGAGACCCCGGCACACAAATTCTCCATTTCTCTCTCTCTCTCTCTCTCTCTTTCTCTCTCTCTTGCTCTCACCCTTGCTCTCTCTCTCTCATAAAAAAAAAACAAAAAAGAAAAAGCCAATGGAGCACAAAGGAAGATGGAAAGTGAAGGAAAAATGGGCACTGCCCCCACCAAAAAAATAAAAGGCAGAAAAAATTTTAAATGGCAATAAGAAGTAATCTCCCCCATGGACATTACCTTAAATATAAATGGAATAAACTTACCAATTAAAATGAGCCATTTGGATTAAAGGATTTTTTAAAAATCCAATTATTTGTCATCAATTCATGTTATCTATTTCTTGCCAGTGGGTCCCAAGAGTTGGTATAGAATGTGCTAGAAAAGCAACATCCTGAGATAAGGAAGAACTATTCAGAAGAGCTTGGCTCAGCCCCTGACCCTCCAAGAAAAAAGATGTCACTCAACACGTTAACTCTGTAGACTGCTTTCTACCTGTAGTGGGAGTAAGGGCACCCAGACAAGATGCTGTCTACCTTGAGCAGCATGCCAAGCTTCAAGCACTGGCTAAGGATGACTCTCGTGCTTTTGTGCCACGTTATCTATGAGTGATAAAGCTGTGTTACCCTACTTGTGTGAGTTTTCTGTCTCACCAGATTTATGTAATTGGTTAAAATTACAGATTGCTATCCAGTGAACATTCTTCACAAATGTACAAATGACACTGCATGCAAAGAGGATCTAAGTAAAGAAAGGGTAGTCACATCAGACAAAGTTTGAGAAAAAAGACCTCACAAGAGATAGGACACTAGTTAATCGAAAAGGTCAATTTATCAAAAAGATATAAATTACATTTACAAATATATTTACATACAGTTACGTGAACATTTGAATACCCACATACATGGAGCAAAATTGACAAAAATAGAGATATATACAATATTTCGATAATAGTAAGAGACTTTAATACTATGCCACTCTACATAAAGGACTTGCACATCCTCAGACTTTAGTATTCAAGGGGGATTGTGAGGGAAGGTGGGAAGGAAAGTTTACTAAGAAAGTCATTTGAAAATTCATCTCCCTGCCTTATCTCATCTGAAAACTTATTTTCGCTAAGCTATCTTAGGAAACAAAAGCTAGAAAATGACTATTTCTAGATGTGTTAATAGCCTTATGATTCCCTTTCATGTTCTGCAGAAGTAGCTAAATTAGCAATAAGCACTTTTATGTTCATTGGCTAAGTTGAACCTTTTCTAAGAACTTGGAAACAGTACTCAAATGTGAAATAATCAGTCTGATATGGCAAATCTACTCTCATTTAAAGCAAGGCTTGTCCAAAAGAACACAGGAGGTGATTGTCCAGATCAATAAGGCCATATGTTTACATTCTTTGCATTTGAGACTGAAATATGTTTAGATACTTAGGTGTTTTTTTTTTGTTTTTGTTTGTTTTTTTTTGTTTGTTTGGTTTTTCGTGGTAGGGTCTTACTCTAGCCCAAGCTGACCTGCAATTAGTCTTGTGCTAGACTCGAACTCACAGCCTCCAGAGTACTGGGATTAAAGGTGTGTAGCACCATGCCTGGCATAATATTGGGTTATTTTAAATGACCTATTTTTTTCTAGCACTTAAGGTTATACACCTTGGTTTTTTTTAAGTTTTGACAGCAATGTTTTTATTTTGAGATTTATCACCTAAGCAAGACCATCCCAGACTTTATAAATAATGCTAAATAACAAATGCTTGTATTTCTTTCAAGGCCACAAAGATTCTTTAACCAAAGATATCATGAACCTGACTTGGACACAAATTCTATGACTAAGCTGTCCAGAGATTCTTATGAATTAACTGGAAGCAAGCCTAAATAATATAAGTAGATGCCAATGTAATAAATTCAAAGAGTGCCCTCAAATGACAAATTCATTCAGAACATTTTAATCAGTTAAATATTTCCAGCATTAGGATATATGAATGATCCATTGGAGAACTGAATGACTAATCCACAAAGTTTCCCTCTACTCTTCTCAATTTTTCTTGAGAACAAAAAGAGGAATAATCTGAATGAAGCAAATGTTTAAAATATGAATTTCTCCAAAAGGCTAACTACCCAGCAGAACATTTATAGAAATAAGAACTGATTGCAGATTTTTTTAATGCCAAATATATTCCATTGAAGTCTTAAATAATGTTTAAGGTTCAATTTTAACTTACAGAAATATAGCAGTGAAGTAACAGATTAGTTCCTATTTTTTAATTTTTTTTTGAGAGACACAGAGAGAGAAAGAGGCAGATAGAGAGGGAAATTGGGTGTATCAGGGCCTCTAACCACTGCAAACAAACTCCAGGCCCATACAGCACCTTGTCTATCTGGCTTTACATGGGTTCAGGGAAGCAAACCTGGGTCCTTTGGATTTCCCAGCAAGTGCCTTAACCTGTAAGACATCTCTCCAGCCCTAGTTCCAGTTTTTAATTACCCTGTAAGTTGATTAATTTATTAGAATGTGAATATCTGGTCTTATGCATGAATTAACTAACATTAATCACTTCACTTTCAGAAAGGCATCACACATATAAATTAAGTCACAGACTAGGTTAAGTTCTTTTTAATGGATTCTCTAATTAGGATCTTCAGTTCTGTGCCTGAGGTTAAAAAAAGGTTTTGAAGAACAACCTCAAATCATCAGAAACACAGCCTTTTCCAACAACACTTTAGAATAGCACCATCTTCAGTTCAGGAATTTTATAGAAATATTTATATGTCTGCATAGAAAATATACAAGAAAAACTATTTGCATAGACTATTCTTATGTATCAGCTATATTCTTTTGTAAACCATTTAGATGATAACAGAGAGGGCATTAGTTAAAAATATTCATCATAGTTTCTGTGATACTAGAAGGTAGATGAAATAAAATATATACTTTCTCTAAATGCCTAAAGCGTAGAGGTATCTGGCTATCACTTCCCAAATTACAATTAGACCTACTGACCATATAAAAGATTCTAGCCTTGGCTGGAAAGATGGCTTAGTGGTTAAGATGCTTGCCTGCAAAGCCAAAGAATCCCAGTTAGATTCTCCAGAACACACATAAGCCAGATGCAAAAGGGGCACACATGTCTGGAGTTCATTTGCAGTGGCTAGAGGCCCAGGCATGCCCATTATCATTCTCTCTCCTCAAATAAATAAATTAATTTAATTTAATTTTTTAAAAAGATTCTAATTTGTATCCTCCCCAAGGGGGGGGATACAAATTGGGACCCAAAAGGAAAAGATACTATAAAACCCTTTACTCTGAACAACAGGCTAAATCATTGACCCTTCAGCAGGCCTGCAGAGGGAACACCTGAACCACAGGAATCTGGAGAGAGCATCATGAAGGCCAACTTTAATCTTTTCCTGCTTCTCTTTCTCTCTCTCTCTCTCTCTCTCTCTCTTTCTCTCTCTCCCTCCCTCTCCTCTCTATACTCACTTTCTCTTTTATATTATCTATCTTTTTCCTCCCTCACCTTCCTAGGTGCAGACTTATAACACCCAGTGCCAGCACGGGGTTAACTTCCACAATGAGCTGTTGATCTGAAACACCTATAAGGTTTCCCAAATAAGACAGACTTCTGTCAGAGTTCTTGGTGACCCACCAAAGGTTAATGGTAAGACCCTACTGTCGAAGACAGCATACGTGTGTGAGACCAAACACAGAGAGACCTGGCCAGAATCTGAAAGAAGGTTAGTCCCCAGACAGTTAGCTAGTCTAGTACCAGAGGGTGCTACACGAGCAACTGGGGGAAAAGGTCCGACATTGGTCCAAACAACTTGCAGTCTAAGATACCCAGCAGGAAACAACTTGATGTAATGCTCATACAAGTGCAGTAGTGGCAAACAGCCATGGTGGGTAACCAACTGCTCTTGATTTGGCTAATAGATCCACTCAGTGGAATGGAACTCATTGCTGGAACTGGGAAATAAGTCAAAACCAGGTACAAAAAATGAGCTCAGTCTCCAAGAGCAAGATACCACCAAATGTGGGCTAGAAGAGAGCCAACACATATAAAATTCCCTCCAAAACATAGATGGTCATCCCTTCTATCTAGTACTAACTTCTCTCTCCGTTGGAAAATTTGCTTATCTTTTTTCAGGTGGACAATGAACCTGAAGGGAGGATCAGCTAACCACACCTCACCAGGGCCCCAGCTGAAACCATAGAACAATGCAGGGGAAGGGCAAGAATACAGCATTCATGGCGATCACGACACAAGAAAAAGGCTGAAGGAGATAAACACAGAGAACTCCCAACTCCAACTAAGCCAGATATTCAGAGACACAGAGGCTCCCAAAACCTCATCACTGAAGTAGAACTAAAATGACCCCAATGTGGCTCAGGGAAACTCGCGGAAGAGGGGGCGGAAAGATTGTTAGAGTCACAAGTTGGGGCATTATGCACAGAGACTGGGGCATAACCCCCAGAACTCTTGACTAACCTCACAATGCATGACCCACATTCCCCATTGATAAGGGTCCCTTTGAAAGTGGGAGGACAGGGAGGAGGACAATGGAACCAATACTATGAATGTAAAATCATAATAATATAAATTTTAAAAAAAAATATTCTAGCCAATGACTCTGAGATATAGCAGCTCCAAGAACAGTTGTCATGTCTGGGTTCCATGAGAAGATATCTCTTATGTTTTAAGAAATTCAAGAAGCCATTACAACATCACAGTAAGTTATATCTCTTCAATCTATTAATTTGCTCATAAGTATTAAGCTGTTTAGACTTGACTTCCTTGCTTCCCATAGAGGATTCCATCCTTGTCCAACACAAAGACTAAGTCTATTTTTTAAAAAAAGCTGTACTCCTTATTTAAAATATAAGAAAATATGGGGCTGGAGATATGGCTTAGCAGTTAAAACAGTTGCCTGCAAAGCCAAAGGACCTCAGTTCAATTCCCCAGTACCCATGTAAGCCAGATACACAAGGTGATGCATGTATCTTTAGTTAATCTGCAGTGGCTAGAAGCCCTGGTGCACCCATTCCCCCCCCCATTCCCTCTCAAATAAATAAATAAAAATAAAATATTTTTTTAAAAAGATATAAGAGGGCTTGAGAAATGGCTTAGCAGTTAAGGCATTTGCCTGCAAAGCCAAAGGATCCCCATTCAATTCTCCAGGACCCACATAAGCCAGATGAACAAGAGGGAACATGTGTCTGGAGCTCATTTGCAGTGGCTACAGGCCCTGGCATGCCCATTCTCTCTCTGTCTGTCTCTCTTCTCTCTCTCTCTCTCTCTGCTTTCAAATAAATAAATAAATAAAATATATAAAAATAAAGGGGCTAGAGAGATGGCTTAGCAGTTAAGGTACTTGCTGGCACAGCCAAAGGACCCAGGTTCGATTCCCCAATACCTATGTAAAGCCAGATGTACAAGGTGACACAGTGGCTAGAGGCCCTAGCATGCCCATTTTCTGTATCTGTTTCTCTTTTTCTCTAAAATAAATAAAATATTTAAAAAGAACAATAAAGGCATTTGTAAGTAGTCTTGGTAGAAAGTTAACTTAAGTATTGTGTGTCTATAGTTTTAAAATATTACATCATTAAATAAAAGTCATGGTTGTTAAAATTTCCTTATGACATTCTTATTATGATAGAGTGTAATTCATTTAACATCTAACTTAAAAGGTAGCTGTGATAGTTTGGATTAAATGGCCCCCACAGAACCATATGCTTTGAATATTTAGTCCCCAGATGGTGGCAATTTGGGAGGTGGAGCCTTGCTGGAGGAGGTGTGTAGCTGAGGTTGGATCTTGAAGTTTATTAGTCTAGCCCACTAGGTGTTCAGATATAGCCCACTTGGACTACTTCTTTCCCATTGATGTTGAGATGTGACCCACACTTTCTGCTTGGGCCTGTCATGTTTTCCTTGCCAAAATGAAGTTTCCCCTCAAAACCATAGGCTGAAATAAACCCTTTCCTTCCATAAGCTGCTTCCAGTCAGATGTTTCATCCCATCAATGAAAAAGTAACTGCTACAGAAGCTAAGACTGGGAAGTTAACCAGTACATGCATCTACTCCCTAAGAATTAATGGAAGCTGGAAGCATCCAGAGGTTGAACAGCCTAGGTCAAGCAGGAGGCTGAAAATTCAAGTGATTGCCAAGAATGGCTCCCTGCAATAGAGGGATAACCAAATATTTCAGCACAGAAGTTAGTCAATAGCAACTAACCAGAACAGATGCCCAAACAGTCAGGATGGACAGAGTGAAGCCTAAGAGCAGAACACTCAAGATACAAGTCTGGCACCTCCAAATCCTTCTGATCTTTCTAAAACTACATGGCTCTTTCGTTTTAAGTTCACATCCATATGATTGTTTACAACAACTACCCTCTTCCCTGAAGGTCAAGGTTAATGGAAATGAGGTTGTGTTCCATGTAATCTCAGAACATAACTTAGAACACTAAGAAGAAAGCAAGCCATACACCTACTTTTCATAGGATTTAAGACATCATTTCTTATTTGTTTGTTTTGACTTATGTGTGTAATGTGATGTGCATGTGGTATGGGGGAATGGTGTATATGATGTATGTACATGTATGTTCCCATGAGGTACCCCAAGTGCTTGTATGTGATGTTTGAAGCAGAAATCAGGAGTCCTATTCTTATTTGAGCTGGAATCTTACCACTACCAAAACTTAACATTTTTTGTGAATTTTTTTCAAGCTCTGGTGAATCTCAGGTTTCTGCTCCACACAGAACTTGGGTTATATAGACATGCACATGGCCACATCCAGCTGCTTATATGGGTCCTGGAGACCGAACTCCATCTCTCAGTTCTCCTCAGGCCCTCATACTTCCACAGGGGGTGCTTTTAAACACTGAGCCATTGCTCCAGCATGAGCCATTGTTTTGTGTGACTTTAATATGGATGAATTTCATAGATGCTAAAAAGTATTCTATTCTTAGAACTATAAGTTGGTATGATCAATAGAAAAATTATTTGTATCTATTATGTTTCAAACATATATAGAACTATCCTACCATCAAGTAGTTTTACTATAAAAATATATGTGTAAAATATTACTGCATATGTTCTGAAAAGACATGTAGAAAAATGCTCACTGTAGCATTGTTCACAAAAGCTCAAGTGCAACAACCCTCATGCCCATCAACTGAAAAATGGACACATAAATTGTGCAACAGAATACTTTAGTCACGATAATGAATGAACTATAACTACATGAAACAAAATCGAATGTTCCAAACATACTGGAACCCAAAGCAGCCAAAAATGAAAGAGAACAGTCTGTAAGATTCTAAACTTCAATATAAGAAACACAATGGCATGAGAAAAAGAGTAAACTAGCCAGGCACAATGCCTGCAGTCTGAGTTGGTTGGGAGGCTAACACATTGGAATCACAAATCTGTGGCAAGCCTGGGCTACAAAGCAAGTTCAAGATCAACCTGGAAAAATGAGCAAAAACTTGTCTCAAAATTTAAAAAAAATTAAAGGGCTAAGGATGTAGCTCAATGGTATCGTTTGCCTAATATATACCAAGGCCCTGGTGTCTACACCCAGGACCATGGCAAGGGGAAGGGCAGAGAGAGAGAAATAATTATCACTGAGGGTAGTGATTGAGAAAGGGTGCCATAGGGCCTTCTAGAATGTTCTATTTTATCATTTCATGATGCACAAAGTTTACTTTGTGAAACTTACTGGAGCTATACACTAATGAGATGTCTGATTTTCTATATGTATATTATACTTCACTAGAAAACATACATTTACATTAAAGTAACCAAATAAATTGAAAAAGATCTCTTGCTAAGTAGTGTAATAATAATGCTTTTGTATAGTAATACCTCCAACTTATAGGTATAGTAAGAAAGTAATAAACTCTGCACATTTTATGTGGGTTACCTCCTATTATTCTCCACACCACATCAATGAGGCAGCTACATTTCCTCTATGATTTACAGTGATAGTAAACAGTAAAACTAGAAACCATGCCATTCTGCTTTCAAAGGCCATTATTTGCTAATAAAATTCCCTGAGGAAATGTAAGTCTCTGAAAGGTTAAATTGTGAAAGAAAGTTAATAATTACGCTAAGTACCTAAATTGTTGCTACCCCTGCCTTCTTTCAATATTAGAATAGTCTTTGGACAATAAAGTGAATGAGCCTTATGCACCACCGCTCCTGCCTGTGTAGACTGGTGAATGTCCACATCTTTGCCCTTGAATAAGTCACAGCCTCTGTGAACATCAGTGTCTTCATTCATAAAATGAGTACTTAAAGTTCCTGAGGTGTCAGGTAGGATAGATATTAAATGGATAAAATGCTTGCTACCCAAGTGTGAGTACCTGAATTTGGTTCTCCAAACACCAAACAAAATCCAGAAGTTGTGACTGGATTCTGGAATACCAGCATGCCTATGGTGTGATGGGAGGCAAACATGGGAGATTTCCCCCAAAGCTCATGGACCAGCCAGCCCAAAGGAGGTAGCTGTTAACTATGAGACATTCTGCCTCAAATGAGGTAAAAGGTGAGGACCATGTCCTCTAGCCTCCACATGTACGCCATGGCACATATACACCCTTACACACACACGCACACACAAAGTTCTAGAGTTGTCTAACCCATGATCTGTGGGTTGTGAAAACGCACACATATTTACTTTTCATAGCATTGCAAAGGAAGGTTGTCATCTACAAAGTTCAAGATTGATATCCATGCAACCCAGTTACCAACAATAATCTCAAAACATGTTAACTAAGTTTATGATTTTTGTGTTGGGACACACTCTATGGGGCCTCAGTTCTCTCTAGAAGGAAATTTATACCTGGTACTGTAAACCTGGTCAAAATCCCATGGCTGAGGAGGTCATAGGACCTAAAGGGAACCCTTCTACTATTGTTCTGCTAGATTGACATGTTATAAAACTTCCTTATAAATATTTTTGTTTATACCATAGATTAGTGCTGCTCTCAACCTTGATGGGAGAAATTTTTTTGTAGAAAGCAGCAGTTAATGCAGTCTCGTAACTAGTCAAAATGCTAAGGAGAAGTAACTGTTGAGTGCTCATTCCTAAATGGGACATCTATATTAGCCCCTCCAGGGCTCAGGGAACATTGTGCAAGTGGAGGTGAAAGAAACATAAGGCTGGAGGATGGGGAGGAGTGCTGTGAACATTGTCTCCTGGCCATGATATGACTGTAGCATTCATGAAGTGACAGCAACTGTGGTTTCCTACACAACACCTGCACAAAAGTGAACCCAGCAACACTCTCCCATGGCCAGGGGAGGGGTTCATGAGACCCTACTCTTCCCTGAGGAACTACTAGCAATTAATAATTACTGAGAGACAAGGAATAATTTTCTTCAGTGGTGTATCTACTACCAAGTTGCCCATACTCCAATAAATAACTCCACCCAGGCTCACGCAAGCAACCCTAATTAACTCAATGTTTAATTCCTCACAAGGAAATTCCCAGGGAAAATGGAATTGACAAGCATAATGTCGTTTTCATTGGCTTCAGTCTCCACTATCTCTATCCCTGTGTCACTCCCTTCAATTTCTACCCAGATCAGGCCACCAAACCCTTACTTTTACCTCCACTTACCTTAGCAAACCCTGAGCTCGTAACAACTCACCACAAGGGCTATGACTGAAAAAAAGGACTACTAACACGATGTTTATATTTTAACACAAAACAAAAAATCCTTAATCTACAGTTTTAATCTGTGAAATATTAAAATACAAACTTAATGAAAACATCCTTTTGAAAACACAGTGACCCTCCTTGCAATTCCTGAGATCTCACTCTGGGCCACAGTGAGTCAAAGAAGGTCTTATTGCTGATATTTTCTCTAATATCTCCATTTCAAGGGCTTGTGAAATAGAAGATAAGATTGCTGAATAGCATCCTTCTTCAAATCAATCACACATCACTAGGGGTTGTAATTTAGTGAGATTCCAGAAACTAAGTGGTCCCTCCACATTCTTTGTGTAGCCAGGGTAGAGACCTCTCTTGGCTGTGAATCCTACAGCTTCCAGAACCTAGAACAAGCTCTACTAACAAATGACTCTCTGCCACACAGCTTCAGTCCTGGAGGACAGCATGGTGGAGGATTGCAAGAGAAAGCTTCTCCTGTCACTTCTAATTACTTGTGACTGACCTCAGCAAGACCCTGGGAAACCACTCAGCTGCCACCTGAGTTTCCAACCAAGATCAGAAAAGGAAGGAAGTAGGAGTGGAGTGGCTTTTATGGACTATGCAGCTCACATAGTGCACTGGAGGGAAGGAGAATAACTCTATGATAAGCCCAGTTTAACTACTGGTGTCCTCCTTCCTCATGGTATACTACAATACCTGGCATAGTGGGTTATTACCATTCAGTGAAAACACAGAGAGAGAGAAAGAGGGGGGTAGGGAGAGAAGAAGGGAGGGAAAAGAGAAAGAAATATTCTATAACTAAGTAACTTTGTCCTGTTCAATAATAGAATAAAGCACAGTGTCTTTCTCCAAATCGTCCCCCTCTCCTCTCTACCTGCTCACCCTGTTCATGCAAGATGCTCATACTATAATGAGGCAGGGGCAGGCTGTGTGATGCAGTAACAGAACCCTAACAGTGTTAAGGCAGCCTTAAAAGCAATAAATGCCTCCCTTCCTCTCTGCGATTTGGATTGCTTCACTAGTGAACTAAAGAAGTTAGAAAAATAGGATGTACCACAGCCTGCATTCTTCCAAGTATCAGTGTGCCCAAGTGATTATTTCTCTCTAGGAGGAGTGTTACCTTTCATTCTTGTGACTGTATTATGTAAACTTGAAGAGAGCATGCTCACCAAGGAGATTCTGCAGAACTTGTTATACATAGGGCTCACACTCAGGGGAACTTTCTTAATTAATAGACATTATTTTTGAGCAGTTTTAAGTTTACAGAAAAATTGTACTTGAAGAACAGTTTCCTATATATACTCTTTCTTCATGATCTACATTTTCCTTTATTATAAATATTTTACATTAGTGGAATACATTAAGATTGATATACTAATACATTATAATTAACTAAAGTTTGTGGACCTCTGTATGTTGTATAGTTTGATGTGGTTTTTGAAATTTATCTTTATTTTTATTTTCTTATTTGAGAGGCAGAGAAATACAGAAATAAGCAGGTAGAGAGAGAAAGAATGGGCATGCCAGGGCCTCCTGCCACTGCAAATGAACTCCAGATGGATGCGCGTCCTTGTGCATCTGCTTACGTGAGTCCTGAGGAGTTGAACCTGAGTCCTTTAGCTTTGCAGGAAAGTGCCTTAACCGCTAAATCATCTCTCCAGCCCTGATGTGTTTTTTGATAGACACATAATGTCATTTATCTGCCTTATCACAGTATTATACAGACCTGTGCTGTACTCCATCACACCACCGACAGTCACGATGTTTTTATGGTCTCTAAAGTTTTGCCTTTTTCAGAATGTCATATATGTACAATTACATGGTATGTAGACTTTATAGAAAGGCATTTTCCACACAGCTGTACTCATTTACATTCCCTCCATGTCTTTCTGTAGCTTAGAAATTTGACCCTTATTATTATAGCATAATATCCCATTCTGTGACTAACCCTTATTATTATAGCATAATATCCCATTCTGTGACTCCCACAGTTTATCCACTCATTGACTGAAAAATATTTTGATTGCTTCAAATTCTTGGTGATTGTAGATAAAGCCTCTAAAATCTGTGTGCAGGTTTTGCATGGACAAAAGCTGTGTGTGCTGTATAGAGTCATCGGATAGATATCTACAAGCATGATTGTTGGACTGCCTGGTAAGACTGTGTTCACAGGCAAACTTGATTTACTGTCCAACTCTTTGTTGTATACCATGGGCAACCAGAGCAAACTCTCAGCAACTTGACAACTATGTGATTGTCTACAAATAACCTGAGCTCAGTTTCCTCATCTGAAAAATGGAAGTAGTGATGTAGTTTAAATGAGACTGTACATGACAGGGCATAGTAGTAGTAACACAGTGTTTGACATATAGTAGACAACAAATGACAGCTTTTATACTCAGAATATTCATATCATGTCAATTTGCTGTTACAAATTCACAGGTTTTTAACTAGAAAAGTCAAGTTTCTCCCAGTTTAGAAGAGAAAAGTACTCCTTAACCTTAATCTAGTCTTTACCTGCCATTCACTTCTCTTCTAATTTTCTTCTCTGTCAATCTTCTCTTCATACTGTGCTTTAAAAAGTGGTTCCTGGTCTGCATTTCCCATTCACTCATTAGCCCCCTTTCAATTAAGTTTTCTATCCTTACCATTTCAACAAGGTCACCAAATACCTTCTAGAATCCATATCCAACCAAAACATCTCACAGCTTACCATATCAAATTTCTTAGCAATCATTAATAATTTTAATTTGAACCTCTCTCCCCTTTTTGGATCCCATGACTCTGTCTCTCCAGATTCTTTCCTTATCTCTATACTTCCCTTCCTGGTCTCTCTTTAACTTGGCCCTTTGATAGCCCTGTGTATTCTCGTAGATGACTCAATACATCCCTATGGTGTCCACCCCTATCACACCAATGCCCTCCTAATCTACATTCAAGGCACGCTCAACATCAGGCACTTCAAATTTAGCAGAGCTGTGGATATTTTAATGTAAAGTGCCACCTATAGGCTCACATGTTTGAATATTTAATCCCCAGCTTGTGGTACTGTTCAGGAAGGTTTGCAGAACCTTTAGGAAACAGAACCTTACTGAAGGAAGTATGTGACTGGAGGGCAAGCCTTTGAGATGTTACAGCACAGCCCTGTTCAATATTCTCTCTTTGCTTACTGTGAGGCAGTGTGATGCTGGATTCCCACTCCAGCTCAGTTGCAATAAATTCCTTTTCCCTTCTAAGACCTCATAAGCTGAGCCCTCACAGCTCTTACTGTTTCTGCACTTAGGTCTTTCAAACTCTGCTTATAGCACTGCAAGCTGACACGCCATCTAACAAGGCTCCACCTTCCAAATTGAAACCAGCCAGAAACCAAGTATTCAAAATATATGAGGGTACTGGGGACATTTCATTCAAATCACCACAACAATGCAATGAGTGCAATTAGAGTTGCAGTCACTTTAATATTTTATTTATTTATTTATTTATTTATTTTTATTTATTTATTTATTATTTAAGAGTGGGGGAGACAGAGAGAGAATCTCTAGCCACTACATACAAACTCTAGACACATGTACCACCCTGTGCATCTGGTTTACATGGATACTGGGGAATCAAACCTGGGTCATTAGGCTTAGCAGGCAAATCCCTTAACCACTAAGTCATCTCCCCAGCCCTGCAGTCACTTTAAAATTTAAAAAATAAAAAGTCAGGTGGATGGAGGATGAGCCAAGTCCAAACACTTTCACCATGTGAGGTCATGGATAAAAAAATCTCCTATGAGGAAGAAACTTTCAGAAGCCATAGAGGATTTAAGTACTTTCTCTCTCATTTTTCCCCCTCCTGACTGCATACCTCACCATGCTTTAACACTAGCAAGCTGAGAGAGGGGAGGGGAGGACATAGAAGCAGAGTGAGGACAAGAGAAATTTCTTGGAATGTCTCCCATTACCATTTGCAGTAGCCTTGTACTGGGGAGACAGGGGAAGCTTTGACTTCAGTGGACTTTGAAGTTTGGGGTAAATATTCTGGACTGGACATATTTCTAAATAAAGAGCATGTTTCACAACGTTCCAGAGGAAATGGAAATGACTAGAAGAGTCATGAGGCCATATCTAAATGTCAAGCAAGATCAAGAATAAGTAAAACAGAACAAAAGTGGTTGACAAAAATAAAGCTACTTTATGATGACCTTCTAGAATTTTAAGGTTCCTTCAAAGAGATAGTGGATAGTGATAGATTGACAGATAGATGATAGCAAGTGTAGTTGGCACATACTATTATTAAAGAAAAGAAACTTCATGATCTGCCTTCTTCAAAAGAAAAATTGGTGCTTTTATTTAGTATAAGTATGAAGGTCTGTCTAGAGTATCAATCCTGTGCCAAAGACAAATGAAATGATATGTCCCATCTCAAATAGGAAGCACAATGTGAGAATTATTCCTTCCTCTGCCTTTGTTGTTTTTGTTTTTCCATGTTGGCTTTTAGCATGGTTCCCCTTCCACCCACATTGTATGATGGATGACTTTTTCTACAAAATCCACCAATTTAAATGTCCCTGTTATCCAGAAACATTGTTCACTTAGGGCATGCCAGGGCCAAATCAAATTAGCACATAAAATTATTTCAGTTCATCAATGGTTAATAATTCAAATTTTAAATTATAGATCAATTTTGAAATATTATAAATTTCATGAGACAAATTTTATCCATATTCTTCATTACCACATGAACTTTAAGTCATCAGTCTTGTAAAAACAAAACAAAAATCAGATGATCACTTCTATTATCAGCAGAACATTTTCTGGATCCATCCTCATTGAACTATTATTATACGGGGCTGGGGACATGGATTTGTTGTTAAATATGCTTGCTTTCAAAGTTTGATGGCTCAGGTTCAATTCCCTAGTACTTGGAAATAAAAATAAATAAATAAATTCTTGCCATGAAGTATCAGTCATATTAGGTTGGGAGAATTTTTTCCTTTTGTCTTGTAATGTACAGTACTAATTCCACAACACAAACACCTATTATGCTTCATTAACAGACACGTTTAACATCATACCCAGTACCTACAACTCCAAACTCATATCCCTAAGAATAACAACAGAAACTGCATTTGATTTCTTGACCTCCTTTACTTATTCATCATGTCAGTAAAGCTCTTTGAGCTAATAAAAATAGTACTGACTGAGCTCATGTAAGTTTAGGGTGTCTCCCCAAATTGTTTTTTTTTTTTTTTTTTTTGATGCTTAAAACAAGACAATGAGTGAACACCCCACAAAATGATAGGTTTTACAAGGATTCCAATATAAGGAGATCTCCATAGTCATCTACCGACCCTGAAAATAAAACAGCATTTCAGATTCAGTGCTGCACTTGTCACAAGAGCAATCTTCACCTGTAATCTGTTATCAGTCAGCATCCTTCTGTGAATCTGTCCTTCGTGTGTCATATAGTCTCTGTGTTTTGACTTGGTGAGTATCCAAGAGGACCTATGTGAGTCTGGAAAGATTTTTCTGCTTAGGAAGGTTTTGATTCTCTCCTAAACAACTTTTTCTCTATATGGTAACTATTCACAAAGACTCCACTGAGAAGTCTCCACCCCAAATAACTTTTAAATGTATGTCAAAATTTCAACAACAAATTCCCTTGCTCAATCATAGAAATCATATATTTAAAATGTACATTTTCAAGCTGGATAGATGGCTAAGTGGTTAAGGTGCTTGCCTGCAAAGCCTGACAACCCAGGTTCGATTCCCCAGTACCCATATAAAGACAGATGCACAAAGTGGTGCATGCATCTGGAGTTGTCTGGAGTTTGTTTCCAGTGGCTAGAGGCCCTGGTGCACCCATTATCTCTCTTTCTCTGTCTCTCTCTCTCTGCCTCTGTCTCTGTCTCTCTTTCTCTCTCAATCTGTCTCTCTCCTTGCAAATAAATACACAAAAATAATTTCTTAAATGTACATTTTCTAGTGAGGGGGGGAAAGACCCTTCATAAGGCAACACTAACCACCTGTCTAGCCCCTACACCAGCCAGGAAGTTCATGTGTTTCTTTCAAAATTGTCCCCTTGACTGTGTCATTGCCTCTGCCTCCAGCCCTCTCTAGAAAAATAAACATCAGCCACTGTTGCAGTCAGGTTCCCATTGCTGGCAGAAATCACCCAACCAAGAGCAGCTTTGGGGAAAAAAAAAGGTTTACTTTGACTTACAGGCTCGAGAGGAAGCTCCATGATGACAGGGATAATGATGACATGAGCAGAGGGTGGATATCACCCCCTGGCCGACATCAGGTAGACAACAGGAACAGGAGAGTGTGCCAAACACTGGCAAGGGGAGACTGGCTATAATACCCATAACCCCCCCCCCCTGCCCAACAATACACTGCTTCCAGGAGGTGTTAATTCCCAAATCTCCATCAGCTGGGACCCTAGCATTCAGAACATGTAAGTTTATGGGGACACCTGAATGAAACCACAACAGTCACCCTATCTTCATTTGCAATCCTACCCATCCTTCAGGAGCTCTAAACCAGTAGTTCTCAAACCTCAGAAAGACTGACTCCAGAGCACAGTGGGAAAAGTAGTATCTCTTTCCCTAAACTGCAAACACATCAGCTGGTCATATATATAATGCTTCCTTTCTTTCCTCTCCTACTAGGTTGAAAATAATTCAAAAGGAGAAGACCATTTTTACCTTTGGATATTTCCCATTCCTACACATAGCAAACCATCATAAATAATTATGAATAAACAAGTATCTGGAGATGGTCTCATCAAATGTTATATGCATTTAAAAAATCTCAACAATGGGGCTGGAGAGATGGCTTAGCAGCTAAGGCATCTACCTGCTAAGCCTAAGAACACTGGTTCCAATGACCAGCGTTTCCAATCTCCAGGTCCCACGTTTAGTCAGATGCAGTGAGGCAAGGGCGCAATGCCGCACTTGCCCACAAGGGGGCGCACACATCTGGATTTCGTTCACAGCATCTGAGAGACTGCTGGCGCGCCCATCTCTGTCTCCCTCTCCCTCTCTGTCTCTCTCTGTCTCTCTTTCCAAAAATAAATAAAAAATAAAAATCTCAACAATGTCTGTTGATTATAATTTATTAATCTTTTACCAGGGCATCCAGGTAGTTTTTATACACAATAAAATACAATTTATCCTCTTTGATTTGAACAATATAACCATCCTAAAAATTACACTTCAGAGAAAGCAGGTGAAAAACACTAAGCTTCTCTTACCCACTTGTGTACCAGACACCCTTCCATATCACTGAGTGGGTCACACTCTCAATGCCTGTGAACTGCCTGTAGTCAATGAGCAATGGCATGGTGCCCCTGTGGCAGACGCCTGTCCAGTTCCATCATCACTTTGCTTCCCATTCTCCCCGTAGATACGTACGATTTACCATCACCTGTCTTTCTCTCATTTTCTCTTAGTCTAATATAGTATTACCTAATAGGCCTTCCACAAAATAAGGAATTCATCCCATGCCCAAATTAATGGTAGGAATAAACAAACAGCTGCTTCTAAAACCTCATTCCTGGGGCTGAAATTCATTCAAAAATGCATCTTCCAATCACCTTCTCCATCATAAATTTAATTCAATTATCAGAACCCATGGTTTCTAAATTGAAACCTACAATACATAAACAGATGTTTAATCAGAATATGAAATGTTTGAAATCTGGCATGTATGGCACAAACTTACAATATATATGAGATCTTCATTAAAAGATGGTGATCCCTTTACTAAAAAGTATGCATCATCTCTGACTAATTAATTCCCTCTTGCTGAATCTGGCCATCATGTTAGTCTGAGAATGCTCTGTGCTTTAGATAAACAAATTCTCATCTTGGAACTGCCAAATTACCTTTCACTACACTTGGAGTTTCATTTCTTCCTATGCAAAGCAAGTATCCAAGTCTAGACCAAAGGTCAGAAACTCAAATGCATGCAGGAGTCCATCAAGCATGGTAAATGATTGGAGTTATGTTTGGATGGCAGGACAGTGAGGGAGAAAGAGAAACCACAAAGCAAATGCCCACAAATGAGATAACTGTTGTTTAAATCCGGCCTATTGCAACACAGGCATGTGAGCCCTCTGCAGCCAGACCTCCAGGCCAGAGGAGATCTATGAGCCAACATTTTGTAGCCTCTGATTTAGGTGATGTTTTGTTTCTTTCTACTATAAATAAGTTTGATAAATAAAAGATGCTATTTAAAAAATATTTATTTATTTATTTGACAGAGGGAGAGAGAGAGAGAATGGGAGCACCAGGACCTCCACCCACTGCAAACAAACTCCAGATGTGTGTGCCCCCCCTTGTGCATCTGGCTAACATGGGTCCTAAGGAATCGAACCTGGGTCCTTTGGCTTTGAAGGCAAACACCTTAACTGCTAAGCCATCCCTCTAGCCCAAGAGATGCTATCTTTTACCCATTTTTCAATAAATTTGGCTCAAAGAAATCAGGCAAAACGGTACAATAGAGGAAAACCAAGCTATGGAAAGAAAAAAGAGAAATCCAAGTCTTTCCTTCACCCTTACAGCTTCAGGGCCATAGGCAAGTGCCTTAACTTCTGGAATCTAAAGCTCTCACCATCTATTAATAGGGACAATTCCAACCTTTTAACTTGTAAGGAGGTTGTGTTACTTGAATGAGATTAAGTAAATGGAAGCACATGTAAACTCTACCACATTGATCAGGAACCTTCTTAATATATATATATATATATGACCTTACTTAATATAAAAAAATGAAGTGGGCATGGTGGTCCACGCTTTTAATCCTAGCACTCGGGAGGTAGAGGTAGGAGGATCACTGTGAGTACAAGGCCAGCCTGAGACTACCTACTGAATTCCAGGTCAGCCTGGGCTAGAGTGAGACCCTACCTTGAAAAACCAAAAATGAAAAAGAAAATCCTGAGAACTTCCAATAGAGGCCAATAATCATCCTGCTGTTAAATATGTCAAAATCATCAAGTTAAGCCAGGCTTGGTGGCACACACCTATAATCCCAGCACTCGGGAGGCAGAGGTATGAGGATCATCACAAGTTCAAGGCCACCCTAAGACCACATAGGGAATTCCACATCAGCCTGAGGTAGAGTGAAACCTTACCTCAGAAAACAAAACAAAGCAAAACAAAACAAAAAAAATATCATCAAGTTAACTAGAATATGGTTTGGACATTCTATAATTTATAGTGCATACATAGCCATAGCCAGCTTTGCTCACTCTGGTACCTAAAGTGTCCATTCTAATCACCAAGCCAAATCCACTCACAGGGCCTCCTGATAATAATATCTGACTTCAGTCTTTATCTCAATATTTAGGATGACTCACAAAGGCCTACTATTCAGGAAAACTGAATAATTGCCTCAGCTATGGGCAGAAACAGGATGCCACACAGTGGGATCTAATATCAGCCTCAGAAAGTTTTAGTCCTATCCAAATCCCTTCCTGGAGGCCCCAGATCTGTCATTCCCAACTGTTGCCAGGATTCTCAACACTAAGCATAGATAATCCTTGGGTTTCTCTGGCTAAACCCTGGAGCGTCTACTCAAAGTTGTAGTCTACTCCTAAGGCGCCTCAATGAAAACAGATCCTCCTGTTTGTGTAAACCAGATACTTTATAATATCAGCTAGGTGGGTCCCTGAATACAGCATAGACAAAAGTATGACAAGCTTTCTCTGAAATTAAAAAAAAAAAAACAGACAGTATATATATTGTGAGTCTGTTAGGTCATAGCATCTCTGTCAAGCTGCTCTCCTGTGGTCATGTGGCAGCAAACATAGATAATACTTAAATGTTACAGCATAGCTGGCTACAATAAAACTTTAATCTAAATCAGAGAGAATGTCCCGTTCATTCTATATAGCATGAGTATTGCAAGATCAATAATACTCAGCTATCAATGAAGAATTGTTTTAGTGAAAACAGATGCTAAGTAGAACAAAGCACTAGAAGATGCTCTACAGAATGGACTTCACTCTTCTCAAATCTACCCTAGGAGGTAGTTGTTTTGTTTCCCGTTTTATCAGTATGGAATCTGAGCTTAATCAAGTGGCTCATAGATACAAAGCTAGTAGACCAAATGGCAGCATCTCACCCCAGCTTCCTCTATACATCTTTCCCTTCCTCCAGAGCAGGAAGCTGCCCATGTGTCTTACTTGGGAATTTTTAAATGCTCCTGAAAGTCCTGAGCTCACTGAAGATTGGACACTCATTATGCTTTCATTAAAGAATTTGCACCATGAAATGGATTTTTTTTTTTTTAGTTTAGCTGAAATGACTCATGCTTAAAAACAAAAGGTTGGACTAAATTCTACTCACCATTCTCTTAATTTATATTAAACCTACAATTTTTTTTTCAAACTCTTATAGAAAGATAATGAAACATTAACAGAACCATTTCTAATTTAGTAGATGTTTTTAGTCAAGTTAAATCATTTTTCTGGTAGTTTTACTGGGATTTCACACTTACTACAAACAATATGAGTATAAATGTTCAGCTTTTCCTTGGAGCTAATTTGAAACAAAAATTCATATTGCATATTTAAGTTTTTAAATCATGGAACACCCTAGGAACAGCTATTAAGATGGAAAATCTTGTTATTTAAAAATATTGAATAGGAAGAAACTGTGATCAAGGTACTATTTCTACTGAGAATCTGATAGAGCATATTTAAATATTATTTCAAATGTCTTTTCCTAATACTGAAAACTTTTAATAAATCTTCTACTTCTTTGAAAATCAAAGCCAGTCCCTATTGAAGGTTTTCTCCCTCATATGAACATTACCATTTATGGTGCTAAAAGCATAGTTTCAAATATTTTTAAGATAACTGAGGTTCTTTCATTATGAATTACCATAGGAAGCAATTTTAAAATTCAAAAAGCATGTCAAAAGAGTGCTTTGTCTCCTACCCAGTAATATGCCTTTAACTCCTGAAGCACAGAATGTAAGACATGTTGAAGCAAATCAGTAAAACATGTTTAGATTTTCAAGAAATTGGAAAGTACCTGAGGTAGTTTGAATATATGTCCCCCAATATATTCAGTGTTTTATTAGTTATAGTTTGCATCTGCAATCACCTTGCTAGAGGCAATGTCACTGGGGGCTGGTCTTAAGGTGTTGGTGGTGGGTTTGAGATTCCATTGTAAAGATATGCAAAGTGTGCCAAACAGGAGTTCCTGAAGCTTGCTGTGGCTTGACTGTAGTTTTGCTCAGTGTGCTGTGTGCCTGGTTGGCTTTTTCTCTCTCTGCTTGGCCCTGTGAAGGCAGGCCAGCTTCTTCTGCCATTATTGGAACTTCCCCTGGATCTGCAAGCTTCAATAAATAATATCCCTTCCTCCATAACTGTGCCTGATCTGGACGTTCATCTCAGCAGACCTGAAGCTGTCTGCTGCAGTACCCATTTTCCACAGATCTGCCTAATCACTCCACTGACTAATGAAAACAAATCCCAAAAGTTTGGCAAAGCAAGATTTGTGCTTTGATAACCAACCAGATGAAGCTTGGTATCAATGCAAAGGGTACTTGTGTTCCAGTCATGCTTCTCTTGAAGAGATATGAAAGGTGCAACCAGCAGAAGAAAATCAAAACCTGGAAGCACAGTCCAAGCCTACTAGAGGCTGCTTTAGCTAAGAAGGTTTGACACTATGACATGATGAAACATTACACTTTATTCTCTCTCAGTAATATTATGTACACTTGCAAAAATTCATATATTGCATTAAAAAGTCATAGATATGCAGATATGATGTGTATGCTGCCAGAAACTTCCGCATCCAACCTACAAAACAACCAAAATTCCATCTTCAAAGAACTGCTGTAATTCTAACTTCATCCCTGCAGGCTTGATTCCTTTGAAATAATATCCTGTTATCCCCTTCTATCTTCAGTGCCTAGCACAGTATCTGGCAATGATAACAACCATGTCAGGTACTAGGCCAATATGCCTCTTGCAGAAAATGTTTATTTACTTGCTAGTACCAAGTGAATTTTAAATTAATGAACAAACATATTACATTGTGTATTTGTGTATAATACATTTAAATCAAAATTGGCAAACCCAATTATCAGCCCCAGTGAAGTTTTGTATCACAAATGAATTCCCCTCATTCCTTACATGAGAGGTGTAAAAGGGAAGGAAAATATTAGATGAATGATAAGCTAACGTCTATTCCAGCAAAATGGCTAATCTGTCAGCCAATGTTCTATTATTTCTGTTTGAAAATTAAGCAAACAGAAATTTAGCTAAGGAAAAGATATGAACTTAAATATTGGGAAGAACTATTAATCTGAAAATATATTAATATATAAAAGGCTTGCATCAGCAAATTGTTGAAGCCAATTGACTTGTAGCTAAGGATGGGAGCAAGATTCGTCAATGTTCCCACACAGGCTTCTAGTTACTGGATAAACCATTTGACCCACATCTAGGTACTACAAGCTACTCTCCCAACAGCTCAGCTATATCATAAATACATTTCAAACCTTTCTTTGTAAATGAAAGAGACCAAAATCTTTGAATAAGCTTCTAGGACCAGGGGTATAGTTCAGTAGTAGAGCACCTTCTTAGAATTCTTGAGGCCCTGAGTTTATGCCTAGCACCAATTATGAAAAGAATTATGGGCTGGAGAGATGGCTTAGCAGTTAAAGCACTTGCCTGCTCAGCCTAAGGACCCAGGTTCAGCTACCCAGAACCCACATAAGCCTGATGCACACATGCACACAAGGTGGCACACATACTTATAGTTCAACTGCAGTTGTTGGAGGGCCTGGTAAGCCAACTCTCTCTCTCTTTAATAAATAAAATAAAATTTAAAAATATCTTTTAAAAAGAAATAAATTGGGCTGGAGAGATGGCTTAGTGGTTAAGGCACCTGCCTGCGAAGCCTAAGAACACCCGTTCAATTCTCCAGGTCCCATGTTTAGCCAGACACAAACAGTGACACAAGTGCACAATGTTGCATATGTGCAAAAGGGGGTGCATGCATCTGGAGTTTGTTCATAGTGCCCATTCTCTCTCTGTCTCTTCCTCTCTCTCTCTGTCTATCTCTCTCAAATAAAGACAATAATAATATCAAAAAGAAAGAAATTATAAATGTATAGTATTAAACAAGCATGCAAATATGCTACAGAATCCCATCAACTCAAAGCTCTAACTTTGAAAATAATTGCACATTTAAACAGCAGGAGGAACCAAAACAATGGTTGAGGTCTGCTTAAAATATAAAGTGGTATGTGTTGAAGTTTATGTATATACAAGTACCATAACTGATTATTACACGGAATGGTCAGTACCTTTCAAACTTTTGAGATTCATAAAATTCTGAAAATGGAAACTGAGAGTAATCATAACAATTAGTTTAGTACCAGAAACATAGAGAAATAAATCAAAGCATAAAAAAGAGACTAATTTCCTAGAGAGTATGGGGAGGCATAACAGCACTTCAATGTACAGGTTCTGCTATTGCCCTTCAGCAGATTCCTGTTCTTTGGGATAATGCACTTAAACGTGGAAGGTAGACATCATTGTAAGTGGAAATAATGTGAAAACAGGAAGCTTAATAGAAGTATATAAGGGCCCCTTAAGTGCATTCCTTTTCTTATTTTGTCTGTCTGTTTTAGACTCCTATATATGTATAGATGCTTTCAGTTAATGTTCACTGTTTCTAATACAAACTGAGACAACTAAAATGTAGTCACTGATTAGGGATGCCTAATACAATTAATAATTTCAGTTTCCCACAGTTAAATACAAACTGCCCATTTGACTCAAACTTTTTAAGAAAAGACAATGTTAATTATATTTTAAAATTGAAACTATATTAGAAGCCTTCTTTCTAAGCTAAAATGATAAACAACTTTGGATCAGATTATAAATACATGGTCCTCAATATGCAAGTTTGTTCAGAAATGCCACCCAGAAGGTCATAACTTTTAAAGTTGTGACTTTGGATAAGACACTTGACCTTTCCTCACATATAATAAACTTAGACAACCATAGTATGTCCCTTCTAAGATTCTTTTCCATAGTATAGCCCTAACTTTCATTATAATCCTACTTCAAAAGGTCTTCCTACATAAATTTCTTTTGATAATTGATGTGGATCAATACATGCCAGAATATGGAAGTTCCTTTCTAGAACAGAGACATTTCAGGTGCTAATAAATTTCTTCTCTCCCTTTAGCATCAAAATACGACTAAAAAGCACATTTAAGAAGAAGGAGGAAGACTGGAGAAATGGTTTAGTGGTTAAGATGCTTGTGTGCAATGCCCAATAGCCTGGGTTCAATACCCCATTACTCACATAAAGGCAGATGCACAAAGTGACACATGCATCTGGAGTTCATTTTCAGTGGCTGGATACTCTGGTGTGCCCATTCTCTCCCTACCTCCCTCTCTGTTTCTCTCCTTGCAAATAAATAAAATATTTTTTAAAAGAAAAACAAAAGGAAATATAAAGTAAAATTTGAATTACAAGTATTCAAGTTGCCCTAAATGGGTGACTAACAAAGATGTAAACCTATGTTTATAACCTAAAATACTTGCAAACCACCTATATAAATAAGGAGGAGGGAGAATGTAAAGAATTAGTTTGTCATTGTTTATTCTTGAAAATTTTACCATTAAGAATTTAGTCTATGGGCTGGATAGATGGCTTAGAGGTTAAAGCATTTGCCTACAAAGCTAATGAACCCAGGTTTGATTCCCTAGGATCCAGGTAAGACATTTGCAAATGTGCATGCATCTGGAGTTCATTTGCAGTGGCTGGAAAACCCATGCCCATTCATTCTCTCTCTCTCTCTCTCTCTCTCTCTCTCTCTCTCTCTCTCCATATATATATATATATATATCCCCTCAAATAATGAAAATATTAAAAAAGAAAAAAAGAATTTAGTCTATGCAAGGAAGTAGATAAAGCAACAATACCTTTCTAATTTTGCTGATTTTGGTAGTGTTTTCAAACTTAATTTACTTGTAAACTAAATCTGTCCTTCACATGATTCCATGTAATTTTCTTGATCTTTGTCACAATTCGTGATTATAAATGAGACATAATTCCACAATTCTTTCCCACCAGGAACTAAGTATGCATCTTAATGCACATTGAAAGGTCCTTTGCCCTAAAGTGATATCCTATAATGAACTACTGGTAGCTTGACTTACTGCAGATAAACTGAGGTATGGCATATTTAAAGGCTGAATGCAACTTACAATGTTTGAAAAACTTTCTTATGCTTATAGCATTTACAAAGAAGGAGGAGTATTTAAATGTACTTGATTTTCAATCTGCAGCACTATCAAACATAAATCTGTTTGTTCTGTGTATGGAAAATTCCTCCCAGCTCAGCTCATATTTAAACTTGGATAGCTCTGACACTTTAGCAAAGACTGACCCTGATTCATTTCCACCATTTTAATCATGCTTAATTTTCCTCAGAGAATGTATTGCCACCTACCTTTTAGGGTTTTGTGAGGATTAAACTTTAAAATCCTTCTTAAACAGAGAACAATGCCTGACATATAATAACAATAATTCCATTGTATTAACCATTAATATTTTGTTATCTAGTATTTCTTGTTTATTTGCTTTATTATTGCTCTCTCACTACCATATTCATTGCTATTTGTTCAGTGCCTAGGACACTGCCCGGACCACAGAAGCTGCTGGCCATTTATTTATTAAATACATTTACTTCATTTCATGTTTTTCTCAATGACTAAAAATAGCTCGCTGAACTCAGATATTTGTTCACCCACTTGAAATGAAATTTCAAGTATAAAGTAATGTGTTACTGAGAATCAAAGTGAAGTAATAAGTGAGTGTCCTTATGAGAAAAGCAAGGCATATCAGCAGATAATCATGCTGTACTCTGGGACTGAAATGGATGGAATAAAGTGCTAGGGAGGAGCAGAAATCTCTTTAACATCCCAGCCTAATTTCTTGGTAGAATTTCCTATAGATTTGTCAAATTCTAGCCTCCTCTCAACAGCTCTTAATCCTTATATCCCCACTGTGTGCTGAGTATATTGATTCCAGATATCCTAGAGCACCTCAGAACCATTACACTTCACACATGGACTACTACTCTTCTTTTCCCCCTGTGTTCATGGATGTCCTTGTATCTATTGTACCAATTCAGCAGAAATATGGGGGTTATTCTGTTCTGTCATACTTTCTTCACTCCCCCATATCCATTCAGGATATATGCTCGTGTTGGTTCTAATGCATGGGTTTACTCAGATTTGCTCTCCTCAGTAACCTCTGTATTGTCATTTTCTTGTAGGGTTCTTATATAGGTGCTTACATTTCAGGGCCTCCACTGTCTATATCATATGTATCACCAACATTTTTCATGATGTGGATTTCAATATATGAACAAATACATTGTATAGGCACATAGAAAGGGGACTCTTCCCTGAAGAGGTCATGAAAGGTACCACAGATGAGATGATACTTGAGTTGATCTTAAGTGATCAAAAGGAATCGATCAAGGTAAGCAATGTGCAGAGTATTCCAGGTTTCACAAGAACATGGGCTTCTCTGGAAGTCATGAAAATGCAGGGTAGCTTGAGTGAGGAGGCACAGCTAAGCAAGTAGAGAAGACAAGTGGGATCCAAATATAAAGTATGTGGAGGTTCCATACCTGGACTTGGGCTTTCATTCTGGAAACAACAGGGGATCAGAAAGCATGCAGAAGCAGATGACCAGCATCATTAGATTTGCTTTGTTTGGAGACAATTCTGCAAACACACAGCAGCCAGATGAAGCTGGTGGCATAGAGAAGAGGTGGAGGTCAAAAATGAGATAGCAGCAGCAAAAGTGGAGAGAAGTGGGTAGAATCCAGAGATATTTTTTAATTAATATTCAGTACATTTGGGTTGTAAAGATCAATCATGCTAGCAAAAACTGGTTCTGCAGTGTTAATTTGGTGACACTTAGTTGTATCTTTTTTACTATATTTCTTAACTAAAATGCTGTATTAAAACTGAAAAAGCACAAAGAATCCCATGAACATCATGCTGAATACTCAGAGGAACAATTTCAAAGGTTGCAGTTGTTTGGGCTTTTTCCAGCAAAATTATGTCCAGTCCCACAGGACCCCAGAAGCCGGATGTCCTCTAAGTACATAGCAGATACTATTCACTTTGGGAGGATCATAGGTCAGAAAAAGGAAAAACAATAAGTCTAAAAAACAACTAAAATAACAAAACACCAACTACTTGAGAAACTAATCATGTTGTAGCAGGAAACAGGAAACTAGGGATACAGATAAATCAATAGTGATGTACATAAAAAAGTAATCATACAAGGGCTCAGTGATCAAGCTCTTTCCTAGCAGACCAGAGGCTGCAGGTGCAATCTTCAGTATCCCCCAGGATAATAAAAAATAATCTAAGGTAACCTACTGCAAAATCAAAAAGGACTATCATTTCTTTCTGGAAATGAAAGATCAAAAAAGCTTTTAAAAGACGTGCTAATAGAGTCAAGTAAAGGGTGCAGTAAGCCCATTTATAGAGTTGAATTCTAAAAGCCCACTTTAAAAGGAAACAGAGATAAAGGTGGAGAAATTAGGGGAACTTAAAGGAATAGATTGAATTTCAAGTTAAATTAATACCTGTTGAATACATGAACAGCAATAAAGAACATTACAATTGAAAATGCAGTACTGGGCCAGGTCATGATGGACCCTGAGTGGCCACTAACTGGTCTGAACTTAAGGGACCCACTAGAGACATGTTGACTAGAAAAGTGGTGTGTTCAGCTCCAGGCTTCAGGAAGAGTGAGCTGAAGAGGGCAGATAAAGTGGAGTGAAGGCATTGGAGCAAAGTGATCATATGATGAGTGGGAGTTAGGATGAGGGAAACATGCTACAGAAGAAACTTTTAAAACTAGGAAGTAGATGGAGTGTGATAAGAAGTTAGAAATTCATTTATTAATCACAGTGAGAAATAGAACTACAAGCTAATTATTAATGATATTATAGTAGTAAGACTGAAAAAGTTCTAACTATTGATTCAAATTTGGGGCATTACTAACCAGTCTAAATTTTTCTGCTCAATCTTACCTCTGCACAGCTTCCAGAACTACAAAAATTGCCTTGTGACCAAAAAGGTAACTAAACAAAGAATAGCAGGGCAATGGAAGATGGGAGGGGTATGCAAGATCCCAGGTCTTTAAAATGTTACCATATATTTGAATTAACTACACATGAAACCTTGAGCTATAGGATGAAATGTTTCCATAAATTTTCCTTTTTGTAAAAAAAAAAATCTGAGTTTATGACTTCTTTGTTGCTATTCTCAGTAATGTGAAGGAGAACTAGGGAAACTAGATGATGATCTATAGAATTACAGACTTGTAGAGCAAGCAAAATAGGACATAAGGCCCAGAGTTTGTACGTATGAAGAGCTAGCAAGAACCAAGTTTTAATGGTAAGCTAGAAGGTCCATTTGGATAGCAATCCAGGTGAGACCAAGTGTCATGACAAGCAATGGATGAGGCAGGGAGCTCTTACAATTAACAATGAAGCCTGAATTCAGTAGGAGACTAAGAAAAATAGAAACATAACTGGATATCATCTAAGAAGGTCATTTCAACAGAAAGAGGCAGTGTCACATGTGGAGCACATCTGGGATATGGCTGTGAGTATAAGGAACAGCAATGTCATAGAAACAAAGTTCCTTAAGTTGTATATCCCAAAGATTTCTGAGCTCGGGGATCAAACACCAGACAAGGAGGAAGAAACAGGGGATCCGCAAACATGGACTCAAAATGGGTTGAGAAATGAGCAGAAGATGTGAGTGAAGCACAAGATGGAAAACTGTGGTCCACAAGGACAATGGAGTTCAAAACACAAGTTCCTGAGAGATGATGGATAAACAATAGTCTAGATGTGTGGCGGGAAACAGCAAATATGCTGGCCCTTTTTTTCACTCACAGAGACAGAAAAAGCAGAAGTGATCACTAGTGAAAAGGTTGGCAAAAAAAAAACAATAATGTAAAACCAAGAGTGACCATTGGCAAGTATACAGGGAAACTTTAAGGAAGAAGTGGAAGAATGTGAGGTCTGTACAAGTAATAGAAAGTGCATGAGGAGGTTGGGGAGAGGGTAAACATGGCCAGGAGCACACCACTGAAATTTATAGACAGAAAAGTAACAGAGGTTGGGCATGGACCTCAGAGAGCCAGCCTCAAAATGAGAAATGAAAGTGATAGACAACTGGATATTTGGCTAAAAAGAAAAAAGGGCTGTGGGTAGAAAACAGGGCTAGGAGAACAAACTACAGGAAATTTTAGTAGTTTATCTGCCTGCAGAATAAAAACTGTGGCTGAATTTACAAGCAGGAAGACCTAGATCCGAGCCCTGGTTCTACTTGTCACTTTTCACCATCATTAACACTGAAACCATTGAAGCATCATAAGAAAATGTATAGATTAATCTATGCAAAATAACTTGGCAATTGAGCACACATTCAGTGGACATTCGTTACTGTGAAACATCACCATATTGGCACAACTAGCTTTCAAGTTCCCTCGACAGCCAATGTAAACAGTGTGTGACAGGGCAGCTCAAATGGGAGTGAGTAGAGGAATAAGAATCTTGCCCAATTAGCTTTCCTCCAGTATAAGAGCCAATTAGCAGTGAAAATGCAGAATTAAACTCTGACCTAAATCATCACCCCTGAGCCACAAGAGATGCAAAGAGGAATCTGGGTGTGGTGGCGCACACCTTTAAATCCCAGCACTTGGGAGGCAGAGGTAGGAGGATCGCCATGAGTTTGAGGCCACCCTGAGACTACATAGCGAATTCCAGGTCAGCCTGGGCTAGAGTGAGACCCTACCTCGAACTAACAAAGGAGAAAAAAAAAAAAAAGGAAGAAGAACTTCCTATCATACATGGTTGGTAAGACAAAGTTTGTGCTCTGCATTTTGTTTATTCAGCAAGTCAGCCTGTCATCAGTGCTCACAAATTAGCTCTAATTATCAGATAAAAGTGATGTGGTTTCTCTAATTGCCTGCTGACTACCACAAGAAGTAGCAAGTAATAATTACTATATTACTCGTAAAGATTTTTTTTCTAAGAGCTGCACGTGTTCAAGATAAATTATATGACTGGTTTGCATTTTATTCATCTTGTTAAAATTGATAACAGGTCTGTCTATGCCAGTGATTTTCAGATTTCAGCCAAAAGCCCAGGACCCTCCCATTGAGGTTCAAGCTGCCTCTCTGACATAGTTAATAGGGCAGCTCAAACTTACTAGGTAAAATTAGAAAGAACAACTTGGTATGCTTCAACTATTTCCTCTCATGGTAGCCCCATCTGCAGTAAATGGCATCCCCTTCCACTCATCTATTCAAACTCGAAAAGTAGGCATCATCTCTGATTCATGACTGCTCTTGTTCTCCAATAAGCATCCATCAGCAAGTGCTGTGGGCTCTACTCTAAAGTATGTTCCGAAGCCAAGAATTTCTCCACTAATCTTGTCTGAGTCACCACCATCTCGTATCTGGATTTCTGGATTTACAAACTCCCTAAATGTTCTTGCTGCCCCTTGACCATCAGCCTGCACCAAGAAACCAGAGGGAACATGAAAAGCACAATCAGATTGCATCATTCTCCTTTTAAACCCGCCCATGATTAACTGTTTCTACAAGAACATTTAACCTTTTCCACACAGGAGCTCTGACCTTACCCTTTACCTGCTCACCTCTGGGACCTCAACTCCTGTTATTCTCCCCACTACTCATGAAGTCTGGCATTCTTTTATTCTTGAATTGTAAAGCTTATCCACCACCTGAAATTTGCTCACAGCAGACCATTTCATGCTCCACTAAGGAGGGGATATAACCTCTTCAATAAGGCCATCTCAATAAGGCCTAGTATTTCCCCATTGCACTATCCTGATTTAATTTTTCTCCTTCTTAGTAGCACCAAGATGACATAGAGTAGATATTCAGTAAACATAGAATTAATGAATAATCCATGCACCAATTTTGGTCAGGAGTTTTCTAAACATCAGTCAGGCTTATAGTATCACTCTATTTGGGATAGTCAAGTCTTTATGATCATCCAGAATTCAACTTCAGTTAAGGAGTTGCTCAACTTTTGACCAGGGAGATCCATGAGGCCCCCAAAACAATACAGGCCATTGCCAAAGCACTTGATTAATCATCAGAAGGAGATGGTAAGACCCTACTGCTGAGAAACCATAGGCTGTAGTCATGTGACATTGACTGTTATAGTTCTAGAAAGCCCTGTACAAGCTGCTGGAGAAGAAAAGCCATCAACAGTCTGAACAAGTAGTCAATCCTACAAGCTACAAAGTCAATCAGCCAGGTTAAGATGTAACCATGGGTACAAAAGTCAGATTATAAAGTGGCACATGCATCTGGAGTTCATATGCAGCAACTAGAGGCCCTAAAACACCCATTTTCTCTCTTCTTGCAAATAGATAAATAAATTAATGTTTTAAAATTATTTTTCAAGCTAGACGTGGTGGCAACATGCCTTTAATCTCAGCACTTGGGAGGCAGAGGTAGGAGGATTGACATGAGTTCAAGGACACCCTGAGAATACAGAGTGAATTCCAGATCAGCCTGAGCTAGAGTGAGACCCTATCTCAAAAAAAAAAAAAAAAAAAAGAAAGACAAAAGAAATTATTTTTAAAAAGTGACACATAAGTAATGGGAGTAATCAACTGCTCTTTGATTGAATATAAGGGCCACTCAGAATTCATGCCTGGTACCAAGAACTGAGACAAAAGCTTGAGGCTTGGAAGGCTATACAGCCTAGAGGGAAGCTATTTTACTTGGCTAAATGGAGATATTATGCTCATCAGAAAGCCTTATAAATGTATATATAGGTTTATGCCCTTTGATTAATGCTGTTCTCATTTTTGGTTCGAGAACCTACTTTTTTATAGGCAGCAGTGAATACCAATAAGACTAAAGACTCATCAAAATGACAAGAAGTGAAAGTTTAGAGCTTAGCCCCTGTGCCAGTCATCTCTTCCTGACCCACCAGAGATCAGGAAACATTGCAGAGGAAGTGGCAGAATGAGTATGAATGCTATTCTCACTGCTAGCCAGAAAAGCTTCTCTATGGAGATGGCAGCAGGCAGTGAGAGACTCAAAACTCATCAAAGCTGAGAATATGAAGCTATCAAGAGCCCAGCACTAAAGGAGATATCCATCTCCACCACCAAGGCACAGAGAACATTGCAGAAGATGGGATGGAACGAACATGTGAGTCACAGGGTGGGAAGGCACACTGTGGAGCACTGTCCTCCTGACATGAAATGACCCCCACAGTAGTAATCAATACTCCCACAAGAGCTGCACTATTCTGAGCCCATTAACATTTGAAATGGAGAACAGAGGACAAAGGAAATGATATAACAAATGAGAAGAAGGACTACCTAGAAAGAGGAGGGTCCTCAGTGAATTGGGGGTGAGGAAGAGGGAACAAAAGATGATAATGGGATGGTAACACAATTACATTATAGTATGTTCATATATTAAAGTTTCGATGAAGAAAATGTTGCTCACAACTCAGCGGGATTGGCTCCCACCAACTTCAAGGTAAACAGTTTCAGAGGAAAATGCACTTGTATCTTCCATAGTTCTGGAATAGTGCTTCCATAGTGCTGGAGCTATGGTGGCTCATTTCCTCTCAGAAAAGCTGGAATTCACCTGGAAAAAAGGCCCACATTCCATTCTAGAGTTTGAGGATCTCCAGGAGACCTCTTAGCCAAGTCAGATAGAGCGCCCGAACAGAAAAGCTCAAGGAAGACATGAGGGAAGGAATGCTAACTCCTGCCATGGAAAGCTGCATCTGCTGCTCAGTTACTTGAGATATGAACCTGTATCAGTTGCATCCTTCTCATGACCACAATCCTGAAAACCATGAGAGGGCTTCACAATGTATGGAAAGCCTAAAAGGAGCTTGGGAGAAGCCATAGCTCTAGGCATTGGTATAAAGTTGCCCACAATGCTTTTCACACCATGGAAGAATTTCATCTTGATAAAAATATCAAAGAATATGTAAGTATATAAAATAATTATAAACTAATTTGGGCTTTACTTAAAAAATTAAACAAATTAAACAAACCCCCATTAATTCAGGGTGTATTTAATATGCACCTTTTGCTTTCCATATATTTTTGAGGCAAGCCCAACAGACTGGCCTTTTTTATGCAATAGAGTGAGAGCAAGAGCGAGTGAGCAAGAGAGAGAATTGGCACACAGGGCCTCCAGCCACTGTACTCAAACTCCAGATGTGTGTGCCACCTTGTGCACATGTGCAACCTTGTGCACTTGTGTGACCTTGTTCATCTGGCTTACATGGGATCTGACGAGTCGAACATGAGTCCTTAGGCTTCATAGGCAAGCACCTTTACTGCTAAGCCATCCCTCCAGCCCTGCTTTCCATATTTTTGAAGATACAAAACAGTGCATAAATAGTAAAGGATTTTTATTTTACATTCCTTTGCTCAGGAGTTCCAATAAAGTCAACCTTACAAGATTGTCTTCTATAAAGTTGTTGGACACGTGTTTAAATTCAACAAAGTCACAGTCTCTTGGGAGGAAGAATCCTTTTCTCACAATTTATGCTCAGTTTTGCCTTTTCTCTTGCTACATATAATTTGTGGAGGTACAATGCCTTCACACTGACTTTATCTTGGAAAGATTTTCCAAGAAATTAGAGCTCCAAATTTCCCACATATTGCAAAACAAACCCTATACTTGCCTTTCTTTGACAAAACTTGGCAGCCTGCCTTGAAAATGCATTGCTCAGCATGTGCCCTCATGACACAAATTCCCAAATCTTCTATAACCTTACAAAAGTATCACTTCTTTCTGAAGGAGAACCCACTTTCAAATAAGATATTTCCATGAACTGAACCATTTATTTCAGTTAGAAAATCAACTGGAGCCTAACACAGAAAGGAGGCTATCGGTTCTGTAAATATGTATATTTAGGCTGAGCTAGAGAGATGGCTTAGCAGTTAAGGCACTTGCCTACAAAGCCAAAGGACCCAAGTTCAATTCCCCAGAATTCATGTCAGCCAGAGGTACAAAGTGACTCATGCATCTGGAGTTCCTGTGCACCCTGGTGCACCCATTCTCTCCCTCCTCCTCTTTCTCTCCCAAATTAACAAAAATTTTTTTAATTCCCTAATAACTGAAAGGAATTCTTGACTGAGAATATTTCTAACTACTTCTATTTTATTTATAATAATATGACAGCTTTATTTACTATAACTTGCAATCAATAGAAAGTAAACAATGTGGATGACTTTTGGTGGGCTGGATTCTTCAACTTTGTCCAGATGTGAGTTATATAAATGTAAATGTGCTAGATTGGCTATTTATTCAGTCTACAAGTGATAAATGTTTACTGAGGAAAATTAAAAAAAAAAAAAACACCTAAAATTCAGCCACCACATAGCCCAAGAGAGAATCACTGTTAACCCTTGTGAATTCTCCAATAGCTTAATGGGGACATCTATCTCCCTTTCCCTTCCACCACCTTTTCCTCCCCTCCTTAGTAATTAACTAGCTCCATAGGCACCCTATAGATTTAAGCACTCTTATGCAAGTAGCTAGAATTGGTTGTTTAAAATGTTTTCCAGCATACTTGGTCCTTCATATTTATTCTGTGAAGATATGATGCTACTTTCCATGCCTTCCTTTCTCCACCTATTCTGTTTCAGTTTCTCATCCAGAACTGAAAACTCTGATTCCTCACACCTGACCTGCAGAAGGAGCTGATGGTTGCTCATTTCTCTTGCTCTAAAAACTCTAAAAACCCCTAGAACAAAAGATAATGAAGGATAATAAAATAATTTCAACCCCTAAGCAGTATTTTTGACAGACTTTTATTTGAAAAACTCCTTTCCTTTTATAGGATTTATGGGACTTTTGAAGAAGTACTAGCCATATCTGGAAATATTTTGTATATTATAGAATTGTGAGACTATTAGAGTTCCAAGGAGCCAGATGTGATAGCACACATTTATCATCCATGCACTAGGGAAGCTGAAGCAGGAGGATAGTGAGTTCAAAACCAGTCTGCACTGGACTAAAACTCTAATTAAAAAAAAAAGTCAAAAAAAAGTAGAACGGGTGGATGTCACCTTCCCAAGAATACATGGAAAACAAAGGTCAACATGACATCACATTTCCGCATAAGCAGTGGGTCTGTAAGGTAAATTTCAGAAAAAGACAATCTATACTTTGTAAAATATCTTTTGGTTTGTCATGACTTGCACTAGAAACATCTTGTCAATCATCAAAACAGCATAATAGATATGAAAATAACCTGAAGTGCTTCTCATTAAATATAATCATATCCCTCAAAACTACTCTCTTTCCTAGCAACCAAATGATCAACAATTCTGTTAACTCTGGAAATGACAGTTTCACCAATATATAACCCAGAAAAGTAAAATTATGATTGAAAAATTTCCACTGATCCAATGTGTTTCAAAACCTGCATCTTATTCTGTCAGTCATTTAATTAATGAAATATCACCCCCATTTTCATAGAAAGATAATGTATTAGATAACTGTTTACTAAATCCTTTATATAGGTATCAATAAATACTATTGTTCTTTAAAATGCATTAGATACTAGAATTCATAGCCTACTTAGCATAGCTTTCTTAAGGTCATAAAAATTACAGAATATCAACATGAAATACTTATAGTACCTTTGATAATATTCTATATCTAGAAGCAGGTATAAGAATCTATGAGCAGACCATTCTGACCAGCTCCAATAATTTTAAAGGTAGAAAAATAGAAGGACAAACTAGGAAGCTAAGTTAGCATGTTGGTATGCTGGAAACCCTTCAATGCAAAAGAACTTGAACTACATTCCTACCTTTCTAGCTGGTTGCCTTAAGATAATGTCTATGAAGAGGGCTTGGGAAATAGTTCAGTCATTAAAAGTATAAGGAAAAATGACAAAAAGCAATTTGAAGAAAAATGGTCAAACTTGGAACAAATCATTATTGGCGAACTCACCCAATCACAGAAAGATAAGCATCGCATGGTCTCACTCATCTGTAGCTAATTTGTATTTTTGGGAGATGCTGACACACCTAACAAACATCTCGAGGACTGGACAAAAGGGATGGTGGAGTGGGAGGGCAGGGCAAGGGTGGGGGCACATAAAACTGGACCCAAATGGGAATGGTACCATAAAATCCTATATCCTCAAAGACATACTAAAAGGTCCAACCTGCATCAGGTGCTTAGAGAGAACACCTGAATCACAGGGGCCCGGAGAGAATATGATGAAGACTAACTCCAATCTTCTCCTGTTTCTTTCTCTATCATTCCCTCTTCTCTCTCTTCTCTCTTTCTCTTTCATATTACCTATACTTTTTCTTCCTTCTTTTCCCTTGACACTGACCTGTAACTCCCAATACCAGCATGTGGTTAACATCCACAATGAGCTGTTAATCAGTGAGATCTACAAGGTTTCCCAAAAGAAGACAGATTTCTTTCAGAGTACTTGATGACCCACCAAAGGTTATTGGTAAGAACCTACTGCTGAAGACATCATATGCTGTTCAGACAGAACATGGAGAGACCTGGCTGGAATCTGGAAGAGAGTCAGTCCCCAGCCAGTTAGCTTATGTAGTGCCAGAAGGCGCTACATAAGTGACTGGGGGAAAACAACCAACATCTGTCTAAGCAACTTGTGGTCTAAGCTACTCAGCAGTAGTGACACACAGCCATGGTGGATTACCAACTGCTATAGATTTGGCTAATGGATCCACTCACTAGAACAGAACCCATACCTGGAATGGGGAAACAAGTCAGAACCATATCCAAAAATGAGCCCACTCTCCAATATCAAGCTCCCACCAATAGTGGGATACAAGAGGGCCTACACCTATTAAACTCTCTCTAAAATAATAATGGCTATTCATGTATCTTGAACTGACCTTACTCTCCATTGGAGAATCTGCTTCTCTCTTTCAGATGGACGCAGAACCTGAGGTGAGAATCAGCCCATCACACCTCAACAGGGCACTAGCTGAAGCCATAGAGTTATAAGGGAAATGAACAAGAGTGCTGCTTTATCGGTGAACCTAGTACCAGCTCAGGGCAAAGGAGATAGACACAAAGAACTCTCAACCCCTACCAAATCAGATATCCAGAGACTCACAAAACCTCATCACTGAAATAGACCTAAAAGGAACACAACATGGCTCAGGGAAATTCACAGAAGAGGGGTTAAAAGGTTGTTAGAGCCATGAGTTGGGTCATTATACACAGTGTCATTGCCTCTCCAGCATAACTGATGGTTACCCCCATTAGGAAAGACCCACATTACCCATAGGGGAGGACAGGGAGAAGGCTAACTATGGTACCATCGTGGCTGTATATATATTATATACATAACTAATAAAAAATATATTAAGAAAAGAGGAACAGCTATACCTGACCCTGTCAATATCAATGAGCCTCCCATTCCCCAGTTGTACAGGAAGTACTTTTTACAGAAAAAAACAAACTATGCCTGTGGAAAAAAAAAGTACAAGGGCATGAATTCAATCCCAGAACCCAAATTAAAGGGCTGGGCATAATAGTATGTGACTATAATTCTAACATTGTGGAGACAGAGACAAGTGGGTTCACTGGGGCTCAGCCAGCCTAGCCTATTGAGCAAATTTCAGGCCAATGAAGCACTCTATCTCAAAAAATAGTGGATGACATTCCTAAGAAATGACACCTGAGGATGTCCTCTGGCCTCCACATGCACAAGTATCCCTCCTCACACGCAAACATGCACACATGATCATCATAAAAGAGCCCACAAGCTAGAAAATGTCTCCAAAATAGCAGCTATTTTGCAGGGATCTTTGCTAAGTTGTGTTTGCATTCTCCTTGATTGGACTCTTGCATCAGCTTCTTAGGACCTCCATAATTCTTGGTTTAATGTGACCACTTGGATGTAGGAAGGACTTGACCAAAGTACCATCTCATTGAATCTAGTGTACTTAAAACTGTGATGCTGAAGAAATAACAGATGACAGTTTTATTTGGGGACCTATAAAAAGCAGAAAATAATTTCAGAACCCTAAAATTCTAAAACATAATGTAATGCACAAGGCAGTATCTACATAGGTAAATTAGACTTGCAAATTATCTTGAGGTAATGTCCCTGGAATAGTAAATGAAAGACAATTAAGCTCTGTAATAGCTATGTTCACTAGAAGCTATTCAGCTAAATGCCACCACCAGTGGGAAGCTATTGCAGAATATTAGTGTATGAAAGAGTGAGTCTTAAAAGAATAAGGGAAAACCAAAAGTCCCCCAAGATGACTACAATTCTTCTAGTTTTAATGGATCAGCCCTTTGAGTTACAAAAGGAAGCATATAATTCCCTTCCATGCTTTCAAACAAAATCACTGAAAGTACATATGCATTCTGAAGTTCAGTATTTAAGGGTCCTGGTATTTATTAATATTCAAAATAAACCATAGGGCATGGTGACATGGCTTATAATCACTTCACTCAGAAGGCAGACACAGGAAGATCAGGAGTTCAAGGCCAGATTGGGCTATATCGAAAGGCCCTATTTCAAAAAAGAAGAAAAAAAATCTGGAATAATGAAACAAACAACCCCCCCCAAAAAAAAAGATGTCATTATTCCTCTGGGTTCTTACTTTTGACTGAGGACTACAAAGGAGATGTATTTTTTGTTTACCAACTTTCTAACTATCAAATAAATAATGGATTCACATATAAGTCATGGTAAAGTTACTTAAGGACACCTGAAATGAATAAATGTAAAATTAAAAGAAGTGCTCCTACCTTTGAACACACTATTTCAGTTCTCACTTGCCAGTTTAGAAGGCATTCCAATCACCTGTATGATCCCTGAAGGACCCCTAATCGTAAGGCTTTATCAATAGTGAACAGATGTGAAGGAAAGCTCTAACATAAGATGGGGACTCTACCACAGAGCAGAAAGGTAAACTTTTGTGAGGCTGCAGGAAGAAGTCTTCCCTGGGGTTCTGGTATGTCAGCATCTGATCAATTACCTGCCCCGCTAGTCTCGTAGAAGGAAGAGCAGCCTGGAATTCATGCTTTATGCTGACATTTATCAGCCTCTAGGGCTGGTATAAGAAAATAGTTGGCATTATTTGGCACACAATGATGGGTATCCAGAAAAACTCTGAGCTAAAGACACTAATTAGCCAGAGATTTTAAACCATGGGTAGCCCATCCATGGTTAATCAAATTGTCACACAGACTACCCATTCCAATTCAAATGTCCCAGAATGTAAGTGGTGACTTCGGGCATCAGCGGTTTCCTGGAGGCTATGGTGCATGGCTAGTCGACACTCTATAAGTCCCATTATTACATCTCTTTCCTTTTGCATTTATATATACGAAAATGAAGAAAACAGTGGAGAAAAACGGTTAGCAACAAATTCTGCAAGTTATTCTGAAGACAATTCATTTTTCTCTCACTAAAACAATCCCAGAAGCACTCTGGAGATGGAGGAAGGAAGATCAGCAGCTCAAAGTCATTCTCAGCTACACAGAGTTTGTGGCCAACCTGGGCTACATGAGACTTTGTCTCAAAACAAAACAAAACAAAAGCTTAACATCCAGGCATGGTGACTCACACCTGTAATCACAGCACTCAGGAAGCTAAAGCAGCAGGATCATAACAAGTTCAAGACCATATTGGGCTACATTAGGGGAGCCAGGATAACAGAATAAGACCATGTCTCAAAAAAAAAAAAAAAAAAAAAAAAAAAAAAGCTTTTGTATATGCCATGTCAAGGATAATTTCATTAGTTCTATTGTTTAAATACAAATTATTCTTATTCTTAATTAGAATATATACTTCAAGCAGAAGCAGTCTTTCTCTAAGCCCACTTATTTATTTTTTCTAAAATATGATCTATTTCTTGCTACTTTCTACTTTTACCTGAATTGAAGAGGCAGGAAACATTTCAGTCTTTGTTCCAAGTAAAAGCACCATTATCACCTATCCCTGTAGATCAAAAATAACCTCTGAGCTCTAAAGCTTCATTTCCAAAACCATCTCTTACACAGAGTCTATTATCTGCTTGGCAGTAAAGGGTGTTAACTGCAATAGCCCAAGGATCTAAGCTTATTTTGTCTCTGAGCCAAATAAAAATATAGTTCCTAACAGAACAGCGTAAGGAGTCTTCCAAGAGTTATAGTCAGTAATTTACTAAAATTACTCCAAAAGATGGCATAAAAGCACAAAGCTTTTGCTAAAGACAGTATTTCTCTTCCTATGATTTAAAAGAGTAGGGATGATTTAAAAAACTACTAGCTACATTTAAAACTAATAACACCACAAATATATTCAGGAGAAAATAAACAATAATGATAAACTTAATATGTTAAAATTAATAGAAATAGAAAGTTAAAGGAAATTTTCTAAGAATGGAAAATGTAGAGGCAAGCATACACCTCCCAAGTAGAAATCTAACATTAGACATATAAACTGTATGACACCAAAACCTGTGTTCTCTCTTTCTACTTTCCTTCCTCTCTCTTTCTCTCCCTCACTCCCTCTCTTTCTTGATGATCTCTGTACAATTTAATTACATGGAAACAAATATTTCAAAAATTTCATACACAAATAAGTATTCAAATTTCCACTCAGGAAAAAGGAACAAAAACATTCTTGTTGAAAGGGAATACAGCAGCAATTTTAACCTAACATATAACTATCATAAACTATTATTGACTGAGACTATTAAAGAGTAAGTAAATGCCAGACTCCAAAATAAAATCTGGATACATTCCAGAATGCTTGCAAAGTTGTGTGTCCTGTGGAGAATAAGTTTATAATTGAATACTATTTGCCAAAAAGTGACAGAGATTCTAACATTCCCGAATTACTTTCATGAAGGATGACTTCTAGAGGAACCATAATGATGCTATACATCTGAAATACATCTTTAAATGCAGAAAAGTGGAACATATTTGTAAACCATATGCCTGATGGAATTAATTTTCAAGGCCCTAAAGGCAATTTATATAAATTTTGCCAAAAAATAACCATAGCACGATAACATGACAAAAAGGACATGGCTCCATCATTTAACCCTTTTTGCCTCTATTTGCAGATATACAAGGCCCCTGCGTTTCATCTTTCCCCAGTACCCCCATCAAAATCTATTTGCAATATGGCCCTGATATCACCACTTCATTCCTGTGTCAGTTAAGGCCATGTGTTGTGGCTCTCCATGTCTGCTATATAAACTCTCTTTCCCATTAGAAAATAAAAGGCTTTGTCTTGGCTGAAATAATTCTAGCATTTTGAAAACAACTGGAGAAGCGATTGGGCTGCATAAAATCAAAATTTTATTATTAAACACATTATCATTCTGTTTTTCCCATAAAGCTAGTCTTGAGAACAGAAAAGGTAACTTTCACATTTCAATTTGCTTTGCAACTTAGTATCATGCAAAGTTGGAAGATTCTGTTCTTATGTCTTGTACCAATCATCCTCTTTTTATCTAATGACTCCACTTAGTGACTGTAAAATCCCTAGTTCACAGTTTCTACCAAATTATACAGGAATATAAGATATCCTTTCCAGTTCAATTCAAAAGGCATATTTGACCTGAGGAGTCTAGACAGGTGATAAGCCATATATACACAGTGAAGAATTGTTTCTGTATTCATTATATTTCATACCTCCTAGTTTTTTCTTGATGTGTGTCCATCCATCAGCCCCTAATCTCGGCCTAAGAATCTGACAGTGGCCCATATCCCAGGCAATAACTCTATCATTTAGCTACACCCCAGACATTGAGCTACACCCCAGACATCCCTTTGCTGTGCACACACGCATATGTATGTGTGTGTGTGTGTGTATGTATGCACACACACGCGCATGCTCACATGTGTGCACATGCTAGGCAAGCTCTCTATCACTATACTGCATCCCTGGTTCCCTATAATATTTTTTTTTAATTTGAGAGAGACACACAGAGAGAGAGAGAGAGAGAGGACAGAGAGACAATGGGCATGCCAGTGGCCTCTCAGCCACTGTGAATGAACTCCAGATGCATGCGCCATGCGCCCCCTTGTGGCACATGTGGGACATTGCATGCTTGTGTCATTTTTTTTTTTGCATCTGGCTAAACGATCTGGAGAATGGAACAGACATTCTTAGGCTTCGCAGGCAGGCACCTTCACCTACCTCTAAGCCATCTCTCCAGCCCCCCCTTTTTTTTTTTTTTTTTTTTTTTTGGTTTTGTGAGGTAGGGTCTCACTCTGGTCCAGGCTGACCTGAAATTAACTATGTAGTCTTAGGGTGGCTCAAACTCTCAGCGATCCTCCTACCTCTGCCTCCCAAGTGCTGGGATTAAAGGCGTGCACCACCACACCTGGCTCCCCTCTTCTATTTTTAATCAGCAATATGGAGCTGACATGAGTGATTACTAGCTAGCAAGGTCAGGGTCAAAAACTCAAATGCCTATTGGGATCTGAAGCTCACAGAAATTAATTAGAAACATATGGGGAGTATGTAGACTAAAATCCCTTCCTGCAGGTGGCATCAGCTGCATTGTAGTGATGCAATGTTTCCACTTCACGGATTTTTTTTCAAGAAATACAGGTTTTTTTCATGTATAATTTACTAGCAATTACCAATAATTCAAAGTTTAGAAACTCCTATGTGGGCCAATTCAGAGTGAGCCAAACTAAAGCCATCAATTGCCAGGGTGTGTCCCATGGTCACTCATTAGTGCCTCTCCTATATAATCATGGTCACCTGAGTCAACCCTGTTCTTTTACTCATAGAATTTTACCAGTGAGACCCAGAAGGAGAAATGATGTAATGGATAATTTTGTGTCAACATGAAGAGTATTTAAATTATTGAAGTTGGGGTAAAAGAAATTGCTCTCTATATGAAGGTTGGCCTCATTTTATCAATTGAAAATCTGAGTTCAACAAAAATTAATAATAATACCAGCCTCCTTTGCAAGAGGGAATTCTCAAGAAGACTACTTTCATGTTCCATGTACCTTTGGCTCTCCTGGGTCTCCTGTCTGCTGGCCCATACTGCAGCTGCTGGATTCACAAACCTCCACAAGCACATGAGCTGATTCCTGATAATAAAATACCTCTCTCAACACATATACATACACACACACACACACACACACACACACACACACACACACAGAGTCATACTAGTTCTGCTTCTGTGGAGAACTTTCACTAATACAAGTAATTTGGCCAAAGTCAAACAACTAGTTCACATTTTACCAAAAGTGTTCCTTCTCCTGGTGAAATGGGAAACAAGACTGTGTAATGTTTGTATGTATGTATGTATGTATGTATGTTTATATCTATATAAACCAGAGACCATACATGCAATATAATAATTCCCAAAGTGCACTTCTAAGACTACAGATATATGCAGGTGCTTGCTATACATTTTCCTAGGCCTGCCTCTAGATTTACTAAAATGTAGGCCTCTAAGATCAAAGCCCAGGAATCTACATTTTGGCAGCTCCCCAAGATGACTTTTATACACATGGTTTGAGAGGTAATATAGATTAGTAGTATAAGCCTAACTATATCATTCATACCTATGTGAGTGGGTAAGTTATTTAGCCACTGTTTTTCCCAACTCCCATCTCAGAAAGGTAAGAGCGTAAACACATAAACAGAAATAACATCAGTAAACAGTAGCTATTTTGCTGAACCCTCCCTTGTCACAGATGTCCTGGCAAATTTTCAGAATCATTCTGACATTTACTGTGACATTTACACTAGCACTTTAAAATTTTAAAATACTAGTTAAAGGAATGTTAGATGTGGTTCGATGCTATATGTTTCTGGGCTAGGGAAATGGCTTAGCACTTAAGGTGTTTGCCTGCAAAGCCTAAGGACCAGGGTTTGATACTCCAGGACCCATGTAAGCACAAGGGGACACATGTGTCTAAAGTTCATTTGCAGTGGCTGGAGGCCCTGGCATGCCCAGTCTCTCTTTCTCTCTGCATCTTCCTCTCTCTCTCTCTTAAATAAATAAATAAAATATCGTTTTAAAAATACTATATGTTTCTTTTCTTTCACAAATCCTTTGTAATTTTCTGATTTATGTGTAATCTCTATAGTAACTTTCTGGATAGATTTGAACATTGGATTAGCTTGAACCCCAGTTACTCACTGTGCCATGCAGCAGAACATTTGTTATCTGTGGTACCATGTGATATGAATGTAAACTGAGAGGTCCTTCTTAAGAAGTATTGGAAATACACTGATTGTTGTTTCTCTCTCACACACTCTCTCTCTCTATTTCTATGGGGTTGTGACTACGTTTTGTTTGTTTTGTTTATATTTGGGCTCTCCATCTCCTTGCACAGATAATCAAACATAATAATTGCTAAATTAAATATTTCACACTAATATAGTGGCTTTAATCCAACATTCTTCACTAACCAACTCTCATATTATCTATAGAGGGATATACAATAATTGCATGAGTGTACAAATTGTATGGATGAAACGCTTAGGTCTCTTCCTCCCATAAAAACATCTAATCCATTCATCTTTTGACATCTTATCCATCAAAATCTTAACCAGAGAACAATTTGTTATTAGGCAACAAACTAAAACAGCAAGTGCAGAAACAGAAAGGTAAAACAAAGTCATATGAGAATATTAGGAGGTGCTGGAACTGCCTGACTGGGGATTATCTCAAGACGGGCAAACCCCAAACCACAACAAATAATGCAAGACATCAAGCCAAGAGATCCCATACTTCCACCAAGAATGACTAGTCCTATAAGGGAAACCACCAATGAAATCAGAGAAGAAACTCCAGACAAAGACTCCCATAATGAAACAAAGATAAGCATACTAACCAACTCAATGAGGCTACGAACAAGAGGCTAAGAATTCAAAAATACTCTCCAAAATCAATGTAAAATAGAATTCCAAGAATGGCTGAATGAAGAAAACCAATAAAATGAGCTCAAAGCATGTATGAAGGAAATGCAAGCAAGTCAATGAGAAGAATTCAATAGATGTCTGAATGAATTAGAAGAGAACCAACAAAATATTCTCAATATAATTGAAAAGAATCAAAAAGAACTTAAAACTTAGAAGATAGATAAATGAAATGAAGTTGAATCAATAAAACCATGAACTCAAGCCGGGCATGGTGGTGCACACCTTTAATCCCAGCACTTGGGAGGCAGAGGTAGGAGGATCGCCATGAGTTCAAGGCCACCCTGAGACTACACAGTGAATTCCAGGTCAGCCTGAGCTAGAGTGAGACCCTACTTCAAAAAAAAAAAAAAAAAAAAAGCATGAACTCAATGGTCAGTGGAACAAGCTCAAAGAGGACATGATCAAATTCAGGAATGAAATCCAAGAGATAACAAGAAAATTAAACAAGGCAATAAAAATGGAATTCAATAAAGAGATGGAGATAATGAAGAAAAACAAAAGTGGATAATAAAAATGAAATGTCTCTTTTAAAATGCTCCCAAGAAAGGAAGCATCACCAATAGAATAGAGCATGCAGAGCATAATATCAAAACTCAAGGACAAGAATGGGAACCCAAAAAAGAATAACAAGTTCAGAAAAAGTGCAAACAGAATGTGACAGAAATGTGTGACACATTTAAAAATTAAATGTCCAGATTGTAAGCATAAAAGAGGGGGAATAAATATAAGCCAAAGTATAAAGAATATCTTCAACAAAAATTATTGAATATAGTTTTTCTGTTTGTTTGTTTGTTTGTTTGTTTGTTTGTTTGTTTGTTTTTGAAGTAGGGTCTCACTCTAGCTCAGGCTGACCTGGAATTCACTATGAAGCCTCAGGGTGGCCTCGAACTCATGGTGATCCGCCTACCTCTGCTATCCCAGTGCTGGGATTAAAGGCATGAGCCACCACATCCAGCTGAATATAGTTTTTCTAATCTCACAAAAGAGAGACCAGACCAGGAACAGGAGGCTCACAGAACACCAGAAAGGATCAAAGAAGAAATCTCCACGTCACATTCTAGTTAAAACTCTAAACACTGAAGACAAAAAGAGATTACTAAAAGCTGCAAGAGAAAAACAGCTTGTTACATACAAAGGTAAGCCAATCAGAATTACCTCTAATTTCTCAATGGAAACTCTAAAACCAGAAGGACTTGGAATGCAGAATTTCAAATTTTGAAGGACCATAGCTGCCAACCCAAACTACTATGCCCAGTAAAATGACTCCTCATAATAGATGGTGAAAAGAAATCTTTCCATGATAAAAGCCAGTTTTGTGAATATATTAGAATGAAACCAATTCTATACAGAACACTGCAGGTAATACTCCACACAGAAGAGACAAATGAACAAACATACTCAGGAGGGTAAAATTAACAACCAAATCTAGAACAGACAGGAAAATAAACAAAGCTCAAGAAAACACCAAACTCCACAAAACTTCCAACATGACAGGGATTAACTCACATCTCACAGTCATAACTCTGAATATTAATGTACTTAATTGCTCAATCAAAAGACACAGATTAACAGGTTGGATCAGAAAAATGGATCTGCCAGGCGTGGTGGCACACGCCTTTAATCCCAGCACTCTGGAGGCAGAGGTAGGAGGATCGCCAAGAGTTCAAGGCCACCCTGAGGACTACATAGTGAATTCTGGGTCAGCCTGAGCCAGAGTGAGACCCTACCTCAAAAAAACAAAAAAAGAAAGAAAGAAAGAAAGAAAGAAAGAAAGAAAGAAAGAAAGAAAGAAAGAAAGAAAGAGAAAGAAAAAGAAAAATGGATCCTTCCATTTTCTGTTTACAAGAAACCCACCATACCATCAAAGATAGGAATCTCTTTAGGGTGAAAGATTGGAAAATGATTATCTAAGCCAACAGAAGTAAGAAACAAGCATGTGTAGCTATACTAATATATGATAATATAGACTTTAAACCAATAAAAAGTAATAAAAAGAGAAAAAGAAAGCCACTTTTAGTTCATTAAGGGAACAATCCAACAAGAAGACATTATAATCACAAGCTTATATGCACCAAACATAGGTGCACCAAATTTCATAAAGCAAAATATACTAGAAAACATCCAGAAATAAATCCTAACACATTAATATTAGGAGACTTAATACTCTGCTATCATCGATCCAAGCAGAAAAGTCAAAGGCAAATAACAGAGCTAAGCACCACCATAGGTCAATTGAACTTAACATCTACACAACATTATATCCCAAGTCTACAGTGAAAGCATTCTTCCCAGCAGTGCATAGAACCTTCTCTCAAATAGATAACATATTAGGGCATAAACCATGTCTAGAAAATTTAGGAAAATTGTCATAACTCCTTGTATTATATTTGACCATAATACAAAATTAGAAATCAACAACAAAAGAAACAACAAAAGTATCCCAACTCCTGGAGACTGAATGACTCGCTATTAAATGATGAATGAGTCATCACAGAAATCAAAAGGGAAATACATGAATTTCTAGAACTGAACAATAGTGAAAACACAACATACCAAAACTTATAAGACACAAGGAAGGCAGTCCTAAGAAGGAAGTAAGTTTATACCACTAAATACCTACATTGAAAAGTCAGAGAGAGTTCAAGTTAATAACTTAACCATTCATCTGAAGGCAACGGAAAAACAAGAACAGTCTAAATCCAAAAGAACCAGATGGAAAGAAACAATCAAAATCAGAGCAGAAATAAATGAATAAAAAATGATGAAACAAAGAGCTTGTTCTTTAAAAAAGATAAGTAAGATTGTTAAACCCCTCACCAAATTAATCAAAAGAAAAAAACTCAAACCAACAAAAATGAAAATGGAAGCCGGGCATGGTGACACACACCTTTAATTCCAACACTTGGGAGGCAGAGGTTGGAGGACTGCCATGAGTTCGAGGCCACCCTGAGACTACATAGTTGATTCCAGGTCAGCCTAAGCCAGTGTGAGACCTTACCTCAAAAAAAGAAGGGCAGGGGGAGGGCCAATCTAAAATCAAAATATTGTGAATAAGACAGATATAAAATTACTTTTTTGAATAAAGGCACGTCTAGAAGCTGTGGACTGTTACTAGAAAATTTTCAGTACCTGGGATGGGATACCTTCCAGTGAGTTGTTGGCCAAGGAGGTCCCAGTAGCCTCCAAAACATTAAAGGCTTTTGCCAAAGCCCTTGGTTTCCCTTGAGAAACAGATAGTAAGACCCTATTGCTGAAGACATATCTTGCCTGAGAGGCAAGGTCACTGAGAAAGCAAGCTGGTATGGAGCAGAAAACCTTCTCCCTGTAGATCAGCCAACTGAAAGCTGGAAAAAGCTGCACTGCACGCAGCGTATGGGAGACAGAAGCCATCAACAGTGAAAACAGTGGATGCAGAATATTCAAGCTTGGCCAGACAGGCCCAATGCCTGAACGGGTGCAATAGTGGCATGTCTACTCTTGGGGTAACCAACTGCTCCATAATTGGACTGAAGGCCCTCTCTACGGGAGGGAATACATACCAGGTACTGAAAAACCTAAGTAAAAGTCTATGGTAGGTGAGGTCATGAGCCTTAGGGGTATAAGCCTGCTCTTGTCTGACTAAATGTATATATTATTCCCACCAAGCTGCCCTGAAAGCACTACACTTAATGTTCATATTCACATATTAACGCTACTCTCACTTCTGGTTAGAGAAGCTTCTCTTTTCAGATGGTGATGGCCACTGGGATGACCCAAAAGGCAACATAGTGCTGAGAAGGAGGGATGGAGGAGTGCCCAGCACTGAAACACCTCTGTCACACCCTCCAAGGCTCAGGGACCATTGCGGAAGAGGGGGTGGATAGAATGGAAGAGCCAAAGGAAGGGTATGACCTCTTACAATGCAACTGCCCAGACAGAAATTGGCCTCGATATCCATGACCTTGCAGTGCCTAGCAATACTCCACAAAACCCTCAAAATAGAAGAAAAAGATGATGTCATCAAATTAAAAGAGAGACTAATCGAGAGGGGGGGGATATGGTGGAGACTGGAGTTCTAAAGTGGAAAGGGGGGAGGGGAGGGCAATATTAGGTGGGTTTTTTTGTATGTAAGTATAAAAGTCAATAAAAAAATAAAAAATTTTAAAAAAAGAAAAGAAAAGAAAAAAAAAGGAAATGTTATAACAGACACCAATTAAATCTGGAAGAACTGGATCATTTCCTTGACTCTCACCACCTATCAAAATTAGACCCAAAAGAGATCAATTACCTGAATAAAGCTATAACATCAAACAAGACTGAAGATGTAATTAAAAGCCTCCCAACAAAAATAAGTGTAGGCCCAGACAGTTCCACTGCTGAATTGTACCAGACCTCCATTGAAGAACTGAAACTATTTTACTTCAGTTATTCCACACAATTGCTCCATGACTTCTTCAACTAAACCAACATTACATTAAAACCTAAACCAGAGGCCCAACAAGAAAAGGAAACTATAGACCAATATTCCTGATGAACTTAGATGCAAAAATTCTCAATAAAATTCCTGGAAACTGAATATGAAAACACATCAAATGTATTACCCACTTCAATCAAGAAGGTTTCCCAAGGATTCAGGGATGGTTCAACATAGAGAAATCAATAAACACAATACATTACATAACAGACTTAAAGATAGGAGTCACATGATCATTTTATTGATGCATAAAAAGCCTTTTAGAAAATACAACTTCATGATTAAAACACTGGAGAGACTAGAGATGGAGGGCCCATATCTCAACATAACAAGGGCTGTATGTCCAAACCTAAGGTCCATATCATTCTAAATGGGCAAATATTCAAAGCTTTCCTGCTAAGGTTTGGAACAAGACAGGAGTACCCACTCTCACCAGTGCTTTTCAACACAGTACTTGAAGACTTCATACAAGCAATAAAGCAAGAGAAAGAAATAAACCTGGTACCAGCACAAGTGCGAAGGAGATAGACACAAAGAACTCTCAACACCTACCAAATCAGAGATCCAGAGACACAGAGACTCACAAAACCTCGTCACTGAAATAGACCTAAAATGAACCCAACATGGCTCAGGGAAGAAGGGGCGGAAAGATTGTTAGAGCCATGAGTTGGGTCATTATACACAGAGTCTTTGCCTCTCCCACAAATCTGATGGCTACCCACATAAGGCAAGACCCACATTACATTACCCATGGGGGAGGACAGGGAGAAGGCTAACAGTATCATCATGGCTGTATATATGCTTTATACATAACTAATAAAAATATATATAAATTAAATCTGCCAAAAAAGGAATAAAACTAGCCCTATTTGCAGATTACATGATTCATTTTTTATAATTTTAAAAATTTTTATTTATTTATGTCAGAGAGAGAGAAAGAGGGAGAGAAAAATGTGTCAGAGCTTCCAGCCACTGAAAACAAACTCCAGATGCATGCGCCTCCTTCTGCATCTGGCTTATGTGGGTCCTAGTGAATCAATCTGAGGTCCTTTGGCTTTTCAGGCAAGTGACTTAGCCACTAAACCATCTCTCCAACTCCAGATTACATGATTTTTACATAAGTAGTCCAAAAGACTCTACCAAAAATACTTCTGGAAGTGATAAATTATTTCAGCAAAGTGGCAGGATACAAAATCAACACACAAAAATCAATAGCCTTTGTATATACCAATGATAAACATATAGAGAAAGAAATCAGTGAAATAGTTCCATTTACAATAACCACCAAAAATGAATATCTTGGAATATCCCTAACCAAGAGAGTAAAAGATCCATAAAATGACAATATAAAAACTCTGAAGAAATGTAAGAAGACATGAGAAGATGAGAAGACCCTCCATGATCATGGATCAGGAGAATTAATATCATGAAAATGGCAATCCTACCAAATGCAATGGACAGATTCAATGCAATTCCAATCAAAATTCCTACAGCATTCTTTACAGAATTAGAAAAAAATAGTCTCAAAATTCATATGGAAGCATAAAAGGCCTCAGGCAGCCAAAAGTATCTTCAGCAAAAGGAAGGCCTCTGGTGGCATCACCATGCCTGATTTCAAGACATACTATACAGCCATCATAATGAAGACAGCATGGAACTGGCACAAAACCAGCCATTAGATCAACGGACTAGGATAGATGATCCAGGTAAAAGTTCCTCCAACTACAGTTATCTGATCTTTGACAACGGAGCCAAAAATGCACACTGGAGTAAAGTCAGCATTTCTAACAAATGGAGCTGAATAAACTGGATAACTACATATAGAAGAATGAACCTGGACCCTTTTCTCTCACCATGCACAAAAATCAACTCCAAATGTATCAAGGACCTCAGTGTAAGACCCGAAACTCTAAAACAACTAGAAGAAAAAAACACTCAGAACACTCCAAGATATAGGTGTAGGGAGGACTTTCTGAACAAGACTCCAGTGGCCCAAGCAATTAGACAAACACTTAACCACTGGGGTCTCATGAAACTTAAAAGCTATTGTATAAATAAGCTAACCATCAGCAGACAACCTACAGAATGGGAGAGAATCCTTGACAGCTATACATCTGACAGAGGTCTGGTATCTAGAATTTATAAAGAACTCAAAAACTAAATAAAAAAGTCAAAAATCCCACTCAAAAGGGGGAGAAGGGAATTGAACAGAGTTCTCAGTGGAAGAAATTCAAGTGGCTAATAATATCTAAAGAGATGTTTAACATCCCTAGCAATCAGAGAAATGCAGATTAAAATGACTTTGAGATACCATCTCACTCCAGTCAGAATGGTGACCATCAAAAACATCAAGTGACAACAAATGCTAGAGGGGATGCAGAGAAAGAGGAACTCTCATCCATTGCTGGTGGGGGTGTAAACTTGTACAGCCACTGTGGAAATCAGTATGGAGATGCCTCAGAAAGCTGAAAATAGACCTACTATTTGATCCAGATAGACTACTCTGGGACATATACCTTAAAGAATCTACTCTTTACTTCAAAGACACTTGCTCAGCCATGTTTGGAGGTGCTCTATTCACAATAAGTAGCATCTGGAATCAACCCACATGCCCATCAAAAGATGAATGGTTGGGCTGGAGAGATGGTTTAGCGGTTAAGGTGCCTGTTCAAATTTCCAGTTCCCACATTTAACCAGATGCAAAAGTGATGCAAGCGCGCAGTGTTGCACATGCACACAAGGGGGTGCACACATCTGGAGTTCATCCACAGTGCTTGAAAAGGCCCTGGCGTGCACATTCTCTCCCTGCCTATCTCTCTGTCTCTCAAATAAAAAAAAAGATGAATGGTTAAGATGTGGTACATATAAACAATGGAATTCTACTTAGTGGTAAGGAAATATGAAATGATGAAATTTGCAGGAAAATAGATGGATGAATTAAAAAACATATAAGTGAACTCACACAAGCTCAGACAAACACTGCATGTCCTCCCTCAGCTGTGGCTCCTAACCTGGAACAGCTTGAGTTGCAGCCATAACTGCTAGACAACTTGAGGGACGAACAATAGAGGGAAAGGCTTTGGAGGGAGGAGAAAGAGAGGGTGATGAGAGATATACACAAGCTAAAGCCAACACGAATTACTACCATAGACACTTTTCTTGTGACTAGCAAACTGAAGATATAACGCTCAATAGGAATGTAGGGGGATTATCTGGGCAGAGGGGCCTTGTAGAGGCTGGAAGGAAGCCTAATCCTAAAACCATTGGTTCTGGCTTGTAATTCCAAGTGCCAGAAATAGGTTACACCCAAAGTGAGCTGTTGGTCAGAGAGACCTATGAAGGCCCCAAAATGAGGCAGGCTTCTGGCAAAGCACTTGATTACTTGTCTGAGCTAAAAGGTAAGACCCTATTGCTGAAGACACCACAAATTGCTGACAGAGAACATGAAAGATCATGCTTGAATTTGGAAGGAAGCCAGCTCCCTGATGGCCAGCCCTCATACTGCTGGAAAGTGCTCCATGAGCTACTGGAGAAAAAATGGCCAACAACACTGTAAGCAAACAGGGGATCTTGCTAGAGATGAAATCAGCCAGCGAGACAAGATGTACATACCTGTGCAATAGTGGTGCTCAGCTAAGGTGGGTAATCAATGGCTCTGTGACTAGATAAGAAACCAACTCAGTGGGAAAGAACTCATGGCTGGTAATGGGAGCCAAGTCAGAATCCTACGAAGATGAGGGTCATGGACTCCAGTGAGAAGCTTCTACTAGTCTTTGACCAAAATAGAGGATACAACCATCAAAATCTCTCTTAATTAACTATGCCTGTCCCTTTAGCCCATGCTGCTCTCACTCTCTGTTGGAGAATCTGTTTTCTCTTTTACAGAAGGCAGTGAAAACTGGGGACATCTAAAATCTATCAACATGAAAAGAAAAAATAGCTGACTCCATGTCATGAAATGAGCTGCCACTTACACATGTGCCAGTGTCCAGGTGAAACCACAGAGGAATTGGTGAGTTAAACATGAGTGCTGTTCTCCTGACAAGCCTGACAACGTGCACCAGGGAGATGACAACAGACACTGAGGACACTCAAATGTATCAAAGTAGAAATCCAGAAGTTTCTGAGAGCTTAACATTAAAGTAGACTTAAAACATACCTATGAGGGTTCAGGGAAAGTTGATGAAGAGGGGGCAGAAAGATTATTAAGAGCCACAGGGTGCAAAACAGTATCCAGAGGCATCCCCCTTACCCCACATAGTGACTAACTTCTGTTCTCATAACCCACAACCCCATGGTGAATAATCCCACTGAGAAGGGCCTTCAGTGGAAGGGGGAGGGGAATGGAACTGTGGTGGTTTTATTCAGCTGTCCCCCATAAACTTAGGTATTCTGAATGCTAGTCTCCCCAGCTGATGGCAATTGGGAATTAAAGTCTCCTAGAGGTGGTGTATTATTGGGGGTAGGTTTATGGGTGTTATAGCCAGTTTCCCCATGCCAGTGTTTGGCACACTCTCCTATTCCTGTTGTCCACCTGATGTTGGCCAGAGGGTGATGTCCACCCTCTGCTCATGCTATTATTTCTTCTGCCATTGTGGAGCTTCTCCTCAAGTCTGTAAGCCAAAATAAACCTTTTTTTTTTCCCATAAGCTGTTCTTGGTCAGGTAATTTCTGCCAGTAACAACAGTAAAGTTGGAACCAAGAGTGGTGCTGCTGCTAGACACCTGACTGTGTGACTTTAGCCATTTGGAGCTTATTTTCAAGAGGAATGTGGAAATATTTGAAACCTTGGCCTAAGAGATGCCTTGCAGTGCTGTAAGTACAGCTTGATAGACTATTCTGGTCAGAGTTGAAAGACCTGAATGCAGTAAGAACTATGCACTGCTCTGAGGTTTGGCTTATGAGGGTGAGAAAGAGCTTTGCTTGGACTGAGCTAGAAGCAGTTTGTGTGAGAGGCTTGCTGTCATGCTCATGTCCTGAGAATTTGTGCGGGGTTGATTTGCATAGAAATGGACTGGTGTGAGTGAGAGATATGGCACAGAAATGAAATACTTGGGCTGAAACTTCTGTCTGTTCAGCTACAATTATATGAGAGATTGCAACCATTGAGATGGGGCCACCTGACCTGCATTGAGACAACAGAAAGAATACAGTCTTTTGAAGGGGACTGAATGTTCAAGGAGTGTCCTATTCTTCAAAATCTGCTTTATTCCCTTCTGGATTAACAAATTGGCACCCTATCTGGTATTATGGAGTATAGAAATGCAGGCAAGAGAGGGTCATTGAATTTGCAACACGATCTGTGTTTTGGAAACGGCCATGGACAGCATGAAGCAGGTTTGCTGGATTGCCTGCATGAAAACCCGATGGAGCCATGAGGATGAGCCATGGGTTGCAGTGGAGAACCAGTGGAGACACAAGGACCACGAGATGGCTGCTAAGGAAAGCTGCTGGCCCCAGATGAAGTTTTCTATGACTGTGAGTAGCCTAGCTGGAAAGGCAGAATTGGAACTCCAGAGATTTTTTACTGGTTAGAATTATCAGTCTTGGAGATTTGTTACTGGCTAGAGTTATTGGACTTGGAGCTACAGAGTTTGATGCTTGCCCTGGTTGTTTTAAATCTTGTATTGGTTGAATATTTCTTTGCTATGTCCATTTCCATCTTCTGCAGTGTGGGTGTTTATTCTCTTCCATTATGGTTTTTGGGGAGATTTTTTAGTATTATTGCTCAGTCAAAAGACTTTTGGATTACAAGGGATGTTTGAACATCATTAGGATTTATACAAACTATGGGTACTCTTAAAGTCATACTAAATGCATTGTATTTTATATCATGTATGGATATCAGTTTATGGAGGCCAGGTGTAGAATATGGTGGTTTGATTCAGGTGTCCCCCATAAACTTGGGTATTCTGAATGCTAGTCTCCCCAGCTGATGGCAATTGGAAATTAAAGCCTCCTTGAGGCAGTGTATTGTTGGGGGTAGGCTTATGGGTATTAAAGCCAGTTTCCCCTTGCCAGTGTTTGGCGCACTCTCTTGTTCCTGTTGTCTACCTGATGCTGGCCAGGAGGTGATGTCTAACCTCTGCTCACGCCATTGTTTTCCCCTGCCATTGTGGTGGTTCCCCTCAAGTCCACAAGCCAAAATAAACTCTTTTCCCACAAGCCGCTCTTGGTCGGGGAATTTTTGCCACCAATGTGAACCTGACAGCAACAGGAACTAACACATGTGTTTCTAACTAATGAAAAAAATAAACTCCTTGGACCAGGTATATGCATATTCAGCTCTCCTGCTCCATGTGCATACATACTTCCTTTCTCCTCTATATCTATCTCTTCTTCCTTCTCTTTGTCTCTGCCTATCTCTGTCTGTCTCTGTGTGGTGTATGCATCCCCTTTCTCTCTTCCTTCTCTCCCTCACTCCCTGACCCATTCTTCCTCTCCCCAATACAATAAAGTCTTAGATTAAATAAAAACTAAAGGTAAAAGATAACAATAATGAGGTTAATTAAAGTAGACTTAACACATACCTACCAACGCTCAGGGAATTTTGTGGAAGAGAGGGTGGAAAGAATGTAAGAGCCACAGGGTCGGAGGGAATATCCACAGGCAATAATACCCCCCCACACACACACACAATGACTGTCTGGCTGCTGGTCTCACAACTCATAACCCACAACTCCATGGTGAATACCAGCAATCCCACTAAGGGGGGACCCTCAGGGAGGAGGGGAATGATAGTACCAACACCTGAAGTATCCATACAAAGTTTCAACTTAATAAAATAATAATAATAATGTAGGTTAACAATTATCATAGAATTAGACATGAGACATGGAGAACACATCTAAGAGAAATAAACCATTGGGAGTCACTAGATGGATAGGAGCAAGCCACTGGACAGAAATAGCATGGCCACTGCTCCCATGAATTCACAAAAGCTGAGGATCCCTACAGCCCATCAATATTCCATCATGGCTGGAGGAAGGGCTCATGAGGCTTCAACCCTCCCTTAGAACCAATATATTGGCAGTTGATGATTACTTGGGGGAGAGAAGTCATTTTCTTCAGTGGTAGAGTCACTAGTAAGTTGCCCTTGTTCCAGAAAATAACCCCAATCTATGCTATGCAAGCAATCCTAATTAAACTCAGTGGAGCACTCTCTCTCTCTCTCTCTCTCTCTCTCTCACACACACACACACACACACACACACACACACACACAGAGAGAGAGAGAGAGAGAGAGATGCAAATGGGATGAAGACTAGTTGAGAAGAAGAATGGTGCTTTCTATCATATATCAAGTCAATTGGTGGAGTAAATATGATCAAAATACATTACATGCATGTATGAAATTGTCAAAAATAAATAAATGATGTTTTTAAAGACAGAAAAGTAAGGATATAGATACAATAAGGCTTTATGCATTAAAAATTGCTTTCTTCCATCTAGGGTATGAAGCAAGACAGAGATTCTCCAGGAGGAATTACTTTGTGTAAACATAGGCAGAAAGGCCAGAAGTGAGGGAAGAGGCTATTTGCTATAGAAGACTGCCTGAAAATGTGTGAGGGGATTAGCAACCCAAGGACTTTACACTCATGGCAAGAACACCAGTGGTTACAACACAACCACCTAGCAGACTAACACATCTGTATCAATGCAGTATCACAGAAAGCCTGCCAAGTTTATAATTTTGAGAGGCTTCATAAGATCAAAGAGAGAAGCAAGAATAAAGAGGCTGTAAGAAAACTGAATTTACCAAAACCCTTCATCTACCAGTCCATTCAACTAGGGTTTATAAGGCCATGTTCATGCAAGGCAATGTTCAAAGGGACAGGAAAAAAACACAGCCTTGCCCCCAAAAGTTATAATCTAATAAAAGTATATAACATAAATGACATGTACACAAGAAATATAACATGAAGGAACAATATAATGTTTTAAGTGGGTTTTCCATAATAGAGCAGATTTTATAAACAGATTATTCTTAAAATAAATTAGAGGACAAATTATGTTGAGATTCTGAGAAGGACTGAACATTGAGCTTGACTTAGGATGGAAAGGGAGCATGACAAAGATGTGTCCCAAGAAAATAGACATGAAGAACCAAGAATGATCAAAACAAACAAGTAGGCAACTTAAGTAGGACTTACCTGTAAAAGTTACAGGGGACAAAGCTGGTCTCCCAGCACAATGCCAAGGGCCTACAATCCTAACCCTTCAGTGTTTGGGTTTATTTTCCTGACAGCTGGGTTGGATCTATCTGATGAATACCTGCAATCTGTGTGTAGAAAAGAGTCCTGACAAGAGCTAGGAAGCTCCTACAATAATCCAAACAAGCAGCAATAAAAGTCTAAGTCAGGTCATGGGTATAGGAATGGGAAGGAACAGAGTAATGGAAGTGATTCCTGTCCCTAAAATATGGAATGATCTGATATAAGCATTTATGCTATCTAGAAAAATGAATGCATATCATGTTCACTTCAATTAAAAAACGTTCCTAATTGCAGAGTGGGAATTGTGCAGATGCCATTTCCATAGATCTCGCCATCCTATTCCCAAAACATTTCTCAAATGTTTCCTCTCAAAGAGAAAGTTTACTTTAATATATGTTAGCCTCTAAATTAAAATAAATCACCATTGTCACGGATTTAATTTCTGGGTTCTGTTGAAGGTTTGTTCATAACTGTTCATGATACCCATTACAATGCTTCCACATGAAAGAAACCACAGATGCTGCAAGTGGTAGACTAAAACCTTTCCTCATTGTTACGAAGGGAACAGGCGGCAAGCATCTGACAAACTAAGCTGAGGCTTTCTGCAGACCTTCCTGCTTTCTATCCCAGGACAGTGAGTCACATACTATGTGGTCAGCTTTCAGTGATCAGAAACCAAGAAGACATCTGATTACTTGGTATTAGTGTATTCAAGGGTTTCGTTGTTTGTTGTTGCTATTTTTTCTGTGGGGGGTGTGATATGTATATTTGTATGTGTGTTTGCTCATGTGTACACGTGTGTGTGTGTGTGTGTGTGTGTGTGTGTGTGTGTGTGTAAACTCGAAGTTTACACAGGATATCTTACTCAGCTGTTCACCTTACTTCTCGAGGCCGGGTCTTGCAGAGAGCCCAGAACTTACCAACCGGGATATACAAGCCAGCCAGCAAGCTCCAGGGATACTCCTGTCTCTGCCTCCCTAGTTCTAGGATTACATTACAACAGCACTTTAGGTGGATCCTGGGGATCTAACCTCAGGTCCTTATGTTTGCATAGAAAGCACTTTACCCACCAAGCCATCTCCCCAGCCTCTATTTTATTTTATTTTATTTTATTTTATTTTTTGGTTTTTTTGAGTAGCATCTCACTCTAGCCCAGGCGGACCTGGAATTCACTATTTAGTCTCAAGGTGGCCTTGAACTCATGGCAAGCCCCCACCTTTTCCTCCCAAGTGCTGGGATTAAAGGCATGCACCGCCATGCCTGGCTTTATTTTAGGTTTTGGTCTTATGTGTGTGCACGAGTAGTGCTGGGGATCAAACCCAGTACCTACATAAATGGTAGGCAAACACTCTACCAGTGAGCCACATCTCCATCCCAAATTCAAGCCTTGAAGTTGAAATGAAATCTGCAGATCACACCACTCAACTATTTTATTTTTAAAGCCAAGAAAAATGAAGGTTGAGATTCTGCAGCTGGTATGGCAAGGCATAAGCCTTTCACTACCAGTTTAAGGCTTTTCCCATTAACCTCATTATTTCTCATGGACATTCAGTTCTATATATCCATGTACTAAGATGACAGGATGTCATCTTAGCATTATAACACTATGCTGCAGTCAAGAGAGAAAATTTTAAATCTGATGACAGGATAAAGTTATTTCATCTTTGTCCCATCATGAAGAAGCATATTGTTTTCTGGTTATAGAACACTGAAGAGTCAGAATCATCAGAAGGTTGTCAATCAGTAACTCAACCAACACCATAAGAGAACAGGTGCTAATTCCTAGTTACCCTGTGGAACTAACCTCTGATCCAGATGGCAAATAACCTGCACTCAGTTCAGTCACTGCAGCATTTTGTAGTGATTCTTCGTGATGTCAAGATTCTTCAACTGGGTTACAGATGATTTCTGGTATGTAGGAATTACCATGGCAACAACTGCCCAATCAGAAGGAGGCAGCACTGATAGGCATCCAATGGGCTTATCAGAATTTGTGTGGAAAACCAAACTTAGGAGACCATGTTGCAGAGTCATCAAGCCTGATTTCTGTCCCTTACCAGCCATATAAGTGTAATCAAACTGCTGAACTACTCTGTGCTTAGTTTCCCCCATTGTAAAATGAGGGTAATAACACTGACCTGAGAATTCACTGCTCTCTCAAATGGTACCTGTTGTTACATGTTATGAAGGCATCATCATCCACACAGGAGGAATGATACAGGATTCACACCAGAACATACAGAGAGACAAAATATGTTTACCAAAAATGGCTGAGCTCTAAGGGGCTTCCCACTAAGAGAAGAATCTCAGCATGAATAAATGCAATGCCCTCTCTTGCTGGCACTTTGGTTTCCCTCTTTTTTTACTTTGCATCTTAAATCCACAACTGAGTCATCCTAGTGAATTAAACCATAAGTACAAAAAGAGCAACAGAATTAACCATTGTTGGTGAATTGTGCTCAGCACTGAGTAGATTATCAAGTTCTTCAGCCGATCACCATCAGAGTACTGACCTGCACCTGGAAGGTTTAAGCTAAGACACAAAATTGAAAATAGTGTGTCACTTGATTGCCTGAAATAGCTCTTTCTTGGACATCTGGGAATCCAAGAGAAAAGAGTCTATGGATAGATGGTAGGAGTGGGAATCCTCACTCATCATGGAACAATACTGCCAAAAACCACTTTCAAGAGTATATTCTGAGGCTGTCCTGACTGAGCTTGCAAAAGGACCTGTTTCTCGAGTGAGGGAAAGAATGACAGGTCCTATCAATCCTAGTAAATCAATCATGAATGTTCAGACAAATTTCCTGACTAACCAAAAGAGACTGGCTTTATGGACCAACAAACACTTTCCAGCAGCTATGCTCAAGCCCATGTTCCCATCACATCTCATATCTAACCAGTTCACAGCCTCATAAGCCTCAGGATTACTTTGATGACAAGCTTAGGTAAACATTTTCTTATAGAGCATAGGGGAGTTCAGCAATTGTGTATATGAGACAGGGAGAGAGAGAGAGAGAGAGAAAGCAAGAGAAACCCAGCTCAGAATAGCTTAAGCAAAATAAAATATAAAAAGAACACTAAAGTAACTTATTAAGGAACCTGAACTATCAAACTGCAGGAAGAAAGCATGCTTCTCGTCTTGCTCACTTTCTCCCCTGGGCAAACTCACTTTCTCCCCTGGGCAACAAACCTGGCTATCACCCCCATACATTCCACAGCCAAGCAGAAGAGATTCCTAATAAGTTGGAAATTTTCAAAGAAAGGAGCAGCTTCATTCAGGTACCTACTCCTGGCCAGTCTGCCATGGTCCTGTGAGAGGAAATTAGGAGGGAAGGGGCAGGGTCCTATAAAGAAAAGGAAGTGCCCACTGAGAGCTAGAACCATTCCCAAAAGAAAGTGGACATTATTTCCAGAAGAAAGGTGAGTGTAGGGTCAAACAGACAAAAAATAGACTAGTGTATTTATATGTATTTGTATTCAGAAACAAACAGATAAAAACTCATTTGTTCATTTTGTAACTATACTTTCACCAAATTTAACCATAAGCCACAAATTTTATGTCATTAAAACCATGAAACCAACTGTACCCCACTCTTTCTCTGCCTATTATTTCCAGCTGTCCTACCCCCAGAAGGCTCTTGAAAGACAGTGAATATCCTAAGTAGCAACTTCCCCAGAAAGGAATAAATTGCACTGATCTCACAAGCATGCTACTTCTGGGTAGAGTAACCCCCAGGCAATGATCATTTCCTTGCCATTCTTGGTGTCTATATTTGGCCTGGGATAACCAATGGAGATTTTGTAATGCAATTGTATTACTGGAAACAATTTCATTACTGTATTGAAGAATATTAAGAAACTATTAAAATGAAGGTAAGGCATCAGTATCCACATACAATCCACATTCCTGCCTTACAATTCTGTTTATTTTTATAATTATCATATATGTTCATTTTTATTTAGTAAATCTGAAGTAGCATCACAGACTTAGCATTTGTAATAATTTCTTCCAAAAACATGTGATGACTTTGATGCTTTTAATATAAACAATATTTTAATTACTTATATATTTGCATGGGTATGTATGTATGCACATGTATGTGCCAGGGTCTCTTGCCACTGCAAATGAGTACCCATCTAGTTTTATGTTGGTACTGGCGAATGCAGGCTTCACAAGTAAGTACGTTTAACCACTGAGCATCTCTCCAGCCCTTCAATATACAGAATATTTTCAAGGCACAGATTCTAAGAGTTTTGTGGCATATAGTTAGTCTCTGTTATCTTTTTCTCTTTAAATAAAATGATTTTTTAATATTGTTGGATATGCCATAAATCCTTTTCGGCTTAAATCTATAGAATATATAATCTTTGAAAAATAAATGTTCTACCAAGGTTCATGCCCAGAAAACCAATTTCCTAGAGCTATAGTCATGTCTGACCTCCTTTCCTGGGTGACTTGAGGTCTTGCTGGGTTCAGATGCTGGACAGCATACAACAGAGCCTGTAATGGTCTTGCACGAGAGACAGGGAACAGGAGAAGGAGAACCAGTTCCAAAGCAAAGAGCCCTGGACAAAGACAACCACACTAACTGGAGAAGCACAATGCAGCGAGACACTGGAGTCTTGGCACCAGTTTAAAGAAACATCTAAGAAAGCTGAAGAGTCAGTGGAGCTTAAGTCACTTTAAAAGAGCTTGGACCCTAAATTTTGTCAAGAGAAACCATCTTTGATGCCCCAAATTTTGCAATTCTAGTGTTACTTGATTTGGGGAGGGGTCTTCCATCAGTCTCCCCTCCCCTACAATTTATCAGGGTTCCTTAACTTCATCTATAGTAGAGGTGAAGACAAACTTGCCTTCGCCACATCAGCTCAACTCTTTCCACAACCCTGCATGTTCACCATTAGACTGATGTGAATCTCAATCTTTCTTGAGTCCCCCACTCATCCACTCACACAAGGTATCACTCCCATGTTCATAAGAGATTTAATGCATCTTTTGCAGTCGTTGTTACTTTGTTTTTTAAGATGGTCTCATGCGGCCCTCAGGCTGCCTCAAAGTAGCTACATAACCAAGAATGACCTTGAACTCCTCAGCCTCCCTCATCCACCTCCGAAATGCTGGGATTGCAGGCATGTATCACTATCCATTATTTTTAGAGGAGCATTCAAGAGGTTTGTGTAGCTGCAAAATAAACTATTATAAGCTGAAAATTAAATGCCTCTTGTCTTACACTTTCTTTTGGCCATCCTGCCACTGGGTTATTTACTCAGCTTTGCAACATTGGAAAATTTGTTTTTCTCCTACCTCTTTTCTGTACTTACTGTTTCAGAGGACAATGAGTTCCCTTCTTTATGTCAGGGTGTCCACCTAACCATATCTCCTCCTCTATCTTGGCTCTCACCTCCCTTGTGGTCTCCAGTTTCCCTTTGTGCTGCTAAGTGAATGATCAAGTATGTTTACAAGTTTACAAGATTGTGAATGAGAAAGCCGGGCATGGTGGTGCATGTATTTTTTTCCCAGAACTTGGGAGGCAGAGACAGGAGGGTCATTGTGAGTTTGAGACTACATAGTGAATTCCATGTTAGCCTGGGCTAGAGTGAGTCCCTACCTCAAAAAAGGGGGGAGCCTGGAGAGATGGCGTAGAAGTTAAGCACTTTCCTGTGAAGCCTCAGGACCCTGTTTCAAGGCTGGATTCCCCAATACCCATGTAAGCCAGATGCACAAGGTCGCACATCTGGCATGCATCTGGAGTTCGTTTGCAGTGGCTGGAAGCCCTGTGTGCCCATTCTCCCTCTCTCTCTCTCTGTCTCTCAAATCAAATCAATCAATCAATCAATCAATAGGTAAGTAAGTAAAAGAGATTGTGAGTAGTAGCTGTTCAGATGATCTACTAAGCATCACTGCCCCCATTTTATATAAGACTGAAGTATAGTCATTGGCCCTAACTGAGATTGACATGGAGAAATGAGTTCAGGTGTCTCTGCACTCTGGAAACCAGGGATGCAGAAACCTGCATAAGCCAGAGAATTCACCTGCCCATCCATACATACAGGCATCTGTTGTAGTTTGAAAACAGTTTTCAGCAGTTTTTCTTTCTCTCTAGTTGTTGAACTTACTCCTCTTTCTAGGAACAAATTCTGGCTCTTGGTTCATCAGAAAGTCACATATAGACAGATGTCCATCACCTTTGAAATCTCAGATAAATCTACTATGATCCTAGCTACCATATTCCACATGGAACCAAGGTGTCTAAAGGGAAATGATTTTGACCCTGAACTCTCACACCACCATCTCCTCCAGCTCCCATGGCCTAGCAAGTTCTGCACACTGAGAAGGAAGAAACTGTTCTGTGAACTCAGGTCCCAAACCTAATGCAATTCTGCTGAAATCCCACAAATAGCTCTAGTTTATGGGAAAAAGCAAACGTGCAGTTAGGGACAGAGAACTAGATACCATTCTTAGGTCCTATCCAATGTCCCTTTGCCTTTAGCAAATACAAGGAAAATGGAATTTATTATACCAAGAACCCTCCACTTTTTTTATTCAAAAGATTCATTTGTTCAAATAAATACTTTGTGATAATCCAATTGAGACATAATCCTTAACCACTACATATGTGATGTACTCTATACAATGTGACTTGAATTCATGTTTTCCATCAAAATAGTAAACAGGCTTGATATCTAAAAGGTTTTTTTTAACCATTCATTCAACAAATATACACCAAGTACCTATCAGGTGCCATCAACTTAAGCTAGCATGTTTAAATCTCGAAAACTCATGCCCTGACCCTACTTACCTATGTAACAAGACATGTGTTGGCTGGAGAGATGGCTTAGTGGATAAAACCACACAAGTGTAGATACTTGATTCTGATCCCCAGAATGCACATAAAGGCTGGAAACTATAGTGGGCTTCTGTAATGCCACCATACCTACAAAGTCAACTTCCCAGAAGCTCAGACCTGCCAGAAAATGGAACTGGAACTGTGAACCATGAGAGACCCTGAGGTGGAAGGCAAGGACCAGCACACAAAGGGTGTCCTCTGACCTCCACACGCATGTGGTGGCACATGAACATGGTGCATTCACACATACATCCCAAAAATTAAAAATTCAATGTTTTTAAAGCCATGTAGTTATAAGAGAGTTTACAAATTCCAAAATGTATGTGAAATCAACATAAAAATGATCTTATGTTCAACAGATATCACAGTGTGTCTGTCAAGGGAGCAAAGCTTCCATCCACCTTCAGTCCCACTCCATTTCCCTAAAAAGAACATAGTTCCTACCTGTTCCTAGAAAGCATCTTAAAGTTACTACATCCAAACATTTTTTTTTCATTTTTCTGTCAACCTTTTACTACCCCAGTGTTCTCAGTTAATAGTATCACCCTCACATAAGTGAAAGGTGACCTTACAGCACATCTTTGAGCCTGCTGGCTCACTCTATTTTCATAGCTAATCCACCAGCAACCTTTCACTGTCCTAACCCATAAATCCCACCCAGCATTCTATATCCCATTTCCTGTCACCCAAACAAAGCTAAAATCACTTTAATGTGAGCCATTATGACTGTTTAATTGATACCTCCATTCATTCTTAACTCCTTACAAGGTCTATCCTACAACCAACAGCCAGAAACTCATCCCAATTTTACCCTTCACTGCTTAAAACTCACCAATGACTTCCCAGAACACTAGAAATAAAATCACCTTTGCATGGCTATGAAGGGCCATGGGTCCATCATTCCCAGCCTTGGCTGCTTGTCAGAATGCTAAGGGGCACATAAAATACCCAAGAGCCAGCAGATTATTTAACTCAGTCTTTAGGGGTGAGTTCAGGCCTTTTAAGTCACACTTAAAGTAGAAAAGCACTCAAACACCCCTCCTCGTGGCTTGCCTTCTCTCTTCCCCTCTGACTTTATCCACTGCCACTGTCCCTTTCAGTCATCACCCAATAGGCACAAACACAGCTCCCACCCACATGATGTGATCTCCGGAGCAGCCGCTGCAGCACCTGGGAATTTGTTTCCTAGGCCTCTCATCAGGGCAGTAGTAAATCTGTTTAAGTAAGCCTCCAGGTGATTCCAACACAAACAAAGTTTGCTATGCACTATTTTAGACACACATACACACTTAACAATCTATTATATGTATATAATTATCTGAAACAGCCACTCCTCTGAAATTTATTACCTGATTTTATCTTCTTATAGCAGCCATCTGAAATTCTTTTTTTTTTTAAGTTATCTGTCCCTACCTTCCTAAAAATATAAGCTCCAGGCACACTTACATTCACACATGTGCCAATGCTTAATGTCCAACATGCAGTAAGTGCTCAATGAATATTAATGAATGAATCCACACACCAATCCAGTCCCTTTCTCCTCCAGAAGCGGTAAGAGTTGGTATGGTTGTTTTGTTTTGTTTTCCTCTGTAGGCACAGGCCCTCAGAAAGTGACATCAGGCCTAACCAAATGGCCCCACACCAGCCAACTTTGGCTCCTTCAGGAAGAAGGCGTTTAAAGTGATGAACAAGCTCTGCTTGGCTCCAGGCATGTGAAGCCCCTGCCACCTGTGACTCATGCACAGCTGGAAGGCCTCATTAAACCACAGGTGACTGCCAAGGCCTCTTCCAGGAAACAAATCTACATGGAAACAGCACTCAAGAGATCATCCTGGAAGTGGAAACGCAGAGGGGGCTGGGCATTGAGTGCTGAGGCCAAGGTACTGCCACCACGTGGATCCTCTTCTGTGGCTGGGGACCGAAAGTAGTCATTATCTATCTCTTCATGTAGCTTCCCACCCTCTGCTCACACTCCTCTCAATAACTGAAAGATATCAGCTTTGATTTAAACTTCTTTCAGTTATAGTGAGGGCATTCACTTATCTTACTTGCCATCTGTTCTTTGTTCTCTGTGAATGTCTGCTCTTGTAGTATGCTTTAGGCTCACTGCCACTCGATGATTGATCCGTGATTCTATTTACTCTTGTCTGTCATCTGTGCTGTCATTATTTTTCCTGGTTTGTGTTTCATTCTTAATTTTGGGTGATTTCCCTCTGTCAGAATTAAGAATTTATTTAGTCACATGTATCAATCTTTTACTTCAGGATTTCTAATTCTTAATGTCAATAAATAGAAAGCTTCATACACCAAACACACAGCTATTTGCCCTTGTCTACTACCAATACTTCTATGACTTGTCTTTCCTTTTGTGTGGAGAGTGTGAAAGCTTTCATCCTCCTGGAGTTTCTTTTGGCAAAGAAAACTGAGAAAAGGTTCTAGTTTTATTTTTTTCCCCAAATGATAAGTGTATTCGGAAACTTTATTCTCAGAATTTAGCAAAGTAAAATTAATTGACATCTAAATTTGTTACATTATCAGAATGGTAATGAAGCTACCACATAGGATGGCTCACAATGCAACAAGATATTCCAATGGAATGTGTGTCAGTGTGTGACCTTAATATGATATTAATGTATTAATATACATTTGATAAGTAGTCAGTTATTAACTAATATCAATTTGGTTACCATTAATGCTAACAACAGTAAAAACTATGGGGATTATTATCAAAATATATTATGTACATGTAAAAAAATTGTCAATAAAAAGTTAGAAATACAAATAAAAACTCTTAAAAAACAGTAACAACTATTGAACCATATGGTTTCTTATGCTTCACATATTCTTAAGTACTTTAATTCTATTAACTCATTTAATCCTCAAAACAGGACTATGTGGAATTTTGATCTTTATCTTAATTTTACAGATAATATTCAGGCACCAAAAGATGAAGAAACTTGCTCCTGAAACCACAAGTAACAATTGCAGAGTCACACTAGGAGACTGAAGCACGGAGGATCCTAATCCTTTACCTCTACTATGTTACCCTGTCCCAAAAAATCACTGTGCACAGTATAGGGAAAGCAGCAGATTGTTTAGCCACTTACCATCTAACAGATATGAACATTTTATTGGTACATTGTATATTTCTATTTCTGAAAGTGCAACCTGAAAATTGAATAAACAGCTTCCCCACCTTTTTGAAAGACGCACCTACCATAGGACTTATGAAGAATCAGCACAAGATAAATAAAAGCTTACTATCTCCTTCAATTTACCTACTCTCCTACATAACTTTTAAGTTCAAAACCCCACCATGAACTGCTGTAATTTCCTCACAAGCCCAGATCTAAATTGAGTATACTACAAAGTTGCACTGAACACTGTGGTCTATACATCAAAGCCAAAAATTACTTACCATGGTCTCATAACATAAAGATTTAGACAAGGTTATTGAAAATAGTATTAACAGTAAAAATATCTCTGTATTTGTTTTTGAGACAGGGTTTCACTTTGTAGGCCAGGCTTGCCTCAAACTCATAATCCCCTGCCTACCAAGGGCTGAGATTGCAAGCATATGCCACCAGGCCTGATAAGATGTAAAAGAACCATTTACCCTTGGGAACGCCTAACACATGGGGACATAAGGTTTTCTGGAAGATGAAGGTAAGCACTGTTGCTAAAATGAGGAAATAGTTAGACTCCCATTAACTGATGGGCTTCAGCTGGCTTCACTGGAGCTTGCAGTCTCAGTGCCAGTAACTCTTGGCTTCCAAACTCTGAGGTAAGCCCATATTAGTAGCTTAAACCAACCACAGTGAAAGTATTTACACTACAGAGATTTGCCAAGGCTACAAAACAGTTTGGCAGTTGGTTTTTGTTCTGTTGTTTGTTTTCTAGAGAGATAGTTGTCAAACATCTACCAATTTCTAATCTTCACCACATACTAGAAATCTGACATTTTTCTTCCAGAGACTCAGGCACAGAAGTAACTAAGGAGGGCAAGTGAAAGATTTAGTGCTGAAAAGAGATAACAATGTTACATGCACTAAAGGCCTTCAAATATAGAATGTTGATAATCTAGACGTGAATGAAGAGTCTCTTCTAGAGAAACAACACTGCCTAAGAGAAAAGAATTACACAAAATCTTCACCTCAATTGTCTACCTCTTTATCATCAGTGCAGTAGACATATCTAAGCAAATAGGTAGTCTAAAATTAATTTCATTTTCTAAGCACCATTTTTAAAGAAGCCACTATGCAACGTGTCCTGCCAAAACAAAGGAACAACAAAAGATGAGCCTGGCATGGTATCCCATGCCTTTAATCCCAGCACTAGGGAGGCAGAGGTAGGAGGATCACTATGAATTCCAGGTCAGCCTGGGCTAGAATGAGACCCTACCTTGAAAACCCAAAAAAAAAAAAAAAAAGATATAAACTTGGGACCCACAGGAAGGAAGCAATGGACATTCCAGGATGATACTCTACCTCAGGTCTAGAGAGCACAGTGCACTCTGGGACAGGAAACCAAAGTTCCAAGAAGCAAAAATAAAAAGAAAATGAAGCCGGGTGTGGTGGCGCACACCTCTAATCCCAGCACTCAGGAGTCAGAAGTAGGAGGATTGCTGTGAGATCGAGGCCACCCTGAGACTACATAGTGAATTCCAGGTCAGCCTGGGCTAGAGTGAGACCCTTCCTCAAAAATCCAAAAAGAAAGAAAGAAAAGAAAAGAAAAAAAGAAAAGAAAAGAAAAGAAAAGAAAGACAAAGAGAAAGAAAGAAATGATCTGACTGACCACATGGAACACTATAATGAGAAATATTTTATAAAGCTGTTAATAAATGTTAGAAGGCTTAGAGAAAATTAATCCGAGTTGGAAATGGAAACAATTATTAACTCTAAGTAAAAACAACAAAAAAAATCATAAATGTGCACTCATACAGTATATCACTCAGCCGTACATAGTCATAGTCATATAGTCATAGTCATAATAAAGTACTGAAAAAAAGCCAGCTATCGTGGTGCTCTCCTATAATACTAGCACTCAGGAGGCCACATAAGATCATGAGTTAAAGGCAAGACACTATCTCCAAAAAAGTGAAAAATGAAAAAAAGATATAATCATGACTTTATACAGAATTAACCATAGTAGTAAATTGAAGAAAGGCAGGGGAGGTATGAGTAAAACTCCTAACTTGCTAATTGGAAGTAAATAATAAAGCAAGAGATATTCTTTTCAAATCAGGAGGTAACTTTCAAAATAAACAGCGAAACACATTAAAGTCTCAGAAGTGGGACAAGACAGGAAGAAAAGAGAAAATAATACTGGTTTTGGTTTATGTACTTCCTAAAATATTTTTACTTATTTTAATGTGGTGGTTTTAACACAAATTTTAATATAATTAAGAGATAATGAAAATGGCTTCTAAATATGGCTAGGTGCGGAGAATGCAGAAAACATTCTGATGTCCTAGTACTAAAGGGATTCATGCACTATAACAGCAGAATAAAATTCCCAAGTCAGAAGAGGTCTAGTTCAACCATCTTATAACTAACTACTTAAAGTGCTATAATCAAAGCCTTTCTAAGTATGGGTCATTAGACAAGAGAGCCTGTGAGGAACAGAGCAAGGAACAACCAGGACCATTCTGATCTCACCTTTTTGGAGCAACCATGCATAGTTACCAAACTTTCTAACAGATAAAAACTCATGTCTGGGCTGGAAAGATGGCTTAGTGGTTAAGGCACATGTCTATGAAGCCTAAGGACCCAGGTTCAATTCTCCATGTCCCATGTAAGCTAGATGTCCATGGTGGTACATGCATCTGGAGTTCATCTGCAGTGGCTAGAGGCCCTGGCATGCCCATTCTCTCTCTCTCTCTCTCTCTCTCTCTCTCTCTCTCTCTCCCTCTCTGTGTCTCTAATAAATAATAAATAAATAAAAATAAAATCTTAAAAAGAAATGTTTAAAAAAACTCATGTCTACTTTATGTATTCCTAACCTCCATTTCTAAAAAAAAAAAAAAATCAAGAAAACTTTTTTTTCATAGTTCTCATCATACTTTTTTTGTATTATTTTTTATGAGAGAAAGGAGAAAGAGAATTGGTACCCCAAGGCCTCCAGCCACTGCAATCGAACTCCAGATGTGTGTGCCATCTTATACACAGGTGCGACTTTGCATGTTTGCGTCACCTTGTGCGTCTGGCTTATGTGGGATCTGGAGAGTTGAAAATAGGCCATTAGGCTTTGCAGGCAAGTGCCTTAACCACTAATCCATCTCTCCAGCCCTCATTATACTTTTTATTCCCTGATTTGAACCACTCATCTAACTGCTAGGAGGAATATTGATTTCATAATTACAGGAGTAAATTACTCAGAGAAGGATGCAACTATTGGAATAAGAGCCACAAAACAGTGGTAAGGAAGAAATAAATCAATCTTCCTAGAAGTTTAGAGGAGAAAAGAATGAATAATTCACTAATACAAGTGGTATAGGAGAAAGAATTTTCCAAACAGGGGTGATCTGTGCTTGTTCAAGTGGAAAGGAAAAGGTAACAATTTATTTTTTAAAAAAGCAAATGGTTAGACCACAACACCATATTCTCTGAAATTACAGGAAAGACCATGATGACTGGGTAAACAATAGCAAATATGTAAGATAGTTCCTATATGCCATTAGGTTTTTAGTGAAAGAAAAGATGCGCTCATTTCCTATGGAGAAAATTAAGACTCAGCCCTTACAAGAGTAGGAAGACTCAAAAACCACTGTTCTCAAGCACAGACCATCAGGAGTCCCCAAAGGACACTGCATTAAAAAAATCACCCAGGGAGATTCCCTTGATGCATCTCCAGAAACTCCAGTGGTAAATTCAGAATGAAACAATATTAAATTATTAACAGGTTTCCTGGGGGATTTCTATGAGTAGCTAAGTCTAGAAGCTAATGGACTGAAATTCAAGATATGAATGAAAGCACTCCAATCGGTATAAAAACACTAATGAAGCTAAAAGGTAGATATTTGCAAAGGGTCCTATCTATTAGTTTTGTTATCTTCTCCAAAGAGAGATGAAAGAGGTAAAGCAGAAAAGTAAGGACTAAAAAAAAAAAGAAAAAAAAGAAAAGAAAAGAAGAAAAGAAAAAGTAAAAGAGAGAGAGAAAAGAAAAGGAGAAAAGAAAAGAAAAGAAAAGAAAAGAAAAGAAAAGAAAAGAAAAGAAAAGAAAAGAAAAGAAAAGAAAAGAAAAGAAAAGAAAAGGCTAATCCAAACAGTATCTGGGAATTACAGTGCACCGGGTAGGTGACCAAATGTCAACTTCTGATTCCATGAAAGTCATTAAAACCAAAATACAGAACCTCATTTCTCATTCTTTTTATTTTATTTATTTGAGAGAAAGAGGCAGAGAGAAAAACAGAGAAAGGGAAGGAGAGAACGGGCATGCCAGGGCCTCCAGCCACTGAAAATGAACTCCAGATGTATGCACTACCTTGTGCATCTGGCTTACATGGGTCCTGGGCAATCGAACCTAGGTCTTTTGGCTTTGCACGCAAGCACTTTAACTGCTAAGCCATCTCTCCAGCCCTTTCTCTTTCTTTTTAATTCAACCTAATTTCAAAGAAAAGCAGCTGTTCTCTTGATGACATCATCCTTGTGGTCACTTGCATCCAGTCAGTCCTTAGTTTTAAGAAAACAACTTTAAAGTAGCCTCGCTCTTTGGGTTCTTTGCTAGTAGATGTCTAAGGCTGCATTCTTGTTATTTTAAAATAAGACATATGAATATGTGCTTAAGTCTGGTTTAACATCATTCCTTGGAATTTCTAAGAAGCATTTTCATCAAGACATAAATAGATCACAATTTGAAAAGTGATTATTTACTGCAGAGATATGATAGTAGCTTCCTCATTTACTTAAGTAAAAGTTCACAGCAGCAAATAAATGCATCAGAAATCAATATAAAGGAAAAATGACACTAGAGGATTAATATGAGATGATGTGAGTTAAGTACAATGATATACCTGTACAAAATGTAAGCAATCTACTGTCTTGTAAGTTAAGAGAAAATCAGTTAGAAGCCAGGAATGATGGTACACATCTGTAATCCCAACATCAAGGAGGCTGAAGCAGGAGGATTGTGAATTCAAGGCAATTTTCGCTATACAATTAGGTTGAAACCAGCCTGGGCTATATACTGAGCCTGTCTCAGAAGAAGAAGAAGGAGGAGGAGGAGAAGGAGGAGAAGGAGGAGATGAAGAAAAAACACATAGATGGAAGATGGTTAAATGATAGATGATGGATAAATAAGGTAGATAGAAAAACAGATAATAGAAAGATCAATGATAGATAAATAGAGGGCTTTATATATTTATTCCAGCTATGTTCCTGGAACTGTATACTTAAGCATAGTTTAAATGCTGCATATCTGATCTTAACAACTGCTTCTAAATCACTTCATCAAAGCCACATATTTTCTTTTTTTTAATTTTTAGTTTTTTTTTTTATTTTAGAAAGAGAGAGAAAAAGAATTGGTGCTCCAAGGCCTCAGCCACTACAATCAAACTCCAGATGCTTATGCCACCTAGTGGGCATGTGTGACCTTGCACTTGCCTCACCTTTTATGCATCTGGCTTACGTGGGATCTGGAGATCAAACATGAGTCCTTGGGCTTCACAGGCAAGCGCTAAGTCAATCCAGTGACGTTTGAAGTCGTCATAATTTGTAGAGAAAGCTCTTTGACAAGTGGCCAGAAGGCATTTTGCTCTCCTCAGTGTGGGTCAGGATACATGGCAGCTCACTGACAGGACACAATTGTCGTCTGACATTCAGGCTTGCATCAGTTTTGCCGGTTCTTCTCCGTCGGCAGGTAGAGTGGAAGAGAGAGCCGGTCCAGCCGGATCCTCTCAAGGCTGAGCGGGAAGGCGGGTGTTGGCAGCTCAAACCCCTCCCCCACAAAACACCGGGGAGAAAAAAAACCACACTGAGCCAGGAGCCCTGTCAAAGCAGGGACTCAGTTTATTGTAATGGGAAGGTGTTTATATATTTTGAGAAAGAGGGTGGGAAAAAGGATGAGAGAAAGGTATAAGGGCCAATAGTATTTCACCACGTCAGCAGTAGCTGGGCGGAGGCAGTTTCAGCTTAGGCCTTGCTGAGTCACTCCAAGGACAGGTGGCTAAACTTCAGTCAGGCTCATAAAGTTCCACTAGGCCTCACAAGTGGGAGTAGGCCAAGGACAGGTCACTAAACTCTAGCTAGGCTCAGAAATTTCCACTAGGCCTCACACCGGGGCCTCTTAGGGCCCAACACCTAACCACTAAGCCATCTCTCCAGCCCTAAGCCACATATTTTCTATTAAAAGAGAAATCACAGTATTTAAAAATGACTTTTCATGAAATAAAACGGAAAATACTACTATGGCACAATGAAAAAGACTATATATAGCATAACATGGCAGAAATGATCTTTTGTCACTGAAATAATAATGCTGTTTCCTCACCCGAGTGCAGCCTCAGTTAAGCTGAGAGAGTGAAGAAATGCACACCTAATCAATTTTAGCAAATTACAAAGGCAGCTGATCTGTGGCTTTATAAAATAATCTGTCACAGTACAGTATTCTGGGAAGCAGCCAGCTGTTTGGAGCCTTAATGAAAAATGCCAGACAAGTGGCTTTATTTCAAAACACATAAATTGGCCTGATTGAATCAGGGAATTTTTATCAGATTTTGCTGTCCTCTGGAAAGGAAAGTCTAGCCTCCTTCTGAAAGCTAAAAAACTGCATTACTTTAATCAAGAAACTTCCTCACTGTAAGTTGTAACATTTTAGCCAACTTAGTCATTAAAGTGTCAATTACTCCACATCATCTGTTTCTGAGGAAGATGCCTGAGTTTCCTTGATTTGTTTCATTAAGCAGAAGGAAAAGAAACATGTAAATTACATGCAAAACCATGCTTGACATTTGAAGCCATATAACCTTAGAAGTTCTGCTGGTTTTTCAGAATATTGTATGATTATACATATCCAAACTGAGGCTGTATTGTGTGTGTGTGCGTGTGTGCGCTTTCATTGGTACAACAAGAAACACAAACTGTAAGACGGTGTTTGAATCCACCTAAGGACTTTGTAAGCTACCAATACGCCCCCAGCCCCACACACACCGCCCTGCAACTTTGACCAAAGCAAGTCAGTAAAGGACATTGATGCCTATGCACCAGTTGAGAGTGGGGTGTGGTCCTTACTTTTTAAGTCACTCAAGTGTCTAATGCAGCAAGGTTTCAGAAGATTCCTCAGGGCACTAACTGCTCATTGAAAACACTCAGGGCCAGAGACAAGAGCATTAATGCCAAGTAAAAACTCTGCTATGGGCTGACTAGTGTTCCTCCAGAATGTGCATGTGTAACTCCTGATCCTCAGCACCTCACTATTTGAAGATGAAGGGTTTTGTTTGTAGTAAAATAATGTCATTAGAGAGGATCTTACTCCAAAATGGCTGTCCCTGTTAGAGAGCCTAGGACAAAGGTACATAAAGAAAGACATCAATAGGAACAAATCATCCATGCACAACACAAGAAGAGCAATGTCAGGAGAAACCAAACCTAATGGCACTGGGCTGCAGTACTCGGGAAGGGCAGTCCACTTGAATGAGGACAGGTCCCATCCCCAGAATTCTGATTTCATAAGCATGGTTGCAGCTCTGAATTCAAGCCTTTCAAGTCCTTCCTGGGTGGTTCAGGATTGAAAGTCATGATGTCCTAAAGTCTGGTTTCATTTATTTTCTACTCAATCTTAACTAAAGACAGCAGCTACTTCTCCTTGATAACAACTCTTCCCACCTAAAATTATGACATGGATGTAACTCAGAAAAATGAATTTTCACTTCTTAAAGGCTGTGCTCCACCCCAGTTAAAAAGTCCTATAGGAAACGGTGCTTAAAAAGTATTTTTTCAGGCTAGAAAGATGGATCACTGGTTAAGGTGCTTGCCTGTAATGCCTAATGACCTGGGCTTGATTCCCCAGTAACCACGTAAAGCCAGATGCGGGGCTGGAGAGATGGCTTAGCAGTTAAGTTACTTGCTGGTAAAGGCAGATGCACAAAGTGGTACATGCACCTGTAGTTCATTTACAGTGGCAAGATACCCTAGCGCACCAATTCTCTCCTCCCTCCTCCTTCTCTCTCTCTCTCTATCTATCTATATATCTCTCTGTCCCTCTCCCTCTCTCTCTTTCTCCTTGCAAATAAATCAGTAAGATACTTCTAAAAGAAAGTATTTTCCCTATGATAATAATATACCAGAATAAAGTCCTGATACACCACATCTTTGTTATCCATTCATCTAGTGATGGACACCTGGGTTGATTCCAGCTCTTTGCTATTATGAATTGAGCAGCTATAAACATGGTTGAGCAAATGTTTCTGATCTGAGGCTTGGGGCCTTTAGGGTAAATGCCCAATAAGGGAATAACTGGATCCATTGGTAAGTCTATGGCCATCCTTTTCAATAGTCTCCATATAGCTGTCCATAGTGGTTGAACCATTTTACATTCCCACCAACAGTGAAGACTTGTTCCTATTTCTCCACAGCCTCGCCAGCATTTGTTTTCATTGTTTTTTTTAATGTTAGCCATCCTTACTGGGGTAAGGTGGAATCTCATAGTTGTTTTAATTTGCATTTCCCTGATGATTAGGGATGTTGAACATTTTCTTAAATGTGTATTTGCTATTTGTATTTCTTCCTCTGAGAACTCCCTGTGCAGTTCTCTGCCCCACTTTGTGAGTGGGTTGTTTGGTGATTTATTGTTTAGGTTTTGGAGTTCTTTGTAGATTCTAGAAATTAGGCCTCTGTCAGTTGTATAGCTGGTGAAAATTTTCTCCCATTCTGTGGGTATTCTGCTGGCTTTGGTTATTATATTTTTGTCAGTGAAAAAGCTTTTCAGCTTCATGAGATCCCAATGGTTGAGTGATTGTTTAATTTCCTGAGCTGCTGAGGTTTTGTTCAGGAAATCTTTTCCCACTCCTATATCATGGAAGGTTCCTCCTATTTTTTCTTCCAGTAGTAGCAGAGTTTCTGGTTTTATATTAAGGTCTTTTATCCATTTGGACTTAATTTTTGTGCATGGAGAGATGTGTGGGTCGAGTTTCATTTTCCTACATATGGTTGTCCAGTTTGTCCAGCACCATTTGTTGAAGATGCTGTCCTTTTTCCATTCTGTGTTGGTAGGGCCTTTGTCAAATATCAAGTAGTTGTAGTCTCTTGACCCAAAGTCTGGGTCTTCAATTCTGTTCCATTGGTCTATATTCCTGTTTTTGTGCCAGTACCAGGTTGTTTTTATTACAATGGCTTTGTAGTATAACTTTAGATCAGGTATGGTGATGCCTCCAGAGGTGTTTCTTTTGCTGAGGATGAGCTTGGATATCCGAGGCCTTCTGCCTTTCCATATGAATTTTGAGATACTTTTTTCTATCTCATTGAAGAAGGAAGTTGGGATTTTTATCGGCATTGCATTGAATCTATAAAGTGCTTTTGGTAAAATTGCCATTTTCACAATGTTAATTCTACCAATCCAGGAGCATGGGAGGTCTTTCCATTTTTGTAGGACCTCCTCAATTTCTTTTTTGAGAGTTTTTATGTTTTCATTGTATAGGTCTTTCACTTCCTTAGTTAATGTTATTCCAGGTATTTTATTTTCTTTGTTGCAATTGAAAATGGGACGATGTTAGTTATTTCTTTTTCTTTCTCTTTGTCCTTTGCATACAAAAAGGCTACTGATTTCTGTGCATTGATTTTGTATCCTGCTACTTTGCTGAAGGCGCTAATCACCTTTAAGAGTTTTGGGATGGAAGTTCTCGGGTCACTTATGTATAGAATCATGTCATCTGCGAATAGGGCTAACTTAACTTCTTCCTAATACTTCTAGCACTATGTTGAAGAGCAGAGGTAAGAGTGGACACCCCTGCCTTGTTCCTGACCTCAATGGGAATTCCTTCAGTCTCTCCCCATTAAGAATTACTTGGGCTTTAGGTGCTTTATATATAGCCTTTATTATGTTGAGATAAGGGCCGTCCATACCTATTCTCTCCAATGTTTTGATCATGAAGTGATGTTGTATTTTGTCAAAGGCCTTTTCTGCATCTATCGAAATGATCATGTGGTTTTTGTGTTTCAGCTTGTTTATGTGGTGTATTACATTGACAGATTTCCGTATGTTGAACCACCCCTGCGTTCCAGGGATGAAGCCTACTTGATCAAGGTGGATAATGCTTTTGATGTACCGTTGAATTCGGTTTGCAAGAATTTTGTTCAGGATCTTTGCATCTATGTTCATCAGAGAAATGGGCCTATAATTTTCCTTTCTTGTGGCGTCCCTTCCTGGTTTTGGAATTAGGGTGATACTAGCTTCATAAAAAGAGTTAGGGATCTCTCCCTGTTCTCCTATTGTGTGGCAGAGTTTGAGAAGAATTGGTTTCAGTTCTTCCATGAAGGTTTGGTAGAATTCTGCTGAGAAACCATCTGGTCCTGGACTCTTCTTTTGGGGGAGGTGTTTGATTACCTCTTCTATCTCGAAGGGTGTGATGGGTGTGTTTAGGAAATTAATCTGCTCTGGGCTTAGCTTTGGTAGGTGGTATGTGTCTAGGAATTCATCCATTTCCTCCATATTTTCCTGTTTTATGGAGTAGAGGTTTTTAAAATAAGTCCTAATAACTCTTCCTATTTCGCTCATGTCTGTTGTGATCTCTCCCTTTTCATTTCTAATTTTGTTGATTTGAAGTGTTTCTTTTTTCCGCTTGATCAAATTGGCCAGAGGTGTATCAATCTTGTTAATTTTTTCAAGAACCAGCTCTTTTTTTTCATCAATTTTCTTAATTGTCCTCTTAGTTTCCAATTAATTAATTTCTGCTCTGATTTTAATTATTTCTTTCCGTCTGGAAATTTTTGGGTTGGCTTCTTCTAGCCTTTCCAATGCTTTTAGGTGAATGGTCAGGTTATTGATTTGGGATCTTTCTATGTTTCTTATGATGGCATTTAGTGCTATGATTTTTCCCCTAAGGACTGCCTTCATTGTGTCCCACAAGTTTTGGTATGATGTGTTCTCATTGTCGTTGAGTTCTAGAAATTTTGCAATTTCATTCTTTATTTCATCCACAACCCATTTGTTGTTTAAAAGTGTGTTGTTCAATTTCCAGGAGGTAGAGGGATTCCTGTTGTACTTTTTGTTGTTAATTTCTAGCATTACAGCATTGTGGTCTGATATCATGCAGGAAATTACATCAATTTTCTTGAAAGTATGGAGGCAGGCTTTGTGGCCCAGTACATGATCTATTTTAGAGAAGGTTCCATGTGCTGCTGAGAAGAATGTGTAATCTGTAGATTTGGGGTGGAATGTTCTATATACGTCTGTTAGGTCTAGTTGCAGGTGTCCATCACTAGATGAATGGATAACAAAGATGTGGTATATCTATACTATGGAATTCTACGTAGCAGTAAGGAAAGATGAAATAAGGAAATTTGAAAAAAAATGGTCAAACATGGAACAGATCATCCTCAGTGAGCTCACCCAAGCACAAAAAGATAATCATCGCATGGTCTCATTTATCTGTCGCCCCTAACCGGATTCCACGTGACATGTGGCCAAACCTAATAAACACTCTGAGGACGAGACAAGAAGGAGGGTGGGATGGAGGGAGGGTGATGGTGGGAGGGAATCAGAGGGTGGGAGGGAGGACAAGGGGGATACAAATTGGGACCCAAAAGGGAAAAATAATACAAAACCCTTTACTCTGAACAACAGGCTAAAACAGTGATCCTTCAGCAGGCCTACAGAGGGAATACTCGAACCACAGGAACCTGGAGAGAACATGATGAAGGCCAACTTTAATCTTGTCCTGCTTCTCTTTCTCTTCTCTCTCTCTCTCCCTCCCTCCCTCTCTCTCTCTCTCTCCCTCTCCTCTCTATACTCACTTTCTCTTTTACATTATATATCTTTTTCCTCCCTCACCTTCCTAGGTGCAGACTTATAACTCCCAGTGCCAGCAAGGGGTTAACTTCCACATTGAGCTGTTGATCTGAAACACCTACAAGGTTTCCCAAAAAAGACAGACTTCTGTCAGAGTACTTGGTGACCCACCAAAGGTTAATGGTAAGACCCTACTGTCGAAGACAGCATACGTGTGTGAGACCAAACACAGAGAGACCTGGCCAGAATCTGGAAGAAGGTCAGTCCCCAGACAGTTAGCTAGTCTAGTACCAGAGGGTGCTACATGAGCAACTGGGGGAAAATGTCTGACATTGGTCCAAACAACTTGCAGTCTAAGATACCCAGCAGGAAACAATCTGACGTAATGCTCATACAAGTGCAGTAGTGGCAAACAGCCATGGTGGGTTACCAACTGCTCTTGATTTGGCTAATAAATCCATTCAGTGGAATGGAACTCATTGCTGGAACTGGGAAATAAGTCAAAGCCCTGTACAAAAAATGAGCTCAGTCTCCAAGATCTAGTGGCCACCAAATGTGGGCTAGAAGAGAACCAATGCATATAAAGTTCCCTCCAAAACATATACGGTTATCCCTTCTATCTAGTACTAACTTCTCTCTCCGTTGGAGAATTTGCTTATCTCTTTTCAGGTGGACAACGAACCTGAAGGGAGGATCAGCTAACCACACCTCACCAGCTGAAACCATAGAACAATGCAGGGGAAGGGCAAGAATACAGCGCTTAAGGCAATCACAACACCAGAAAAAGGCTGAAGGAGATAAACACAGAGAACATCCAACACCAGTCATAAGCCAGATATCCAGAGACACAGAGGCTCCCAAAACCTCATCAAGGAAGCAGAACTAAAATGACCCCAATGTGGCTCAGGGAAACTCGCGGAAGAGGGGGCGGAAAGATTGTTAGAGTCACAAGTTGGGGCATTATGCACAGAGACTGGGGCCTATCCACCAGAACTCTTGAGCAAACTCACAATGCATGATAAACATTCCCCATTGATGAGGGCCCCTTTGAAAGTGGGAGGAAAGGGAGGAGGACAATGGAACCAATACTATGAATGTAAAATCAGAATAATATAAATAAAAAATATATATTGATAAAAAAATAAAAAATAAATAAATAAAGTCCTGATACTGCACAGTTCACAAATGTATAAATAGTATTTCCATCATTTGTTTTTATTCTTTTTTCCTTATCTCTTCATTTTTAATATCATAATTTTAACCTACACTTGATTGATGGAAACATAATTATTTAAAAATATGGATTTTAATAGCTTTATTGTTAAGTTAAGGCAAAGTAGCTATACATTTTGTTTCTTTACCATGATAATGATCTACTTGGCTTATGAATCACACACACCTTAAGTCCAATCAGACATTTTGTCAAATAGTTGCATGACCTTCAAGAAGTTGTATGGACTCATCAAAAAATAAATACAAGCCGGGTGTGGTGGCGCACGCCTTTAATCCCAGCACTTGGGAGTCAGAGGTAGGAGGATTGCCGTGAGTTTGAGGCTACCCTGAGACTACATAGTTAATTCCAGGTCAGCCTGGACCAGAGTGAACCCTACCTCGAAAAACCAATAAATAAATAAATAAATAAATAAATAAATAAATAAATACATACATACATACATACATACATAAATAAATACATAAACAAATAAATAAATACAAGTATTTTTTAAAAGTTTATAAACTCTTTAAGATTCTAGGTATTCCCCATAAAAGGATTGTATAAGTGTTTTCTTGGCTCTTTCCCACTTTGTGGGAGACCAAAACAAGTAGAGACTTGGGCCTAAATAAAAACTGCTTTCTTTCAGCATGATAGACTAGCCCAACAGCTGAAGAGCCCTTGCCTTGCTTAAATACTACTTGAGAGAAAATTAAATCTCAATCTCACCTGAAACACTATTTTGATGATACTGTTATAGGAGAATAGCCTTGTACCATATTCTAACCTGTGTAGAAAAAGTTTGAAGAAAGAAAAACATGAAAAACACAAGATCAGTTAGACAGTTATTGTAAAATGCAGCCACAAGAGTTGGGAACTGGGCAACAGCAGTGTCAGTGAAAGTGGACTTGGGAAGTTGGTAAAGGTGTCCTTTGGAAGTGTGATCAAACTGATGATGCACTGAACAGAGGATGTGTCAGAGATGGCTCCCAAGGTCCTATGGAGAAAGGCACTCTTCACTCATGAAGACCAAAAGGATGAGCATCATTACAGTGAAGATCAAAAATTAAAAACATGGCACCAGGAAGATGGCTCAGCAGGTGAGTGTGCTTACTATGCAAGCATAAGAACCTGAGTTCCATCCTCAGCACCCACATAAAATGCCAGGTATGGCTTTTCGTGCCTGTAACCCTAGTGCTAAAGAGAGTGGAGACAAGAGGATCTCTGGGGCTCAATGGTCAGCCAGTCGGACAAAAAAAAATGGGGAGCTCCAGATTCAGAGAGAGATTGTCTTGGGGAAATAAGGCAGAGTGACAGAGGAGGACGTCCAGTATCCTCCTCTGTGCACAGAGGATGCTCATGTGAACACACACCACACAAACACCAAACTTTAAATCTCTATAAGACATAAATGTGGTCACATTAGATAATGGTGAAAGCGTATGTCTGAACCCCAAACAAGCCTCAGCTAGGGACAACTTGGGAATGACTTTTCCATATATCTCCAAAACTGAGATCTTGCACAAGGTACACAATGAGCATAGCTACCCAAATAATAATTGGAATGTTTAATAAACATTATGGGGACCTAAGTCAGTTATTCCTATACATGGAAAAGACCACAATTCTTTTTATCTTTCCTTGGTTTTATTTTACAGCCTTTTCTCTTTGAAATTGTATTCATCAATCCTTTTGTAAAACATTTGATTAATCTCTATTTAATTTTTCATTATAACTATGTGAAGTTTATGTTTGTTATAAAATTCTTTGTCTCTTAAAATAGCTTAAAAAACTAATAAAACTTGTAGCAATAAATTTAACCAGTGAGGGAAAAAATATGTGCAATGAGAAATATACAATGGTGACAAAATAAATTGAAGAAGATACAAATAAATTAGAAGATATCCATGTTCATGGGTTGGAAAAAATTAATATTGTTCAAATGTCCTTATTAATCATAGTGAGCAACAGATTAAATGCAACTTACGTCAAACTTATAGTAACATTTTTCACAGAAATCGAAAAAAGAGATCCTGAAATTAACATGATATCATAATGGATCTAAATAATAAGCCAATCTTGAAAAAGAACAAGATTAGAAGCCACTCACTTCCTGTAGTTAAGATGGTGAGGCACTAACATAGGTGGGAGATATATACCTCCAACACAGAAGAGGGAGACCAGAAATAAATCCATGTATTTACATTCAGCTAATCATTGACAAAGGTGTTAAGAACACATGATTGGAAAAAGACAGTTTGGGGCTTGAGAGATGGATCAGCAGTTAAAGGCACTTGTTTGCAAAGCCTAACAGTCTGGGTTCAATTCCCTTTTATCCATGTAAAACTAGATTCACAAAGCAACATATGAAATCAGAGTTCATTTAAAGAGGTAGGAGACCCTGGCATATCTCTCCTTTCTCCCTTGCCCTTCCTCTCCCTCATAATAAATAAATAAATGTTTAAAAAGAAGAAGAGGGGCTGGAGAAGTGGTTTAGCAGTTCAAGCACTTGCCCACAAAGCTAAAGGTCCCAGGTTCGACTCCCCAGTACTGACATAAAGCCAGATGCACAAGGTGGCACATGCATCTGGGAGTTCGTTTAGTGGCTAAAGGACCTGGCACACACATTCCTTCTCTCTCTCTCTCCCTCTCTCTCTCTCTCTCTCTCTCTCTCTCTCAAATAAAAGCATAGACAGCAACAGCACAAGTCAGCATGGATTTGCATCAGACTAAAAATCTTCTGCACCACAAAGTAAATAATCAACAGTAAAGAGACAGACTGTGAAATGGGAGAAAGTATTTCAAACTATATATATCATAAGGGATTAATATCAAAATTATATTCACTAACTCTGAAAATAGTAGCAAGACAACTACAAAAAATCTAATTAAAAATGATCAAAAGACTCAGATCTTGCTCAAAATAAAATATATAAATAACCACAAGTATTTGAAAACAATACACAACATCACTAATCATCAAGAAAATGCAAATTAAACCACAATGAGACATCACCTCAAGTCCATTAGAATGTCTATTATGAAAAAGACAAATGATATGTGTTGGTCAGCTTTCCATTTACTGTGATAAAATAGCTGAGATAGTCAACCTAAAAAGAGGAAGGTTCACGTTTTAGCTCATCATTTTGGAGGCTCTCGTCTATGGTTGCTTGGTCCCAATGCTTTGGGCTATGATGGCACAATGCGCCATGGTGGAACACACAGCAGAAGAGAGACCTTCTTCACCTCATGGCATCCAGAAAGTAAAGAAAGAGGAAGGTCCATTTCTCCAGCCAACCTTGGGTATTTTTTATTAAGATTCTTACTGAAGGGTGGTATGTGTTCAGAGTCAGCTTGTGCTGGCTGGCACTGGATTTTCTCTCTCTGCTATAGATGTATGATGAAGTAAGCCAGCTTCCTCCCTGTTGGAGCGTCCTCTAGAATCTGTAAGCCTGAAATAAACCCTTTCCTCCCATAAGCAGCTTCTGGTCAGGTGTTTGTCCCACCCAGCAACACAAAGGTAACTGCAACAGTATATATTCAAATAAGCATGTCAAACATATGTCTGCACTCCCATAACCAGCAGCATTTTCACAATACCCAAGATGTGGAGTCAACGGAAATGTTCATCAATGAATGAATGGATAAAGAAGACACACAGAGAGAGACAGAGAGAGAGAGAGAAAAATACCTGAGGAAAAGAGAGAGAAAGAGGATAGACTATTACTCTAACTGAAAAAAGAAAATTTGTGTCATTTGCAACAATATGGATGTAATTATGTTAAATGAAATAAGCTAGGCACAGAAAAAAAAATACTGCATGATGTCACTTGCATGTATAATCTAAAATAGTCTAATTCATAGAAATAGAGTAGAATGGTGGTTGTCAGAAGTCAGCATGGGATATGGAGGGAGTAGAGAATATTATTGATCAAAAGTTATAAAATTCAGTGAGATAAGATAAATAAGTTTAGGAGATCTACAATAAAGCAAGGTGACTATAGTTAAGTATTATAATATATTGGATACTTAAATATTGCTAAAAGATATCTTCAGTATTATCACAGCATAGTGATATACATGTTAATTAGTTTGACAGTCATTCCATAATATGTATATCAAATAAACATATTATCCCCATGAATATAGACAATTTTTATTTTTCAACTGTGCCTTAATAAAAATATTTTTTGCAGAGTGCAGTGTCACATGCCTTTAATCCCAGGCAGAGATAAGAGAATCGCCATGAGTTTGAGGCCACCTTGAGACTACATAGTGAATTCCAGATCAGCCTGGGCTACCGCGAGACCCTACCTCAAAAAAAAAAAAAAAAAAAAAAAGTCTTTTTCCCCAGAGATCAGAATTCAAACTTATTGTGCATCATTTACATAAAAATACATCATTCAAATACTATCAGTCATCTTAATAGTGCTTTTGAATGTAAACAAGAAAAAGAAACTTCCTAACTTTGTTGCTATGGTTATAGCAAAGGCTTTATGAATGGATATGCTGCGTTCACAAAGTCCATGCCATGAACAGTAATCTCCTTCTCAACACTAATGAACACTCTCACTTCCACAAACTCTGATTGCTGCTCGGGGAACCCATTAGGTATTTTGTCATATCGTACATTATCTCTTGCTCTACTACTTCTAAAATGGCTAAAGAAAGAAAATCCTTGAAAGACATCTTCCCGTCTAAATGGTATCCTAACCAATAAATAAATAAATAAAACTTCACTTGCCAAAAAATCAAAAACATTTTTCTTGAGATAAGAGAAGGAATCACAAACACATTCATTTTAACGTACTCGTCTTATAACTATAGTTTTTAATATTGAATGACAGTTGCCATAAACTCTGTCTGAGATGCATCAGAGTTACGTGTATTGAGTCAAATGCTTTCATATTTGCCCTACAGATTTCTAGAAGTAATATATAGCATGTAAATTCTAAACCCAGCTCATTCATCCAGTTTGTTTTTCTTTTGTTTGCAAATGTTTGTATATATGTACACTGTGTGTTTGCAAGTGTTTGTATGAATGCAAATATGGGTGGATGTTAGTGAATGCATGTGCATGTGTGCGTGTGTGCATAAATGCGTAGGCCATAGGTTGACATCAGGGGTCTTCCTCATTCACTCTCCTCTTTATTTTACTGAAGCAGGGTATCTCACTTGGGCCCAGAGGTCCTCGAGTCAGTTAATCTGGCTAGCCAACTTGACCCAGGGATTGCTTATCTCCACCTCCCATGTGCTGGGATTACAGGCCCACCTGGCATTTACATGGGTTCTGCATATCTGAACTCAGGTCCTCACTCTTTCATAGCAAGTGCCTTACTAACTGAGCCATCTCCCCACTCCACCCCCAGAAAGTTTATTTTAAGCTTAAATGTAAATACAATCCTCACCCCAAAAATATATAGAAAAGAATCAAGTATGACTACAGTATCAATATGTAATAGAGGCCATAACTCAGAAAAGTACATCCAGTAAGGAAAACCTCTGTAACTATGTCACATCAAGAACCTTCCTTCCATCTTAAGGCACATACTGACTTTTAAGCTACACAGCAGGCCCAGTTTCAAGACCTCCATCAACTCTCAGTTCTCCCTGGTAACAATGGGTCAGAACAAGGAGCCACATTCAACAGTTACCTCCGGTTTGACCAAGCATCACAGCTTTTTCCTCAACTAACCTTTCTTAAGATTTACAATCTATTAATTTTTCCTTTCTACCAATTATGGAAAGATTAGTATATGAAATGACACAAAGACCAAAGGAAGGCAAAAAGAAAAAGAGTAGAAGACAGCTAGGAAACCGTGTGCACTGTACTCAGTGAAATTTTAAAACTACTTTTCCTATAGTTTTAAGTCAAGTGTATTAAAAAGCATAGAGCAGAGGCTGGGAAGGTGGCTTAGCTGTTAAAGGTGCTTGCTTGCAAAGCCTGCTGGTCCAGGTTCAATTCCCAAGCCACTCACATAACCCAGACCCAAGAAGTGGCACAAGCTTCTGGTGTTTATTTGCAATGGCAAGAGGCCTTGGTGTACACACACACACACACACACACACACACACACACACACAGAAAGAGAGAGAGAGAGAATTTTTTAAGCATAGAACCAGTAACTGTTTCACTTATAAGTGGCTTGTCCCTAGGGGCAGATACTTTAAATTTGTCCCTTTAAGTTCTTGTTATTCAAAAACTGATCCTAAACCTCACCAAAAGAAAAGAAGAAAATAAAACAATATACCTGAACACATTAGGATATTTCCCTATCTAATGAGATCTCCTTTCCCTTTTAATGCTCACAGTGAAAAATACTTACAATGCTTTCTAAAACCCATCTCCCTTAAAGCCACAGTACATGTCTCACTCACCTTCAAACCCCTGCAGTGACAGGGATAGAGTCTTGCACACAGCAGCCCACAAAGGAAGAGCTTTTCAGCTGAACTGAACTGAAAAGTCTTTTCTACACACATGAAAATGGTGAGTTATCAAAATCCTAGACAGGTAGTTCTAAGGGTATGGCTCCAGTGCTAGAGTACTTGCCTAAGATGCACAAAGTTCTGGTTTGAGCACTAGCACTGGAAAAAAATCATGATTATCTACTAATGGGGGATAACTATGTGCCATGGCTTGAATGTACTTGCCAGAAATTCAAGTGGTGAACATGGCTCTCAATTTAAATTTGTTCCAAATCATATTCCCTACAATAAACTGTTTTGTGAAGGTTGAAAAACTTCAAGTGCTGGAAATGTGATCCCTTAATTCCTAAGTTCAGTTCTGTGACTCACAATCACATGCACAAATGACTGTAACACTCCTCTGTGTGGACCACACCATGAGAATGACTTTTCTCTTCCCTCTCGATATTTGACTTTCAATGAAATATTTATGCTATACAAGAAATAGCAAGAAAATAACCTTAGGCCATGTTTGGCTTAATAAATGGGTTGCTGGCAGGTATATTGGCCTTTTTTTTTTCTTTTTGTCCCATTATTCAATAGCTTAAAACTGATGGAGAAAGGAAGAAATGATACAAGTCAAACAGTGAGAGACAAAAATAACAGGCACAAGAATAAAGGGTTTCATGTCACTCAATGTTCTGCACATCCCTTCCACCTAACCTCCTGAAGCCCTGAGAAGCTGACAAGAAAGAGAGAAGGAATTTTTGCTGAGGATTCCAGTGAGTCACCAGCATGAGTCACAGAGCTGGGCCAGGCCACCCCTGCTGGTCTGCTAATAACAAAGCTGCAGTCACTTCCAGATGAAGAAGACCACACAGCCTTTCTGGCCACCAGACAGAGTAGAAGAAGGGAAGCATCTTCCTTCACCAGAAGGAACAGACTGAGAGTTTATAAACTGCTGCTATAAGCATATATACCTATACTGCAAAGACAGCGAGGTGTATTATAAATGTCCCTGTGGCAGAAATGAGGCTAAGGGGCTGGAGAGATGGCTTATCATTTGAGGTGCTTGTCTGCAAAGCCTAAGGACCCAGGTTTGATTCTTTAGGTCCCATGTAAGCCAGATGCACAAGGTGGTGCATGTGTCTGGAGTGTGTTTGCAGTGGTAAGAGGCCATAGCATGCCTATCCTCTCCCTCTCTATCTCCCTCTCTCTCTCTCTGTCTCAAATAAAAATAAATAAATAAATAAATAAATAAATAAATAAATAAATAAATAAAAAAGAAATGAGGCTAGGAAACAGCTGGCCTAGAAACGCTATTAGTTTATTCATGGACATAATTTTAAAACTAACCATTCATTGAAGCACACACTTTAGTGATCACAGGATCTCATTTAGTTATTTGGCATATGCCAATGCTAAAATATTGTCATTATGAAAAAGTTTAAAAAAATAAGTAGAAAGAAAAAAATCAACAAAGGAAGAAATAGCATCTGAACACATTAAAACAATGAGATTGATATTTGGTAGATATTTTTTCCATGTTTGTTTATTTCTATGTTGTAGTGCCCAATTGAACACATAGTTGTGGATTCTTTTGTGTCACTTACTACTGTGACATTTATTTGAAGTACTTTGTAAATATTGTGCTTGTGACTGAGTTTAATGTTGGAAATAAATAAAAACAGTAAGTCATCACTGATTTATACTTCTAAACGTTCAAAGATACAGTCTTACCATTAATACATTGTTCTCATAAATGCTTTTTAAATTGTGGGAAATAGTATGAGTTAAGAGGGCCAGCGAGGAGGGAAGGAAGGGTAAGGAAGAGAGACACAGAGATAGAGACAGAGATTAATCCACTTTCTAAATCTTCAAAGCTATAAACCATATCAGTAACAAGATTGTTAGCATAGATTCTACCCAGAACATCTGAAATACTTATCTGAAACAAATCCCAAGAATTAGCTAGTATCTATTCTTCTTCTTTAAAAATATGATGGATTCAAGAGAAAATGTTTGTGTCTTTAACTGCCTGGAAGCTCCTCTCACTTAGTACTTAATATAAAATTCACAATACTTATGTCTAACACTTCTGAATACCAAGTCAAAGCACTTTGATTTTGATGGCTATTATGTATAATACAAAACAAGAAACTTCTTATGTAAATTGAAAACTTATTACATTATCCAGCAAGCTAATCCACAAAATACATCAAGAAATATTAAAGGAAAATTAACATTATATGAAAAAAATTCTGAAACTGTGTATCTTTAGTTAAAATGTATACATACAAAATATATAAGTGCATATAATGACTATATGCAGATAGAAAGCAACATACCAATCAATCTTTTTCATTTTTACATATGTGCATATGTGTATGCAAATATGTATGGTTCACATATGTGTGAATGACTGTGGAAACAGAGGATAACCTCAGGTGCTATTCCTTAGAAATGCTACCCACCATTTTTGTTTGTTTATTTTTGTTTTTTCAAGGTAGAGTCTCACTGTCGCTCACACTGACCTGGAATTCACTATGTAGTCTCAGGATTGGCCTTGAACTCACGGCGATCCTCCTACCTCTGCCTCCCAAGTGCTGGGATTAAAGGCATGCACCACCACACCGGGCTACCCACCATTTTTTTTAAGAAAGGGTCTCTCTTTGGCCTGGAACTCACCAACTAGGCTACTGACTAGCTAGAGAACTCCATGGATCCACCTATCTACGCTTCCCCAGTGCTGGGATTATAAGCACATGCCACTCTATCCAGCATTTTCACATGGTTTACAGGGGTTGAACTCAGGTTCTCATGCTTGCCAGACAAGCCCTTAATTGTTGACCTATCTTCCCAGCCCAAAACTTTATTCAGAGCATCAAATTTCAATTTTAAAAATTACTATTGGGGCTGGAGAGATGGATTAGCAGTTAAGGTGCATGCCTGCGAAGCCTAAGGACCCAGGTTCAATTCTCCAGGTTCCATGTAAGCCAGATGCAAATGGCAGCCTTGAACTCACATGGATCCTCCTACCTCTGCCTCCCAAGTGCTGGGATTAAAGGCGTGCACCACCACACCCAGCTCGTGTCTGGAGTTTGTTTGCAGTAGCTAGAGGCCCTGATGCACCCATTCTCTTCCCCCACCCCATCTCTAATAAATAAATAAATAATTTTTTAAAATTACTATTGGTCCCCAATTTAGGCTTGAGTATATATATTTCTTACAAAATAGGTCTTTTGTACAGTTCCTGAAAAAAAAAAAAACTCCTAGTTCCTTATTTTCAAGTCATCTGGCCATACCTATGTAATTATAAGTGCTAAGGGCTAGAGATGTAGCTCAGATGCAGAAGGCTCTGGGTTTGAGCCCCAGAACTACAAGAAAATGACTCATAAGTGTTTAGGTTACTCCCAACAATCTGCAAAACCTTAAATTTTTCCATAATCCATACAGATGTTAGTATTCATTTCCTCTTGGAACTGAACCACACCCCTAATCCATAGGGAAACATATTATCTCACCCAGGCACACTTGAATCAGAAGTCTGAACCATGGGAAAAGGTGTTCATTGAGAATTCATCATCTCAAATAGGCCTTCCAAAAGAACCAGAGACATTTCTAATTGTGGCAGTGTAGCTACTTCTCTAGAATTCTTGTAAAGATGCTCTGTGTGTTGGCTTATATAATACCTGGATGTTTGCCTTATAAAAATAAAAACTATTTGTTATAATATTGCTTTTGACTTTTTTCCTTTCTCCTCTGTGTTCCTAGCATTATTAGCAAAAGGCAAAAGGAAATCCTCAAAGTGGTATCAGGATATAGCAACCAGATACACTGCTGGAGAGAGTGAACACAGTAGATAGTTAAGATCATGACAGAAGGCAAAATTAAGTAACACTGAATTACATAGTCCTCTTTGGGTTCTATTTCAACCCTCTGATTATAATCACAAAGAACAATTAAATTTGTTCCTTTAACATCTCTCAGATAGTAGCTGTTGAAGATTAAAGATGCGCACAAATTCTTTACTATTCTTATTGAATCTGGACTAGGCAATAGCTTCTTAATAGATTAGATTAAGATACTGAAAATGCTAATATAGCATGTTTGCCTACAAAACACACAGAAATGTTGCAAGAAGAACTAACACTGCAAGAAAGGAAGTTTCTGAAGCTGTACACCTTTAGTTCAGATACAGGCACATAATGACTAGATGCAGGTATGGGAGAGAAGATGTTCCATGTACAGTGAATACATACTTGTTTTAAAATGTCCTATGCAAGATAGTTCCATGTACAACGAATATATAATATGAAAAAATTTTAAAAGAAAAGAATAGAAGATGTTCTGGGCCTCCAGAGGCTGAATGACAAGGAACCTCACAATGTCCATGAAAACCATTCAGAGCAGTCTCTCTTGGGACCCAGCTGCCATGGGTGAGGACTGACCACATAAAGGATCCTTGGGTATGGATCACAGTAAACAGTGCCAGGTGGTCCTAGCTGAGGGCCAGCATCCATACCCTGGCCAAATAAAAGAGCCACCATGCTTACACAGTGTAATGCAGACTCCTGACATCCCTACCCCAGTTGCCAACTGAAACCAGATGCAAGACCCCAAGTAAGAGCCAGGTCAACCCACAAAATCATGGGATAATCACAAAATGTTATTTTAAGACTCTCGTTTTTGGGTGGCTTTTTTTTTTATAGCAAATGATATGCAGAATATTTCCAGCGTCCCTTTTTCAAGAAAAAAAAAAGTTTTGGCAAACCCACAAGCCGACAATAAATAAAATATTTTAAAGACTATTTTCTAAGGCTGGAGGTATCGTTCAGAGACAGAGAGTTGTCTTGCAGGCGCAAGGCCCTGAGTTGGATTCCCATCATTATGAGGAGAAAAGGAAAAAGGAAGAAGTGACTGAGAAGAGTATTTCCCATTATCTATGCTAATGACTAGTGACAGTGGGTTTTGCTTTATGATAATGGGTAGAAAGGAAAACATCAAGTAAATACACCAAATTTTAAAGTATCTAGTAAATTATAATTAGAGTTTGAAAGCTGATAACAAAAATGTGAAGGTGTACAATTGGCACAGGAGAATCATTTCACAAGAAAATAAAGAATGACATGGTGTGGTTCTGGGACCAAGAAGCCAAATTCAAGAAAGGCCAAGTAACAGTGTAAAATCCCTAAATGTGGGCAGCACAGGTTTAACATATGTCACCACGTACTCCTGAGTTTCCACCGCAAGGTCTTAGGGCAACTCTGACCTACCCCACAAGGTTGGCTTGGGAGCTCTGGAGTATCACTGCCCTGTTATTGAAGCTACTCAAACAGCCTACTGCATTTTGATAAGTTATCTGCTAACATGATGGGAACTAAACATCCACATGTAGTAAAATAGCAAGTAACTATTCATAAAGCTCAGAGGGGAAACAAAGTCCCACAAGACAAACCAAAAGCTATAACTGAGAGACAACAATCTTCAAAACAAGACTGAATTTCATTTAGAATATGTTTTGAATATTAGAATCTCAGCATTAGGCACTATTAACAAGATATTGAAGATAATTTATAAAGAGAAAAGATTGATTTGGGCTCATGGTTTGGGAAGTTCTAATTCAAGCTCAGGGGGGCCCGTCATGTTGGGCCTTTCTCTTGTGGGAGTGCCAATTGGCAATAGCAATGAGCACATGTCAGAGCCAAGGGCTCACATCACCATCCATGAAGCCAAAAGGAATGAGGAAGGAGCTGGTGTCCCACAATCCCCTTCAAGTGCTGGTTGCAATGGCCAAAGAACTTCCCATAAATTGCTTCCTCCAAAAGGGCCAAAGTACCTCCCAATAGCACCAGCCTGAGATGTCTTTATCTCATGGACCATTAGGAGACATTCAACATCCAAACTATTACTAAAATCCAGAATAGAAGAACATACATGTTACGAAAAGAGTGACTTTAAATATTATTGTGGTAAAGAGCATGTGAAACTGAGTAGAAACATCAGGCCATCAGTTAGAGAGATCAAAATGTAACAGGTTAATGACAATAGTCAGGGAAAGGTTGGGAGAGATCTACTGACACTGTGGAGGAGAGGGATGGAAAAAGAAAGGAAGGGAGGGAAGGAGGATATCAGGGAGAGGAGAAAAGTTGTAAACTTAAGTACAATTAGTAGACTATTAATATTTATAATAGATGTTCTTAAACTTTGAGAAATATGAGAACAACATGGAATTTCTTCCATAAGAAATACTTAAGCACAGGATTTCTCTTTAGCTGAGAGCGGCTCAAACAAACCAGCCTTATATTCTTGTTTTATTGTTTTTATTTTTTAAAAAATTATTCACGTATAAAGAATTTGGCTTCACTGTGAAAATTTTCAGTTTGTTTTTGCTATTTGTCTTTCCCTTCTCTCCTCCCCATCCTTCTTCCCCTTTGGTGTGCCCCCTAAGTAATGTCGGTTCTGTTTCTATTTGTCTTTCCCTTCTCTCCTCCCCATCCTCCTTCCCCTTTGGTGTGCCCCCTAAGTAATGTCGGTTCTCTTTCCATATCACTTGTGTCCTTTTGCCTCCCCATATTTCCCTATTCCCCTTGTTTCCCTCTTCTTGTTCCCCTCTCCTGGTTTTCTATCTTGCGTCACCACCTAGAGCCAATTCTAAACACCCTTATTGATATACATACAGACATTCAAAGCTAGAACCCACCCACATTTGAAAGAGAATGAACAATTTTGTCTGAGCTTAACTTATCTCACTTAATAGAATACTGTCCAGATACATCCCACTGTCGGGAAATTTTCATTTTTCTTTGCAGCTGCATAAAATTCCATTGTGTATATAAAGACAATATTGTTAATAGAACAGCAATAAACATGAATGAGCAAATGTCTCTGTGACAGGATATAGAGTTCTCTGAGTATGTATGCTCAGGAGTGGCATAGATGGGCCATATAGTAGTTCTTTTGAATTTTTTGAAAATATCCATATCCATCTCCATAATGGCTGTTCTAGTAGTTTACACTCCTATAAGCAGTGAATAAGGGTTTCCTTTCTTTCCCCACATCCTCACCAGCATTTGTTGTCATTTGTTTTCTGGGTTAATTCTACTGGATTTTTACTTTTTCAAACTACTTTTTGACAACCATATATATAATATCCTGATCATAATTTTCTCCTACCACCCTCTATTAACCTCCCTTCCCTACCCACCCTCCATTGAACCCTTGTTTCTTTCCCAATGGCCCCTCTTCCATTTTGATGTCTTTTTCCCCCCTTTTATAGTGCAGGTCTTGTGCAGGTAACAACAGCCACTGTGAGGTCATAAATGCAATCACAACTTTGTGTTGAGAATCCAGCATTCCAGAGCATTCCTTTGGCTCTTACATTTTTTCTGCCGCCTCTTCTACAATGTTCCCTGAGCCTTGGAGGATGTGACAGAGATGTCTCATTGAGTGCTGAACAAGCAATTGTCACTACTTTTTCTCAGCACTTATGAGTTTTGAGTCTCCACCATCTAAAAAGAGAAGCTTCTCTAACCAAAAGTGAGAACAGCCATTAATATATGGACATAAACATAAATTTTAGAGAGCAATTTGGTGGGCAAAATATATCCATTTAGCTAAACAACAGTATCTTCCCCACTAGGGTTTCATTTGTTTTCTTGATGGCAGTTATTCTGAATGAGATGAGTTGGAATCTTAAAGTGGTTTTAATTTGCATTTCCCTGATAGATAAATAGGTTGAACTTTTTTAATTTGTTGGTATTTTGCATTTTTTATGTCTTCTAAGAACTATCCATTTTATTAACCCATTTAGTGAGTAAAAATTTTGTGTTTCTGGCTGGAGAGATGGTGTAGCACTTAAAGGCACTTGCTTGCAAAGCCTGACTGCCTGGGTTTAATTCACCCAGTCCCAATTTAAAAAACCAGATACACAAGGTGGCACATGTGTCTGGAGTTCATTTGAAGTGGCAAGAGGCCCTGGCTTGCCCATTTGTTCCCACCCCAATTGCAAATAAGTAAATAATTTTTAAAAAGGTTTTGTGTTTCTTGGTGTTTAATTTTTGCAATTCTTTATATTCTAGATATCAACTGCTTGTCTGAGGTAGAGCTGGCAAAGATTTATCTCCTTTCGGTCTTACTTTCTTTTGGGGGGGGAGGGGTTCAAAGTAGGGTCTTGCTCTAGCCCAGGCTGACCTAGAATTCACTCTGTAGTCTCAGGGTGTCCTTGAACTCACATTGATCCTCCTACCTCTGCCTCCTGAGTGCTGGGATGAAAGGTGTGCGCTACCATGCCCGGCAAGGTCTTACTTTCAGAATCATAAATTTACCACATTACAGATCTTAAACTTCATTTCCAACAACTAGAACTCAATACCATTAAAGAGTACACTATATTCACATGGGAAGCAATTTCTCCCTAGAAACTAAATACCGATGACTGATTAAGCAACTACTGGCCAGAACCAAACCACCCAGCCCAAAATTCAAAGTAACTATTTTTTTAAGCTACTCCCAGCATACTTCCTCACATAAAAGCAAATCCTCACACACGTGTTTACCTTACCACCTAATAAATATAGATTTTTGGCAAGTATTTAAGCATTTTCAGTATTATAAAATGTAAGTGTTGATAATTTCTTAGCCAGTATATTTAAAAAAATCATAAAAAGAGATTAAAATTATATCATTAGGCACAAATGTACATCAAGAAAAATCCAAGAGGTATTCTTAATCTTTTTATTTTTTTGTTTATTTTTATTTATTTATTTGAGAGTGACAAACAGAGAAAGAGGCAGATAGACAGAGAATGGGAATGCCAGGGCCTCCAGCCACTGCAAATGAACTCCAGATGCATGTGCCCCTCCTGCATCTGGCTTACATGGGTCCTGGGGAATCGAGCCTCGAACTGGGGTCCTTGGCTTCACAGGCAAGCGTTTAACCACTAAGCCATCTCTCCACCCCAATCTTTTGATTTATAAATATCTTTTCTTTCACCTTTCTTCTCTTTAGTTTCAGGTTTTTTATTTTTCTTGTGATTCTTCAGGTTGAACTCAGGATCTTGGGCATGCCTAGGGAAATGGTCTACTACTGAGATTTTCCATTTTAAAATCATTTAGGGGCTGAAGAGGTGGCTCAGCAGTTAAGATGCTTGCTCACAAAGCCTGACAGCTCAGGTTTAATTCCCCAATATCCACGTAAAGCCAGATGCACAAAGTAGCACATGCATCTAAAGTTCATTTGTAGGGCAAGAGGCACTGGCCACCTATTCCTCCCCCCTTTCCTCCCTTTCTCCCTCCCTCTCCTTGCAAATAAGTAAATAAAGATTTTTTTAAAAAAAATTAAGAAATAGCTGGCTGTAGTGACACACACCTTTAATCCCAGCACTCGGGAGGATTACCATGAGTTCATAGTGAATTCCAGGTCAGCCTGGGTTAGAGTGAGACCTTATCTCAAAAATATATATATATATATAATATATATAGTCCCTTCATTTATTCTGTGCTAAGTTCTAGATAATTTCAAATTTTTATGAAAACCTTAAGTATTTAATCTGTAAGGCTCAGGATATTCAGTCAACCAGTCTTCAGAATATAACAAACACTTTTCAACTCATAACTCCCACAGTGAGGACATTTTACCCCTCCCTGGCTGACAGGAAAGCCTGCCCAGTGCTTGGACTCAAGGCTCTGGAGCGAGTTCTTGGTCAGTGAAACTGCTCTTCTTAACAGTGCTCAGCCCTCACCCTTCAATTTCCTGGCCTGTATAGTGTCAACAATAGTAGTAATGTCCCTCATGGTGGTGGAGGAAGGATTAAATGGGAAGATGTGTGTAAAACATTTGTATAATATGTGTCAGAGTACAGACTGTATAGATTTTAGCTGCTACTGTTTCTGTTGGGATTTACCACAACTCAAATTTACTCAAACCTAAATTTGAATCTTATCAGAATTCCCACCACTGTCAATACCAGAGATACTTGCTTGACCATGTTTATTGCCACTCTATTCACAATAGCTAGGAAATGGAACCAGCCTAGATGTCCCTCAACAGATGAGTGGATAATGAAGATGTGGCACATTTACACAATGGAGTTCTACCCAGTGGTAAAGAAAAATGAAGTTATGAAACTTGCTGGAAAATGGATGGATCTGGAAAGGATTATACTTAGTGAGGTAACCCAGGCGCAGAAAGCCAAACATCACATACTCTTTCTCATATGTGGATCCTAGCTACAATTGATTGGATTTCTATGTAAGTAAAAATAAAACTCTTATGAAAGGAATAGAAATGGAGGGAGGGGGGCTTAATAGGATGGTATTGTATATATATAAGTAGAAAAACAGATTAATGGGGGCAAAAAGGCCTAACTGAGGTCAGGGGAAGAGATTGAGTAAAGGAAAGGTGGAGGGAGGGCTAATCAAAATCTAAGAGGATATAAATAAGTCATAGGGAAACCTACTTTACTGGACAATGGAACACTCAGAAGCCATAGATTGTTAGTAGAAAATTTTCAATGCCAGGGAGGGGACACCTTCCAGTGAGTTGTTGCCTGGGGAGGTCACAGATACCCCCAAAACATCATAGGCCATTGCCACGGCCCTTGGTTTCCCACCAGGAATAGATAGTAAGACCCTATTACTGAAGACTCCACATACTTGGGTGGCAAGGTCACTGAGAAATCCTGCTGGAGCTGAACTGAAAGCCTCCTCCTGGTGGACCAGCTGACAGAAAGCTAGAAAAAGCTACGCTGCATGCAGTTCAATGGGAGAGAGAAAACACCAGTGAAGGTACTCAACAGTGAACACTGCAAGCTTTAAATATGGCCAGCCAGGCCAAATGAGCCAACGGGTGCAATAGTGTCATGTTTGTTATGGGGAAACCAACAGCTCTCTAATTGGACTGGAGGCCCGTTCCATGGGAGGGAATACATCCCTGATACTGAAAACCTATGACAGGGGTAGTCATGAGCTCTAGGGGTGTAACGTCTGCTGGTGTCATGCTAAATGTACATACTATGCTCACCAAACTGCCCAATAAGCACTCCCCTTAATGTCCACACCCATATATTAATGCTATTCTCACTTATGGTTAGAAAACCTTCTCTTTTCAGATGGTGGAAACCTTGGGATGACTCAGAAGGCACCATAGTGCTGAGAAGAAGTGACAGAGGAGAGCTCAGCACTGAAACGTCTCAAACACACCTTCCAAGGCTCAGGGTCCATTGCAGAAGAAAGGGTGGAAAGAATGTAAGAGCCAAAGGAAGAGTAGGACTCCTTACAATGTACTCCTCCAGACACAAAATGGCCTGGATATCCATGACCTCACAGTGCCTGACACTTCCTACACAAGACCATCATAATAGGAGGAAAAGATCATGACATCAAACTGAAAAGAGAGACTGATTTAGGGGGGAGGAGATATGATGGAGAGTGAAGTTTCAAAGGGGAAAGAGTAGGGGGAGGGAGGGAAGGACCATGGGATATTGTCTACAATTAAAGAAGTTGTCAATAAAAAATAAATAATAAATAAATGAATAAATAAATAAATAAGTTTATATATTGTATTATGACTGCTTTCAATCCTCAGCAATTAAAAATTCATTAGTCAACCTAGATTTGTCTCTACCTGTGCCCAGAATTCTGTGAGATAAGGTGCTTTCTTTAATAACACAGCCCAAATGCAAAGAGATACACTAGGGAAACATGAAATAAAATGTTCCACAAGATTTTATAACTAGTGTGAAATTGTGAGATACCAACTGTAAGATTTTTAAACATCCTGATAAGAGAAAGATTAGTATAGACTGAAGAAGTCAGCTGATACTTTAGGAAAGATAGACAATTTCTGTTGGACCTTAACCTCAAAGGAGTGCATTTCTGTTGGGAGAGATAGTGTGGCCAAAAGTACAGAGCTAGGAGCCAGAAAGGAGTGAGCTTGGAGTTAAGATGAAAACGTAGATTATGGTAGGTAAGTTCCGGTATGTTTCTCCAAGATAGCGGAATACTTATATTTATTACATTTTTACTTGTGTATTTTAACATTTATCTCCTTATTTAAATTTCATTCCTTTATTTGATGCTTATATCTCTGAAAATTAAATGTATATATTTTTTCATGCCAAAAGTTGTTACCAAGGCATACTTTCTTACCACAGCTAGCAACTTTTTACCCTCAAATCTTTACAAATGCCCCAATTAATAAAGGCAACTCTTGTTTTTGTATTTTATAGTTTCTGTGTCCTTGTAAGTAATACTCAACAACTGATAAATGCTTTTCTTTGTATTATACAATATAAACCAGAAGAAATACACCCACTAGATACTAAAGGCATAAATATACCTTTAATTTAATTTCCATATTCTTTTTCAGTGAGCTGGGAAATTAAATTGCTGTGATAAATCAAAGTGTGAAGGGCTTTGTTCTCTGGCTTATAAATAATGCTAAATATATGCCCACTTTTGGAAAAGACAGCAACAAATTTATAGAAAATATGCAAATCATTCCACATCCTGTTTATATATGTTTCTAGAGGACACCAGACTTCAGCAGGTGTAGGCTTTTATACCACTTGTTATAGACAATTCTAACCAATTCACTAATCATAAGCCTATAGGAATAACCTTGGGTATTTTTCATATTTTACTGTACAGTTACCCTATTTTGCAACTAATTTAAGTTGTTTCACATAGCAGAAATGCTGTAATAAAATGAAGCAGCTATTTAGCTAATAATAAAAAAGAAAGATTCCATTTCAAGAGCTAGCAAAGTAGTAACCAAGAAATGACAAGAAAGACATCTCAGGCTTCCTCAGGCACTCTACTTTCTATCTGACTTACCATCTCAGACTATAATGCAGTGTCCAGGTTCCTCATGTTGCCCAAACTACTCAACATCAAAAGCTCTAGAGAGGGCTGGGTGTGGTGGCACACGCCTTTAATCCCAGCACTTGAAAGGCAGAGGTAGGAGGATCGCCATGAGTTGGAGGCCACCCTGAGACTACATAGTGAATTCCAGGACAGCCTTGGCTAGAGCAAAACATTACCTCTAAAAACCAAAAAAGCTCTAGAGAGAAAGATGATACAATCCCATCTTTCAGAGAGCATTCTGAGACAGTGTGTGAAACAGTTGTCCTATGACATGACTCTGTAGAAACAGTTCCACTACCCTGAACAGCACTGCACTTACTTTTCTATATTCAAAAGTACATTAGAGGAACCACTGACAAATTTTGGGTTAAGTGCCCAAAATACTAATACATAAATAAGGACATAATTGTTACTGACTTTGTGCCAAGAGATGTTGTTTAATTATGTTGTTTGATCCCACAATGACCCTATGGCATAAACATGATTATTATCCTCATTTTCCATATGGGGAAATCAAAGCACAGAAGTTAAGGGACTTCTCTGGTACATGGTATAGTCAGAATTCAAACCTAAGCAATCAGATTTAAAACGTATCATTTTCTTCCAGGGTCTTAATATGACTTCTCATTCATTCCATAGATCTTACATAGGTTATAAAGTGAGCTCTGCTCTCCAGATATCCAAAGAATCAGGCAAACAGAAACTACAGTCTGGACATAGATATCCTCACTTATGAAATCAGAAAAAAAAAATGAGGAAACTTCCACAAAAACCTTTAAAATTTCCTCCTAGAAGGAACATTAAGTCACCTCTTCTCTTATTTCTCTGATCACCAAGTCACATGTCCATGCCTAACTTAGGGCAGGAGAAAGCAAAGAGTCAAAATCTCTCAGGAAAGAACTAAAGACAGTCATAAAGGAAGTAAGCATCTGGGGTTTCAAAGACAAAAGGGAATGCTAAAATTGGCAAGAAGGTAGACCTTCCAAGAACTACCTCATATTTTAGTTATGTTAAATATTACTGCAGGAAAAATTCAAGCTTCAGTTGAAAAATATGTATTGTCTAAAAAAAACATGCTCTAAGTTTCTGATTGTGGTCCCAGGGATGTACTTTTACAACTCTGTAAATTGTAGATAACTGAATACAATGCAAAGTAATTGTCTTGTCCAGTAAAATTTAAGTTGACTTGCCCTCCTCATAGCAACGTAAGTTATTTTTGCTTAGAGATTCAGTCATTTTAATATTCTTTTTAAAGTATTTTACTAATTTATTTGTGTGCATGCATGTGTGCATGTTCACATGCACCAGGGTGTCTTGCTGTTGCACACACCAGATGCATACACTACTTTTTGTGTCTGGCTTTATGTAAGTACTCAGGAATCAAACCCAGGCCACAGGCTTTGCAAATGCCTTTAGCAACTGAGCCATCTCCCCAGCCTGTTTTAATATTCTTGATCTATAAATGTAGCTAGTTTGAGGGTTGTTCAATCTGATTATAGTGCCTGCCTTATTCCTTAACTGTGAATTAAGCAAAAATATTTTAACACTATAAACATTTTTATACAGATGGGCCATGATTTTATCTTTTTTAAATCCTCTTTTAACTAGATAATTATTTTCACAATAAACTTTTAAACTTTCAACAATGTTACATTATAGGAAATTTATGGAGATAGTGCAGAAGCTTTCCATATACCTCACAAGTCAGTTTTCCCTACTTAAATGTTAAACATATGGTACATTTATTTCCAGTTAATGAACCATTTACTGGTACACTGTAATTAAGTAAAATCCACACTTTATCCATATTTTCTCAGTTTTTAACTAATGTCCTTTTTCTCTTCCAAACTCCCATTAGGAGACCACATTAAGGTTAGGTGACATGCCTCCTGGGCTCCTCCTCATGGCTGTGAGTTTCTTACTTTTCTTGTTTTTGATGACCTTGATAGCTTAGAGGTGCAACAATCAAGTGTTGTATAGAATGTCCCTCAACTGGGATTTATCTGATACTTATTTGCCTTATGATCAGACTATAAGTATGAATTTTCAGGGGAAGATTACAGAGGTAAAGTGCATTTTTATCATATTGCATCAAGAAAACATATTATCAACTGACTCACCATTGTTGACATTGGCCTTAATAAACTGCTTTTGGTCAGTTTTTTCCACTATAAAGTTATTTTTGCCCTCCTTTACATGCCTTCCTTTTATATCAATATGATCTTAAAAATATTTATTTTGACTTTGGGGTTATAATACAATACCACTTTACTGTTACCCAAATAGTTACAGTTTTGTCCATTGAGAGCTCTTTCAGTTAGCTCCCGGGTCTCCTTGACATAATTCAAATCAGTGTTTATTGGCACTGATGTGTTGTTTTCTTTTGTGGTGTTTTCTTTTCCTTCCCTTCCCTGCCTTCTGTCATTACAAGATACACAAACCCCACTTGTATATTTTCTGTTCAGTCTTAGAATAATCCATTTCTCTAGGAAGCTCTGGTTCATTTTATTAGAGAATATATAGAAAACAAGACTTGGACACTGGGTTTGTTTATTTCTACTACAGCCTCATCCCTCAGCATTCTAGGCCCTCTCATCTGACAGAGCAAGGAAATACACATGTATAATCACTCAGGTGAAAACATGTGTCTAGAAACACTTCCAAATATATCCACCTCTAGTCTTATTAAACTGAACGTAAGTAATATGCTCCAGCTCTAAACCCTAGGGCTCATTCTGCCTACTTTCCATGGATCATCAGTGAACCTGCATTCCAACACTGAGAAACCTGGCTTCCATCATTTTCCATTCACTTACTGAACTGTTCCGTTCCAGCATACACACATAGCAGGATCAAAACTATTAACCCATACTTCCATATGAAACAGCTTTTCAACTGGAGAACAGCACTAACATACATTTTCTTATTTTGCCTTTGGTCTGATAGACTCCACTCATTTCCAGAGTTATTTAGGTCACAACTTCTCTCATTTCCCTCAGTAACAATGTTTTATGTGTGAATAATACAATCACATTGCTTTATTGCTTCCTGCATTCAATTCTGAATCCCCATCCTCCTTAATGATTTTTTAATTACAGGCATTAAGGTTCAACCTCAGTACTATGAAGATAGAACAATTTTAATCAATGGCTATTATCACATGTGTCCATAATTATAATTTTTTAAACAAAAGGCTTCACTGGGGCTGGGGAGATGGTTCACATTTGATAAAACACTTGTTGCACAAGCACAAGGACTGAAGTTTGGATCCCCAACACCACGTAAATGGCCAGTGGGTATGGTAGCCTGCCTGTAAACCCAGTGCTTGGAGGACAGAGACAATGTACCTCTAGGCAAGCTGGGTAGTGAGCTCTGGGTTCAAGTTCTGTGTCAGTGAATAAAGTGGAGAACAATCAGTAAAGACACCTAACATCAGCCTCAGGCACCCACACACATATGTATATGTACCCACGTCCATATGAACACACATATCCATACATATGCAAAAAAAACAGTATGAGTCACATATTCAACACTGCCCTCATGTTCCCAACCAATGATGGCTTTATTGTCACTAAAGTTTAACCTTTTCCATAACGTTGGATTAGAATCATGTACTGTATGCCTTTTCACTTAGATATATGCATTTAAGGCTTATCTATGTCTTCTATAAGTTGATAGTTCATTCTATTATTTGGACAATAGTTATATGGATTTGCCACAGTGTATCCATTCATAAAAAGACATCTGAGTTGATTCTAGTTTTTGATGATTATAAATAAAATTTCCATAAGCATTCCTAAGTTTTTATGTGGACATAAGCTTTCAAATCAATTTGATAAATGTTTAAGACTACAATTTCTGGAATACACAAGATTACTTTTAATTTTACTTAGCTGCTAATATTATCTTTAAAGGCAAAGCTGTCTTGAAAAATGGAGTAGTCATTCTGCAATCTCACCAACAATGAATGACAGTTCCTGATGATCCACGCCCTTGTTAGGAAGTGGTACACTTGGGTCAGTTTTGCTTTTTATTGTTGGATTTTTGCCATTCTAATAGATATATAATGGCATCACACTGTTGTTTTAATTTGCAATTCCATAATAATAATAAGGTTAAGAAATTTCATATGCTTACTTGTCTTGTGGGTATGTATATATGTGTGCATATATATAAATACAGCATATATACTCATTGTAGATACATAAGTAAGAAGATAGAACTTATCTGTTTAGTTTTTTGCCCATTATTTTTATAGTATTTGTAAATTTTTACTAGCACACAAAGTATTAGGCTTTATTACAAACTACTAACAAAAATTTGGGGGTTTTGTTGATTTCCCTTCCCACCCTTCTACTCTCAAGAACCTCCTTTCCATTGTATGTGGTATGTATTCCATTTCCCACCCCTCCTTCCTCAACATCTCTTTTTTTCCACCTTAGGTCCTAATTTTAGCCTCATTAACACACACACACACACACACACACACACACAGCTAAGAGCTGCATATGAGAGGGAATGTGGCATTTCAATGGGACAGATGATAAATTTTTAGAATAAATTATTTTAGTCCATATTTATTTTCCTTTCACTTACTTTGGGTCAGTATCTAGTATGCAGCACACTCATCTGTTACCCCAGCCTGCTCTCTGAGTTGTTGCAGCCTGTGAGAGTGATGGCAACTGCCATCAGTCAGCAGGCATTGAATGCTGGCTGTGTGTCATACACTATGAATGCACAACACATAGATTATTTCATTTACTCATCCTAAGAACCCTTAAAGGTAGATACATCAATGTCTCTGTTTTAGGAATAAGGAGGTTGAGACAAGTGACATGAAGAACTCAGCCCATGTTTATAGTTGGCAAGTAACTGAAGCATTAAAGAAAATAGGGAATAAGCAGTCTATCATTTTAACCACTATAGACTATCCATACCCCTAGAAACTAAAATGTCAGAAATAACATATTTTTCCCACTTCTTAAAAATACTCAACTGAGATACAATATTAGTCATTTTGGAGACAACCAAAGGAGAAAAATCCTCACTACCTATGAGACAAGAATGGAACAACACTTACCTTCCATAAATAACCTAGAAGTAGTCAACTAATGTTATCTTAGTACTGAAAGTACACTGCCATCACATAAGATACAGAGAATGAGGCAGTCTTTGTCTCGAGCATGAAATTGTATAGAGCAAATGGAGATGTCTACTTCTCCAGGTTAGCGCAGTGATGTGCCACAGGCCTATCCCTCCCAGACCCTCAACAGTAGAAACCAAAGCTAACATACTGGCTGATGATAATTTAGCCACTTCTCTCATAATCCTATGAAAAAAATCTCATGCTATTTTTACAAATCACAGTGACTAAGATATTTGGGAAGTATCCTTGGTAAAAGAATGACAGCACACATACTGCCTCATAGTCTTTTAGTGATCAAAATCCCACTAGCACTTGAACTAGAGCTTTGAGATGGAAGAGCAGTCAGTCACCATGCCATCAGACACAAATCAGTACGTCCTAGAAATGAATGGTGCTGGCTACAAATCATGAGACTGATTGACATCTTTACTTACCCTGGGCCAGCAACTTCTGCAAATGAAGGAAAGGAGGCATGAACTGTGGAGAAAGACCCCACCTCTACCTGCTCAGCTCCCAGCCCCAAAGACCTGGGAGCTACATGTCCAGCAGTCAACCAGGGGTTGGTTTATTCATTTGTTCTTTGGTCTGTTTGTTGGATTGTAGTTAGTTTTTCAACCTTTGTTCTAGAAAGTAAAATTCTGAGTTTAAACTAAAACCTCCCTTTATCCCTAGAGTTCTTGAAAACAGTATCCTCTTGCTCTTTCTTTGAACATGCTTGACATGCAAATTCCTCCTTTAACAGATTCCTCATCTAAATATGTTTAGGAAAAACATTTGTGATCAGCTGCATGTAAAATGGTGTTGCTTACATACAAACCCTGCAACTTGTTCTGCCATTACCTCTTTTACTAATTGATCCTTGAGATCGGCTTCAAACAGGTGAAGCAGTGTCCCTAAACATTCCAAAAAGTAGATTATTTGAAAGCTCTAAATTTATTAACTAATTTAATCTCTTTTGGAAGATGAATTGTTCTTACCTAACTACAAACTACCTCAGGCATGCAGCCAAAACAAGAAGGCAGGCTCTCTGGAACTCTAACTGGTATTTTGGCTCCTTTGGAAGAATTCCATGTCCCATTTTAAACAAATGTTCTTTTATCCAACTCTTAATTCCAACCAAGTGACTCATGTTCCAAGTTACTTCAGGAGGATACAAGTAGCTCTGCTCAGCCGCTATGTTACTCCCTTTCAGACTACTTCTGCAAGGCTGTCACTCACATACAATGAAGGGTGTCCCTACAATTGTGCAGCAATCACCTCATGTTTTGTGACCCCTGCCTCTGTCAGGAAAAAAAAAATGACATTACAGCAAAATTGATGCTCTTTCATCTTTAGATCCCTCACATACTAATAGTTCTCAGTAAATGTTGACTGAGTTAACTGAGTACATCACCCTAGGACACCAGATTCTTAGGTGCTGTGGCTGCTTAACAGGACCTGTTTTATGGGCTGAGTGTTTTAGTACTAAAATATGATGAAAAAAAGCAAATAGGCCCTATGTATTGTCACTAAGCTATAAATAAGATACACATTTTTACTGGTTTGTTGCTTTTTCTCTATAGCCCATGTCATAGTGTCTCTCATTTATTCTCGTTGTTATGAAGCCACATTAAAGTGTTCCTGTTATCCTTGCTGGTCATCCACACTCCAGAGGGCTAGCTTATATTTAGACACAAAGTGCTCACAATTAACAGCTACCACAAATGGCTTAACTCTCTGTATCTGTACTATTACTTGACATAATGACACTTTGGAATGAATTAGTGTTTCTTATAAATCTGGCCTATACATTTGGCTTATAAGTAAAAATAGTGGATGCTAAAAATTTACTGTCAATAGTCAAATTAAGACTACTTAAAGCAGGTTGACTAGTTTAAAATATTGTTTGGGGGGGGGAGTGCCAGAATAGCAGTTAGATTAATTAAGCAGGATCAGGACGGCCTTTAAAGGGAGGGGTCTTGGGACACCATGCCTATCTCAGCCTGCCCCACCTGTGCCAATCCTGTACTTATCCATTGCACCCAATTAAATCCCTCTCAAGTGTGCACCCTGCCCAGGTATGGGTGGATTTCTCCTCTAAGCCCAGACCCATTGGCTGCGGCACCTGGTGTAGGTGTGCCTAGGTTGGATAACAGAAATCCTATATCCCCCTGGGCCCACAGAAAGAGGGGCCCATTTTCTCCTTTCTCTGAAGCTGGCAGCAGCGTCTCTAGAGGGGTAAGCAGCCTTTCTTACCCTGGCAGCCATGCCAGGGTGGGAAGAGACACCTTTTTCCTTTTATTACCATCTTCACTTTTGATCCTCCTTATAAGCACACATTATTTTAAAATCCCTCTCACATTTTTTTCTAAAATCCATATCTGGCCACATGGGCTCCTAACCTACACGTGGCACACCTGGGCTTTTGGGATATACCTGGTGTACTTCTCCTCGCCCCCCGCCCTTTGTTTCCCCTTACCTCTCAGCCTTCCCCTTCCTGCTCTCCTTTGTAAAAGCTAAATAAGCTGTGGTATTTTAAAGATCATTCTCTTGAATATGGAATTGTCAATTCTTTGGTTAGTTTGCAGATATAAACTCAGGGCTTGGGTTCCAGGAAGCAATATTAGTGTCACTTCCATCCTTAAGTGGAAATGGCAGGGGAAATTTTGCCTCCACCATGAGGCCCAAGGCTGATCTCTAAACAATACTGTCTGGTCATTGGTTTGGTAGAATTAACTGAATACTACCCCTAGACTACTATTATTGTCCTACCTGCTTCAGGGAAATCTTTCATGCAATATGTGAAGAAAGTATTTCTTCCCTGACCACTTTTTATTCATTCAGGTTTATGAAACAAGTTGTCCAATGAGTACTTACATAAAAAGTCTTTAAAAATCTGTTCATAAATGGAATTGGGTGTCTTGATTTCACTGTAACCTGGCAGACAGATATAGCAAGGTACCTGTGACCTTTGCCTACCTCTATCTTCAGGGAAAGGTTATCCATCAAAAGAATAATAAGGGGGGGCTGGAAAGATGGCTTAGTGGTTAAGCACTTGCCTGTGAAGCCTAAGGACCCCAGTTCAAGGCTCGATTCCCCAGTACCCATGTAAGCCCAGATGCACAAGGAGGCACATGCATCTGGAGTTCGTTTGCAGTGGCTGGAGGCCCTGGTGTGCCCATTTTCTGCCCCCGCCTATTTCTGTATCTCTCTCAAATAAATTAAAAAAATATTTTTTAAAAAAGAAGAACAAGGGGACTGGAGAGATGGATTAGCAGTTAAGGCACTTGCCTGCAAAGCCAAAGGATCCGGGTTCAATTCTCCAGGACCCAGGTAAGTCAGATGGGGCACATGCATCTGGAGTTCATTTGCAGTGTCTGGAGGCCCTGACAGGCACCCATTCTCTCCTTCTCTCTCCTCTCCCTCCTCTCTCCTTCTCTCTCTCCCTCTTTCTCTCTCAAATAAATAAATAAATAAAATATATTTAAAAAAAAGAATAACAAGCCTGCCTAACACTTTGGCTTAGGTCAGTTTGCAACAATCCCTATGTGTCTTTTGTTTCTGCTGTGCTTTTATTTGCCCTTTATGCTAAGAAAGCTTTAACAATGAAGCAGTCTTTCCTTAGTTGAATATCAATGATGCAGAATAAAATTAGCAGTCTCATTAGCACATGGGACTCTAACTTGGCAAACTGATTGGAGAATCCAATATGATTAACATACACATGAATTTCTTCCAAGTGTTTTCACACAGGCATTTTTGCCTAGTAACAAACCTCTACCCCAAAAGGAACCATCCAACAGGAAAAATAATTCACTCCTTTTCCCTTTATCTGAAATGCAGGTTTAGCTTTGCTTTAAGTAGTTTAATGTATCTCACTGAAGTCAAAGGACCTTTCCCAAACCAAAGAAAAAGAAAGGTTTTAGTGTCCCTTTTCCAATTAAGAAAAAAAAACAAAAACACAACTGATGCTGTGATGATTAATCTCTGGTTGTCAACTGGATATGATTTATAATTATCATAGAAACAAATCTCTTGGCGTGTCTGTTAGGGACTTTCTAAATTAGGATGCACTATGCCATATGCTGAGTTCCTGGACTATATGAGAAAGCTACCTGGGCATTCATCAATGTACTTCCTCCCTGCTCATCTAAGGATGTGACTCCCAGCTTCTCATTCCTGCCATACTTTCCCTAGCACCGTGGACTTTACCTCTGGGATGATATGCCAAAAATAAACCCTTTCCTTAAACTGCTTCTGGTCAGGTATTCTGTCACAGCAACGAAACAGTATATGATATGCATGGATTCCAGACAGCAATGTCTTCCTCAACACTCCTTCATATGACAGCTACCAGACAGCATTCATATTCCATACTGACCAATGTGTAGAGGAAAACAAAGTTTTCTTTTTAAATTTGTTTTGAAATGGGGTCTTGTTATGTTTCCAGGTTGGGCTTATACTCTTGAGTTCACGCAGTTCCCACACCTCAATCTCCCAATTAGCTGGGACCATTAGAGTATACCACTATGATCACCTTCAAATAGATTTTTTTTTTTTTTTGGTTTTGCGAGGTAGGGTCTCACTCTGGTCCAGGCTGACCTGGAATTAACTATGTAGTCTCAGGGTGGCCTCGAACTCTCAGCGATCCTCCTACCTCTGCCTCCTGAGTGCTGGGATTAAAGGCGTGCGCCACCATGCCCGGCTCTCAAATAGATTTTTAATGAGCTTAAAGGATCTGGCATTAGGAAGAACCCCACAAGTATCACAATGTACACAGTAACAACAGTTCTCCTCATTTATTTCAAAAGTATAATGCTGCACAGATAGCAATATATTCAAGGCATGCATTCCAGGAAGGTCTCAAATGCTGCCTCATGTGTTCTAACAGAGAACCTGACACAAAAGTGCAGACTATTTTACAGGTCATTGAACAGATGTCTAATTTTACTCATGGTCTGTTTCTTCAGTCAGCATTATACTCTAAAAGTATTCAGGTCCTAGACTCAGCATATTAGGCATTCTGAAACACAAACTAAGCAGTATGATATAAAAAATAACAGAAACAAGGTGACAATTCACAGTATTTGGAACTCCTACTTCTGCCTATGTAATATTGATTCCTTCAAGCAATGGTTGATCTTCCAAAGGTAAGCAAAATGTTGGGCAGTGCTAATTTGTGTTTAAACCTTTGTCATTTTGAAACACATCAATTTTTTTCCAGTCCTTGGAAAATATGTGGTTTTGTGATTCAAATTTGAAATGACCCCATAGACTCATGTGTCTGGATACTTGTCCCCCAGCTAATGACAGTGCTTGGGATGGTTACTAAACTTTTAGGAGGTTGAATTTTGCTGAAGGAAGCCAACTACTAGGGCTTGGCCTGGAGTTTTTATAACCTGGCCCCACTTGCTGTTCACTGTCTGCTTCCTGAACATGATGTGACACCAGCATCCTTCTCCTGCCTTGCCTCCCCTGTCCTGATGGACTGTCCCCTCTGGAACTATAAGATAAAATAGCTCTTTCCTTTCCTAAGTTGTTCCTAGTCAAGTATTGGCTCATAGCAACAACAAAGTAGCTGACATACCTGACTTCCCAAATATTCTTTTCTAAATTGCTTAGTTAAAAGGTGATTAAAACAATGTCACAACTACGGGGGCTTTTGAATAAGGTCTATTGTACCCAAAGTATCCACATTTTAAATTGATTCATTTCTCGGTATATTCCAACTCAGTTTGTTTTAAATGAACACTATGCCATTAATTGCATGTCAAAACATAAAATTTTGGGGCCAGGTATGGTGGTGCATGTCTTTAATCCCAGCACTCAGGAGGCAGATGTAGGAGGACTGCCATGAGTTCGAGGCCACCCTGAGGCTACATAGTGAATTCCAAGTCAGCCTGGGCTAGAGTGAGACCCTACCTCAAAAACAAAAAAAAATGTAAAATTTTTGATCCTAGATCACTTTTATTCTACTTCTCACTTGCAACTTTGCAGAACTACCAAGGAAACACAGTTCCTAAACTTGGGATGCCAAATATACTATGCATTGCATTAGACATAATGCTATTTACTTCTCCAGGATATCTTGCAGGATACTGCATGTAGTCAGAAGAGACTAAAAGTTAATTGTAAAAGAATCTGGTCGGGTGTGGTGGTGCATGCCTTTAATACCAGCACTGAGACTGCATAGTGAATTCCAGGTCAGCCTGAGCCAGAGTGAGACCCTACCTCGAAAACCAAAAAAAAAAAAAAAAAATCTGGAATTTAAGTTTTAGGGAGTTGGAGGTCAAGGGACATTTTTCCAGGTTTCTGGTTCAGCATGCATGCCTGTGGGAACACAGAGACGAACAGGGGAAGTCTCTGCTTCCAAGAAACTATTAGGTAGAGACAGACATAAGAAACAGTGAAATCAGCTATGTCATGAGATTACAAACAACAAAACTGAAGGCATAAAAACAGAACAAGTGTCTGTGAGGAAATAGGGATGGAGGAAAGAACTAGGAAAGCCGTAGAGAAGGGAGCTAGTATTTCTTGACTATATACTAACTGTTGCTCAAAGAGGTGAGATGGTCCACTTCATTCTTAAAGTAGTCTCTAATAAGGGTACAGAGGGCTACTTTTAAAAAGTTAAAGATTATAGAACATAAATACCTAGGCAACTTAGTTAGCAATCAAAACCAGATAAAACCAAAATGTGGATTTCAAAGTCCATCATGTTTTGACTAAAAATACTTCCTTTCCTGGAAAGACCACTAACCCCCATATATACAGTAACCTACCTAATAATTTAATTCCCACCTGAAGGCCCATCCAATAAACACTATTAACTCCATTTGACATATAAGAAAAGCAAACTCAAAGAAACAAATTAGATGGACCAAAGTTCCATACCTATAGGGGGTCTGTGGTGCTTTGATTCAGGTGTCCCCCAGAAACTTAAGTGTTTGGATGCTATTGTCTCCGGCTGATGGCAATTGGAAATTAAAGTTTCTTGGAGGCAGAGTATTGTTGGGGCAGGCTTATGGGTATTATAGCCAGTTTCCCCTTGCCAGTGTTTGGCACACTCTCCTGTTGCTGTTGTCCACCTTGTGTTGGCCAGGGGGTGATGTCCACCCTCTGCTCATGCCATCGTTTTTCCTGCCATCATGGAGTCTCCCCCTCGAGCCTGTAAGCCAAAATAAACCTCTTTTTTCCCACTAGCTGCTCTTGGTCAGGTGATTTCTGCCAGCAATGCAAACCTGACTGCAACAGGGTCCAAGATTCAAACACAAGTGTGTCTCACTCTGACTTGAGAGACTGATAGAATTATAGTAGATAGAAAGGGGAGGAGAGGTATAAGAAGATATCTTTCCCACTTCCCACTGATGGCTAAAGTCACAGTTTCAGGGCTAAGCGTAAATCCAGAACTGAGGGTCTACTGGGCTTCTCATTTTCCCAAAGAACATTTACTACATCATATGACCCTTAACAAAGGCCAGACAGTATAAACTTTATAAGCTGACTGCTACTAGAACATTTCCCTAGAGAACTCCACTCTCCAAAATTCCAGGCCATCATCCAAAATTCCAAATTCCCTCCCAGAGAAGGAACTCAGAGGTAAACACATCCCAACCTCAGAGTAACCAAGGAGCCTCTGGCCATGAGTCAGGAAGTTAGGCACTGCCTTGATTCATCTCTGCAAAGACTGTTCACGGGGCTTCCCAGGATCGTGAGCAGGAAGTGGGCCAGGAAGTAATAACAACTGCCACCCCCCAATGGACATGTGAGTGCCATAAAGGGAGTGTCCTAGTGGCAGGACACAGCCTCATGTGAGAGCAAACCTTAGTTCTTCCAACATGAAATTTAGTGCCTACTTTTGCTATTCCTTGGCAAAAAGAAAAAAAAGGAAGGTACTCAGAAATTAACTTTTAATAATATCCTCTCAAGCCCGAATGGGCAACCAAGGTTTCGCCAGCTATATTTGGAAACACTGCTTGGCTCTGCCAAGTACCTAAAACAAGACTGTTCAATACTCTGACATATGAATCATGATCTAAACAACACATTCTGAGTTCAAAACAGTTCTGAAGGAAGAAAAAGAAGAGACCATTTATGCAAATGTGTGTATACCTTCTGGGATAAAAGCACTGGGAAACTAAATGCCGTTTACAGTTCCATAAAGATGAAATCTTCTATAACTCAGTGGCAGAGTACCTGTCAGGCATGCACAAGACTTTCTGCTTGATCCCCATCTCCTCAAAACAAAGCAAAACAAAATCTCTACAGGAGGAATAGCACGTGTCTCCTGTTGAATGAGTAGTTGTCTGTTTATTTTGATGGTTGGCTAATTTCAGTGACTACTCTTCTATAACTTTTCAATGGCCATTATCAACTCTTTTTTTTAAAAAAAAGAAATTTTTGGAAGATTTTATTTATTTATTTATTTATTTATTTATTCATTAGAAACAGAGAGGGAGGGAGAGAGACAGAGAAAGTGAGAATGGGCACGCCAAGGCCTCTAGCCACTGCAAACTAACTCCAGATGCATGTGCCACCATTTGCATCTGGCTTATGTGGGACCTGGAGAATCGAACCTGCGTCTTTAGCCTTCACAGGCATGTGCCTTAACTGCTAAGCCATCTCTCCAGCCCTATCTTAACTCTTGAAACAAAGCAGTGGAGTATTTGTCCACATTATGATAAACTTGAATATGATTACAAAGACCTTTTATTCAATAAAATATAATTCACTTTTACATAAATTTCCTATTTTAAACCTACAATTTTTAAAATATAATAGGATATAAAAAGAAAAACATTATTTTAGAGAAGAATATTACCTCTTCTACATAGTAAAAGCATAGTTATGTTTTTATTAAACTGACGATATTTAATATCACTAAATAAAGACATGATCAAGACAAACTTATTCACTTATCCTAGCTTCAGGTATTAACTTTTGTTAATACCTGTTAGCTTTTGTGGCTAGAAGATATGTCAGAACGTATGACTAATACAAAAGTATTCAATGAAGATTTAATGACCTAAGGAAGGAAGACAAAAATTGACAGTATGTTCCTCTTGAGCTGGAAAGCCACTGCATGAAAGAAAAAAAACACTGACTTCTTATGAAGAGTACCAGATGCAGAAATAGAGGTGAGGAGCAAGGCATACTGGGGTTCTTTTTTAAAATTATTATTTATTTTCTTATTTATCAGCAGAAAGAAGAAAAGAGAAAGAGAGAAAAAGGGTATGGGCACACCAGGGCCTTTTGCTGCCACAAACTCCAAGCATATGCACCTCTTTGTGCATCTGGCTTTACATGAGTACCGGGGAATCAAACCCAGGCCAGCAGGCTTTACAGGCAGCATTTTCAACCACTAAGCCATCTCCCAAGCCCTGTACTGGGGTTCTTATAAGGAAAACATTCTGAATTATTCCAGCCATGGAGTGATAGAATAGGTCATTTATTCTCCATAAAAAGATGCATTTAAGCAAAAGTTGCTAAGTACCTAGTAGGAATTAATATTTTTAGCAATAGAGAATAAATCCCTATTTTATTGTGGTCATCTCTGATATTTATTAATAATTCTTATATCCATGGATGACTTATGCATTGCTCATGTTTAATTTTCCCTCCAAGTATATTGTCTACTTATGCTATCTCAGTAAAGTGCTTTCCATCCACCCATTACACATAACCTAGACACATCCTATACACATCCCTTTTTCTCATGCCAATAATGTGATTACTCCCCAAGTCCCAGCCATTCTCAAATATCTCTTACAGAAAGTGATAGGTTAAAAGATTACTCTCTTGTACTATAGCAGTGGCTCTCAACCTTAGCTGCTCATTAAAATCATCTAGAGAGATATTAAAACTATAATATGGTTTTAGTATGACAAGCTGTACTCCAGACCAATTAAATAGAAGTCTCTGTGGCATGGACTGGCATCATTTTTTTTTTTTTTTTTGGTTTTTTGAGATAGGGTCTCACTCTGGTCCAGGCTGACCTGGAATTCACTATGTAGTCTCAGGGTGGCCTCGAACTCATGGCGATCTCCTACCTCTGCCTCACGAGTGCTGGGATTAAAGGCGTGCACCACCACGCCCGGCTGGCATCAGATTTTAAAGCTCTTAGATGATTCCAATGTTTAGCCCAAACTAAAACCACTGAGTAAGAGGTAGCAGGCCAGATAAGAAAGTATAAAACGTAAGTAATCGAAACATGAGATGATGAATGAATGAAGTTATATTGGGATGAAAATTTGGAAAACATTCTGAGACAATTCAAAGGGATGTTAGAAGATGGTGCTCAACCCTTTAAAGCCATAGTTCTTTTTTTAATTTTGGATCCAAGGCTTTATTGTAATGGGGAAGATAGAGAAGCGGGACAGAGAGAGAGAGAGAGACTGAGAGAGAATGTGGGTGCATGCACCAGAGAGAAAGAGAGAGAAGAAGAAAAGAGGATGGATGCAAGCACCTGGAGCAGGACAGCCAAAAAGAGTAAGTCCTGGTTCTTTTCATCATATACCATCAGCAGAGATTCTACCCCTCCATCTAGTCACTTCACAGGAACCAGGTAAACATATATGGATGAATCTGCCTGTATTTTTTACTAGTCCCAAAAGAAAGAACTACAAGAGTTAATCAAATTATGTACAGACGAAACACTTCTTGGTCTTTTGGCCAATATCAAATGAAATTATGCACAGCTGTAAAAGGAAAAAAATGATGCATTCATATATGTACATAGCAAAATGTTTTCTAAGAGTTACCAAAGCCACACTCTGATAAGCTGGATTCCAAAAATTTGTATATCTAGAAATTAAGGAAATGTACTAATAATATATTAATAGTTACATATTTAATATTCACAATTATTGCAACTAATTATTTTATTATTGACTGAACATTTGCCTTTTTGCTTATTACATGCTATTTTCTTTAAAAAGCTTTCTCTGGAGCTGCGGAGATGGCTCAGGATTTAATGGCACTTGCCTGTAAGCTTGCCAGCCTGAGTTTGACTCCTCAGAAATCATGTAAAGACAGGAACACAGTACTCAGGGGCAGAGGTAAGAGGATTGCTATGAGTTCAAAGCCACCCTGAGATGACATAGTGAATTTCAGGTCAGCCTGGGCTAGATTGAGACCATACCTCGAAAAACAAACAAACAAAAAAAAAAAAAAAACAGGAACAAAGTGGAGTATGCATCTAGTATTCCAACATGACTAGGGAAATGGGGGACAGAGCCAGGAGAATCTAGAAGCTCACAGGCCAGCTAGACTGGGGCACAAGATGCCCAGGCAAAATTAAAATAACAAGGGAGATCCTGCCTCAAGAAGGGTGGAAAGAGAGGACAAAAACCCTGAGGTCTTCAGACCGCCACACATGAGTCATGGCATATGCAAGCCCCACCCCACACACTAAATAATAATAATAATGATAATAATAAAGCTTTCTCCAATTAATATAATTTAGAAACAATATAGTACTATCACATGTTTCTAGTACAAAATTAAAATCACAGACCAATGGACTTTTCATTCCTAGAAAGTTTCAATTTACCACAATTTCCTCAGGAAATGGGGTGAAATAAAACGCCACTCACTAAACTTTACTCTTGTCTCTCAACCCCTCACATTCCCTACAATGTATAAGAAGCCCAAAACTGTGTGATAAAGTGAATTAAAACCCAGTATGTGGGCACTCTACTCTGGATCCCTGGACCTTTCCAACATCTAGCTAAAGAAAAGCCTAAAAGAAAATCAGTGACTATTGTTTAAGCAAAATTCAACTATCTTTTTGTACATTCCCTAATACAAAAAAAAAAAAAAAAAAATGAAATGAAATAAAACCACCACATAAGAATAGCTTCTTTAGTCTATGGCCATACCACCCTGAACGCGCCCGATTTCATTTGATCTTAGAAGAATAGCTTATTTAAACCTTAGGAAAAGAAAACAAGTACATCAGTGAAGTCATGAAGAAAAATGACAGCACAAAGATCCCCAAACCCAGGTAAGAAAACCTGTAAGGTGGAGAAAGGTGAGGGACTGTGGAGAGGCACTGGAGGAGCCTGGAGTGGAATGGCAATGTTCGTTTCTCGTTTGTCTTCATTGTTGCTCCTTTTCACCATCTCATTTTTAGTGAACATTCTTTTCTAATTGTTTCATGATTAAAAGCAATTTTGGAATATTTTTGTTCAAATATTTTGCCCCAATCCTGCCATTGCATAACCATTGGCTAGATTCTTCTCTGGGCCACAATAAAATATAGTCATTGGACTAGAACAGGGGTCAACAAACTGTGGCTCACCATTTTTCTTTTTTTAGTATATGTAGTATGATGTGTCATGTGTAGTATATGTAGTATGATAACTCATGTGTGTGTAGTGTGTGCACATGTGTGTGCAGATGCACATATCCCATGCAAAAATGGGGAGGCCAGAAGAGACCACTGACACCCTCCTCTTTTCAATCAAACTCCTGTTTCCTTGACGCAAGTCTCTCACTCAGCACAGAACTGCTGGATTTTTCCCAGGACTGAAGTTAAATACACCATGTGTGGCCATGCCCAGATATATACCTACGTGGGCAGTCTTGGGCCCTTTCAGGCCCTCTCAAGCCCTCCTGCTTTCATAGAAAGCAATCTTAAATACTGTGGCATCTACACAGCACTTCTTTTTGTTTTTTGGAATCAGAGTCTCACTATATAGCCCAGCCCAGGCTGGCACTACATCCAGCTCAAACTACAGATCTGCATATTGTCTGTTCTACTTCATTTTCTGGGTACTGGAAACAGTGTTAAGCAGTTGTACATCCAGCTACATTATTTCCAATATAAATATGATTATATAATACAGTCCATTGTAAAGATATGCAAATGTGTCAATCCTGAAGTTTGCCATTCATCTGCATATTGTCTGTTGCTACTTCATTTTCTGGGTACAGCAATAACTAGTGTTAAAAGTTGTACTAAGCCAGACATGGTGTCTTTTGGAACCTTTGTTTTGGAGGAATGGGCATGGACTTTGTGCTTGCAACTGAAGATGCCTTTAATGGACCCAGTTTGAGAATGCACTTGGGAGGCTTTTGTTGGAACAGCTACTGGCATAAGGGAGGATCATCCAGGCTGTTAAATTTGTAATGGACTGATGTGCTTGGCTAAAGCCACCCTGAGATTTTAGATTTTAAGTTGGAAAACCTGAAGCAAGCTAAAAGTCAGCCTGAGCTAGAGTTGAGACAATCTTAACTGGAAGAAGGTGGAAAAAAAAAAAAAAAAATAAAAAAATAAAAAATTAAAAAAACGTTGTACTAGAGGGCTGACTGGAGAAGGAAGATATGGCTTATTTTGTCCCTGGATTTAGAATATGGCTGTGTCCTGCACACCTGGTATTAGTTTTGGAAATATGAAAAATGCATAGAATGGTCATGAGTTGCACACGGTTCCAGGAGCCGCTGCTGAGATGCAGCATGAGGCAGGGCATGAAGACCCTCAGGAATAGGCTGGAAGAGCCTTTTGGAAGATGGACCATGGTTTGCATGGAGACCTGAAGATGGCACTTGGCATGGGATGCTGGCGACTCTGCCCAGCTGGAGGGGCGGAATTGGTAAACATGGAGAGCCTGTTAGGTTATATTGAACTTGAACCAGTTTGATGATGGTTCAATTCTATGCCTTATACCAGTTAAAAATGTTTACTCTGTGCCTTTACATTTAACTTGTTTGATTGTACAGGACTCACTATCTTAGTTGATCAAGACCAGTTATAAATCATGGTGGAACATGCATCTGTTTGAATATAGTTTGTTTGCAGCAATCACCTTGGCAAGGAGACCCTTAAGGTGTGGTGATGGTTTGAGAGTCCATTGTAAAGATATGCAAATGTGTCTAGCAGGAGTTCCTGAACGGTAGTTAGTTTTACTCTGTGTGCTGTGGTGGCTGGTTGGCATTCTCTGCCCTCTCCCTCTCATTATGGAACTTTGGATCTCATAAATAAATAAAATAATGATTTGCAACACAGCAGTAGAAGGATCACTGTGAGGCCACCCTGAGATTCAAAAGTGTTGTAGTAAGAGAAAACATATAGAGGGCCCATAAATTCTCAGATGTTTTAAGCCAGATGCACATGGTGGAACATGCATCCAATTGGCTAGAGAAAGCCCATTCTCTCCCTCTCCCTCTCTTTCTCTCATAAATAAATAAAATAATGATTTCTCAACTCTGCCCATAAATTCTCAGATGCAATTAGAGTCTCTCAACTCTTAGAATTATTAGCTTTTCTTAACAAAGACTAATATGTGAAAACACTGATAACATCAACATACACTATTTCCAAGTAAATCACTAATGAACAAAAATTTATTTTTGGTACTTTTCAGAAATGTTTTCTTTAGGTTCACTGTCACTGTAAGATCTCATGAACCATGTCAACAAATTTTTGACATGGATTTTATGTAAAGCACAGCTTCTTTTAGATCAGTTGTAACACAAGAGCAGATGTTCCCATCCTGCCCTGGATGTTGAGGTTTGTCACAGAAACTAAATCTCATGATTGAATTTTTTAAATATTTTATTTTATTTATTTGAAAGAGAGAGAATGGGCATGCCAGGGCCTCTTGCCCTGCAAATGAACTCCAGACACATGTGCCACCCTTGTACATCTGGCTTACGTGGGGCCTGGGGTTATCAAATCTGGGTCCTTTGACTTTGCAGGCAAGCGCCTTAACTGCTAAAACGTATCTCCAGCCCATAACCGAAATTTTTACTGGAAAATCTCAGAACTTTTAACATCCCTTTTCTAAGACTATCAGGTCACTTAGAATCAGAGAAGCTCACTCCCAGGATGCCATCAGACACTGGCCCAAGGGTTATCTCAAAAATAGTTTCAGTCTCTTAACAATCAAGTGGGTGCAAAAGGAAAGCTTGGCATTTGCCTCTATAAATGACTATGGTAGTTAAGTCCTTCCTGGTCCTCTTTCCACTTTTATATTTGTGCAAATGATCCTTCAGCCTATAAAATTATCGGGGAAATTCTGTCAGAAGTATAGAACAGGATACCTGATCTCCCCAAACTTCTTTCCCTATAATCTTAACCCCTTATTCCCTTCTATGCTTTCATGTAATGCCAGTGATGTAATCCTGCATTCACACTTGTGGCTGATAGCTGCCAATCCCAAACTTGGCATGCTGCCTAACTTCCTGCAGTTACTGATGCCACCACCCCATCCTTCAATGATGAACTTACCTGGAAAAAAAAAACTGAAGCTTTCTTGAATGTTTACCTGTCAGTGCTGCAAAACCCATGAAATTAGTCAAACCTAAGACACTGGTTTTATCTGTCCATTTCAGAGCATATAAATCCATATAAATCTCCTGGTTAGGAGACCCAGAGTTCCTTTCCCTTTCTTGGTACAAGCATAGCTATAGACACCAATCTCACAAAAATAGTATGGAAGTAAAGAAAAGGGGTGTCTCAGTGCTCCAGCAGATTCTTGAACCATAGCTAGTACTACGTCCTTATTGATACCCAGTGTTTCTGTTGCTTTCTTTTGGTTGAAAAAAATAAATCTTCTTTTCCCCTCCAAAGGACATGTTTGTAAGAGTTTGTCTGATTTGGTTTATAACCTTATTATCATGTGCATAGATCAAAGTTACTTACTTGATGAGAAATGCTTAACTTAGAAAGCTATTTTTGGTTTACAGGTCTTTGGGGGATTTTGACTTTTGCTGAGAAAGAACATGGAGTAAAAAAATAGAGGACCTGGGTGGGGTTTTTTGTTTGTTTGTTTTTGTTTTTGTTTTTTGGATTTTCCAACACAGGGTCTCACTCTAGCTCAGGCTGACCTGGAATTCGCTATGTAGTCTCAGGGTGGCCTCGAACTCAGCTATCCTCCTACCTCTGCCTCCCCAGTGCTGGGATTAAAGGTGTGCGCCACCCTGCCAGGCAGGACCTGGGTCCTTGTTTCCCAAATCAAACTGCAGATGTATTTAACCTTTCAAGACATGTCTCTAAAATAAAGTTTTTGGAATAAATGACCTAAAGTTAGCTAGCATCCTCCTCTGCAGATAACCATGGCCCACAAATCTAGCAAGGCAAGCTTGAAGTTATGAAAGGGCCTCCTTTATCTCTCAGTCTCAAATCACTTCGAACCTTCATCGTCTACGTTTGTGTCTCACTCAATTGGACTATCCTTACTTTTTAAAGTGCGTTTTCTACCCTGGCTCTTGGCTTCATTGCTTCTGTCTCATCTAGAACATTGCTGTGGTCTGAACATGACCCATAACCTTTGACCTCCATGCTGGTTTGTCACTCCATTTCATCAGATCCAAGAGCCAACAAAAGTACGGCGCCTGCTTCTGCCTTTCTGGGTCTTTCCCACGAGTGCTTTCTTCACCTGTGCATCTCACCAGTTTGTGTTTTATTCCTTGATACAGTTCTGATCTATATCATAAAGATTGACTACTCATCTCTTATGCTAGATTATAAACTGTGTATCTTCTAATGTTTGCACAAAATGAGTATTCAACCAAACTGAGTAATAACAAATAAAATAGACTCAAAGTCTTCTCACAGACTGACTCCAGACTGTGACTGATCAAAGCTGGACTTCTGTGGTGTCTATTAATAAAAGTGGTTCACTTAGAAATATTTATCTTGGGCTGGAGGGATGGCTTAGCGGTTAAGGCATTTACTTGCAAAGCCAAAGGACAAAGGTTTGATTCCCCAGGACCCACGTTAACCAGATGCACAAGGTGGTGCATGCATCTGGAGTTTGCAGTGGCTGAAGGCCCTTGTATGCCCATTCTCTCTCTCTCTCTCTCTCGAATAAATAAATAAAAATAACTCACTAAGTTGTATACTTAAAAAAAGAAATGTATATCTTTATCATTGAGTAACTGATGGCCACAAATTAATCCCAAAACATATCACTTTCCAATGTATATTTTAAATTTTTCTAATTTAGAGTTTTGCTTCAATATCCCAGCTAGTAAAGTTGAATATAATAGAGATTGGCAATGCGTGATTATGAAAGGTTATACACTTTGGAGCAAAAGAATAGATGTGGAAACTTTTGAGTAAAAACAAGGCATCTGGTTCAACCAACTTTCTTTTGTAACTTCACAAAAAAAAAAAAAAAAAAAAAAAAAAAAAACTCCAATGGGACTGGAAAGATGCATTCAGTTAAGGCAGCTTGCCTGCAAAGCTGAAGGACCCAGGGTCGATTCCACAGGACCCACATAAAATCAGATGCACACGGTGGCACATGAGTCTGGAGTTTGTTTGCAGCAGCTGGAGGCCCTGGCATGCCCAGTCTCTCTCTCTCTCTCTCTCTCTCTCTCTCTCTCTCTCTCTCTCTCGCTAATAAATAAATAAATAAATAAATAAATAAATAAATAAATAAATATTTTTTAAAAAACTGAAGCAAGGCCATTCCTAAATTGCTAAATTGAACTTCTCCAGCTTCTTCAAGGATTGTGTGCCCAGGAAAATCCTGGGATAAATTAGATAATGATTCTAAGGTCCCAGAAATGTTCTTTCACAGTGCTGAGAGCCACAGCATATTCTGCACTCAAAGCAGAGGTTTCTAAATATTTCTTCTCTTAGATAATATACAATAAGTGGTGGCTGTATTCCTTTTACTCTTTTTTCTTTATCTTCACCATTGAGATTTATTTCCTTCAAGAGTATGGCTGATTTAATGTTAATAATTATTTGTCTCACTCCTGGTCTTTTTATTCTTTTTCACCTAAACTTCATATTTAATCTTTCCTTCTTGATGCATTCTAAAACACTGCTCTGTACAATCAAAATACTCTTTTATATTGATTTATTTGTTTAGTTGATTCTCTAACTATATAGTATTGATCTTTATATGCCATTCACCATCTTAAGTGCTGGGAATGCAACAGTGATCAAAACACACACATTCTTGAGCTGCACGTGGTAGCACATGCCTTTAATCCCAGCACTTGGGAGGCAGAGGTAGAGGATCACTGTAAATTCGAGGTACCCTGAGACTACATAGTAAATTCCAGATCAGCCTGAGCTATAGTGAGACCCTATCTCGAAGAAGAAAAAAAAAAAAAAAAAACACATTCTTTCTCCCAAGGAGCTTACATTTTATTGGAGGAAACAGATAATAAACACATGTATGCTGGGCATGGTGGCACATTCCTATAATCCCAGCACACAGGGAGGAGTAGGGGGATCTCAACTTTGAAGATAGCTTTAGCTATACACCAAGACTATCTCAAAACAAACCAAAAAAAAGATTTATGAAACAGGACATATGACTCAAAAGTGTAGGGAGGTACTGTTTTGAGTAGTATAGTTAAGGGTGAAGGGAGGGCACAAACCACCAAAACCTAGAACACCATTCCTCCTCGAAAGAATGTATGTGCCAGTGTCCTGAGACAAGCCTGACAAGGAGGGACTGCTAATGAATAAATAGGAGATCCTACAGCCTGTTAGGTAACACTAGCTAAATACTTCATTTAATTAAGGCTCACAAACTCTCTTCTTTAAGATACTTTACATTAAGAAATTACTTCATGAAACACAAAATAACATAAACTATACTGTCTCCCTGACAGTCGCCTTGCATTAATTATTGCTGAGTACCAGCAGGTATACAGACAATTCCAGATGGACAGAATCATTTCCTGGCTCTAACGCATCCCAGATATGAAAATGACCTTATGTAGTAGTAATTCCGTTCCTCTGAAGTCTTGTTCCCATTCTTAGCCAGTTTATCTAAGGAAATGAAATGACAACCTACGTGCATCTATACAACTGCATACGTGTCTCAGAATTCATCACATTTGTCACTACTACCATTACACTTGGATAATATGTCTCCCACTAGAATTCAAGTTTTATGAGAGCAGAAAGTCAGTTGTGATTAAAACTCTAGCCCAGGGGCTGGAGAGATGGCTTAGCAGCAAAGGCATTTGCCTGCAAAGGCAAAGGATCCCAGTTCGATTCACCAGGACCCATGTAAGCCAGATGCCCAAAGAGGTGCATGCATCTGGAGTTCATTTGCAGTGGCTGGAGGCTCTGGTACACCCATTCATTCTCTCTCTCTCTCTCTCTCTCTCTCAAATAAATAAATTAATTAAATATTTTTTAAAAAAACTCTATCCCAGTGTCTAGAAAACAGAACCTGAACTGTCTACTAAATATTCAATAAATATTGAAAGGCAAAGAGGAACATTACAAAAAGGAGATAGATATATGGTTATATTTTAGTCAAAAAGGGCATGTGCTGGTCTGATGATGTCAACGATAAATCCTGTACTACTTTGTGAGTCTTTCTAAGATGGTAGGCACCATGCTGGTTGCTTTCAAGTGCCTTGTACTATATGTACAACTACTTTTATTATCTTGATGCTCCAATTAAGAAAAAGGCTAAAGCCAGGTATGGTGCCATGCCTTTAATCCTAGTGCTCAGGAGGCAGAGGTAGGAGGATCACTGTGAGTTCGAGGCCATCCTGAGAATACAAAGTGAATTCTAGGTCAGCCTAGGCTAAAGCAAGACCCTACCTCCAAAAAATAAAAATAAGAAGAAGAAGAAAAGGAAGAGGCTGAGAGAGCTGAATATGACCAGTTTATATGTGTAAGAGCTCACATTTGAGCTCTGTGTTTGCATCAAGGAACAAGGGAGTACACATAATCTTACATTAATAAATTATAATTATCACAGAAAAGGCCCCTTCAGGAACAGGAGACACAGGAATAGCACAAAGTGAGGACTTAGGCACTTCTCAAAGAAGGCAAAATGTGAGTGTTCTCTTAGAAGTGACGTCAAGATCAGCCTCTCTGTACATTTTATAAATGGACTAGAGAGACTGAGTAATCTGATGTTTCAATTTTTGCAGATAACACATTAAGCATCTCTGGGGTGCAAAATGCCAACCTGACAAAAATAAAACAAAGTACACTTAAAGCATGACAAGCTACATATTCCCAGAGCTCCAGAATGGGATCCGACAACTCTGTGAAGCAGGTAGGTGTTTCTCAAATTTGCCTCCCAGGACTCGCTTGTCTAGATCAGTGTGTCCATCAGTTTGAATCATTGAAGCCCTTGAGCCTTGGGCAAAACAAAGACTAGAAGGATCCAAGAACTCACAAAACCAGAAAAAACCTGAAATCCAACTTAACCACAAATGTGAGGTTCTGACCAGCATGTCACACCTTCTAAACTAGAAGAAACGAGTACAACCCAGTCCTCAAGGGCACAGAGGCCAAAACATCACAGTTGAGCCATTCATTTTCAAAGTGGGCAGCACCTTTCTACCTCCAGTATGAGGCTTTTCTACACACAGATGGTGAGCTCGTTACACTTATTACTACACCACAGGCATAAATACAAGTGTGGAACTGGAGACACGGCTCGGTGGGTAAAATGTTCTCTGTACAAGTATAACTATCTGAATTTGGATCTCCAGAACCTATAAAGCCAAACACAATAGCAAATATCTGTTATCCCAGCCCTCCTACAATGAGATGGGAAGCAGACGGGAAAATCCATGGGCCAGGTAGCCTGGTGTAAACAGCAGTGAATAAAAACAGACTCATCTCGAGCAACATTTGGGGTTGTCCTCTAACCTCCATAAGCACACTGTGGTATATGTGTGCCTGCACTAGCATGCATGCACGCACGCACACACACACACACACACACACACACACGAAGATAATAAAAAAAGAAAATACAAAATGTTTAAGAGCTTCTTAAATCGTAAATCTAAGCAGGAGTTAAGATAAATTTGGGCCTCTCTGGGGATGATGAAGATGAACTTAGTTCCCATCATGTGCTTCCTGAGACAGCACTGATACACAGTACTTCATCTCAAGGAATCACATATCTGACATAGAGGAAACCTTTCACACAAAATATTTACTAGTTGGGCCAGGTGTGGTGGTGCATGCCTTTAATCCCAGCACTCTGGAGGCAGAGGTAGGTGGATCACCATGAGTTCAAGACCACCCTGAGACTACATAGTGAATTCCAGGTTAGCCTAGGCTAGAGCAAGACCCTTCCTCAAAAAAAAAAAATTAATAGTCATTGAGCTCAAAATAACAAACTTGTCTCTTCATACTTACAAACTTTAAAATCATTAATGTATATGCTACCCAACATCCAGAAGCCAATAGTCCTTATGTTGTAGCAATGATAAGATGAAAAAAATGCTCACTAAATATAAAAGCGTTCTGAACTTAAGGGCAAAACTAATCATGGTTTTGCTTGGTTTTATCTTCACTAATCCATATCCCCACAAAATACAAAATTAGGTACTCTTATTATCAAGATGTTATATACATAAAGGAACGGAGGCTTTGAGAATTCTATGATTGTGTGGCTAATAGAAACAAGCCCACAAACTTTAGGGGATGATCATAGGGTAGAGAAGTTCCCCAAAGCATTATGAAAATGTTCAACTATACTTTATAGCTTACTCAGAAAAATACTGAAAATAGTTAAGTCTGGCCTAAGCCCCAAATCTTAAATGCAAATACTTTTCCTTCTGCTCTACAATAGAGAGATGAGTTCAAGACAGCAAAGCCCATCTGGAGAGTCACCAGAGGTCATGTGCAGAGAGATAATGTTTCTGTGTAAAACAGAGATCAAATATGCTGTCCACACAAAAATTTCCATCTGGAAAAAAAGTCACCAAGGGGGAAAAAAACAAACACAAAACTGTTTTAACATGGTAAATAAATTGCATGTAAACAAAACCCACCAAACTTTAAGCAACAAAAGTGGTAGTTTGTAGAAAATGAGCTTGAATGCACACAGATGTGTAAAAACTATGTGGATCTGAAATTTATTATGCCTGATGTTAAGTGCCATTCTCACATTTTACACATCTGCTCTTTTTAAAAGCCATTTAAAACTGGTGAACATGGGTGAAGAATCTTTACCCTTTCAAGCCACATACTAAAATATTTATGGGTGAGATGATATGACTTCGTTAGAAATAATCTGGATTGGTGAGAGCAGAGAATGATGGGATGGACAAATATCACAAGGAAGCCATAAATGACAAATCATGAGAGTGAGGGATAGAGACACAGAGATTTGCCATATGATCCTCCTTGCTTGTAAACTACACTGCTCTACTTATGCACATATTTGGCATGCCCCATAATCTGTGCCAAAATTTTAAAATTGAGAGAACAAGAATGCAAATGCTTTCACTAAACAGAGTCCAGTTTACAATCTGCTTCAATTTTGTTAAGACATAGTTTTTGGTGGGGAGCTGAGGAGATGGCTCAGTGGTTAAAACACTTGCAGAATATGCATGAGAACCTGCATTTGGATCCTCAGAAACCCCACAAAAAAAGCTAGACACTACAGCAGATGGGGAGATGGGAAGTGGAGATAAGAGAATCTACTCGAAGCTTGCAGGCTAACCAGCAGCAAACACAGCAGTGAACAACAAGAGACCCTTCCTCAAACAACATGGAAAATGAGGACTGACATCAAGGTTGTATTCTGACCTCTACACACTCTGTGGCATATATTGTGTGTGTATGGTGTATATGTGTGGTTTGTTTGCTTCTGTTCTTTAGAATAATTCTAATCTTAACCTTACCTAGTAATTTCAAAAACATTTCAGCCTGCAAGACAAAAAATGACATATAATCGTGAATGAAGACAACAAAACAAAGACAGGACATGGCTCTAATAAACCTTCAGAACTCCCAGCCTTGGAGTTCCCCTGATGTAGTCCATGCTTCCTCTAGTCTTTGCACTGGAGGCCCACATTTCACACATTAAGTTTGGTTCTCATGATTTCTCTAGGACACCAATCTGCAAAATTCCACATTTTGCTTCTTCTACTAAAGACAAAGGGTCATTGTATAGACAGATTCAAATTATTATTTGTACAAAAAAAAATGTTCAAAGTACATGCAAAATCTTTTGGATTTCTCAGTGGAACTCACAAAGCAAGGAGACATTCAACTCATTGCTTTAAAACTGCTTTTAAAAGCAACAGTGCCACAAAGTAACCTCCATTGTCTTTATTTACAATTGCATTGTTTTATACATATGGAAATTTGGTTAAATTCATACAAAAACAAAAACAAACAAAAACAATTGAAATGATTAATGTTTTTACTTACCTGTATTTTCTCTTACAGTCATAGCTCCAAAATGACCTTAGAATAACCTTTCTCCTTCCTTCCATTCAGGCTGACTTACTGGGATGGGAAGGGAACTGGAAGTGAATTCCATTTGGAGTGAGCACTTCTATCCTGGGCACAGAAAATTCTCTCTCCAAAGTGATCTCAAGATCATGGAACAGACTCAATACTTGCTTTTCCTTCACTACACAAGACTGCTGTGAATTTAATCAGAAGGGAAGTCTACTGGGCCAAAATGACTAAATTACTTCCCCTTTCTGTACAAAATAAAAACTAAACCTTTTTATCAAAGGAAATAGATAAACAGCCTCCAAGTTCAACAATCCAGGAAGTTGTAGGGCAAGCAAAAACTGTACGGGGAGGGGGGAGAAGGGGGAGAGGGAGTAAATAATGAAAGAATGTCTTTTCTACCTAGGGCTTGCGCTGCCAGTCACAGGCATTCCACCCTGAGTCCCTCACCCTCATATGCAAAAGAAGCAGACTGCGGCACAGAAGGGAAACCAAAATATCACTCAAATCGCCTAACTTCCAAGCTTCTCTTCCTACACTACTTCCCTGGGAAGTCTGGCACATGCCATCACTTTGCTACAGCTTAAAGCAGTCTATTCATCTCTAAGCAAACACAATCCAAAGCTTTCTGTCCCACACACTAATTCTTACAGACAAGCAACTACATTTAGCTTCCAATTCTTTAGCAACTTAGAAGCATGCACAAAACATGTGTACAAAGAACAACACAGGAGATTTTCAACTATCACACAAATAATTTCATGAAATAAATGTGCTATAAAGAACCATTAAGCAAAAAACAACTCAAACCTCTCCAATATAATTTCATCAAAATGAATGAAATGAGAGTCTCCTATAAACTTGACTTTGGAGGGAGGTGATCAGAAAAGACCTCCATAATAGTGGAAAGCAACAATCACAAACTTCATACAATGTCAGTAACACAGGGGTTATTCACTCCGTGTTTCTCCAACACTGTTGATTCCCAAAAAAATTATGGTAATACACAGAGTTGGTAGGCTTGCTCAACACTCATTGACCAAACAGCTTGCTTCTTTGCCTACCTCTACTTTTAAGAATTTTGAGCTAAATACTCATTTTCCCTGCTTTTTTTTTTTTTTAATAAGGGGTAGAAAAAGGAGGAAGGACAAGGAATGGGACAGGCAAGCATGAACCAACCCTCTGGCCAATGTAACCTAAACAGAAGTCACTGGTAGAATTTCTGGGTGGCTTTTCTTTTCCTAATAAGAGGGACAGGTGAAGGCTACAAACCCCACCCCACAGCACACATGCTCCATAACTGTCTCGCAGAGCAGGGACAGTCATCTTGCTCACTGAGACCAACATGAGGAGGAAAGTTGAGGAGAGCAAGAATGGCAGAATACATCAAAATGGAAGAGAGTCTGGTTGGAAGAAGAAGGATTCAGCAGAGAGAGGATTTGGGAGGGGGAAATGGGGAGTGGTGAAAGGGGATTATGATTCTGGTATATTGTCTATATTTATGGAAGCTAGCAATAAAATGTTTGAGAAGAGAATAATGGCAGAACAAAGTCAGGAAAAATCTGGGTCCTTAAGCCACATTATCAGTGTTAGCAAGTGCCAATCTCCAGTTTCCCCTTACACAGAAACATTAAACCTCTGTTTGTTTATGCCACTTTAAGTCAAGCATTCTGTTTCTTGAAGTCACATCTCTAACAAATTCAACAAATGCAAAAGCACATACTTAAAAGCCAGACAACCTAGAACATTTGAGCACTTCACTTAGGTTAAGCTTTGTATCCAGAGAATACAAAAACATTGGCATCTGGACCAGGCACAGATAATGGCTTGTTTGTGGCTGTAGAAAAACCATTTTTCCCTTTGAACCTTAATTTTCCCCATCTATAAAATGGAGAATAATGTTGCTAACCCTGCCTACTCACATACTAGTTGTGAGCGCTGGCAAAGGCTCTGACTCCCAAAGTACCCAACATGTTTCAAGGATATGAGAGTCACATGCACTCATATACACCATGCTCCTTGTGTATATTCAGTTTCACTCATTGCATTCCCAAATCGGACAGCAAGTATATTAGAGGAAAGTTTACTGAAGAACACTACAAAAGGTACAGGTTAAAGGGTTTTTAATTGTTCTTCTCTAAAGAGATCTTTATGATGCCTGTTCTTGTTACTTGTATGTATGTCACTGTGACCAAAATACCTGACAGAAACAACTTAAGGGAGCAAATATATATTTTAGCCATGGGCTCAGTCCTTCGTCATAGGGAAGGCATACAGAATGGCTGTCTATGTCAGCAGCACGTGCAGCGGAAGCTGTTCATGTGGCAGCAGATGAGGAAGCAGAGAGCAAGACAGAAACAAGGCCCCGATACTTCTGCCATCTAGGTCCCACCTGCTAAAGCTTCCACAGCCTCCCAAAATATAGCCATCTGCTGAGGACCAAGCACTCAAAACCTGAGCCTATGTGGGATATTTCATACCCAAACTAACTGTACCCTCTCTAACCAACACATTGAATTTATTTTGAACTGAAGAGGGTTCAAATCCTATAAAAGGCAGGTTATATGTATGCAGTCAAGGTGGGAAAGATGGGCACTATAAAGCCACAGATATGATAAAACCCACTTTTTAATTCATCTATTAGCAGTATTCAATCAGGAAATTTTGTTTAAAAATAACTACATCAAGAAATAAGCAACAGTTGTTTGGAAACATGTTGTAGTCAGCTCAATGTTGCTGGGATGAACATCCAAACCAGACACAGCTTATGGGAGGAAGGGATTATTTCAGTTTACAGATCCAGGGGAAAGTTCCATCAGTGGCAGAAGAAGCTGTCTCCCTTTCACAAATCCAAGCAGAGAGAAATCACCAAACATCCAGCACCATAAGCAAGAGCAAAACCAGCAGCATAATAGCAGGGAACTGCAGCAAGCAGCAGGGACCGTGGCAGAGATCAAACCGCTCTACATATCTTTTGACTGGAAATCAGATCCACCCCCAAATACACCTTATGCATGGACCCCGGGATCTCCCCACAGTGACATCTCTTCTAGTCAGGCAACAGGAAATCCAAGTTACAAGCTCTAATAAAATACCTGAGTCTGGGACTGGATAAACAGCTTAGCGGTTAAGGCACTTGCCTGCAAAGTCAAAGGACCACAGTTCGATTCCCAGGACCCACGTAAGCCAGATGCACAAGTTGGTGCATGCATCTGAAGGTCATTTGCAGTGGCTGGAGGCCCTGGCATACCCATTCTCTCATTCTTTCTATCTCTATCTGCCTTTTCTCTCTCTCTCTCTCTCTCTCTCTCTCAAATAAATAAATAAAATAATTTTTAAAAACACCTGATAGAGCTGGACATGGTGGTGCATGCCATCCCAGCACTCAGGAGGCTGAGGTAGGAGGATCGCTGACAGTTCGAGCCCAACCTGAGACTACATCCAGGTCAGCCTGGGCTAGAGCAAGACCCTACCTCAAAAAAAAAAAAAAAAACTGAATTTGTTGGGGACGTACATTTAAACTTCCACAAAATGCAATATAATATAGTCAAGTAATTTAAACCTCTTTTTTCTGCAAAAGCTTTTCCTACACATTAGCATTTTTCAGCCCTTTGGAAAGACAAAAGTTTTAACTAGAAAACTGACTCTGAACCACATACATATTGGTTGGCTCTGAATCAAAGCGTTCGCATAGTAAATGGTGAGGAAACAAAATGATATTTGCCCAGAAAAAAAGGGTCAAATGGAACAACTTTGGTGGGGATTTTACTATGTCAGATTACACAGTGAGTTTACTGAAGTCCTAAGGTCACGGACACTCTGTAAAGAATAAAATGTAAATTCATACTGTCTGCTAGGGTATCTATGATACATTGCTCAGATCATGGACATCAACATCTCCTGGCAGCTTGTTAGAAAAGCAATCACTCAGGTCCTATACCTTCTCTACTAGATCAGAATGTATGTGTTAACAAGACTCCAGGTGATTCTAAGTTTGAGAGGCACTGATCCCTGCCCACTGGCACTTAGTTTTGTTATTGTTGATGGAAATAACCAGTGAACCAAGGAGAGTTGATTATCTCTACACAAGAAGCTGGGAACACATTTCCATAATAGACTGCCTGTCAGATTAGCTTACCTAAAATACAGTTCTAATGATGACACTCAAGTCCTTCAGTGACTTCCCATCACTTACCAAATAAGGTCTCCAGCCCTCGGTTTGACAGCCAAGGTCCTCCATCATCTGAAAGCATCCTCCTTTCCATCTGGATTTTCTAAGCCTGTTTCTCAACATCTAAAGAGCTGTCCACCTGCATCAGGACCAAGAGGGTCCCTATCCTCGACCATCTAAGTTATGTTCTCTAAGGATAGAATGGGAGAGTGTGACCATAAACACTTCTGCAGGTGATTCTTGGGAAACAGACTTCCCTGATTTAATACTATTTCTCTCATCTTGGGCCAAGTTTCTCGCTGTGCACCAAAGCATAAGAGCCACTCCATCCTTAGTGGCAACACTGACCATATGCAGCTGGTTATCCCTCTCACACAGTATGGCAATTACATTTCCATGCCATGTGTGTTTCCCTTTTGTGCACCTAAATGGAGGAAATGTGCAGTAAATCAAGCACATACTTGCCAGACTAAATGCTCAATATCTGCTCATTTCACATTGTTTATACTAGGAAAAAAGCAACCGAAACTCCCTTGATTAACTACAGTACAACATCCAGCAAAATGTAATGTTTTTGTTCAAAAATAGTGGCATTTATTGCTGCAGGGACACTGGGATGGATATAGCAAAGAAGAGCAAACTGCAAACAAAATCATAAAATGATCCTGAAGAATATTCACTGCAACATGAACAATGGTTACCTTTGCTAAAGAAAGAAGGAGTCGGGCGTGGTGGCGCACGCCTTTAATCCCAGCACTCGGGAGGCAGAGGTAGGACGATTGCCATGAGTTCGAGGCCACCCTGAGACTACATAGTTAATTCCCAGGTCAGCCTGGGCCAGAGTGATACCCTACCTTGAAAAACCAAAAAATAAATAAATAAATAAAAATAAAAGGAAAGAAAGAAGGAGAAAGTAGGAAATGAGTTATTGGCTCTCCCCCAACTGTTCCTTCTATTGTCTGGTATTCTGAACAATTAAAATCTTTTAATAACATTATTTTATAACACTTAAGAAATGGTGGCTTTCAGGGGATATAGCTTATTTTTTGGCACATCTGTGTATGTGCGGTATTGTGTCTGATGTGATGTGATAATTGTATAGTGTATGTACATGCTCACTCTATGAACACATGTGCAGAGGCCCAAGAAAAACACTGAGTTTCCTCCTCTTGTCACTTATCGTGTGTTTCTTTCAGGACTCTCTCACTCAACCCAGAGCTGCCATTCTCCCCCACCACACACCATCAGCAAGCCCTAGTGGTTCTCCCAGTTTCCACCCTCCCCCCCACCACAGGACTGGGGTTCCAGATGTGCATGTGCTTGGTGTGTGGCCATCCCCACCTGCTTACACGATGGCTGGGAATTAAACTCAGGTGGTCTCAGACCCTCAGAGTCCTTCATGCTTGTATAGCAAGTGCTCTCAACAGCTGAGCCATCTCTCCAGGCCCCAGCTTTATTTTCGACATCAGTTAGTCTCAGTATGAGGAAACTATCTGTGGTCAATATGTTTAATTGTAAAATATCAGCTTCTAACCTTATCTCACTTCCCAATTGGCACTATGTTCACTGTCCAAGACAGATATGTGAAATACTGTACTGGACTCTGTTTAAATGCGAGCAAAACTACATGTGGCAGCTGGTATTGATGACTATCAGTTACTATCACCAAACTGGAGCATTGTTTGCTGTGGGAAGGAAGGGCATGGAAGACATGGCATGCCTCTAATTGTGCTGTTTTCTAATACAGGAAAACCTATAGAACATTTCAGTTCAACTAAAGTTTTGTACAAAATCAAAATACTTTGAGAAAAAAATAACTAAATTAAAATGAAATCTATGCCTCCAACAATAGGAAGGAGATATCAACTCATCAGATATTTGATTAATGTCAACATTAAACCTTAAGAAAAAACTAAGATTTGTAAGGAAAAAATAAAAACAACATTTTAAGTCACTGCTAGGAAGTACAATAGTTTGGATCAAGTGTGAGAATAATATCAACAGAAAAATATGTATTGTCATAGCTTAATAACATTACTATGTTTCCTACTTGGCCTCTCCAAAAGTATCCTTGCCACATGAAAACCTGAAGTAAACAGGTAGAGAAAATTTAAAAGACATACTAGAATATTAAAAGTCGTGTAAACTGGCCTGGCGTGGTGGTGCACACCTTTAATCCCAGCACTCGGAAGGCAGAGGTAGGAGGATCATCCTGAGTTCCAGGCGACCCTGTGACTACATAGTGAGCTCCAGGTCAGCCTGGAGTAGAGTGAAACCCTACTTCAAAAAACAAAAAAATCGTGTAAACTGATGTTTGTTTGTTTGTTTGTTTGTTTGTTTGTTTAGTGTAATTCAGAATCTTCTCTCTAAAAGAGCAAAGTATGGATATAACTTATTCCCAAGTATTAAGAAACATGCACTCTCTTGACAAATTTACAAGGATTGTGGCCATTGTCCTATACTCTACACATACAGAAATGCAACTTATGCATCCAAGCCTTCATAACATGGGGCTAAGACCCTGCCTGAGCTGGAGAAAAGGACCTTCTATCCCACAATGGCCACACGACCCCTGCCAGCCACTCCACTCTGGGGATCTCTTCTTTATCTGTGAAAACAGACATGGCACAGTGATGTCAAGGTCTAATTCGACACATTCTCTCTACACAGCTACAAAATTGAAAACATTCTATTTTTGTAAAGCAGCAAAGATGCAAATAAAAATGCATTTTAGTAAAATAAAGAAAGAAGATACAGACATGCCATGTTAACATACATTTTACTTTTCAATATTAGTGCCATCTTTATTACTCATAAGTATTATTAAACCATCCCTTTTTACTAGATTCATAATTGAAAGAAATTTGTCTTTCCGACATCCCATGCTCCTGGATTGGAAGAATCAATATTGTGAAAATGTCAATCTTACCAAAAGCAATCTATACATTTAATGCGATCCCTATTAAAATCCCAATAGCTTTCTTCACGGAAATAGAAAAAACAATCCTAAAATTCATCTGGAAACACAAAAAACCTCGAATAGCCAAAACAATTTTGCGAAACAAAAATCAGGCAGGTGGTATAACCATACCCGATTTTAAGTTATATTACAAAGCCATAGTAACAAAAACAGCATGGTACTGGCACAAGGACAGACAGGTAGATCAATGGAACAGAATGACTAATCAGTTACTGATTTTTCAAAAACAAAAAAACTGGAGCATTGTTTGTGGTGTTGGGAAAACTGGACATGTATGTAAAACATGGCATAGATCCTGTCTTTTCCATGCACAAGAGTTTTTCAAATGGATCAGGGACCTTGACATCAGAAAACCTGAACCTGCTAGAAAATTTCAACAGTTCAGGACTTTCTGAATATTTTGAATAAAATCAAAATCAAAATGGGACTTTGAAAAAAATACACTAACATTAAAATGACAACCTACAGAATGGGAGAAAATCTTTGCCAGCCAACAAGAGGATTAATATCCAGAATATCAACTCAAAAATCAGATATTTGATTAAAAAATGGGTGGAACTAAATTAAACCAGAAGATTTCAGATGGCATATAAACATCTGAAAAAAGATTTCCTTAGCCATCAGGGAAAAAATTAAAAACAACATTTTTTCAGAATCACTCAAGAAAAACAAATGACAATCGTTTGGAACATCTACACTGTTGGTGAGAATAATATCAACCATTGAAAAATAGTGTGGAGGTTTTGAGACAGCTAGAAATAGATTTAATAATCCATTACTATGTTTCCTAGGCATATATCCAGAAGACTCTTCTCACTTCCAAAAGTAACCATGTTTTGCCTCATTCACAAACCTGAAATGGAAGTAAACAGATGTCCCACCACAAAAATTAATAAAGAGACATTTACACAAGAGTATTAAAAAGTAAAGAAAATGAAATTATGAAATTTGCAGGAAATGGATGGATCTGGAAAGGATTATACTAAGTGAGGTAACCCAGGCTCAGAAAGCCAAACGTCACATGTTCTCTCTTAATCCCAGCTACAAATAGACAGACTTGTGTGTGAACTGGAACCAAAAGAGGTACCAGGATCATCCTGAGTTCAGGAAAGGGAACCCTGTGATGGTATTGCACATATGTAAGTGGAAGGCTGATTACCAGGTCAGCCTGGGTAGAGAAGCATGAAGGGCAAGGGGAGGTCAAAAAAAAAAATAAGACTTATGTAAAACTATTTTTGAATAATGGTTCTGTTTAGACTGTTTAGAAAATTTTCAGTTCCTGGGATGGGAATCTTCAGTGAGTTGTTAAAAGAGCAAAACATTAATGGATTTAAGCCCTTGATTTCCCTGAGAAACAGATAGTAAGAAACAAGACATCTCTTGCCTTGACAAAGGTCACTGAGAAACAAGCTGGTGCTGAGCAGAAAACATTCCCTGAAGACCAGCCAACTGAAAGCTGGAAAAAGCTACACATGCAGAAATGCAGACAGAAGTCATCAGCAAACCTGAATAACATTTGGGCAGACAGGCCCAAAGACTGAGCTGGAGCAAAAGGACCTGTCTATCGTGGGGTAATCAACTGCTCTATAATTGGACTGAAGGCCACTCCACGGGAGGGGATCTACCTTACTGAAAATCTGTGCAAAAACTATGGCACAGGTCATAGCCTTAGGGGTATAAAGCATGCCCTTATCTAAATGTTATACTTTACAGCTGCGGAAAATACACAAATGCTCATAAACATTCTATTTTTGTTAAAGCTTCTTTTCAAAAGATGCAAATAAAAATGCATTTTAGTAAAATGCTGAAAGAAGGGATACAGACATGAAACATGTTGTCACATCCAAGGCTCAGGGATTTTACTTTTCAATATAGAATGGAAGAGCCATCTTACAATTAACTGCCCAGACAGAAATTGGCCTTGATATCCATATTGCCTAGCAATAAACCTCATAGTTTTACTATGACTATTAAAAATAATTGAAAGGGAAATTTGTCTTTCCAAATTAATAAATCACCTTAAGAATAAGTATGTTTTGTTGTCAATAAATATTTTAAAAAAAAAAGAAAGAAATTTGTCTTTCCAAATTAATAAATCAGTAAGAATCATGAAATATGCTAACGGCAGAAAAATATCTGATATATGCAACAGTAATTAGTTCTGTGTTTCAAACAAGCAACTGGAAGCAGGGATTCCAAATTCCCAAAGAATTATATTCCAATGTTCCAGACAGCTGTTACCAAATCAGTAATAAAAACTAGAGGCTGAAAAGTTAAACACATGCTTGCAAAACTAGAGCTTAGTGGTTGAAGATGCTGCCTGGAAAGCCTGCTGACCTGGGTTTGATTCCCTAGCACCCACATAAAGGCAAATGTAAAAAGTGGTGCAATCATTTGGTGTTCATTTGTAGTGACAAGAGAAACTGGTGCACTCATACACATGTGTGTGTGTGCGCACACACACACACACCACAAATAAATAAATGAAAGTGTTTCTAAAAAGCTAATATTCATTTGCTATCATGTACAGTAATATATGCACGATGTCACCAAATCTTTGTGACTTTTGAGGAAGTGTTATAATTATCCCTACTCTACAGTTGAAGAAACTTGGATCCTTCAGTTTCAAATGGAAGGACTAAAAAAACCAAGATAATGACTAACCTCCTGTCCTTTATACTCTGAGTCTTTTGTTCTATGCCATTCCACCAGCTTATAAACTCTTAATGTTCCCAACTAATCAGAGGTTCACCTAATTTAATATAGATAGTTACTCGTAAACAACATCAACAACTAACTAGGGAAAGAATTTGAAACACAAAAGACACACAAGGTTAACTCACTACCCTTAATATCTGATGAGTCCCTAGAGTTTTTTTTAAAGGAAAATATTAATAACTCTTGAAAACTATGAAATAGAAGTACAACCAAAATTTAGCCCCCAAAAAAAATCCAATATAAAATAGATTGGAAACAGTTGGGGGTAAAATGTTCAATCCCAGTTAATTAAAAAATACAATAAGAATAAGCTTTATTTCTCTCACTTTTTATTAACATAACTTTAAGATTGTATTTTAATTGACCCTGGTGCCAGGAAAAGTTACTTTCATAAACCATTAGGAGAACATTGCAATTGTTGGCAATTTTATGGTATTTAGCAAAACTGAGAACATTAGCCTTCCACACTACAATTTAGCTCCTAGGGGTTTATTCATTTTATTTATTTTGTGTGGGCAAAGAGAAAAAAAAATCATCATGTAAAGGATGATCCCAAGAGCATCAAGTATCACAACAAAACACTGCACAACCCAAATGTCTACCCACCAGAAGTAATTAAATTTGGAGTACTGTATACAGGAAAACACTAGAGTCTATAAAACATCATTGAGAGACAAAGAATCAGAAGCTGTATGAGCCTGATGACCAGAGTTAGATCCCCTTACCCCACATAAAGCTAGACACAGTGACACATGCGTCCACAGTACCAAGCACCCCTATGGTAATGGGGGCAGAGTCAGGAGAATCCCAAAGCTCACCACTTAGCTAGTCTCGCTCCCCCGGTTCAACAGCCTTCAGACTCAGACTCATTCCTATCACCAGCTTCCCTGCTAGCCCAGTGTGCAGATTGTGGTTCTTTTTGCTCTCCACCATCACGAGTGTCCCGTAATAAACTTCTATGAGACAAAGGGTTAATCAGATTTCTATTGCATTGGAGAAGCCTGACTAATATGATAAGGGTTAACCAGGCAAAAAGGAGAAAGAATATTGTAGAGCAAAGACCTGAGGTGGTACATTCAACAGAACAGGTGGACAGAAAGGTGGTAGCCATGGTTCAAGCATGAGGACTTGAAGCTGAGTGGTAAACAGAGTTCAGAGAGGCAGGAGCCAAGCCACTATAGAAAGCCTTAAGACTTATTTAAGAATATAAATTTTATTTTATTGCAATGAGAAGTTTTTGGAGGGCCTTGTGTGGGAGAATGATATAATCTCACTTTTTTTTTGAGAAAATCATTCATCTTACTATTCAGACAATGAACTGATAGAAGATTCCAATAGGAAGAGGAGGGATGAATTCTATTGTGAACACTATGGCCAAGACCTCTAACTGTCATCCAAAATGACCTTCCTACTTAACAACTGAACCCCAATTTTATTCCACCTCAAAGACTACATTTCCTAGCATCCGTTTCCTGTTAAGTGGGGTTATGTAGCTAAATTCTACATAAATAAGTGTAGATATTCTTCAAGACTTCTAGAACAATGGAACAGGTTTCCTATGACCCATTTATTTCCTGATGCCAGGAATGTGAATGGCAGCTCGGCCTTATTGAGTCATGAGTTGACCTTGAGGATGGAACTCAAATGCTGTGAATGCAGATTCAAGAATTTAAATAAGGGCTGGAGAGATGGCTCAGCTGTTAAGGTGCATGCCTGTGAAGCCTAAGGACCCAGGTTCGATTCTCCAGATCCCACATAAGCCAGTGCACATGGTGGCACACGCATCTGAAGTTCCTTTGCAGTGGCTAGAGGCTCTGGCATGCCCATTTGTGTGCTCTCTCTCTCTCTTTCTCTCTCTCTTTCTATTAAATAAATAAAAATCTTTTTTAAAAGGAATTTAAATAAAGTATAGGTCACTGGTAATTTCAGACTGTAGATTCATCAGCTTTGGGCTATCTTTGGTCTTAAATTCTTAAATGTTTAAAATCATTTTGAGTTTTTTGATTCCTATAAGAAAATCAAATCCTAACTGGTGTACAGATGTAAAGAATGATTGGATATACCTATCAAATATTACAATGAGATACAGCCCTCATTTTATGTATGATAAAACTGAATGTCAAAGCTTATTTACCCAAAGATAAATAGCTAGTTTGAGAGAGAAGCTTGGAACCAAAGTTAGTGTGACTCCAAAGTTTAGGCTTTCACGCTATACCATCCTATGCTGAAAAAGAAAAGGAAGTAGAGGCCAGTGTGTCCTATAACATAGGCATCACCACTCCACATTGTAAAGAAGTGTTACTATTAATATGATGTCAGTATTGTATTCCTTCTGACTTCTTTTTTAAAAGCAATTTGTATCTGACCATATTCACCTGGTCTATTCAGCCTCAGATTTATGTCTCTTACATTAAATTGTACTTGAATTTATAGTTGTCCTTACAGAATAGATATATTCTGAACTTGCCCTCTAAGGTAACTTTGTATTCTAATACATTCATCAGCCCTGAGCCAGGACCTTTCCTTGCATGACTCATTTACAATGCAGCCACTAAGATAATGATAAGCTTTCTATAGGTTCTAATGGCAGGGGATCTAACTAGCAGTTGGGGAATGATAATTTCAGGATGTGAAAAAGCAAATGCTCTGTACAGTAAACACATGATGAAATCACTTCTTCCACAGTCTATCATATTTGTCAGTTTATAAGAGAGAAAATCTGATTAGTGATCAAGTCTTGTTTCTCTTAAGGCCAGATGACAACTGGCTTGGACTTTAGGTATTTTAAGTAGTCAGAAAAAAGAGGTTTGAAGTGGACCTTGCATGAGGTACATGAACAGCCAGTATAGTCAACACCTAAATCAAGATAGGGAACACCACAGTATTCCAAATTCTCCTCTGTCCTCCCCTAGTCATCACTATCCTCCAGTAAGGCTAAGCATTCTCCCCAATTTCTGAGTCCACACACTTACTTGGCCCATTTTAACCCCTTTGTAAATGGAAAGGTGCAATATGTGATCTTTCATTTAACACTATATCTATAAAACATATCTATGTTATCTTAAGTACCATAGTTTAGTCTTTTTCATGAGTATAATCTATTCCATTTATCCATTCTGTTGTTAAAAGATATTTGGATTGGGCTGGAGAGATAAGATGGCTTAGCAGTTAAGGTGTTTGCCTGCAAAGCCAAAGGATCTCAGTTCGATTCTCCAGGACCCACATAAGCCAGATGCACAAGGGGGCACATGCGTCTGGAGTTCAGTTGCAGTGGCTGGAGGCCCTGGCATGCCCAGTCTCTCGCCCTCTCTCTCTCTCTCTTTCTCTCAAATAAATAAATAAATTATATTTTTATAAAAGAATAGGAAGCTTATTAACAGCTCACAGTGGGAGGTTTAGGCAAGGGGGATGGGCAAGGAGCAATCCCAACCCAGAAGTGACAGAGTGCAGTGGGTTAGCAGGGGAAGGGGAGCTGGGTGTGAGCTGTGGGAGAGAGAAAGAATGGAAGAGAATGGAGAGAGAGGAAAAGTATGTATATAAAAAAAGATATTTGGACAGTTTGCAGATTTAGACATCACAAACAATGTTGCTATCACATTCTTGTTCAATTCTGTTTTGGGGGGTAAGGTATTTCAAGGCAGGGTCTTGCTCTAGCCCAGACTGACCTAGAATGCACTATGTAGGCTCAGGCTGGACTCAAACTCTTACCTCAACCTGCTGGGATTAAAGGCATGTGCCACCATGCCCAGCTTGATCAATTCTTTTAATGCATGCTGCATGCTAAGGGCGGACTTTCCCTGTAGCAAAGTTCCTGGATGTCTTTTCAGGAGATTTCATCTCTTTGAAACTTCCTATCTTGTAAGTGTTCCATTGTTTTTCTTCTATGTAGAAATGTTCGTCCTAGACCCTTAATGTGCTAGATAAAATCTTAATCTTCGCCGGGCATGGTGGCTCACGCCTTTAATCCCAGCACTCGGGAGGCAGAGGTAGGAGGATTGCCATGAGTTCGAGGCCACCCTGAGACTACATAGCTAATTCCAGGTCAGCCTGGACCAGAGTGAGACCCTACCTTGAAAAAAAAAAAAAAAAAAAAAAAAAATCTTAATCTTCAATATGCCCACTTTTAGATCTTTTGGAGTAGATTGCCTTTTACCTGCAGACTAAAAGGAATTCAATTTTCTTTTTCTCTTTCTATTGAATATTGGAATGTCTGAAGGCAAGTACAATAATATAAAATTACTTTAGAAAGTGATAACACAGTAACAAAAATAAAACTCTCTTGAAGTATCTTATTTTTACTTTTCACACAAAAAATAGAAGTCTCCTCTGATTAGAGTTTTAGAAAATCATGGAAATAATATAATCTGTACTGAAAGCTTTCAAACATTTCCTTAGCAAGTTCTAGTGTTTTATTCAAGATTCCTTGGCCATCTCTATGAGAAAAGGAGGAGAGAAAAGAAGCCCCAAGATACCTAATTTCATAGTCATTAGATCACTTCTTGGTATACAAATAAGCACTGCCAACAATGATCTGTAATATAAAAATGCTATTGATTTGGACATTCATAATTTTGTAGAGCTTTTATTCCTATGTTGGGCAATAATTCTTCTACTCCTTATAAAACATTTCTCCACTCCCACATTCAAATCCCCTGAGCTTTTATGCATTCTGTCTCATTACTAGTCTAGCAGTGTGTGAAAACTAAATTGTTTTGAAAGAAATACAATTGTTCCATGTTAGCACATTGGAAAAAAATATTTTTGTCTTCTAAAAGTTAAACATTAATTACCTTCCCATTCACATTACTAAACACCTTGTGTTTTAGCCCCGTATCTTAATTAAACTGCAGGATTTAGTGGGATTAAAAATGGCTTACACAGAACTTACACAGCAAGATAATGGCCAACCTCCAACAAGTTGAATATAGTTATGAGTTGCTTGACAGCAGGGATTTGTTCTAAGAAGTATACCATTGGGCCATTTCACTGTGAGCAGACAGCACAGAGTGTGCAAACAGAAACCTAGCCTACTTCACACACACACATAGGGTATAACCTCATGCTCCCAGGCCACAAATTATATAGCAGGTTACTGTGCCAAATGCTGTAGGCATCTCTCACACAATGGTAGGCATGTGTATCTAAACATGCAAACACGGGAATGGTTCAGCAAGAATTCCTCTGTTATAATCCAAGGAGGCATGTGCTGTCTGGACAGGCTGTAGTTGATACAACACCCTATGCCAGGAGTGACTGTAGGAGTTTGGCAAAGCGTTCTCCATCTTTACCAGAAATGGCTAGAAACCTAAAAAGAAAAGCTGCTTAGTTCTCACAGCCCTCCATCCTACCTAAAATAACTGAACATTGAAGAATTAGTAATTTGCAGACTCATGAATGGAATTAAATAGATAATCCCAAATGTATTAATTTTTCCTCAGGATTTGGTACAATATCCCTCCAAGAATAAAGAACACATGATTTCCTGGGAGTCCACATATTATCAATGCTTTTCAAATACAGCAACCATTTTTGTATGGCAAAAAAAGTCTTATTTTTCAACATCAAATTCCAGAATCAGCAAGCACTATTTGGTTATGCCATCATTACAATTTCAGACCAAATTTGGTGGACAATGTCACAAATTGTATGTTTATTAGGACAAGTATTTTAGGATTCTATGTTTTCTTTGGTCTTACAACCCCAGACCCAAACTTAGAATTCAAAATTCTTCAAACTTAACAATTATTATATTTGATGGCCAGATATCCATGTAAAAAAAATAAGGCTCTCAAGGATCAAGGCAGCTGCGATACAAAACCTAACTATTACTCAGAAGACTAAAGTGATCTCACAGGCAGCTTTACGCTAGCCACAATCTCAGAGGCCCATCCAGTAGGTTAAGTAATCACTTGGGCTGGATTCACTGTGAGAGTGCCCAGCATGTGACAGGGCTACAGAAAGAAGTGGTAGTACAAAGGAAGGGGATTGTTCTAGAAAGTTGTCCCCAGATCTTCAGATTTCTCAAGATAAGCCACAAATGCAGATTTGTATGTGAAATCTTCCTATTAAAATTTTGGCACAAAAGTGTTCAAAGCACTGCTTGGGCCAAATTAAACACATGTGTGGTCAGGATTCAGCCAGATGGTTTGAGGTCTTAGGAAAACTGCATAGAAAGAAGGAGATAAATGTGTCCTTGCCTCCACCCTTCAACCTGGGAATGTACAATTTCAGAGGGCACTGTGGAAGTCAAGTCAAAAATGAAAAGTGACATGGAGACTTCAGTTAGATGCCAAGAGAGACACCACCCTTCTTTTTAATGACACTTGCACACTCATGTACATACACATATACATACACCTTGTTTCCACACATCCTTGATTACCAATGCCATTTGGAGTGCTTCCATCATTGAAATGAAATATATCTAAACCAGGCATGGTGGATGACACTTTTAATCCCAGTACCCACACTCTGAGTTAGAAGGATCACCATGAGTTCAAAGCTACTCTATGCTATAGAGTGAGTTTCAGGACAGCATGGGCTAGAAGGGGTCCCTGCCTCAAAAAAAAAAAAAAATACAGAGTGACATATATCTTGCTTATGTAAACTAGAAAATGGAAATCCATTTAAAACCCATTTACATTCCAAGATTGGCTGCTAACCTTCACCACAGTCGTCTTTGCTCTAACAAAAAGCAAAATGTCCTTAGCTACAAACTGTTCCCCAGGAATTGAAATAAGCCATTCAAAATCCAGAAAGCGTGTTCTCTAGTGATAAGTCAAATACTTGCTGCTCCCAGGCCACCCTTGCTTTATTCGTTACTCAGCCTGTGATGTGGTTCAAGCAAAGTGTGGGAACCAGAGAAGAATAAACAGAAAGTATAAACTTCTGGTGTATACACAGTTCTGATAATGAAGGATGTTATTTCTTACTGCCTTTTTGCAGGGTAAAGAAATATAGTACAGAGAAAAACAAGTTTCACATCTCAACCAGAAGAATAATGTACACTCTACAAACACTTTAACAATATAGACATTTTATTGCATTCTCAGAAATATAACCTTTTGATTTTATTACCATAAACATGGACATATTTTACAGGCTTGTTTTATTTGTCAACTATTTTCCTTTATTTTTAACTTAAAGCACCCTGACCACACTGACTTTTTCAGTAGTTCTTAACTTTTTAAATAACCTGATAAGAATGAGGGACCTACCTGTCCCTGAAACACACACACACAGAGAGAGCTTTGATTTACCACATTTTACACACAGCTGTTCAGGAACCAAGCACTCCCTGAAGAAATCCATACAAGAACCCTGATTTAAGAACTCTGCTGTATACTGTGATTTCATTTACTCTAACATCTAAAAAAAAAAAAATTAAGATATACAGCAAGAAATTAAGGTAGATGGTAAATTTTCATACATGTCCTCCTTGCTCCTATATACTTCAAATCACTGTTTGTGTTTTTAAATTAAAGTCATTTTTAAACCAGCCTGATCTGGGAAATTCATTAGGTTATCCTATCATATTGGTTGAAAACAGGTTATTGTTTAATTTCTTTAAAAAAATGTCTTTTTTCCTTGAATCATGCTTGTTCTTTCCATTGTTAACTTGCTGTTGTTGCAAATATTTAGATGTTATGGAAAGGCAACAAAATATGTGAGAGTGCCCAGCTCTGATGGAGCTATAGAAGGAAATTGCAGCCTGAGGAGAGGGAACGGCTGTGCCTCAGCTCCAGCCAATTGTTCCATACCTTCTGATTTATCAAGACAAGTAAGGAATGCAGAGTCGCAATGAGAAAATCAATTCCAAGAGATATTTCTCACAATCACCATATAACCGGGACCAGTATTTTCCATTTTACCGAATTTTTTTTGAGGCAAGCCCAACAGACTGGTCTTTTCTTTATGTGAGAGAAAGAAAGGGAGGGAAGGAAAGAGAGAGAAAGGGGAGGGGGAGAGAGAGAAAGAACTAGCACACCAGGAACTCCAGCCACTGAAATCAAACTCCAGACATGTACACCCCATTAGGTGCATGTGCAACACTGCATGCTTGCGTCGCTATGTGTCTGGCTTACATGGGACCTGGAGAGTCAAACATGAGTCCTTAGACTTAAAAGGCAAGCACCTTGCCGGGTGTGATGGCGCATGCCTTTAATCCCAGCACTCGGGAGGCAGAGGTAGGAGGATTGCCATGAGTTTGAGGCCACCCTGAGACTACACAATGAATTCCAGGTCAGCCTGGGCTAGGGTGAGACCCTACTTCAAAAAAAAAAAAAAAAAAAAAAAAAAAGGAAGCACCTTAACTGCTAAGTCATCTCTCCAGCCTCCATTTACAAATTTTTAAATGGTATAGTCAACCTTCAAGTCAATGGATACACTCAGGACCTTTAAGTTGCTTCCTGGTTTAATCAATAAATCTGTTCTCTTCCACTTAAATTTTCATTTCTTTCCCAAGGCATTCCTCCTATAATAAGAAAGGAACTTAAGGAATAATCTGTGGATTACTAAACCACTAGTGATTATAAACTATTTTAGAGAACCACCTTAGTGGATGTCATTGGAGATGTCAGGAAATGTTTACCAGAAAATGCAAAATGCTGTTCTGCATATGGTTCTGATGCTATTATATTTTCCATGTATAACTGAATCTTTGCTGAGCTGTGATTAAGCCTGACCTCTCTTTACAAACAAGAGATCATGGACTGAGCCTAATAAAAACAAGAAGATGCTGCAGACACCACATGTGAAAAACAAAAATAACCACAGGAAGTTTCTTGTGTTGGTATTAGTATTAGATATAAATGTTGGTTCCTTGGAGTTTTAAATTTATTTAAATATCTATAAATGAGATCTATAGCATAGCCTATTTTTTTAAATTAATGCCATTGAGAGACTCTATGCTCAATTAGATTCCTTTTTAATTTGATTTTGATATGCATGATTTGATAGTGTTAAAATATCTGAAACAAATATGCAAATAGCCTTGAGTCTAACAGCTCAGGACTTTAGATTTACTGACAAAGAAGACAAGTATAATATAAAAAATGAAGAAATAAATCACTCCTAACAAAATCAGCTCTTCCAAAAACAGCCCTACAAATGACTCTTTTCTTTCAAGTATGTGTGTGTGGTGTATATGCATGTTCGTGTGTGTGTGTGTGTGTGTGTGTCTGTGTGTCTGTGTGTGTACCACACACATGGAGTGTGGAGCCAAAGATCAGTATTGGGTGCTTCCTCAATTGTTTTCCACCTTTTTTTTTTAAGACCAGGTCTCTCACTGAACCTGAACCTCACTGATTTGCCTAAACTAGCCAGGCAGCACAGCAACCCCAGGAACACTTGCCCTTGTCTCCACCTACTGAGTGCCAGGATCCCAGGCATGCACCACTATTCTCAACTGTTAAGTGGGTGGTTAGGACCCAAACTGAGGTCCTCGTGCTTACGCAGCAACCACTTTACTGACTGAGCCATCTCCCCAGCACCCCATGAATGCAGTATATTCAGGGATCATCCTGCTGCCATCTTTGGATTTCTATCTCCTTTCAATTTCAGAAGGTTGTAGGTTGCTAAGAATTTAAAGACTCCTAAAAATGGAAGGACAAAATATCAAAAGAGGAAATGCAGGAAATCTGACCTATCTAGGTTGAAACAGACCAAAATATATGAGTACGTCATTCAGATTAGATTCAGGCAGGCCCTCCTTGAAGAGCACACAGAGCCTCCTTTCCCAAGAAACTGGTTTTCTGGACCTCTTCCATGGCCAAAAAGCCCTGTGCCAACCTCCATCGTTTCACTTGTCCCATTCTGTCATCGTCATCTTCCTGAGTCCATCTCCCCCAGAGGATGGAACAAGTGTGATGCTCAGAAATGTTTGTTGAATTAATGAGTACCACCATCACCTCCTCCATTGTGTTTAACCAGAATTCTTAGATATAAATGTAAAGTTAATCTTAAGAAAAATAATTTTTTATAGTTAGTGTCTGTTTGAGCTCATGGAAATCTTTTTTCTCTGAGAGGCCAAGATTGTTGGAAATTCTATATTTATGCCTGTAGCAGGGTTCTGTAATCAGACAACACAGAGGAATGTCAAAAGAACTGCATTCCGATCCCAGACTCAGCCAAACATTTACCCTCCCTGTGTCTACTTTCCTTATCTGAACAATGGAGACAGCAATACCAGCCTGTCTCTCACATCTGCTGTACACAAGAACTAATAAAATTTATCAGACATCTAAATAAATGTTTTAATGACTTGGAAATTTTATCATACTAGAGACAAAACAAATGTTAGCAGTTCTACCTTTTTGAAAAACCCTGATGCATTCTTGGAAACTGTGAATGAATGATAGTAAATCAGATGCTATTTCCCAAAGGCTATGGCAGGAAGATAAGGTGGCATGTTGAGAGCAAGGATGGATGTGACTATAACGACTGCTAGACATCTTACACTGAAATGCACTGCACATAAGAGCAATGTACACAGAACATAAATGAAGCTCAATGAAGGTTTTTATGTGACTGCACTTTTGTAGTTATCACGCAGACTAACAAATTGATCGCTACCTTGTCTCCCTTTCAAAAGCCACAAATCTCTTGATTTCCTTGCTGTCCTGACCAAGCTCACTATAGTTAGGTGTACCAAGTTCGAACTTTGTACAAGTGCAATCATCTGGCACGTGTATCATTTTAAATTGAGCTTCTTTCGTTCAGTATTACGTTTTTGAGATTTACCCATGTCATTGCCCAAGGCTTTGGCCTACTCATTTCATTACTTAGTATTTCATTATGTAAATCATTATTTATCTGTCTGACTATTACAGAACATTCTGGTTGTTTTGAATGTCATAAATTTTAACTTATAACATTATTTTCCAAACTCTAGAAAATAGGTACTAATATTCTACATAATATATGACTACTGAGTCATTAATGTAAATCTAATATATCTGCATAAGGAATGTTTGTAATTTTGTCTTTTAAAATATCAGGTGAAATCTGCTTTTTTTAATCATTTGGAAGATGTGGGCATTAATAAACCTGTCAAGAGTATTCTAAAAAAATTTTTTAATTTCCTGTTAATATGTTTTCCTGTAATAAGCAGTAGTTTTTTAAAACATCATTTCATAGGCTGGGGAGAAGGTTCAGTGGGTAAAGTACTTGCTGTGTGAGCAGGAGTTTGGGTCCCAAGAACCCATGTGAACAGAAAAGCATAACAGTATCCCCAGAGCTTGCTGGATAACTTGTCTAGCCAAATTAGTAAACTCTGGATTTATAAAGAGACTCTGTTTCAAAAAGAAGACTCCTATTGAGGAAGACAGCTGACATTGACCTGTGACCTCCTCACATGTATATCCACACACATACAAACATAGACAAACATACACATTAACACTACACAAACATATATTTGCAAACATATATATCATTTCACTGTAAAAACTGATTTTTTTTTTTTTTGGTTTTTCGAGGTAGGGTCTCACTCTGGCCCAGGCTGACCTGGAATTCACTATGTAGTCTTCAGGGTGGCCTTGAGCTCACAGCAATCCTCCTACCTCTGCCTCCCAAGTGCTGGGATTAAAGGCGTGTGCCACCACACCCGGCTAAAAACTGAATTTTAACCTGGGTAATGTCTATATGGTGAGATTATTAAGCTTTATTTTTGTTTTGTTTTTTTGTTTTTTGAGGTAGGGTCTCACTCTAGTCCAGGCTGACCTGGAATTCAGGCTCAGGGTGGACTCGAACTTACAGTGATTCTCCTACCTCTGCCTCCCAAGTGCTGGGATTAAAGGTGTGCACCACCACACCTGGCTAGTAAGCATTTTTATTTTTGCCTATCAACATATCTAAAGTTTTTAACTAAAACTATTATAATTTTAGAGTTATTATTTTCCTTAATGAAAATAATTTAATCTGCCTTCAAATTATAATATTAAAAAATAATACAGCTTCCTTTTTAGCTGATAAAGTAGAAGTTCTTGAATGAACCTTTAAAGAAATGATGTACTCATTTATTTTACCTTTGAAAAACACAGAAAGAAAATAGAGTCTATAACAAGTAAACAAATGAAAGTGGGGAAAAGTGAAATTTCTAGAAGGATTTATTCTTTCCTACTAACTATGAAATGTTATTACAAGCCATTGAGATTTGCTTTATTCTAACAAGTAGCCATTTTCCAGAGCAAGTACTACAATGGGAAGTTTATAAGTAAAATTTCATTCACTGGTTTTGAAATTATGCTTATATGTTTGTTCAAGAACCATCCTAGATGCTACTGATTATATCAGTGTTACTTATGCCTGTGTTAGCAAATACAAAGATGGTTTTGTACATAATGGATGGTGACCTTGAACTCTTGATCCTCCTGCCTCTACCTTCCATGTGCTGGGATTATAGGCTTTGTTAACAAGGCACTGGGGATTGAGCTAGGGTCTTCTGTATGCTAAGCAAGCATTGTACCAACCGAGCTACACTGTCAGCCCTACAAAGGTTTTCTTAGGAGGAAAAAGCAATGTGGTAATAAGTGAGCATGAAGACAAAATGAATGAATTACACTGGGAGAGCAAGAATAAATCAGTAAATAAACAAATAACAATGCTGAGCCACTGAGCATCCAAGACTTTTCTTGATATTTTTTTATCTACTAAAATTTTATCCAGAATGTTTGGCATCACAATCAAAGCCCTGATTGTGGTATGCTAAGAATCTGGCAAAGAATGTTAGCCTTCTTGTTTTTGTTTTGTTTGTTTGCTTCAGTTTTAAAGATTTTTTTCTACTTATAGAAGGTGTTCTGATAGGGTGGGCAATGAATTCACCCCCCACCCACCCCAGTCCTGGCTGTATGACATCCTAGACCATATGGATGATTGGGTTGTGACTCATAAATCCCAAAGATAGCCACAAAGAAGGGTTCCATTATCTGCATATGGGTAAACCTCACAGCCAGATGAGTGGGGTGACAGAGCCAACATGTTCTCTGCTCTGCAGATGCCAGTTAGAGCATGGCCATGAGCAGAGCCCAGGGGAGCAGACCCCCCAGCAGAGGCGTGCTCAGAAAACCCAGGACTGCTCCTCAGCTTTCCTCTCTTCAGCTGGGTGCAGGCATGAGCTTCCTGGGCATGCACCCTACACAGCCATGAATGTGACCCAACACAAAAATTGTAACCCTACTTTACACGTCCTGAAAGGAAGCTGGAAAAAAATGGTTCAATAAAGTCAATAAAGTGCTTGCCACTCAAACATGAGAACTTGAGTTTGTATCCCCAGCACTCAAGTAAAAGCCAGGCAAGGTGAGACACACCTGTAATCCCAGTACTGGGGAGGCAGAAATGGGGAGAGTTTATGGGCTCACTAGCTAGTCTAGCTGAATTGGTGAGCTCCAAGTTCAGTAAGAGACTCTGTCTCAAAAAATAAGGTAGAGAGCCGGGCATGGTGGCGCACACTTCTAATCCCAGCACTCAGGTGGCAGAGGCAGGAGGATCGCCAAGTGTTTGAGACCAGCCTGAGATTACATAGTGAATTCCAGGTCACCCTGAGCTAGAGTGAGACCCTGCCTTGTAAAACCAAAAAATAAAATAAAATAAATAATAAGGTGGAGAGGGATTGCAAAAGATATCCAGTCTCGACTCCTGGTTTCTACATGCATGTGCACACACTTCACACAAACATATACATGCAAAAATATTATGATTTTTTTGTGATTTTTTTTTTTTTTTGTCACTTAACTGCACAGTTCTAGAGTGTGAACTTTGCAGATGTCAATTGGTCGGACATGCCGAGGCAGTCACTGGTGAGAAAAAAAGCACTCTGCCTACAGGCTCAAAACCTATACCAAAAAGTAATGTGTGTCTGGTTTTTTTAAACATATTTTTATGAGCTGGAGAGATGGCTAAGTGGTTAATTGCTTACCTGCAGAATCAAAGAATCCAGGTTCAGTTTCCCAGGACCCATATAAGCTAGATGCACAAGGTGGCATGTGCGTCTGGAATTCATTTGCAGTAGCCAAAGGCCCTGGCATGCCCATTCTCTCTCTACCTCTCTCTTTCTACCTGCCTCTCTCTCAAATAAATAAAATAAAATAAAATATATATATTTGTAATGGGGAGGTGAGAATACGAGCATCAGGACCTCCAGCCACTGCAAACAAGCTCCAGATGCATGCACCACTTTGTGCATCTGGCTTTACGTGGGTAGTGGGGATTTGAACCCAGGCCATCAGGCTTTGCAAGCAAGCATCTTTAATTGCTGAGCCACCTCTCCAGCCACAAGAAAAAAATATAATAATTTTGTAGTAAATAAATTTTACTGAATAAACATGAATATCATGCTGAATAATTCTATAATAAAAAGTAATCTGGAAGCCTGGAGTGACTGTAGCATGGTGTGTGCAAGACCTCAGACTCTTGTTAATTCTGGCAAGCTTCAAACAAGTTACTTCACCTCTCAGAACTTCAGTTTTCTTATCATGCCATTGGGAAAATAAGAATGACAGATTTTACCATACCACATGATCACATAAGATCATGCAAGTGAGACACTTTGGAATGCTGCTAGTACCTACCAAGAGTCTAATCAATGTTGGCCATTATCCAAATAGTTGTATTCAGCTATCATGCTGGAGTCATTGATTTCTATTATGAGAAATATTTTATTCAGATCTATCTTACATACATTTTAAACAAATAAATAGAGATGGCTTTTGGACAAAATGGCAACAATAATATGACAATAACTATTATAACAGTAATCACAACAGTAGGTACCTGAAATCTATGTGTCAAACACTATGAAGAATTCCTCTTCTGAGCCTCTCAATCATCCAATAAGGCAGGCAGCACCATCATCATCACCTCTGATCTTCAGATAGGAAAGCAGAAGTTGAGTTCTGGTTAATGGTAGAGCTGTAATACAAATCTGGAAGTATGGCATGGTCCTTAACCATCAGGGTTCAAGGCCTGCCAGCAAACGGTGCCAATAGTATGCTTCATGTAACATTCATGGTTGGCAGAGCTGTCTGCAGTTTAATGAGGTTAAACAGAGAGAAGAGGAATATAAATGAGCAGGAGAGGAAGCAGGCAAGCAGAAACTCAAGACCTACGTTCCCTCTGGGCTGACTATACCACTAATAAGATAGGTGGCTAATATTGCTGATTTTGCTATACTGAATTCAAAGGGCTTCTTCTACTTGCATGGAACAAGAAATTAGCAACCTAAACCTACATTAAGGTCAATGAAGTACTTGACCAACTGTAGCAGACAGCTTCAGGTTTGCTGAGATGAACTTCCAGACCAGACACAGTTATGGAGGAAGGGATAATATTTATTGAAGCTTACAGATCCAGGGGAAGTTCCATAAAGGCAGGAGAAGCAGCCTGCTTTCACAGGGCCAAGCAGAGAGAGAAAAACCAACCAGGCACACAGCACACAGAGCAAAAACTACAGCCAAAAGCCCAGCACACTTCAGGAACTCCTGCTAGGCACATTTTGCATATCTTTACAATGGAATCTCAAACCCACCTCCACACTGGCCCCCAGTGACATTGCCTCTAAGAAGGTGATTGCAGATGCAAACTATAAAGTAATAAAACATTGAATATATTGGGGGGCATATATTCAAACTACCACACCAACTAAGCAGACAGCTCTTGTATTAGGCCACAAGGGGAAAATCAACAAAAACAACAACAACAAAAACTATTTCAAGTCAACTAACATTTTGTTTCTGCAATGCTAACATTAAAAAGTTACTTACAAAGTGTTTTGTTCTTTGAAGCAGGGTCTCACTCTAGCCTAGGTTGATCTGGAACTCATTCTGCAGCCCAGATTGGCCTCAAACTCACAATGATCCTCCTACCTCAACCTACCAAGTGCTGGGATTAAAGGCATGTGCTACCACATCCAGTACCCAGTGCTTTTTTAAATATTTTTTTTCAAGGTAGGGTCTCACTCTAGCCCAGGCTGACCTGGAATTCACTATGTAGTCTCAGGGTGGCCTTGAACTAATGGTGATCCTCCTGCCTCTTCCTCCTGAGTGCTGGGATTATAGGCATGTGCCACCACGTCCAGTTTAAAATATTTTTTATTTATTTATTTTAAAGCAGAGACAGACAGAGATGGGTGCACCAGGGTCTCCAGCCACTGCAACGGAACTCCAGATGCATGCAGTATTTACGCAGACTCCAATTTAATGTTTGCAGCAAGAAGGCTGATCAGACTTACTAGAAATAAGAGGAGATAAAAAGCTGTCCCTGCTTCTTGTCTACAGAAGACATGGCCAGGCAAGCTGCTTTGAAAGATCAAGAGGGTGATTGCTAGGGAAGCTTCTGAGACCCTTGAGGGTAGGTAGGAGTCACAGTTTCCTCCACAAACACATCAGCCTATAACCCCAGTTGTCTTTCACCAGTTTGGTGTTAAGAGGCAGATCAACCAACGTTAAATTAGAAATGCATACAGACCACTAGGGGAGGGAGTACAGTAACTTAAAGTAACAGGCTGTGAATTTTATCTCAATTCTATATTATTTTGAGTGTATGCTGCAGTTCCATGATGCCTTCCTAGGGAGATTATGCCTACGATGACAAATCAAGAGTTTGGAGAATCACTCTTTAAACTAATAATGGTTCTCCCATTTATCCAGTGCTGACTTCACTCTCCGTTGGGAGGATCTGCTTCTCTTTTTCAGATGGACACAGAACCTGAGGAAAGAATCAGCCCATCGCACCCCACCAGTGAAACCATAAGTAACTGGGGAAATGAGCAAGAGTGCTGCTTTCTTGGTGAACCTGGTATTAGGATGAAGGAGATCGACACAAAGAACACTCAACTCCTACCAAGCCAGAGATCCAGAGACACAGAGGCTCCCAAGACCTCATCACTGAAGTAGACCTAAAACAAACCCAACATGGCTCAGGGAAATTCACGGAAGAGGGGGCAGAAAGATCGTTAGAGCCACAAGTTGGGACACTATGCACAGGAACATTGCCTCTTCCCCATAACTGATCAATACCCCCACTATGAACGATCCACAATCCACATGGGGATAACTGACCATCCCTAACAAGGAGTTGGGAGGACAGGGAGGAGGGTAAGGATGGTACCAACATGTGCTGTTTACACACTGAGTATATACATAACTAATAAAGAAAAAAAGATGCACTATATGAAAAAAAAGTTTGGAAAAATACAAAATGGTTCATTGTTCTGCACTGGCTGCCAGGGTTTGAATTTCCACTGCCACTTTTCAAAATGAAATCATCATAACTCTCTCAGAGTATTGTGGATATTAAGCAAAATCATGAACATTCAACACAGTGCTCAATAATTAGACTTCTAGTACAAGAAATTCTAACCATGATTTTATTTTTCATAAGAATCCATCCTTAGCAATCCCAGACACAGGCACAGCCCACCTTTCTCAAAGTACACTCTTAGGACCTCCTGAATCCAAATCATGAGGAAGTTTCTTCAAAGGCAGTTCCCTAAAGTTTCTTAAAAACTGAAAAAAAAAATTGCCGGGCATGGTGGCACATACACTTGGGAGGCAGAAGTAGGAGGATTACTATGAGGTCAAGGCTACCATGAGACTACATAGTAAATTCCAGGTCAGCCTGGGCTAGAGCAAGACCCTACCTCAAAAGACAAAAGACAAAAACAAAAAAAAAAACTATATGACCTAGCTATACCACTCTTAGATTTATACCAAAGGATTCTAAATTCTATACAAAGATATTTGTATGAGCATGTTTATTGCTACACTCTTCACATTGGCCAAGAAATTAAATAAGCTTAGATTTACATCAATGGATGAATGGATAAAGAAAATGTGGCACATATACACAATGGGACTTTATGAAACCATAAAGAAAAAATGAAACCATAAAATTTCTAGGAAAATGGATATAACTGGAAGATATTATGTTAAGCAAAAGCAAAATAAGCCAGCCTCAAAAGACAAATAGTCAATGTTTTCTCTTACATGCACAGCTTAGATTTAAAATTGAATATGTGTGTATGTAGGTGACAAAACTAGAAAGGAGATTATAAAATGAAAGAAAGAGATTTTAAGGTAGGGGGAAAACAAGGTAATGAAACACATGTGACAAAAAAGCAGAAGGGGGAACAAACTGGAGAATGAGAAGGGAAGCAACCAGAGGGAAACAGGAGGTACAGGGAAAGACAGTGAGGGAAGGAATGAATTAGAACAAAGTATAATGATACTTATGTATGATGGTATTATACCGAAGCCCATTGCTTTGTGTGGTGACCTAAAAAAAAATATTTAAAAAGCAACTCCCTAAACACTGCCAGTATATAATGGACTCTAATAGATATATCTATCCAGAAGCTGTGAATGTGACCATAAGTAGGAAGAGATTTTGTGAATACAATTAAATTAAGACTCTCAAGTTCAGACCACCCTGGATTTGTGAAGGCTCTGAGTCCAGTGACTGGTATATTCAGAAGACAAGACAGAGACACAGAGAGGAGAAGGGTATGTGTGAGTGGGTGAAAAAACTAAGCAAAAGTCTATGGCAGGGGAGGTCATGAGCCTTAGGAGTATCAAGCCTGCTCTTGTCTGGATAAATGTATATATTATTCCCACCAAGCTGCCCTGAAAGCACTATGCTTAATGTTCATATTCATATATTAATGCTACTCTCACTTCTGGTTAGAGAAGCTTCTCTTTTGAGATGGCGATGACCACTGGGATGACCCAAAAGGCAACATAGTGCTGAGAAGAAGGGATGGAGGAGTGTCCAGCACTGAAACATCTCTGTCACATCCTTCAAGGCTCAGGGTCCATTGCAGAAGAGGAAGTGGAAAGAAGGTAAGAGCCAAAGGAAGGGTACAACTCCTTACAATGCAACTGTCCAGACAGAAATTGGCCTCGATATCCATGACCTTGCAGTGCCTAGTAATACCTTCATAAGACCCTCATAATAGAAGAAAAAGATGATGATATCAAATTAAAAGAGAAACTAATAGAGAGAGGGAGGGGATATGATGGAGAATAGAGTTCTGAAGGGGAATGGGGGAAGGAGAGGGAAAATCATGGTGGTTTTTGTTTTTTTTTTATATCTAAGTATAGAAGTTGTCAATAAAAATAAAAAATAAAACCTAGGGCTTTGAGGATGCTAGGCAAGCATTATGCCAACTGAGCTACATCCCCAGACCTCCTAATCATTTTGTTTTTTTAAGATTTGTCTGTTAAACTTTCTCTAAGATTAAAACAAGGCAATGGGTGCAATAGTGGCATGTCTGTTATGGGGGAAACCAACTGCTCTCTAATTGGACTGGAAGCCTGCTCGATGAGAGGGAATACATCCATAATACTGAAAACCTATGACAGGGGTAGTCATGAGCCCTAAGGGTGTAATCTCTGCTGGTGTCTCACTAAATGTATATACTATGCTCACCAAACTGCCCAGTAAGAACTTCTCTTGATGTCCACATCCATATATTAATGCTACTCTCACTTTTGTTTAGAGAAGCTTCTCTTTTCAGATGGTGGTGACCTTGGGATGACTCAGAAGGCACCATGGTGCTAAGAAGAAGGGACAGAGAAGTGCTCAGCACTGAAACATCTCAAAATCACCTTCCAAGGCTCAGGGTCCATTGCGGAAGAGGGGGTGGAAAGAATGTAGGAAGAGTAAGACTCCTTACAATGTGCTCTTCCAGACACAAAGTGGCCTGGATATCAATGACCTCACAGTGCCTGACACTACCTACACAAGACCATCATAATAGGAGGAAAAGATGATGACATCAACCTGAAAAGAGAGACTGATTGAGGGGGAAGGGGATATGATGGAGAGTAAAGTTTCAAAGGAGCAAGTTGGGGGAGGGAGGGAAGTACCAAGGGATATTGTCTACAATTAAGGAAGTTGTCAAAAAAGAAAACTAACTTATTTAAAAAAAAAAAAAAAAGAAATGTAAAGGAAGATGTTCAACTATCCTTATGTGCAGGTGACATGATATGATACTTAAAGAGACTCCATGAACTCCAGCAAAAATACCTTTTTAAACTGATGTCCAGAAAAGCAACATCTGGCAGTGGTAAGCACGTGAGCCACAGACACCTGAGTGAGTCGGGAAGATCTGAGTGAGGTGAGAGATGGAGAGGAGCAGCGTGTTTCCCCAGGCCCTCCCCCAATTTTCCAAAGATCTTTGTTGTAAAACCATCACTCCCACCTCCAAGCTTAATTCCACACCCTAGAGTCAGGTGCACGATTAGAGTTCAAGGGAACCATGGGCCTTCAAGTAACCAATGCAGCTTGTATGAAGATTTGGGTAGCAAAATAAGGATGTTCAAAGTTTTTACTTTTTACAGATGACATTTTTCTTTCTTCCCTGTCTCCTAATATATATGGTGACCCTGTGAGGCTTAGAGTTGTCATGTATCTAGAAGTCACTATCGCCTTTGTGAGTCTATATACAGGTGGTAAAAGGTATAAGACTCATCTGAGAGTCATATGTAAAATGCACTTCTACCCTACTACCTAGTCCTACTAACCCAAGATATTCTAATTCAATGGCATTGGGGTGGGGCACTCTAAAGCCAGGAAAAGGAAATAGAAGATGAGTGATTTTAATAGGCCATTAGCCTATATTTTATGTTAAAATCAAAAAAGGTCAGTCGGGCTCACCAAGATGTAAGTCTAGACTGGGTCTGGAAGCTTCATTCCTGAATGCTTCTGCACATTCCTCTGGAATCAAGTCGGTTAATGACGCTAAGTGATAAGGCAGAAGGCGCTTGAGAGCAAGCTCCTGAAAATGGAAGACATTCCCTTAAAGTTTATTCCTACTTCTACATGCTCTATTGATTATGCTTCTGGCATAGACCTAAGTAGTTTGAAGAAATTCACTGAAGCTAAAGTTCAGCAGAAGATCTAAAGCCAGTTACCACCACAGAAAAAAAAAACAAAACAAAAACTCCATGATGCTTTCTGCCTCCTTGATACACTGGAATTTTATTTTCTTTATCTTTGACAAAGTTTAGGGTTTTTTATTTCTAATAAGTAACACCTATTAAAAAAAAAAAAACAAAAGTATACTCAAAACCTTTTCGCTAAATCAGGTAAGAAGTTAAAAAATAATGTTGTAGGATTTTTTTTTTCATGTAACCAGTGAGTTATGCAAGAGGTTCCCTCATGAAACTCACTGTTGCAGCATACCTTCTGCCATGGGTCGCTGCCTCTGCTTTCACATGACAGATAAAAATCTATAGAAACAAGGGCTGGTAAAGGATTAAAACCAGAAACTAGGATAATATCAAAACTTCTATCAATCACATCTGCCCCCAGTATTATGCTCTCTGCATCAGTGGGTGGATCAGCAAAGAAATGATATCACGTAACTATCTCATCTCTGTAATCATTGTACTGCTGGTGGCAACTGCCATCAAATCTTGAAAAGGCTTCTAGACTTCATACACTCTAGCTGCTCCTTCCTCCATATGATCTCTCATCTCAAACAGCCCTAAACTACATATCTTCCAAGGCTCAGCAAAAATTATGGAAGAGGAGACAGAAAGAATGTAAAGGCTTAAGGATAGGGAGCAGTGCTGTGAAATGCCTTCAACACATGGCATGGCAGTAACACTTAGGAACTCACAGCAGCCGAGCTTGCCTGCACAAAATTTTACCCATCAATATTCCTTAGAGAAGGGATCATGAGGCCCCACCCCTACCTGAGGAGCTTTTCTATTCTCAGTTAGTGTTTGATGGGACAGGGGCAGTCATTTTATGTTGTGGTGGCACACTGGTAAATTGCCCATGCTCATGAAAGCAACCCTAATTAAACTCAATGGGTCACCAAAAAGAAAGATGAAACTAGAAGAGACTACTTGTGGAAAAGGAGTTCAGTGGGAGTGGGAATAAAAGAGTGTAATGGGGGATGAATACGATACAAATAAATTATGTAAATGTATAGAACTGTCAATAAAAAAACTTAAAAAGAACAAGTATATGATCTTTTAAGTCAAACATGAACAGACATGAGGCCAGAAACAGAATTCTAAACTGTGCAAACAAAAAGGCTATTTATGCCAATAATCAAAACATGTACATTTCCATGTGAAGGCACAAGATATTAATTCTGAGGGGCCAGAAAAGACTATTAATAACTTCCTCCTAGGAGTGTATTTATTGCTCTTAGTAATTCTACCAATGCATTATGGAGTTGTATTCTTTTGCTGTGCAGGGATCAAACATAAGGTCCACACATGCTAAGTATGCACTTCACCACTGCCCATCACCCCAAAAAGATCCATATGAAAGCAACATGGCATGACAGAAACAATGGGAACTATCAAATCAGGCAGTCCTGGGCTTAATTCTGGCTCAGTCACTTAACTGCTTGGCCTTGAGCAAATTAGTTTATCACTATGAGCTTCAGTGCTCTTCCTGTTTTCAAACTCAATGATAATGTCTGTCTCAAAGACAGGCAATAAATGGGAGGACATTGGTAGTGGCCATTACATTGTTTGATATGTAACAGGCACTCAACAGAGGGTCAGTTTGAGGCCTTCCAACGTAATTATCAGGTTTTTTTAAATAACAATGTGGCTGAAGCCCACTCTTCCACTATGCCTAACAATTGAAGTAGTAATAAAGTATATTATTCTTACTGCTTCCTTCTGGTTGTCTATTTTCCTCCTGCTGCTAATTTCCTATTGAAAAGTCATACAACTGAATCAAACCTGTTAAAATCATACACAAAATAAAACAGAATGGGTTTTTCAGGGAGACGTTTCAAAGACTCTCCAGGCAATAAGTACATGAGTATGGGTACTGCACAGACATTGACATATCACTTACATTATCTCACAGCCAGGTCAACTTCCTATCCGCTTCTTGCCCATGTTCCACCTAGTTGTTGTTTCCAGATAAGTAACAGCTGATACAAAAGATGCTATAGTAATCTACCATTAGCAAAGAGTTCACTTCAGTAAATGGCTAATAATCTATTTAATGGGAAAAAATGAACATTTATTAAGCTAGAAGCAATATTCCTAAACAAGTATTTGTGGTATTCAGTTTTGACTAGATACAAAAGAGTCACAGAACTTTCAGGGGGAGTTATAATAATTAAGTGTATCCATGTCAATGAAATGATAATAAGATGGACAGACTTTTCAGTGAAATGAATACTTGCTCCTTGTTTTCAGTAATTACTTGATATTTTATGTATATATACAATTACTGTCATTTAAAATGTATATAGTACATTCACACAGCTGTCACCAAAATTATTAAGAGCAGTTTAAAAGGTAGGACTCTGCCAGGTGTGGTGGTGCATTCCCTTAATACTAGCATTAGGGAGGCAGAGGTAAGAGAACTGCTGTGAGTTTGAGGCCATCCTGAGACTACATAGTGAATTCCAGGTCAGCCTGGGCTAAAGTGCAGACCTCAAAATATAAAAAACTGAAAAATTAAAGATAGGACTCTGGGACATCTTGAAATTCTAACACACTTTGCAGGCTGAGACAAGAAACATGACAAGTCTGCAGACAGTATGGGCTACATATGAGAGCTAGTAGGTAGGTAGATGATGATGATGATGATAGATAGATAGATAGATAGATAGATAGATAGATAGATAGATAGATAGATGATAGATAGATAATAGATAGATATAGATAGATAGACAGTAGGTAGATGATAGATGATGATGATAGACAGATATAGATAGATGATGATGATACATAATAGATAGATGATAGATTGATAGATAGATGATAGATAGATAGATAGATAGATAGATAGATAGATAGATAGATAGATAGATAATAGATGGATGCATGCATGGATGGATGGGCAGGCAGGCAGGCAGACAGGCTCCAAACTAAGAATAGCATTTTATGATACACAGCAATTCCTAAATTCTTCTTATCTCTATGATATCACCCCCAACCTTAGAGTGACATCTCTAAGACATTGCTGATAAGGACAGCATGTTGGGGATGGGGAGCTAGAACTATTCAAGAAGAGTAGAGAAAAGATGACAGCTTTTTCCTATGTGCTTTGGGACCCCAACAAACCACACCTAGATAAGCAAGGTTCAAAGTGAGATGTCAGAAGCAGCTGGCCTTAATTTCTACCAGTTAAGGCTTGAAGATTTGCTTAATCCAATGAAAGTTCCAATTCACAAGACAATGTAGAAAACTTATGAGGGCTGAAACAAAAGGTTGGAAGCAGTATTTGTTTTACAATTACTTTATCACAAATTTTCAAAATTAAGTCATTACAAACTAATTTTGCCAAGGACTCCTTAAAGAGCAAATGTAATCTTTGACAATGCTCTCTAATGTAATAGCCACAGAAACCTGGGGCCTTCTGCTCCATACGTGAGCCACAGATGCTAAAAGGAACTGATATAACAAAATCTGATCTAGCTCCTGACAGCCTAGTCTTTGGCACACAGCAGCCCATTAATCAGCAAGAATTCATTGTCTATTTGTTCAGTGCTGTAGAATATTTGGGAAGAAGAATATGATAAGATCATTGCCAATACTCCTCAGGTCAAAAAGAAAATGCAGGAGTCAAAGAAGCATTGCAAAATCCTCCATCCAAGACGACTAGTTCTGCAGCAAGCCCAGAGCAGTGTCAGCATAGAGCAAGGAAGGCTCATCATTCTATGTTCAGCCTTAACCTTCAGACTCAGATCAGGGGTCCTGTGTTGCTAATGCATCTTGGGTCATCCTAGAGACCCCTCCAATCCATTAGTGTGCACTATTGATCCTGTCAGGCCTTCAGCTTCATGAGCAATGCCACTTATGTAAAGCGCTTAAGAAGTACGAAAATGATCTCAGTGTTTGTACAGGAGGTACACAGAAGAGTGTTAACAATGGTGCCTACAGTTGACATGTGGGATGGATTCTCCAGAAGCAGACCCAAGACAAAGATTCAGGTGCAAAATTTCTCACTGTGGATGTGTAATAAACAATGCTAAGGACGTGGGGCATCTAGCAAATCAGCTGCCAAGGTGGTATCTTGAATTCCAGGGGCTACAGTACAAAGCACAGCTTCAGAATTATCTCATCTGAGGATGAAGGAGCTGATATATTTTAAGAGCCAACTCTAGAGAGTACTAGCTAGATGAAGGCCACTGGGGAAGGGAACATTAATGCCCCAGAATTGACCTCTGGCTGTAGACAAAGCAGCCTTTGAGGGATAGCCCTCAGACACCAGGAAGCAAATACGGGCAGCTAAGCATCCAGTAGAGCACAGGGGGAGGTCCAGGGATGAGGGCAGCACTGACAGCATCTGCCACACCAATGTGTAGGTAAATTAGCCCTGTTCATGTCTATCGACTAGAGTAAGTGACAGACCAATCTGATGTAAAAGTACTAGATAACAGCCAGTTCTTTAAAAAGTAAATAAATAAAAGTTATAGCTTTTTTAAAGGAAATAAAATGCATGGCTATTCATCTTTTATTGTTACATAGCTTAATAATGGAAGAAAAGGTTTATACTAATTTGAAGGATTCTAAATCTTGTTTGTTTTTTTTTTCCTTCAGTATACTCTTTAGCATCAGTCGATGCTTAACAGTTATTTATCTCCAGTAAGTCTTCAGTATAGTCCTTAGCATCAGTCGATGCTCAGTAGTTATCTCCAGTAAGTCTTTTGCTTCATTTACTTTGGTTGCTAAGTAGGTCCTCCTTACACCTAAATCAAGAGTACTCATTTTCTGGTCAAATCTTCCTTTATAAGAGGATGAAAGGCTAAGAGATGAAATTTTTCTTGCTGTTTCTGTTATTACTTGTTCTAAAAGTTTCCAGATTTGAAATGCATAGCTACCTACAAATGCAAAATCTGTGTGTGGCCACTGGGCTGTTTCAGAGCAGTGCAGCCCCTCACTGGAGGAGGTGGCTACAGTCATTCAGACTCAGAGAACATACAGTGCCGTTTACCAGCTATAGCTTTTTTCTTGTTGTTTATGTAGAGCATTTCCGGCCAACACAAATATTCAAAATATTCTTAATGTCAAACCTAAGCTACCATAAATTTATGATATTTTTGCTCATTTCTTAATCTACAAACTTTAAAGTTTTAGAATATATCATTTAATGTGTGAAATTTGGTTCAGCTGGTATGTTTTAATATGTATTTGGGTTTTTGTTTCAGATAATTTTGTTAGTAAAGATTTATAAAAGGCATGAAGTAAAATTCCCTGTTCCTAAGCTTCCATCTATAATAGAAAGTAATGTGCCCAACATATTCCAATATTATACCAGACATCTATATGGGGTGGTGGGAAAGAAGCTGCTGACCCAATCATCTTACCCTTAGGACCCTCATGGTCCATGAAAGACATGGAAAGGGTGAATAGCACACAAAGGATGGAAATGGCTATAACAGAACTAGGCACTCAGAGAAGAACCACATCAGTATGGGCTGCATCCACTCAAAGGGAGAAAAGATGAACCCTTCCGTGGCCTGCAGCACACCTTGTGAGGTTACCTCCATCTTCAAGATCTCTTTACCCTCCCATTTCTGATTCCATCCCTCAGTTTCTTTCCTTTCATCTCTATTTTCCAATCCCTCTGGGCTCAGTTTTATTCCCATCTCAGACCTTTGCACTTCCCGTTCACTTGTCCACTCGACCGTATTGTGGCTCTTCATTAATGTGCTCGTCCAAAAGTCAACTATCCCAGTAGTTCATAAATTCACACAACCCTGTTTTGTAACTTCCCATGGCACGAACTTGATCAAATCTATTCTTCATCATTTCAGTCTTACTGCACTGCTCAGTGACTGCACATATCCTTTGCCTTCATCATTCATCACCAGAGTTAAAGTAGTGTCTGGCACTGTCTGACAAACGGCAAAGGGATGAGCAGAATAATGAGCAAACATCACAAGAGTCCACTGGGGACAGAGTCACGGGTTCTTGCAAACCAAACAAGGCAAAGGAAAGTACTGTGGGTGTCTAGTCAGTGCCTTAAGATTAGTACAATAATATATGTATATGCCGTTTAACAAAAATTTTTATAATCTTCGAGCAATCGTTCAAGTAGACTGGTATCTGTTTATTCTCATTTAGACCTGGAAACCTTGGATCACACTTATCAGAAGGAGTAGCTATGTTTCAAACTAATCATTCCATAGTTTTCACTATTCCCACTAACTCTACTAAAAAATGGGACTTCCCTTTCTTTCTTTCTTTCTTTCTTTCTTTCTTTGTTTTGTATCAGCATCACAATATATAGTCCAAGCCAACAATGAATTCTCAATCCTCCTGCCTCAGTTCCACAGATGTTAGGTTTATATTTATATGTTACCATCCCCAGACAATACCTCCTTTTTTAAACAAAAATATTTTTATTTATTTGTTTCAGAGAAAGAGGCACAGAGAGAAAGGGCATGCCAGGGCCCCCTGACAAACACATTGCCACTTTGTACATCTAGCTTTACATGGGTACTGGGAAAGTGAACCCAGGGCGTAAGGCTTTGCAAGCAAGTGCCTTTAACCACCAAGCCATTTCTCTAGCCCAACCCTTCCTTTTTGAAATCAGAAAAGCAAGACAATTTTCAGATAATAAAGGGAAAAGGGCTGAGAAGATGTCTCACTTGGAAAAGTGGTTGCCACACAAGCATAATAATCTGAGATTGGGGGCTGGAGAAATGGCTTAGCAGTTAAGGCACTTGCCTGCAAAGCCACAGGCCAGGTTCAATTCCCCAGGACCCATGTAAGCCAGATGTACAAGGTGGTGCATGCGTCTGGAGTTCGTTTGCAGTGGCTGAAGGCCCTGGCACACCCATTCCCCACCCCCCCATTGTCTCTCTCTTTCTCCCTCTCCTCAAATAAAAAAAAATTAAATTTTTAAGATTTAAAAATTTTTAAAAAGAATCTGAGGTTGATCCCCAGTACCTACCAAAAATTCCTGGCATGGTAGTGCACACCCATAATCTCAGTACTGGAGAATCAAAGACAGGAGAATCCCTGGCACGCCCATTCTCTATCTATCTGCCTCATTTTCTCTTTCTAAATAAATAAATAAGAAATCCTTTACAAAAAGTTTATACATCTGTTCATTATTTTGAAACATACCGTAAAATTAAAAACAAGTGTTAAATTAAAAATAATTGCCCATGTAAGACAGAAAAGTTAATTTTCTTAATAAAATCACTAAAGATCAATAAGAAAAGACTTAAACACTCAAAAACACAAAGGCTCTATTAAGAGATTCATAAAAGAACTATAAGCTGGCAATAGTGGCTCAGAAAGTATTTTCTGTTTCCAAAGATCAAATAAACATTAAAACAACACATATGCCAATTTTATCTGGCAAATTTGGGAAGGCTTTCTTAAAATTTTAATTGCCTATATGAAACACTGGTTACTCTCAGGCCCTGCTTCTGGAATACAGTAGTAAAACTTCTGAGAGGGCAACTATGTAATATACATCCAAAGACTTAAAAATCATTTCCTTTTATATATATATATATATATATATATATATATATATATATATACACTTTAGAATATTCTAGGAGTCATACACTGTTTATAACAGTAAAAAAAAATAGAGAAACTATACTATCAAATAATAGTATCTCCACATCACAATTCTATGTGAAATCTGTGTGTGAAATAATTTAGGGGTGAAATCAGAACAAATTCATGATATATTAAACATTGAAGATAAACTTCAAAGCTAGCTATGATTTATGATGTTTTATAATATTATACACATATATATGTAGAGAGAGAGAGAGAAACATAAAATGTAGAATGCATCATCTCCAACATAACCAAGGGATATTTGTAGAATTGTGGAGATTTTTTATCTTTTTTATACTTCTCCATGTTTTTCAAACTTTCAACAAAAGGGAAGATTTATTTCCAAATTTTTTAAAACCAGCCCTGTTTTGTTCTTAATGGTTGGTAAAAGGGGATTAGAAAGTAGTGAAATTTCTCCAATGCTGAGAACTGGCCCTTATATCATCCAGAACTCACCTTTTAAAAAGGTCTGATCTGCCTCCCTTGCTAATTTTCCTAACAACCTCAGAAACTTATGAGAAAAACCTCCCAGTTGAGCCCACCATTAGGTGACCACAGCGGTCACTTTAGTTCTGAGCACTGTCCACCAACAAGCCACTTATCCTATTCTAATTAACGTCAGATTCTTCAGTTACACAAAGAGGCTTTGCTGCTTTTCACCTTGATTCACACACTGACTGCACATTAAAGTACAAGTCATTATACAGAACTAGAGGGTCTCTATGCAGTATGGTCAGGCCCAACTAACTTTAAATAAAATAGCTTAAAGTGGCTCTGATTGAGATGCAATTATATGAAGAGCATTCAAATGACTGGAATGGGAGTACTGGGTGTACTGTTCACAAGGAAGACCATGATGATTTTGGTTTTTGCTAGCTAGAGCATGGTTTATGGCTTTTAAAAATGGAAGTAATATATGAGTTCGCATGAATAGTAAGCTAACATCAAGGCATGGAAATTACATTTAACAAAGAGAATCCATTCTGTATAAAGTAAAAACAACAATATTCTGAGCAATAAAGAAATGTGAGTGTGTGATGTTTAATAATGACTATCAACTTGATAGGACCTAGAATCACCTGTGAGGGATTATGTAGGATTATGTAGATGAGGTTAGCCTCTGTGCATGCCCATGAAGAATTGCTTTGATTAGGTTAATTGAGGTAGGAAGGGTCACCTTAACTGTGAGTGGCACCATTTCCTGGGATACTATATTAAAAGGAAAGAGCTGACTATAGGCAATTGATCCTTCATTGCTCTCTGCTTCCTCACTGTGGGGTGAAGGTAAGCAGCTCTGCTCAAGCTCCTGCTGCCATGCATTTCTTGCCATAATGGACTGTAACCTGGAACTATAAGCTGAAATAAAACCTTCCTCTCTTAAACTGCTTTTTGTCAGGCATTTTATTCTAGCAAGAAGACAGTAGCTAATACAGAAAATTGGTGCTGACAAATGGTGTCATTGCTGTGATAAACCTATGTAATTTCTAGGCCTTTGGAACTAGTTTTTGGAAGGAATGTGGAAGATTTTGGAACTTTGGGCTACAAAAGCCCTTGAGTACTATAAGCAGAGCTTAATAGTCCATTCTGGTGGGAGCGCAGAAGACAACACTGCTGAGAAAAACAGACAAAACGGAAGCCTAGTTTCCAAGGTGACCAATGACTGTCAGAAACTGAGCTAGAGGCAGTGCATGTTATAGTCTGTCAATGAAAGTGGTTTCATTGTGCTTGTGTCCTGAGGACTTGAATCATGCTGAACTTAGCAGAGGAAATCTTAAAACAGTACAATATTCAGGCTAGTACTGAGAAAGCAGATGTAATTGTTAAAGAGATCAGCACTATTGAATAGAAACCTCCTGTGCTGTACTACCACAATAGGAAAGGTGTACTGAAGGCAAAACTCCACCCATGAGGGACTCCATCTCATGAAACTCCAATTTCACTTGAAAGAAGAAAACCTTCTCAAACACAACTGCTTAAGGAAATGTTTTGTAATGTCAGCCTGGAAGTAATATACAGTAATATATCTATTGCTATGGGTCAAGGGAACCAGGCTTCATCCTAAGCTGGAAGCAAAACTTGGCAGCATTGTCCATGTGGTAATAGTTTTAGATGCATGAAGGATACAAAATGGAGGGGATTGCAGAGTATTTCATCACAGTTCCAGAGAACTGCTGAGGCTAAACAATGTGAGGCAAGGTCCCTGCTAGGATGCATGAAGCTATGAAGGTGAACCATAAATTGCAATGGATACCCCAAGATGTTGGAGATAGAAGAGATAAGATGTCTGCTGAGGAAAGCTGAAGATTCAGAATGGAGTTGCACCATAGGAGTTGGGAGGCATGACTGGAGGGTGGAGCCATGATGAAGGAACTGCAAGAACTGGACTTTACTGTGCTGGGTTTTGGTTTTGCTTTGGTCTGGTCATTTCTTGCTATTCACCCATTCTTCCCTTTTAGATTGGGAATGTTTACTTTCAGCGCATTTTGGAAGTACGTAACTTGGTTTCCAAGTTACGAGTTTGCCCAAGTCTCAGAGAAGACAATGCACTTACACTTTTAAATAGTGCTGGAACTGTTAATAACTATGACTTTAAAAGTTGGACTGAATGCATTTAGCATTATGAGATGACTTTGAGCATATGGGGACAAGGAGTGGAAAATTATGGCCTAAAAGTGATATGCTTGGATATGAATTTGTCAGCAGGGCCCAGTGATGGTTTATATTGATTGTCAACTTCATTGGAGCTAGAATCACCTCTGAGCAATTATGTAGATTAGGTTGGCCTCTGAGCATGCCTGTGAGGGGTTAGCTTGATTAGGTCAATTGAGGTGGGAAGTCCCAACTTAACTGTGGGCGACACCATTCTAAGGGCTGAAGCCCTGGACAGGTCAGAGCTGGTTCAGCACCAGCATTCCTTGCTTGACCTTTGCTTCAGCATGCTGAATGCGACCAGATGACTCCTGCCACCACACCCTCCCTGCCAGGATGGACTGTAACCCAAAAATGTAAGCTGAAATCAGCCCTTCCTCCCTTTGACTGATTTTTTTTCAGGCATTTTGTCCCAGCAAAAATAAAAGGTGGGGCTGGCTCCTGACATTTGAAGTTCTGTTGATCTTCCCTCTTCTCAGCCCAGGCAGGCAGAGATGATGGAGATCCTACCATTACTCCCACATGGGCTCTCTACACCTCCTGCCCTCCACATGGCTCTCTGCAATTTCTTCTCTTTTCTTCTCTTAATTTAATAAAGTCTCTCCAAATCTTAAAAGAAACACACACACACAAATAAAGCTAATACAAAGAGTTACCATCAAATTTGTTGCCATCATTCTTTGGCTATCACTTAAATATAACTCTTAAGTGGCACCCACAGCGGCAATCATAAGGAAAAGATAATGTCTGTGTGATACACTGAAAATAGTAGGGCCAATGGGGGCAAATACTAGCAGACCTCTCACTATTCTTGCAGCCTCCACTGTCTTATTGATGTATTTTTAATCGCACCATCTAGATATCTTAATTGGACACTAGCCTCATAGTTCATCTTGTATAAATTATAGTCTAAGAGAGGACCAGGAACATGGTAGAAGATACAGACCTGTCACTTAAAAAATTAACTCTTGGGCTGGAGAGATGGCTTAGCGGTTAAGGCACCTGCCTCATAAGCCTAAGAACGCTGGTTCCAATCTCCAGCAGTTCCAATATCTAGGTCCCACGTTTAGCCAGATGCAAAGTGACGCAAGGGCACAATGCTGCACTTGACCACAAGGGGGCACATGCATCTGGATTTTGTTTGCAGCAGCTAAGAGGCTGCTGGCGCACCCATCTCTATCTGTCTTCCTCTCCCTCTCTCTCTGTCTCTCTCTGTCTCTATCCCAAAAAAAAAAAAAAAAAAATTAACTCTCCATGTTACTAAATACTCCATTAGAAAACTCAGAAAGAAGTGGACTTTGGCAAATGCTATTATACCTGGAAGATTTCTTTTAATACTTAGCTCTTTCTCTTGCTCTCTCTGGTTTTTGAGTCTCTTTGTGTGTTTGTTTATACAATCTTAGGGATTGAACCTAGAGTCTCATATGTGCTACACAGGTAGCTCTTAAAATAAAAACAGTCTATACCAAAAAAAAAAAAAATCACATGACTAGAAACTCACATATCATAATGTGAATTAAAAAACAGTGCTCTGGAGCTGGACACATAGGTCAGTAGTTAAAGGTGCTTGCTAGAAAAACCTGCTGGCCTGGGTTCAATTTCCCCAGCTATCCACACAATGCCAGATGGATATTCATTTGCAGTGGCAAGAGACCCTGGCACACCTATGCACACACACACATGAAAATAAATGAAATCCTGTAAAGTGCTCTGACACTGTCTCTCATATAGAGAACTTAATATGTTTACAGTTAATAAAAACTAGATTGTTTATACAGAAGGTGACTTAAAGTCCTGATTTGTCTAGATCTACCTGATCACCCAACGTAATTTCCCTTGTCACCCTCACAGTATCTTGGTTTGGAGAATAAACTATATTGTCACCTATTTAGATAGTAATCTGTGACAATAAAAGGAAATTTCATGATACCTGGCTATATATAGCCTCTAAACTTCTTTAACTGCTGAATCATCTCTCTAGCCAGCCTCTAAACTTATTTAACTGCTGAGTCATCTCTCCAGCCACTAAACTTCTTGAATAGACCAAGCTGGCAGGAGCTGATTCTTCTCTGACTCAAGTTTTGCCAACAGACAGAACAAATTAGAATGCCTGTTCTGGCTTTCAAAGTGATACACCAACTATGTCCAAAAAAGTCTACAGATTATTGTAATCTGACAAGTTACCATGAAACATGTAATAGTATGACAATTTGTCTGTTAAAAGAGTATTATTCACAAGGCTAACTTTAATAACTGATTGGGGAAAATATAACAATACCTCTATCTGTTTTGAATAGTTTTAAAACATAATTCAGGACTATACTTTCAGGGATCATTTCTATAGTTCCTTAATAAAACATAATTCACAGGACTGGAAAGATGGATCAGCAGTTAAGGCACTTGCTTACAAAGCCTAGTGACCCGGGTTCAATACCCCAGTGCCCAGGTAAAGGCAGATGCACAAAGTGGCACACGCATCTGGAGTTCATTTGCAAGTGTGTTGAGGCCCCGGTATGCCCATTCTCTTTCTCTCTCTCTCTCTCTCTCTCTCTCTCTCTCTCTCTCTCTCTCTCTCTCTCTCTCCTCACCTCTCTGTCAGTCTCTCTTCTCTCTGGTTCCTTCTATATACAAATAAGTCAAAAATTTTTAAAAACATAATTCACACTTTCTAATGGAAAAACATCCTATTAGCTTACCCAACACTGTATTATATAAATACCATCAAATCTTTTTATCAAATACAGTGTTTGATATATATAAATTGGGAATGATATTTTTGCCAAAAAATGTATGAGAGGCATATACATCTTAATAGATGCTTTGATAAGGAACTGAAGAGCACAAATTACTATCTATTCTTACACAGCAGAGGTGGAAGAGCAAAATAACTACTCAAATACTCAAAATATTCTAGAAAAATGTCTAATAGTTCCTTTCCTTATAAACATTCCCAATTCAAGGTAGATGACTGAGCATCCACCACATGGTAAAAATGTACATAGTGCCCTTATACCAGAGCTTCCCTGTGTCTGGCTTGCCATTGTAGCTTTTCCTTACTGGACTCCTCTCTTTCCCAACCTCAAGCTGAGGTTTCAGGATGAGGGCCCTGCCCTGGTTCCAGAAAAACAAGTGAAGTATAAGAGAGCTGGAAGAAATTAATGCATTCTATTCTCCTGGTCACAACAGTTGGTCTGGGATGGACACAAATGTGCCCCACACCAAATGAACAGGAATAATGAGGGTTAATCTTGGGTATTTTTCCTCAACAACTCTTCATTTCTACTGTGCTTAAACCTAACAGGAAATGGAGATTTAAACTACTATAGGCAGACTTTTCCCCTTTGCTATAGTTACCTTCTTGTTGCTGAAATAAAGCACTAGACCAAAAGCCACTGATGGGAGTAAAATTCTTTACTTTGGCTTACAGTTTCAAGGAGGAAGCATCATGGTGGCAGAGGAAACCATGGCATGTACATAGACTGGGTATCAACACTGTCACACCAGGTAGAAAATAACAGCAAGAAAGTGAGCCAAACTCTGGCAAAGAGAGCTGGCTATAATACTCCTAAGCCCACCCCGATAAAACATCTTCCACCAAGGTTTCACCAAATTGCCACCAGCTGAGGACCAAACATTTAGAACACATAAATTAACATGAGACATCTGACTCAAACTACCACATTCTGTCCTGACCCCCATGAACTGATGACTATCCATGATATAAAATGCAGAGTTCAGTCCAACTTTAAAAGTCCCCATAGTTTTTATCAACCCAACACTGTTCAAACATCCCCATAGTCCAAGGTCTATTAACCATGAGCCTATAAAACCAAATCACATAATGTCACAGAGTAAACATTCATCATGCGAGAAATGGCATTTGAAGGGAAAATTTAACCAATGTAAGATGTAAAACAGGGCAAATATAAAATGCTAGGGCTCCAAGTTCAACATTTCTAACAAATGACAAATTCTCTGGAGTTCCAATCCATGCCTCCAGCTAGGCTGCTCAAAGCTTGGGGAAAACACCATCCTGACACAGCAAGTTTCCTTGGTGACTATTCTAAAATCCTGGCAACTTTAAAATACCCTATGGTCTCTAATGCATTTCTGTGTCTTTTATTCATTATTCTTGTCTCCTCAACAGTAATAAACTCTAGTATTCATAAGGTAAACACTTGTTATTGTCCACTATATAAAGAACAAGAGTTAGAGTTTCAAAGGAATTTTCCAAATGATTTCTTTAGTTATGATGCTGGTTATTACAATCTTAACATCACCAGGAGGACCTGGTTGACTCTCATAACAATTCAAAATGTTTTAATACATTGAAGATTATGTCTAAATCATTAAACACAGTATATAACTCATCTATCTATAGACTCTAACTTCTCTATTAACAGACATCTAATTATTACTTAATAGGAAAAAGCCTATTAGTTTCTTTTATTGGACTGTCCTAATGATCTGTATAAACTTCTAAACTGAAAAAAAGAGTGCAATGGGCCATCATCAATAAACAGCTAACCATATTCCTTACTTAGTGTTTAAAATTATTAATTTTTATTTCAAAAGGAAGCAGTCATTAGCAGTTAAAATGGGGTTGAGGACACTGAACATTAAAAGCTTTAAATTTGGCCAGCCAGGCCAAATGAGCCAATGGGTGCAATAGTGGCATGTCTCTTATGGGGGAAACCAACCGCTCTTTAATTGGACTGGAGGCCCACTCCATGGGAGGGAATATATCCCTGATACTGAAAACCTACAACAGGGGTAGTCATGAGCCCTAGGGGTGTAACGTCTACTGGTGTCTGGCTAAATGTATATACTATGCTCACCAAACTGCCCAGTAAGCACTTCTCTTAATGTCCGCACCCATATATTAATGCTACTCTCACTTTTTAGAGAAGCTTCTCTTTTCAGATGGTAGTGACTCTGGGATTACTCAGAAGGCACCATGGTACTAAGGAAAAGGGACAGAGGAGTGCTCAGCACTGGAACATCTCTAACACACCTTCCAAGGCTAGGTGTCTATTGCGGAAGAGGGGGCGGAAAGAATGTAAGAGCCAAAGGAAGGATAGGACTCCTTACAACATCCTCCTCCAGACACAAAATGGCCTGGATATCCATGACCTCACAGTGCCTGACACTACCTACACAAGACCATCATAATAGGAGGAAAATATCATGACATCAAAATGAAAAAAGAGACTGACTGAGAGGGGGAGGGGATACGATGGAGAGTGGAGTTTCGAAGGGGAAAGTGGGGGGAGGGAAGGAAGTACCATGGGATATTGTCTACAATTAAGTAAGTTTTGTCAATAAAAAGAAAAAACTGGGATTGAAGAGATGGCTCAGTGGATCAAGTGCTCACCACTCAAACCAGATTATCAGAGTTTGGTTTCCCAGAACCCATGTACAAAGTCAGAAGCTATGTTGGGCTTCTGTAATCTCAGCACACTGACAGCAAGCCGGTAGGCAAAGACAGGAGAATTTTCTAGAAGCTTATGGTGATTCATGTAAATAATAACAGCAATCTAAATCCAAAGGAAAAATCCTGCCTCAAAATGTAGAAAAGCAAAGAATGAACCAAAAGTTGTCTTCTGACCTGTTCATGTACACTGTGACATTTGAACATGCACACTCACACAGAAAAAAAAAAAAATAAATAAATTTAAAAAATAAAAAGGGGGAAATGTCCTAAAAATGTTAAGGGCTTCATTTTATTTTATTTATCACTGAATTTAAAAATGAAACCTTCTTAAATGATAGGTTACAAATTTACAAAATAAAAGGTCCAACATCCAGAGAAGCCTTATTTATATGCATTTTTCTCATTTTCTATGGAAGAGTCCCTTCACTTGTTTATTTAACTTTATCAGAAATAAGATTCAAGGTGGGAAGAAGCAGATGAAGAGAAAGCTCACATATTTCAGGATCTTCTATTTCAGGCACCAAGTTTGTGACAGCTTTATAAGCAGCCAAATTCTTTGCAGCTCTATCAGAAGGCAGAATCTACTTCTCTACCCCTTAAATATGGACTGACCTGTGACTTGCTTAGATAAGTAGAATGCAGTGCCATTGGCACTGGGTGAGTTCTAAGCACAGCTCTCAAAATCCTGTTGCTTTCACTCTCTCCCACTTAGAATGTTGGGCCAATGGAGAGGCCCCCTGGTGCAGATAGCCTAACAACTGTCAGAAAAATGAGTGAGGCCATCCTAGACCATCCAGTCATTACCACAGAACTGAGCCAGTCAACCCAGACCAGCAGAAGAACCACCATGCTGATTACATCCCAAAGCACTAGCCCTGTGAATTGTAAACAAATAACACAGTTGATGTTCTAAGACACCAAGTAGTGGTATGGGTGGTTTGGCAATAAATAATAAACACAGTGCTTTACACAGTTATTAGACTTGGTAAAAATCTTAGATGTTCAACCATTGCAGGCCTAGAGGTTGTAAGGCATAAAGGATCTAGTTTGTGAATCTTTCTTAGGAAAGAAGAAAATAACAAAAAATTATGAGACACTTCATAGTTATCAGGGCCACTAAAAGTGAAGTAAAAGTGATAGTGAGAAATGTCCCTCAGACTGATGGGGTATCCAGTTTTTCCTTATCCTTTTTTCCCTATATTATCCCCTTTCATAGAAGAAACCTGATTAATCTGGTCTTCCTTATCTCTTCTTCCCTAAAGGAGTATTCCTGTAAACCTGGCATGGAAGTTGCACTGACCAGCTCAGCCCCTTCCATAATCCAGTAAACTCCCATGAAAGACTCCAATCAGAGTCACTAGGCAGATTCTTCTTGCTTTCTCTCCCGTTATAAAGGAACTCTTCCTTCTTTCCTTCTTTTAAGCTCTATAATAAAATATTTCTAAACTTCACTTTCTATAGTCTGTGGATTTCATTTGTCAAATTCATAAGACAAGACCCTGAAGGCCACTGACTCAGTGGAAGTTTTATGTGACCATAACCATCTGACATCCTAAATCCTAGATTAAAGTCCCAATGAAAGCCAAAAAAGGCTCCATGAACTCAAAGATACCCTAAACTCCTGTATCAAATATATATAGAAAGAAAGTAAATTATAAAACAAAGCCTCCAAAATCCATGTGTACTCTAGTACCATCATGCATAGTGGAAAGTGTAACAGGAGAAATCAGAATGGAAAGACAGCAGATATGACAAAGACATATGGTCATATGAACACATGGCTAAGGCCCTTTTAGGGGTGTCTTAACTAAACCTCACAGAAAATAATTTACTAGTTAGCATTAGAAAGGCCAGCATTGAGGAGAACTACAACTCTGAGTAGTTTTCACTTATCTTAGGTCTCATGGATTTGAGGTCCCTTTACTTCCAAACATGTGTTTTTTGAAATACTCTGTTTACCAGCCAACAAGTTACATTTTTACCTGTGGTCTACCCTAAACCAAATGAAAAGGCTGGGGATATAGCTCAGTGAGAGGAAGCTTGCCTAGCACACAAAGCCTTGAGTTCTGGCCCCAGTGCTAGAAAGAGAGAAAGAGACAGAGGAAGAAAAAGAGAGAGAACACCCAACTTTACTTTAAAAATGGATCCCCACAGAAACTTCTAAAAGTTCACTGAAGAGCCCTTTGAAGGTTGTCTTATGAGGTTTGTTCAATATCCCAATGAAGCAAAAGGAAAAGCGATTGCTGGCTTCCTGTAAATTTCTATGACTGGATGACTAGGGCATATGCCCTAAGTCAGGGACCTTTAGTTTGCTTTCAGAATCTCTCTCACCATATGCCAGCTTCCTCATGGGCAAGGTTATAATGTCAAAGACAGAACAGCCATCTTACTCCCCTACCTATTGTATGCCCTTGTCTTTGCATTCATTCATTTATTCCCTACCACTCTCAGCTCCTGCTGCCTTAATTTATATTGAATTCCTTCAAGCAAGAATCTAAAGATGCCTATGCAGAATAAGCCCACAGTGAAGTCAGGTGTTAATAATATCTAATTAATATGTCTGTGTTCAACTATATCTATCACTATTCCCTCTCCTTTCCAACAAATGACCTTCAGTAAAAAAATTAGTGAACAGTAAGTACAAGGTGGAAACCAGATTCCTCCTACTTTAACATTTACATAGGCTGTTTGTTTGCAAGAAATTCCTAGCTTTTCACCTCACTTAACTGATCCAATCAGCTGATCATTTGTTTTGCAGCTCAGCCTCAAGGTCAGAAGCTCTGATCAGCAGCACTGCAGTAGTTTATTCAACACAGTGCCTATCAGAGAACAAACCTGTGAGAGGTTCAACCTTGGAGAAAAAGAAAGGCACTGGGAAAATAGCTGATGCTCTGCAGAGGTTGTAATGGTGGTGATCTGCATACCAGGCAGGCTGGTCATCATAAAGAATGGGAATCTAAGACTGTTGATTTCAGCGCCTATTCTTTGAACTTCAATTGCTACTGATTTTCTGTATTATCCTTACCAAAATTATCTTTTAAATATGCAAATTATTAATTCTCAATAAATATTTTAACATATAGTAATTGTAAATGTACAATCTCAAAGTTGGACCACTTTAAAAAATTTCAAAAAGGCTCATGAAAAATATATTTCAATGGGCCAGGCATGGTGGTGCATGCCTTTAATCCCAGAACTCAGGAGGCAGAGGTAGGAGGATCAGTGTGAGTTCAAGGCTAGCCTGAGACTACATAGTGAATTCCAGGGCAGTTTGCGCTAGAGTGACACCCTGCCTAAAAAAAAACAATATATATATATATATATACATATATATATATTTCATTGGGGCTGGAGAGATGGTTTAGCAGATAATGTGCCTGTCTGCAAAGCCTAAGGACCCAGGTTCAATTCCCCAATACCCACATAAACCAGATGCACAAGGTGGCACATACATCTGGAGTTCATTTGCAATGGCTGGAGGCTCTGGCGCACCCATTCACATCCTTCCCCCACTCAAATAAATAAATAAATAAAATATTAATATATATGTATATATATTTCAAAAAGTAGCTTAGTAACAACAGAATAAAATAATGGAGAATAATGTACAAAAGGAAGGCTGATTTACTCATATTACAACTAACAGTGAAATAATAACTTATTTCATCTTTATATATTGGTTATAGAAACTTGGCAAAAGAGCAATGAAATGTCCTTTGAAATGGTTTGCATATCTTATGTATGACATAAACCACTGAGATAGTTGTAATTCTTCAATTTCCAAGTAAAATAGTCAGTTTGAATTTAATAAAATTCCAAGTGAATCGCCTGTTCCAGAAAAAAAAAAGTGGTGTTTGGTGGCTAGCCAAAACTCATTTTTATATAATTTGTAAGTGCATACATACAATAAATGGAAAATGTCTTGACAATAACATTCTGTTAAAAATGCTCTTATTTTTCAAGTTCATTTCATGCTTTAGACAGATTGTTTTACAAAAGTAACATTCATAAAATTCTCACTGTAATAACAGCAAAAAGTAACATTTATAAAAAACCATCAGTGCAGTAATAGCAAAGCAAATAGCACAAATCTAAGACCCCCATGATGCTACAGAACTTCACAGTGTCACTATGACCTGCAGTGTTGGGTCTGTGAAGCTCTAAGTAGTCCATGAGCTGGCAAAAGTGGTACATAAAATGGTGTGCTTTTGTGTAGTTTCTCTAGGTCAATACTATAAAAAGTACAACTGAACAAATAAATCAAAACTGTCAAATTTGTTAAGTCAAAAAATTACCAGAGGCCAGGCGTGGTGGTGCACACCTTTAATCCCAGCACTCGGGAGGCAGAGGTAGGAGTGAGTTCAAGGCCAGCCTGAGACTATACAGTGAAGTCCAGGACAGCCTGGGCCAGCATGAGATCCTACCTCAAAAAAAAAAAAAAAAAATTACCAGAGAGATGGCTACATGTCGTTTTAGGAAGCCAAGCTAAAACAAACGCCCTTACTCGGTAATACTCTGAAGTGACATTTCACTATGGCACGTTCGAACAACTGATAAAACAACAGAGGTTAACCTTTCAGTCAGTCAAAATCACAAACGTTGATAATTTAGCCACTGAGTTGGTATTCAGTTGTCCAAATTGGGACTTTGGTGAAACAGGATGGGTCTTATTAAGGCAGGCACAAAGAGTAAACAAGGATTCACCCAAGTGATGAGGTGACTTGAGACAAGAGAAGATGACATCCAGTGGGCAGCCTACGTTAGGCATGAGTAGACTTAGCAAGAGGTCTAAGCTCTTGGCATTAGAAAACCATGGTAGTGAGTAGATTAAAACCTGGCAAACGAAACTGGTCCAGGGAAGACAAGAAAAACTGAGGTACCAGAAATGGTGAAAAGAAAGCAACCATGCAGAAGTTTGGTCATAAGGAATGAGAAAAACATGTGGCCAGAATAGACATCCCCATAACAAAACCAGCCAAAGTGTGTTTTTGTGTGTGTGTGTGTGTGTGTGTGTGTTTTTTATGGGCAACAAAGTAAGTTAGTAAGAACAAGAAATGCCAAAGCCTAAAGCAGGGTAGAACCTTCTTGAGGGTTTAGGTGGCTTCAGTTCTGAAAAAGCAGCAGTTCTGGGAAAGAGGGCAACGAAGCATGTGGCTTTGACATATGAAGAAGATGGGAAAGCATCTCAGAGAGGAAGCTAGTCACAAGCAGGTGCCAGCCACAAGCACAGACAGCAAGAAAAGGCTGTACTCCCTCAGGCCAGAGTTCAGTTTGTCAAAACTCCCACTCCCCCATTTTCCTAAAATTTAAATGAAGAAATCAGCTTACTGACCTGAGGACCTATAAGCTTTATAAAGTACCTCCAGAATCTTAACTAATGAGCCTCCACAGACAGACACAAGGATCTTTTTCTTCTTTTTTTTATTGACAACTTCTATACTTACATACAAAAAGCGCATATTTCCCTCCCCTCCCCACATTCCCCTTCAGAACTCCAATCTCCATCATATCCTCTCCCTCTATCCATTAGTCTCTCTTTGAATTTGATGTCATCATCTTTTTCTTCTATTATGAGGGTCTTGCAAAGGCACTGCAAGGTCATGGGTATCAAGGTCAATTTCTGTCTGGATAGTTGCATTGTAAGGAGTCGTACCCTTCCTTTGGTTCTTACATTCTATCTGCCCCTCTTTCGCAGTGGACCCTGAGCCTTGGAGGGTGTGACAGAGAGGTTTCAGTGCTGGGCACTCCTCCATCCCTTCTTCTCAGCACTATGTTGCCTTTTGGGTCATCCCAGTGGTCATCGCCATCTGAAAAGCTTCTCTAACCAGACATGAGAGTAGCATTAATTTGTGAATATGAACATTAAGTGTAGTGCTTTCAGGGCAGCTTGGTGGGAATAATATATATATTTAGCCAGACAAGAACAGGCTTTATACCCCTAAGGCTCATGACCTCGCCTGCCATAGACTTTTGCTTAGGTTTTTCAGTACCACGTATGTATTCCCTCCCATAGAGAGGGCTTTCTGTCCAATTAGGGAGCAGTTGGTTACTCCAAGAGTAGACATGCCACTATTGCACCCGTGCAGTCATTGGGCCTGTATAGCCAAATGTGAATTTTCAGTGTCCACTGTTTTCACTGCTGATGACTTCTATCTCCCATATGGCTGCATACAATGCAGCTTTTTCCAGCTTTCAGTTGGCTGGTCTACAGGGAGAAGGTTTTCTGCTCAGCACAAGCTTGCTTTCTCAGTGATCTTGCCTCTCAGGCAAGAGATGTCTTCAGCAATAGGGTCTTACCATCTGTTTCTCAAGGGAAACCAAGGGCTTTGGCAATAGCCTTTAATGTTTTGGAGGCTACCGGGACCACCTTGGCCAACAACTCACTGGAAGGTATCCCATCCCAGGCACAGAAAGTTTTCTCGTAATAGTCTACAGCTTCTAGATGTGCCATTATTCAAAAAAGTAGGTTTACATAAGTCTTATTCACAATATCTTGAATTTTGATTGACCCTCCCCCTGTCCTTCTTTTACGCATTCTCTTCCCATGGCCTCGCTTAGGCCATTCCCCTCCCTGTAATCTGTTCTTCTACTTACATATATGCAATACCATACACTTAAGTCCTTCCCTCTAGATACAAGGATATTTATCCTAGTTAGTGATAGAGCAATTCAGTTACCCAAAGGCATATTTACAATGGCCAGCACCCCTAAGAATCTAATACTGATAGTCAACTATTAGAATCTATCATCTCTGTCCACAATTGAACAATGAGGGAAAAGTCAACCAGTACAGTTTTTAAATGAAACAGGTGGTGCTCTAATGCAGAAAACAAAGTGATTTTAAAAGGATACTTACCGACTTTCATGACTTAACTCCACAAAAAAAGAAGTCTAAATGAATGACACAATAAGCGCTTCCTATCTCTTTTAAATCACTCCCATACCATCCCTGGTATGCTGGTTGTTTTTAAAGGCACGGCAAACAAATAATGAATGGTTGCATAGGAAATAAGTTAACATGTGGCCATCTAGAACCAAGACTGGCCCTTTCCAATTGATGTGTCACAGCTTGGTGGGGATAGCAGACTGCTGCTCAGTGATATGATCTCATTACAATTGCCTATGCCCTCCTGCTCTCTGCACATCGCAGCTGGGCAGCAGAAGTTGCCAAGAACTGAGAGGCACATTGCCTTAAGGGACAACTGTCCTCTTTCTGCAAGCTACCATGGTCCTCCTACCTCCAACTTTCATAGCCCAACACAACACAAATGTGGCGACAGCCACTGTTGAATACATTCCCTGCATTTGCTGCAGCTTTGAAACGCACAGCAAAATCAAACATAGAAGAGTTTGTTGCTTGGAAACTGTCCTGCACGCACCTTTTACTACTGTAACTGCAAATGTCCAGCCACAAGCTTTCTATGACTGAGACTCCATCTTAACATATAACCCTCGGGGGTCAGGTGAGGTGAAGTCAAGGGAACAGAGGCAGGTGCCAGCTTTCCGATTTCACCTTGGGTTGAAAGGTTCCTTGGATATCACCCAAAACCATACCCTCTTGGTCTCCTCCACCATACCTATGTCCACACCAGGACCTCTGGGTGCAAGAGGAGAGGAGGCAAATTGCTCTGCCAGAGCTATGGCATTCCATCACTTCCCCTCCTTCTCTGTCCTACGGCTTAGACCTACATTTCAGGCAGCACTGGAAAAAAAATCTTCCCTGTTATTATTTGGATCCTGGGAAACATTTCCAGAGCACTAACATTAACCATGGCAGTTCAGGCACCATGCCTTCCCATAAACACCAAGTGTTTTATATGCTTCTTCAGATAAAGACCCCTGAAGCCTGTCAGAACATTAAGAACACTGCTTTTCTTTCAGGCACACGTGAATCAACACCGACATCACTGTGCAGCAGAAAGTCATAAGATACTTCATTACCAGAAGCATCTGTACTGAATTTTTAAATTCTTTCTATGCATTTTTATGTAGAAATATTAGTTTTAAATTTCCAGTATTCTTATCTCCATGTAACAAAAACTGTATACACACTTGCCAAGCATAAATAAGGTTCTGGATGTAAGCCCCAGCATGGAAAAGAAAATTGCATTCACATAAACAGATGTCAGGGAAGGAAAGAAAAATAATATTCCTCTAATCTCTTATGTTGAGTTCCTGGGATATGTGAATTAACTGACAGGGAGAAAAGATTAGCAAAAGACAGGGGGGAAGGACTTTGTTTACACATGCAATTCACAGATGAATAACTTAAAGGGGTAGATAGAGTTTGGAATTTGCATATGTAACTTTGTAGGGAAAATCAAAGAGTGAGAAGGCTTTTATATAAGAAGGACAAATAACTTTCCTTTGAAAAGGCAAATGGGTTTTTATGAGAACAAAATATAAATAGAAGAGTTTTTGACAATGTCAGTTTATGCAGGTGCGAGTGATCTTTCTGCCTTCTTCATGACCAGGAAACATCTGGAGAGGGGGTTTATGGGAGCCCCATCTCCCAGAAGTTGCTGCTTTGAGTCAGGAAAGGAAGTTCCAAGATGAATTTCAACTTAAATGTTTATTTATGCTGAGGGTGTGTCTCAGTGGTAGAACACTTGCCTGACAATGTGCAAAGTCCTGGCTTCAGTCCCCATTATCTTCTCAACATAAAATTGAAAACCCTAGAGTTCTTCTGAGTTACCCCTCTGAAGATGAAGACCTTGAATAGAGTTGTGTATAAATGTATAACTTGTCTTCTACAAGACCATTATGAACTGCACAATCCTAACTTTACATTCCAAGCATTACTATAAAATTTTTGGTCGTCTGATACCACATGAATTCTCTATCTCACAAAAACACATCTCATGTTTATTAAGGCAATTCTGGCAATCACATATTCTGGATTTCAGGAAGGGTTTACACTTTCTCAAATCAAATCATTCCTGCATTCTTTGAGTTCTACATTCAAAAATTAAATGCACTTAACTCACTGTCGGAAATGTAAATGGTTTAATTACCCTAGACAAGCAAAGGAAAAGGAGGAGAAAGAGAGAAAAACAAGGGAGGGAGAGAGGGTAAGAGGAATGGAGGGAGGGAGAATATAACCAAGCTGGAACCTCAGAGAAAATCTGATTCAATTCTGTTGTGCTGCTAGCGAAGGAGTCCCCTACACTTCAGAATGATCCAACTACTTGACCGTGTGTGTGTGTGTGTGTGTGTGTGTGTGTGTGTGTGTGTGTGTGTGTGTAAAAGCACACACACATGTGCACTTGCCTCTAATGGAAGCATTGGACACCTGTGTCCAAGGACACTCATATCAACAATCACTGGCACTTCAGTAGCACCTGAGCCAACCTGAACCATTCACTCAAATGACAAGCTACTCTCACCTTAATGATCTCCCCTGGGAAACTGCCTCTTGATAGGCACTCCCATATTTGGCTGAACTGATTAAATGCTAGTTCTATACCTGCTAAAGGATATGTATCGAGTCTTTACCATTCTTTAAACCTTCTTTATTACAACCCTTGGAGTCTCTTCCCCTCATTCTTTGTCTACTCAGTCCTCCACTGAATATTTCAAGAAAAAAAAAACATTTCATGTTTATTGTAAAATGCCACTCTTCTGCTTTCATGTTTCTCCCAATTACCCATGCTGAGCCTGAATTACTTTTGTAATGAGAAAAACGGGCAATGTTGAAGCATACCTCATTCTACCATTCGTGTTAACTGGCATCTCATAATCAGTTTGATCATAAAGAATGGGAAACATTCCTTTCAAAGTCAAGGCAATGATTGAGAAGTTCCTTTAAAAAGGACTATTTTCTAGTATTGTATTGTAGTTTTTAAATGCCACATGACAGACTTTGGATTGTACTGCAAATCTACTTCCTACACTTGCTACTTTTGCCTGCCACCATCACTCAGGGATTCAAGGAAGTGAGCAGGGTTGCATTCTGTGTACTGTGGCCTTGGGAACGGAGCCTCCTGTGCTTTTTAATTCCCTCAGTACCAACTCTCCAGCATCCTGCCTCAGCCAGTACCTAGGGCATAAGGTCTGCCTGTGAAGTACATCAGAACACCAGGGGCACAAAGCTGCAAGCACATAGGTGGCCTGCAGCTAAGAAAAGGAAGTTTGTTTATTTCCCCAGGAACTTTCCTTCTCTTTTTTCCCTTCTCTTTCTCCTTCCTGTTCCTCTTCCCTATGGTTCTGTGTTTCCCCAGGTAACAGGCTGGCTCCAGATTCAATCATTTGGATCAGAGATAACTAATTTCCAGGTGGCAACACAATACTTCTAGATAATTCTATTGGCCCACATGTTTTAGAGAACTTAAAAAAAAAAAAAAAAAAAAAAAAAAAAAAAAAAAAAAAAAAAGCTCTTGCCATCTAATTCCAAAGCCATCTACTGTGGCTTGTGTTTTCAATGTGCCCTTCTGCAGAATCTTCCTTGGACCTTTCCTCAAAGTTTGTAATTTATTTTCTGGCTGTTCCATTCATTCACACTGTTCCTTCCCAGTAACCCTCTTGGGGTTCTCCATCAAGCCATCATTCACACCCACATCATACATACTTCAGCCGAGTCCTTGTCTCCAGGAAAAAGCACTCTTATCAATCAGCTAGAAAAACTCTCAAAATATACACCCTATGAATAAGCTATCTTTATGTCTCCTTGTACAAGAACCCATTTCAAATCCTAAGGTGTGCCTTTTCTACCAAGCAAACTGGATCTCTATGTTTCCTTTTACTCTTTCCCCCCCCCCCAAGAAATCCTAATCTTTCTCCCTGGCACATAACCACAAACAGATGTTCAAGACAGAGCTTAGCAGTTAACAAGTGCCAGCTACTCACCTGCTCTAGGAGTCTGTGGGTAAAACAGCTCAGCTTATCTGTTCCCAGTGAGCCTACCTGGATGCACCTGACTTAAATTCACTGGTATACAAATTTTAGTACATCTGTGCTTTAGCCAAAATTTTTCTATGCTGTTCTATGGTACAGGTTCTAAATGGTTGGGTCAACTTTAACACTTTAGAAACACAATTGGAGTTTTATTTGGTTTAGCTCTCTTTAGAAGCTAGGATGGGGAAAAAAAACATCTTGGGCTGCATAGCTGGACTCGGACTCAAGCTACCTAGCAACTGTCAAAATATAACCAAAACCACAAAGGTGTTTGATTTGTCATGTGAAAACTTACTCTAAGAGAATCACTGCTAATGCTGTATTTGCACGCTCACACACAGCAGGGCATTCTAGCACAGCTACCATGGGAGGCAGCTGGAAGTGCTCCAATGGCCTAAAAGATTTGAATATTCTCCCTTGCATCATGCAGAGTAAAACATGAATGCATAACTGGGGTAGACTATCAAACCCCTATGTCTTAGCATGTGGGAAAAATTATTAATTCCAATGTTAGCATCAAAGTACATCTGTGACTCTTAGGCCAGACTGCTTAATCCTGTACCTCAAAATTCGTATTTCAGAATGTTTGGAAAAAGACGTGAAAGAGTACGTGCTGCTACATTGCTGGGGAACTTCAGTTACCTTTCTGCCTTCCAGAGCTTAAGATAAACCATGCTCACCATGAAAATAAAAACATCCATTGTATGAAAAACTCACTAGAAACTGTTAACATTATTTGCCTCTAGGGTGCTGAAAGATCTGGGACTACTATTCATTAAGTATGCTGTTATATATTGTTTAACTTTTTGCCCTGTTCACTTGTTGCTTTTATGGTACTATTTATTTATGATACTACTAAAACACCCATTAAGAAATAAACCACCTTTAAAGGTGAACAGGTTTGACAATGAGATTGTCTGCCTGGGCTCAGGAATGGCCACATGTTCCTGCTGGTGCCTGTGGATGATCAGTTTCCTGCGGTGATCACCCCTCCCCCAGCACTTGCTCACCATATTTAAGAAATACAGCTTTTCTCACTGAGACTACTGAGAAAATAAACTGGCATTCTATTTTGAGAATCCAAAGTACATACCATTCATGCAAACCAAAGAACATTCACTTGCTCAATGGCCCAGCCCCACTACTTCATGATTATAAAATGTGGAAAAGCAATCATAGGTCTCACATCAGCAATACAGCTGCACAGTTCCTGGATCCTCCTTCAAGAAGTCAGTATATCAAACGCAGAAAACATCTCAGGTGCTGTCATCTATATATGGATCTGCCTTGCCAACATTTACTGTCTTAACCTAAATAGTTACACTAAGTTTTTCTTACCTAGACCAAATGAACTATTTTGACCTCAATCATTTTGAGATGTTTTACTCTTTACTGGACTGGCTCTGGGACAAAATCTTTGTCATAGTTCAGCCCTAGCACTTAGCATACTGCAGGTCTTCAATAAACACCTAACTCAAATGAATTCCTCTTCAAAATGGTCCTAAGGTTAGCTTTCAAAACATACTCTCCTGATACAAGTTTATCAGGTACAATTCTCAGGCTGTACCCTAGCTCTTTAGATTTGTTCCCCTAATCTCTAGTATGTTGTGTCCTTTGCCCTACATCTCCCTACTTCCTCTCTCTTCCCCGTCCCTCCCCTGCCCTTCCTTGCCTCTGTGGACCTGCTACTTCATCTCTCTCTGATTTCAGCCCTGTTATTTTTATAATTTTACACACAAATTACATCAAATGCTAACTTTTGTGTGTGTGTATTGCTCATTTGCTTTCCCATAATATCTTCTGGCTCCATCCATATTGTGGCAAATGGCAGACCCTTAAAGCTAAATAACAGTATTTTATGATATTGTTAAATGAGTCTATCTTAGTTGCTTTGACACAAATTAAGTAACAATGTGAGATGACAGAGATATAATATACTCCATACCAGTAACCACTTTATTATTTATATAGGTCCTTAACATCATGTGCTAACCTTAAAAATACAAAATACATTTCTTTTTTAATGCATTCTCCTCAGCTTCTTAAATATTTTTTAATTATTTATCTTCGTGTGTGTGTGTGTGTTTGTGTGTGTATACACATGAACCAGGGTCGTTTGCCACTGCAAATGAACACCAGATGCATGAACCACTTTTTTTGCACCAGGCTTTACACAGGTCCTGGGAATTGAACTCAAGTACCAGGCTTTGCAGACAACTGCCTTTAATCACAGAGCCATCTTCCCAACCTCTTAGCTTTACGCATTTTTTTTATTGACAACTTCCATAATTGTAGACAATATCCCATGGTAATTCCCTCCCTCCCCCCCCCCACTTTCCCCTTTGAAACTCCACTCTCCATCATATCCCCTCTCACTCAGTTATTTTGATGTCATCATCTTTTCCTCCTATTAAGAGGTCATGGATATCCAGGCCGTTTTGTGTCTGGAGGAGCACGTTATAAGGAGTCCTACCCCTCCTTTGGCTCTTACATTCTTTCTGCCACCTCTTCTGCAATGGACCCTGAGCCTTGGAAGGTGTTTTAGAGATATCTCAGTGCTGAACACTCCTCTGTCACTTCTTCTCAGCATCATGGTGCCTTCTGAGTCATCCCAATGTCCCCACCATCTGAAAAGAGAAGCTTCTCTAAACAAAAGTGAGAGTAGCATTAATATATGGGTATGAACATTAAGAAAAGTGCTTCCTGGGCAGTTAGGTGAGCATAGTATATACATTTAGCCAGAAACCAGCAGACGTTATACCCCTAGGGCTCATGACTTCCCCTGTTGTAGGTTTTCAGTATCAGGGATGTATTCCCTCCCATGAAGTGGGCCTCCAGTCCAATTAGAGAGCAATTGGTTTCCCCCATAACAGTCATACCACTATTGCACCCTTTGGCTCATTTGGCCTGGCTGACCAAATTTAAGGCTTGTGGTGCCCACTGTTGAGTATTTTCACTAGTGATTTCTCTCTCTCCCATTGAACTGCATGCATTGTAGCTTTTTCCAGCTTTCTGTCAGCTGGTCCACATGGAGGACCTGACTTTCAGCTCAGCTCCAGGAGGATTTCTCAGTAACCTTGCTGCCCAGCTATGTGGAGTCTTCAGCAATAGGGTCTTACCATCTATTCCTGATGGGAAAACAAGGGCCTCAGCAATAGTCTATAATGTTTTGGTGGTATCTGTGACCTCCTCAGCCAACAACTCACTTTAAGGTATCCCATTCCTGGTACTGAAAATGTTCTAGTAACAATCTATGGCTTCTGAGTTTCCATTGTCCAAAAAAGTAAGTTTCCATATGACTTATTTATATCCTCTTTGATTTTGATTAGCCCTCCTTCCACCTTTCCTTTTCTCAATCTCTTCCCCTGACCTCACTTAGACCTTTCACCCCATTAATCTGTTTTTCTACTTACAAATATACAGTACCATCCTATTAATTAATGGTAATACCCTCCCTCCCTTTCTAGTTTCTAGTTTACTGGCACTTTCTAGCTCACTGGCATCTGCTACTGAGTTTTATTCCTACTCACACAGAAGTCCAGTCATTTGTAGCTAGGATCCATATATGAGAAAGAACATGTGATGTTTGGCTTTCTGGCCCTGGGTTATCTCACTAAGTATAATCCTTTCCAGATCCATCTATTTTTCTGAAATTTTCATAACTTCATTTTTCTTTACCACTGAGTAGAACTCCATTGTGTAAATGTGCCACATCTTCATTATCCACTCAGTTGAGGGACATCTAGTCTGGTTCCATTTTCTAGCTATTGTGAGTACAGTGGCAATAAACAAGGTCAAGCAAGTATATCTAAGGTAGTGAGATGAGTCCTTAGGATATATGCCTAGGAGTGGTATAGCTGGGTCATATTGTGGATTTATTTTTAGCTGTCTCAGGAACCTCCACACTGATTTCCACAATGGCTGGACCAGATTGCATTCCCACTAATGGTGTAGAAGTGTTCCCCTTTTTCTGCATCCTCACCAGCATTTATGGTCATTTGTTTTCATGATGACAGCCAATATGACAGGAGGGAGATGGAATCTCAATGAAGTTTTAATCTGCATTTCTCTGATGACTAGGGATGTAGATGTTTATATGCCATCTGTATTTCTTCTTTTGATAACTCTCTATTTAATTCCATAGCCCATTTTTAATTGGGTTGTTTGATTCCTTATTATTTAATTTTCTAAGTTCTTTGTATATCCTAGATATTAATCCTCTGTCAGATGTATAGATGGCAAAGATTTTTCCCCATTCTGCAGGTTGCCTTTTTGCTCTATTCCTTTGCTGTACAAAAGCTTTGTAATATCATGAGGTCCCAGTGGTTCATCTGTGGTTTTATTTCCTGAGCAATTGGGATTATATTCAGAAAGTCTTTGCCAAGACCAATATGTTGAAGGGTTTCCCCTATGTTTTCCTCTAGCAGTTTCAGAGTTTCAGGTCTGATATTAAAGTCTTTGATCCATTTGGATTTAATTCTTGTGCACGGCAAGAGATAGGATCTATTTTCATCCTTCTACAGATACACACCCAGTTTTCCCAGCACCATTTGCTGAAGAGGCTATCTTTTCTCCAATGAGTATTTTTGGCATTTTTGTTGAAGATCATGTAGCTATAGCTTCCTGGACTTATATCTGTCTCATCTATTTTGTTCCATTGATCTAAATGTCTGTTTTTGTCCCAGTAACATGCTGTTTTTGTTACTATGGCTCTGTAATATAGGATAAAATCAGGTATGGTGATACCACCAGTCTTATTTTTATTGCTCACAATTGTTTGATCTATTTGAGGTTTTTTGTGCTTCCAAATAAATTTTTAGATTGTTTTTTCTATTTCCATGAAGAATGCCATTGGAATTTTGATGGGGATTGCATTAAATGAGTAGACTGCTTTTGGTAAGACTGCCATTTTCACAATATTGATTCTTCCAATCCAAGAATAAGGGATGTCTTTCCATTTCCTAGTGTCTTCTGAAATGTTTCACTTGAATGTTTTAAAAGTTTTCATTCTAGAGATCCTTCACTTCCTTGGTTAAGTTTATTCCAAGGTACTTTTTTTTTTCGAGGTAGAGTCTCACTCTAGCCCAGGCTGACCTGGAATTCTTAGGGTGGCCTTGAACTCATGGTGATTCTCCTACCTCTGCCTCCCGAGTGCTGGGATTAAAGGCATGTGCCACCACACCCGGCTTTTTTTTTTTTTTTTTTTTATGCAATTGTGAATGGGAGTGTGTGGTAGTTTGAATTGATGGCCCCCAATATATTCAGTGTTTTATTAGTTTATAGTTTGCATCTGCATCCACTTGGCTGGAGGCAGTGTCACTGGGCAGATCTTAAGGTCTGGTGGTGGGTTTAGGATTTCAATCTAAAGAAATGCAAAGTGTGCCTAGTGGAAGTTCCTGAAGTGTGCTGTGCTGTGTGGCTTTTGGCTTGTGGCTTTGCTCTCTGTGTTTGGTCCTGTGAAGGCAGGCCAGCTTCTGCCATTATGGAACTTCCCCTGGATCTGTAAGCTATAATAAACCTCTTCCTCCATAACTTTGCCTAGTCTGGAAGTTCATCTCAGTGAACCTGAAGCTATCTGCTACAGAGTGATTCTCTGATTTCATCCTCTGTGCATCTATTGTTAACATATAGGAAGGCTACTGATTTCTGTGTATTTATTTTATATCCTGCTACATGACTATAGGTGTTTATCAGCTCTAACAGTTTGCTGGTAGAGTCTTTAGGGTCCTTTATGTATACAACCATATCATCTGTAAATAATGATAATTTAATCTCTTCCTTTCCAATTTGTATCCCTTTTATGAGTGTCTCTTGCCTTATTGCTATAGCCAAGACTTCCAATATTATATTAAATAAAAGTGGGGACAGTGGACACCCTTGTCTTGTTCCTGATGTTAGTAGAAAAGCTTCAAGGTTTTCTCCATTTAGTATTATGTTGGCTGTAGGGTTGTCATAAATAGCCTTTATTGTGTTGAGACATGTTCCTTCTATTTCCAGTCTCTGTAGGACTTTTATCAATGAAGGGATGTTGAATTTTGTCAAATGTTTTTCTGCATCTAATGAGATGATCATGTGGTTTTTGTCCTTCAGTCCATTTATATAATGTATTACATTTATCAATTTGAATATGTTGAACCATCCTTGCATCTCTGAGATAAAACCAACTTCATCGGGGTGAATGATCTTTCTGATATATTCTTGTATTCTGTTTGCCAATATTTTGTTGAGAATTTTTGCATCTATGTTCATGAGGGAGATTGGTCTGTAATTTTCCTTTTTTGTTCTATCTTTGTCTGGTTTCGATATCAGGGTGATGCTGGCTTTGTAGAAGGAGTTTGGTAGTATTCCTTCCTTTTCTATTTTATGGAAAAGTTTAAAAAGCACTAGTGTTAGTTCTTCCATGAAGATCTGGTGAAATTCACCAGTGTATCCATCTGGGCCTGGACATTTTTTTAGTTGGGAGATTTTTTTTTTATAACTGCTTGGATCTCCATACTTGTTATAGGTCTATTTAAGTGGTTAATCTCATCTTGATTTAATTTAGGAGGTCATATAAATCAAAGAATTCATCTATTTCTTTCAGATTTTCAAATTTAGTGGAGTATATGTTCTTATAGTATGTTCCTATGATTTTTTTGAATTTCTCTGGTATCTATTGTGATGGTGCCTTTTTCATCTCTCATTTTATTAATTTGTGTCTCTTCTCCCTTTTGGTCAGATTTGCTAAGGGTTTATCAATCTTGTTCATCCTTTTAAAGAACCAACTCTTTGTTTCATTGATTCTTTGGACTTTTTTGGAGAGTGGGTTGTATTTCATTAATTTCTGCCCTAATCTTTTGTTATTTCTTCCCATCTACTGATTTTAGGTTTGCCTTATTCTTTTCCCAAGGCCTTAAGGTAAAACATTAAGTTGTTTATTGTGACCCTTCTAATTTCTTAATATAGGCACTTAAAACTATAAATTTCCCTCTTAGGACTGCCTTCATTGTGTCCCAAAGGTTTTGGTAGGTTGTATTCTCATTATTATTAACTCTGAATTTTTTGATTTCCTTCTTGATTTCTTCATTGACCCATTCATCATTTAGTAGTGTATTGTTTAGTTTCCAGAATTTTTGTGTATGCGCTATAGCTTTTCTTGCTATTGATTAAAGTTTTATCCCATTGTGATCAGATAGAGTGAAAGGAATTATTTCATTTTTCCTGTATTTGTTAATATTTGCTTTGTGTCCTAATATATGGTCTATTTTAGAGAATGTTCCATGTGCTGCTGAAAATAATGTACATTCTGCAACATTTGGATGAAATGTCCTGTATATATCTGTAAGGTCCATTTGTTCTATGACCTCATTTAATACAGATGCATCTCTGTTTATTTTTTGCTGGGATGACCTGTCAATTGGTGAGAGTGGGGTGTTGAAGTCACCTACTGCAACTGTTTTGATGTTATCATGACCATAGTTCTAATAGCATTTGTTTGATGAAAATGGGAGCCCCCATGTTAGGTGCATATATGTTTAGGATTGTAATGTCTTCCTGTTGGAGTGTTCCTTTAATCAACATAAAGTGACCTTCCTTATCTTTCCTAACTAATGTTGGTCTGAAGTCTACCCTGTCAGATATTAGGATAGTGACCCCTGCTGTTTTTGTAGGCCCATTTGCTTGAAACACCATTTTCCAACCTTTCACCCTAAGATAGTGTCCATCTGTTGTAGAAAGGTGAGTTGCTTGGAGGCAACAAATTGAAGGATCCTGCTTTTTAACTCAGTCTGCAAACCTGTCTTTTGGTTGGGGCATTGAGGCTGTTGATATTAAGAGTTATTATTGAAAGGTGTGTGTTTATTTTTGCCATTTTTCTTGTACTCTCTTGTATTAAATAGTATTTGAGTATGGCTTCTTTTTTCCAGGTTCCTTATATGTGTGGTTTTCTTTCTCTTCAGCATGGAGGATCCTTTCAAGCATTTTCTGTAGAGTTGGTTTTGTCTTCAAATATTCCTTTAGCCTGCTTTTGTTATGGAATGTCCTTATTTATCCATCTATTTGAATGGATAGCTTTGCAGATAAAGTAACCTTGGTTGACAGTTTTTATCTTTCAGAACTTGGAATACATCATTCCAAGCCCTTCTGGCTTTTAAAGTTTGTGTTGAGAAATCTGATGTGATCCTGATAGGCTTGCCTTTGTATGTGACTTGATTTTTCTAACTGCTTTCAATATATTTTCTTTGGTTTGTATGTTTGGTAGTTTAATTATAATATGGCAAGGAGAGATTCTTTTCAGGTTTTGTCTGTTTGGTGTTCAAAGGCTTCCTGTATCTGCATTGGCATCTCTCTCCCAAATTGGGGGATGTTTTCTTCTATGATTTTGTTGAAAATGCCTATTATGCCTTTGGAGTGAAATTCTTCTCCTTCTGCTATACCTTGAACTCTTATGTTTGATCTTTTCATAGTGTCCTGAATATCTTGAAATTCCCATTCATACCTTCCTGTTAGCTTATCTTTCTCTTATTGGACTGAATTAGATCTGCCACCTGTTCTTCTACTTTAGGTATTCTGTTCTCTCTTTCATCCATTCTACTAGTGAAACTTTACACAGAGTGTTTTGTTTTGTTTTGTTTTGTTTTGTTTTTTTGTTTTGTTTTGTTTTGAGAGGGAGAAAGCATGGGCGTACCACCTTGTGCATCTGGCTTACATGGGTCCTGGGGAATCGAACCCCAGTCCTTAGGCTTCGCAGGCAAACGCATTAACTGCTAAGCCATTTCCCTAGCCCAGACATGGAAGATGCAATTAGCACTTCTGATACAAGCCTATATACCAGGTTTATTTAACAGGTACTGACATAGCGTAATCCTAGTTACCTTTTGGGATGGCTTTGGTCTCAGCTATGCTGCATGGCCACTTGGGTCTCTCTGTGCTGTGCAGGTAGGCTGGCTGGATCTGTGGGATGCTGCTCTCATCACCTGTCCTGGATGCTGTGTAGGTGAGCTCCCTTCCTCAGGTCTCTGGTGCTTGCTGGCACTTGTGCTGGTGGTAGGAGGAGGGGAGGCTGTGGATGGTGGCTGAAGTTCTCCCAGTGGTCCTTGTGATCCTCTTCCTCACAAGCCACTCCGCCGGTCTCTGCCATCCTACCTTCCATATTTTTTGAGTTTGCAAGGAGGCCAGAGTGAGTGGAAAATCCCCTCACCTGCCTTTCCTGCAGTTCAGGCCAAGCCTGTCATCTGCAGCCACATGGAACTGGTGCTGCCGCTGCTGGAGCCGCTTCTTCTGTGGGCTGTAGATGCTCTGGATCTCTCCTACTTCTCTGCTGGGGCTGATAATGTATTATACACCTTCACTTTTTAGTATAAGAGTGTATTTTGCTGGGGTTTTTTGTTTGTTTGTTTGTTTGCTTTTTCTCCCAAGGCTGTTTTGGCATGGTTCCGCCATCACCATCTTAACTGGAAGTCCTCAGCTGTACACTTTTTAAAACATATCTTTACTTATTTATAAGGAGAGACTTATACAGAGAGAAAGAGATAGTATGGGCATGCCAGGGACTCTTGCCACTGAGAATAAACTTGAGACACATGCACCACTTTGTGCATCTGTCTTTACATGGGTACTGGGAAATCAAACCCAGGCTAGCAAGCTTTCCTAGCAAGCACCTTTAACTGTTGAGCCATCTCCCCAACCCCACTTTGTTTTTAATTTGCTAGTAGGAGGAAGTCAATGTAGAGAACTGTAACCATTCAAGTTTTGAAAATAAATGACTAATAACTCCTCCAATCTAAGTGAAACATACATCATCTCCTCTGTGGCTCAGGCAATATTACAGATTATGAGATGGAAAGAATGTAAGAGGTGGAGGATGGGAAGGAACACTGTGGAACTCTGGCATCCGGACATGACAAAGCCATTGTATTCATTATTTATCTGCACAAGATCTGTAGAAGATGGAGCTTGTCGATATTCTGTTATAAATAGGGGAGGGGCTAGATTGGCAATTTCCCTCCCTACTGAGCTAATGACAGTTAATAATGCTAGGGAAAAGTGAGTCATTTTCTTCCATAACATAGCCACTAGAAACTAATAAACTAATAATCATAATCCTTATTAGAGTAGAGTGAGACTGAGGGGGATAAGGAGGGTAATGTAGGGTATATATGATCAAAATGTAACATATATGTATGTCTCAGAATGTAAAAAAAAAAAAAACCTAAAGTCTTGTTTTTAAACAAAAATGCACACTCCTGGTGACTAAGCTGCTCATCTGAATATTCAGAGAAAAGCTCAATATTTGCTTTACACTATAAGAGTTTTCCCTTGTATGGCTATTCTCCATGGCATCCCTTAAACTAATCTGTTTCGCAATTATAATGAGCTCTATGTGAATCATTTACAAAACCAATTCTCCAGTTGAGGTTATTTTCTCCTACTAACTCGGCTTTTATTTTCTGTTCTTGGCAAACATCTCCACAAAATGCCATGTGATCCAGGCAATCCTTCAAATGGCTAAGACAAAATACCCCATTTTTCTAACAAAAGTCAAAAAAAACTGGAAAAGGTATACATACTATCATTTACTATCTTAACTTACTATTGCTGTTAGTAGCTCACTTCAGAACCTTGAAGTTTGCCTCGCTTCCCAGTCTTTCCACAGTTTTCTTTCTTCACATTTTAGTCCATCCTCACCTACCTCTCATAGTAGACTATTCATCAAGACCCTGTCTTTCAAAGCTCTAGTAGTTTCACTAAATTTCCCAATCTGTAGATCCCAATTTTAATTAATCCCAAATGCACTGGAAAGGGAACCTTATTTTATTCATTCATTCCTTTGATGATACTTTTTAGCCTTAGCAATGGTCAAAGTGGTGGGGTAAAAAGAAACCCACAAAAAGTCATGTTAGGATGTCCACAGGAGAGTATATAAGGTTATTATTTTAATTCAATATTCTGTTCTAAATTATGTTTGGGGAGAAAATGCTTTTCTGCAATATAAACTATACAGAGTAAGGTGAATAAAATAAACTTTCCTGGAGATAGGTAAAAAAACAGAATCGGGCTTGAGAGATGGCTTAGCGGTTAAGGCGCCTGCCTGCTAAGCCTAAGAACCCGGTTCCAATCTCCAGGTCCCACGTTTAGCCAGATGCAAAGTGACGCAAGGGCGCAATGCCACACTTGCCCACAAGGGGGCACAAGCTTCTGGATTTCATTCACAGCAGCTGAGAGACTGCTGGTGCACCCATCTCTATCTGTGTCCCTCTCCCTCTCTGTCTGTCTCTCTCTGTGTCTATCTCCAAAAATAAATAAAATAATTAAAAAAATTTAAAAATAGAATCACTTACAGAGGGAGAGTAGTAAATTAAATATAAAGATGGCAAACTAATAATGTATGTTTATCTAAAGGAAACATACATTTAAAAAGGACTGAAAAGCACTGCTTTTAGCAGTCTATTGACTGGAATACTAAAGTCAAATTTCTAAGAACATGCTGACCACATCCTCATTTCTTTTTCCTCCATACCAATTAATCCATCTTTTCTTCCTAAGTTCCTTTTCTCCTTCTTCTTCCATGATCATAGCTTTAACCCTTTCATGTCAAAACATTTCTTTGTTCTTACCTTCAAAGTCCCTTGTAGTTCCTGTCTTTTTTCCTAGTCTACTTGAATGGCTCTATATTCTATTCTTTCTTTTCCCAATCATACACACTTTCCGCCCTTGTATGCAAAACACTATCATACCATTCTACTTATTAAACATATAGAACCTATAATTTTTCACTGTCTTAAATAAATTATATGCTGTTCCTCAAAAATGGGCACTCAGAGCTTTAGTGTCATTTTTCCCTACATTGTTTTTGTAATTTTCTGGATATCTACAAATATTAATTGAGTCAAATCTGAAAACACAGCAGTAAGATTGAACAGCTTGTTAATCAACTACAGCCTATACACAGAGTACCAACATACAGCAGTAAAATATTCAACCTAATACTTGCTGCCTTGAGCCAAATATGAGTAATATGTTTCTATACTTTGGGTATGATGTGAGTATTTCCTAATTGTCCATGTGCCTTGATCACCATGGTAGTGGTTCTGAGCAGTACCAAGAATCTTAAAGACTTAAGGTCTGATGAGGGGCTTTAGGTCATTGAAAGTTTCCCACAAAGGGTATTGTAGGTCCCCATCCAACCTCCCCACCCATTCTGGTTGGAGATATTGGTGTTTTACTCCAACATATGCTCCCAACATGTGGTGTGGGCTTTTGAATCTAAGAGTTGCCCATCCTTAGAAATACCCTATGTGTCAGGCTTGATGGTGCACACCTTTAATCCCAGCAGTTGGGAGGCAGAGGTAGGAGGATCACCATGAGTTCGAGGCTACCCTGAAACATAGTGAATTCCAGGTCAGCCTGGACTAGAATGAGATCCTACCTCAAACCACCCCCCAAAAAAGAAAATATAAGATAAAATGTGGTACATATACACAGTTGAATTTTATTTGGCAGTAAAGAAAACTGAAATCATTATGTTTGCAGGAAAATGGATAGCACTCAAAATCATTATATTAGGTGATCTAAGCCAGACTCAGAAAGACAAATGCTGCATGTATTCTCATATGCAGAAGCTAGACTTGAATTTGTGTGTGTAAGCATGTATGTGCATACAATACACACACACACACACACACACACACGTGGGTATGTGGGTGTGTGGGGGATAACAGAACTAAAAAGGAAACTATGTAAAGGGAAAGAATACATCTTAAGGGAGAGGGAGGGGGAGAAGAAAGAGTGTAATGAAATACTTTACATGAAAGCAGAAAGAGGGCTACCTGAAAGGGGGGACCAACAAAATAGGGAAGGGGTCAAGGGAAAGTAGTGGGGAGTTTGACACACAAGAACAAATTATGTATGAAACACCATAATAGAACCTATCACTCTGTATGCTAACTTAAAAAACTAATAAAAATACTTTTACGTATCTAAAAAATTAAAAAGTCTATAAGCTCCACCTTACTGAAACATTATTTCATAGAAAATAAGTTCAAAACTCAAGTTAATTTCTAATCACATGAAACTTAACATGAGACCAAAATAAGAGTACAACCAATGCATGTTTCCCAAGTTGAGTAATATAATTATTAAATAAGATGGGACATCCCCTAGGGAAAAGATGGCAGGCTAAAAGACTCAGAGATCCAGTTTATATTAGCATTACCTATGAAAATGGACAAGTCACAAATGTCCGTTGGTTCTGACAACAACTTACAGTCAGTTTCTAGCAGATGTGATGGTGCATACCAGTCATCCCAGCACTTGGGAGGCTGAAGCAGGAGGATCATGATAGACTAGACTTCACAGTTTTCCTTAAAATTGAATAGAGTGTACTCCACTTGGATCATGAGGTCAACACTTCCATTCTGACAAGCTTCTCAGATTCAGTTCTGCATCTAGTTCTGCTTTTGGGATTTGGTCCATATCATTGTTCTGGCGGGCTCATAATTCTCAAGAATACTAGTTTGAACTACCATTCAAAAGACAGTGCACAAGTTACAATCAAATCCCTTATGTCCTAAGATAATAAACTTTTAATCTAATGCAATGAAGAGGAGAAAAGTTAACTATCTCTTTCATTCAACCAACAAATATTTACAGAACATATGCTCATACTATCTATAAAGCATTATACAAACAACCTAAGCTATTTAAAAATTGTCTGTGCCTTGAAGGAGCTAATAATATGTTTAAAAAGGAATTACTTACATGCAACACTGTGTTCCTTCACATAGAATAAATTATAAAGTGACATACTCAGCTTAAAAAAAAATACAGAATGAAAAAAAAAAATTCCTTTGTAAGAGCCAGAGGAAGGGGAGGAGTACTTATAACACTGTCTTCCAGACACAAAGTGGACATATATTCATTATCTTATAATGGCTAATTCTACCCACACAAGGCCAGAATAATAGGAGGGAAAAATGATGACATCAAAATAAAAGAGAGACTAGTTGTGGAGAAGAAAGGATTTAGTGGAGGGGGGATTCCAGGAATAAAAGGGAAGATGGTAGGAGGATAGTATGATGAAGGTATATATAAAATATGTATGAAGGTTGAAAATAAAATGTTTTTTAAAAAACATCAAGAATTCATATTGCAACCTCCAAAACCTAAACTAATGACCCGAACCATGAAGAATGTGTAGCATCTGTACATGTATAATGTAAAGTAGGAAGGGAAAATATGTAGCAAATGCCTGAGAATACCTGGCTAATGTATACTCGCTACATTGTCCTTCCATCTTCCATACCCATGGTGGACATCACTAGTTGATAACTTCAATCCATCTTGATGGGCTTGTTCTAACCCTCAAATCCTTTTCAATACAGACTTCCTCCTTACTACAGCCAGTTAATCAGAATAAGCACATGAAATGAAATCTACTTTCCATCCTTAAGATAAACACAGATGAATAAAGAAACATTAGAAAAATAGGCAGTATATCTTGGCAGAAGCATGGAAAGCCTACTAAAGAGTAATGTGATACACATGTATGTATGAGGGCTGGAGGGCTGGAAAGATGGCTTAGCAGTTAAGGCACTTGCCTACAAAGCCTAAGAACCCAGGTTCAATTCCCCAGTATCTATGTAAACAAGATGCACAATGTGGTATATGTGTCTGGAGTTCACTTGCAGTGGCTAGAGACCCTGGTACCCCCATTCTCATATTTTTTCTCACTCTCTCTCTCTCTCTCTCTCTGCTTTTCTCTCTCAAATAAATAAAAATAAATAAAAACTATTTTTAAAGTATTATGAAAATGTCATAAAGACATTTATGGACATTAATGTTAAACACAGATCATAGAGTGGCCTGAATATCAGAACTAACAAATTTGGATTCTTTCCTATTCTTTATTGTTTACCACATGACATTCAGCATTAAAACAACACACACATGCATACACACACATGTACAATGAAAGTCTCCATTTTACACATTTTTCCATCAAAAGAAAGAACCAGCATCAAGAAAGCCAGTGGTGGAAACTGACAAGATAGAGATGGCATAAGGACAAGGGGAAAAACAACTCTAGGCTCTGCTGATAGATCACCTGTTGGTAGGATTCATTATGGCACTGAGACAGGAAGTACGGAACTCAGAAGGGTGCTAACAGGCTAGGAGAAGACTGAGAAGTCAGAGATAACAACAAAAAAAGCAAAGTGCATGTTCATTAACAGAAAAAGGGGTAAAATAAGATGATGGGCAGATAAGAGAAATTCAAAGCTTGCAAGAAATTGCAAGACCCACAGAGAGAGAGTGTTTAGAGGTACTGGAGTAGAATAAGGGTGGATATTGTTAATGTTAGAAAGATTGAAAAACTGTGAGGCTAATGCTGAAAGGCTCATTAATGTGAATGTGAATAATGACAATTTTGAGAATAAAACAGAGAGAGGAAGGGGTAGTAAAACTGAAGAGCATGAGACAGCCATGGAAAAACAGCAAGACCCATGAGAAAGGCTGAGTGCCAGGTGTCTGCTGACCTCCAGAGGAGAGCAGAATTGATAAATGGCACCAAGCAGCAGTAGGAGGCACAGGGAGTGAGTTCACCCTTCCTCCTCCACCCTGGAAAGATGAGCAAGAGGATAGAAATGACTATCGGGAGCACATCAGGGGATGGGTAGATGTGGTTCTGGTGAGAAGACAGAAATACAGCAAGGGAAAGGGTGAGGATATCAGGGAAATTAAACATGTTTTACCTACAAAAGTTAAGCATTCTGAATGGGCAGATTCAACTCCTCTGGTGCTAAACAAAATCTCCTAGACTTAGTGAGTTTCCCCACCCCAACTATTTTAATAAAGACATGATCAAGCATATACTCAGGAAACAAATAGCGAAAAGGAAGATCTTCCCCAGGGGTCTCCACTAAGACTGAGCCAATGTGCTCAGCAACAGAACACATAGTTCTAATTGGTTTCAAGCTTCATGGTTCTTGAAGTCAGTACTTGTTCTGCTCCTTTTTTTCTCCTTCAGTCAAGAAGTTCTTAGATACGACCTGGAGAGATGGCTTCGCAGTTAACTTGCCTGTGAAGCCTAAGGATAGCGGTTCAAGGCTTGATTCCCCAGGACCTATGTAAATCAGATGCACAAGGTAGCGTGTGCATCTGGAGTTCCTTTGCAGTGGCTGGAGGCCCTGCACGCCCATTCTCTATCTATCTGCCTCTTTCTCTGTCGTTCTCAAATAAATAAATAAATAAATAAAAATTTTAAAAAAGAAGTTCTTAGATAGCTTAGTCTTAAAATTTCTTATAAAACTAACTAAACATACTCTTACCATTACCTTGGTAATTGCTCAAATGAGTTAAACCCAAGTCTACACAATAACCTCCAAAAATTTTTATAATAGTTTTATTCATGATGGAAAACAATGTAGATGCAACCAATATGTCTTCCAATAAATGAGTGGATAATTAAACTGTATTACATTTATGTAATGGACTATTACTCAGTGGTAAAAAAAAAAAAATGACTAAGCTACAAAAAACATAGTAAAACCGTAAATACATATTGCTAAGTGAAAGAAGCTACTGTAAAAAGGCTATACCACATGACTGCAACTTTGTCATTCTGGAAAGGGCAAAAATATACAGACAGGAAGATATTTTCTTCAATGGTGTAGTCACATGGTAAGTTTCTCATGCTCCTATAAATAACCCTCCAACCATGCACATATAAGAAACCCTAATTCACTTGGGAGGCAGAGGTAGAAGGATCACCATGAGTTCAAGGCCACCCTGAGACTACATAGTGAATTCCAGGTCAGCCTGGGCCAGAGTGAGACCCTACCTCGAAAAACCAAAAAAAAAAAAAAAAAGAAAGAAAGAAAAAGAAAGAAACCATAATTATGGCCAAAATACATTATGTACATGTATAAAACTGTCAAAAATAAATAATTTTTTTAAAAACCTATATAGGTCAGGGGTTTCTAGAGGAAGGAAAGATTACAGGTGAAGCTGCAGGGATTTTTAGGCAAGTGAAACTTCCACATGGCATTACACATCTGTCAAAACCCACAGAATGGATAACAAGAAGTGAACCATGATGTATGGGTCACAATTAGTAATGTATTGATTTTCGCTAGCCAGTTATAACAAACTTCAGAGAAAGTGGAGAGAATATCAGTGAATAGTGAATGGAAACTCTAATTTCTGCTCAAGTTTTATGTAAAATAAAGCTGTTCTTAAAAAGTAAACTTTGGGCTAGACAGAATGGCTCAGCAGTTAAATACACTTGCTTATAAAGCCCAATGGCTCAGGTTCAATTTCTTAGTACCCACATAAAGCCAAATGCACAAATTTGCTCATGCATCTGGAATTTGCAGTGACAGGAAGCCCTGGTATGTAACCATACTCTCTCTATTTGTCTCAAATAAATAAATAAGAATAATTTTTAGGGCTGAACAGATGGCTTAGTGGTTAAGTCTAAGGTCCCACATAAGCCAGATGCATAAGGTGGTACATGTGTCTGGAGTTTGCTTGCAGTGGCTAGAGGGCTTGTCATGCCTATCTGCCCCCGCCCCAGCTCTATATCTGTCTCTTTCTCTCACTTAAATAAATAAATACAATTTTTAAAATAGGGCTGGAGAGATGGCTTGGTGGTTAAGGTGCCTGCCTGCCAAGCCTAAGAATGCCTGTTTGATCTCTAGGTCCCACATTTAGCCAGATGCAAAAGTGACACAAGCACGCAATGCTGTGCTTGTCCACAAGGGGGTGCATGTGTCTGGAGTTCATTAACAGCAGCTGGGAGACCACTGGCACACCCATTCTCTCTCTGTCTGTCTCTTCCTCTCTGTCTCTCTCTCTCTCAAATAATAATAAACAATAAAAAATTAAAAATAATAAAGTTTATCAAGGCTGGAGGGATGGTTCAGAGGTTAAAGGCACTTGCTTGTAAGCCTGCCAACTCATGGGTCCTCCTTAGCACCCATGTAAAGCTGGACATAAAGTCCTATGCAAAGTGGCACATGCATCTCTAATCCCAACAGGCCTGTGACAATGAGAGGTAGATCCAGAAGACTCCAGAAGCTTGCAGGCATCAGCAGCAAAACAAGAGACCCTGTCTCTAAGGAATGTGGAAGCAGAAGAGAAACACATGAGACAGCCCTAAGCACACATGCACCATGGCATGCACACACCCATACACACACATAAATACATATACACACAAGCATATACATACACACAAAAAAGTATTTTTAGATAAAGTTTGTTGATTTTTTAAAGGGATTATCCAAGAGTGGTTCCACATACCTGTAATCCCAGAACTCAGGATGCTGAAGCAAGAGTAATAAATTCAAGGCAAGCCAGGGTTGTATAGGGAAATCCTGTCTCCAAAAAAAAAAATTTTAAGAGAAAATTGAGGTGTTTACTTTCAAGAGTTTACTTCTTGTTTTAACTAAATTTTGATTCTGTGGTTGTGGTGTTTTGATTCAGGTGTCTCCCATAAACTTAGGTATTCTGAATGCTAGTCTCCCCAACTGATGGCAATTGGAAATTTAATGCCTCCTGGAGGTGGTGTATTGTTGGGGGTGGGCTTATGGGTGTTATAGCCAGTTTTCCCATGCCAGTGTTTGGCACACTCCCCTGTTGCTATTGTCCACCTTATGTTGGCCAGGGGGTGATGTCCACCTTCTGCTCATGCCATCATTTTCCCTGCCATTGAAAAGCATCCCCTCAAGTCTGTAATCCAAAATAAACCCTTTTTTTCCAAGAGCTGCTCTTGGTCAGGTGATTTCTGCCAGCAATGTGAACCTGACTGCAACAGTGGTTATATATGTCAGCTTTTCCTTCTATTGGAAGACCAGTCACATCTGTTTATTCAAGTGACAAAGAAACAGATTATCTTCCCCTTCTGATAAAACCAAACAAAGGAGGCTGTAAGGAAGGTGGAGTGCTGTAGCCTCATAGCTTCCACATATGATGTTCATTTGCACCACACAACGATTTGAAAGCTGGGCCCTGTCCTTCCTTGCTTACATATCTTCTAGAAGAGTTTATCCATTCTACTTACACAGAAGATGGTCCTTAGAGGAGAACTGGTCCTCCCCTCAGAACTTACTGAAATAAGATGAAATTCCTTAAAGCTGAGCCAACATGATCACCACCCTGAGTCTTCACACTATGCTCAAAGCAAAGCAGCTTGAGCAGGTGAGCTTCTGAAAGTAATGAGCAAGACTTGAGCAAAATTCAGATTTGGAAACAATGTATTTCATTATAGTTTGTATAGACACATCCCTAAAACTGACAATATTGAAGCTATTGTCTCACCGAAGAGGATGTGACTTGTATTTTGATAAACCAGCAACATTCAGCAAAATCTGTGAAGACAAAGTCCCTTACTGATCAGACATGGGGAAAGTAATTTGGGTGCAAAGAGCTTACAAAGATGGTGAACCAAACTATCTTTTCAATTCATCTCTAAGTTCCAAGCTGTTTCAGAAATGCTGCCAAGCTTCAGGGTGAAATAAGGAAATTTCCCTTCCTCTCAGCCAACTATGTCATTTACACCCTTGTTAAGATACATTCTTTCCTTAGAAATCTGAAGTCTTTTGTATTTGGAGATGACCTTGCATTTTCTGCCATAATACTCTGCACACAAGAGAACAGTCTTCCACTGCCAGGTTTTAAACAGTTCTTATAGAGAAGAAAAATAAATTCAGTCTGAATTTCTGTTTACACTTATTTTCCTAGAATTCATCTCTGATGGGTATTTGCGGTTATAGTCTCTGAGGGTTAAGCCACAAAAGACATGGAAATGCAAGTTCAGTGCTTATTGATGCAGGTCTTCACAAAGTGTATGGGTAATTTTTCTGAATAGCCTAACTGGCTTCAAGGGCTCCCTAGAGGAATAAAAAGATAAAACTTGCTTCTTTAAACAGCGTTTTATTCCATAATGCACTGTTTTCTTGCACTGCATATTAAGCTGTCCTGTTAGAATCATATTTAAAGTATAATTTTGACATGAACGGTGTCTATTTCTAAAGGCATTTTCAAAATTTTTATAAAACTACTCTGTACCCAGTTGACAAGGAAACAGCAAATATTAAATCTTGTGTCTATGAAATGCTTTGCTTTTTAAGTATTTAAGGTAGTATTAAGAAAACAGATACAAAAAGAAATTACATGGTATGAAATTCTTTTATGAGTTAGTAATATCATTGGAGTTTCAAAACCTGAATACATGAATGTGTTCCTCAGTGTTCTCTAGAGGAATAAAACTGATAGAGTGAATATGCATTATAAGGAGCATTGTTAGGTTGCTTTATACAATGTGACTGGGCAGTCCACAGTGGCTGTCTGCAGGCTAGAGAGTTAGAGAACCCAGTAGCTGCTCACCAACTCGACTGGTGACTGACATGTCCACGCAGAGCTTGGTCAGTTCCTATACTGCCAGCTTCCATCCTCCTCTGCAGAACAGAATGAACACTGAGACACTCCTCCAGTGCTCACCCTGTTAAAGTCAGATTTCAATCATTCTAGGATGTACACACTTCAGTTCCCTCAAACAGTATCCTCAAACTTGTATCCTAATGGTGTAGAAGCACCTACTTTTAAAAAATATATTTTTTGTTTCTTTATTTGAGAGAGAGAAAAAGGCAGAGAGAGAGAGAGAGAGTATGGGCACACCAGGGCCTCCAGCCACTGCAAACGAACTCCAGATACATGTGCCCCCTTGTGCATCTGGCTTACGTGGGTCCTAGAGAATTGAACTGGGATTCTTTGGCTTTGCAGGCAAACGCCTTAACCTCTAAGCCATCTCTCCAGCCCTTAGAAGTACCTACTTTAAATAGATAGATTTTTAAAGACTTTTTTAGTTCATAACTTTTCTACTGAAAGAAACTGAAAACATGCTGTTCTTTGTAATCCAAAGCTTTTCAAATCAGGAAGCCATTCATTTCTGGAAAACCACAACTTTATCCTTCTCCAACACCAAAACTGCAGAAATAACCACTGTCTCCATTTTTCTGCCTCTACAAAGTAAAACATAAATATTAACAATGAAAATCATTAAGACCTATTCTGATTCATTAATTAGTTAAGTGCTTTTCTGTGGAGAAGCTAAAAGCTCTTCAAAAGTAAAAGGTATAGACCATCCCATTTAAATGAGGGAAGCAGAAGGTGGCTTATCAGAAGTATCTCTTGAGGGCTGGGCGTGGTGGTGCACGCCTTTAATCCCAGACTCGGGAGGCAGAAGTAGAAGGATCACTGTGAGTTCAAGGCCACCCTGAGATTACATAGTGAATTCCAGGTCAGCCTGAGCGATAGAGTGAGACCCTACCTCGAAGAAAAAAAAAAGAAGAAGAAGAAGTACCTCTTGAGATATCCAAGGGAACTAAACATGAAAGATGATGAGTGGTTAACATCATCAGTACCAATAGAACTCAATCTCACAACTCCTGGAAGTGGATATGGTTCAACCTTCTTCAAACCTTTATGGATCCGAGATATTTTCATTCTTGACTTGTTTGTTTTGGCTACTGAGGAAAGAATATGTACCACATAAAAATTCAAGAACATAAGAATTATTAGCTAGATAAATTTAACTTATAAATGATGATTCTTCAAAATGTTACATGTATTAAAGCACTGTTTGGAAAGTCAGATATGGTTGATATCAGTAATATCAACACCTGAGAAATGAAGGCAAGAGGAACAGGAGTTCAAGGCCATCCTTGACTACATGTGAGTTTAAGGTCAGCCTGGAATACATGAAACCCTTTCCCAAAAAAAGAAAAAAGAAAAGAGAAAGAAAGAGAGAGAGAGGGAAGAGAGGGAAGAAGAAGGAAGGAAGGAGGGGAAAAGGGAAAAGAGAAAAGAGGGAGGGGAAAGAGAGGAAAAGAAAAGTGCAATTAGAAAAAAAGAGTCCCAATTTCAAACAGAAACTGGGGAACTATTATGTCCCTTCCCTGATAATGCTAAGTTGCTAAGTACATGCATGCCTTTCTTAACTTTAAACTCAGAACAAATAATTCCAGTAACCATTAGAGACTGGCATAGCTATTGTAATAAAGTTGTGAAACTTTTCCCAAACCCAACTTTACCTAACAATGCTGCACTGTCTTTGTGCATCTCAACCAGCCATGCACTTAGTTGATGGAATGGTTTATCCCCCAGACATTCCCAGACACCTTTCCACCATATCCTCCCAGTCCTGGCTCACCAGGCTCCATTTACCAGTTCCCATTTTTAGTGTGGCCAGGTTAGATTTTTGGCATTCAATTAACTGAAACAATGATTAATCTATACAGCCTGAAATGGATTCATACTGAGAAACAATCCTAATAATCTTTGAAGTCAATGATTTTGAGAAAATAGGTAAGCATGTGAATACCACAGAAAGAACCAACTAAAAACTGTTGTTAGACTTGATCATTTTGTCAAGTGTTTAAAATTTACTTATTTAGGGAACAAGATTCATAAATTACCATTATTCTTTTTCACTAATGTGTATGATACCTTCTACTAAAATAACATTCTTGTCTTCTGTCCCAAGATTCTGAGCTTCATTTAAATAAGGATGGCCCATCTTCCCCTCAGATATAACACAGCTATTGCCTAATTTACCCACCATTGTCCCAAAACTCATGCCCTTGAACTCACTGAACTATAACCACAAATATCAAAGCACAGTTGCCCTACCTTCAGAAGGGAACTGTTTTTCAGTCCCTAACAGAAACTAAATCCTCATAATTTATAATAATAGCAAAGTGCTCAGGGGCTGGAAAGATGGCTTAGCAGTTAAGGCACTTGCTTGTGAAGCCTAAGGACCCATGTTCAACTCTCCAGATCCCACATAAGCCAGACGCACAAAGGTTAGGCAAGCACAAGGCTGCACATGCCCACTAGGTGGTGCAAGTGTCTGGAGTTGTATTGCAATGGCTGAGGCCCTGGTGCACCAATTCTCTCTCTCTTTAAATGTCTCTCTCTTTCTCTCTCTAAAATAACAAAAAAATAATAAAAAAAAGAAAGTACTCAGTATTAAAATATCAATAAATAAATCAAAACCAGTTGAATATGTACTTTAATAGAAAAATTTGACTGATTCACACAACTTGACTATTTGGGTGATTTAACAGACTTATTTTATTCTTAGGGTACAGAAAACTTATTTTACCAGAGCTAACAAAAACTTGGCAGATTAGTTAAATCTTTTTATTTCCTCTGTTTACTCTAAGATGGAAATAATGAGTAGTAAATTGAAGAAACTAACTTGAATTGTCTACAAACAAGATAATTCAAATAGGAAAATTAGATAATGATGGGAAAAAAGTCACTCACCAAAAATAAAATTAATGACTTAAATCACTTTTTAGTTTTCTACTAGAAAGAGCAAAAGTTAAGCGTGTTTATATATGTGTATATTTCAATAAATTTGACAAAATTTTGTTGAAATCCTCAGTTTATAAGACGCAAGAATTGTGGGAAGATAGCTCAGTCAGTAAAGTGATTGCTTCACAAGATGATGACCAAAGTTCAATCCCACAACCACATAAATTCCTGGTGCCTATAATCCCAATGCCAGAGAAGCAGAGACAGATAGATCTCTGAGTCGCAGTGGCCAGAGAGTCTAATCTAATTGATGATCTCCAGAACAATGAGACACTGGCTCAAAAAGAAGTAGATGATGTTCCTGAAAATAACACCCAAGGTCGTCCTCTGACCTCCACACACACATAGGTTCACACATGCATGCATAACATACACACAAATGAGAAGTTTGCAACTTCTACCTTGTAAAGTTTTAAAAAAATCATTTGCAACATATTGTGATTCCTTCTTGGGAAATAGAATGAATTGAATTCACAATGACCTACTATTAAACTACAGTAGGCTTGTTAGCACTTACAAAAAAAAAAATAGTTTTCCCTAGTTAAAAAAATGAGTTAATATTTTGAGAACATTCTATATTCTAACAATATCATTTATTAAATGTCCATTATTGAACTTATGTAAATCTCCCAATTGTACAATAAATTACTAGTTCTTTCATAAAAGTAAGGAAATTGAGATTCAGAAAAATCAAATAAAGTTGTCCAGATTACAAATTAAACCACAGCAGAAAACTCTTGACTCCAGTCCCAAATTTTCTAAACTTATCATACTGCCCCTATTAATAGTGGGCATCACAGATGCCCATCAGCTAATTAGTGGATAATTAAGATGTGGAACAGGGCTAGAGAAATTGCTTAGTGGTTAAGGCACTTGCCTGCAAAGCCAAAGGACCCAGGTTCAATTCCCCAGGACCCACATAAACCAGATGCACAAGATGACACAGGCATCTGAGGTTTGTTTGCAGAAGCTAGAGGCCCTGGTGTGCCCATTCTCTCCCTCTCTCTGTCTATCTCTCTCATAAATAAAAATAAAATGTTTAAAAAGATGAGCACAGTGGAATTCTACTCTGTGGAAAGGAAAAGTGAAATAATGAAATTTGCAGGAAAATGGATGAATTTGTAAAAAAAAAAAAAAAAATCATTCTAAGTAAGGACAAACAGACACAGAAAGACAAACAGTGCATGTACTCTCTCATCTGGGGTTCCTAACTGGGATCAATCGGAGATAAGCTCAAATGACAGTAAGCACCAGGAATGTGGGCATCAAACTGGAATGAGACCAGGAGAGAGAAGAAGTAGGGTAGAGAGGAGAGGGGAGTTACTTGACAGGTTGGGAGGGACAGATAATCCGGAGTGGGAGGGGCTTGGAGATGGGGAGAGAATTACACAAAAGTTAATACAACATGAATCAGTTCCATGGAAAGAGGCTAGCCTAATACAAGATATAACCACCAATAAAGAGGGGCAGGAGACACTCTGGACAAAAGGTAGAAAAAGCCTAACCTGAAAATCATGGACTCCAGGCCCAGAATTGGGTTGCCCCCCACAAACAGCTGTTGGCCAGGGAGACCCATGAGGTCCACAAAACAACGTAGACCATTGCCAAAACACTTGATTTCCTGCCAGAGCTAAAAAGTAAGACACTACAGGCTGTGGTCACAGAACATTGGAATACCATGCTAGAATGGAAAGGGAAACTAGCTCCCTCCTGGCTAGTCCTCATAGTACTGGAAAGCCATATGGGAGCTGCTGGAGGACAATGGTCACCAAAATCATGACTAAAGAGGAGGACTTGCAGAAGTACACACTTTTGCAATAGTAGCACACAGACTCTGTGGGTAACCAACTGTTCTTTGATTGGACAGGAACCCTGCTCAGTGGGAGAGAACTCATGTCTGGCACTGGAAACCAAGTCAGAATCCCATGGTCAGGAATTCAAACCTCAGAAAGAAGCCCCCACTGCTCTGTGGAGAAGAAGAGTAGCCTTGCACACACACACACACACACACACACAAAAAAAAAAAAAAAAAAAAAAACCTCTCAAATAACTGTATACTCCCTTTAACCCAAGCTGCTCTCACTCATGGTTGGAGAATCTGCTTAATTTTACAGATGGCAGAGAAAACAAAGGAGAAACAAGATCCATTGATAAGACAAGAAAGTAGGTGACTGCCCCACAAGACATGCCATCTGCCAAAGCCCAAGAGAAATTGCAGAGGAAATGACATGAATACTGCTCTTACTGCTAGCCTGACAACTAGTTCCAGGATGATGGTGACAGATACAGTGATCATATCAAAGCAGAAATCCAGAGGCTACAGAAAACTCAACCCTCAGCCTGCCATGGCTCAGGGAACATTGCAGAAGATGGGGAGGAAAGATTGTAAAAGCCACAGAGTGGGTAAGAATATCTTGAGTTATGGTCCACCCTTACCCCACAGGAACTGACTGAGGCCTTCATGACCCCACAGTGAATCCCATAACCCACTGAGGAGTGTCCCTAGGGTAATGAGAGCAGGAGAAAGAGGATAAAAGAACTGTTTCATTTTTAAAGCTATTATATATTAAATTAAATATCAAGCAACAATTGACATGATCATAAATGGCCTTCATAAATTAATATAAATGGAAAGTAGAACAGTGGTTGCCAAGAATAGGAAGGAAGGTTGCACACAAGGAGCCATTTGACAAGCACAGATATTCAGTTCAGAGTGATAAAATGTTCTGGAGATGTACAGTAGCAAGAGTTACATACAATGTTAATGCACTTAGTGTCAGTAAATGACATACTTAAATTTTTCAAATGGCAAATTTTGTGTTATATGTATTTTACCACAATTGTTAATGGCCTTTAATGCTACATATTTAACTTGTTTCTTACAAAATCTAGAATTTTAAATTTTAAATCACCATAGTCATTTCAGTTATATGACTGTCATAATGGGAAATTTCAAGAAAACAAAGTTACAGACTAAAATAATAATCAAAACTTCAAAAAAAATGAAAAGTACCACTGTAAAAAATAGAATAAAAAATAATTAACATTATAACAGCAGTTAAATATGTTTATTTGAGCTGGGCGTGGTGGCACATGCCTGTAATCCCAAGCACTAGGGAAGGAGGATTGCAGTGAGTTTAAGGACACCCTGAGACTACATAGTTCATTCCAGGTCAGCCTGGACTAGAGTGAGACCCTACCTTGAAAAAAGAAGGAGGAGGAGGGGGAGGGGGAGGGGGAGGAGGAGGGGGAGGAGGGGGAGGAGGAGGGGGGGGAGGAAAAGTTTATTTGAAAGCCTATTGGCTTGGGTTTGATTCCCCCTTACTCACATAAAGCCAGATGTACAAAGTGGTGCATACATTTGGAATTCCTTTCTCTCTCCCTCCCTGCCTCGCCCTCAGCTAAATTATTAAAAATATGATTTTTAAAAGGATTTCAAGGCTGGGGAGATGGCTGAGTAAGTAAGAGCATTTGCTGCATAAACATGAGGACCTAGGTTTGATTCCAAGTGCCCACATAAAAGCCACATGTGGCCACAAAGGTCTGTAACTTCAGAGGGGCACAGACAGGAGAATTTCTAGGACTTTCTGGTCAGCCAGACTGACCTAAAAAGGGCAGCTCTAAGCTCAGTGAAACACTCCATTTCAATGAAATAACCTGAAGAGTGACAAAGGAGGAGACCTGATGTTCTCCTGTGGCCTCTGCACACAGGCACACTATGCAAGCACACAAAAGAATTCATTAGACTCTTACAGTGTTTTGTCTTGCATAAAAATGTAAATTAGGGCTGGAGAGATGGCTTAGCGGTTAAACGCTTGCCTATGAAGTCTAAGGACCCCGGTTCGAGGCTCAATTCTCCAGGACCCACATAAGCCAGATGCACAAGGGGGTGCATGCATCTGGAGTTCGTTTTGCAGTGGCTGGAGGAAATGTAAATTAAAGCAAATCCTCCACAGGTGTGGTGACATACACCTGTAAACTATTAGGAGTTTGAGATCATCTTCAGCTACATAGTTCAAGGCCAGCCTAGGATGCATGAGACCTTGTCTCAAAGCAAACCATAACAATTTAAAAGAACTACTGGGTATAGTAGCACCCATCTTTAATCACAACATTCAACATTTGGGAAGCTGAGTTAAAAATATCTGAATTCAAGGCCAGCCTAAGCTACATAACAAAACTCTGTCTTGGGAGAAAAAAAACAAAACTTAAAAGTGATTAATCCATTTATTCCTATAGTCCAATATTGTGTTTAAATTAAATAATTAGTAAATAAGCTCTTATCATATTTATAAATAGTTCCTTTAATCGGTTTTTCTATGATTTAACCAGTCTTCTGTACTCATGAATGTTCTAAATGTGTATTATTACTGGTTGCCTCTATGAAGAATAGTGCCACTAGAGCAGAGTAGATGGAAATAAGTTTTAAAATTTTTAAGTCATTTCACCATTCTCAAAATCATTTTTCTTTCTTTTTTTGGTTTTTTCAAAGTAGGTTTTGCTCTAGCCCAGGATGACCTGGAACTCACTATCTAGCCTCAGGGTGGCCTCAAACTCATAGCAATCTTCCTACCTCTGCCTGCAGAGTGCTGGGATTAAAGGTGTGTGCCACCATGGCTCAAGATGATTTTTTTAAAAAGATCTTTATTTATTTATTTATTTCATTCATTCATTCACTTCAGCCACTGCAAACAAATTCATTCATTCATTCATTCATTCAAGACAGACAGACAGACATTGGGCATGCCAGGGCCTTCTGTCACTGACCAAAAGTTTTCCAAGTTTTGTGTTTTGTTTTGGTTTTTGTACACCTGGCTTACTGGCCCAGGTCCTGGGAATCAAACCTGGGTTATTTGGCTTTGCAGGCAAGCACCATAACTGCTAAGCCATCTCTTCAGCCCAAGATCATTTCATGTTTCTAACCAATGAAGTGTGAGATGTTTTCCTCTCTATAATGAAATTTTTTTCCAGTTTCAAGATAGTTGTGACTGTTGGATTTTTATGCATTTGTATTTATAATTGAAGGAATGCAGATCATTAATTATTATGATATTTCTTAAAATGTAATACCTGCCTAATTATTAATGAACACCAAGTCATTAAAGGGAGCCCCTGTCACTTATGTAAAAACTATATTTCATAGCATGCAAAGACCTGGATGGCTGATAACTAAAACAGGTGGAGCCATGGCTACCAAGGCCAAAGAAACAGGCAGAGCAGTGTGCAGCTCTAAAGCATGCTCCTTCTCAGTGCAGTGATGCAGTCTTTACAAGAAAACTGGACGTCACTATCGCTGGTATTGGTGGCACACACCTTTAATCCCAGCAGTCAGAAGGCAGAAGTAGGTGGATCACTGTGAGTTCAAGGCCAGCCTGAGACTACATAGTGAATTTCAGGTCAGCGTGGGCTAGAGTGAAACCCTACACCTCAACACATTCCCACCAGAAAAAGCCACTATCAATTAATCAGCAACAAAACCTTTTGGCTAAAATAACTAACATTGCTTAAAGCAGAACACAAAATCTACATATCCTACAAAAGTTTTAAAGTCAAAAATACCAATCTTTCTGAGTGTGATGGCCCTTGGAAAGTGGAGGATCAGGAATTCAGGGTCATCCTTGATGACATAGAAAGTTTAAGGCCAGCCTAGGCTACATAAGGCCATGCCTTCTAAAATGAGGGGAGAGAGGGCTGGCTCAGTGTTTACAAGCACTTTCTTTGTAGGCATGGGAGTTGGAGAAGGCCTGAGAGACCACTACAGTCAGAATCCTATGACCCGGCTAGACCTGGGATATCCACAACTATAAACCTAGTCTGGCAGGGGGAAAGAGATTCAAGACTCACTAGAGCACAGGCAAAAATGGTATGCTCCAGCATCAGTAAGAGACTGGCTAAAATTAGAACAGGCAGATGGAGAAGGACACCCAACATTCAGTTCCAGAAACTGCAGGCATGTATACTCCACCACAGCCAAACAAATGGGACACACAAGGGGCGCATTGAAAACCACCTTCATGTTTTCTCTCATACGTGGTATCTAGATTGTGTGTGTGTGTGTGTGTGGGGGTGGATAATAAACATAAAAGGGGACCATGAGAGAAGAGGCAGAGATCTCAACTAAGGTGGGGAGAGAACAATGGAATACTTGTGACATGAAAACAGAAAAGGGAGAGGAAGAGAATCAGAAAACAGGGTTCTGGGGAATAGAAGTAAAGGATGAATAAAAGTAAAAGAAAAATAAACTACAGATTAGAAAATTTCAATTTGTTGACTAAATTTATTAATGAAAAATTTAAAAATGTATGGTAATGGCTTTAATAAAGTAAAACTTCAGTATCCTAAAGGATACTGTGGAAAGCCAGAATCGATTTTATTTTCACAACACCAACACCAGTATATGAGAAGCAAACACATAAATATGGCACTTGTTTTTATTAGTTTATGTTAATTGTATAAATAATGTATTTTATGATGACATTTTCATACATGTATATAATGTACTTTGATCATATTCTCACACACGTGCCTCTCACACACACACACAACTCTCTTTTTCCAAAACAGTGTTCCCTGTTGCGTTTAAAAATTTTTTTTTATTTATATATTTGCAAGGGGAGGAGAGAGAGAGAAATGGGCACACAGGACCTCTTGCCACTGCAGACACACTCCAGACACATGTGTCACTCTGTGCATCTGGCTTATATGGGTACTGGAACTGGGAATCAAACTCAGGCCATCTCTCAGGCCTTGCAGGGGGCAATGGGCAAGGGCCTCCTGCCTGCAAAACTGTGCATCTGGCCTCTCAGACTGCCAAGTGTAATTTAACCATCTCTCCAGTGCCCCTTTTACTTTTATGTTATACATATTTCAAGCTAGATTCAGCATATGAGAAAGAACATGTGATATTTTTCTGCTCTGGCTTATTTCACTTAATTAACACTAACTGATATCCTGTTTCATCCATTGTCCTGAAAAATACATAATTTTACTCTTTTGGTAACCAAACAAAACCACATTGTGAATATCGCCATTTTCTATTATCTGTTGCTGGTTACTTAGGCTGATGCAAAACTTAGCTATGGATAACAATGGTATGATAAACGTGAACACACAGGCATCTGTATTGTACACTGTCTTTGGGCATATATCCAGGAGTGGTACAGCTGGTTCATATAGCACATACAGTTTGTGCTTTCTAAGGAACCTCCATGCTGATTCCCCTAATGTCTCAACTAATTTACATTCCCACCAGCAGTGAATAAGGGTTCCCTAACTATCCTCTCCATATCCTCACCAGCATTTGTTGGTGTCTTGATAACCACCAGTCTGACTCTGTTGAAATAGAATCTCCCTATAATTTAGAGTTCCATTTCCCTAATGGTTAAGATCATTGAACATTTTTTCATGTATTTATTGGTCATTTGTACTTACTTCTTCCTGGAACTGTTCATTTGTCCATTTGACTTGATTTTGGTGTTTAGTTTTTTGTTTTAATTTGAAAGACCCTGTCATATAAAAAGCTGGCAAAAATTTTCTCCCATTCTGGATATAAAGACCCTGTCAGATAAAAAGTGCAATTTGTTATGATTTTCTCCCATTCTGCAGGAAAACTCTTCACTCTAGTAATTGTTTCCTTCACTGTGCAGATTCTGATCACATGCAATCCAATTTGTTATGATTTCCTGCACTATTAAGAGTCCCTTCAGAAAAGTCCTTGCCTGTGCTTATATTGCAAAATGTTTTCCTACATTTTCCTCTAGCAGTTTCAAAGTTTCAAGTCTTACATTAATGAATTTGATCCATCTTTAATTGATTAGTACACAGAGATCTGGTTTCATTTTTCTTAATGTAGATAGCCAGTTTTTTTTTCAGTACTATTTGTTTACCACCAGGCCTATCTCTTAATCTATCTTTAATTGATTTGCACACAGAGATCTGGTTTATTTTTTCTTCATGTAGAGAACCAGTTTTTACAGTACTATTTGTTAAATAAGCCGTCTCTTCTCATGAGTTTATTTTTGGGGATGTTTACTAAAAAGCAGGTGAATGTGCTGCATGAGTTTATTTCTGGTCCTTTATTCCACTGGTGTCTGTGTCTGTTCTTGTATCACTATCATGTTTGTTTTGTTATACGTCTCTGAGCACAATCTGAAATCAGGTATTGTGACACCTCCAGCATCAGAACATGGCTCTTGAGGCTCACTAGGTTCAAAGTTCAGCTACAAATTTGACTCTTCAGCTGGGTGGCCAAGATTTTCTTTGATGCTGAAGGAACTTTAAGGAAAATTTTGATCTATTAGAAAACCCTATTCCTTTATTATTATTTACATTATTCCCAGTCATCTACAGCTAGGGTTGCCAGAGTTAGCAACACTATAGTATATTCAATTAAATGTAAATATCATATAAGCAATGAATAATAATATTTTCATAAAACATACTTATACTAAAATAATATAAGTTAGTCATCTGAAATGCAAATTAAACTGTACACCCATATTTCATCTGGCAACCCTACAATGCTTCTGCTAATACTACACCTGCTATTTTTCATTCTTCCATTTAGTAAGCACACCCAAACAATAGTGTCATAAATCATGTTTTATGCTATATGGCATGTAATTATACAATCAGCTGGCAGCCTTGTAAAGGACTGTAATGGATTTAATAGAATTTCTAACTTTTGAAAGGAAGTGGTAACTATTTGTGAGATTGGTATAGGGCAGTTAAAGACACTGTTTCCATCTGCTTGTGATATGCTCCAGAAGAGACATAAAAATTTACATTTTTGCAATGGAATTCTATTCAGTGGTAATGAAAATGAAATTATGAAAATTGCAGGGAAATGGATGGATCTGAAAAGGATTATACAAAGTGAGATAACCCAGGCCCAGAAAGCCAAATGTTGCATTTTCTATCTTATATGTTTGTGTGTCAGACATGTGTGAGTTGGAGTAAAAATTGGTAGCAGAGGCCAGTAAGCTAAAAAGAAGGGGGGCTATAAAGAAAGGAGAAGAGGAGTAGACTTAAGGGGACAGTATTGTATATATGTAAATAGACAAGCAGATTACTGCATGTGGAATGGCCTAAGCGAGATCAGAGGAAGAGACTGAGTAAAAGAAGGGTTAATCAAAATTCAGGATATTGTGAATAAACATTATGATAACCTACTTTTTTTGGATAATGGTACACCCAGAAGCCATAGACTATTATTAGAAAAATTTCAATGTCAGGGATGGATACTTTCTAATGAGTTGTTGGCAAGGGAAGTCCCTGATGCCCCCAAAACATAACAGGCCCAAGACTCTTGGTTTCTTACCAGGAATATATGATAAGGCCCTATTGCTGAAGACTCCACATGTCTGGGCTGCAAGGTCATGGAGAAATCAAACTGGGGCTGAGCTGAAATGGATTTGTGAAGGGGAAAATGGGGGGATAAGGGAATTATCATGGTTTATTGTCTGTAAGAATTGAAGTTGTCAATAAAAAATTAGTATTTGCTTTTACCCAAATGACAGTGATTAGGATACTCAATTATTAATTTATATATTTAATTATGAAATTAATCATAGCTTGCCATGTAAGTATTATGTATGTCCATATTATATTCTGACCATAAAAGTATATTTAACATCACTATGTGAATGTTTCTACAAAGCTTTCCTTGACATTGCAAACTTATGAGTTTGTTTTAAAAAATTATCTAACTTTCTAAATTAACATTATTGATTTTTTCAAAATTCATACTTAATTTTTAATTTTGATCATGCAAACACTAAAAATTTTAAAACTTGTGTGAAATAAACATTTTATTTAATCAAACATACATAATGAAATATACAATGAATATAATGAAATTTGACATTTTAAAATTTAAGGTCCAATTAAAAGCACAAAGTTATTACCAAAATGTTGTACTTTTATTTTTAACTACCATTAAAATTTAACTTTGAACTCAAAGGTGAATTTGATCATCATAGCAAATCAACAAATCAGGAAATCACCTATATAACACTTACCTCTTCCCAAACAACGCATCAACAGTTCTCTAATCAGTTACTCATTTGTAAGTGGTTCCATTAGGTAAAGCACTATTAATATGGACATTAGCAAAATACTGATTATGCTTAAAATATTTCTTTACATCCAAATTAAAATTGACCTTCCAATCCAAACTATAACAATACAAATGAAACACAATACAACAAACTTTTCTCTATTCATCTGTAAAACATGACCTAAATAATCCAATTTCACATTAATATGTGTCATGTCAGGGGAGGAGAGATGGCTTAGCAGTTAAGGAACCTGTCTGCAAAGCCTAAGCCCATTTGAATCTCCAGGTCCCACATTTAGCCAGATGCAAAAGTGACACATGCGAGCAATGTCGCACATGTGCACAAGAGGGCGCATGCATCTGGAGTTCATTCACAGTGCCTGAGAGTCTGCTGGCATGCCCATTCTCTCTGTGTCTCTCTCAAATTAAAAAACAATAAAAAATTGTAATGTCAGATGTAAAAAGTTCATTATGAAATTTCCTCCTTCGTAATCTATGAGAATAAGAAACAGAGGTTTGCCAACATAAAGATAACAATCAGAAACAGAAACAGAAAACAGTTACAATCCCTGGGAGTCATCATTTCCCACTGACTAAAAGTCACAATGTAAGGAAATTCTGTAACCACCGAAACACCTAACAACAGTGCTGTGACCGCTGGGGAAATTTCAGAAAATATTGTTAAGTCTTATACAGTGAATATCTAGTGAATGTTCTAAATTAGATTATAATCTCAGGAAAAAAAAAAAAACCTTACAATTCCATAGAGTCCTTTCTTATATATCTCACCAAACTCATTTTATATATTTTATTTATGTATTTACTTATTTACTTGAGAGAGAGAGAGAGGAAGAGACAGAGAGAATGGGTGCATCAGGGCCTCCAGCCACTGCAAACAAACTCCAGACACATGCACCCCCTTGTGCATCTGGCTTATGTGGGTCTTCAGGAATCAAACCAGGGTCCTTAGGTTTCGCAGGCAAATGACTTAACTGCTAAGCTATTTCCCCAGCCCACCACAGTCATCTTTAAAACCAACTAAAAACATTTTCAAATGTTTAAGGGTTGAATTTTTTTTTTAATTCAGCATAGTGTTCACTTAGTTGCCAGCACCTCAATTATAGGGTCCTCATGTCAGCACTGAGCTTCTCTCCTTCCAATCTTTCTTGTTTAATGCTTCCATAACCATGTATCGCAGGCGTCTTTCTAAGAAGGCATATTGGAGGAAACAGAATAGCTGATACGTGGGGCAGCTATCAGCAGGACACTGCTTTATAATATCACGTTCATTTATAGTGGAATATGAGGGATGAGAGAGAAGGAGTGGCAGAGTTGCAGCTAGAAAGATAAGCAAGGTCTAGATTGGACGGGGTCTCATGGGACACATACAGGAATTTCTGCTTTATTTCTATGGCAATAAGATGTCATCAGAAAGTTTTAAGCAAGAAAGTGATACAATTACATTAGCCATTTTCAAACAATAGCTACTATTCTGGAGAATGCATTAAGAAAACAGTGACTGGATTCACAATGGTCAGTTATGAAGATACAATGGTGACAGAGGCCAAGCACAATAGTCTGAACTAAAGTAGCAATGAAAACTACCAATGCAGAGAGCTAGGATTGCAGGTATGCATTACCATGCCCCATTCTTAGGTGGTGTTTGGGATAAAAGCCAGAGCTTTAAGTATGGAAGGAAAGTACCCTACCAACTGAGCCACATCCCCTGCCTCTCTCTATTTAAGAGACTTTATCTCCAAGCTTTATACAAAAATTGTAAGAGAGGCATTAAATACCTATTTAAGAGTTGGACATGATGGCACATATCTTACTCAGAAATTAGGTAGCTGAACCAGGAGGGTCATGAGTTTGAGACCAGCCTCTGCTACCTAAAAGACCCTATTTGAAAACAGAACACAACAATAAAAAATCAAGGTGACAGGGCTGGAGACAGATGGCTTAGCAGTTAAGGCACTTGCCCACAAAGCCAAAGGACCTAGGTTTGATTCCCCAGTAACCACATAAAACCAGATGCATAAAGTGGCACATGTGTCTAGAGTTCTTTTGCAGTGGCTGGAGCCTCTGCCATGCCCATTATGTCTCTCTCTTTTCTTCTCTTCTCTTCTCTCTCTCTCTCCTTGGAAAAAAAATAAATAAATAAATAAATAAATAAATAAATAAATAAATAAATAAATAAAAATTTTTTGAAAAAATCAAGGTGACAGGCTGGGGAGATGGTTCAGAGGTTAAAGGTGTTTGTTTGCAAAGCCTGCTGGACTGGATTCAATGCCCAGTACCCATAGAAAGCAAAATGCTAAATGTGGTGCATGCATCTAGACTTTGTTTGTAGGAACAGGAGGTCCTGGCACACCTATATTCTCATTCATTCATTCACTTATTCTCTCATAAATACTTTTTTACAAAAATCAAGGAGACAAGCTAAGAGAGTCCTGCCTATGTGTTCTATGAAAGGACTTAGAGTTGAAGACCTCCATGAACACTGGCCCCTAGAGGCTAAGTTTACTGTGGAGTGCTAGAAGTGGGCCCAATGTCACTTGGCTGCAATATGTTGCTTGTCTGGAGTTCTTATGACAATCTTTCAGATCAAAGCTATGACTGGTTTACACAAGAACTTTAGCCAAAATTCCAATTCTTTCATAAAGTAAGCTGTGTTTAAGCCTAATGGGCATAAAGAGAGAAGCAGAAATATTTTGTCCTTCAGATCTTGTTCCACCCAGTGGATTGCCCCTCATCCATTAAAGCTAGATGGATGGCAAGCACCTAAGACAACAGACTACCGGACACTTCTAATTCTGGGCAGCTTGATTGAAAAGGCTATAGAAAATACAGACAACGTTTTCTCCTAAACATAGTATTACTCATAATAAAGTGAGTAATAGCTGCCGATTTTTATACTCCATTCCTTAACTTTAAGGATTTATTTTAAGCTTGGTTATTATTTATTTAAGGCCCTGCTCTTTATAGAATATTATACTCTGCCTTTGGAAGGACCTCAAAGCCAGTTTGAAATAGTTCGGCTTTTATAGGATTTTTACAATCTAATCAGGAAAGCATAATCTGAAACAAACAAGCAGAGAACTAGGGATATAGCTCAGTGGAAAGCCTGTTTTCCTTGCTAGAGAGTCTCATTGATTCCAGAGTCTACCCACTTGTGACTCCCACTGATTTTCTAGTCTCTGTTGCCACACAAGAGTAGGGTTACAGATGCACATGGCCACACCCTGATAGCTATGTGGGTTCTGGAGATTTAACTTGAGTGATCTTGGGCCACTTTAGGCCCTCATGCTTGCAAAGCAAGTGTATTTAATCACTGAGACATCTCACCAGTCCCCAATTTTGATATTCAGTTTTTACATTTGGAAGTAGCTTATACATTTTGTAGACCAAGAAGATGATATAGGTACATTCTTGTCTTATTCCTATAGGAATCTTGGTATTATCACCAATGTAAAACTGTGTTTGTAGTTTTATTCATTATTTTTCTCTGTGTGTTTGTGTGTGTGTGTTCTATCATTTGGGTCATTTTCTTCATAAACTAGTCTGTTTCCAATTTTGAGGAAGTATACCATCAATGTTGGTACCCAGCTGTCTTATTTGCTTTAGTTGGTCAGTTTAATCTACATTTCTATCAATTATTTTCTTGTTGCTGGCACAAAATGCCCAACTAGAGACAACTTCTAGAAGGAAAGGCAGTATTTCAACTTAAAGTTCCAGAGTGTAGATTCCATCATGGTGGGAAAAGCATGGTAGAAGCAGGAAGCTAGTGTCACATCATCATATCAGCAGGAGGAAATAGAGACAGAACAATCTCCCCTACAAGCATTCCCTCCAACAAGGCTTCACCTCCTAAAGGTTCTAAAACTTCCCAGAGAATGCCACTTTGCTGTGACCAAGTGTTCAAACACATGCGTCTATGGTGGGGATGGGTGGAGGATTACATTCAAACCACCATAACAAACATTAGTCTAGTTCTGGAGAACAGATTATTTGGTCTGCATAAGGCAATTGGCCACAACAAGGCTCACATGCTACCAGGTTTTATTTTAAAATTATGTCATGTAAACATGGACATACAATTGGTAAAATGAAGAGAAACCTCAAGCAGTAACAATATAGGGCAACTTGAGTAACTACCATGTGCCAGACAATAATGAAAGAATCTATGATTAACAATTTATAGAGTCATTTAGGTCATTCCAGACACTGGTCCCCACTATGTATATTAAGGAAGATTTCTAAATGCCATGAAGTAAAGACTCTCTTTGACAGATGAGGAAATTGAGCCACACAAATGAGCCAGTTCCATTTCCAGGCTGCTTTTGTTGTCTGGTTCTGATTTGTTTGTGTTTCATTTAAAACATTCCTAGATTACAACCTTGACTGCTATGCTAGGTGTACTTTGGTCCATCATAGTGAACTGTTTTACATCCTCTTTCTGGATTCTACATTAGTAGAATATTCCCTCTTGGAAAAAATAATTCATATTCTATTGACATACTTCAAAGTATAATTGTATTTGTACTTGAGACAGTGCTTCTACATTTGGTAGTATCTGGTGGTTTGAGCTAAAGAATGCTACAAATAGCAGTTGGATTCAATTTAGTAAATTGGCCAAGTTTGATCTGTTTGTGTTTCATTTAAAATGAAACAATTACAAGGTGATTGATAGCTAGGTTAATCTCAGCACTTGAGAAGCAGAGGAACTGTCTTAAATCCCTTTCTGAGTTCAAGACCAGTAAAAGTCTTCTGGGAAAATGAATTCCATTGAGCCAACCTGGTTTCAAGAGTACAATTGCATTTGTATTTGAAAAAAAAAAAACATTTGGGAAGATCTGATAGATTAAGCAAAAGCATGATACAACCATCAATTGGAATCAATTTAATGTGTTTGGCCCATGTATTTTCTTTCCCATGAAAAACAGACACAAAAAGTGATGCAAGGGCACAATGATGCACTTGAAAGCAGAGCAAGGAGGATCAGTTTGTCCACAGCACCAGCCTGGGACACTGGAATGCTCCAGTCAAACCTGGTCTAGAGTGAACTCTACCTCAAAAAAAAAAAAAAAAAACAAAGAAAATAGGGGGGAATGTTAAACCAGTAGTTAAGAAAGATTTACTTAACAATGAGATACATCGTGAGCTGAATTAGGGATTGAGGATGACATCTATAAATCTCTAAACTTGAGTGCTGGATCCAAAAGGTAATGTAGCACAGCCATTAAAGGCTCTCAGAATTTAATCCTGATTCTTATCCAACTGTGGGACACTGCATAGGTTTTGTAATCTCTTTGGCCTTGAGGCTCATCATTGCAGCAGAACCTATATCCTATGGTTGTTGGGAGAACTAAATGAGAAATCCATGGAGCATGCTTTTTCTAGGTAGTTGGCACATGTTAGTCAATAAATGTGAACTATGATTAATTGTAAACAGAAGGGATAAAATCAGAGGCTTATTTTGAAGGAAGAATTTTCAGGACTTTTACTGTGTGTGTGTGTGTGTGTGTGTGTTCAAGGTAGGGTCTCACTCTATCCCAGGCTGACCTTAGAACTTACTCTGTAGGCCCAGGCTGACCTTGAACTCACACTGATAGTTCTACCTCTGCCTCCCCAGTACCAGGATTAAAGGTGTGTGCCATCATGCTGTCAGGACTTTTCAGACCTAAGAAGGAATCTCACTACCCTCTGGACATGATCTTACCAGTGTATCCATGATCTCACAGTAGAGACTATCACCCCTGCAAGACCTGAGCAAGACTGAGTCCATCAACAATGTGACAGATGACAGAGGGGACAAAAAGATGAGACATCAAAACAGAAGGACTATTTGGAAAGAAGAGGGTCCATCAACAGGGATGGGGGTGGTCTCGGAAGGCTGTCTCCCACCCTTTCATTCAATAAATCACAAAGGTAACGTACTGACATTTATTGCTGCAAGTTTTTCCTATTATACTCTGTTGTTAGGTTTTTTTTTTCATGACTTTCATGTAAGTGGCCTTTCATATAGTTATTAGTCCTTCACGTCTGATTTCTTTCACTCAACAATAATTCTGTTGTAGTTCCCCACATTAGGACAAATAGAAGTAGTTCATTTTCCCCTACCTCTCTATTATGTTAAATGTACTGATTTATCCATTCTATCATTGGTAAATACTTGTATGTACTTTATAGTATAAGGAGTTAATGACTAAACTACCATGAATATGCCCATTGGAGGACATAGTACTCATTTCAGGTTTTAGATTGTGTGTGTGTGTGGCTGATATAATACTGATGGGATTAATTGTACCCATTTTGCAAAAGAGGGAAAGGATAAAACTGGAAAGTCTATGTACTTGTATGGCTTCAATCAAGAGTTGGGAAGGTTTTCAATTAAACTTAATTTTTTTTTTTTTTTAGGTAGAGTTGCCCTCTAGCCCAGGCTAACCTGGAATTCACTGTGTGGTCTCAGGGTGGTTTTGTCCTCACAAATCTAATTCCTAGGGTTTTGATGGAAGGTTTGAATAGAATGGCATCTCTAAGGCATGGAGCAAAGCCATGTTTTGCTTTGGCTTTCCCATGTACCTGCTTGGTCACCTTTCTGATGTGATGGGGGAACCTCACTGTCTGCTGACGATGGTCTTCAGAATTGGATTAACCACCACTAAGGATTAACCACCACTAGTTTTTCTATGATTTCTTGTAACACTTTAAAAAGAGTCAATATAGTCAATGGTTATATAAAAATGCTTTCTATTCCTTCCAAAAAGTTCCATAAACCAACTGCTCTCTCTTGACAAACTGTTGTATGATTTTTGCTAGACTTCGCTTAGGTTTGTTTAAGGATGTTTCCAACTGCCTTAAATTCTAGAGTAAAAGAATGATGTGCTGGAGAGATGGCTTAGCAGATAAGGTGCCTGCCTGCTAAGCCTAAGAACGCCTGTTCGACTCTCCAGGTCCCACGTTTAGCCAGACGCAGTGAAACAAAGGCGCAATGCCGCACTTGCCTGCAAGGGGGCACACGTGTCTGGAGTTCATTCACAGTGGCTGAGAGGCCGCTGGCACGCCCATTCTCTCTCTCTCTCTCTCTCTGACTCTCTCCAAAAAAAAAAAAAAAAAAAGAATGAAGCCAGTATTTTATTGTACTTGCATTAATTTGGCAACTGATTTTTAAGTACTTACACATTTGATACTTGGCTGTAGTCATCTTTGATTGTTCTTGTGTCTAAAATTCCATATTAACAGCATATAATGCTTGCCTTCTTTTGTGCTTTTAGTTGACTGAAACTTTACAAGAGCACCCACCATCCTCACCTAATGCCACGGCCTCCTCATTAATTTCTCTGAACAGATCACACCTGAGATTTCACAGCTGCATCTTTGAATTTTGCTTTTTGGTGATCAATGGACGTCTTCTATCTAATGACTTCAGACTCCTTCCCCCCCCCTCAAAAATTAGCTTATTTCAGTAAAGTTTGTGACTTTATACAAAATGTGAATGAAATTTAAACATTAACAACTTAAGTTTTATTTAGGTTTACAGATGTTTTCTCTCTTTTTTTTTCTTCTCAGCACTGGGGATTGAACCCAAGGGCCCCTGTACATGCTAGGCAAATGAGTCGTGCAGGGGGACACTCAATGTTCTCTTCTAGCCACCAAAGATGAGTATATGGGGTGCTGTATCAACACATACATGTGCACAAACCAAACATCACACACATCACCACACACCACACATATGCACACAAACACAACACCAACTAAATATCAAAATTTAAACCAGTAATAAGGTAAAGATTTAAGACATATTATCAGATAAACAATGTTTTTGTACCTTTTTAAAAAAAAAAAAAAGATTTTTATGCCAAACATGTACATATCTTTAATCCCAGCACTTGGGAGGCAGAGGTAAGAGGATCACTATGAGTTCGATGCCAGCCTGGAACTACAGAGTGAGTTCCAGGTCAGCTTGGACTAGAATGAGACCCTAGAAACCAAAAAGCAAACAAAAAACAAGGTTTAAAAAAAATAAGATATTAGTCTAGCTCTCTGACCACTTGGGAACTTCCAGCTTTGGGTGAGTTTTTCCCTTTGCTGGGCCTGGGCTGGCTGATAGGGGCTCAGCCTAGCCCTCGCCCTAGCCCAGGCCCAGGCCCAGCTGGAAGGGTTCCCTGTCCTTTACTCTCTGCATGGGTTATTTATCTCCTCCAGCTCCCCACATGGCAGGAGCTCCTTGAGCTTTCTTTTCTCTTTTCTCTCCACTCTGTTTTCTCAGATCCCCTTCCGGTCACATGGACTCTGAGCTACACATGGCCCACATGGGCTTTTGGGCTCCACATGGTGTACTTCTCTTCTCCCCACTTTGTTTCCCCTTATCTCTCAGCCTTCCCCTTTCCACACTCCTTTGTAAAATCTGAATAAAATGTGGTATTTTAAAAATCAAGAAATAGCCGGGCATGGTGGCGCATGCCTTTAATCCCAGCACTTGGGAGGTAGAGGTAGGAGGATCGCTGAGAGTTCGAGGCCACCCTGAGACTACATAGTGAATTCCAGGTCAGCCTGAGCCAGAGTGAGACCCTACCTCGAAAAACCAAAAAAAAAAAAAAAAAAAAAAATCAAGAAATAATAATAAGAAGAAGATACTTGGCAGAGCAAAGAACTTAAGTCACTGGGCTTTCTTCAGATTTCTCTTGAAGAATTTCTGAAGACCAAAAAGCAAGCAAAAAAATCCCATGCAAAGTTTTCATTTCATATGAATAAGTATCTAATATCTATATCCAGGGATTTTAAGATTACAATCCAAACATTTTATCTTACTTAATGCCACTAAGTGCTTACATTTATAGTTAAAAATCTCCAGTGTCAGTGGAGAGAACTGTTTTTTTTTCTCTCTCTCTCTCTCTCTCTTCTTGGCTTATAATAGTCACCATACAACAGAAAGCATTCCATAGGCTGAACTTACTACCATGAATTTACCCACATAACAACTCACTCTGTGATGCTGGCTCATGTGGAAATCACACTGTGATATAGGTATCACTGAGGAGAGTGTGGGCTCTACTCTTGATTTAATATCTTACAATGCCATATAGGCTAAAAAACACCATTACTGACAATAGTACACCAAGGAACAGTAATGACTGGAAATGTGAGATGATTAACAGAGATATTGTAAGCCATTAACTTGACAGCACTTTGATAGAGCAGCAATAGGAAATCGATGTTAGGATTTCTAACACGTGAATTTCCAGGACTGAGAAAACCAAATTCCCAATCAAAAATCTGTGTCAAAACAAGCCCCCAGTCTCCTTGCTGCTTCCTAGATCACTGTGACTTCCAACATAAATGGCACCTAGCTCAATGGTGGGGGTTCCCATTGAATCCAAGTATGAACCATTTTGATTCTGGTTTTTTCTCTGGCTTCATTCCAACTGCATACTAAAAATCATTGTTTGATTTTTATAAATTTGGCATATCAGGGTTAAAGATTTTACAGGCCAAGATTTTTTAAAAGGAAAGTAAAAATCCATTTGCAGGATGATGGAATGGCTCAGTAGTCAGAGTGCTTGCTGTCAAGCATGAGTACCTAAGTTTGATCCCCAGCACCCATGTACAAAGCAATAAATGGCCACATATGGGTGCCTATAACTCTAGAACTGAGGGGGACAGAGATCGGAGGGTCTCTGGAGCTCATGGGCAAGTCTAACTGAAAAATGGCGCAAGCTCCAGGTTCAGTAAGAGAGCTTGTTTCAAGGAAATAAAACAAAAGAACAATAGAGAGTACCCAATGTCCTCCTCTGATTCCTGTTTATGTGTGTGTGGAACACACATACCTGGACTCATACATGCATACACCACAAACATATACATATACATACACATACAACAAAAAAAAATCTGTTGGCCCCTAACTCTTCCCCACTTAATAGCTGTAAGACCTGGATCAAATTTCACTACCTCTCAAAACCTTCAATCCCTCATCTGTAAAGGCGGACGTGATAATAGCTATGTCTTTCCACACTCTTGTGAGAAGTGGGATTAGGATGCTCTTGACAAGTTATTGTTCATATTATCCTATAACATGGAATGTGTGAAAGAAATCCTACTACCTATCCATGGCATCATATATAACTATAACTCAGTTGTTTAATTGACACAAATAACCTAAAGCAGTAGATGCTTGAAAAAATGAGAGATAGTAGGTGGCTATGCTTAGTAAAATAAAGGGGTAGAATTATAAAGTGATCTCTTTCCAACTCTCCCATTCTATAAGAATGTAATTGGATAATTAAGCACTCAGTCTCAAGTTGCTGGAGTACACACGTGTTATTTTTCCCCTAGCTACCCATCTCAGGACTCCTTTACTCCTGTGTTATCATCAATAGCTTGGTCAGACTCCATAAAGTTTCAGTCAGACAGTCATGAAAAGGTTTCTTTCAAGTTTCTAAACTCACTCTTGTTTTAAAACTTAAACATTATGTTTGGTTCAAAGTCCTCTACCCCATAGCCTCCAAGGCAAGCTAAAATGGTGGTTGTAGCAACTAGGGCAAAGAATGGGTCTGCTGTGCCCACTTCTCTGTTTCTTGCCCCTTGCACTTCCTTCTGGGATTTGGCTACAGGTGGGAAAGGAGAAGCCAACGTCTCCCCAGAGAATAGACCTCATAGGGATAGTGCAGGCCTCACTGGATTGGTTTTCTCTGTTCTTCTAATTAACCCTGGACTGACCATTAGCTCTCTTTATGGGTCAAGCATCTAAACACAGACATTCTATGGGATCACTTGTTCTCCACAGTGCCTTTCTTCTCTGCGTTTTTTAAGTTTTTTTTAATTATTTTTATTTTAGAGACAGCGAGACAGAGAAAGAGTGATAGGGGAAGAGAGATGGGGAAGAGAGAATTGGTGCATCAGGGCCTCAGCCACTGAAATCAAACTCCACCTTTCATCACCTAGTGGGCATGTGTGACCTTGTGATTGCTTCATCTTTGTGCATCTGGCTTACATGGGATCTGGAAAGTCAAATATAGGCCCTTAGGCTTCACAGACAAACACCTTAACTGCTAAGCCATCTATACAGCCCTAAAAAATATTTCTTACTTATTTGCAAGGAAAAAAGAGAGAAATAGGCACAGCAGGACCTCCCACCACTGAAAACAAACTCCAGACACATGTGCCACTTTGTGGGTCTAGCTTTACATGGGTACTGGGGAATGGAACCAGGCCATAAGGCTTTGCAAGAAAGTGCCTTTAACTGCTGAGCTATCTCTACATTTAATCATCCTGATATTAGAGAAACATTGTGGATCTTGACCTTGCTACAACTCCACATCAGCTCCTAACTTTTTGCTACTATAGTCTCTTTATCCAAGTAGAATTTTTGGGTGGGACAACAAGAGGCCTAACCATTTTCTACAGTGTCTCCTTTTTCCATACCCAGAAAACCAAAAAGACTCTGATAGTCCAGTGAGTATCTTCCAAAGAAATGAGGGTTAGCTCCAATTTATAAAACACTTGGTGGAGAGGGACACTGATGGATACCCATTGCTACTGTTTGCCCCATTTTATACTCACAGATCATCTTTTAAGCCAGGTATGTTGGATCAGGCCTATAGTCCCAGCATTCAGGAGGCTAAGGCAGCCAGCAGGAAGACCTACCTCAAAAAAAAAAAAAAAAAAAAAAAAAAACATCTTTTGAGAGCCTTTCTTTCCCAATCTCAGAAAAAATCATTTGTCCCACAAGGAGTTAAGAGGAAGAAACAAGCTCTCTTCAGGAACCATACTGCCCCTCTAAGACCTTATCTCTTAATGTCCTTTCATTTAGCCTAGAAGAAAGAGTATGAACAACAGCAATAGTGAAGGCTGCCTCTCAGTAAAATGGGGACCAGGAGCTGAGCTTGGTTGCGCACGCTTTTAATCCCAGCACTCAGGAAGCAGAGGTAGAAGGATCACTACAAGTTTGAGGCCAACCTGGGACTACAGAGTGAGTGCCAGGTCAGTCTGGGTTAAAGTGAGACCCTATCTCAAACAAAAACGGACCAGGGTAGGAGGGCTGAGCACAACAGTTTGTCCTCTTCTAAACATGGGGAAACATAATCCTATGTTTCAAGCAATGATGGATAATTCCAACACACATTCCCATCCTATGGCAGCAACTTCTATCATGACTTGTTTGTCAGAACCAAGTTCTCTGTACTAATGACATTTCCTAGAAATGTCTGGAGCTAGAAAGACAACAAAGTGGACAAAGTTCATCACAAATGCCAAGCATCCCCTCAACCTCCCTCACCATCTCCCGGGGATCTCTGGACTCAAGTAGCATCCCCTCAACCTCCCTCACCATCTCCCAGGGATCTCTGGACTCAAGTAGCATCCCCTCAGCCTCCCTCACCATCTCCCAGGGATCTCTGAACTCAAGTAGCATCCCCTCAGCCTCCCTCACCATCTCCTGGGGGATCTCTGCATCCCCTCAGCCTCCCTCACCATCTAGGTATCTCTGAACTCAAGTAGCATCCCCTCAGCCTCCCTCACCATCTCCCAGGGATCTCTCAGCCTCCCTCACCATCTCCCAGGGATCTCTGGACTCAAGTAGCATCCCCTCAGCCTCCCTCACCCTGAACTCAAGTAGCATCCCCTCAGCCCCTCACCATCTCCCAGGGATCTCTGGACTCAAGTAGCATCCCCTCAGCCTCCCTCACCATCTCCCAGGGATCTCTGGACTCTAGCAAGCCCCTCACCATCTAGGGATCTCTGAACTCAGCATCCCCTCAGCCTCCCTCACCATCTCCCAGGGATCTCTGACTCAAGTAGCATCCCCTCAGCCTCACCATCTCCCAGGTATCTCACTCAAGTAGCATCCCCTCAGCCTCCCTCACCATCTCCTGGGGATCTCTGGACTCAAGTAGCATCCCCTCAGCCTCCCTCACCATCTCCTGGGGATCTCTGAACTCAAGTAGCATCCCCTCAGCCTCCCTCACCATCTCCCAGGTATCTCTGAACTCAAGTAGCATCCCCTCAGCCTCCCTCACCATCTCCTGGGGATCTCTGAACTCAAGTAGCATCCCCTCAGCCTCCCTCACCATCTGATGGGGATCTCTGAACTCAAGTAGCATCCCCTCCCTCACCATCTCCCAGGGATCTCTGAACTCAAGTAGCATCCCCTCAGCCTCCCTCACCATCTCCCAGGTATCTCTGAACTCAAGTAGCATTCAGCCTCCCTCACCATCTCCCAGGTATCTCTTCAAGTAGCATCCCCTCAGCCTCCCTCACCATCTATCTTTTCTCCCAGGGATCTCTGGACTCAAGTAGCATCCCCTCAGCCTCCCCTCACCATCTCCCAGGGATCTCTGAACTGACCTAGCATCCCCTCAGCCTCCTCACCATCTCCCAGGTATCTCTGAACTCTGGCATCCCCTCAGCCTCCCTCACCATCTCCCAGGGATCTCTGAACTCAAGTAGCATCCCCTCAACCTCCCTCACCATCTCCCAGGGATCTCTGGACTCAAGCTAGCATCCCCTCAGATCACCATCTCCCAGGGATCTCTGTAGCATCCCCTCAGCCTCCCATCACCATCTCCTGGGGATCTTCTAACTCATTATAGCATCCCCTCAGCCTCCCTCACCAAGGGATCTCTGAACTGAAGTAGCATCCCCTCAGCCTCCCTCACCATCTCCCAGGTATCTCTGAACTCAAGTAGCATCCCCTCAGCCTCCCTCACCATCTCCCAGGGATCTCTGGACTCAAGTAGCATCCCCTCAGCCTCCCTCACCATCTCCCAGGGATCTCTGAACTCAAGTAGCATCCCCTCAGCCTCCCCTCACCATCTCCCAGGGATCTCTCAAGTAGCAGCCTCAAGGGATCTCTGAACTCAAGTAGCATCCCCTCAGCCTCCCTCACCATCTCCAGCATCCCTCAGCCTCCCTCACCATCCTATCTCTGTTTCACCATCTCCCAGGATGCAGTGATCCCCTCAGCCTCCCTCACCATCTCCTGGGGATCTCTGAACTCAAGTAGCATCCCCTCAGCCTCCCTCACCATCTCCCGGGGATCTCTGAACTCAAGTAGCATCCCCTCAGCCTCCCTCACCATCTCCCAGGTATCTCTGGACTCAAGTAGCATCCCCTCAGCCTCCCTCACCATCTCCCAGGTATCTCTGAACTCAAGTAGCATCCCCTCAGCCTCCCTCACCATCTCCCAGGTATCTCTGAAGAGGCATCCCCTCAGCCTCCCCTCACCATCTCCCAGGGATCTCTGGACTCAAGTAGCATCCCCTCAGCCTCCCTCACCATCTCCCAGGGATCTCTGAACTCAAGTAGCATCCCCTCAGCCTCCCTCACCATCTCCCAGGGATCTCTGGACTCAAGTAGCATCCCCTCAGCCTCCCTCACCATCTCCCAGGGATCTCTGAACTCAAGTAGCATCCCCTCAGCCTCCCAGGGATCTTTGGACTCAAGTAGCTTTGTGTCTAACAGTTATTTTATTTTTGTTATTTTTTGAGGTAGGGTCTCACTCTAGCCCAGGCTGACCTGGAATTAATCTCAGGCTGGCTTCAAATAACAAAAGTGCTGAGAAAGGTGTGCAATAACCATTATAAATAATACACTTAAAAGATTTGGGCTACAAAATGAACTGGTTCTCAGGTCCTATGTTTAGCCAGATGCAGTGACACAGTTTGTTGACCACAAGGGGCAAACACATCTGGATGTTTCCACAGCAGCTGAGAGGCTGCTACGCCCATCTCTATCCCATTTAAAAGGACCAAAAGCCATCAAAATCCAAAACAATCCAAAATATCCAATTTCTACAAAATGAACCAGTAAAGACACATTTGTTGAGTCATCTACTCCATCCCATTTGAGCCCATTCCCTCCCACCACCCTTGAGCTTTCTTCTTCCACCCAGAAACCCTGACTGCAGGTCAGGGTTAAGTGCTGACATTTCTGTGACTTTTATAGCTTATACAGTTATTTTCCTAACAAACAAGTCTTTGGATAAAGATCATCATGCCAGCTGTAGGGTGGAAAGTTGGGAATCAAAGGTTTGTCTGTTGCTGATTTCCAATATGTCTAGCAAACATGATTACATTTATCACAAAACCAGCTTTATCTCAAACTAATTGCACATGAGAAATATTAGAACATTTTGTATGTTTCAGATGTTTGGGATAAGCCTCTTTCAGCCAAAAAAAAAAAAAAAAAAACTAAGAGAATGTAACCAGATACCTTATTGTACAAATGCTGCAATAAGAGAAATATACTTTATCCTTTCAAGAATTTAACATAACTGCAAATAGATAATCAAAGATGACGTACAATTGTCTGAACAAGAGAACTAACTATACCTTTAACAAGTGGCCAGTATCAAATGATGGGAACAAATTTCTGGATACCATTTGGCCATGACAATATATCGCTACATAGTAGAATAAAATAATTACCTTTAACATAATAAAACAGCCACAGGGACAATAATTTCATGAAATAATCATATGCTTTTCTTTCCTATATGACCTTGGAATTTCCTCACCAAAAAAAGGAAATAATGGATAAAACAGACTTTCAGTTTAAAGAACTTCATCAAATAGTTACTAAAGCACCATATGCCCACCTCAAAACTAAACTGAAGGAAATCTCATATCCTCTCTCTCTCTCTCCCCACCTGCCTACTATTTCTTTCTCTCTCAAATAAATAACAATAAAATATTTTTAATATTTAATAGGGATGGTGGGGTGGGAGTGCAGGGAAAGGGTGTGGGAGGACTAAAAACTGGACCCAAATGGAAATTTACCATAAAACCTCTATCCTGAAAGACATTGGCCTTTTTCCAACCTGCATTTCAGGTGTTTGGGGAGAACACCTGAGTCACTGGGGCCTAAAAGATTAATATGATGAAGATTAATGCCAATCTTCTCCTGTTTCTCTTTTTAATCACTCCCTCTTCTCTCTCAGAACTCTTTCTCTTTCATATTACCTATACTTTTTCTTCCTTCTTTTACTTATACTGACCTGTAACTCCCAGAACCAGCATGTGGTCAACATCCACAATGAGCTGTTAATCAGTGAGACCTTCAAGGTTATTAAAAAAGATATTTCTGTAACAGTACTTGATGACCCACCAAAGGTTATTGGTAAGACCCTACTGCTGAAGACACCAATGCTGTTTGGGCAGAACATGGAGAGACCTGGCACTGGAATCTGGAAGAGAGTCAGTCCCCAGATAGTTAGCTTATCTAGAAGTGCCAGAATTTACTCATAAGAAACTGGGGGAAAACAACCAACATCTGTCTAAGCAACTCATGGTCTAAGCTACTCAGCAGCAAACAACCTGACGTGATGCTCACACAAGTGCGGTAGTGGCACACAGCCATGGTGGGTTACCAACTGCTCTAGATTTGGCTAACAGATCCACTCACTGGAATGGAACCCATACCTAGAAAGGGGAAACAAGTCAGAACCATATCCAAAAATGAGCCCACTCTCCAATATCAAGCTCCCACCAGCAGTGGGATACAAGAGGATCTACACCTATTAAATTCTCTCTAAAATAATAATGGTTATCCATGTATCTTGAACTGACCTCACTCTCCATTGGAGAATCTGCTTCTCTTTCAGATAGACGCAGAACCTGAGGAGAGAATCAGCCCATCGCTCCTAACCAGGGCACCAGTTGACGCCATAGAGTTATAGGGGAAATGAGCAAAAGGGCTGCTTTATTTGGTGAACCTGGTACCAGGACAAGGGCAAAGGAGATAGACACAAAGAACACTCAACCCCTACCAAATAAGATATCCAGAGACACAGAGACTCCCAAAACCTCGTCACTGAAATAGACCTAAAATGAACCCAACATGGCTCAGGGAAATTCGTGGAAGAGGGGGCAGAAAGATTGTTAGAGCCATGAGTTGGGTCATTATACACAGTAATTGCCTCTCCCACATAACTGATGGCTACCCCCATCAGGCAAGACCCACATTACCCATGGGGGGAGGACAGGGAGAAGGCTAATGATGGTATCATCATGGCTGTATATATACTATATACATAACTAATTTAAAAAAAGAAAAAAAGGTCAAACTAAAAAAAAGTCAAAATGGAAGAAATAAATAAAACTTGAAAATAACTAAATGGAAGGAAATCTCAATCATACAGCATTTATACTATATTTACCAAGAAAAGAACAGCTGTCTACTAGAAACTTAAATATCCCTTATTGATTTATTGATGGAAGACAAAACTATCAGACTATGAGATAAATCATATCAGTTTGAAATAAATAGCAATTTACTTTTAACCTATATAACTTTACTAACGTTGAATCATAAACTATTGCCTCATTCTAACTTTGGTGAAGGAGTAAAAATATACTAATAGACATCTCAATCTTCTCAAAGAAAAGGAAATACAAAGTAAATGTAAAATCATATTCTATGTGAAAAGTTACAAAATTCAGAATTGGCTGGGCATGGTAGCACATGCCTTTAATCCCAGCACTCGGGAGGCTGAGATAGGAGGATCACTGTGAGTTCAAGGCCAGTCTGACACAACACCGTGAATTCGGCCTGGGCAAAAATCAAACAAGAAAGTTGGAAAATAATATATCCAAATTATCCTGGAGAGAATGTCCTAAAACTGTTTTCTGAATCCTTTATTTGAACTCAGTATGTAAAGTAACCATCTTTTAAAAATCTTCTATTTAATGCATACCAGCTAAGATTTAAATCAATACTATCTAAGAAGGTATATAGCATAAAGATTTAATTCAACCTCTGGACTGGAGATTTGGGCCTTTTTCCTGACTCTGCATTTACTAGTATATTTGACCTTGGACAAGTCACTTAGCATCTCCCCATCTGTAAAAAATTAACATGATAACAATATTGATGCCACACAGTTATTGTGTGGATTAAATGATTTAATCCACACAAAGGGCTCAGAACAACACTAGGCTCAGAGAATACATTACACAAGTATTTTCTATTATTGTAAAGAAAATTTCTCAGTTGAAATGTTACTGGATTCTTGTCAAATATATTAAATACATAATTAGTAACACTTCTAAATAAATAGTATTTTAATATGGAATCCAATAACTCCAAAATATTCCAGAACTAGACTTAACCAAATGCAGAAGATGACTTTGCATCTTGTATGCCAACCTCTCGCAGAAGCATGAGGTTCTCTGACATCTAGTCCCCAATCCCTCTTCCAGAATTTACTCAGGATCAATGTTTAAGAAACCACAGGTTCAAGGATGTTGATAGGACTATTTTGCACAGTGAAGCTTTCAAAGAAGCGAGATACTAGGGTACACCTGAGAAGCACATTCTTGTCACCAACTGTCACACATGGGGGAGAGAAGGTGGGCTATTTGACCTGCTTTGGTTTGAAATCACTTGGGCTTTAGGGAAGAGTACATATAACATGGTTGGGTCCAACTTTACAGAGTTCCATATAATAGCCCTGGTCCCAGCTAATCATACAGAGTCCTTTTGTGTCTTCCTGTCTCCTTTGTGCATCTGTCTCCCACAATACCTCATAGAGAAGGTGCTCTGAATTTGAATATCTGGAATTCCCCAAACTCTCAGTAGCATCACAATCTCGCCATTTCTAACCAGGATCTTGTACCTTACAAAAAATACAAGCTTGCCAACTTGTACATATTTTCTGGGCTTAGTCTGTGCTTCATCCAGGATTAGCATATTTTAAAGGTTCTTGGAAAAGGTCAGCATAAAAGAATGGATAAGTAGATATTAGATTTTTTTTTTTTTTGGTTTTTGCAAGGTAGGGTCTCACTCTGTCCAGGCTGACCTGGAATTCAAACATAGTCTCTTGGCCTCGAACTCTAGCGATCCTCCTACCTCTGCCTAGGAGTTGGGATTCAATGCCCAACGCCCAGCTAGATATTAACTTTTAAAGGTATTTTTGAACTGCTGAAACAAAATACAGTTAAGGACAAACAGAATCTCTTTGCCTGTAATGCATACACCCTTGGGCCTAGGACTTAACTCAATGCCTAGCCCTGGGTTTTATATTTGACACTGTGAAAGAAAGAAGAAAGAGGAAAGAAAGGAAAAGGAAAGAAAGAAAGAAAGAAAGAAAGAAAGATGGTTTCATAAAGAAAGAAACAAAGAAAAAAGAAAGAGAAAAGAAAGAAGGGGCTGGAGAAAAGAGAAGGGGGAGGGAGGGAAGGAAGGAAGGAACAAAGGAAGAAAGAAAGAGGGAGGGAGGGAGGTAGGAAAGAAGACAATAATTTGCTACATGGTTGAATAAATTTATAAACACAAACTCAAAAATCTGAGAGCCAAACACACTTTTGTTTAGTGGCTTGAGGCCAAACACACTTGATGAAATTGTTTGTTCTTGAGTTCTTATCAAATTCTCTCTCAAATTGTGCTTCCTAGAGTGACAATGGTGATATAAATAACTCTTTTCTACCCAAGTAATTCTACTTTTCTCAAAGTAATGCTAGACTGATCATAAATGAGGTGAGTTGAAATAAGATGTTACATATGAAGCTATGTCAAATGCAATTTTAATATTTTATTTTTATTCATTTATTTTAGAGAGAGAGAATGGGATATCAGGGCCTCCAGCCACTGCAAATGACAATACAGATGCATAAATAACTCTTTTGTGCATTAATTTACATGGGTTCTGAAAGTAAGCTGGGTCCTTTGGCTGATCATAAATGAGCACCTTAACTGCTAAGCCATCTCACCAGCCCACAAATTCAATTTTAAATCCAACAGATGGAGCTGGAGAGATTTCTCAGTGGTTAAGGTGCTTGCTTGCAAAGCCTAATGGCCCAAGTTCAATTCCCAAGTACCCACGTGGAGCCAGATGCACAAAGTGGCACATGCATCTGGAGTTGTTTTCAGTGGCAAGAATCCCTTGTTTGCCTATTCTTTCTGTCTCTTTATTTCTCTTTCTCCCCCCCCCCCTTGCCAATAAATAAAAAGTATTTAAATCCAAGGGACTATCGGGTCACTTTGTCATAGTATGATTTTGTCATCATCAAGTGTTAGTTGAAATACAATGCACTGGCCAATACTTAAACAAGACAGAAGGTTGTTAGTACAGAAAGTGGTCCTTGGTCCTAGCTGTTATTGTTAGTACAGTATAATCAACAATTATAATAAATTATGTATTCTATTGTGAGAACAAAGATGTAGAGACGAACTGGGTTACAGAGGGTGAATAGTACAACAAAACTACAAATAAACCTTTCGACATTATTAAAACACTTGTCAAAACATGAGATTTTTGTTAAACTGACAGACTTCTCTATAATAAGATTTATTATCTTAGATTTGGATTGAAAAGCCTAATTATCCTATCTCCTTTCTTATAACCAGTAGTCCATGGAGTAATATTTAATAGGCACTTTCTCCTTGTATTATAACCAGTGGTTCAGTTTGAGTACTAATATTCCAAAGGAAAACCTGGAAAGAGTCACTTTTGCTAAGGACCCTGTTTCTTAGTTCTTCCAGTCATTTAAAGATGGAGTTTTTTAAATGCTTACAGCACTATGACAATCTCAGTTTGGACATGAGTCCTAAATAAATAATTATTCTTAATAATTAACTACTATTTTAAAAGCTGAACAGAAATGACTGAGATCAGGAAAGGTGGTTTGTTTTCTGACTGAACTTCTCCCTAGACACTACCTGAGAAGTTGCTCTGGCATTACCCAGGAGCAAGAAACGGACTGTTTGTTCAGCAGCACTGACGTAGAACTGACTGTCTCCTAATGTCTTTTCATAATGTTCTGCTGTGCCTGAGGTGTTATTTTGCAATAAATGTTCAATTGATATTTAACTGTACAAAATTTAATTGCCTGTTTTCTTCATTGTAAAAAGGAAAGGTTGGGACAACTATTCAGCAGCAATCATCATGATAGTCTAACCCCACAATGGTTATACAATAGGCTCATGCACTCTAAACCTTCATATAGTCTCCAAAAAGAAAACAAATATGTAAATTCTAGTAGTGGGAACACTGATTAAAGGCACTTTTAAAATCTCATCAAAGTACAATATGGCACTTTACCTGGGGTCTTGTTCCATACATGGTGGTGCATGAATCTAGAATTCATTTGCAGTGGCTAGAGGCCCTAGTATGCCCATTCTCATTCTCCCTCTCTCTCATAAATAAATAAACAAAACTATAATTTTTTAAAAAAACTTAAAAAGTCACATCAGAAATGTACTACAATAAGAAAATATGCTTCTGGCCGGGTGTGGTGGTGCACGCCTTTAATCCCAGCACTCGGGAGGCAGAGGTAGGAGGATCACCACAAATTCAAGGCCACCCTGAGACTACATAGTGAATTCCAGGTCAGCCTGAACTAGAGTCAAACCCTACCTCGAAAAACTGAAAGAAAAGAAAAAGGAAAAAGAAAAGAAAAGAAAATGTGCTTCTGAGGTGAAACATGGCCCTATTTCTATGACAATGTCAGAGAAAGTAAACATTCTGACTGAAGTTGCTGGGATAATAAGCCAAACCTACCTCAGAGGTTCACTGCTATGTACAGATCTGACTCCCACTTCAGAAGGAAAGCCCAGCTAGCACCCAACACCAACACCGCTGACAGTAAGGACGGCCAGCTTCACAGGTCAGGCTGTATCTCCGTGTAGCAGACAGCTTCAGGTTCGCTGAGATGAACTTCCAGACCAGGCACAGTTATGGAGGAAGGGATATTATTTATTGAAGCTTACAGATCCAGGGGAAGTTCCATAATGGCAAGAGAAGCGGCCTGCTCTCCACAGGGCCAAGCAGAGAGAGAGAGAAACCAACCAGCCACCACAGCACAACAGAGCAAAACTACAGCCAAAAGGTCACACAGCACACTTCAGGAACTCCTGCTAGGCACATTTGCATATCTTTACAATGGAATCTCAAACCCACACCTTAAGACCAGCCCCCAGTGACATTGCCTCTAGCAAGGTGATTGCAGATGCAAACTATAACTAGTAAAACAATGAATATATTGGGGGACATATATTCAAACTACCACACTCTGAAATCATCCATCACTGTATGATTTAGAGCTTTTAACACATATTTGTACAGGAACAAAGTTTATAAATGCTGATTAAGTCCTATGCCAGTCTACTAAAGCCTATATAACCCATACAATGCCTACCATATTTAAGCATCTTATCAATCATATTTAATTTCCCTTATAACTGGCTCTATAAAAATATCTTAAGTGCTAAAATTGAAGATCCCCTCTTGTCTCACTCCCCTCAAATAACATGTATTCAGTGTCCCATGTGTTTATTACCTCTGTGTGTCAATCTAAGGAGAATACAAATTTCAAACCTTGTCAGCAAGACACCAGAGGGAAGGGAGCCTGGTGTGAAACACCAAGAAGAGGTGTGTGCTCCATATGGTGACAAATGTGAGCTCCATCAGTGACTCCTGCCCAGGATTCTGCCTGATCACGTACAGTCTAGGCCTAACTGTTCTGCCTGTTCACATACAGTCCAGGCCTAAAGAAATGGCCAAAGACAGGAAAGTTTGCTAGAACTTTCCTGAGTCATGGAGCGCTACATGTTCTAGGCAGAGGAGAGGAGCTAGAAAAAGCATAATTTACCTCTTAAGCCTGTAAACCAAGATGAGGATTCTTCATGTGTCCACCTTCCATCTACCCTAGGAAATATTAGATTGTGAACATCTTGCACCTGAGAATCATCATAAGAGCACAAGCTCTGGAGGTAAGCAGACCCAGCTTTGAAACCTGACTCTACTTTGAATGAAGAGCTGTCTGTGCCTCTCTTACTCCAGAGGGCTTGCTTCAAGGGTGTGGAAAGCATAAAAACTAGTTTGGGGATAGAGAAATGGCTTAGCCGTTAAGGTGCTTGCCTGCAAAGCCTAAGGACTCATGTTCAATTCCCCAGATCCCACATAAATCAGCTGCACAAGGTGATGCATGCACAAGATGAAGCATGCGCACAAGGTGGCACACATGTCTGGAGTTCAATTGCAGTGGCTAGAGGCCCTAGTGTGCCAATTCTCCCCCTCCCATTCTCTCTCACTCTCTCTCTCTCATAAAAAATATATAAATAAAAAAGTTTTTTAAAAAAACTAGTTAATTTTTAATGTAAATCCCATTCTCCTTGTCCTTCTGATGAATCATAACTTTGTCATAAGTCAGTTGGTACCCAAGATCCATCTTTGAGGCTATAGCTCAGAAACCCAGATAGGATGAGACTGGCCATGACAATACCATAATGAGGCCTGAACAACACCAAAGCTAATCATTACTGTAGAAGCTCTGTTGCTGGTCTCAACCCCTCATTCCCAACTCCTCTCTTCATCTCTCACCTCATGCCCATGACAACTTCCACCCTTTCTTGAAAGGGGAATGCATAAGTACATGAAACCAGGAAAGAAAATAGAAGAAAGTAGAATTCATCAATGTGTCACAAAAACTGAAAGAAATATCAGCTGCTACTTTCAACCATGTATGTATCTCAGTTTTCACCATCTAGTACAAAGAGGAAACTGCAATGCTTCCCATGTCCAGAATATTACAGAACTATCACCTACAATTTAAGATGTTAAAAATTTTAAGACTGTTACCAAGTCCTAGGTAAGTGAATGACCTAATTTTTAATTAAAAATATATTCAGGGGCTAGAGAGATGGCTCAGCAGTTAAAGGTACTTGCTTGCAAAGCCTGATTGCCCAGGTTCAGTTCCCCAGTACCTACATAAAACCAGATGCACAAAGTGGCACATGCATCTGGAGTTCATTTTCAGTTGCACTCATGTTCTCTCTCTCTCTCTCTCTCTGTCTCTCTCTAACTCACTGTGTGTGTGTGTGTGTGTGTGTGTGTGTGTGTGTGTGTGTGTGTGTGTTTGCAAATAAATAAAAATATATTCAGGGGCAGGGAACACAGTTCAGCTGTTAAAGGTGCTTGCTTATAAAGCCTGCCAGCCCTGGTTCAATTCTCAAGCCATCCCCAGACACAAAAAGTAGCACATGTGTCTGGTGTTCATTTATGGTGGCAAGAGTCCCTGGCATGCATGTGCATGCACATGTGCATATAAATAATTAAAAATTAAACATATTGAAATAGCCAGAGTAGTGGCTCATGCTTTTAATACCAGCACTCAGGAGGCTAAGGTTGGAGAATTACTGTGAGTTTGAGACAAGCCTGGAATATAGAGTGAGTTCCAGGTTGGCCTGGGCTAGAGTGAGACCTTACCTTAAAACAAATATATGCATATATATAAAATATATTTACAAATGCTAAATAATACATTACTGTTAGGTATTACTTAACTGTTAACATTGTCCTAACTTGTCATTTGAAACCATGTACCAGGAAGAAATTAAAATAGACTCAATAAAATTACTGTGGCAAAAATGGAGCATTTATCAATTCAATGCTACTGAAAATAATCACACAAAACAAATGTGGATGGATTAAAGAGAACCTAGTTTAATTCTTGTGTTAATTTTTCAAAATCCTAGGCCTGGGAGTCTAAGGGAAGGCACACAGTGGCAGTAGAAAGATTTCCCAAAGATGTGTACAGATAAATGCTGTCATCAACTCAGAAGGAAATTGTTTTCTCAGCTATGTACATGTTTTCAAAATAAGGCAAATTTACTGAAAACATTTCTTTTATTAATATACAAAACAGACTGCTTTCTGCAGGAATGCATTATTCTGATCTACCTAATATTCAAGCTAATAGAGAATTAGCATTAAAATTATTAACATAAAAACAATATTCTATGTTGAGCTAAAAAGAATATTTGGATGATTCACATCCTTTACATAACTTTGTGTGATTGTGAATATCAACTATTATTATACTACAACTATTTGGAACAGTAATTTTAATGTAAAATGCCTCTCGTGTGTGGAGGGATGTTTCAATGACAAGTAAAAACACTTGGCAAAAGTGAAGAATGTATTTTCTTTCAATACAGAACATGTGCTATGCATTTCTTATGTTGTTATGGTTTAAATATTAAATGTCCCTAAAAAATTCACATATTGCAAGTTTGGTCCCTAATGCAATGTTTAGAGGTGGGCTTTGGGGAACTGATGGCATCATGAGAGCTGTGACCTAATCGGCAGATTTATTCACTGATTCATAATCTGATGGGATTATGGGGACACAGCAGTAGGGCCTAGTGGGAGGAAGTAGGTCAGCGGGGGACATGCCTTTGAGATGTCTACCCTGTCCTCAATCCCTCCTTCACTGTCTGTGCTTCGTAGCTATCCCTATACTTCTCCCATGCCCTTCTCCCATGAGCTACTACCTCACCACAGGTCTAGAAACATGAAACCAAGTGAATGTGAACTGAAACCTTTGAAATCATCCACCTCCCTTTGATTTGCTTCAGGTATTCACGTATGGTGACAAAACATGACTAACACATATGGTCTACTATATGGGACAGTAGGGTCAAGATGTCCACAAAAAAGTCCTTGTCTCAGAAAGAGTAGTAGAGAACACACCTGCCTCTCTCCACTAGAAGGGAAGAAAGACCTCTAGGAACAGACCACAACTACTGCCCATCAAAGCCAGCAGTTCATCCTTGAAAATTAATCCTAACCCAGCATTGTGTGCACACCTTTAATCCCAGTACTCAGAAGGCAGAGGTAGGAGGATCGCTGTGAGTTCAAGGCCAGCCTGAAAAAAAAAAAGTTCAAGGCCAGCCTGAAAAAAAAAAAAAACTTAAATAATCCCCTAGGTATCAAAATGTTGGATACAAATCTGAAGACATGAAGCCAATAAAACTCTAGCCAAATTGCATTGTATAAACCAGGGGCCTCAATAGTTCATCAGACAGACAGACAGACAGACAGACAGACATATATATATGAGACATTTTGAAGGGTACATAAGAAAGTGTTAGGAGCTATACTATGGGGACTGGAGAGATAGCTCATCAGTTAAAGGGCACTTGCTTACAAAATTTGCTGACCCAGGGTTTGATCCCCCATTACCCAGATGAAACCAGATGCACAATGTGGCACACACATCTGGAGTCTGTTTACAGGTATGAGGCCCTAGAACACCCACACTCTGTATCTTTATCTCTCAAATAAATAAACATAAAATAAAGAGCTATACTATGTAAGTGGGAGTGCAGAACATCTAAGAGTCTTGCCTTCATACTCCTTCACAAGATTTGGATGTTTTAAAAATCAAGTGTGTAGGGGCTGGCGAGATGACTTAGTGGTTAAGGCATTTGCCTGCAAAGCTAAAGATTCCGGTTCAACTCTCCAAGACCCATATAAGCCAGATGCACAAGGGGGCACATGCATCTGGAGTTTGTTTGCAGTGGCTGGAAGCCCTGGTGCACCCATTCTCTTTCTCTTTCCCTCTTTCTCTCTCTCATTAATTAATTAATTAATTAATTATATTATAAAAAAATCAAATGTGTATTTTTCAATGAAATCTAATTTTTAAAAGTTTACCTACCAGGGTATGGGAGATGGGGATATGCTTAACATACAATATATGCTTGTGTTAAAATGTTGAAAGTAGCTCTCTGAATTTTGTCATATCTTTAATTTTAAAATGCATTTATTAAATATTTACTTAATTTACTTATAAATAGGGAAAAGCTGATAACCTGCTGTCATCCTTTTTTGTCACAAAAAGACAGACACTTCAAAGCACAGCAGACACCATTATTTAGCAAAGACCGGCCAGAGAATATAAGCCAGCACAGGGCCAATTGAGGAGATCTGGGGAGCTGTTGCTTGTTTGAGACAAGCTATGGCTATGTTTCCAGGCTGGCCTTAGCTTGTGGTCCTCCTTAGTGCTGGAATTTCAGACCTGACCCAGTATAGCTCCACATGTACAATCAATGTCCTGTAATCCAAATTCACGTTTCCTCGTGGTGATTTTTTTAATATTTTATTTTTATTTATTTGAGAGGCAGAGAGAGGAGAGAGGGAGGGAGAGAGAATGAAAGAATGGGTGTGCCAGGGCCTCCAGCCACTGCAAACAAACGCCTATGCATGTGCCACTTTGTGAATCTGGCTTATGTGGGTCCTGGGGAATTGAACCATGGTCCCTTGGCTTTGCAGGCAAGAGCCATAACTGCTAAGCCATCTCTCCAGCCCATCATGCTGATTTGTTTAAGGTTCAAAACATATATGACTTGTAGTTTTTAAAGTGGTCATTTCTCTTTTATCCAAATATAATTCTCCATCTCATATAATGAAAAGCCAAAACAAACCACTCACTCTTCTTTTAAAATAGAAATTGGGGGACTGGAGAAATGACTTACCAGTTAAGGCGCTTGCCTGCAAAGCCAAAGGACCTTGGTTTGATTACCCAGGACCCACATAAGCCAGATGCACAAGGTGGCAGATGCATCTGGAGTTCGTTTGCAGTGGCTTGGAAGCCCTGGTGCACCCATTTTCTCTCTCTCTCTTTCTCTCTCTCCCTCTCTCAAATAAATAAATTAAATAAATAAATAAAATAGAAATTGTGCCAGGAATGGTGGCACACGCCTTTAATTCCAGCACTTGGGAGGCAGAGGTAGCAGGATTGCCATGAGTTCAAAGCCACCCTGAGACTACATAGTGAATTCCAGGTCAACCTGGGCTAAAGTGAGACCCTACCTCGAAAAAAAAAGAAAAGAAAAGAAAAAGAAATTGCCCTGTTGGCTTTAAATTCCCATGTGTCTATGTTAGGAGGGGGATATCCTAGGTGGTTCTTGGAGCTAGGTGGTTATAACATAGGCACAAAGGTTGGCACTGGTAGCTTAACAGACTGACATGAATTACACAGTGGTTACACAGTTTAAACCTAAACAAGCATTCTGAATGCAATAGTGTACCAGTAAATCAATAAATTGACCAGTTAGAAGTCCCAAGTCTGTTTTTCACTATCATTGGTGTATTGCGTGTATATCCACACATGTGTGTATTCGCAAGGACTGCTCTATTAAAATTAGCTTGAATCTCACATGCACATGGATCTATGCTGAAAGGCCCTTTTCCTAGCACTAGTGCTGGAGAACTTGCCCCAAAGAAAGTTACCCCCAAGTCATGTACCCAAAAGAAAAAGTCTCAAACAGAGGGAACAAGCCCTGCGAGGAAGAGGTAGAGGAGAAAGGCTGGTATGTAGCAGCAGCTAGGGATGAAGCTTGGAGATGAAGCTTGAGGGAGATTGCTGTGCTTTCTGCAGCACAGAAACTCTGAGCTCTGCTGTCATTGTGGACCATGCTGCAGGGTCCGCTGAAAACTGCCCTCCTTTCCGGAAAGTTCACACATCTCAGGATTGCAGGACCATCTGTGTCTGGGTGGGGGGGGTGGATTTTTCCCCCACTGAAGAGTATTGGAAAAAACATAACCCTTCGCTGGAAAGCAGAGCACAGCCATCCTGTGGGTCCGCATTGATCCTGAGTCCCCCTTTCGCTAACGGTTTAGTGAGTCTAGCAGGGAAGAGAGGGAGAACATTCAGCAAATGGACCGCGGAGGCGCAGAGCGGAACTTTTCCTGGGCTGTCAGGGGAAGTGACTTCTGCTTCTCCCGCGGCCGAGGAGCTGAGTGTGGGAAGCGCGGACGAGGAAGGAAAAAGGAAGGAAGGAGGTGGTGGGAGAAAACAATGCGGAGCCTCCTCGGGACGCAGCGCGTCCTCCCGGGTCCCGACCCAGCCCGCGCCCCGGGCGGGGCGGCCGGCTTCCCTACCTTGATGATGCTGCTGCGCCGGGGGGTCGCTCGGGCGGCGTCCACGAGGCCGGCCTCGCTGTCCCCGGGGGCCGCCGCGGCGCCGGCCAGGGCCAACCCGCTCCGCCGGTCCCTCATGCGACCCCCGGGGGCGACCGCGACCACGTCGCCGCCAGCAGTGTCGGGGCCGGCTCGGGGGTCGTCTTCGCCCCCGGCCGCGTCGGGCGAGGCGAGACCGTCCCTGGCGGCTGAGCCCTCGGCCATGGCCCGGCGCGTCTCGGGTCGGGTCGGGTAGGGTCGGGTCCCGGGTCCGGGGTCCCGGGCGGCGGATCCAGCGGCCGGCGGGCGGGGCGCGAACGCGAGGCAGCCGAGGCGGCCGCGCCACTTTGTTTCACCGCCCCGCGGCGGCAACTTTGTGAAGCGGCGACATCGCTCGCTCGCTCGGGCCGGCGGAGACGCGCTCGGGCTCGGGCTCGGGTCCTGGAGGTCAGCGGTCCGGCGGGGGCGGCGGCGGGGTGGGCGGAGGTGCGCTGGGAGAAGCCGGCCACCAGGAGCAGGAGGTTTGTGAACTGGGATGCGGGCGCCCGCGCTGAGCCAGACAAAAGGCACCGGGCGCCGGGCCAGGCGGCCTCCGAGCCGGCGGGCGGCGGGCGGGCGGCGCACAGGGCCAGAGCCGGCGACTGCGCGCGGGCGCACCGGCCACCTGCCCGCGGACCGCGGCTCCCAGGACGAGCGGCGGCGCGGACCTCTCTGCGCGCTGGTGACAGGGAGGGAGACTTGTTTTGACAGCCCGTGGGGACTGGCAGGAGTCTGGGCCTCTCAGGAGCCTCGCCTCGCAGGGAGGGCTCGGCCCGGCCAATCCCCGGCGCGGAGGGTGTGGCCGGGCGAAGAATGGAATGCGTCCTGCACCCGAGCCGCGCTGCCCGCCCGCCGGCGTGCTCGCGAGGCTGTGCGCGCTGTGTGCTCACCCGCAGGCGCTCCGCGCAGTTGAGGAGTCCCGATGTGCGAAGCCAGCCTGAGATGGAACAAAGCGCGGGGAGAGGAGGGGAGGAGCGCAAACCGTCTGCAAAACAAAGCAGTCTGGAAGAATGGGTGTGTTGAATCTTAAGGCCAAAGCGTTTGGGCGACCGCGAAGCTTGGCAAGGTCTGGGGTTAATTGCAGACTCTAATGATAATCCTTACAAGTCCAGTCCATGCGCGATAAAGTAGGGTTTACTGGCACCCTGAAAGTTCTATACTTTACTTCAGGCTCTATGGATTGATTACGAATAAACATGACAAGGAAGGGAATTAGATTAAAGGTGAGATATGCCTAAACTGGCCAACTAAATTCACCGAAGCTGACTCCTATCAAACACAGCGATGTGGTGAGTTGGATGAATACTGTGGAACGGGATCTAGTCTCTACCCTAAAAGCATTCCTATTTGGCAAGGTTCCACCTCCTCTCTTCACATAATTCTATACTAACACATTTTGCTCATTTCCATCAACAGAGCAACTAAGAGAGCAACTAAGATCTTTGCAGGGAGCATTGACTCGATGAAATGAACCACAAAATGCTCAGATGCAGATAATGGCGCTAAGTTCCCTGATGGATAGAAGACTTGACACTTTAAACGATTTGGGGCACGGGAGTTTATAATGTTAAATTTAATTATTAGCAAGTTAATAAGATTTTGCTTCTTCTTTAAACTAGATAAAAGCACAAGAAATTCTTCAGTCTTTCTGGTCTTTTAGACCCAGAATTGTGTTAGAATTTCAAAATTTTAACAAGCACTGGAGATTTAGTGGTGGTGTAGGCTAGCCTTTATTTTACAGATGAGGTGAAGGCACAGGGCGCCTTGTCTGCAAGTCAGTTGGAGCTGCAATTAGAACGTGCCACCGAACTCCTTCCGTGTCTCTTCACTTTTTCATCTAGCTCCTCTGGGGCTACAACAGCCAGATTTGGATGAGGCCTGGGCAGGACTCAGATTTGACATTTACCGTCTTCTAGGGAAGACTGACAGGGCTGGACTTCACCTTTTCTTTAAACGTAAATGCAGCCCAGAAATGAATGTTCTGTACATGAGCAGCAACCTCTGGTTTTAGAACCAACACCACCCCCTAGTGAGATTTTGAGAATTGCATCCAAAAGAGCATATGCCCCCTGTTGACGTGCACAGGACCAGAAGGGAAGCTAAACCAATCTCCTTTGGCCCATCTATTTTAGCAAAAACTAGAGAAAGGAAGTAAAAGGATGCACAGATTTTGAAAATATCACACTAATCCTCCACTTCCTTCAGGTCAAGGAATTCCCACCTATGGTACTCAGAAATATTTTTACTTAACTATCCTCACAAATATAATCTATTTATGGTATTTTTTCTTTAATATTCAGCTATTACTACATTTGAAGTTTGTCTTACAGTTGTTGACAGTATCTCATTATTCTTTATTGCTCCAATAAGATTTTCATTTGTGAGGTGTCTTTTGAGAACTGTAAAACTGCAATTATATTACTCATTATTTTATTCTATGATACTAATAGTATCTGCCAGTATTTCCTGGCCTATCATTTTATATATCATTATAGTCTACATTTTAAAGGATTAAAATTGGCATCACCAAACACTTGAGGCAAAGAATTTCAAATAAGAAGCCAGAAAGTACAAAACACAGTTTACAAACTCTTTTGCTTCACCTCAGTAATGTCCAGCTGCACCTTACCTCTGCCTGTATGAGCAGTGTCCTAGTCCCCTTTCTATAACGACAAGCACATACACCACTGAAGACAGAGATGAGCATCTATTCCAAAAGCTTCTCAACACACCCTGCCTTAGGAAAATAAAGAATTGTCTTCTAAGAAGGTCCCAGTAGCCTCCAAAACATTAAAGGCTTTTGCCAAAGCCCTTGGTTTCCCTTGAGAAACAGATAGTAAGACCCTATTGCTGAAGACATCTCTTGCCTGAGAGGCAAGGTCACTGAGAAAGCAAGCTGGTGTGGAGCAGAAAACCTTCTCCCTGTAGACCACCCAACTGGAAGCTGGAAAAAGCTGCACTGCATGCAGCCTATGGGAGACAGAAGTCATCGGCATTGAAAACAGTGGACACTGAATATTCAAGTTTGGCCATACAGGCCCAATGACTGCACGGGTGCAATAGTGTCATGTCTACTCTTGGGGTAACCAACTGCTCCATAATTGGACTGAAGGCCCTCTCTACGGGAGGGAATACATGCCTGGTACTGAAAAACCTAAGCAAAAGTCTATGGCAGGTGAGCTCATGAGCCTTAGGGATATAAAGCCTGCTCTTGTCTGACTAAATGTATATATTATTCCCATCAAGCTGCCCTGGGGGCACTACACTTAATGTTCATGTTCACATATTAACGCTACTCTCACTTCTGGTTAGAGAAGCTTCTCTTTTCAGATGGCGATGATCACTGGGATGACCCAAAAAGCAACATAGTGCTGAGAAGAAGGGATGGAGGAGTGCCCAGCACTGAAACACCTCTGTCACACCCTCCAAGGCTCAGGGACCATTGTGGAAGAGGGAGCGGATAGAATGGAAGAGCCAAAGGAAGGGTATGACTTCTTACAATGCAACTGCCCAGACAGAAATTGGCCTTGATATCCATGACCTTGCAGTGCCTAGCAATACCTTCGCAAGACCCTCAAAATAGAAGAAAAAGATGATGACATCAAATTAAAAGAAAGACTAATGTAGGGGGGGGGATATGATGGAGATTGGTGTTCTAAAGTGGAATGGGGGGAGGGGAGGAAATAGCATGTGTTTTTTGTATGTAAGTATAGAAGGTGTTAATAAAAAAAATTTCTGGACTCCAAAAAAAGAAAATAATTGTGTCTTCTACCATTAACTCAGAAGGCTTCTCATAGCTACAACTTAAATTTAGGGCTGGCGAGATGGCTTAGCAAATAAGATGCTTGCCTGGAAAGCCAAAGGACCCAGGTTCAATTCCCCAGAACCCACATAAGCCAGACATACAAGGTGGCACATTGTTGGGCCCTGCCCGGTGTGAAGCCGAGTGGTTAGCCCAGCCAATCTTGGCCTACGGTAAGGCCTAGGTTCAAGTACCTGCCCTTGACTCAGCACCTAAGCTGAACCCTCCATAAGCCAGACATCATCCCCTCTCCCACCCCTTCCTCAAAGGTGGCTTATACCTTTCTCTCATGTCTTCACACCCCCTTCCTCAAAGTATATTGTTTGTCTTCCGCCCCCTTCCTCAAAACACATAAATATCTCCCCGGACTGCTTTAGAGACTCAATGTGGTTTTCTTTTCCCGGTGATTTGGGGAGGTTTGAGTCGCCGACACCTGTCGCTCAGCCTCATTCTGCCCGGCAGCACATGTGTCTGGAGTTTGTTTGCAGGACTGGAGGCCCTGGTGTGCACATTCTGTCTATCAGTTTCTCTCTCTCTCTTCTCTCTTCTCTCTCTCTCTCTCTTTCTTAAATAAATAAATAATCTTTAAAAAAATTAAAAGCCGGGCGTGGTGGCTCACGCCTTTAATCCCAGCACTCGGGAGGCAGAGATAGGAGGATTGCCATGAGTTCGAGGCCACCCTGAGACTACATAGTTAATTCCAGGTCAGCCTGAGCTAAAGAGAGACCCTACCTCGAAAAAACCAAAAAAAATAATAATAATAATATTTAAAAACCTCCTGCATACCTGCTCACCTATACAGGGAAAACTCTGCTCTTTGGCATGATTCTGAAGACTGAGAGAAGGAATCAATTCCACTAAGCCAGCAGTTCTGACGACACTCCTACCCCTACATCAAGTCCCTTTTCCCAAATTATTTTCACTCACAATCCATGCCTCCTTCTCTCTTCTTTGAATCATACTGGCAATCACTGAATTGGCAGACTGGAAGACTGGATCATGCCGGGGTGGAGGGGAGGTGGCAAATGGATAGAAGAATAAATAAATAGACAACTCATGCGTCACCACCTCAGAAAGATCTCTGGCCACAAATCAAGTTGTGCCTGTGACTCCCCCTCCATAGCCCACACCACTCGTATCATTCTGCTTTTTACTTGCACAATTTTATTATGACTGTGAATAAACTGTCCTGTCCATGGAAATTTTTACTTACATAGTCTGTCAAACTGACTCTCTAACTCTGTCTTACTGAAATAAAGGGTACAATTTCCATGTGAAGAAAAACCTTGTCAGTTTTATTTATTGGTATGTCTCTATCTGCCAGAACCATGCCTAGCACAGAGTAGGTACTCCATAAATATTGGTAGAAAGGAGACTGTCATAGGGTTCCAACTAGACAACAATCACTTTGGTAAAGAGGACTGATTGTACCACTTCCCACACAGTAAGATTTCTCATCCTCAAGGGTCCTAGAATCCCATTCTAGAGTAAAATCAAAGATTAGAGCAAACAATGACAAAACTAGCAGAGAGGCACTTATAAATTGAAGTAACTAAAAATCTGAGATTTGATTTTAATTGATAAAAAAAAAAGTAGCAAGGTGTAGCAAACTTGAAAATATGTAGTCTAAAATCAGAGATCAGATAGGTCAACCTGATCCTTCCAGTCTAAAGAAGTCACTTCAGAACTCTAGATCTAAGAAAAATCCAATAAGAATACAGACTTTCCATATCCTGCCAAGAAATCACAGCCATATTAATAACTGCTTTCTTTCAGATACTCCTCTATGAAGAATTCTGAGCTCCACTTTGCAGGTAAGGAAACAGGATCAAAAGTTTCAAGTAGCTTGCTTAACGCTACAGCCATCTAGGAAGTGTTGAATCCACATTTAAGCCCATTAACGTCCAAGTCTGTGCTCTTGCTGTACATGGAATTCTCATAAGATGTTAGACTGAGGAGACTGAAAACATACCCCTACAGGTCTGGGACCCACTCGTGGTAGCCAGGAGAACCTATCCTAGTAACACTAGCCTCACCTTTGCTATCGCTTGGATCTGAACTGTCTCTCAAATGCTTGGTCTCCAGCTTCACATACAGAGAGGTGGTGGAACCCTAAAGAGTTGGGGCCTGTGTGGAAAGTTTCAGGGCATTGGAAGCATGCCCCACAAGGGAGTTGTATGATTGGTCTCTTCCTTTCTCTGAGTCCCATCCTCCATGAGGTGAGCAGCCTGCTGCTCCACTATGCACTACACACCTTGGTCCAAGGCAACAGGGTCAACCAAGTCATGGACTGGAATCTCACACTGTGAACCAAAATCACTTTTTCTTGCCACAAGTTGATTTATCTCAGTTATTCATTACAGTATAAGAAAGCTTGCACAACCTGTATGTTATCAACACAAATTATTTCAAATTACAAGTAAACTCTATTGTATAATGGGTCCTACAAAAATGAAAAGTCTTAGTTTATAATATATCTAATTACCCAGTTTAATAAATCTTTAAATGCTGAAAGTAATGACTTAATATTTAACTACAGCTCATGGTCTTCAATGTCTGATAACTGCTGCTTCTTTCAGATGTTGAGAAACTTTCAATACCTGCAGGAGAGCAGAACACCCAGGCCCCTTTCCATTGGCATAACAGGAATGTCCCAAATGGAGCCTAAGACTAAGGAACACTATCAGCAGCCCTAGGCGAATCATCTGAGAACAGTCTGTATGTGAGTGGAAAATGTCTTTTAAAAATAGGCAGACAGTGTTGATTTATTTGCTATGTATTAACTTACACTGACACAGATCCTGGAATTGGAGCTCAGGCCATGGTTATGTCCCACGAATGCTGAAGTCACAGAGGCGCTGTGAGAAACGCCGCTGAACTGTCTTGTCAGTAAGGCCGTGTGAGGATTCCTCTGTTTTATGTGATGGCTGAAATCTCCTCCACGTACAGTTGTAACAGAAAGTTTTTCAAATCAAACAAATCTGATGCCTGACACTTTCAGTACAGGACTGAATATAGAGTAGTGTCCTCCTCCTTTCCTCACATCCTAGAAATCCCAAATCTAATTCATCTGCATATTGGTGGAGGAAGGTTCCTCCAGTTTCTGCCAAGACACAGAGTCTATTAATGCTTTCAGCACAACACACCCCACTACAAGAAAATGTAGTCATTTCTTTCTTTAATACACTCTTTCATATGGTCATGATACATTACATTTACACATGTTTTATAAGTTGTATCAACATGCCTTTATTTCATTCTACCTCAATCTTTTGGAAGGAAGAAGCATAAAGTTGTAATGCAAGGCTTAAAATATAAAATGAGGGTCAAGTATGGTCTTTCAAGGTATGTTATAAGTTTTTTTGTTATAAGTTTCAGGTATATAGCTCTTTAACCACAATAAAGTTTGCTTTACAAAATGAAGAACTATTTAAAAAAATCACTAGGCATGGTGGCACATGCCTTTAATCCCAGCACTCAGAAGGCAGAGGTGGGAGGATCCCTGTGAGTTTGAGACCAGCCTGAGACTGCATAGTGACTTCCAATTCAGACTGGGCCAGAGCCAGCCATATCTAAAAAAGCAAAACAAAAGAAAAAATATATATATAAAAAAAGAATCCTTTTTTTAAGAAAAAAAAAATCTTGTGAGGACAAATGTCTGATGAAGTTGGAAGATGGTCAAAGTTTGTTCTGTCATTAACCTAAAATAATCCTGAAGTTTCCTCTCTTACTGAGTCAGATGGGTCACCATGGATACAACCGCCTCTACCCTTAGCCCACAGAAGAGCAACTACAGCTGTTGAACCATACATGGGACTTTTGTCATTCTCTTTTCTATCTATGTAAGTTGTACTGGTGAACAGTTTAATAATGTCACAATTATCTTACTTTTTAAAAGTACATTAATGCTGGCTGTGGTGGTGCACACCTTTAATCCCAGCACTTGGGAGGCCGAGGTAGGAGGATCACTGTGAGTTCCAGGCCACCGTGAGAGGACAGAGTGAATTCTAGGTCAGCCTTGGCTAGGGTGAGACCCTACCTTGAAACACAAAAAAAAAAAAAAAAAATGTTATAGGAAACATCTGATAAATTAAGCAGGAGGCAAAGAACTTGAATGTAATCAAACCTGTGAGGTAGGAAAATAAGAGACAAGCATTGTGAAATATTATATTTTGTATAATGTGGTTATAGGGATCTTCAAATTTCACACAAACTAAAATGGGATTTCAAAACTAAAGTGATAGCCGGGCATGATGGTGCACTCCTTTAATCCCAGCACTTGGGAGGCAGAGGTAGGAAGATCACTGAGTTCAAGGCCACCCTGAGACTACACAGTAAATTCCAGGTCAGCCTGGGCTAGAGTGAGACCCTACCTCTAAAAAACATCCCCCCCGCAAAAAAAAAAAACTAAAGTGATAGCAAAAGGTAGATTTTACTTGGGAAAGAGCAAATGGTTACTCTCTGAGGAAAGGATAGAAAATAGTGCCATCATTGGACAATCATTTCTAAAGGAAGCAGTGTGTTTTCTGACTTTGATGTTTGCTACACTTCTCATCAACAAACTTCTGGGAATTCTAAACTTCAGAAAATAAATGTGGCTAAAATAGAATGTTACACTTTCACTTATCTCCATTTTTCCTGACTTCAAAATACTAATTTAAATGGCTTATTTTCTGAAAATGTAGAGGCAGACAAATTGTGATCTGGGATTGAGCCTCAGAAGTGCTTCTTGTCCCTACACCCATTTACACTGTATATTTTTGTTTTCCTTAAATCTTCCCAGTAGACTCTCATTAAAAAGTTCACAAGAAACACTTCATAAACTCTGTTATAAAACAGATATTCATGCTGCAAAAGATGTTCACTGATCATCCCTAAGAAAAGTTATATGTCCTCTTTCCACAGACAGCAGACTTATCCATGTGACCTGCTTTCACTAATAAAAGATGTGTAGAAGTCCTAAGAAAACTTCTTTTTCATTTTTTTTTCAAGGTAGGATCTTACTCTAGCTCAGGCTGACCTGGAACTCACTCTGTAACTCTAGGCTGGCCTCCAACTCACTGTAATCTTCCTACCTCAGCCTCCCAAATGCTGGGATTAAAGGCAGGGGCCACCATACCCAGATTTTTTTAAATATATTTTATTTATGTATGTATGTGAGAGAGAGAAAGAGAGAGAGAGAGAAAGAATGGGTACACCAGGTCCTCCTGCCACTGCAAATGAACTCCAGACACTTGGTACCACTTTGTGCATCTAGTTGACATGGGTACTAGGGAATCAAACCTGGGTCATCAGACTTTGTAAGCAAGCACCTTTAACTGTTTAGCCATTTCTAAGCAAAACTTCTAACAGAAACTTTAAGAAGAAAAAAACTTAACCATAATCATATTTTCTCTACAAGATTCATAGCTCACCAGATAGGGGCTTGTATCCCTAACCTTCTCGTTGGTGGGACAAAATACCTTACAAAAATCAGTTTAATGGAGGAAATATTTATTTTAGCTTACTTATAGTTCCAGGTTTCAGTCCATCATGGAGGGGAAGGCATGGCAGCAGGAACGTGAAGTAACTGGCCACATTCAGCCCACACTGAGGAAGCAGAGCAGAGCAATGAATGCTGGTGTTTGGCCAGCTACATCCTGTTTATAGAGCCCAGGACCCCAGCCCATGGAATGGTGCTGCCTAAAGTTAAGGTCGGTCTTCCCACCTTAAGTGAAACCTAATCAAGATAATCCATAACAGACACACAGAAAGGCTAACTTAATCTACATGCTCCCTCACTGATGATTCTAGGTCCTATAAAGTTGACAATCAGTATAAACCATCACAAGACCAAATCCTAAGTGAAAGTGGCATGGCCAGCAAATTCTTATACAATGAACATGAACAAGAAAGGAAAGTTTAAGTCCCCTGGATTTGGGATCGTTTGTAACTGGTATAACCTAACCTCTCCTTAGTGATATGGTCACCTAAGTTTACTGAAAACCCTGCTGTTAGTTCATCTGGCCAGATACTGTTTGATTCATACATTACCAACAAATGTTGCTGTCACCTACTAAAATGAAAATTTTTAACATATCCAATAAATTTCTGAATGTTTTCTTTTCTGTTGTCTTTTATTGTTATTAAGCCTCAATAGCAGCTTTCTTAGTAGTCTTAGAATTTATTAAATAAGAGTGATTACAGCACATTTTTGCTACATTTTCTTATCTTCTTGCCTGTCTTACACATTTTTACTTCTTTTCACATCAATCCTCTATTCTTCACAAGGTAACTCAAGTTACCACTCACACATGTATATATATAAACATTAAGTTTGTGTTGTCATATTCTGACTTACAAAAATATGGGCTTTTTTCCTTGTGTGTTTGAGTGCATGCATATGTAATGTGGGGGGTGTGGTATGGTATGGTATGCATATGTGTGTGCCCTTTTGGCATCCCATACAGTCACCTGCCAGGGGCAAGTCCTTGACCCGTGGAGCCCAGAATGGAAGGTTAGGTGAAACACTCCATCACTCTTCTGTTTTTTTTTTTTGTTTGTTTGTTTGTTTGTTTGTTTGTTTGTTTTGTTCCAGAGAATCACTAATTTCAGAGATTGCAGGGCTCTGAATATCCCCAGGTCCTAGGCACCTGCCAGATTGTTTTATGTGGGATATAGAGACTTGAAGTAAGGCAATCTTAGGCCCCTCAGGCCTTCATGCTTACCCAAGAAGAGCACTTAACCACTGAGCCATGGAGGGAAACAGTCATTTTATACATACTTTTTTTTCATTTTCCTTTTCTCATTCAAGAGAGATAGTAAAAATCCCACCACCTTATTTATAAAAGTTACCTTCTTTCTTTTCATTAAAGATTTTTTTAAATTCTTTTTTATGTTTTTTTATTTTTTTATAAAAAGGTTATACTCTTAGATCCCCCTACCCCCACCTCAATTCTGCTAAGGGTCTTCTTTGGTGGGGTTACTGGTATTCTTTGTGGGGACCAAGAGGCTTCAGTCAGTTGGGGACACAGTGCCACAGGCTATTCCCACCCACCCTGAGGCTCTTCCAGTCTTTCTACCCCCTCTGAGCCTTGGTGGGCAAGAGAAGGAGCTGACTTAGTGTTCCTTTCTCTGCAGCCTCTGCATCTCTGATGAGGTCTGAGTGACCAGTGTCTATCACTGGTACCCTGAAACTGGTTTTCAGGCTAGCTGCGAGTTCATTATTCATGTCACCACTTCTTCTGTAATGATTTCTGGGCCCAGGGAAGATGAGGTGAAGGTGACCCATCTCATGGTAGACAGTCAGCTCTCTCTTCTTGATGTATTGCTATATCTTTGTTCTTCCCTGTGGTATTCTCCATCTGTTAGAACAGATTCCCCAACCAAAAGTGAGAGCAGTTTGAATTTAGGGGATAAGCCTAGTTATAGAGATTTATTGATGTTTATATCCTCTCTTCTTAAAGAGCAGATGAAGGTTCTCTCTGGAGCCTTCTGGTTTCCTGTCCTAGGAAACTGGGTTGGTTCCCAGAGCCAGATATAAGTTCCCCACTGAGCAGCTCTCATGCCCAATCCATGAGCAGTCAGTTACCCACACTGGCTGTGTCAGTATTGTGTGTGTGTACTTCTTGCTCAGATGGTTGATTTTATAACTTTCAAGATCTCCTGCTTATTCAATCTGTTGGCAGCCATTACTCTCCAGTCCCTCTCATAGCACTTTCCAGAACTATGAGGGCTAGCCTGGAGGAAACTGGATTCCTTCTCAGTTCCAGCATGGTCACTTCATGTCCTGTGGCCACAGGCTATGGTGTCTTCAACAATTGGGACTTACCTTTAACTCTTTGAAGTTAACCAAGTGTTGTGGCAATAGCCTGCATTATTTTGGGGACATTGTGTCTCCCTGGCCAACAGTTTACTATGGAGAGAAACCCAATTCTGGCCCTAGAATTACCAGCCAGAGCCCATGGTTTTAGATTTATGCTTCCTCCCCCTGCCCCACCGTTTATGGGCTCTTCTGTTTGGGTCTTCCCTCCCCCTTACTGAGGGTAAGGACTTATAGCAATGTATCCCAGAAGAATGTTTCTATGAAATCGGTTCATGTTGCCATTGGTTTTGTGTATTTCCCACCCCCGTCCATCCCCTTTCCTCTACTGTTGAGTCCTTCTTTCCATCACTCTTCCTTTTTCTTTTCTTTTCTTTCCTTTTCCTGACCATCCACTTGTTGAATAGCCCTTCCTCCTATCCCTCCCTATTTCCCTGTTTTTCCTATCTTCATTCTAGTACCATGTCCATATTGTTGACATCTATTATGGCTGACTTACAATTAACTGATGCTGGTCCAGGATAGAAAATGCAAGTGAGAGAGGACATAAGACATTTGTCTGTGTGAGCCTGTGTGACCTTGCTTAGCACGATTTTTTCCAAGTCCGTCCATTTTTCAGCAATTTTGATTATTTCATTTTTCCTTATCACTGAGTAGAATTCCATTGTGTAAATGTGCCACATCTTAATTAACCATTCCTTTGTTGATGGCATCTGGGCTTATTCCAGTTCCTGGCTATTGTGAATAAAGCAGCAATAAAAATGGTCGAGCACATGTCTCTGTGGTATAGAGTCTTTAGGACATATGCCCAAAAGAGGTATAGCTAGGTATAATGGTAGTTCTATTTTCAGCCTTTTGAGACTGATTTCCATGGTGTCTGTACAAGTTTGCACTCCCACTAGCCATGGATGAGGGTTCCTCTTTCCCCAAATCCCTGCCAGCATCTGTTATCATGTGAATTTTTGATGGTTACCATTCTGACTGGAGATGGAATCTCAGTCATTTTAATTTGCACTTCTCTGATGAGTAGAAACTTTGAATACCTCTTTAGATGTTTAATGGTCATTTGTATTTCTTCCTTTGAGAACTCTGTTCAATTTCCTGCCCCACATTTTAAGTGGAATGCTTGATTTTTTTGTTTAGGTTTTTGAGTTCTTTACAGATTCCACATATGAAGCCTTTGTCAGAGATATAGCTGGTAAAGATTTTCTCCCATTCAGTAGGTTGTCTGTTGACTCTGTTGATGGTTTGCTTATCTGTACAATAGAGTTTACAGGCAAAGTACCTTAACCACTGAGCCATCTCTCCAGCCCTAGCTTTTCATTTTCATGAGGTCCCAGTTGTTTGCCTAATTCCCTGGGCCACTGGAATCTTGTTCAGAAAATCTTTCTGTACACCTAAATTTTGACATGTTCTCCCTACTTTCTCTTCTAGTCGATTTAGAGTTTTGGATCTCATATTGAGATTCTTGATCCATCTACAGCTGATTTTTGCAAGATGAGAGGAGGTATCCAAATTCCATCTTCTACATGTGGCTGTCCAGTTTCTCCAGCACCATTTGCTGAAGATGCTGTCTTTACTCCAGTGAGAATTTTTGGCCCCTTTGTCAAAGATCAGGTAGCTATAGTTACTCAAACTCATACCTGGATTTTTTTTTTTGTTTTTTTTTTTTTTTTTGTTTTTTGAGATAGGACCTCACTCTGGCCCAGGCTAACCTGTAATTAACTCTACAGTCTCAGGGTGGCCTCGAACTCATGGCAATCCTCCTACCTCTGCCTCCCAAGTGCTAAGATTAAAGGCATGTGCCACTATGCCCAGCAGAATTGGTGCGTCAGGGCCTCCAGCCACTGTAATTGAACTCCAGATGTGTGAGCCACCTCGTGCACATGTGCAACCTCGTGCTCTTGCATCACCTTGTGTGTCTGGATTATGTGGGACCTGGAGTGTCAAACATGGGTTCTTAGGCTTAGCAGGCAAGCACCTTAACCATTAGGCCATCTCTACAGCTCCCATCCTTTTTGGTTTTTCGACGTAGGGTCTCGCTCTAGCCCAGGCTGACCTGGAATTCACTATGTAGTCTCAGGGTGGCCTCGAACTCTCAGCAATCCTCCTACCTCTGTCTCCTGAGTGCTGGGATTAAGGGCATGTGCCACCATGCCCAGCTTTCCAGATGAATTTTGAGACTATTTTTTCTAACTTGGTGAAGAATGTTTCTGGGTTTTTGATTAGAATTGCATTGAATCTGTATATTGCTTTGGGTAGGATGGCCTTTTTTTTTTTTTTTTTTTTTTTTTTTGGTTTTTCAAGGTAGGGTTTCACTATCTGTAACCCCAGTGTGGTCTTGAACTCATGGAGATTCCTCTACCTCTGCCTCCCAAGTTCTGAGATTAAAGGTGTGTGCCATAATATTAATTCTTCCAATCCATGAGCAAGCAAAGTCATTCCATCTTCTCATGTTTTCTTCCAGTTCTTTCTTCAGTGTTTTTACATTTTCATTATGTAAGTCTTTTACTTCCTTGGTTAGGGAGATTCCAAGGTATTTTTTGTGTGTGGCTATTGTAAACAGGACAGCTTCCCTGACTTCTTTTTCCATTCTATTGTCATTGGTATATACAAAAGCTAGTGATTTTTATGTGTTAATTTTATATCCTGCCACTTTGCTGAGAGCATTTATCACTTCTAGGAGTTTTTTTTTAAGGTAGAGTTTTCTGGACTCTAAAGTACAGAATCATGTCATGTGTGAATAGGGCTAGTTTGACTTCTTTCCAATTTGCATGCCTTTTCCTTTTTCTCTTGTCTTACTGTTTGAGCTAAGACCTCAAGCAGTGGTAAAAGAGTGAGCACTTTTGCTTTAGGTCTGTTGTATATTGCCTTTATTATGTTGATATATGGTCCCTCCATACCTATCTTCTCCAGTGTTTTAATAATAAAGTGATAATAAATTTTGCTGAAGGCCTTTTCTGGATCTATGGAGATGATCATATGGTTCCTGACTTTGAGCCTGTTTATGTGATGTATTGACTTCTGCATATTGAACCAACCTGCATCCCTGGGATGAAACATACTAACAACATGGATGCTGATTTTGATGTGTTCTTGAACTAGGTTTGCAAGAATTTTATTGAGAGTTTTGCATTTAAGCTCATCAGGGATATGGGCCTGTAGTTCTCTTTTCTTGTTTTATCTCCATCTGGCTTTGGTATTAGTATAATTCTGGCTTCATAGAAGGACTCAGGGAGTGATTCCTACATTTCAATTTTGTGGAATAACTTGAGAAAAACTGACTTTAGTTCTTCAGTGAAGGCCTGATAGAATTAAGCAATGAAACCATCTGGACCTGCACTTTTTGTTGTTGTTGGGAATCTTTTAATCACAGCTCCGATCTCACTTGATGTTATGTCTCCATTCAGATAGTTTATCTTGTCTGGGTTTAGTTTTGGTACGTGGTATGAGTTAAGGAATTCATCCATTTATTCCAGGTTTTCCAATTTTGTGGAGTAAAATATGTCCTGATGAATCTCCCAATTTCATTTGGGTCTGTTGTAATCTTTTAGTTTCAAAGCTTGTAGATTTGAGCCTTCTCCTTTTTTCCTTTTGATCAAAATGACTAGGAGTTTGTCAATCTTGCTTATTTTTTTCAAAGAACCAGCTTTTTGATTCATCAATTTTTTTAAGTTTTTTAAATAGTTTATTTTTATTTATTTGAAAGAGGAAGGGAGAATATAGGTGTGCCAGGGCCTCTAGCCACTGCAAATGAATTCCAGCAGACACATGCACCACCATGTGCATCTGGCTGACATGGGTTCTGGAGAGTTGAACCTGAGTCTTTAGGCCTTGCAGGCAAATGCCTTAGTCACTAACCCATCTCTCCAGCCCTTCATCAATTTTTTAAATTGTCCTTTTAATTGCCAGTTCATTGATTTCTGCTATGATCTTGATTATTTATTTATATCTGGTGCTATTGGGTTTGGATTGTTATTGTTTTTCCAATGCCTTAAAATAGATGGTTAAGTTATTGACTTGAGATCTCTGTGTTTTGTAATAAAAGCATTTACTACTATAGACTGCTTTCATTGTGTTCCATAAGTTTTGGTATATTGTGTTTTCATTAGTATTTAGTTCCGGAAATTTTTTTTATTTTTGTCTTTTTTAGGAAAGAGAGAGCAAGAGTCAGAGAGACAGCGAATTGGCACACCAGGGCCTCCAGCAATCAAACTCCAAATGCATGTGCCATCTTGTGCACATATGTGACCTTGCATGCCTACATCACCTTGGGCTTTCTGGCTTATGTGGGATTTGGAGAGTTAAGCATGGGTCCTTAGGCTTCACAGACAAGTGCCTTAACCACTAAGCCATTCTCCAACCTTAGTTCCAGAAATTTTTAATTTCCTTTTTGATTTCTTCAACGACCTATGCATTATTTAATAGTGAATTGTTCAGCATCATGGTGTTGGTGGATTTTCTGTTGTTTCCCTTGTTGTTAATCTGTAGCTTTATTGCATTATGGCCTGATATAGTGCATGAAATTATGTTGATTTTCCTGAATTTGTTAAGACATGTTTTATGCTCGAATATATGATCTATTTTAGAGAAGGTTCTGTGAGCTGCTGAGAAGAATGTGTATGCTGTGGAATTCGGGTGGAATATTCTGCAGATATTTGTTAAATCCAATTGATCTATAGTATTGTTTAGCTCCCTTATTTCTCAGTTAGCTTTCCGATTAAATGATCTAATGATGATAGTGGAGTATTATAGTCTCCTACTATCATTGTGTTGTGTGTTATTTCTGCTTTACTGTCTAACAGAATTTGCTTTATAAATTTTGTGCTCCTGTGTTTGATACATAAATGTTTATGATTGTAATATCCTCTTGTATTGCTCCTTTGATGAGTATGAAGTAGCCTTTTTTATCTCTTTTGAAGTCTATTTTGTCTGATATCAGTATAGCTATCCCTGTTTGTGTCATATTTCCATTAGCTTGATTTTTTTTCCCATCCTTTCACCTTAAGGTGGTATCTATCTTTATTGGTAAGGTGGATTTCCTGTAGACAGCATATGGATGGGTCCGTTTTTCTGATCCACCTTTTTGGCCCATATCTTTTGATTGGGACATTGAAACCATTGATGTTTAGAGTTATAACCATGAGGTGCAAGTTAAGCCCTGTCAAGCTGGAGGATTGGTGAAGTTTGATGTTTTCTTGGACTTTATATGTTTTCATGCTTGTTCTACTCATGGTTGTTATTTTCCTGCTTGTACAGTCTTGGGTATGATTGTCTCTTTAGTTTGGATTATTCTATGTAATGTTTTCTGTAGGATTGGCTTAGTGTTCATATAAATGTAGAGCTGGCTTTCATCATGGAAAGTTTTTCTTTCACCTTCAATTATGAAGGATAATTTTGCTATGTATAATATTTTGAGCTGGCAGCCATGGTCATTTGGATTAGAAATGCTCCATTCCAATCCATTTTGGCTTTTAGAGTTTCCATTGAAAAATCATAGTTCTGATGGGTTTACCTTTGTATTTAACAAGCTTCTTTTCTCTTGCAGCTTTTAGAATCCTTGCTTTTGTTTTCAGTGTAGAGAGTTTTAACTATAATATGATGTGAGGAATTTTTTTCTCTGGTCCTGTCTGGTGTTCTGATTGCCTCCTGTACTTTGATGGGACACTCTTTTGTGAGGTTAGGAAATTTTTCTTTGATAATTTTGTTGAAGATATTCTCTATGCCTTTGGTATTTCTTCTCCTTTTTGTATGCCAATGCTCTGAATATTTGGTCTCATTAGAGTGTCCCACATTTCACTCATATTCTGTATTTGTTTTTTGAAATTTATCATTGCTTTGGACTGCCAGACTTTTCCTGTCTTGTCCTGAAGTTCTGAGAGTCTATCCTCCATATTGTCTACTCTGTTGGTGAAGCTTTCTTGGAAGCCTTTTAAGAGTTATTGTATTATTGTTGTCTATTATGGTTTTTCTTTTAGCATCTCCATCTCTTTGTGGAATTCCAATTTCATTTCTAGATTAGAATTGCTTGTTTGTTAGAGTTCATTCCTGCATTTGATTATATCTTCATTGAGTATTCCTTTATCCTTCTATCAAGATCTTTCTGATTGTTTTGTTTTGTTTTTTTGGTTTTGGTTTTCCAGGGTAGTCTCACTCTAGCCCAGGCTTGCCTAGATTCACTATGTCATCTGAGGCTGGCCTCAAACTTATAGCGATCCTACCTCTGCCTCCCAAGTGTTGAGATTAAAAGTGTGCCACCATGCCCGGCCTATCATCAAGTTTTCTGAGATATGTATTGAGTTCTTTTAGTTGATTTGTTTCCATTTCCTTCAGCCATGCTTTGAATTCATTCTTGAATTCTTTTTGTTAAATTTATTCACTAAGCCATGCTTTAAAGTTTTTTGTGAGTTGTTTGTTTTGGTTCTCAAATAATTCTTCCATCCTTTCATTCATGGCCTCATTAACTTTGTTGACTATACTTGTCATAGCTTCATTTTGGGGTTCTATGGATGGAGTTTCCTCTAGGTTTGCAGTGGAGGCTTCCATTATGGGGCTAGGTGTCCTAGGTGGGGATCTTTTGGTTTGGTGTCGTGCATTCATTTTCCATTTGGATTTGCCCACTGACTGTAGCAATTAGAATCTCTTGTGGAATATACGTTGATTACCTTCTTCAGGTTTGGTCAAGGTAGGAATAAGAAGATGGTATATGCACAGGTTTTGGCTGGCTGCTCTTGAGTCTGAGTGAGTCTTTCTTGCATAGTCACTCTCCTGGGAATTCTGCCTAGCCAATTTAGTGATAAGGCAGGGTCCTGTTGTCTCTCTAGTACTCACTTCCTGCTCCTTGGTGATGGGCTTGGCTGTGGCAACTGGTGGCAGGCAGGGCGAGGGGATAGCAGAGATCTTACTTTGGGGAGTTGGATCTCAATCATAGTTATGGTACCTGCCTGGGTCATGTGTTTGGGACTAGTTTGGGATCTAGTTTTAAGATCCCTGCTTGTAAGCCTGCACCAACAAATCTTGTGTGGGGATCCAGTGGTTCCCTACTGGCCCCACATGCACCAGTGGATCCAGGGAACTGGTGCCCATCTGGACCACACATGCACGCTATTGGAAACCAAGGTCTACATGCTCCCCACAAGCCACCAGGGAACTGGTGAGCCAGGGCCTAACTGCCCCACCTGAGTTTCCAGGGAACAGGTGCCTACCCACCCCACATGCCAGCAAATGGGAGAACAGAGGCCCCATCAGGGAACAAGGGAGCCAGGGAACGAGGGCTTACATTCATTCTTTTAAGTAACTACACAATATCCCATGGTTTGATACCTATTAATTCAAACATTCTTCTATTTTTGGCATTCAACTTATTTCAGTTTTCCAACAATACAATATTATAAAAAGCTTTTTTGTACACATCTTCATGTATCAGTGGTTTTAGTCCTATCAGATAGACTCCCAAGAATGGAATTGTTGGGTCTAATGGTACACAATTTTTATTTATTTTATTCATTCATTTATTTATTTAACAGAGAGAAAGAGGGGGAGAGAATGGGTATGCCAGGGCCTCCAGCTACTGCAAATGAACTCCAGATGAATGCACCACCTTGTGCATCTGGCTAATGTGGGTCCTGGAGAATCGAACCTTCATCCTTTGGCTTTGCAGGCAAATGCCTTAACTGCTAAGCCATCCCTCCAGCCCTAATGGTACACATATTTTTAATTTTAATAAATAATAATAGATAGCTTTTCCAAAGCACTACAACCTGTCCCATTCTATTTTAGTGGGAACCAAGTGTTCAGATACATGGATCAGTGGGGTACATTTCACATCCAAACCATAACACCAGGTAAAGTTAGGATGAACTTTGTGTGATGAAGTAAGTTAAACTTGCTTGTTAGAGAAGAGGTGAGATTCTTTTCTATCTTTGCAATCTCTTAGCAAATTATGATGCAAATCACATTCTAGTTTTAAGTTTATTCAATAACATAACTATTTCCTGTCTTTACTACCTTTGTGCAGATTTTCTTGGTTGTAAAAAAGTTTCCTTTTTTAATTATATTTCCCCAACAATACATTCTGGTGAGCCACCAAATTACTCTTTTGGTACTAAGCACAAATTCTGAAAGTTTAGGCTATTGTCAGTTTCATCCTTTTCAGATATTGCCATTTCATGAAGAGTGTCATATTGTTCAAAGTCAAGTCTCATCCAAAGGAACAACATGCATCCAATGACTATAGATGGATATAGAAGGGAACAGAGGGAGTTACTGTTACTCCTGGTTACCAGTCCATATAGTAACTTTTAATGAATTAAAAATTCACTGAATGGATAGACCTCTGAAGCTACATTTGTACAGCATAAAGGGCTCGGTTTCAGCCTACTTGTTCCTTTGGCCAGACTCTCAAGTGCACAACAGGACATAACAGCCTCACCTAGACACCAAAGATCAGTGTGTACCAAAGCAACAACTGCCCACTAGTCAAAAATAATGCAGCAACTGGGGGACAGGGATTATTTAACAAATGTTTAGACACAAGTATTTGAAATGTTATGCATAGAAGGACTCTAAAGATATAACGTATTGTCAAAGTATCTAAGAATATGAGAAATATGAATTAAGAGGTGTTACAATATTCACAAAAATAACTCATGCATCAAGCTGAAGGATGAGATAAAAATGTAAAGATGTTTTTAAAAAACAGCATAGATGGAGGTCAAGAGGTAAGACAAGATAAAAGAACAAGCTGAGGCAAACACTAGTCCTGAGTCTAGAAGTGAATGTGTTCTGAGTAATTATTCTTGCAGTGTGTCTTGCTGTTTTGTGTGTTATATATGAATATAGTAGTTTTATTTGCTCTTAGGGAAATATCTGATAATGTACAAGTTAAAGGGTTCCAAAGGTAAGATGTTCCCAAGCATAGTCTTCCCCTAAAAAGCAATTAAGACTATGTTGTTGTCTTTTTTGTTTTTTGGTTTTGTTGTTGTTGCTGTGGTTGTTGTGGTTGTTGTGGTAGAGTCTTACTCTAGCCCAGGCTGACCTGGACATCATGGTTAGCCTCCCAAGTGCCTGGTGAAACATGTTTGTACTTATTCAAACCATGCTTGTGTGAATAAATAATCAACAAAGTTGCATGTTCTGAAGTCAACATTAATAGTTTCTACAGATGAGCAAAATATTTAAAAAAGAAAATCAAGACAATCCCATTTATAGCAGCAGAAAGAAAAAAAAACTAGAAGCAAATTTAACCAATAATATATGAATAGCCAATAGACAAACCAAAGATTGTTCTATATCTCTAAACATCAGGAAAGTGTAAATTAAATTCATGAGCTATTATACCTCTCAGAATAGCTATCACCAAAAAGCTGTGGCACTGAAGTTCACTCATAGGGACTTAAGAGGCTGAGGCAGGAGACCTGCTTGGGCCCATGAGTTTAAGACGAGCCTGGACAACACAATGTCTTATGAAAGATGGGGAGGAGAAAGAGGAGGAGAAGAAAGAGCAGGAAGATAATCTTAATGTGAACTGGGGTTATAGCTTAGTAGTAAAGAGCTGGCCTAGCATGTGTAAGTCCTGGGTTCAATTCCCAGTACAGGACTATTGATGGAAATGTAAATGAGTATAGCTATTTTGGAAAACAGTTTGTAGCTTCTTCAAAAGCTGCATTTAAAAGAATTACCACATGATCCAGCAATCTCTTCTATGTGTACATACCCAAATGAACTGAAATCGATATGTGGTGGCACATGCCTTTAATCCCATCCCTTGAATTCAAGGCCAGCCTAGGGCTACAGAATGAGTTCCAGGTTGTCCTGGGCTAGAGTGAGACTCTACTCTCAATATACAAAATATGAAAGTACCCTAAATGTGAATGAATAAAGAAAATGCAGTGTATATACACAATGTTATGCTTCTCAGACTTTAAAAAGAAAGAATTCCCATTATTTGTGACAAAATGGCTGGATCTTGAGGACATTATGCTAAGTGACATTCTACACTTGCATGTGGCATATAAAGGAGTGGAACCCCTTGCAAGACAGTAGAGTGGTTAGGGAAGGGAGTGCAGAAAGAGGAGTGCTGGCCAAACAGCACAGAGTTTTCGTTAAAAGACACAGAAAATAATTTTATTAATGTACTACACATCCTGGTGGTGCTACTATACATTTTCAATCTGTTAAACAGTATATTTAGGGCTGGAAAGATGGCTTAGTGGTTAAGGAACATGCCTATGAAGCCTAAGGACCCTGGTTCAATTCTCCAGGTTCCACATAAGCCAGATGCACAAGGGGGTGCACGCATCTGGAGTTCATCTGCAGTGGCTAGAGGCTCTGGCGCGCCCATTCTCACTCTCCCTTTCCCTCTCTCTGTCTCTAATAAATAAATAAATATAAAACCTTTAAAATGTATATATATTTTTTAAAAAGAGTATGTTTTAAGGCCGGTTGTGGTGGCACACGCCTTTAATCCCAGCACTTGGGAGGCAGAGGTAGAATTGCTGTGAGTTCAAGGCCACCCCGAGACTACATAGTGAATTCCAGGTCAGCCTGGGCCAGTGAGACCCTACCTCAAAAACCAAAAAAACTATGCTCTGTTCAGACTAGAAATAAAAATGAGTAGCATTGGAGTGTTAGCAGAAAATTTAAACAAATGGGTTATTAAAGTTTGCAATTTATTATATACTGTACTTTATATTACCCTTATAAATGGTATCCTCAATATCTAAAACTAAGTGATCCATACTAATCCCTCATCGCCACTCATGCCCAAGTCTCAACTCTGCATTGATATCATATCAACTCTTTCCCAATGCTTCTATCCTTACTCCTGTCACCTTTGTTGAGGTAACAGAAGCCATTTTCACTTGAGCCATTTTCTTCTAATTCAGTTCTCTCTAGCCATTATCCTATAAAACTTCTTTTCTGACCTAAGAATGTGCTGTAAGTTTTCCCTTGCCGTAACAAAATGCCTAAAATTTAAAAAATGAAATTTTTTTATTTGACTATTCATAAGAGAGAGAGAGAATTGATGCCAGGACCTCAGCCACTGCAATCGAACTCCAGATGCATGCACCATCTTGTGGGCATGCATGACCTTGTGCGCATGTGTCATGTGCATCTGCTTTATTTAGGTTATGGGGAGACAAACCTGGGTCCTTAGGCTTCACAAGGAATCGCCTTAACCACTAAGTAATCTCTCCAGCCTGAAAAATTTATTTTGACTCATTGTTTCAGAGGTTTCAGTCACAGTCACTTGGCTCCATCATTTTGGGCCTGTGATAATACAAAACATTATATCAGGGAGTGTGTAATACAGGAAAGCTGTTCACCTCATTTGTCTGCAGTGGCTAGAAGCCCTAGCATGCCCATTCTCCCTCCCTCCCTCCCTCCCCCTCCCTCCTCTCTCTCTCTCTCTCTCTCCCTCTCTCCATCTATCTATCTATCATCTATCTACTTCTTTCTCTCTCTCTCTAAATAAATTAATTAATTAATTAATTAATAATTTTTTTTTTAAAGCCGGGCATGGCGGTGCACGCCTTTAATCCCAGCACTTGGGAGGCAGAGGTAGGAGGATCGCTGAGAGTTCGAGGCCACCCTAAGACTACATAGTTAATTCCAGGTCAGCCTGGACCAGAGTGAGACCCCACCTCGCAAAACCAAAAAAAAAAAAGAAAAAGAAAAAGAAAAAAAGGAGTGGTCAGTGTCCCAGTATTACCTTAATAGTATGCTCTTAATGATTTGACTTCCTTCAACTAGGCCTCATCTCCTAAAGTTTCCTTTTCCTCCTATAGCACCAAGCAACTAGGGAATAAGCCTTCTTATGAACTTTGGGGGGCCATTAACAGAATTCTCTTCATAAATTCAGGCTCTAATTATATAACTTCCTAATTCAATAATCTTTGATGATTCCCTAATTTGCAAAGGTCTACAGAATAAAATTCTAAGTATTGTCAAGGTATAAATAAGACAGAATGTGTGTGTGTATAAAAATAACATAAGATATTAATATGACACATATATGTCATAGTAATATATGTTTTATATATATCAAGGTATAAATAATATATGTTCTGTGCAAAGGTGCCACACAGAACTAAGTTGGTTTTTTTTTTAATTATTTTATTTTTGAGAGACAGAGAGAAAGAAGCAGAGAGAGAAAGAGAGTGCCAGGGCCTTTCAACCACTGTGAATGAACTCCAGACATGTACACCCCCTTGTGCGCATGGGCAATATTGCAGGCTTACATCACTGTGTGTCTGGCTATGCAGGACCTAGAGATGTGAACATGCATTCTTAGGCTTCACAGGCAAGGGACTTAACCACTAAGCCATCGCTCCACCCCAAAACTAAGTTTTAAAAATTGTATCCAACATGGTTCAGTGGTTAAAGGCACTTGTTTGAAAGCACTGCATCCAATACACCAACACATACTGTGAACCATCACCTTTCACCTAAATTTCAAATTTTCCAAAGACAGAGGCAGTGAGACGAAGAAAACCATTTAAGATTTTTAAAGAAAAGTCACGTATGGTGGTACATACCTGAAATCTCAGCACTCAGGAAGCTGAACTTCATGTCAGCCTAAGCCACACAGCAAGAGCCTATGATTAAAAAAACAAGGCCAAGCAGGGCATGGTGGGGCACGCCTTTAATCTCAGCACTCAGGAGGCAGAGGTAGGAGGACCACCATGAGTTTGAGTTTGAGGCCACCCTGAGACTACATAGTGAATTCCAGGTCAGACTGAACTAGACTACAATGAAACCCTACCTCAGAAGAAAAAAAAAAAGATGGCCAGTTGTGGTGGCACACACCTTTAATGCCAGCACTTTGAGAGGTAGAGGTAGGAGGACTGGTGTGAGTACAAGGCCAGCCTGGGACTACAGAGTGAGATCTAGGTTAGCCTGAACTACAGTGAGACTCTACCCAAAAAAAAAAAAAATACACGTTTTAAAAATTGTGTTTCTGGGCTGGAAATATTGCTTAGTGGTTACACCTGCCAAGCCTAAGGACCAAAGTTCGACTCCCCAGTACCCACATAAGGCAGATGCACAAAGTGGTGCATGTATCTGGAGTATGTTTTAGTGGCTAGAGGCCCTGGCATGTGTACCCATTCCATCCCTCCCCTCTTCTAATAAATAATAAAATAAAATTTTTAAAACTGTCTAACCCAAGGCTGGAGAGATGGCTTAGCAGTTAAGGGCGTTTGCCTGCAAAGCCAAAGGATCCCAGTTCAACAATCCAGGACCCACGTAAACCAGATGCACAAAGTGGTACATGCATCTGAAGTTCGTTTGAAGTGGCTGGAGGCCCTGGTGCACCCATTCTCCCTCTCCCTCTTTCTCTCTCTCTCTCTCTCATAAATAAATAAATAAATAAATAAATAAATAAATAAATAAATATTTTTTAAAATGTCTAGCCCAGTATTAGGTACATGACAGTCTCAGTGGTTTTCCTCCCACTTCCCACCTAGAACAGCATTGCAGTCTTGATCATGTGACCTTTCTCAGCCCTGGTCACAGGGTACCATGTTATCCTTTATGTTCTCAAACTTTTGATCATAGTTCATATATATTGCTCTTATTCTGCTTATTTTATTATAATATTTAGATATACTTATTATTTTTACTCATTTTTCTTTCCTATTTTTTTTTAGATGGAGTCTCTGATGGTTAATAATGTTAAATTGACAGGATCTAGAATTACCTAATAGACAAACCTCTGGAGATGTCTGTGAAGGACAACCTATCCTAAATATGGGCAGCACCATTCCATGGGCTGTGGTCCAGGACTGAATAAGAAGGAGAAAGCAAGCAGAGCTTCAGCATTCTGCTTCCTGACTGTAGCACAGGTGACCACCTGCCTGACGTTCCTGTCATCATGACGGACTGAAGTTGCTTCCTGAAGTTGCTTTTGTTGGGTATTTTGTCACAGAATGAGAAACGTAACTAATTTCGGGTCTTACTATCTTGCCTAAATTGGTTCTTGAACTTGTGGACTCAAGTGATTCTTCTGACTCAGTCTCCTGGGTAATTGGAAGTACGGAGGCCTGCCACCATGCCCAGCCTTTTCTACACTTAAAATGCCTGGACAGATGCTTGCATTTTATCTTAGTATTACCCATGCATATCCCATTATGTACTGTGCAGAATAAGAACTCTACAGATGGGGCTGGAAAGATGGCTTAGTGGTTAAGTCGCTTACCTGCAAAGCCAAAGAACCTACGTTCAACTCCCCAGTACCCATGTAAAGCCAGATGCATAAGGTGGCACAAGCATCTGGAGTTCATTCACAGTGGTTAGAGGCCCTGGCGTGCCCATATTCTCTCCCTCTCTCTTTCTCTCTCAAATAATTTTTTTTTTTTCCCGAGGTAGGGTCTCACTCTGGCCCAGGCTGACCTGGAATTAACTATGTAGTCTCAGGGTGGCCTTGAACTCACGGCGATCCTCCTACCTCTGCCTCCCAAGTGCTGGGATTAAAGGCGTGCGCCACCACGCCCAGCTTCAAATAAATATTTTTTAAAACAACTCTAAAGATGTATACTAAACTGCATTTCATATTTATGATTTGATGTGCTTTATCCAAGTTTTCAGATCAAAATTCTTTTTGGAGTGTAAAGCAAGAGAAGCAGAACAGAGAATTAGCACCCTGCACATACAAGATATCCCCTCAGCACCCATCACAAGCTTTAGGATAAAGTCATTATTCCCTGAACTTTGCTAATCTGTATCAGATTTAATACCTGTGGTGACAATACATCTTTGTAGAAGTTACAGCTTTCAAAAGTAACTATTTTTAGAAGGAAAAGACTTGGGCAAAAGAAACGTTAGTACTATCTGCCCAGATCAATCATTACTACTGGGTGAGGGGCAGTGAATGCCGAAAGATCAATTCTAGTATTACTATGTATTAAATTAGAATGAGTTATAATCTGAAGAAATTTCTACTTCTCTGCTTCCACAAAAACGAAAACCTGTAAAAAATAGTTTGAACTGCACACAAAAATGTGTAACAACTTTTAGAAAACTAAGATGAAGCAAAATTGTTTCCCAACTTATTTTTGGTGGATAACTAATTTTTGAACATCTTAAAATATGATGCTTATTTTTAATCCATTTTCAAAGTAAAATCATTCAAACTTCACAACAGAATACAAAAGTTGTCACTGATGTAACTTTTTTTTTTTTTGGAGAGAGACACAGACAGAGAGAGAGGGAGAGGAAGACAGAGATGGACGCATCAGCAGCCTCTCAGCTGCTGCTATCGAAATCCAGATGTGTGTGCCCCCTTGTGGTCAAGTGCGGCATTGCGCCCTTGCGTCACTTTGCATCTGGCTAAACGTGGGACCTGGAGATTGGAACCAGCGTTCTTAGGCTTAGGAGGCAGGCACCTTAAACCCTAAGCCATCTCTCCAGCCCTGATGTAACTTTTTAATAGTTGTTTGTGCTGACTCTTTAAAGACATGGCTAAGGCCTTAAGATGAACTGGGGTTGCAGCACCCCAGGGTTAAATCTCCTATGGCTTTTAGATGAGAGTTGTCCAACCCTTTTGGCTTTTATGGGCCACGTTGGTGTAAGAATTATCTTGGGGTACACATTAAATACAGTCACTACACTTTCACCAAATTATTTGTTCACCAAAATTCTGCTCACTCACCTGTGCTACAGCAGGAGTATCTCTTAGAAGAATTAGTGTGAGAAGAAATGATCACACAGCTTTTTGTGCCTGAAATTAAAAAACAGGAGTCCTTGATTGGTGATAGGTCATGGATTGATGATAGTCATTATTTCATACATTTATCTAATTATTTACTTGGCGTTATGCAGAGTATCAGCTAAGCTGCTTCCCTGCAGCTCACTACGGAAAGGGGACAGGAGGAACACACACACACACACACACACACACACACACACACACACACACACACACGGAGAAGCCCCCCGGGGGGTACCCGACCGCGCCGCCCCGCCCGCCTAGCCATGATGAGCGACCCCACCGGGCAACAGAAGGTGCTGCGCGCAGGGTCGGGTTGTCCCAGGCTTCTCCGGAGAGTCCCCTAGTGCGGCACTGCCCTCCTGCCCTGGAACCAGCTTTCGCAAGCCAAGCGTGCCCCTGGCCTGCGACCCCCGCCCGCCCGGCCGCCAGTCCTCCTTCCCGGCCGTCCTCCCTCCCCCAGCCCCTCCCCCACCCGCAGGGCAGCTCAGGCCCCGGGTTCGAGCCTGCGCCGCCGCAGCCGCTCCGCCGCCGCCGCCGCCGCCGCCAGGGGAGGGAGTCCCCGAGGGGAACGTGCTCGCCATCGTGAGCTCCCCGCGCCTTTCGCCCGTCGCGGAAGAGCCGAGGATGGAGACCGAGTCCCGGGTGGTGAGTAGCGGGCTGGGCGGACGATCGGGATTCTCCGGGGCGCCGCAGATGGCGGGGGGCGGAGGAGGCTCGTGGACCAGCCTCCCTCCGAGGGCCGGCAGGAGAGGGCGCGCTTGGGAGCCCACACATTCGCTCTTCCGTTGGGAAGGAAGGTGGCCCCGTGCCCCCGTCCGTCCGTCCGTCCGTCCATCTGTCCGTCGGGGGGATGTGGACGGGAACCGGCCCTGGACTGGGTGTGGGCGGGTGATGGGGAAACCGCCGGAGGCTGCGGGACGCGGGGGCCTAACAAAAGAGGCGCCTTCCCGCCCACACCGCGGCTGCGCGGCCGCGTCCTCGACGGCGGTGGCCGAGGCCGTGGACGCCGCACTCCCTGAGCGCCCGAGCAGCGGGAAGCCCGAGCGGCCAGGGCGACCCCCGACGGCAGGCTCGGTTTCCTGCGCACTGGGCCTCGATCCGCTCCGCCCAGGCCCCGAAGGCGGCGCTGTAACGTGCCGCCCCGCCTCGCTCGCCCCGCCCCGCGCCCGCCTGCAGCCAATCAGCGGGCGCCCCTTGACCGGCCCTCGGCCTGCTGCGCAGCGGGCGGGCGGCGGGTTCAGGTGCCGTTGAGGGTTCGCGCCACCGCCGCCGCCGCCGCCGCCGCTGGCGGGTTTGCCCGGCAAAATTTCTCGCTGGCTGGCTTTCTTTTCCCTCCCGCACTTTGGTGGGGAGGGGACGGATCCTCGTGTCAGTGCGCAAGTTCACGATGACCTGACGGAACCCGAGGAAGGTGTCAACACGGTCATTTCCCCCGGCGGCGGTGGCGGTGGCGGCGCGACAACCTGCTGGCCGCAGAGGGGACGGAGCACCGAGGCCGTGACCGCGACGGTTAGCCCGCCTCTTCCTCCTGTCCTTGCCAAGGGGATGCTCGGTTTGCAGATGGAGAGGGCGCTTTCAACAAACTCTTTAGAGATCTTCCAATAGCCCCCACCTAGATGGTTCCGTAGACTTGTAATGCTGTTGCCAGCCAAAATTGACACTTCTTTTTTTTTTTTTTTTTTTTTTTTTGATTGAATTCAAAGTATCGCTGCTAATCTCTGAGAAATTTAGAAGTGGCCTCTGTACCTTACGGTATTGCCACTGACATGCAAATTGTTTCCAGGGCTGGGAAGATGGCTCAGCGGTTAAAGCTGCTTGCTTGCAAAGCCTGCCTTCCCAGGTTCAGTTCTCCAGCACCCGTGTAAAGCCAGGCGCAAAGAAATTGGTGCAAGTGTCTGCTGTTTGTTTTCAGAGGCCCTGGTGCCCCATCCCTGGATGCACAATTTTTTTTTAAATCCTAGGATATAATTCGTGCTATGTGTTTCAGCCCTCATCCAAATGGTCAAAATATCGTAAGCAGGGGCTGGAGAGATGGCTTAGCGGTTAAGGTGCTTGCCTGCGAAGCCTAAGGACCCCAGTTCGATTCTCCAGGTCCCATGTAAGCCAGATGCACATGTGGCGCATGCATCTGGGGTTCATTTGCAGTGGTTAGAGGCCCTGGCCTGCCCATTCTCATTCTCTGTCTCTCTCTCTCCACCCCTCTGAATCTAATAAATAAAATATTCATTTAAAAATATATATATATATCGTAAGCAGGTCTCTTCTGAAGAAATGATCCATTGATTTATGTGTTCAAAAAATCCCCTTTGAACCTCTGCTATGTAATGTCACTACTTTAGATGATACTTTGACTTGAAAAAAAAAAGGGGAGAGAATGGGGCAAACTCCTTATCCTTGTGAATATTACATTGTACAAAGCCACAAATAATATACATAATAAATAAAGGATTAGTATGTTGGAAAGTGGAACATAGGAAGGAATAAAAAACGAGCTTCTATCACCCATAAATGAACAGGAAGGAGCCTTAAAAGACAAGAGAATGGAGTGGAGAGTGGAAATTGAGAGAGTGGAAATAAGACACTCTTAATTTTGGTATATTTCTTCCTCACAGAAAAATAATGTGTGTCTTTTTTAAAGATTTTTTATTTAATTAATTATTTATTTATTAGAGACAGAGGGAAAGAGAGAGGCACGCCAGGGCCTCTAGCCACTGCAAACGAACTCCAGTCACTTGTGCATCTGGCTTATGTAGGACCTGGAGAATCAAACCGAGTTCTTTAGGCTTTGCAGGCAAGCGCCTTAACTGCTAAGCCATCTCTCCAGCCCAAGTCTGTCTTTTACTTAACTTGAGAACACGTTAGTTTATCCATTGAATTCTTTGTATTATAATTTTGTAAAGACCCTTTTCTTTAATTTAGCACATAAGTAATTTTAACTGTAAACAAATGGGCTGAGAAACAAGGTTATATCTACCAGAGTTGTAAGATTATCTCAGGCAGTACAAATCCACAGTTGAAAATAAAACTAAGCAACCCCAAATCATTCGTTTTCCCATAATCATATTGAGCTATGTCCTGCTACATAGTTACAAATCACCTCCAAGTGAAGGAAGCTAAGCTGTATTTCCAATTCCTTTCACTGGAAATTACTACGTACTAATTGTTAATGTGATGGCTTCTCTGTAGTTTAAAGGAAGTATATTTATGAGCTTCTTATTAAAGACTATGTGGCCCCTCTGTCCTTAAGACTGAATGGGGGCAAGAGCTATTAAGTATGCTAGACTCTTCAAAGTTTGTTTAGTCTTCCTAGGAGGAAAATAATTATCAAACTTTTTAATGGGTCTCTCTTCAAAATTCTACTCTCAACCTTTGGTTTTTGGTTTCTTTGTTTTTTAGTTGTACCTTACCTTGCAAATAGATGTACCCTACATGTCCGTCTGTATTATGCAAAGGCATAATATATTTTTTAAGTTTTCCAATTTAGAATTGTGAACAAGCGGATATGTACTGGGTTTGGTGCTTTAGCATAAAAACTGATACTTACATGCAATTGTTTAAAGATCAGTCCAATCTTCAAATAAAGAAGTGTATTTTAAAAATTGACTTTTAAGGCTGGAGAGATGGCTTAGCCGTTAAGGCGCCTGCCTGCTAAGCCTAAGAACTCTGGTTCCAATCTCCAGGTCCCACGTTTAGCCAGATGCAAAGTGACCCAAGGGCGCAATGCCACACTTGACCACAAGGGGTCGCACACATCTGGATTTCGTTCACAGCAGCTGAGAGAGTGCTGGCGCACCCATTTCTATCTGTCTACCTCTCCCTCTCTGTCTGTCTGTCTCTGTCTCTCTGTGTGTCTCTCTCCAAAAATAAATAAAATAATTTTAAAAAATTTTAAATTTGACTTTTAGGCTGAAATTATGAATGTAAGAACTTATTAACTTGCCAATGCTCTTTTAGCCAAAGAGTCCCAAGAACACACCTGCTATTTAATAAGTTGGGTCCATTAAGTCATTGAAACTATAAAGAAAGTGTACATAGAGCCTCTTAGAATATTGAGAACTTAACACGATTTAGGATTAAGTGAAAAGATTTTTTTAAAATATTTTATTTTTACTTATTTATTTGAGAGAGAAAGAAGGAGGAGAGAGAGAGGGAGAGAGAATGGGTATGCCAGGGCCTACAGCCCACTGCAAATGAACTCCTGGTGCATGTACCACCTTGTGCATCTGGCTTACATGGGTCTTGGGGAATTGAACCTAGGTCCTTTGATTTTGCAGGCAAATGCCTTAACCACTAAACCATATCTCCAGGCCAAGTGAAGAGATTTTTACAGAGTTTTTGGAAGAAAGCTTTTACCCTGGAATGCATGTTGTAAGAAAATGGGAATATTTTATGGTTGTATATGTTAATTATTATCTAAAAAGTGGGAAAAATAGATAAAATCAAAGCTGTGCTTGGAAGGTAGTAAGAGTCACTCTTGTGCTTGTGCTCTGGGCAGTGGTTTTGTTTTGATTGCTGTTCAGATATGATTAAGGAGTGATATTGTTTTTGTATCTTGATTCATGATATTTCAGAGAGACCTTGTCCGGTGCTGATGTTCTGTTAACAAGAGACTACCATTACCTAACTGTTAGTGCCATGCCAACTTCTAACACCACCAGGGACTATATGGTTGTGTCCTGCCATCTCCCAGATGTCTGGGCTGTTTTTCTCTTTCTCTGAATCTTTATAAGTTAATATGCTTCCTTAACAATTAAGTAATAAATATAATTATTACTGTAAGTATATTTGAATAATATGTTTAATAGTTAATTACTTCTCTATATTGGTACAGTGTTTTCTTTTGTTTGTTTCCCAAGAAAGCTGTTATCTCTAATTACTGTCTTCATAGTATTGGAAAAAAAAAAAAAAGTCTAAGATACTTCATTTGGCCTAAATGATCTTTTTGAAGATACATTTTGACAGCATGCATTAAAACTTACCTTGTGCTAAAAGTTTAAAAGAGTTTTATCTTACAGCAAACATCAAATCAGACGCAAACAGATTCATTATCTCCATCCCCTAATACTGTGTCACCTGTGCCTTTGAATAACCCGACAAGTGCCCCAAGATACGGAACTGTGATTCCTAATCGCATCTTTGTAGGAGGAATTGACTTTAAGGTACCTATTTGTGTGCTCACCACAGTGGGGGTGATTGTTTTTAGTTTTGTTTATATTAGAAGTTACTTCTCAGCAATTATTTCCTTGTGCAACTATAAAAATAATATTGAAGATTAGTAGGTTTCAAATTATCATAATATGAAAATCTTTTCAACAATGTAGATTAAATTAAACGTGTAGTTATCCTATTTTACAAATAAGGAAATTGAGGCTAATTCTCCTTCTATAGGCACCTGGCTAGTTAGTTTCTGGTGAAATGTGACTAGTATTCTATATTTCTAACTTATAGATGTTAACTTCATGTCAGCATACTGAACTTCTTATAATTCCTGCATAATATTCCAATTCGCCAAATAACGGATGGGTATACTTTTTTAAACTTTTAAATTTAAAACCTAATCTTGTAGAACCCATAACCTTTATTCCAGCCATAATAGTGAGTTCCTGAGCTACTTTCTAGATTTCAATCTGTTGCAAATAACTTTCTATCATAGGATTTATAATCTAATCATTTTAAAAGGCCTTATTGTCAGAGTAAAGCATCTTTGCAATAATATACTTAACCAGGTAATCATTTATTCCACTCTTTTAGAAAAGCATAGTTGTGACATAATTTGCAGCATCCTCACACAAGAGGTAGTAGACATGTACAGGGAAAGCTGACATGAATATTTTAGCTAAAGTATTCTTACATGGATATGTCAATGGCAAAACACTTCCTAGCATGTGCAAGGCCTCAGGGTCAATCCTCAGGACTGAAAACACCTTCCAGATGAATATATCAAACCATTTTTAAGTTTCCAAGCCACAAAGAAATTATAAGGAGAGGGTTTTTAAATTTTCATTATTTATTTATTTATTTATTTATTTATTTATTTATTTGAGAGAGAAAGAGGCAGAGAAAGAGAGAAAGAATGGGCACACCAGGAACTCTAGCCACTGCAAATGAACTTCAGACACATGTGCCACCTTGTGATCTGGTTTTACATGGGTATAGGGAATCAAGCAGGCAAGTGCTTTAACTGCTGAGCCATATCTCTAGGCCCCTCTTTTTAATTTTATTTTTATTTATTTGAGAGCGAGAGGAAGACAGAAGAGAGGCTTTTTGACCAAAAAAATGCCATTGGGTATACTATTTGATACATACCATATTTCTATTTAATCTGCCACAATTTGTGTAAATTTACTTTTTTCCTACTTAAGTAGTTAAGTAATATGATTTATTCACTAAAATTTTATATATTCATATATATGTGTGTATGTATGTATGGTATGTATGTGTACATATATATATATATATTTATTTATTTATTTATTTATTTATTTATTTATTTATTTTTAAAAGATTCACCTGAGCTAGAGCAAGACCCTACCTCAGGGAAAAAACAAGATTCATTTGCCTATGGAAAATATTCTGGATATGTCTGTTCAGAATTTATTTATATTTTAACATCATAGTGTACTTTTAAAGTAAGTTTTAAGGTGAATACAAACATCTGTACAACCAGGTTACTCTAACTAATTTAATAAAGCCCATTAACATTATTAATTATATAGGCCATTGTTTCTATGCAGCCCAGGTAACCACTAGAGTCCTTGCTCTTAGGCTTATGTCTTTTTAAAATTGCAGATCATTACTAGCAAGAAAATAGTTTACTGTAGTAGCAAATAGTCTCACACTATGCCTCTTAATGGTAAGTCATCTTGATTTTCTCCTTAGTTCAGAGTCGAGCTAGTAATTATTTCATCAAAGAATAGCTTAAATTAATTTCTCCTTAAAAATTGAACATTGAAGCTGGGCATAGTGACACATGCCTTTAATCCCAGCACTCAGGAGGCAGAGGTAGGAGAATCACCATGAGTTCAGGGCCACCCTGAGACTACATAGTGAATTCCAGGTCACATTTCAGCCTAGGCTTGAGCAAGACCCTACCTTGAAGAAAAAAATCGAATTTTGAACTGGGCATGATGACACACACATTTGATCCCAACACTGGGATGCAGAAGTAGAAGGATCACTGTGAGTTTGAGGCCAGCCTGGGATTACAAAATGAATTCTAGGTCAGCCTGGCTAGAGTGAAATCCTGTCTCAGAAAAAAAAAAAAAAAAAAAAAAAAAAAACAGAAAAAGAAATTCTTTAATCTTTATTCTAGCGATGATTCCATTTTGTTTGTTGAAATTAAAAAGCATTCTCCTAATCTTAGATTTAGTGTTTGTCATTGCCCAGTTTAGCAGACTTTCCATTGACTCTAAAAAAGAACTAGGAGGGCTGGAGAGATAGCTTAGCAGTTAAGGCACTTGTCTGCAAAGCCAAAAGACCTAAGTTCAATTCCCCGGGACCCACTTAAGCCACTTGCAGAAGGGTGCACATATGTCTGGAGTTCATTTGCAACGGCTGGAGGCCTGGCACCCCCAAATTCTCTCCCTCTCTCTGTCTCTGTCCCTCTCTCTCTCTCCCCCACCTGCCTATTTCTCTTAACTAAATAAATAAAAATAATAAAAAAGAACCAATAGTGTATTTAAGTAGTGAGGTAATAGTTAAACTGAAAGTTAAGCTGTCTCTAAGGCATCTCATTTTCAAACCACATTATTGAAAATATTTTTCTCCCTTAGGGAAACTTAAAATTATTTTTGGAGGCAAACAGTTGCAACTGAGTCAGAAAATGAAATTGCAGTGAATTTACTGCAAATACTCTATCTAGGGAAAAGTGTTAAGAGTTTTAATCAGGCTATTTCAGATAAACCAGATATTCCCAAATCAACTTATACATTATTCCAGTTTTCATTTTGAATATCATTGTAATGTCTGTATTTAGCTTAAATATATATTGAATATAGATAAACTATCTAATAATCTTAAATCTTGCAATCATTTTATGGTCATCACATTTTGGGGAGCATATTCATATCCAAAGACCTGCTTCTTCTTAGAGACTCTGCTGATTATTATAAAGTAACTGGAATGGGATACCTACTGCTATGATGTTCAGCCAACCCTGAGTCAACAGTAGTATGATCCATATTCTACTAGATTTTAACATATCTAATCAAAATTATCTTTTAAAAACTGGCTACCTACAGAACAAAAGTCACTAATGATTACTTTAAATAGTGAAATTTCTTTGTAGTTTTAGACTAATTCAGCTTAAAGTATTTTGATTTGTATATAGTAATTTAACAATATAGCTACTACATAAAGTACAATCCATAGATTTCAGTAACCCAGTGGTTTTATCTATTGTTTTAATGACAAACAGCACTCTTCAACTATGCTATTATTAAAACTTTTCTATATCAAAAACAAGCACGAGAGTTATTTCATGTTTTATTAATAAATGTTTCTTAATCTTTTCTTTTTATGCCATTAGACAAATGAAAATGATTTAAGAAAATTTTTTTCCCAGTATGGGTCTGTAAAGGAAGTGAAGATTGTAAACGACAGAGCAGGAGTATCCAAAGGGTTAGTATCATTACTGATAATATATAGAATTAATAGTTATATTTTATTGAATTATTAATTTATTTTATCTCCTTTTTAAATATTTGTTTATTTGAGAGGCAAAGGGGAAAGTGGGGGGAGGGAGGGAAGTACCATGGGATATTGTGTACAATTAAAGAAGTTGTCAATAAGAAATAAGATAAAATAATTAATAAATATTTATTTATTTGAGAGGAAGAGAATGGGCACACTAGGGCCTCCTGCTGCTGCAAGAACTCCAAACACATGTTCCACTCTTTTTTGGGGGAGGGGTTCAAAGTAGGGTCTCATTCTAGCCCAGGTTGACCTGGAATTCACTATATAGTCTCAGGGTGGCCTCAAACTCACAGAGATCCACCTACCTCTGCCTCTCAAGTACTGGGATTAAAGGCATGCTGAATATTTAACACCTTCTTTTTTTGCCTACATTTGACCTCCATGGTATGTGTGTGTGTGTGTGTGTGTGTGTGTGTGTGTGTGAATGGGTCTGTATGTCTGTGTTTTAGTGAGATGGAAAAGAACTCTGTAATATTCCTGAATTTGGAAGCTTATTCTTTTTTAATTTTAGTTTTGCACATTTGTGTGTACTGTGGTGTGGTGTTGGGGGAGAGCTATACACATGTATTGCACATATGTGCCCCATAAGCTACCTTCATTGGCTAGAGAGGAACATCAAATGCCCCATTCCATCACTCTTCTGGCCCTTTCTTATTTGTGCTAGCAACTTTTACTAATCCCTACGCTTGTCATTCTGTCTTGAGCCCTGGAAATTCTCTGGCCTCTACTCCCCACAGGACTGGGGTTACAGACATGCCTGACCTTGCCCAGCTGCTCCACGTGGGGAGTGAAAACTGAGGAGTCTCTGGATCATGGGAGAACCTACCTTGCCCACAGACACAATCCACCTGTGGCCACTAAGGCTCCTGGTACAAAGCAGGGAGACAGTCCAAAAGGGAAGACTGCCCTGTGTAACATCTTAACACTTGACCAGTATAGGCTCCTAAATGCTAGAAAAAACAGGTGATATGACCCCTTCAATGTTAGAGGATCCAGGAAGAAACCACTCCAATATTTTGTCTTGTTTATTTGTTGTTCTTTTTGTTCCTTATATTTATCTTGTATGATTTGTGCAATATCAATAAAGAAACAGAACAAGAATTTTAAAAGATATGCCCAAAAATTTCAAGAACATCACAATATGGTCAAGGGACCAAACATAAGAATCCATGGGGTTGGGTTAGGGAGATGGCTCAGCAGTCACACTTGCACAGCCTGCCAGCATAGGTTCAGTTTCCCAGTACCCGTGTAAAGCCAGATGTACAAAGTGGTGCATGTGTCTGAAGTTCCTTTGCAAAGGCCCTGGAATGTTCATTCTCTCTCTCTAAATAAATGAACAAATTAATAAACAAATAGCTAGACATGGTGTCACACGCCTTTAATCCTAACACTCGGGAGGCTGAGGTAGGAGCATCACTGAGAGTTCAAGTCCAGCCTGAGACTACATAGTGAATTCCAGGTCATCCTGAGATAGAGTGAGACCCTACCTCAAAAATAATTAATGAAGGGCTGGAGGAATGGCTTAACAGTTAAGGCATTTGCCTTCAAAGCCAGAGGACTCCAGTTCAATTCCCCAGGTCCCACAGAAGCCAGGTGCACAAGGGGGTGCACACATCTGGGGTTCCTTTGCAGTGGCTAGAGGCCCTGGCATACCCATTTTCCCCTTCTATCTCTTTTCTCTCTCTCTCTCTCTCTCTCTCTCTCTCTCTCTCTCTATATATATATATATATATATATATATATATATATATATTTGATTTAAAAATATTTTTAAAAAATTAAAATGTTTCTTAATATTTTTATTTGGTTTGTTTATTAGAGAGAGAGAGGGAGAGAATGGGAATGCCAAGGGCCTCCAGCCACTGCAAATGAACTCCAGACACATGCATCACTTTGTGCATCTGGCTTACATGGGTACTGGGGAATCAAACCTGGGTCCTTAGGTTTCACACTAAGCCATCTCTCCAGCCCTAAAATGTTGTTTAAAAATGAATCCATGGGGTAGAAGAAGGAGCTCTAGTGACTAGTTAATAAATTTTTAAAACAAGGCATAGAAACCATATTCCAAAAATTACAACAAAAAAATGCCAAATTAGAAAAAGAAATGGACATCCAAGCACAAGAGGATTTAGAACCTAAATTAGACATAACCAAAAGAACCTCTGCCCAGCACAACACACATAAAGTGCTAGCACTACAGAACAAAGAAAAAATTGCCAACTCAGTCACAAAAGTAAATACATCAGCCGGGCGTGGTGGTGCACACCTTTAATGCCAGCACTTGGGAGGCAGAGGTAGGTGGATCGCTGTGAGTTCAAGGCCACCCTGAAACTACATAGTGAATTTCAGGTCAGCCTGGACTAGAACAAGACTCTACCTCGAAAAATCAAAAAAAAAAAAAAATCAGAATAAAACAGATATCTAAGCAGAAACCCTAAAAGTAAGGAAGGCTGTATATTTCAAAGGTTGAAAATCATTGATGAACAAGATTACTCTATCCAAGTTGTCTTGGAATCAATAGAGAAATAAGACATTTAAGTGGGCATGGTGGTGCGCATCTTTAATCCCAGCACTCAAGAGCTGAGGTAGAAGGATCGCTGTGGGTTTGAGACCAGCCTGAAACTAAATAGTGAATTCTATGTCAGCCTAGGTTAGAGCAAGAACCCTACCTCACACATATACACACCAAAAAAAAATCTGTGCTGGAGAGATTGCTTAGCCATTAAGGTGCTTGCCTGCAAAGTCTAAAGACCCATGTTTAACTCTCCAGATCCCACGTTAGCCAGTTGCACAAAAGTGAGGTAAGTGCAAGGTCACATATCCACACTATGTGGCACAGATGTCTGAATTTGAATTGCAGTGACTGAGGCACTGGCATGCCAGTTCTCTCTCCCCTCTCTCTCTCTCTGTTTCTCACTCTCCAAAAATAAGCATTTCACAGCAAGCATGAATGAAAACAATTTCTGATCAGCAACCCAGCATTACAAATATTTAAAGGCATACTAAACACATGGGAGAAAGAAGTGTCAGTCATTAGAATACAAGAAAATCATCAATCTCATTACAGGACTAGATGAACAAAGGAGAACTAGGAAAGAATGAAGTATGCCCAGCACAGCAAAGCAACACGCCCTACTATGAAATGGAAGAAGGGGGAAAGACCAACTGAACCAACGAGGAAAATAGCCCACAAAATTATAAAAACCATAAAATTCCTCTCTTAAGTGGAATTCTCCAATTAAAAGATACAAATTAGCCAGCACTCGGAAGGTAGAAGTAGGAGGATCACCATGAGTTCAAGGCCACCTTGAGACTACATAGTCAATTCCAGGACAGCCTAGGCAAAATCAGAATAAAACAGATATCTAAGCAGAAACCCTAAAAGTAAGGAAGGCTGTATATTTCAAAGGTTGAAAATCATTGATGAACAAGATTACTCTATCCAAGTTGTCTTGGAATCAATAGAGAAATAAGACATTTAAGTGGGCATGGTGGTGCGCATCTTTAATCCCAGCACTCAAGAGCTGAGGTAGAAGGATCGCTGTGGGTTTGAGACCAGCCTGAAACTAAATAGTGAATTCTATGTCAGCCTAGGTTAGAGCAAGAACCCTACCTCACACATATACACACCAAAAAAAAATCTGTGCTGGAGAGATTGCTTAGCCATTAAGGTGCTTGCCTGCAAAGTCTAAAGACCCATGTTTAACTCTCCAGATTCCACTTTAGCCAGTTGCACAAAAGTGAGGTAAGTGCAAGGTCGCACATGCGCACTATGTGGCACAGATGTCTGAATTTGAATTGCAGTGACTGAGGCACTGGCATGCCAATTCTCTCTCCCCTCTCTCTCTCTGTTTCTCACTCTCCAAAAATAAGCATTTCACAGCAAGCATGAATGAAAACAATTTCTGATCAGCAACCCAGCATTACAAATATTTAAAGGCATACTAAACACATGGGAGAAAGAAGTGTCAGTCATTAGAATACAAGAAAATCATCAATCTCATTACAGGACTAGATGAACAAAGGAGAACTAGGAAAGAATGAAGTATGCCCAGCACAGCAAAGCAACACGCCCTACTATGAAATGGAAGAAGGGGAAAAGACCAACTGAACCAATGAGGAAAATAGCCCACAAAATTATAAAAACCATCAAATTCCTCTCTTAAGTGGAATTAATTCTCCAATTAAAAGATACAAATTAGCCAGCACTCGGAAGGTAGAAGTAGGAGGATCACCATGAGTTCAAGGCCACCTTGAGACTACATAGTCAATTCCAGGACAGCCTAGGCAAGAATGAGACCCTTACCTTGAAAAAAAAAGAAGATACAAATTAATTTTATTGAAACACAAGATCTAACTTTTATTTACAAGAAACACTCCTCATTAAAAAAAAAATGCACTGAAAAGGAAAAGTCAGTATCCATGGAAATGGAAACTGAAAGTCAACAGGAATCACTGTCCTCCTATTTGATGAAGTCTTCAAGCCAAAATTATTCAGAAGAGACATATTGATAAAGAAGGGAGTGTCTTAGAAAAGTTATTAAATGTATATGTACTGAGCATTGCTGTATACAATTCACAAAACACTACTGGGCATAAGAAGGCAGATGGGCCAGGCGTGGTGGTGCACGCCTTTAATCCCAACACTTAGGTGGCAGAGGTAGGAGGATCACTATGAGTTCGAGGCCACCCTAAGACTACATAGTGAATTCCAGGTCAGCCTGGACTAGAGTGAGACCCTACTTCAAAAAACAAAAGAAGAAAAAAGGGCAGGTAGGGTGGGCTGGAAGAGAGATTGCTGAGTGGTTAAAGCTCTTGCCTGCAAAGCCTAACAACCTGAGTTCAATTCCCCAGTACCCACATAAGCCACATGCCCAAAGTAGCACATGCATATGGAATTCATTTGCAGTGGCTGAAGGCCCTGGCATGCTCAGTCTCTCTGTCTCTTTTCTATCTCCCTCTGCTTGCAAATAAATAAATAAATTTTTAAAAAAGGGCCGGGTGTGGTGGCGCACGCCTTTAATCCCAGCACTCGGGAGGCAGAGGTAGGAGGATCGCTGAGAGTTCGAGGCCACCCTGAGACTACATAGTTAATTCCAGGTCAGCCTGGACCAGAGTGAGACCCTACCTCGAAAAACCAAAAAAAATAAAATAAAATAAAATAAAATAAAATAAAATAAAATAAAATAAAATAAAATAAAATAAAATATAAAATAAAATAAAATAAAATAAAATAAAATAAAATAAAATAAAATAAAATAAAATAAAAAGGGCAGGTTGAGGTAAAATAACAGTGGGTGATGTTAGTGACCCACATTGATCAACAGATCTAGATAAAAACTCATCAAAAAAAAAAAAAGCTTCAAAGTTAAGTTACACTGGAGTTAACAGACTTCGACAGAATATTCCAACAGTTTAGGGATGCATCATCTTCTATAGATATCATGGAACGTTCTCTAAAATAGGTCACATTTTTGGTCATAATGTAAGTCTCAGCAAATATAAAAAAAATAATTTTTGTTTATTTCAGATCATGTAATAAAATAAAACTAGCAATTAGTAGCATGATAAATATGAATACATAGACACTGAGCTGCACACTTTTTAAATTTTTATTTATTTCTATATATTTCAGAGAGAGAGAGGCAGAGAGAGAGAGGCAGATAGAGAGAATAGGTGGGCCTGGGCCTTCAGTTGCTGTAAACGAACTCCAAATGCATGTGCCACCTTGTGCATCTGGCTTATGTGGGGAATTGAACCTGGGTTCTTTGGCTTCGCAAGCAAATGCATTAACCACTAAGCCATCTCTCCAGCCCTGAACTTCACATTTTAAATGATATCTAGGCCATTGAAGATTTGCTCAGAAATTTGATTCCTAGAATCAAATGAAAGTGAAAGCATAACTTAATCAGGCCCTGGTGCACGCATTCTCTCTCTATCTCTCTCCCTCCCTCCCTCCCTCCGTGTCTCTCTCAAATGAATAAATAAAAATAATAAAAAAATTTTAAAAGAGAAAAAACAAGTACAAGCCAAACATTAAAATGGTATATGCAAAGATATAATAAAAGACCTAGGCAGAAGTAAACAGAATTCATAAAGAATTAAAAGATTCATCAAAACAAAGAATTGACTCCTTGGAAAAATAAAGCTTGACAAACCCCTAGCCAAACTAACCAAAAGAAAGAGAAGATCCAGATTAATAAACTTAAAAATGAAAAGGGAGAGGTTACAACTGGAATCCAGAGGAAAATTAGAAAATACTTTCAAAATATATATCCCAAAATCTGGAAAATTCAGCAGAAATAGATAAATCCCTATATACATATGCCCTACCAAAATTAACTCAAGAGGACATAAACATCTTAAATAAATCTATAATGAATAACAAGATTAAAGCAGTAATAGACTTAATGAAGTAAAGCAAAAGACCATATACATTTACTGCTTTGTTTTATGGCTTTAAAAAACCAACACCAGTGCTCCTCAAGTTACTTCACAAGATGGAAAGGGAAATTCGAAGGCAGCATTAATGCTGGTACCAATAACAAACATGCTGAGAAAAGAAATTGAGAAACAATCCCATTCAAAATCATACAATAAAATTAATAATTAAAAAATAGAGGGACTAGGGCTGGAGAGATGGCTTAGCAGTTAAGGCACTTGCCTGAAAAGCCAAAGAACTCAGGTTCAATTCCCCAGAACCCACATAAGCCAGATGCACAAGGTGGCATATGCATCTGGAGTTCATTTGCAGTGGCTGGATGCCCTGGCATGCCCATTCTCTCTCTCTCTCTCTCTCTTCTCTCAAATACATAATTAAAAATAAAAATTTCAAAATAAAATATTTTTAAAATAGAAGGACTAGTTAAGAGGGAGGAAGGAGGTTACAGAAAGGAATAGGAGGGGCAGGGAAAAGATAAGAAGAAGGCAAGGCAACTATGATTTAAATATATTTTGTACATACATAAAAATTGTCAATTAAAAAAAAAGAGCCCATGAGCCAATCAGGTCTCCCTTCACACACCTGAGTCTGAAAACATGGATCACCCTATTTGGATGTTTGGTCCATATAAAGGAAGTTAATGTGGGCAGCTCTCTTTTTCTTCCTGTGACTTCACCTGAACACCAGTGGGAAAGTGTGCTTGTCCCCTTGCCAGCCTGGCTGGGAAGTGGGGAGCACTTATTTTGGCCTGAGTATTTTCCTGCTTGCCTTCTACATGTATTTTTGGGATGCTTTCTTACTTTGTTACATGTATGATTTTTCTTTATCTCTGAGTTTGTCAGTATTTCTTAATCCTGTATGGTCTTTTATGTGAAAGGAATGTTTTTGGTTCTTGTGCTTTGCCTTCCACATGTGGGTGTATGTGCCTCCTCCTGGGCCTTTTTACCCTGGCATAGTTCTGTGTGATGGAGATTCTCTCTGACATCCCTCTCCCTTTCCAACAGGGCAAGAGGGAGAATTCTGCTCTGGCTTGAGTCTTTCAGCTAGCTTCCTCCCAAGATCTTAATTCCCCATACAATTAACATCATAATTCAAGATTTCTTCCTAAATGAACTTAATAAAATTCATAATTTAAAAAAATAGCTTTAAAAATACCTAAGAATAAACTGAACTAAGAAGATGTCAGGCCTCTACAATTCAAACATTTAGAGCACAGGAGAAAGAAATTGAAGAAAATAGAAAATAAATGAACCTCCTATGCTCATGAATTGACAGAATAAAACTTAAGAAAATTGCAGGGCTGAAGAGATGGTTCAGCTGTTAAAGGTACTTGCTTGCAAAGTCTGATGGCCTGGGTTTTATTCCCCAGTGCCTACTTAAAGCCAGATGCACAAGGTGATGCATGTGTCTGGAATACATTTACAGTGACACAAGGCCCTCATGCATCCATTATCTCTCTCTCTCTCTCTCTCTCTCTCTCTCTCTTGCTCTGTCTTTGCAAGTAAATAAATACATATTTTAAAAAGAGGAGGGGAGGGAAATATCATGTGTTTTTTTGTATGTAAGTATAGGAGTTGCCAATAACAAATAATAATTAAAAAAAGAAAAGAAAATTGCTGTATTATCAAAAATAGCCTGATAGACTGATTGAGAGGGGGAGGAGATATGATGGATAGTAGAGTTTCAAAGGGGAAAGTGGAGGGAGGAAGGGAAGTACCATAGGATATTGTCTACAATTAAGGAAGTTGTCAATAAAAAAAAGTAAAAACTAAAAAGCCTAGGGCTAGAGATGGCTTAGCATTTAAGGCACTTGACTGCAAAGCCTAAGACCTCATGTTCAAATCTCCAGGTCCCATGTAGCCAGACACACAGTGACACAAGCATGCAATGTTGCACATGTGCACAAGGGGGCTCATGCATCTGGAGTTCCTTTGCAGCAGGCTGAAGATCCTGGCACACCCATTCTCTCTCTCTGCCTCTTTCTCACTCTCTCACACTCTTTCTCAAAATAAAAAATAGTCTACATAGTCAATGTTCCAAAGACATTCTTTACAGGAATAGAAAATACATTCCTAAAACTCATGAAAGTATAAAAGAAAAACCTTGAATACCGAAAGCAGCCTTGAACAGAAAGCAAAGCTGGAGGTATCACAATACCTGATTTCAAAGTAAATTATAGAGCAAGGGTGTCTAACCTTTTGACTTCTCTGGTAACATTGAACAAAAGAGAATTGTCTTGGGCCAAATGTTAAAAGGGGGAAAAAATCCTCACATGAAAATCCCAATTATGCTGGGCGTGGTGGCGCACGCCTTTAATCCCAGCACTCGGGAGGCAGAGGTAGGAGGATTGCCGAGAGTTCGAGGCCACCCTGAGACTACATAGTTAATTCCAGGTCAGCCTGGACCAGAGTGAGACCCTACCTCGAAAAACAAACAAACAAACAAAAAAAATCCCAATTATGTAATGCCCCATCAGAGAGCTTTTATCAAATTAAGCAATTTGTGATCATTAATAAAGAAAATAATGGGCTGGAGAGATAGCTTAGTGGTTAAGGCACTTGCCTGCAAAGCTAAATGACCCAGGTTTGACTCTCCAAGACCCACGGAAGCCAGATGCACAAGGGGGTCCATGCATATGGAGTTTGTTTGTAGTGGGTGGAGGCCCTGGTGTGCCCATTCTCTCCCTCTTCTCTCTCTCAACTAAATAAAAAAAAGAATGTTTGGAGAGATGGCTCAGTGGTTAAGGCACTTGCCCAGAAAGCCTAACAATCTAAGCTCAATTCCCGAGTATCCATGTAAAGCCAGATGCCCTGTAGTGCATGTGTCTGGGGTTCATTTGCAGAGCTGGAGTCCCTGGTGTTCTCTCTTTCCTTCTCCCCCCACTCCACCCAGCGTGAGATTGCATGCCTTTAATCCCAGCACTCAAGAGACTGAGGTAAGAGGATTGCTTTGAGTTCTAAGCCAGCCTGAGATTAATTTCAGGTCAGCCTGGGCTAAAGCATGACCCTACCTCAAAAAAAAAAAAAAAGAAGAAGAAGAAGAAGAAGAAGAAGAAAAAGGAGGAGGAGGAAATAGATGTATCTAAATTATAAAATTTCATTGAATTTTTAAAAATATTTTTATTATAAAAATAAATAACTGGGACAACATAAAACTAGTGGGATATTTGACATTGTATTGAAGAAACTAACACATCAGCATGTGGCTGATGTGGAAGTAATTGCAGTTCTCAGTGAGTTCTCAAGGTGCTCATCAGATAGTTTGCTTCTCATTTTGCTCTCGCTGTGCTTCATTCTGGGAAACAGTTGCTCACAAATGCAGATGTTGCCAAAAAGCATTGACAAGAGTAAGGCATGGTCACGAAGTAAGAGACGTTTGTCTCTGAGAGGACAGGACCTATGAATTCTGTAAAGAGGAATAATTAAACTCTGGAAAGTTGAATGTCAGTTGCAGCTGTATGTATTCCATTCAAAAAAAATGGCAGGTAACATACTTGTGTTGACTAAAAATCAAGTCACTGTAGGAATAAAGAAATTGTTATAGAATAAAGAAGAAAAGCCCAAACTAAAGTAACGCCATGACAGGCTTTCAGAATATTCACAGGCCTGAGTTTCCATTTCCAGGCAGAGCTGATACAGCACTTCTGCAGTTGCTGGAAAAACCCCAAACTGCTAAGTATTCAAAATAATCCTTGAAATGAGCCAATCAAAAGAAACCAAGTAAATGCTTATACATACTTGTGGCCTTCCTAATATAGAAAATTTGTCCAAAGTACCCCAGCAACCAAATAACCAATGAGTTTATTACATGTACCTTCTTACTGGCTGTTAACCAATCATATTAAGAATTTTCCTCTTCTTTGTCTAAACCCAATAAAAGCTGCCTTGGTTCTGCACTAGGGGTCTCCAGTCCTCTACCCCTGCGTGGCGTATGACTGGGGGCCCCAGCGCACTGGAATAAAAATCCCTCTTGCTATTTGCATCAAGATCGTTTCTTGGGGTGATTTGGGGTGTCGCCTTTCCTGAGACAGAGCCCAGGGAGTTCCCGATTTGGTCTTACATCACAAATATACCAAAATACTTTCCCAAAAATCTTGAAACATGTTTTCAAATTCTCATACAAAATTAAAAGCAAAGCTACATATTCTTCACTGTTCACAGGGCTGTTTAGCCAAAGTGTCATAATGCTTACATTGTTTGTCTTCATTTGAGCTTGCCATAATTTCACTTTCATTTGGAACACTTATGATTTGAAATTTGTATTTATAAGATGTTTTTCACCTTGAAGATGCATGTTTAGCTCATTTAAATGAGCAGTTATATCACTTTTACTCTATTTTGTCCTTACAACACAACCCTTGGTACACTCAAATTTAGCAAAATGTTTTTGCGTGATAATGCCTTTTCAAATTATAGTCTGAAAATTTGCACAAATCCCCAACAAATTAAGAAGAATGCTATTTGCCTTAATAAAAAAAAAAGTAGTCATCTTTTATTGAAAGATTTTCCTTCATTTGTAATTTTTTTTCTTTTGGGGGGATTTTGTTTTCTTTTCAGACATTGTAGCCATGCTGGTATTTAAAAAATAATACATACATAAAAGTCTATCTTAGAGCCGGGCGTGGTGGCACACGCTTTTAATCCCAGCATTCAGGATTAATCCGAGCATTCAAAGGATCGCTGAGAGTTCGAGGCCACCCTGAGACTACATAGTGAATTCCACATCAGCCTGAGCTACAGCGAGACCCTACCTCGAAAAAAAAAAAAAAAAGTCTATCCTTATATTGTGAAAATTGACAGGAAAATAGAAAGCAAGGTTTGAACCTTTCTACATCTCAGTTTGCCTCAGATTGCCTATACATACAAAGAGGAAGGACTGGGTAGGTTGCTCAGCAGATAAGGCTTGTTTACAATACAAAGAAGAGACTAGTTGTAAGTGTGACATGAGGCCTAACTGAGGAGGAGGAGAATCCTTACTTCATCAAATAAGAATACTTATCTGAGCTGGGCTTAGTGCTGCATGCCTTTAATCCGAGAATTTGGGAAGCGGAGGTAGGAGGATGGCTGTGAGTTCCACCTGGCATGGGACTACAGAGTGAGTTCCAGGTCAGCATGGGATAGAGTGAAACCCTACCTCAAAAAAAAAAAAAAAAAACCAGAATATTATCTGTCTTCTAAATAACATTAAGAGCCTAATGTGTGCAATAGTTGGTTAATACTCGCTGTGTTGCACTCACCAAGTCCACAAGAACATGAAATATTTGGTGGTGCCAACTCAGCTGTCTGAACTTGGAAAATAACACACCAAAAGCATATATCATTGTAAATCGTAGCCATACATGTGTACAAATAGTAGAAGTATACATACATTTATTTTGCATAAAACTGCTCCATGACATCATGTGCAAAGTTCACCCTCACAAACTGCACATTTGAGTTACAAAGTAATTACCAAAAAAAAAAAAAAATGTGTTTTAAAGAAATTCAAGGGCTGGAGAAATGTTTAGTGGTGAAGGGGTTTGCCTGCAAAGCCTAAGATCTCATGTTCAAATGTCCAGGCCCTTCATAGCCAGACACACAGTGACACAAGCATGCAATGTTGCACATGCACCACAAAGTGGTGCACGCAACTGGAGTTCATTTGCAGCACACTGAAGATCCTGGTGTGGTCATTCTCTCTGTGTGTCTCTGTCTCTCCCTTTCTCTATCTATTTTGAACATTTTTTTAAAAGAAAGAAATTCACAATTCGTGTTAGTTTGTATGCAAAAATATCTTGGCTACATGAAGCCAATGGATCACAAGTTGGACACTGCTGCTATAGAGCTGTCAGAACAAAAATACATAGAACAAAAGACCAGAATGAAGGACTCTGAATAAATCCAGGAAGCTAGAACCACGTGATTTTTGATGCAATGAAAGTGCAAAAAGAGCCAGGCGTGGTAGCGCACGGCTTTAATCCCAGCACTCGGGAGGCAGAGGCAGAAGGATTGCCATGAGTTTGGGGCCACCCTGAGACTACAGAGTGAATTCCACGTCAGCCTAGGCTAGAGTGAAACTCTACCTTGAAAAACCAAAAATAAAAGAAGAAAGGACCCCGGTTCAAGGCTCGATTCCCCAGTACCCACGTAAGCCAGGTGCACAAGATAGTGCATGCATCTGGAGTTTGTTTGCAGTGGCTGGAGGCCCTGGTGCACCCATTCTCTCTCTCTCCCTCTTTCTCTCTCTGTCTCTTTTGTTCTCAAATAAATAAATAAAAATAAACAAAAATCAATTCAAAATGGATGGAAGCTTTTATTTATTGTTAAGACTTAAAACTTTGAAGCTGCTCAGTCAAATCATAGGTAAACCACTCCAAGATACAGGCATAGTCCAGGACTTCCTGAAAAGGACTACAGCTGTTCAGAAAATAATGCATGAAAGTAGGAAGAAGACTGTTTGAGGGAATGAATGGGACGAGAGGGGAGGAAGAAAGAAAAGGTACTGGGATGGAAGAGGACCAATGCTGCAAGCTTTCTCATACACATATATATGCGTGCATGCATATATAAATGCATGAGACATGAAGACAGAAGAAGGGGAACCGTTTGAGGAAAAGACCAGCAAGAAAGGGAAAGGGAGCACAAGGAAGGGTAATGGGACGTCAGTGTGACCAAAGTGCAATGAAACATATGCATGAAAATGCAATAATGAAACTTCGATACACTAACCAAAAAGCAAAAATAATGATGCAGACAAAAAAGTTTAATAAGCCATTTCAAACTTTTTTTAAGTGATAATGTAAGCTGCATTTTATCCGCTTTCCACTGGGTGGTGTGTTCTACCAAAAAAAAAAAAATTACTGTAAAACAGTTCTTTAATGTTTGGGCAAACAGATGAGACAAATTCCATTGTTTAAAAAAAAACACTGGGAAGATGTCTCAGTGGGTAAGAAAGGGAGGGCTCTGACCTCTATGTGCATGCATGGAGGGAGGTGATATTGCACTTACCTAGAATGCATGAGGCCTTCTTGGATGCCCACCACTGAAAAAATAAACTTTAAACAAAAGAAAAACATATGCTACAATCATTGTGAGTTAGAAAACAGTATTTAGTATTAGTCATGAGTTTTGTTATCAGAAATTATGCTTTTAGAGCTGTACATATGGTTTTTTTCCTCCAGTTTGGCTGCTTTTTTTTTTTTTTTTTTTTTTTTTTTTTTTTTGAAACAAGATCTTGCTAGTCGTGTCTGACCTGGAACTCAAAACCCTGCCTCAGAACCAGGTGTGGAGGTACCTGCCTTTAATTCCAGCACACAGCAGGAAGAGGTAGGAGGATCACCATGAGCTGGAGGCCTCCTGAGATTACATAGTGAATGCCAGATCAGCCTAGGCTACAGCAAGACCCTACCTCAAAAAATCAAAAAATTGAAAGGAAAAAGAAAAAGAATCCTGCCTCATTTTTCTGGGTGCTGGGATTACAAACATTTATCTTGAACATCATATGAATTGTACTTGAATATAAAAATCATAAGTATAAATCAGATATAAAATATAGGCTGTGTGTATCTTAATTGATATTATTTGGGAATGTATTATTAATGAATTTGTATGGTCCTATACAAATGTAAGAAATTTATTATTTTTAAATATTTCATTTGGGGGGCCAGGGAGATGGCTAAGCTGTTAAAAGCACTTGCTTGCAAAGCTTGCTGGCCCAGGGGTCATTCCTTAGTACCCATGCAAGATGAGATACACAAAGTGGTACATGTGTCTGAATTTGTTGTGTAGTGGCAAAAGGCCCTGGCATACCCATTCTCTCTATCATCTCTCTCTCTCAAATAAACTAAATACTAATTTTAAAAAAGAGTTATTTTCCAGAAAGAAAATTTTTTTTAAAAATACTTAATTTTTTTAAAAAAAAAATTTATTTGCATGCGTGTGCAGGGGGATGGGGCATCACAGCCTTTTGTCACTGCAAACAAACACCAAACACTTGAAATACTTTTTTCATCTGGCTTATGAATGGCTTGGGAATTCAACCTGAGCTGGCATTTTATGCAAGCACTCACCTTTAACTCCTGAGCTATCTTTCCAACCTCTGAAATGTTTTTCAATTTTTGACAGACTTTTTTTATTTGTTTTGACTCCTTAAAGCCAAACTTTTTCTGTTGTTTTCTATGGTATTCACCTGCCTAGCACAAGGTCCTAGGTTTGTTCTCCAACTTGAGGGGGCAGCGTGGAGAGCAAAAAGGGGAGCTAAAAGAGACAGACAAGCTTACTGCTCAGGGCTAAAATTTGTTGCATTCCAAATTTTTTTGGGCGGGAGGAGAGGCAGAGAGAGGGGGAGAGGAAGACAGATAGAGATGGGTGCGCCAGCAGCCTCTCAGCTGCTGAGAACGAAATCCCCTTGCCCCCTTGTGGTCAAGTGCAGCATTGCGCCCTTTTTGCATCTGGCTAAACATGGGATCTGGAGATTGGAACCAGCGTTCTTAGGCTTAGGAGGCAGGCACCTTAACCACTAAGCCATCTCTCCAGCCCTGCATTCCAGTTTTTAAGCTAGAACATGAATCTCTTCTGTTTTTCTTGCTCACATGCTCACATATTGCTCAAGGATTGAAACTGTTAAGAACATTGACTATTTTTCAGTCCCCTTCACTTTGAAAAGAGGAAGTGGTGATGTTAAACTATGCTAGTGAAGCATAAAAGAGGCTTACTCCTTCACGGGTCCATTCTTAAAAAGCAAAACATTTTAGCCAGACACGAGGATGCATGCCTTTAATCCCAGCATTCAGGAGACAGAGGCAGTATGATCACAGTGAGTTGGAAGCTAGCTTTGGAAGTACAGAGTGAGTCCCAGGTCAGCCTGGAATAGAGTAAGACCCTAACTCGAAAAAGTAAAAAACAAAAATTTTAATATAGGGTTGGGAATGTAGCTCCATGATAAAGCACTTGCCTAGCATGTCTAAGGTCCTGTGTTTAACATTCAATACTACAAAATAAAAAGTAATATAATGTTCTAATGTATTTGTTTAGGTATGGTTTCATCACTTTTGAAACACAAGAAGATGCACAAAAAATTTTACAAGAGGTAAGATGTCTTGGTGTATTTAACTTCATTTTTGGAAAGTCTTTATTTGAAAGTAATCTTTTAAGATGTGTAATGGTAGAACATGAGTACAATGATCATTTCCAAGAAAAATATTATCCATTTTAAGATTGCCATTGGACTCTAAGAAGTGGTCTGAACAATAAATTCCCAAATCATTACATGAGTATGATTGTGAAGTGGTAATGTTTCACTTTATTTTGAATTCATATATTTTTTAATTTTTAAGAAACACTGGGGCTCGAGAAATGACTTAGTGGTTAAAGCACTTGCCTGCAAAGCAACAGACCCAGCTTTAATTCCCCAGGACCTATGTAAGCCAGATGCACAAGGTGGTGCATGAGTCTGGAGTTCATTTGCAGCAGCTGGATGCCCTGGCACACCCATCCTCTCCCTCTCCTTCTCCCTCTCCTCTCTCCTCTCCTCCCTCTCTCTCTCTCTCTCAAATAAATAAATAAATAAAAGTTTAATTTTTTTTTAAAAAAGAAACACTGTTGCTGAGCATGGTGGATTATGCCTTCAATCCCAGCACTCAAAGAGGCGGAGGTAGTAAAGACCTCAAGGCCATCCTGGACTGAAGAGTGAGTTCCACATCATCCTGGCGGAGAGAGGGAGAGAAAGAGGGAAGGAAGAAAAAGGAAAGGAAAGGAAAGGAAAGGAAAGGAAAGGAAAGGAAAGGAAAGGAAAGGAAAGGAAAGGAAAGGAAAGGAAAGGAGAAAGAGGTAATAGAAAGAGTAGAAATGAGCTGAGCATGGTAGCACATGCCTTTAATCCCAGCACTTGGGAGGCAGAGGTAGGAGGATCACTGTGAGTTCAGGGCCACCCTGAGACAACATAGTGAATTCCAGATCAGCCTTGGCTAGAGTGAGACCCTACCTCAAAAAAAAACAACAAAAAAAGACTAGAAATATAAAATCCTAGAATAAAGTTACCTGAGATTATTTGTCTTCTATGAAAAACTATATAACTTAAGAGCATTCATAGAAAAAGCTCATTGCCTGAAATTCACTGTAGTAGCTTTTAAATCATAGCAAGTATATTTAACTTTTTCAGAAAAAAGTATAGTTTATATTGTATATTTTTGAAATCATATAATAAATTCTTATTATTCATACTAGATATGTTTTGTAGAGTCTTAAAGACTTCAAAGAGACAGTTTAAAAGATGGAAGGATTTTTTGGCTCATGGTTTCAGAAGTTTCAGCCTATGGCTGGATCCATTTCCATGGTCCTTGAGCAAGGCAGAACATCATGGTAGTTCATGTGACAAAAGAAGTTGCTCACTTAATGGTAGAAACACAGAGAGTGATGGAGGGCATGGCCTAGCATAAGGCAGAGCAAAAGAACATGCCTCCAGGGCTGGAGAAATGGCTTAGTGGTTAAGGCGCTTGCCTGTGAAGCATAAGGACTCATGTTCGACTCTCCAGGTCCCACACAAGCCAGTTGCACAATGTGACACAAGCACTCAAGGCTGCACATGTACACAAGATGGTGCATGTGTCTGGAGTTCGATTACGGTGGCTGGAGGCCCTGGCATGCCGATTCCCTGCCCCCCAATAAAAAATTTTAAAAACAGACAAAGCACAGGAACGTGCCTCCAATGACCTACTTCCTCCAACTAGGCCTCACTTCCAAAAGTCCCATAAGCCCCAGTAACACCATCAAGTTATGTAGATTAATTCATTGATTGATTGGGTCAGAGTCTTTATCCTTCAGTCACCTCTCAGTGGTTCTGTCTACCTATTGGGAGCTTAGCCTTCAATGCATGATCCTTTTGGAGAGATACTTAATTTCCACACCATAACAGATACCATAGTTAATGGATTATTGATTCATTAACATTGACTTGATGGGCCAATAGCATTATAATTCATGTCTAAATTAAGCATGTAAGCATGTCTTCCCCATAAGACACATGACAGTCTACTTGTACTTAGGAACACTAGCTAGAACTTCAGTATTATACTTGGGAATTTATAGCAGTTACCTTCTCTTGCTGGAACAACAACAACAAAAAAAAAACTGATCAAAAGGAACTTAAGGAGAAAAGGGCTTATTTCCATTTCATCATAGTGGAGAAAGTGTGGCAGAGCAGGTTGACATCGTCACACACCAAGCAGCAGGGCAAGGGCAACAAGAGTGAGCTCACTAGTACACACCCAGTAGGGCTGGACTAATGACCCCAAGGTCCACCTCCCAAAGGCCCCACGAGCTGCGGATTGAGTATGAAGTGTCATCACAAACACATGAGGGAATATTTGACATTCAAACCACCATAGGCAATTTAAACAAAATCACTAGCAAAAAGCATGTCATTTTAAAATGATGGCACCAAATAGGATATGAAAAGGACATTTGTTAATTAAGTGTCAGCTGAAACAAGAAAGAGCATCACCTTGCATGGTCTTAGCTGGGAACTTGTGTGTCAAGAAACCCACTTTTCTGCACATGTCCGTTAATGACCTTGGAATCACCACAAATACTGGTTTTAGGGTTACAAATAACCTTTAGTGAACAGACAGATTGCAATACAAGCAAGCACCTTTAACTGCTGAGCCATCTGTCTAGCCCTAGAATTGCAATACAGAATCAATGAATCATGAGGACTGATTATCACAAGTAAGAATGTAAGTTCAGGCTGGGCGTGGTGGCGCACGCCTTTAATCCCAGCACTCGGGAGGCAGAGGTAGGAGGATCGCCGTGAGTTTGAGGCCACCCTGAGACTACATAGTGAATTCCAGGTCAGCCTGAGCTAGAATGAGACCCTACCTCAAAAAAAAAAAGAAAAAGAAAAAGGAAAAAAAAAAAGAATGTAAGTTCAGGGGCTGCAGAGATGGCTTAGTGGTTAAGGTTCTTGCCTGCGAAGCTGAAGGACCCAGGTTCAATTCCCCAGAACCCATGTAAGCCAAATGCACATGTTGGCACATGTGTAGGGAATTCATTGGCAGTGGTTGGAGGCCCTTGTGAGCACATTTATATATTTTCTCTCTCTCTCTCTCATAAATAAATAATTTTTTTTTAAAGTAAATTCAGTACATTGAAATCAAGGTTCAGAACCAGGTTATTTGAATCCAAAAACTTGGTCCTTTGAACTATGTAGGGCAGCTTTTAAAAATGGTAGTCTGAATTTTTAAAATTATTTCTTACTGGTTTTTCTCATAGGTTTTATAAATAATAATGACAAGATAATAAAATATTTTCTTTATTTTAGGCTGAAAAACTTAATTATAAGGATAAGAAGCTGAATATTGGTCCAGCTATAAGAAAACAACAAGTAGGGATTCCTCGTATGTATTGAGAACTAATCTATTTTTAATATTTTTATGGTCATTTTGTGAAATATTACACTTTAATAGACCTTCATTAAAAGATCATGTTTCTTTTATAATTATTTTAGAAAAATTAAAATAAAATGTTTCTACCAGAAATTAATACATCATAGTTGGGAGAATAAGGAAAATGTGGATAAATAATATTGCTTATGAGTATTCCAGGGACTGGGACAATGGCTCAGTGACTAAAGGCACTTGCTTGCAAAGCCTGCCAGGCCCAAGCTCAATTGCTCAGCACCAATGTAAAGCTGGATGCAAAGTGGTGCATACAACTGTGATTCCAACCTGCCTATGACAGTGGGAGGTATACTCAAGAGAATCCAAAGCACTTGGTCTTAGCAGCAAGAGACCCTGTTCTCTGACTTCCACATATACACCATGGCATAGTGTATGTACCCTTTCCTCCCACACATACACAATATAAATAAAAAATTAAAATCGCTTAAAATATTCCAATCTAGGCATGGTGGCACACGCCTTTAATCCCAGCACTCAGGAGGCAGAAATAGGAGGATCACTATGAGTTTGAGGTCACCCTGAGACTGCAGAGTGAATTCCAGGTTAGCTTGGGCTAGAACAAGATCCTACCTCAAAAAATAAAATAAAATAAATAAAATAAAATAAAATAAAATAAAATAAAATAAAAAATACATCTGTTAACAGATTAATAATGAATTGTACTCATGTGAACTGTTCTGCTGACTTAGTAGTTAACAGGTACTACTTTTCATTTTGACCCAACAGTTCATTTCAAAATGAATTGCACTAAGTATGGAAAAATTCTGAATATTCTTAATTACTTTTGTTAATTTCCAGACTTGAACTGTAGTGTACATTAGCAGTTCTTTAGCCTGTGATCTATGGTGAACGCTTTGCAACATACAATTAGCCTTCCCAGAATAATTCAGCAGAACAGTCAGTGTTACAGATTTTCATTTGCTTCATGAAATTTTTTTTTTCAACGTAGGTTCTCACTCTAGCCTAGGCTGACCTGGAATTCACTATGTATTCTCAGGGTGGCCTTGAACTCATGGCAGTCCTCCTACCTCTGCCTCCCTGGGATTAAAGGCATGTGCCACCACATCCAGTTTACTTCATGAAATCTTGACAACAACCTAAGAGATATTATTAGATGGGGAAGGTCAGTATTTTAAAAAACAGTTAATGTTTAAATACTCTTTTGTTTTTTCAAGGTAGGGTTTCACTCTAGCTCAGGCTGACCTGGAATTCACTATGTAGTCTCAGGGTGGCCTTGAACTCACAGCGATCCTCCTACCTCTGCCTCCCAAGTGCTGGGATTAAAGGTGTGCACCACCACGCCCAGTTTAATGTTTAAATACTCTTAATCGCAGAGGAGAATTAATCTCAGCCAGTTGTGGGTCTTACACTGGAAAAGCAAATTTTTTTAAAGTCTCAGTTGATGTAAAAACCTCATGCATAAGTTGCATTCTGTTCTATGTCATACTATTTATTTGAATACAGATGTTTCCCAAAGAGCAATTGTTTGAATGAAATCAATTCTATGAGAACATCATCATGTTCAATCCATGCCTTCTTTAATCTCCTGGAATAAAAGTCCATATTTAAAAGTTTGGGATTATCTTACCCAAATGGTGGATGGTAACATTACATTTCAAATCTAAGACTACTTAAATCTAAGCTGATTTACTTTTTCTACAAAGAAAAGTAGGTACAAAACATGTTTACAAAATAATGAGGTTCTTACCTTAGGGTTTTTTAAATCTCTCATTTATTTCTAATTTTATTAACTCCCTAATCTCAGTTATTTTTTTTTTTTTTTTTTTAATCCTTGTCTTTATTTATTTATTTATTCATTCATTCATTTATTTAACAGAGAGGAAGAGAAAGAGAATGGGCACACCAGGGCCTCCAGCCACTGCAAACAAACTCCAGACACATGTGCCATCTTGTGCATCTGGCTAACGTGGGTCCTGGGGAATTGAACCTGGGTCCTCTGGCCTTGTAGGCAAGCGCCTTAACTGCTAAGCCATTCCTCCAGCCCCCAGTTATTTTTTCTTGTCTTGTTTGCTAGAAAACCATCCTAACTGGTCTCTCTGAATGATGCAATCTGCCACCTTCCAATTAATCATATACAAAGACAGCCAGAATGTTCATTCAGAAGCAAACATCACCTTATTCTCCACTTGTTTTCAGCTGTTCCTCCTATTTTTTGGTACTTTTGCTATCTCAGAACTGATTTACTGTTTGCTTTTCCTAGGGTACACTTTGCCATTCCATTCTGTCTTTAAAACCTATCTCAAATTTCATTTATCATTTCTGCACAAATGTTCCATATGTGTGAAGAGATTAATTTTTATATAATTACATATAAATGATTTGAATGTTCAGTATAGGGCTCTATTCTACCTAGTAAACCCTATACTACTTCCTTATGCATTTGTCAAAAACTTAACTAATTAATTGACTGTGTAAATATCTAATGGCTGTTTCCCCTATCAGAACCTAACTTCTATAGAAATAGAGAATATATTATGTCTATTTTTTAAAATTTTTCACCTTACTATCAGGGTCTAATTTAATGTCCTATAATACTATGCACTAAAATGTACTTATTGGGGCTGGGGAGATGGCTCAGTTGGTAAAGTGCTTGCCACACAAGCATGAGGACCTAAGTTTGGATTCATGTAAATGTTGGGCAGGAGTGGTGGCCAGCCTCTAATTCCAGCACCCAGTAAGCAGTGACAGGAGATCCCTTGGGCAAATTCTAAATAAACTAGACAAATCATCAAGTTCTGAGTTTCAAGTGAGAGACTCTGTCTCAATAAACAAGGCTGAGAAGGAAGACACTTGACACAAACCTCGGGCCTCCATGTGCACCCACACATACAAGTGGACCCAACACATACACACCACCCACACAAACACACAAAAAAGTATTTATTTACTTAGCAGGTTAATTAATGATCTTTGGGGGAGCTATACAAACCTCTTAATTTTGTGTAGTTATATGTATTTATGATAATGATTCATGGTTTTCATCAGATTCTCAAATGACTGTGGTTACAACCTCTAAAATAAACAGAGCATTTTATGAAATGCAGTGAAGACAGAAAACTTGAGAGGTAGTAGTCTTACTTGAAGTGGTAGGCCAATGCTACTTAAAGTATGCTTTGCAGCAAGTGCCAATTCACTTGGGAACTCTTCAAAATGTAAATTGGTGGTCCCTATCTCAGACATACTAAATTAAAGTCTATAGAAATAGATTCCTGGAGTTTATATTTAAATAAACTAGGAGATTCCAGTTTATATTGAAGTTTGAGAGGCACTGTTATAATGGAAGGAACACTATCAGTTCTAGTAATTTATATAGGTTTGGCATGCAAGTAATCTAATTTGATTCTTGTGTAAATTTTCCACCATGACAAAATGTGCATATATATGAAATTTGGGGAGCGTGCACACACGCGCGTGTGTGTGTGTGTGTGTGTGTGTGTGTATAGTCTGACCAAAAAAGAGGTGGGGCCTACAGACTAGGTAATGAAGGTTTAAGGTTATGTTTATAATAGCAGCAGTTACAACAAAGGGAGAGTGGAGATAAAAGAGTAAAGTCATAACTGAATAAATGCTTGTTAATATATCAGTAAAACCAAAGAATATGTAGGAGGAAGCACCAAGTCTTCAGAGAATCTCCTCCAGCCTCAGTGCCTCTGTCATCCTGGAATTTTCACAGAGAGGTCTAAAAGATTTAGCAACTTCACTGCTGATAATGTTTGGGTTCTCAAAATTATTATATATATATGTGTGTGTGTGTGTGTGTGTGTGTGTGTGTGTGTGTGTGTGTGTGTAAAAAAAGGATCTATCTGATAACTGGTATTAGAATCTGAATGGGGGCTGGGAATGTAACTCAATTGGTAGTGTACTTTTCCAAAACCACATAAAACCTGAAATGGTTATGCACACCTCTAATCCCAGCACCATTTCAATTTTTATTATTTAATCTTTATCTTAGGTTCCAGTATAATGCCAGCTGCTGGAACAATGTATCTAACAACTTCAACTGGATATCCTTACACTTACCATAATGGTGTTGCTTATTTTCATACTCCAGAGGTAACTTCTGTCCCACCACCTTGGCCTGTAAGTAATTTTATTTCAGAAAAATTCCACCTATTACTACCAAATATTTATTATTTACTTGAGTGTGTGTGTGTGTGTGTGTTTATGGACACACCACAGTATCTTAACACTGCAAGTGAATGCCAGATGCTTGTGCTGCTTTTTGCATCTGGTTTATATGGATGGCTTAGAAATTGAACCAGTCCAGCGGACTTGGCAAGCAAGTGCCTTTAACCACTGAGCAATGTTCCCAGCACATTCTACCAAATATTTTAAATATTTGGTTTTTTGTTGTTTTTTTAATTTTTAATTTTTATTTTTTTTTTATTTGAGAGAGAGAAAGAGGCAGATAGAAAGAGGGAGAGAGACAGAGAGAAGGAGTGTGCCAGGGCCTCTAGCTGCTGGAAACAAACTCCAGGCAAATGCGCCACCTTGTGCATTCTGGGTTATGTGGATCATGGGGAATCAAACCTGGTTCCTTTGGCTTTGCAGGCAAGCACCTTAAAGCCATCTCTCCAGCCATGTTTTTTTAAAAAAATTTTATTTATTTGCAAGCTGAGAGAGAGCATGTGTATACCAGGGCCTCTTTCCACTGTAAATGAACTCCAGATGCATGTGCAACTTTGTGCAGCTGGTTTTATGTAGGTGAATTGAACCCTGAGCTGCGGGCTTTCCAACCAATCACCTCAACATTTTTTTTTTGTTTTTTTATATATATATTTCAAACATAACTAAAACCCACTCCCTACTGCCCAAATTTAACAAATGTTAACATTCTGCTGTGTCTATTTAATATTGGAGATTTATCATAAGTTAAAATAATTTAGGCATGTTGTATAATATACACTTGCTTTAAATGTTCCTTTATCAAAACTTTGTGCCCATATCTTCAGCTTTATTTAAATAATTGAAAATGAATCTACAACTTAGTTTAATAATAAAATCAAAATTTTCTAACAGTAGTTTCCCAAGTGCCAGGATTTAAGGCATGCACCACCATTCCTGGCTCTAAGTGTACCTCTTTTTAAGAAAGGAAAAATATGGGCTGGAGAGATGGCTCAGCAGTTAAGGCACTTGCTTGCATAGCCTGATGGCTTGGGTTCGATTCCCCAGTACCTAAGTAAAGCCAGATGCACAAAGTGGCATATGGAGCTTACTTGAAGCAGCAAGAGGCTCTGGTGCACCCATTCCCCCTCCACTTGCAAATAAATAAATAAATAAATTTTTTTAAAAGAAGGAAAAGTGTGATGATGAAAGGGAAGTTTTGAAAAGAAAAATACACATTGATAGACAAATAAATTTAGGATCTGAAAATTGATACTACTATCCATGCATATATAACATTGTGTTCCCCTAATGTACTGTGGTAGAGACTAGAATATATACATAGAGTTGGAATTTCACATTCATAAAATTTTGGCAGATAGCTTTAGAAAGTGTACCACTTTACACTCTAGCCATGGTATATGAGAGTGTTAGCCCTTAAGATTACCAGTGTTGTCTTTTTTGTTTTTTTGGTTGAGTGAGATAGGGTCTCACTCTAACCCAGGCTGACCTGGAACTCACTATGTAGTCTCTGGCTGGCCTCAAACTCATGGAGATCCTCCTTCCTCTGCCTCCCAACTGCTGGGATTAAAGGCATGCAACACCATGCCTGGCAAATTACTAATCTTTTATATTTTTCCCATTGTTATTATACAGTAGCCTTGAGTTTACTTTTCATTTGTCTAATTACTGGTAAACTTGAGCATATTTTATATAGTTATTGTCCCTTCCTATTTCTTCTATCAGTTGCCTATTTACATGCTTTGTGCATTTTCCTATATGAGTGATTTGTGTTTTTCTGGAGTACATTACATGATTTTTAGATTACAAATATATTCTTTAAGTTTATAGCTTCTCCATTGACATTGTTTATGCTTTTTCTCATAAAATTTTGATTTTATGTTCTTTATTTAAATGTTGACAAGTGAGTTAATATTTCCCTTTATAGTTTAAACTTTTAATCTTAATTACAATAATATAGATAATCTTTTATTTTATTATGGTTTAAATGTTATATACTGTTCCTGCTTTTCACATCTAGATCTTAAATCTATAACTCCTGTATTAACAAATCTATCCCCTTTGTGTCTTAAAACGAGTTCTATATCAAATGCCAAGTATCTGGTTGCAGGTCTGTTTCTGGGCTCTTATTTGTTTACCCTGCCTAATTGTTTTAATTACTATGACTTTATCAGGAGCTGAGCCTTGAATTCTGACAGGACAGATTCTCTGCTGTTTGTGTGTGTGTGTGTGTGTGTGTGTGTGTGTGTGTGTGTGTGTACACATGTGCATTGTCTGCATTGAATGTGGAGACCAAAGGACAATCTTAGGTGTCATTTCTTAGGTGCTAATCACACATGTTTTGAGATGATCTTTCACTGGCTTGGAGCTCACCTAATTAGGCTAGACTGGCTGGCCAGCAAGACTGAGATCTGCCTGTCTCTACCTCTGCAGCGCTGGGATTACAAGCACACACCACCACACCCAACTTTTTAACATGGATTTTTGGGATCAAACTCAGGTCCTCAAGCATATAAGACAAGCACATTGCCAACTTAACTATCTCCACAAACCAGTCTTTATTTTATAGGTACAATTTTTATAATTCAACTTGCTTAGTTCTGTGAAATGCCTTTGTTGACTTTTTACTACATTTACATTCAATATGAAGATTAATTTGGAGCATTTAAGTATTTCATAATCTTGAATCTTTCCATACATGAGCACAGTACATGTCTCCATTTGTTTAAATCTTCTTTTATCTTATCTTTTATCTTCCATCTATAAAAAAAGAGGTTTTCTTTCTTCATAAAAAATTTGACAAGTCTTTTGTTAACTTTCTTAACTCATCTATAGTTGTTATAGTGCTTATGAATGTTACTTTTTTAAAATTCATATTTCCTACTAGTTTGTGACTAGTGTATGGTAGTGTTTTTTTTTCAGTGTTGATATGGTACCAATAAACCTGCCAAACTTTGATTTTAGACAGCCATTTATGATTGAATGTACTTTTATTTCTTTCTATTCTTTTCTCAGTTTTTTCCTCTTGATTATACACTGAAGTGTTTTTGCTATAATATTGATATGATAACCTTGTCTTGAAAAAAATACATTCCAAAAAATGAAAAAAAAATTAAAAATACATTCAACAATTCATCATTATACTTACAAATATATGCATGCATGTACACATACACATTGTGGGCTTGAGAAAACACTCCTTTTTGCAGTTTTGTTACATTTAATAGTAGGTTTTAAGGATGTAGTTTTAGGTGTCATCAGCAACATCAAACAAAGGAACTGGGTACTCCAAAAGGTACAGAGTGCTGGCAAGCACATTAGAACATTCACGTGGCATGGAGAAGATATAGTTCCTGACTTTTGAGGAACTCCCACTCTGGAAAGTTATAACTAAGAGCTTAAGAGTTCAGTGAACTCTCTTTCTGACCACAGAGATACTTATATATCCATGCTTATTTCTGTTCTATTCACAATAGCAAGTAAAGGGAGGCCTGTCTATCAACAGATTGTACACAATGGAATTTTATTCAGCCATGAAAATAATGAAATTTGAAGGAAAATTGATGGATTTGGAAATTATTATATTAACTGAAGTAACACAGATTCAGAAAGATAAATATCATATGTTCTCTTATGTGGATCCTAGCTTCTAATTTTTATGTGTATTTCTGTGGGAGTGAGTGTTAGTATAGAAACTAGAAAAGGGGGGCCACAAGAAGGAGATGGAGAAGGTAATAGAATACATGTGACATGAAAGTGGAAAATAGAATACTGGGAGCACAAGGGTACAGAAAGTGGAGGAAAGGAGGAGAAGAGTAGGGTAGGAAGAAGAGCAACCAAAACAAAGCATTATGAAAATGCTATAATGAAGCCTACGACTTTGTATGCTAACTTTTTATTATTTTTTATTTATTTTTGGAGAGAGAGAGACAGAGAGAGATAGAGAGGGAGAGGGAGACAGAAATGGGCACGCCAGCAGTCTCTCAGCTGCTATGAACTTATGTGAATGCATGACCTTGTGCACATGTGTCACCTTGTGGATCTGGCTAATAAGGGTTCTGGGGAGTCAAACCTGGGTCCTTAGCCTTCACAGGCAAACACCTTAACAACTAAGCCATCTCTCCAGCTTGCAAATAACATTTTTAATCATAAACAAAAAAAATTACTGGGATTAGTAACAATTTTAAATATTTTTATTATAAACTATAACAGAATTTTACCTAATTTTTTTGTCTTCCTTTCCTCCTGTAGTCACGTTCCATATCTAGTTCTCCTGTGATGGTAGCTCAGCCTGTCTATCAGCAACCTGCATATCACTACCAGGTAGGCATTGAATTACAGTTACAATTCCTGGACTGTGGGAGTAGTCCAGTGGTAGAGCACACGAGAAACTCAGTTTGATCCTCAGTACAACAAAAACTTCTTTTCTGATACTTTCAGTCGTTTTTCAGATTTCATTTTTTTCTTTCTCATACAAGTTACTCATTAGAAAGAGGTAGCTAAATCTTGGCAGTAAGTTTTTCTCATTATTTAATTAAAGAACTAAACAATATTACATAAGATAAGGAATTCAGCTGCCTTTCAACAAATGTAATGAGTTTTGATTTGTTCTCCTAGTTAAGATTCACTCTAAACAGCCTTTGGCAGACTCTAGTGTAGCCCTGTTGTAGAATGTTCTCTCTAGCATATACAATTTCCTAGGTTCCATTTTCAGTGCCAGAAAAAAAAAGTCTTTAAAATAATTCCCATTCTCTGTACTCTCCCCTCTTTCCTTCTCTTAAGCACTTTGAGTTCTATCTATAATCTAATAAAATCTCTCTAAACCTAAAACATAATTATTCCTGAAGTCAAATAATAGTCGCAGTATATTCCCACAAGCTGATTTTTTATTACTGCTCATTTTGTCATGTATAATACAATATATACTATTGAAAACAAGCAATATAACAGTCTGAGCATAGCATCTTTAAGAAATAAATAGGAAGCTGGGGAGCAGCCACCATATGAGGTGGGTGACAGTGGAAAGGCATTGAAGTGTCAGTAACAAACAGAACACTTTAGAAAGCAGAGCAGAGGGAGAGAATGTCCCTTTATCAAGTGGATGACCCAGCTTGGAGTACAGAATGTATACCGCCACAGAGAGTGGAGACATATCATGATGAAAGAAAAAGAGAAAATTTCAGCAAACATAGAATGTAGTTTTAATTGCAAGCAGACAAAATATTTAAAAGAAAAGAAGAGAAAAATTTAGAAAGTGGAGCATGGAGAGGGGGTTGCACTTTAACAAATGGACTGGATAGAAGTGGTATAGCAGAAGGAAGGGGTGGAATCCAAGAAAGAAAGTAACAAGCTCAGAAAACACGCTTAAACTTGGAATCAGTAAGAAACAGATTTGCCGTCTGGCAGGACAGGAGAAAGCATAGCTCATGGACTGGAGAGATGACTCAGCAGCTAAGGTACTTACCTGCAAAGCCAGATGACCTGAGTTAGATTCCCCAGTACCCACATAAAGCCAGATGCACAGTGGCACATGCATCTGAAGTTTGTTTGCAGCAGCTGAGGAAAGGGCTCTTTTCTTCCTGCCATTCATTGTGGACCAGTAGCAGGAAACCACTCTGAAAGAATCCTAGGTCACAGTTCTGGGAATCAAAGGATACCTCGTTGCCCTCTTATCAGGGAGCACCAGCAAGCATCAGGAGCTTAAACATTCGTGCTGGGACTAGCTGCCCTGCAGAGTTAGTTCAGCTACAGGGAAAGACTTTGAGTCATAGAATTTCATGTGGTAGAAAACTCATGAGAGCCGTACTGGGAAATCACTTGCCATGTGGTTGGTCAAGTGGGGAATCAAGCTACCCAACATCTTGGGGGCTAGATGAGGAGTGGCAAGTGACTGCATGCAGAAAACGGTTGCAGAGCCATAGTGTGGTCACTCCATATCATAGTGTGGTCACTCCATATCCATAGGTCTTCCTCACTACAGTACTTGAAGGCATCAAGAATTAGGACCTGTTGGTGGAATGCTTAAGTCTGCTCCATCCAATCCCAAGAGGACAGGTGGCCACTAAGAATAATAACCAGTGGCTTTGTCCACAAACCATGTTGCTGGGAAAACAAAGGAAGCCAAATAACATGGGCTCTGTTCTCACCAGGTGGTACCAAAGTGGCCAGATACCTAGATTCTGCACTGCTGCCCACATGAGTGATGTTCATAGGTGATAGGAATGTTTATTTTTTTAATTATTTTTATTTCATTTGTCTTTTCTCTTTTTTATCTTTTCCTATTGTCTGCTTTTCTATACATATCATTTATTGTGGTTTGAATGTAACATGTCCCCTATAGGCTCATATGTTTAAACATTTGATCCCCAACTGGTGAAGCCATTGGGAAAGGTTGTGACTCCCTTTTTCTCTCTTTTATAATATTCACTAGTTTTATTTCTCTTAATTTTTTATCTCAATGTTCATTAAATAATATCTTAATACCATATTATTACTTATACTACTTTAACCCTCTAATGATATTTGAGCTATGGAAGTGATGGTTTATAAATTGGCCATTACTGTGTTTTCATAGTGAAATTTTCTGTCAATTGTGGTTGCTTCAGCACTTAGTTCTCTTCTCTTAGAGTTGTTGGAGATTGGGCCCAGTGCCTTGAGCACATTGGGTGAGTATTTGGCTACTGATCCATAGCACAATGATGAGAAACTGCACCTCAGCTTTACCATAACCTACTCCTTCCTAAACATCGCAAATACTTCACCTGTTAGACACAGGAGATTCACCTCTCAAACCAGTGACTTGGCAACAGATACACAGTCACAATGCAGAAACACAAAGCGTGAAATAAGGTGTTATGACCCCTCCAAAAGTTAACAATTGCATATCTCTTCCTGCACAAAAATCAACTCCATATGGATCAAGGACCTCAGTATAAGACCAGAAAATCTGTAATAGCTAGAGGAAAAAATATAGAGTACAATCTACTGGAAAGGACTTTCTGAATAGGACTCCAGTTTCCACAGAAATAAGGCAAACAACCAGGAGTGGTGGCACATGCCTTTACTCCCAGAACTCAGGGGTGTGTTGTGAGTTCCAGGCCAATCTGAGACTACATGGTGAATTCCAGGTCAGCCTAGGCTAGAGCAACACCCTACTTGGAAAAAAAAGAAAGAAAGAAAGAAAGAAAGAAAGAAAGAAAGAAAGAAAGAAAGAAAGAAAGAAAGAAAGAAAGAAAGAAAGAAAGAAAGGGAGAGAGAGAGAAGGAAGGAGGGAGGGAGGGAGGGAGGGGAAGGGGGGGGGGGAAAGGGAGGAAGAAAGAAAGAAAAGGAAGGAAGGAAGGAGAAAGAAAGAAAGAAAGAAAGAAAGAAAGAAAGAAAGAAAGAAAGAAAGAAAGGAAGGAAGGAAGGAAGGAAGAAAGGAAGAAAGAAAGAAAGAAAGAAAGAAAGAAAGAAAGAAAGAAGAGAAAGGAGGGAGGGAGGGAGGGAACAGGCAAACAGCCAACAAATTGGACCTCATGAAACTAGAAATATATTGCACAGCAAAGGAAACTGTCAGCTGAGTCAAGAGACATCCTAAAGAATGGGAAAAAATAGCTGGGCATGGTGCCTTTAATCCCAGCACTTGGGAGGCAGAGGTAGGTGGATTGCCGTGAACTCAAGGCCACCCTGAGACTATATAGTGAATTCCAGGTCAGCTTGAACTAGAGTGAGACCCCACCTCAAAAAAAACACAAAAAAAGAATGGGAGAAAATCTTTGCCTGCTATGTTTACATAAAGCTGAACATATTCTCAAAAGAAGAAATACAAAATGGTTAATAAATAGTTTTTAAAGTGTTCAACATACTTAACCATCAGGAAAATGCAAGTTAAAACTACTTTGAGGGAGAGATGGTTCAACAGTTGAAGGTGGTTGCTTGCAAAACTTGATGGCCTGTATTTGACTCCCCGGTACCCACATAAAGCCAAATGCACAAAATGTGTATGTGTGTGGAGTCACTGACAATGGCAAGAGCCCTGCTGTGCCCATTCTCATTCTCACTCTCATGCTTGCTGTTCTCTCTCTCTCTCTCTCCTTGCAAATAAATAATAAAAATATATAAAAATAAAAACATTGAAACTCCTTTAACATTCCATCTTACACTGATTAGAGTAGTTAGCATTAAGAAAACAAATGTGGGGCTGGAGAGATGGCTTAGCGGTTAAGGCGCCTGCCTACTAAGCCTAACAACACCCATTAGATTCTCCAGGTCCCACATTTAGCCAGACACAAAAAGTGACGCAAGGGCACAATGCTGCCCTTGCTCACAAGGGGACACACGCATCTGGAGTTTGTTCACAGCGGCCGAGAGGCTGCTGGCGTGCCCATTCTCTATCTCTCTCTCTTTCTCTCTCTCTGACTCTCTCAAAAAAAAAAAAATGCTAGCAAGGATATGGGAAAAGAGGCTCCCTTATTCACTGTTGGTGGGAGTGAAAATTGATACAGATACTATGGAAATCAGGTGGAGATTTCTCAAAAAGCTAAAAATAGAACTACCATATGACCTATACTTATATCCTGAGCATATACCCTAAGGATTTTACACTTGACTACAGAGATATTTGCTCATCCTTGTGTATTACTGCTCTGTTCACAATAGATAGGAAATGGAATCCGCCTAGAGCCCATCAGCTGATGAATGTGTAATGAAGATGTGGCACATATACACAATAGAATTTATTCAGCTGTAAAGAAAAGTGAAATTATGAATTTCCAAGAAGATGGATGGATCTGGAAAAGATTATACTTAGTGAGATAGCTCAGGCTAGGAAAGACAAATGTCACATTCTCTCTCATATGTAAACCCTAGCTTTAAATTTTTAGGTACAAAGTGAAGTTGGAGTGAGAGTCTCACTGTGAATAGAACACTTGATCTGATTTTCTATATTCTCAGTTGCATCCTTTATAAGCTGATAAATATAAAAATGAACTGCATACTATAAAAGAATCCTTCTTGAAGCTGGGCATGGTAGCACACATCTTTAATCCCAGTACTCAGGAGGCAGAGGTAGGAGGATCACCGTGAGTTCGAGGCCAGCCTGAGACTACATAGTGAATTCCAGGTCAGCCTGGGCTAGAGTGAAACCCTACCTCGAAAAACCAAAAAAAAAAAAAATCCTTCTTGGGTCAGGACTGTGGGTCAGGGGTAGAGTTCTTAGTTAACATTCATTAGAACCTTATTTCTATTTACTTATATATTACTTATATTTGATAAAATTTCTGTATCAAGTTTATTGCCCAGTTGGGAGACACAGCCCTGGAATTATACAAACGAACCCTTAGGGTTGTTTACGCAGTGGGTTAGCTGCTTGTTATAGCAGAGCCTGCGGGAAGGGAGAACTAACCCTTGAAGTTACCCAGGAGTGGGCTAGCTGCATCTATAGCAGAACATGGGAGAAGAAAAGAAAACTGACTCTTGGAGTCATTTAAGCCAGCAGTGAACCCTCTGGATCAGCCATGCTGCATCAGCCCGCACCGCTGCTCTCATGTTGTACAGCTGTAGCTTAGCTGATGGGCACTCGCTGGTATCTTTATTGAATAACCATAAAACAGTAATATGTGAACAAACTGAACATTGCATGGACAAAGGGTAAGGAACTTTTAACTTTGGATAGTCCTTAAACATTTGTTAAAGGAAGGGATTTAGGGGTATGACCTGTTGGACCCTGTTGAACCAGGACACACAAACACACACTCTTCACGAGTGTAACCACAGTCAGCCCACCTGTTGTCCTCAATAGATCTGTGGCAGTTCTGCTGGTAGTTACTGACCATGCTGTCTTCAGTGGCACGGTCAGCACTTCTCACATATGCACACTTGTTCTGGGTCAAGAATCTAACCAGGCCACAAAAGAAATTGGTCAAAGAGCATAGCTTAGGTCAGTCAGCATTCCTTGTCAATGTTGGTCACTTGTGCTATGCAGGGCAAAGGTACAGTAAGGCAAAGGAAACGTGGTCACATTGCTTTAAGCCAGTTGATTATAAAATTGTAAGGTTAACTTCAGGGCAAGTGACAAGTCAGGAACTTAGTGGAAAAGCATCTCACAGCAATATTCTCAGAAAAGTTATTTGTAAGGTTCACAAGAAATATTTGCACAGGGCTGGAAAGATGGCTTAGCAGTTAAGGCACTTGCCTGCAAAGCCTAAGGACCCATGATGTACTGACTCTCCAGATCACACATAAGCCACACGCACAAGGTGATGCAAGAGCAAAAGTTGCACAAGGTGGTGCACACATCTGAAGTTCAATCGCAGTGGCTGAAGCCCTGGCACACCAACTGTCTCTCTCTTGCTCTCTCACTCTCTTTCTCTCTCTCTCTCTCTCTCATTAAAAAAGAAAGAAAGAAAAAGAAATATTCCCACAGTTTGTTCCCATAGTTCATTCCCTAATGGATTTTTTGTTGTTGTTTTTTTTGAAGTAAGGGGTCTCAATCTAGCCCAGGCTGACTCACTCTGTGGTTCCAGCCTGGCCTTGAACTTACAGTTATCCTCCTACCTCTGCCTCCCAACGGCTGGGATTAAAGGCATGCAACACCACACCCAGCCATAGGTTAGTACCTTATTTCATTCTTATAGTTCATTCCTGTACTTTATGATTTACAGTTTCTACCATCCTTTGGGTTGTCATTTCCTTGATGGTGTTTTTTATAAATTTTCAACAAGTTTTTTTTGTTTGTTTGTTTTTGTTTTTGTTTTTCGAGGTAGGGTCTTACTTTAGCTCAGGCTGACCTGGAATTCACTATATAGTCTCAGGGTGGCCTCAAACTTACAGTGATACTCCTATCTCTGCCTCCTGAGTGCTGGGATTAAAGGCATGTGCCACCACGCCCGCTCAACAAGTTTTTTGACAAAGTAGTTTATCTACTTTTGCTGTTGTTGTTACTCTGTTATATGTACCTTTAAATTGTAACTTTAAAAAATATTGCCTATTTCAAAGTCACAAAAATTTACACCTATTTTGTTTCTAAGAGTTTGATCATTTTAGCTTTTGCATTTTTGTCTTAGATCCGTTCTGAGTTAACTTCTGGATATGGTTTGAGGGTTCACCTTCATTCTTTTATATGGAAATGTCAAGTTTTATCCCATTTGTCATTTTTTATTTTAGGCCTCAGCACAGTGTCTACCTGGACAGTGGCAGTGGGGTGTTCCCCAGGTAAATACTAACTTTCAGTGTCAAACCTAAAAATCCTGCTTTTACTGTATTCTTGTGAAGAGTTCCTAAACAAAGTCAGGAAAACCAGGCTGGAGACCTTCCTCATATATGAACTGTGATCCATTTAACCATTACATCCTCATTTCCTCATTTTTAAAATGTGTGTAATTAGGGCTGGAGAGATGGCTTAGTGGTTAAGGTGCCTGCCTCCTAAGCCTAAAGAATGCTGGTTCCAACCTCCAGCCGTTCCAATCTCCAGGTCCCACGTTTAGCCAGATGCAAAGTGATGCAAGGACACAATGTTGCACTTGACTACAAAGGGGGGGCGCATCTGGATTTCGTTCACAGCAGCTGAGAGACTGCTGGCGCGCCCATCTCTATCTGTCTTCCTCTCTCTCTCTCTCTCTGTCTCTGTGTCTCTCTCCAAAAAAATTAAAAATAAATTAAAAATAAATAAAAATAATATAATAAAATGTGTGTAATTATACTATACTATTGCAAGTTCTCTTCCATGATGTTTTGGAAATATTAAATGAGCTCATATCAGCAGGAAAGAGTTTGACTTATGCTCCTAAATAAGTACAAGTTGTATATCTCATATCTGAAATGCTTGGAACCAGAACTGTTCTGTATTTTGGAATTTGGAGTATTTGGGGCTATTTGCATAGGCATTACTGGTCAAATACCTTTACCACTAAGCCATGTCTCCAGCCCTATATCTGCATTGTTATCTGAATGTATTTGTGAAATTCTGAGACATTAAGAATTTTTAGTACTTAGTTGTGATAAATTTCCTTAATAATGCCTACACAATTGAACAAAAAAGTATTCTAGAAAAATAAAATGAAAAGAAAAAAATCTACACAATTGAAATTTATAACAACCCATAGTTCCTAGTCTGTTGCTAAGATAGTTTAATATAATTAGCCATATCTGAATGAAAAATATTTTGTTTTAGTCTCCTGCCTCTTCTACTCCATTCTTATATCTGCAACCTTCTGAAGTTATTTACCAGCCAGTAGAAATTGCACAAGATGGTGGATGTGTCCCACCTCCACTGTCACTGATGGAAGCTTCAGTTCCAGAGGTATATATTCATCTCTTTATTTTTTCAGTACTGGACATTGAACTCGGGGCCTTGAATATTTTAGACAAATGAGCTATAACTGAGTTATGTACGTCTGATTAACATTTATTTTCTTTTATTTGTCTAAGACCATCATTAAAATCATTCATCTGATATTTCTTTATATTTGTTTGTAGCTGTTCCCCATTTTTATGTCTAAGAATGCTTCATCTTAAAATTCTTCATTAACTCACTCTGAGCCACTCCCCAAATCTCCCTGAAAAGTTGCATGGTATCAAGTATTGTTACCTTCTCAGTTCTGTATTATTGCTAATAATTCTGTCATTTAAAAGGATCTAATTCTTAACCCAATGAAAAATTATAAATTCTTTCTTTAAAAATATAAATAGAATTCTTAACTACAAATTATAAATATTATCTTTATTGTCTTTAAATTACATCCTTGATCATCTCTATCACATCATGTAACATGGTATGTTTTAAATCAATGTTGTGATAGATTAGAAATTAGTTTTATTATTTTAATATTGTTGAAGTTTATAACAAATATTTTAATTAGCCTAAAAAGTAATAGGTTTCATTATGGATTTTTCATTTCATTTGTTTTTATTGATCCTTATCTCCAACTCTTCTATCCCCCTAGCCACTTCCTTTCATATCTATCTATCCCCAATAGTCTTCTTTCTTTTCCTTTTTGTTTAAAGATTTTATTTTTTTTTATTTATTAGAGACAGAGACAGGGAAAGTGAGAATGGGTGCACCATGGCCTCTAGCCACTGCAAATGAACTCCAGAGGCATGCACCCCCTTGTGCATCTGGCTTATGTGGGACCTGGAGAATCAAACCCGGGTTCTTAGGCTTCGCAGACATGTGCCTTAACCACTAAGCCATCTCTCCAGCCCACCATAGTCTTCTTTCTGCTTTTATGCTCTTACCAATTTTGTTTTAAACAAACTCCAGACACATGCACTGCCTTGTGCATCTGGCTTACATGAATACTGAGGAATTGAACCTGGGTCCTTAGGCTTCACAGGCAAGCGCCTTAACCACTAAGCCATCTCTCCAGCCCTGTTTCCAGTTTTCAAAACAACAGAGCCCCTCTGGTCTCTGGATGGGCATAGCTTAGGTGTTAGAACTTCAGACACTCAAAAGTCATTCTAGGGGCTGGAGAGATGGCTTAGTGGTTAAGGCACCTGCCTGCTAAGCCAAAGAACACTGGTTCCAATCTCCAGCAGTTCCAATCTCCAGGTCCCACGTTTAGCCAGATGCAAAGTGACGCAAGGACACGGTGCCGCACTTGACCACAAGGGGGCGCACACATCTGGATTTCGTTCGCAGCAGCTGAGACACTGCTGGTGGGCCCATCTCTATCTGTCTTCCTCTCCCTCTCTATCTCTCTCTGTGTCTCTCTCCAAAAATAAATAAAATAATAAAAAAATTAAAAACAAAGTCATTCTAATTCTCCAAGCCAGTGGCTCTCAAGCCCTTGTCTTACAATTCACAAAGAACTGGCAAGTGAAGACATATGGAAGGGTAAGTTATGAATGATTTCTCTTTTTTTTCTTCTTCTTTTTTCAAGATTGGGTCTCACTCTAGCCCAGGCTGACCTGGAATTCACTATGTAGTCTCAGGGTGGCCTCAAACTCACAGCAATACTCTTATCTTTGCCTCCCAAGTGCTGGGATTAAAGGCATGGGCCACCACACCTGGCCCCATGAATCATTTCTCTTAAGAAAGTATAGCAGAAAGTAAAGCAGAAAAGCTTCTGAGCAAGGAGGAAGCCCTGATCAGGTAGTCCACATGGCAACTTAAATTGGGTTTTCTTATAACTTTGGAAGTGTAAGCTAGGCTGCATATGCAGTTTGGATCAGCCTCATTGGCCAATCCTAAATGTATATGGAGGACCTTGATTGGTTGGCGGGTCAGGGAAGAAGAGCCCCAGACTGAGAAAGAGCTCAATGCAGGGAGTGGGGGAATCCCACAAAAAAGTAAAGGAGGAAGAACCAGAAAGTTGTTCCTTCTTGCCCTAGTGAATAAGACGGGATCTCCCTTCTAGTCTCACCAGGACAACTTGTTTTTGTTTTTGTTGTTGTTGTTGTTGTTGTTGTTTTGTTTATTAATGTATTTGAGAGTAACAGACAGAGAAAGAGGCAGAGAGAGAGAGAGAGAATGGGCACGCCAGGGCCTCTAGCCACTGCAAATGAACTCCAGATGCATGTACCACCTTGTGCATCTGACTTATGTGGATACTGGGGAATCGAGCCTCAAACCAGGGTCCTTAGGCTTCACAGGCAAGCGCTTACCTCTAAGCCATCTCTTCAGCCCCCAGGACAAGATTTTTTTGGGGGTATCTGTGTCCCTAACTAAGTACCTGCAAAAGAAAGCCTACCTTGCTCCTAATCTCTATCAATGTCACATGTGTTCTGCTTCCCTCTCCTCCCCTTCTTCAAAACCTCAGCTTTTCCCTCTCATGGTCCCCTTTCTAGTTTCATGACGCATACCCACACTGATTCCCATATAAATACACATATAGAAAACTTCAAAAACTAAGACCCACATATGACAATATGTGATGCTTGTCTTTTCGGAGTCTTTTTACCTCAATATAATAATTGATAGATCAATTCATTTTCCTGCAAATTCCATAATTTAATTTTTTAATTACTGAGAAAAATTCCATCATGCATCTATGCCATATTTTTTATTCATTTGTTGATGGACATCTAGGCTGAGTCTATTTCATTGCTTTTTATCGCATGAAACATTTTCCCTGTCTATTGTATAACACAAGGCATAGTACATTATGAATGATGATATAAATATTTTGGTTAATAAATGACAATAATACCTCTCACTGTCTCCCCCACCCCCTCTCTCTGTTGTAACAGCCTTATTGCGACCATGGAGTTCAAGCAGCTTATCACCAAGTCTATGCTTCAAGCGCCATTGCGATGCCTGCACCTGTGATGCAGCCTGAACCAATTAAAGTAAGGAGTTTGCTTTGCTTTGTTTCTGTTTTTCTTCTATTACACTTTAAGTTTTTCAAATTTCTGTTTAGAAAGGGGAAACTGGGTATTTTTATCCAGTTTGTGATTAAAGGTAAAGAACTAGTGAGTTCTTCTATGTGAAGGAAATAATTTCTAAATTAATTTTAATTCCTATTAACTAGTCTAAAAAAGCTATAAAACACATATGGTTAAAACTTTTTATTTTTGAGCTGGGCGTAGTGGTGCATGCCTTTAATCCCAGCACTTGGGAGGCAGAGTAGGAGGATCACCGAGAATTCAAGGCCACCCTGAGACTAGAGTGCAAAACCCTACCTCAAAAAACAAAAAAAAAATTTTTTTAAGCAAAAACCTTTTTTTTTAATTTTTTTTTTTAAACTTTATTTTTTGTGGTAAAATATATATAACCAAAGTACACCATTTTAACTATTTGAATTGTACAATCAATTCAGTGTCATTAATTACATTAACAATGCTGTGTAAATGTGTCTATGTCAGTTGTACTTATCATTTATGGGGAGATGAAAACAGCTAGTGATTCAGGCCAAAAAATACTTATCTAGTTAGATCCATGTATACATACTCAATATATTCTGGGCTTCTGCTGTGTAGCAGGGAATTGTTCTGATTCCTTATGACTGGGTCTCCTGGAATTGATAGTATCATAACTAGTAACTGATTAACTGTTTGGAAGGCAATATAAATTTTGTGTACATTTTAGCTTTGGTAAGGTAAGAAGGCAGACTTTTTGCAATAAAATGGTGGAGATCTGCTATTTTACATGCATGTTTCTGATCCATCCTGTATGTTGAATACCAAGAAATTAAAGAGCCTCCCCAGGGCTAGAGAGATGGCTTAGCAGTTAAGGCACTTGCCTGCAAAGCATAAGGACCCAAGTTTGATTCCCCAGTACCCACATAAGCCAAATGCACAAGGTGGTACATGCATCTGGAGTTCATTTGCAGTGGCTGCAGGCCCTGGCGTGCCCGTTGTCTTCCTCTTTCTCCCTCATAAATAAATAAACAGATAGATAAGTAAATAGTTTTGTTAAAGCCTCCCCAGAAGGAGAATGAAAGTCCTGAGAAGGATTTATGATCAAAATATATGTATGAAAATTGTTAATAAAAAGTTGTTAAAAATAAAGGTAATGAGCCAAGCATGGTGGCGCACGCCTTTAATCCCAGGGAGGCAGAGGTAGGAGGATCACAGTGAGTTCAAAGCCACCCTGATACTACATAGTGAATTCCAGGTCAGCCTGAGCTAGAGTGAGGCCCTACATAGAAAAAATCAAAAAACCAAAAAATAAAAATAAAAATAATGAGCCTCCCCACTCCTTATGCCCCCTAGCCCCACTGCCACTCACTACCATGAATACTCACTGCACCCCTCACTACCTTTAACCATTGTACCTTAAATGTAAAATGGAAACTACAATTTGGGCACTGTGAATATTGCTCAGTGGTAGAGCACTTTCCTAACATGAATGAGGCCCTAGAGTCTATTCTCAGCCTACAAAACATACACACACAATTTTAGCCTCATGTCAAAACCTAGAGTTTACTAAACAATATTTACAGAGACTTCATTTTTAATATTGTTAGAAAATCTTCAAAAATAGGCTTCCTCTTAAGCTGACTTTTATTTTTCAATTACTGATACATATATGTGTATATGTATATGTGTACATATATAAAGCTACCACAGATATTTGAAGCTGTAGCTTACAGAATACAAACAGAATAGTGAGTTGAAACAGGATAGGAGAAATTTCCAAAGACTGCGAATGTTAAACATTCCTAAGTCAGGGCTGGGAGGTATCTCAGCAGTTAAGCTTGTAAAGCCTGCTAGCCTGGATTCAATTATCCAGTACCTTTTTAAAGCCTGATGCATAAAGTGGCCCATGCATCTGGAGTTCATTCGCAATGGCAAGAGGCCCTGGTGCACCCATACTCCCCAATCTCTTGCACATGTGCATGCAAGGTAAATAAAAATATTAAATTAATTCCTTTAAAAATTCAAAATCAGGGCTAGAGAGATAGCTCAGCAGTTAAGTCACTTGCCTGCAAAGCCTATCAACCTGGGTTCAGTTTCCCAGTACCCACATAAAAAGCCAGATGCACAAAGTTGTGCATGAGTCTGGAGTTTGTTTGCAGCAGCTGGAGACCCTGGTGTGAACATTCTTTGTCTGTCTCTATCTATCTGTCTTTCTCTCTCTATTTACCTTTCTCTCTCTGCTTGCACAAAAATAAAAATATTTTTTAAAAATTCGAAACTAAAACTGGAACATGGGGCTATTATAAGCTTCATACTTCTTTTTGTGTCTCAATAAAAGATGGATTTTTCTATGCATTTTATACCCAATTTTTTTTGGCAGTGCCGGTCCTTGATCCCAGAATCTCATGCATCCTGGCAAGTGCTCTACTACTAAGGTACTATTCTCAATTTTTCAAGGTGGAGTGCACTATACATTTATAATTAGTATTTTTCCTTGAAAATAAGTGATTTAGTGTATCAATAGAAAACTGTGCCTGCTCAGGGACAGAAATGGTAAAGACACTTCCATAGTCACGTAGAACTAAACAGTTCCACAGAAATGCTTAACTTGTTTTACTGTATGGCAAAATGTCTACTTGTGTTTGTAGTACATTCGTATTACAAATATGGACAACTTAATGTACAAGTGGTGGCATGTCATTAGAAATATCTTTATAAGATATATTAGACATTTTTAAAATATTAATGAGGGACATTTGAAATATTAGCCCTTTTCTTCCTATGCAAATTTTCCCTGATACAAAACACTTGAGGTCTTTTTAAGAGTTTGAATCAATTGTTTTTATAAGTTTTATAAGTTTAAGTCATTTTTAAAACTAATGGAAGGGTTGACTGATGAATACTAAATTACAGTTAAATAGTAGTAAAAATCCTAGCATGCTGTTGCACAGTAGGGTGACTATGGCTCACAATAAGGTAGTGTACATTTCAAAAAAAAAAACTAGAAGAAAAATTTTGGATGGTAAACATAAAGAAATGGTTGGGATGGAGGGATGGCTTAGCAGTTAAGACATTTGCCTGCAAAGCCAAAGGACCCAGGTTTGATTCCCCAGGACCCATGTTAGCCAGATGCACAAGGGGGGCACACTCATCTGGAGTTCATTTGCAGTGGCTGGAGGCCCTGGCACGCCCATTCTTCTCTTTCTCCCTTTCTCTCTCCTTCTCTGTCTCTCTCTGTCTCTCTCTCTCTTCCCTCTCTTTCTCTGTCAAATAAATAAATAAAAATAAAATTTTAAAAAGAGCTGGTAAATGTGCTGGGCATGTGCACACGACTTTAATCCCAGCACTCGGGAGGCAGAGGTAGGAAGCTCACTGGGAGTTCAAAGACAGCCTGAGACTACATAATGAAAGTCAAAAAAACAAAAAAAGAAAAGAAATGGTAAATGTTTGAGGAGACACACATACCTAACCTGACCTGAACACTGCACAATGTATGCATGTACTGAAACAGCACATAATATCGTGCGTGCGTGCGTGCGTGTGTGTGTGTGTGTGTGTGTGTGTGTATGAAAATAATTGCTTTTTTTTCCGAGGTAAGGTCTTGCTTTAGCCCAGGCTGACCTGGAATTCACTATATAGTCTCAGGGTGGCCTCAATCTCATGGCAATCCTACCTCTGCCTCCTGAGTGCTGGCATCAAAGGTGTGCGCCACTATGTCCAGCTTTAGTTCATATTTTGAAGAAGATACTTAACTATTAAAACTCCTAATAGTTATAATTCTATGAACATTAATTTGTGTGTATCCCAAAGAGAGAATTTCAAATGTTAAAAGTACCTTGAAGCAACAAATCTAAAGATTAAAATAGAAGGCATCCCGTTCTCTCTCTCTCTCTCCCTCTTTCTCTGTCAAATAAATAAATTAAAATAAAATATTTTTTAAAGGGGCTGGAGGGATGGCTTAATGGTTAAAGTGTTTGCCTGCAAAACCAAAGGACCGAGGTTTGATTCCCCAGGACCCACGTTAGCCAGATGCACAAGGGGGTAAGGGGATGTACATGTTTGCAGTTCGTTTGCAGTGGCTGGAGGCCCTGGTGCACCCATTCTCTCTCTCTCTCTCCCCCCTTTCTCTGTCAAATAAATAAATAAAAATAAAATATTTTTTTAAAAAAATAGAGGTCATGCCAGGTGTGGTGGTGCATGCCTTTAATCCCAGCAATTAGGAGACTAAGGAGGATCTCTGTAAGTTCAAGGCCAGCACATGACTACAGAGTACATTCCAGGTCAGCCTGGACTATAGTGAGACCAAAAAAGTTCAAAATATGTGTGTGGGGGGGGGTGTGTGTGTAAGCTCTTGTTTTCCAGAAACTATATTGACTATAAACCACAGGCTTCAAAGCAAATACAAAGCAGACCAATATAGTGATAAATACTTTTCCTTAAAGCTGTTGAACTCCCTCCTTCAGTGGTAAAAAGAGTTAAGTTTTTGTTTTGTTTTGGTTTTATAAGCTAGGGTGTCACTCTAGCTCAGGCTGACCTGGAATTCACTATGTAGTCTCAGAGTGGCCTCCAACTCAAGGCAATCCTCCTACCTCTGCCTCCCAGCACTGTGATTAAAGGCATGCGCCACCATACCTGACTGAAAGAGTCAGGTTTTAAAGACAATAAATCAAAGCCATATCACCAGTGTCAAAATTAACCCCTCTGAACTAGACTGTTGGAAAAAAGCTAAAGGATAATAATTGTGTAAATATATGCATGTGAACCATTATCTCTTTTTTGTTGTTTCGTTTTTAGGGGTAGGGTCTCACTCTAGCCCAGACTGACCTGGAATTCACTATGTAGTCTCAGGGTGGCCTCAAACTCACAGTGATACTCCTACCTCTGCCTCCTAAGTGCTGGGATTAAAGGTGTGTGCCACCACACCCAGCTGAACTATTATCTTTTAAACATAAATATCAAATTCCAAGGCACAAAGGGTTTGAGTAGAAAATTATAAAGTGTTTCTGTTTCCTTACATTAATATATGTGTCTAATAAAACTGCTGTTATAAGAACTCAGGGGATGGAGAAGAAGGAACACAAAATAGTATAACCCAATAGGAATATGACTAGTATGTAGTATGTTCATACAATAAAGTTCTCAATTTAAAAATAAGAACTCAGGGGCTGAAGAGATGGCTTAGTGGTTAAGGCACATGCTTGCAAAGCCTAAGGACTCATGTTCGACTCTCCAGGTCCCACATAAGCCAGATGCACAGTGACGCAAGGGCACAAGGTTACACATGTGCATAAGGGAGTGCACACGTCTGGAGTTTGATTGCAGTGACTGGAGGCCCTGGTGCACCAATTCTTTCTCTCTCTTGCTCTCTCACATAAAAAAAAGGCCAAGTCTGTTGGGCTTGCCTCAAAAAAAAAAAAAAAAAAAAAAAAAAAGAACTCAAGAGAAATTATAATTTGAGTTTACTTTTAGGTCAAATATATATTTTATTTAACACCTATATAAAATAGCTGCCCATATGGATATTAAAGATAATGCTGAACCACTTACCAAACTATGAGCAATTTATTCTGACCAACGTAAAACACACCTAGTAGCTTGCATATATCTTACTCTTTGGAAAGACAGTATGATTACCTCTAGCTCAGAGCCCTGTAACATGCACACACCTAAAACTTGCCAACTTTCTCTACAAAAAGATTCCACTACCTCTGTCTTCTTCCTAACCATGCATTTTTTTCAGTAGTATTGTTACCTCTTACAAATCAATTCACAGTAAAATTTCCCTGTCTTCAACAAGACCCAAGCATACAGGAGGACAAGGATAAAGCATAGCGTTTGGAGGGCAGAGACAGGAAAAACCTGTGATTTGAAGCTTCCTGCACAAGAGGGTATACATGTTTATGTGCTGTCCATATTGAAACAATAAGCAGCCTTCAGGTTTCTAGAATAAATTGTTTTACTTACAAAACTAGGCAGAAAAAAATATTCACCCAGTCAAGACACTAGAAATTGCATAAGTTCTATGTGTATAAAGCTTTCTTACTGATGAAAGTCGAAGACAGTAATTAGAATCAAGATCTTATGAATATTTATCAAGGGTAGGTCTCCAGTCAAGCATGAGCTTTGTGAGAAAAATGCTTGCATATGGCACTACATTCAAGGCAGAAATGAACAGTATAGATAGATTTCCTTCAACTAATGATGGATTAGATCTTAATAATCCCATGATAGCTTTCAAATATCATGAATTGGCCTGGAGAGATGGCTTAGCGGTTAAGGCACTTGCCTGCAAAGCCTAAAAACTCGGGTTTAATTCCCCAGGACCCACTTAAACCAGATACGCAAGGTGGCACATGTATCTGGAGTTCATTTACAGCAGCTAAAGGCCCTGGAGCACCCATTATATCCCTCACTCTCCCTCTCTCAAATAAATAAATTAAAATTAAATATTTTTTAAGTTTTAATGCCATGAATTAAAAATATATTTAAGGGCTGGAGAGAAGACTTAGCAGTTAAAGTTCTTGCCTGTGAAGCCTAAGGACTCATGTCTCACTCTCCAGGTTCCACATAAGACAGATGCACATGGTGGCGCATGCTTCTGGAGTTTGTTTGCAGTGGCTAGAGAGGCCCTGGTGTGCCCATTCTCTCCTCTCTCTCTCTCTCTCTCTCTTTCTCTCTGTCTCTGTATAATAAATAAAAATAAATCTTTAGGGCCTGGAGAGATGACTTAGCAGTTAAGACGTTTGCCTGCAAAGCCAAAGGATCCCAGTTCAACTCTCCAGGACCCACATAGGCTAGATGCACAAGGGGGCACATGCATCTGGAGTCCATTTGCAGTGGCTGGAGGGCCTGGAACTCCAGTTCTCTCTCTCTCTCTCTCTGCCTCTTTCTCTCAAATATATTTTAAAAATAAAATAAATCTTAAAAAAAAATTGAAATAATAACTATGATTTCTGTTGAATGCATGTGACTTTTGTATCATCTTAAAGTCAAAATATTATAAGTGAAACCACTATAACCTACAGATTCTGTATAATCTAGCTCAATCAGATTCTCTAAAATAATTATGGAATTAAATTTTTAATTAAGTTCATAATTTAGTTGCAGCTGTTAAGAAAATATGTAGACTTACATCTTATTGGCTTTGCTTTTCCTAAGATGTTAAATCTAAGATGGCTTCCAAATAGCCAAGCTGAACATCATATCATTTTTATACTTTGAAGTGTTAATAATGGCAATTTATATGATAAGGCCCATCCTGAATATCTTTGTAGCAAAAAAATAAGAGTGACATGATGATTAATTATGGCATTATATAATAATCACTGCTGTAATCACTTATATTTAATATTTGAGTTTAACAGAAATAGCTACTAAAATTCTGCACTGAATTTTAATGAAGTCCAACAGTATTCGTAAACCCTAAGAATCTGTTCATAGAATTATTGATACGGGGTTTGTTGGAAGTCCGGGAAAGTCCTTGAATCCCAAACCCTAGGTTCATGTCTACTTTAACCAAAGAATTGGATAAAATAAGACTGAGAAGGATAATTATTAAATTTAGGGACATACAAAACCAAGAGAAGGAAAATAGATACACTTATGTGGTCTGAAAGCCCACATGGTGGACCTGGAAAAAATGTAAAAAGAAAGTTAGGAAAGAAAATAAAGTACAAAGCGCTCCTGCCATGTTGGGGGCAGGAGTGGGTAAAGAGCCTATGTGGGCGTAGGGGTCAGTTGCAGTCAGTTATCAGCCAGTTATCTGCTGAAGCTGAGGTCACCCAAACACTTCACAGGCCAGATGTCCAAGCAGGCCTTCAGCTACCCGTAAAAACAATAGCAACAAGAATCCCAAGGTGACATGGGTGCATGGAATTACTCCAGATCACAAGTGTCCAACTCTTTGTTTCCCTAGCTACATTGTATGTAGAATAATTGCCTTGAACCACACATTAAAAACACTAAAAAATGTTGACACACAAGAAAGAAAAGGCTGTGTGATTTTTATAATATCTGACACCATACATAAGCAAAAAAGTCCTAACATAATCCTAATGCCAGGGTGGTTTTTTTTTGTTTGTTTGCTTGCTTGTTTTGGTGAGTATATTAATTACCTTCTTCTTAGGAAAAAAATGGCTGGCAAAAATCAGTTTGGGGGAGGAAAGGTTTAGTTTGGTGTACAGTTAGATGTTATGGCTTGTCATGGCAGGGAAGGCACTGGTGTCCAGAGCTTGAAGCATCAGGTCACATCCAGTCCAGAGTGGGGAAGCAGAGAGTGATGGATGGTGCTGCCCACAGTCAAGGTGGGTCTTTACACCTCAACGAACCTGATCAAGATAAGCCCTCACGGGTGATTATAGGTCCTTTCAAATTGACAATCAGTATAAACCATCACTGTGAGTGTGTGTGAGAGAGAAAGAGAACATAGGGGACAAAATTCAGTGTCTGTCCTCACCTTCCACCTTGTTTGAAGAAGTGTCTCTGGTTGTTGTTAACTGCTGCATTTGCCAGGCTAGCTGGCCTACAAGTTTCTAGAAAATTCTGTGTTCACTTTCCATCTTGCCATGGGTTTGCTTGGATTACAAGTTTATGCCATAGCCTCAGCTTTTACATGAGCTCTGGAGATCTGAACTTGGGTACTTGCATGAAGCAAGTGCTTTATCCACTGTGCCATCTCCTCAGACCAGGGAGTCTTAAAATTGTCAAGCAGAGCCCACGTTTACAATCACTAATAAATAAATAACAAAACTCATGATTTTTAAAATATTTTTATTATAAAAGTAAACAAAAGGGACAACATAAAACTAGTGGGATACTTGACATTGTATTGAAGAAACTAACACATCAGCATGTGGCCCCATGGAAGTAACTGCAGTTCTCAGTGAGTTCTCAAGGCGCTCATCAGATAGTTTGCTTCTCATTTTGCTCTTGCTGTGCTTCATTCTGGGAAACAGTTGCTCACAAATGCAGGTGATGCCAAAAAGCATTGACAAAAGTAAGGCATGGTCACGAAGCAAGAGACGTTTGTCTCTGAGAGGACAGGACCTATGAATTCTGTAAAGAGGAATGATTAAACTCTTTGGAAAGTTGAATGTCAGTTGTAGCTATATGTATTCCATTTGAAAAAAAAATGGCAGGTAATATACATGTATCAACTAAAAATTAAGTCACAAATATACCAAAATACTTTCCCAAAAATCTTGAAACATGTTTTCAAATTCTTGAATCAACTAGAAAAACAAGGACGCAAACATTATTTTTTACTCTTCATAAGACTGTGTCTAGACACAAAGTGTCAAAATGCATAAAATTGTTTGCCATACTTTTTTGAGGAAAGGTCTCACTCTAGCCCAGGCTGACCTGGAATTCACTATGTAATCTCAGGGTGGCCTCGAACTCATGGCAATCCTCCTACCTCTGCCTCCCGAGTGCTGGGATTAAAGGCATATGCTACCATACCCGGCTTATTTACTTTTTAGAAGATAGCTAAATTAAGCCAGGTGTGCTACCATGCCCAGCTCATTTACTTTTTAGAAGATAGCTAAATTAAGCCAGGTGTGCTACCACGCCTGGCTCATTTGCTTTTTAGAAGATAGCTAAATTAAGCCAGGTGTTCTACCATGCCCAGCTCATTTACTTTTTAGAAGATAGCTAAATTAAGCCAGGTGTGGTGGCGCATACCTTTAGTCCCAGAACTCGGCAGGCAGAGGTAGGAGGATTGCCATGAGTTCGAGGCCACCCCGAGATTACATAGTGAATTCCAGGTCAGCCTGGGCTAGTGAGACCCTACCTCAGAAAATCAAAATAAATAAATAAATAAAATAAAATAAGTAACTTATATCACCATGGTCAGCATTAATATTTTTAAAGAATTCCTGGAATTGGCAATGATTTAATTTCTTTGCCCTTATGAAATTCAGTCTTGTTATAATTATTTTATTTGTTGGCAATTTTATCTATGTATGTAATGTACTTTGATCATATTCACCTCCCATGACCGTTGTCTCCTTCTCCCTCTGCCGAGCTCCTTCTTCCCAGCTTTTGTCCCTCTTCTACTTTGGGGGGTGTGTGTGTGTGTGTGTGTGTGTGTGTCTCACTACCAATAACTCCTCAGTAAGAAATTGGGGGTCTCACAGCTCCTTTCCCATCCATGATGGAATGCTAATGGGCCCAGTATTGTGCAGGTCTTATGTAAGTTAGCCAGAGCCACTCTGAAGTCAAGAATAGAAGTACCATGTCATTTCAGGAAAACAGCACTTCTCCCCATCTTCTGAATCTTACATCCTCTGCAAAATTCCCTGAGGTGAATCATTTATTCCTGAACATTAAACAGTCACTTATTCTTAGCATTTTGACAAGTTCTGTGTTCCTAGTAGACTGTCCACTCAAAAGTCTGTCCCACCTAAAGGTGAGAGCAGCACTAATCTCTGGACATAAACATAAATATTTAGAGGGCAGTTTGATGGGTACAATATATCCATTTAGCTAAAAACGCAGTAGTAGCTTCCTTTCCAGTGCCTACGTCCTCCCGAGCCACACAGTCTTTTGACTAGGTTTTCAATACCAGGCATGAATTCCTTCATGGCTTTTCTCCCCCAGCACTCTGTATAGCACTGTCAGCAGTTCAGTTCCAGCTCAGTTTCTCTGATTTCTACAACTGAAGCATGCAGTGTCTTCCACAACAGCGTCTTCCCATCTAGTTCTGGTTAGTAACCAAGAGCAATGGCAACAGTCTATTATTTTAGGGGTCTTCCTGACCAATAAGTCACTGGAAGGTATCCTACCCTTGGCACTGAGATTTATTCTTAGTAACCCATGACTTCTGGAGTCAGCATTCTCCAGCAATACAAAGTACTTCTGTTCAAATTCTTTTGACTTATATATTTTAATTAGCTAACAAAGAAATAGGTTTCCATATGGTTTTTTCATATCTTTAGTCTTAGTTAACCCTCTCCTCCCGCTTTCTCCTACATTCCTGCTTAAGCCTTTCTACCCTCAGCATGCTACCTATGGTGGTGGTTCGATTCAGGTGTCCCTCATAAACTTAGGTGTGCTGAATGCTAGGTTCTCAGCTGATGGAGATTTGGGAATTAACACCTCCTGGAGGCAGTGTATTGTTGGGGGAGGCTTATGGGTGTTATAGCCAGTTTCCCCTTGCCAGTATTTGGCACCCTCTCCTGTTGCTATTGTCCACCTGATGTTGGCCAGAGGGTGATGTCCACCCTCTGTTCATGCCATCGTTTCCCCCTGCCATCATGGAGCTTCCCCTCGAGTCTGTAAGCCAAAATAAACCTCTTTTTCCCCACAAGCTGCTCTTGGTCGGGTGATTTCTGCCAGCATTGCGAACCTGACTGCAACAGTTCCCTTCTACTTTCATAACACATGCACTCTACTGTTTCCTCCCCTTAAGTCCCACCATTGCCCCTCTGCCATGGCCCCTTTCTATTTTCCTGTCCTATACAAATCTAAAAATTCAAAACTGGGCCAGGTGTGATGGCCCACACCTTTAATCCCAGCACTCAGGAGGCAGAGGTAGGAGGGTCACTATGAGTCTGAGGCTAGCCTGAGAATACATAGTGAATAGTGAATTCCAGGTTAGCCTGGGCTAGAGTGAGACCCTACCTAGAAAAACAAAACAAACAAACAAACAAAAACCACACAAAACTCAAAGCCAAGATCTGCATATGAGAGAGAATAAGCAGCATTTGTCTTTCTGAGCCTAGGTCTCCTTACATAGTATAGTATTTTCCAGTGCCATCCATCCAGACATCACAGTCTTGATGAGAATTTGCATGATGTTACCTATTTTTAACATTTTTAAACATCAAGGTTCTTGATGTACTATGCAGTGATACTTTATTAAGCATGGTTCATCTATTAATTTTTACAAATCACTCTCTTTTACCCACCATTGTCAGGGCACCATCCATAACTAACTGTACCAGATAAGTTGACAAGAGACAAAGAAAATCACTTTAATGTTGTTATTGTTGTTGTTGTTTGTCTTTTGGTTGTTTGGTTTGTTTGGGTTTTGTTTGTTTGTTTGTTTGTTTTTCGAGTGGGGGTTTGTTTTTGTTTTTAAGTAGTGTCTCGCCCTAGCCCAGGCTAACCTGGAACTCATTCTGTAGTCCCAAGCTGGCCTTGAACTCATGGCTGGTTCCATCTCACAACAATCTTTTCCTACCTCTGCCTCTCAAATGCTGGGACTAAGGCTTATACCACCACACCTGGCTTCAACATATGTTTTGCTGCTTCATATAAATCTTTGACTTAGTTGTCTCTTTTAGTGGTAGTAAACACCGAGTTCTTAGACATTATGCTTGTCATCAGTGCCTCTAATAAACTGACAAGTTGAACCATATTTGTAGCATTGGTGCTTTCATCCGTCACCGATGCATAAAATTTAAAAGTAGCAGCTCGCTGCTCTCCAAACTTCTGTCAGTAGATTGTCCAATTTCTTCAATTCGCCTGGTTATATAGTCTAGTGAGACTAACTGATTTTAGAAATACCCCTTTTTAGGACATATTATAGCCACCACACTCTCCATGCATTTCTTAATAAATTCACCATCAGTAAACATTTGATTTTTTATTATTAAATGAATTACCACATAACTAGCTTTATAATAGAATCCATCTGAGTTGTGTTGTGACATTTTTTTTTAAAGTTTTGTTGAGAACATAGACTTTTTTTCAGTTCCACTCTGTTTTATCCTTATGACAATCCTTGGTACACCCATATTTAGCAGCATGTTTTTGTATAATAATGCGTTTTCAAATTATAGTCTGAAGACCAGCACAAATCTCCTACAATTTAAAAATAATGCTATCATTTGCTCCAACAAACAAGTGGTCCTCTGTCCACTTTTTATTGAACAATCTTCATTCATCTGTAATTTTTCTTTTTTGAGAGTCTTGCTTTCTTTTAAAACACTGACGCCATGCTGGGATTTAAAATAATAATAATAATAATAATAATAATAATAATAATAATAATACATAAGGGTCAATGTTTACTTGTATTATGAAAATTGACAGGAAAATAGAAAATAATGTTTTGCCGGGCATGGTAACACACTCCTTTAATCCCAGCATTCAGGAGGCAGAGGTAGGAGGATCACTGTGACTTCAAGGCCATCTTGAGACTACATAGTGAATTCCAGGTCAGCCTGGGCTAGAGTGAGACCCTACCTCAAAAAAAAAACAAAAAGAGGTCTGGAGAGATGGCTTAGTGGCTAAGGCGCCTACCTGCTAAGCCTAAGAACCCTGGTTCCAAGGTCCAGCGGTTCCAATCCCCAGGTCCCACGTTTAGCCAGATGCAGTGACGCAAGGGCGCAATGCCCCACTTGCCCACAAGGGGGCGCACGCATCTGGATTTCGTTCACAGCAGCTGAGAGACTGCTGGCGTGCCCATCTTTGTCTCCCTCTCCCTCCCTGTCTATCTCTCTCTGTCTCTCTCTCCAAAAATAAATTTTAAAAATAATAAAAAAAAGTTAAAAACCAAAAAAAAAAAAAAAAAGAAAAGAAAAGAGATTTGCCCCTTTTACTTTCCATCTCTTATATGCTTATATAACACAAAGAGGAGAGCCACACATAAAGTGTGTGGTGATGCATGAGGCCCAGCCAAGGTATGGAAGAACCCTTAATAATTAAATATTTACCTATCTTCTAAACAACATAATTTCCTATCATGTGCAGTCATTGAAATTGTGTTTCATTCACTAAGTCACCATGAATACATGTAACACCTGGTGATGCCAATTCAACTGTCTGCACTCAGAACATAACACCCTGAAAGCTGCACATGTAAAACTGAAGCCAGGGCTGGAGAGATGGCTTAGTGGTTAAGGTGCATGCCTGCGAAACTTAAGAACCCAGGTTTGATTCTCCAGGTCTCACGTAAGCCAGATGCACACAGTGGCGCTTGCATCTGGAGTTTGTTTGCAGTGGCTACAGGCCCTGGCGCACCCATTCTCACTTTCTCTCTGTGTCTCTCTCTCTCCCTCTCTCTCCCCATCTCCAATTAATAATTAGTAAATTAATAAATACAAATAATTCTTTAAAAAAACTGAAGCCTGCCGGGCATAGTGGCTCATGCCTTTAATCCCAGCAATTGGGAGGCAGAGGAAGGAGGATCACCGTGAGTTCAAGGCCACCCTGAGACTACATAGTGAATTCCAGGTCAGCCTGGGCTAGAGCGAGACCTTACCTCAAGAAAAAAAAAAAAAAAAAAACCTAAAGCCATATATGTGTACAAATAGCAAGAGCATTCATATGGTTATTTTATATGATATTGTGACAAACCAATATCATCTACAAAGTTCACACTCAAGAATTGTGCAATCCAGTTTCAAAGAAAGAAGCATACACACAAAAAACTCATACTGTTTAAGTAAGTCTGATTTTGTGTTGGGCCACATTCATCACTATCCTGGGCTGTGTGTGGCCTGAACACCACCGATTGGACTGGACACCCCTGCTCTAAGACATACAGTGTAAGAACCTATATGCCCCGACCTGCCGGTTCCAACCTGAAGGGTACTTTTGAAGTTGACAACTTTCTAAATAGCCTTCTGCCAAACACTCCTCCTCCCTTTTAAAAGCAAGGGGATTTTTTGGAGGGGAGGTCTTGTGTTTTTTATTGTTTGTTTTTTTTTTTTAAATACAGTCTCACTCAAGGCCAGGCTGACCTGGAACTCACCCTGTAGTGCCAGGCTGGCCTCAAGCTCACGGCAGTCTTCCTACTTCTGCCTCCCAAGTGCTTTAATACCAAGGACTAAAGGAATGCTAAAAGCAAGTTTTTTGTTTGGGTTTGGGTTTTTTGTTTGTTTGTTTTGTTTTGTTCTTCAAGGTAGGGTCTTGTTCTAGCCCAAGCTGATCTAGACTTCACTATGCAGGCTCAGGCTAGCCTTGAACTATAGCTATCCTTCTATCTCAGCCTCCCAAGTGCTGGGATTAAAGGCATGTGTCACCACGCATGGCTTAAAGCAAGATTTTTTTTGAGAGAGAGGGAGACAGAGAAAGAAAGAGGCAGAGAGAGAATGGACACACCAGGGCCTTTTTAGGTGCTGTGAACGAACTCCAGATGTGTGCACCCTTTTGTGCACTTGTGTGACATTGCACGCTTGCATCACTTTTGCTTCTGGCTAAACGTGGGACCTGGAGATTTGAACAGTATTCTTAGGCTTTGCAGGCAGATGCCTTAACCACTAAGCCATCTCTCCATCCCTAAAGCAAGTGGTTTTGGGGGGTGGTTTTTTTTTTTTGGTTTTTTTTTTTTGGTTTTTTGAGGCAGGGTCTCATTCTAGCTCAGGAATTCACTGTGTAGTCTCAGGGTGGCCTTGAACTCATGGCGATCCTCCTACCTCTGCCTCCTGAGTGCTGGGATTAAAGGCATGTGCCACCACACCCGGCTCTAAAGCAAGATTTTTAAACCCACCTAATAAAAGGCAATATTATAACTCACTTGTAATCTGTACTGACCTGTTTCTCGTTTTATATAGTAAATATTTATACTGTGCCACTACAGATAGTCCAGTACAAATTGGAAAGCAAAGGACAGGCTTTCCTGGGTTCTGAACATCTGCTAATTGCTACATTCTCATATCATGATAATCTAATTTAATGAGTACATTCTGCGAGTCTTTAGTAAATGTTTATTACTACTTTCTACACTCACCTATTCATTTTTTTCTGTTCAATCTACATGATTTATATTTTCTCTTTACTTGACAGACAGTGTGGAGCATTCATTATTAAGACAATTGGGCAGTTCTAGTCCAACTCAACTGATTTCTTGTCCAATGATCCTGTGTGGCCAAGATCCAGCTTCAAGAAACCAGCTAGCTGCTGCCTGTTGTGAAACTTAGGGTTAGTTAATACCTCACCATACTTCTTTATTCCACTATAAGGTGTCTAAATTTGATGAAATTTACTTTTTCAGCTGTTTCACAAAATTTATTTAGGTAAATGTGGTAGTTGGGTTTTATGTGTTAGTTTTAACTGTAATAACATTTTCTACATGTTTTATCCATTCCATAAATAATAACTACATTGGGAATAGTGAGTTTTTTTTTCATTTTCTCTGTTTTGTGTTATTTCTTCTGAGTTTTAGGCATTGCGTTTCATGTCTTTGGTATTTATTTCAATATTTCTGATAAGAATAATTTATAATTTTAATACTTCTATAATTTTTAGAACAGTAGCCTTCATGGTTTAGTTTATCACTTTGCTTTGTTGTGTTATCATTTAATATGCTTTGACAAATTTTTTATTTGTTACTGATATTTATTTAATTTTGCTTCTGTCATGGGTTTATGAATTTCAATAACATTTATACTTCTTTTATTATAACATCTTTCAAATACTAGAAATGCCATTAACATGACATCAGTATTCTTGCCTTTTCATGTGATTAATTTGGCTATATTAAATTTTTTCTAATGTTTGAGATGATAGTGTAACCTCCTATACCATCATCCATTTGGTACCACAATTTATATACTGTTGTTGATCCACCTCATGGAATTTTGATAAAAGAAGAGCTCACTTCTGACATGATCATATAACATTGCCTGACATTCCACTGTATTAGTGTTCTTAGAATGCCTTCTTCTAACCTCATTTTTACCAATATATTCAATTATATATGATTGATTTTTAGAAAGACAAGTATTTTCATAAAATGTAAGAATATTTTTACACCAAAGGAAAACTTTATATTCTGGTTCTAAGGCCAATTCACATTATAAACTTGGACAATGGTAGGAGGGAGTCATTGTTCAGAAGATATAGAACAAGTCATAAGTTTTTAATCACGAAAATTTCTGTAGTAGTACAAGAAATGTCTCTTTTTATATTCATTTGCAGTTCTTTCATTGACTTCTTAATCTGAGAAGAGAAACAGAAAAATCTAAAAATTGGCATTACCCTATTAAATCTCCCTTTCCTTACCTGTTCCAACCCCAAATGCATTCCATGCTCAGCAGCAGCAGGAGAAATAACAGGACCAGGCCCCAAAGTTTTTCCCCATGAGTCAAATAGAATTTTTCCTTTTGAAATCATACTGAGTATGTTTGCCAGTCAAATGGTTTCATAAAATGGTATATTCACCCTATGAATGTATACTAGCATACAAAAGTCTCATGTACATTAATTATTCTCAGCTTTAAGAATGTAATAGACTAGTAAGTCCCATAATGCAATGTCAAAAGATTTTGTTCTGTAATTTAAAAATTATTAACCAGTGATGTTAGAAATCTTAATAGAACAAAAAAGTTAATGTTTGATTTTTAAAATGTAAACATGATACTAAAGAAATCCTGGACTGTTAATAAAAATTAATGATGTATTATATTATTGGGCAAGGAATTTTGATAACAATTTATACTCAGGTATGTTTTCTCTACAGTTATATAGATTATATGAATAAACACATATATACATTACACATATATAGTTGTATACACATATACATCTTTTATATACACATATACAATTTATACATGTATACTGTCTTAGAATTTAGCTTTATTTTGAGATACTAATAAAAACTTTGGAATTTATTGACAGTCTGAGTGTATGATGCTATAATTTGTTCTTCATAGCTTAGCTTGTTAGGCCAACTATGCTGCTTCTATAAACTGATAGATTGAGAAGTCAAAAATTCACCTTACACATTCTAAGTGAAACCCATTAATCTTTTTCTATTTTGTAGCATGTCCTCAATCAACAATTTTATAAACCTTTGCTTATTTAGTTCCCATTCTAAAAGGGCAATGTGAATAAATCATCTGAAGTTCACTGTGAGTAAAAATGAAATGAATACTATAAATAAATATTAATACATGTGCATACATCCAAATCACTTCACAACTTGCTTTTCCAAAATTTCAAATACAATGGAGATAAAAAGAGAGCTTCAGAATTTCAGTCCTGAGGTAGGAGGATCACTGTGAGTTTGAGGCCAGCCTGAAACTACATAGTAAATTCCAGGTCCTGGGCTACAGCAAGACCCTACCTCAAAAAAAAACAAAAACAAAAAACAAAAAAAAAAAAACAGAACTTAAGTTCTCTAACTCCTTCTGTCAGCTATTTGCAGGAAAATGTCTTGGAATATATGATTTAATTTATAATATATTGTTGCTTAAATTTCCACCAAGAATAGCCACACAATACTTTTGAACAAGTTTATACATAACTCCTATACACAGGAGGATGTTCCCAGGTTCTGTGCTATACTTAACATTTTTTGTTTTTGTTTTTTGGTGTGTTTTTTTTTTCAAGGTAGGGTTTCACTCTAGCTCAGGCTGATCTGGAATTCACAGTATAGTCTCAGGATGGCCTCGAACTCACAGTGATCCTCCTACCTCTGCCTCCAGAGTGCTGGGATTAAAGGCATGCGCCACCACACCCAGCTTATACTTAACTATAAAATGACAAATAGGGTCATGTCACACTGAAAAGCTATGCTTAATTAATGTTAAAATACAGAATCTAAGGACTAGAAAGAACTTTAAGAGGAACTCCAATTTTATTTACTATCAGGCTTCAATACGTTCTATTGCTTCTGTACTAAATTGCTGGCCCCTAGACGTAGACTTCTAATCAATATTTATTCTGAAATTTCAAAAGACTTAAAAGCAGCAAAGGGACCGGGCATGGTGGCTCATGCCTATCTATACTCCTAGCACTTGGGAGGCAGAGGTAGGAGGATTGCTGTAAATTCCAGGTTAGCCTAGGCTAGAGAGACCTTACCTCAAAAAATCAAAAAAAGGGCTGGAGAAATGGCTTAGCGGTTTAGGTGCCTGCCTGCAAAGCCTAAGAATGCCAGTTCCAATCTCCAGGTCCCACATTTAGCCAGATGCAAAAAGTGACGTGGAGGCACACACATCTGGAGTTCATTCACAGTAACTGAGAGGCTGCTGGCGCGCCCATTCTCTGTCTCCCTCTCCCTCTCTCTGTCTCTCTTAAAAAAAAAAAAAAAGCCCAAAAAAAGCATCAAAGGGAAAAACTTTTCCCAAAAGAATGATATAAGTAATATTTATATTGGTTCTGTTCCTTTTATTTCACCCAGTTTTTTTCATCACTGTGCATATATCCCTAAAGATGTGTGTGAGCTTCCATCCCTCCATGGTAAATGGCTCTCTGATTACCTAATACAGTGGCTACTATTGTTACAGGAGCTAGGTGTTTCTCTCTGTGCTTCTGTGCATAAATGATCAAGTTCTATTCAAAAGATTACTTGCTGTATTTCACTTTGCTTTTTTAATTTCTTCTTTTTATGTGGCGTAATTCTTCAATTTTATACTTACTAGTCCCATGGTTATATTGATGTTACCCACTTTATTTCAGCCTGTCCAGGATCTCCAAATATAAAAAGCAAGCATAAATTTTTATATAATTAAGTACTAGATTATGGATTTCCAATTTCATTATTCTTTTTAGGAATGCTGCTTCACATAGTATCAGTTAGTATAATGCCAAGCTGAGAATGTATAGAACTGGCTCAAGAGTTGCAGCCTTTTATTTAATATGTTGCTGGTGAGTGAGTACATATTCACATATTTATTTTTAAAACATGTTACTTATAAATTTTCCATCTATTTATCTTCATATGATAATATATGTCTTTAATACATAGAAGACAGAGTTTGATCATTTATTAATATTTGTTGATAGTTTTCTTAGTAAAGCTACTATGTTAACTTCAGTTTTGCATTTTTATTTATTTATTGAGAATGATAGAAAGAGAAAGAGGAAGGGAGAGAGAGAGAATGGGTGCACCAGGGCCTCCGGCCACTGCAGACAAACTCCAGATGCATGTGCCGCCTTGTGCATTTGGCTTATGTGGGTACTGGATACTGGGGAATCAAGCCTTGAACTGGGGTCCTTAGGTTTCACAGGCAAGTACTTAACTACTAAGCCATCTCTCCAGCACAGTTTTGCATTTTTATCAATGAGTATACCTATAGAATAATTGCCATTTAGTGTTTTTATAAACACTTGTCCTTAGTGTATTTCTTCCCTTTGGAAAAAAGGCATGTGAGAAGTGGCCTCAATACTTAGAAACTAACCCCTCCCATTTGGCCTGCTAAGAGTCATGTCCTTATTTCACCCTTTTGCTTACTGGTGCTTGCTCATCAGAGAAAATTTATGGGACCCTAGATTCTTCTCCATGTATCCTCTGGGCAGTTAATGGGTAATAGAACACTTTTAGGAGATGGTAGTTTTGTGCGTCATTTTGTTTTATAGCAGAGTAGTTTCTTTCCTGAAGTATAAAGGCTTGAAAGTAACTGTACAGACTTTTTAGCCTTTATTTTCTCCTTTTACTTACAAAGGAAAAGTTTTCTGGCATTCTCTCAAGATCCTTAACTTTGGTGGGTTTCAGTGCTTTCATAGCAATTTCCCTCTGAATAAAAGCCAAGCTATGAATCAAAATATATGCCTCCAGTCCTATGACTCCAGTAAGCCAACTAGATGACTCAGCCTGAGGAAGAATGACCTACCTATCTTAATTAATATTTCCTTCAGATGATTTAAAGAAAAATAAACTGAGTGTGATGACAGTGAAAGAGACCTCCTTTCATTCCTGCTAGTGGCATTCAGAGCAAAACTTTTTTTTTTTTTTTTTGACACATGCACCACCTTGTGCATTTGGCTTTATGTGAGTACTGGGCAATCAAACCTGGGTCCTTAGGCTTCGCAGGCAAGTGCCTTAACCACTAAGCAATCCCTCCAGCCCAACTTTATTTTCTATTTTGGAACTTTCTCTAAATTTTTAGGAACTGAGTCTTTTCTTCTCTAATCAATTTAGTAAACCTTCTTGACTAAAAATAATAGAACTTGTCCAGGTGTGGTGACCCACACCTTTAATCCCAGCACTCTGGAGGCAGAAGTAGGAGGATCACTGTGAGTTCGAGGCCAGCCTGAGACAACGTAGTGAATTCCAGAATGAGACTCTACATCAAAAAACCAAAATAATAATACTACGTAAGCATATCTATATATACCCATTATACCCTGTCACATCTGCTTTCGTGCTCAAATAAAGACCCTTAAAATGCAATTCAAGCAAGGTGTGGTGGAATTCTAGCACTTGGAAGGTAGAAACAGGAGGATCAGGAGTTCAAGGCCATCCTCAGCTTTATAGACAGTTTGAAGTCAGCCTGAACTACATAAAGACCCTTGCTCCACAAAAAAAAAAAAAAAAAAAAAAAAAAAAAGCAATTCATCATAATTCATTTTGTAAGATTTTTGCCCAGTTCCAACCATAATACAAATTCCATTCATACACAATATGAAAAATGTCTATAGTGAGCTAAATATAAAATCTAATTGTAGATTTGGAAAATGCCTCAAAAACAACACCTCAATATCCCTAAGAAAGAATTAGACACAATGTCTGTTAAACCAAAAAAGATTTGATCCAGTTTGGCAGAAAATTTCAAAACTGTAACTTAACATGAAAAAAATTCAAGCAATTGGGAGAAAATATCTTGCCTTAAGAAAACCAGGTTAAATATGGTTAATGTATACTTAAGAATGCCATTCTCAGTTTGCAATATTTTTTCATTCTACTTCTGAACCCTTTGGTACTTAAGGCTTCAAGTTGTTAGCTAATAATAATAAGGTCAGCTGTTTAGAAATATGAAAAAAGAGCTGGGATGGCTTTCACTTGAACAAACAATATCCTTTTAATCATCAATTAATTTTTGATACAGATATTTAAAAACAATAGCTGGGCCGCCTTTAATTTAATCATCAATTAATTTTTGTGGTATGAGACTCATAGATAGGTTTTAGAATCACATTTACATTTAGAATGTGATAAGAAGGCAGAAAGTTACCTTTTGTGATTAAATCCTAAAGATCAAATGAAATCAAGAAGTATATGTTAAGGGATGGAGAAATGGCTCAGAGATTAAAGGCAAAGCCTGATGACCCAGGTTCTATTCACCATGACCCACAAAAGCCAGATATGTAAAGTGGTATATTCATATGGAGTCCGTTTGCAGCAACAACAGGAGACCCTGGTACACCCATATTCATTCTCTGTCTCTCCAATAAATAATTTACAAAACAAAGTAAATGCTAGTTAATACATATCTTGTTTCACAAAAGCTATCCTGTTCCATACACACACACACACACACACACAAATATGTAAGTGTGATCAAAGAAAGTTATAATCAGCAGGGCATGGTTGTGCACACCTTTAATCCCAGCACTCAGGAGGCAGAAGTAAGAGGATCTGTGAATTTGAGGCCAATCTGGGACTACAAAGTGAGTGCCAAATCAGCCTGGGCTAGAGTGAGACCTTCTGTCAAAAAGAAAGAAATTGGGGCTGGAGAGATGGATTGTCAGGAAAGGTGCCGGCCTGCCAAGCCTAAGAACGCCCATTTGATTCTCCAGGTCCCACATTTAGCCAGACCCAAGTGAGGCAAGGGCGCAATGCTGCACTTGCCCACAAGGGGGAGCACTTGTCTGGAGTTTGTTCACAGCGACTGAGAGGCCACTGGTGCACCCATTCTCTTCTCTCTCTCTTCCTCTCTCCCTCTCTCTCTCTCTCTCTCTCCCCCTCAAAAAGTTTTAAAAAAGGAGGGAGGGAGGGAGGGAGGGAGGGAGGGAGGGAAAGAAAGAAGAAAGAAATTTGTAATCATCCAGGTATTTCTACAAAGGGACTTCACAGTAAATTAACACAAAGTCTAAGGTTTCAGACAGACTATCCAGAATGTATTCAATTGGATTGTTAAAAAACATATAAGGGAGCTGGAGAGATGGTTTAGGGGTTAAGGCACTTGACTGTGAAGCCTACAGACTCATGTTCAACTCTTCAGGTCCCATGTAACCCAGACATGCAGTGATGTAAATGCACAGTGCTGCACATGTGTACAAGGGAGTTCATGCATCTGGAGTTCCATTGCAGTGGCTGGAGGCCCTGGCATGCCAGTTCTGTCTCTCTCTCTCTCTTTTTCTCTCCTCTCTATTTTTCTCTCCCCTCTCTCTATCTCGCAATTTTTAAAAAATGGCCAATCTGAGCCGGGCGTGGTGGCGCACTCTCTCTAATCCCAGCACTCGGGAGGCAGAGGTAGGAGGATTTTTTTAAAAATGGCCACCCTGAGACTACATAGTGAATTCCAGGCAGCCTGAGCTAGAGTGAGAAAAAAAAAAAAAAAAAAAAAAAAAAAAAAAAAAAAAAGGCCAATCTGTTGGGTATGTCTCAGAAAAAAAAAAAAAAAAAAACATATAGGGCCAGGCATGGAGGCACATGCCTTTAATCCCAGCACTTGGGAGGCAGAGATAGGAGGATCACTGTGAGTTCAAGGCCACCCTGAGACTACATAGTGAATTCCAGGTCAGCCTGAACTAGAGTGAGATCCTATCTTGAAACCCCACCCAAAAAAGAAAAACCACATAGGGTTGGAGATATGGCTAGACACTTAAGACACTTGCCTGCAAAGCCAAAGGACCCAGATTCAATACCCTAGGACCCATGTAAACCAGATGCACAAGGTGGCACATGCATCTGGAGTTTGTTTGTAGCAGCTGGAGACCTTGGCATGCCCATTCTCTATCTGCCTATTTCTCTCTCAAATAAGTAAAATTTAAAAATAAAAACACATAGGCCAGGCATGGTGGTGCACGCCTTTAATCCCAGCATTCAGGAGGCAGAGGTAGGAGGATTGCTGTGAGGTCGAGGCCACCCTGAGACTACATAATGAATTCCAGGTCAGCCTGGGCTAGATTGAGACTCTATCTCAAAACAACAACAACAACAATAAAAAAAAAAAAAAAGAATGGATTTGGAAATATTTCCTGAAATGTTTTATGACCAAAAATAAAATTATAATTATAAATATTACAAATCCCACTTGATAGAAAAATAACAGATTATGATAGACCTGACTTTATAGTACAAATATGCCAAACTCTGCATATCATTATTATCTAGGGTTGTACCTATGAAAATCTTTGAGGAAATAGGATGCATATTGACTAATGTATACTTCCTAATTCCATCTGATCTTTTCCTTCTTCCACTTCTGAACCCATTGGTACTCTAAAGCTTCAAGATGTTTCCAGTGGCTCCTAATAATAATAATAAAGTAAGCTTTTTGGAAGTATAACAATGAGAGCTAATATAGCTTTCACATTAATGTAGTGTTAGGGTCTTTTAAATTTCAATTAATTTTGTTGTATCACAGTTGTTAAGGAAATAAGGTAGGTGTTGTGGTCCATGTCTATGATAAGAACATTTAGAAGGTACAGGCAGGAGGATCAGGAATTCAAGAACATCCTTGGCTAATGGTGAGTTTGAGGTCAGCATGGGCAACATGAGACCCTGTCTCAAACCTCCCATCAATATAGACAGAAATAAACTTACTTCAGCCGGGTGTAGTGGCACACACCTTTAATCCCAGCACTCAGGAGGCAGAGGTAGAAGAACCGCCTTGAGTTCAAGGCCACACTGAGACTACATGGTGAATTCCAGGTCAACTTGAGCTAGAGTGAGACCCTACCTTGAAAAACAAAAAAAGAAAGAAAGAAAGGAAGGAAGAAAGAAGGAAAGAGGGAAGGAAGGAAGGAAGGAAGGGAGGAGGAAGGAAGGAAGGGAGGGGAGGAAGGGGAGGGAGGGAGGGAGGGGAGGGGGAGGGAGGGAGGGAGGGAGGGAGGAAGAAACTTACTTCAGTTATGTTGGAATGCCTCAATTAAATATTTGATGTAGAGATAACTATCAACAAGGAATTCAAAAGTTTGTATTTCTTGTAAGTCAGAGTTTGGTCTGTTTTCTCCAGTTAGAAATAGAATTATTGGTTGCTTTTTCCTGATTTATTTTTATTTATTTATTTGTTACAGACAGAGAGGGAGAGAATTGGCACACCAGGGCCTCCAGCCACTGCAAAGAAACTCCAGATGTGTATGTCACCATGTGCATGTGGCTTACATGGGACCTGGAGAATTGAACCTGGGTCCTTAGGCTTTAGAGGCAAGCGCCTTAACCACTAAGCCATCTCTCCACCCCATTAGTTGCTTTTCTGATACTCTCTTCAAAGAAATGAAATAATATGTTAGATGAAGCTGCAAAAACCAACTTATTAAAAAAATTTTCTGCGCACGCCTTTAATCCCAGCTCTTCAAAGGCAAATGAAATAATATGTTAGTTCAAGGCCACCCTGCATAAATTCCAGGTCAGCCTGGACCAGAGTGAGACCCTACCTCGAAAAACTAAAAAAAAAAAAAAAATTAGAACTTGCTTCTAACTTCATATTCCCAATCCAAACACCTAAAATTGGTGCACAGTGTATGTTAATAACTAATATTATATCACTTATTTTAATTAATATATATTTTTCCTGTTATCCTGATATTAGTGGATGTGTATCAGGTATATGTGGAATCTGAAAAAGGACTAAGCCCCAAGGACTAGACTGGGACTTCTGTATCACTTACCTCTTTAAGCCTTACAGTTTCTGTTCTTGTGCCTGTTCAAAGTGACCATGATACAAGCCTGTTTCCCTATGTTATCAACATGAAATTATAAAATCATATAACTTAAGAATGAAAATGAACCTCTGCAATCCTAGTATTCTTTACATCATACATTAAAAAATACTTTAGAACTATGGAATAGTCTTAAGATATTGGTGTTAAAATTTTGTTAATATAATCTATGTTCACTAAATTTGCTGTAGAATTACTAGAGAGTACTGAAAAGTCCATGATATTATTTTTTGGAAAAGTTTGTATCTGTTAATAGCTTATACAATCATGTATGTAGTCACTATAGAGACCTATAACTTTTTCCTTACTTTATCATCTCAAGACAAGAATAACAACTCATATTTATATAGTCCTTCAGAATTTATAAGCCCTTCAAATGCATTATCCCATTTTTTCCACTCAATATTTTTGTGAGACAATCAGGCAGTTTTCTATAGGAGAATTGAAGTTTAAACAGGTTAAGAGAAATGCTTAGCTGGCATTACTATTAACAGGTAAAACTCAGAATTTCTAACTAATAAATGATCATCTGTAAGGAGGCAAATGATCTTTGGAGAAGACCCATAAAAATCAGAGTAATCCTCAGAATCACTTTATTATTACTAGCTAACTTTTTAGAAGAACTACTAAAGCATTTGTATTCAATTTTTATTGTCAAATGCAATTGATTTGGATTATGTGTTACTTCAGAAGTTTTATTCAGCTTTATGGCTTAAGCTGTGCCTTCTTGTTGATTTTATTCATCTTCAATCACAATATTTAAGTTCAAATCATTTAAAGCAGGCAGAACAAACATGAACTTTCTAGGCAAAAGGTTTGACCCCTCCTGTGTGCTGTGAAGTAGGCATGTAAGCACCATAGAAACCTTATCTAAACTCTCTTAGTCTCCACTTCTTAAGCAAATCAATGTGTAGCAATCTTTAGACTTAGTAATGGATAAAATTTCTTTTAAAAATCACTTGTTGAAACAGAACCCAAAATAAATATAACCTAGTAATTTTTATCATTGAATATGGCTATTATCAGATTCCCTCACCTTGACTCTCTTCATAGCCGTAGGATGCGTCCTTCAGTGGCAGGTTATAAAGGTTAACCTACTCTCTATAACAGACCCAGGGCTAGGGACATAGCTCAGGGTAGACTGTTTCAATAGCATGCACAAGGCTCTGGGTAAGATCCCCAACTCTGTAAAATTAATAAACAAATCCAGACCTAGTTAATCTTTTATAATCTTCCCCTTTAGTGGTTATAAAAATTAGAGCTATTTAAAATGCATTAAAATCCTGCTTCTCTTTAAATATCTTACTGGGAACCAAGGTTAAAAACTCTGTGAGAAGAAGCTTTTCTCAGTCTTCATGTGTGGGTTTGAAACCTCGTATTTTCGAAGCCTGCACTTCCATCCTAGAAAAGATCTCAGAGCAGAGGATTCGATTTTCATTCCACCTTCCTCTACCGATTTTGTTAGGCAGACTCTTAGATAACCATTTTGTCCAGTGACAAGAAATAACTAGTCCCATATGTGTACTAGTAACAAATGAGGGTTTGGGGATGTGCTTAAGGTTAAATTTTTTAAAACAAAATTAGAGTAGCCAGAACATTAGAGATGCAGAATTCAATCATGGTTTCCTTTATTAACTCAGATACTACTTAATATTAGATTTAGAAGCCATAAAAAACAAGTCTTTTTTGTTTGTTTTTTGGTTTTTGTTTTGTTTTGTTTTTTGTGGTTTTTCATTTTTCGGTTTTTCAAGGTAGGGTCTCACTCTAGCTCAGGCTGACCTGGAATTCACTATGTAGTCTCAGGGTGGTCTCGAACTCACAGCAATCCTTCTACCTCTGCCTCCTGAGTGCTGGAATTAAAGGCATGCGCCACTATGCCTGGCTAATAAAAAGTCTTTATAGGATAACAAATGTCTATTAAGATATCAAATTTGGGGCCAGAGAGATGGCTTAGCGGATAAGGTGCTTGCCTCCAAAGCCTAAGGACCTAGGTTCAATTCTCCTATACCCACATAAGCCAGATGCCCAAGGTGGCACATATGTCTGGAGTTCATTTGCAGTAGCTGGAGGCCCTGATGCACCCATTCTCTCTCTCCAACTACCTCTTTCTCTGTCTCAAATAAATAAATAAAATGGTTTTTTAAAATCTTTTTATATATAGTACAAGGAGTTTATATAAAATAAGTTTTATAGGGCCAGGTGTGATGGAGCATGCCTTTTAATCCCAGCACTTGGGAGACAGAGGTAGGAGGATCCCTGTGAGTTCAAGGCCACCATGAGATTACATAGTGAATTCCAGGTAAGCCTGGGCTAGAGTGATACCCTACCTCGAAAAACAAAAACCAAAAAGAAAGAAAAAAAGAAAGAAAGAAAGAAAGAAAGAAAGAAAGAAAGAAAGAAAGAAAGAGAGAAAGAGAGAGAGAGGGAGGGAGGGAGGGAGGGAGGGAGGGAGGGAGGGAGGGAGGGAGGGAGGGAGGAGGGAGGAGGGAGGGAGGGAGGGAGGAAGGAAAAAAAGAACAATAAGGAGGATAGGGGGAGGGAGGGATATAAAAAGAAAAAAAAAGCACAATAAGTTTCATAGAAGTTTAAATATAAAATGTCAAGATAGTAATTCCAGTTTACCAAGATTGAGTATTTTTATCTTCTGAAAGTTTTAATAAATTCCTTTAGTGTATATATATATATATTTATAAATATATAAATTTATAAAAATATAACATTACATATATATAATGTTCTTGAGATAGGGTTTCACTCTAGCCCAGGCTGACCTGGAATTCACTATGCAATCTCAGGCTGCTCTTGAACTCAGTGATCCTCCTACCTCTGCCTCACAAGTGCTGGGATTAAAGGCATGAGCCACCACACCCAGCCAATAAATGATTTATAAAAGCTTTCCAAGGGCTGAGGAGATGGCTCAATGGGTAAAGGCACTTGCTTATAAAGCCTGCCAGCCTGGATTCAATTCCCCAGTATCCTTGTAAATCCAGATATACAAAGTGGCACATGTATCTGGAGTTAGCATGGCCAGAGGCTCTTGCATGCCCATACTCCTCTTTCATCTTCCCTCCCTCTCTCTCACCCTCTCCTCACAAATAAATAAATATTTTTAAAAGGCTTTCCAAAATAGGCTTCGTGGGACTTTTTGGGTGATGTACCAATTGATTACATCAACAGCTCATAACCTGCTATGCATGAAATAAAACTGAAAAGCACCCATTTGTGCCTTATCTATGGGTATGTGTTTGCATTTAAACACAATCTTGAAGAAATTATTTTCAACCCAGAATGAAAATGTAGGTTCTTTGGCCTTCTAGGTAGCAAGGACTTTAATACCTTTGATTTTTTTTAAAATATTTCATGGGGCTGGAGAGATGTCTTGATGGCTAAGGAACTGGCCTGCAAAGCCTAAGGACCAGGATTCGATTCTTCAATATCCACATAAAGCCAGATGGACAAGGTGACACATGCATCTGAAGTTTGTTCATTACAGTGACTAGAGGCCCTGGCACATCCATTCACTTTCTCTCTTTCTCTTTCTCTCCCTCTCTCTCAAATAAATAAAATATTTAAATTTTTTAGATGGTGGCTGAGATCTACATAAAAAATAGGTTTCATTTCACTTTGTCAAGGTATAACTCATATCCAACAAAATAGCTACATTTTTTAAAATATAAGTTTCAATGCTGATCATAAGTAAGGGAGGCTAGAAGATAACTCCAATATGAGGCATAATTTATCTGTAATTATGTGGCATTTTAGTTTATGGGGTGACATGTGCTTTGATAATTGCAGCCAATCTGGTTTCTACAGTCATTTTTACTTTTTAGGAAAGATGTCATAAGAACATATTAAAGTCACAGAACTTAAACTGTTAGTAATTAGATAAGCCTTATAAGTTCATTCATATTAAAACGGTATATATGAAATGAAAAAGTCTCAGTGTTTGTGGCCTCTAATAAAATTCTCTGGCTTGGTTACTATAATAGTCAATTCAAATAAACTTTTTAATACTGAGGTTTCAAGCTTAGAGATAATTTGTTTTTAAAGTATTAATTAGTAAAATATCATTTCAAATTACTTAAGACTCGTGACTTTATAACAACATACTTTCATTTGCACTTTTTCTACTTTCAACCCCATTTACTTGAGAAATGCTTATGTGACCCTGGTATATAGGTATATAAAACATTTATTTATTGACAGTAAATCATAGAGAAATTTATTTTCAAACAATTCTTCAGTGTTTACATATAATTTTACCATTTATTAAAGACAAGCAAATGTGCATACTAATGAGATGAGTATGGTTGTTTATTTACTTTTTTACATATTTTACATTTTTAACCACTGTGATGGCTGAATGTGTAAAGCACCACTCAAGCCTGAGTTCAATCCTCCCAGATCCTATGTAAAAAGACGGAAGCCATGACAAGCGTCTGTAATCCCAGAATGCTGCCAGCCAGCGAGATGGGAGCTGGAGACAGAACTTCCCAGAAACTCACAGGGAGCACAGCAAAGAACAGCAGAGCGAGATCCAGAGAGAAGAACCTGCCTCAGATGAGATGCAAAGCAGAGGACTTACCTGAACCGAAGGTTGTCCTCTGACCTTCACACATGCTCACTGTGCCACAACATGCACCTGAACTCACACACAGCATGTACATGAACACACACAAAAATTTAAAGAAAGAAAGAAATCTTGGCTACATATTTTATAGTAATGGATGTAGAACATTTAAATTCTATTCAGCATGGGAAAATGGAATTTTCAGGAAAATGGACAGATCTGGAAAGAATTATATTAAGTGGAGTAATCTAAACTCAAAAAACCAAAAGTTCATTTTCTCCCTGATAAGCTGATCTTTGTGTGTATGTGTGGTAGAGGGCAAATATAGATAAAACCCATAAAGGTAGAAAGGACACATGTCAACAGAAGTGGGGAGGATATTCTGGGGGAGAGGGGAACTGAAGAAAGATGACAGATTGGGAGTAGGAGGGGGATGAGAATCAATTAAAACAAATTGCATTTGAAAATGCAGAATAATACCTAATTCTCTATGCTCCAACTAAAAAAAAATCAATAAATAAATTTAAAAATAAAGGCTATAGAAATCTTCACAATTTTTCAGAGCTGATTAATATTTTGATTGTATAATCATTGATTCTGAAAAGACTGCTTTACATAAATACAAAACAGTAGAATTATGGTCTGGGCTATTTCAAAAATGTTAGAGATTCTGTCCTAATTCTAAACTAAGACTCATTTAACATTTTTTTTTGAGAGAGAGATAGAGAATGGACCCGCCAGCAGCCTCTCAGCTGCTGTGAACAAATTCCAGACACGTGGGCAAGTGCAGCGTTGTGCCCTTGTGTCACTATGTCTGGCTAAATGTGGGACCTGGAGATGGAAGGGGCTTGGCAGGCAGGTGCCTTAACTGCAAAGCCATTTCTCCAGCCCTCAGTTAACAGTTTTTTAAATCAAACTCAAGTTAGCAATTCAAACAACAATGTTTTTACTTTCCTATTTTTTGACATCACATGTTCATCATGGCCTTCATACATGTGAGTATACTTTGTTCTCATTCTTTCCCCCTTTCCACTCCCCACCCCCATGCCCACCCTGCTCCAGCTAGTTTCCTTCCTTCTCCCAGTTAATCTCCCCTTCTGCTTTATCATTCATTATTCCATTTTCCATCTTCCACCCCTCTCATGATCTTATGATTTCTTTTTAAAATATTTTATTTTTATTTGACAGAGAGAAAGAGGGAGAGAGAGAGAAAGGGAATGGGCGTACCAGGGCCTCCAGCCACTGCCAACAAACTCCAGATGCATGCGCCACCTTCTGCATCTGGTTAATGTGGGTCCTGGGGAATCGAACCTAGGTCCTTTGGCTTGGCAGGCAAACGCCTTAACTGCTAAGCCATCCCTCCAGCCTATCTTATGATTTCTAATCAATCAGCAGTTTTTTTTTAAATCAAACATGAGAATATAATACAATCCAATAATACTGATACTTACATGCTGAGGATCGATGGTTAAAATATATTACTTTTTAAAATTTTTTTTTTTTTTTTTTTGGTTTTTGCAAGGTAGGGTCTCACTGTGGTCCAGGCTGACCTGGAATTAACTATGTAGTCTCAGGGTGGCCTCGAACTCTCGGCGATCCTCCTACCTCTGCCTCCCGAGTGCTGGGATTAAAGGCGTGCACCACCACGCCCGGCTTTAAAATATTTTTATTTATTTGAGAGACAGAGAACGAGGCAGGCAGAGAGAGGCGGGGAGAATGGGTACCAGGGCCTCCAGCCATTGTAAATGAACTCCAGACTTGTGTGCCACCTTGTGTATCTGGCTTACATGGGTCCTGAGGAATCAAACCTGGTCCTTTGTTTTATGTTTTTATGAAAATAGAAAATTACAGTAAAAACTGTAATTCATAACATAGTCTTGAATGTGAGTCAAGGTGTTCCAGGCAGTGTTTGTTGATGTTGTGTCGTCTAATGGCATGTGCAGTGTAGTGTTCAGAACCCAGGCTGCAATGAAGTCACACAATGTGGTGGAGGCAACTCTGACTCAGTACTCACTCAACTTTGAATGTTTTGGCCATTACAAATTCAGATCCTTTTACTGCTGCCAAATTTTTCATAACCCCCACATTTTGTTATACAACCACAGATGGGATCATGACCCACAGTTGAAGAAGCTGTGATTTAGAAGTCAACTAGATTCTAGAATTTGAAACCCCATTTTGAAAATAATTTTTTAAAACCTGTTTTGGTTTTTTCTTTTAATTTTTATTTATTTGCAAGGAGGTGCACCAGGGCCTCTTGCCACTGTAAATGAACTCGACATAAGTGCTACTTTGTGCATCTGACTTTACTTGGGTACTAGGGAATTGAACCCAGCAAGCCAAGCTCCAATGAGACACAAAGAAACTCATCTAAGTGGAAGACACTGTATCTGGGTCCATGGCAGGAACCTCAACGCTGTTAAGTGCACCTTGAAAGAAGAGTCAGCATCTCACTGCTTTTCTAAATGCTTTCCTTTATTCATATATACATGCCACCCTTCACTAGTAGACAGCCCTAGGAGATACTAGATTCTATGCCCCAGAAGTCTGCCCCACTAATCCCAGCAGTTAACTACAATATAATATGGAAAACCAAAACTGCTGCAGGGAGTCCAAGTAACACTTGTGGAAATAGTCCTTCCATTAGAATACCTTCAAACATTCTTTTCCAAGCAGTGTTTCCAACCACCTGTACAATGTCACTTCACTGATTAATATACAGACACTAAAGCTGAATAGTGGCGCTTAGAATAAATGCTGGGGGCTAGAGAGATGGCTCAGCAGTTAAGGCACTTGCCTGCAGAACCTAACAACCCAAGTTTGATTCCTCAGTACCCATGTAAAGCCAGATGCACAGAGTATAGTGACCCTGGAGGGCCCAATCTTTCTCTTGTCTGTCTCTGTCTCTGTCTCTCTCTCTCTCTCTCTCTCTCTCTCTCTGCTTACAAATAAGTAAAAATAAATAAATAAATGTTGGGAAACTGCCAGCACAATTGTTTCATTCATGGTGAGTCCTTTCTGCTGGCTATCATAACTGGAACTGGAATTGATATTCCAAAGCAAGTTTTCATTTTAAAACAGCCTAGCTGTTTAATCACCTATGAGATAGAACACTAGCCTGCTATGTTGTGATCATTTCTAATGGAGACTTGGAGAAATCCCTAAATGAACTGTGAGAGTCCTCAACACTGATTATTTTCTCCGTACACCATTACCTTTCAATGAATGCAACAAATGTGCAGGGCAGTATGTGCTGTGAGAACACAACTTGCACTGATGGAGGAGGAAAGCCAGCAGAGCAGAGAGCCATGCCTGATGGCGACGTGTTCTCCAGGTACACCTGTGCAAAGTGTCAGGTGCAAAACTGTCAGAATTGAATGCTTATTTAAACAACTGCTTTTGATACTTAGCAAACTTATCTTTAAAGTTTTTTTAATTTATTTTATTTACTTGAGAGAAAAAACAGGCAGAGAAAGAGAGAATGGGCATACCAGGGCCTCCAGCCACTGCAGATGAACTCCAGATGTATGTGCCTCCTTGTGCATCTGGCTTACGTGGGTCCTGGAGAATCAAACTGGGATCCTTTGGCTTTGCAGGCAAATGCCTTAACCACTAAGCTATCTCTCCAGCCCAGTAAATTTATCTTTAAAGGACCTTTATAAAATCAACTGCACCAGAATTCAGATGTCTGGGAAAATAAAGAGCAAGTAAAAATGTGAAATTAATAACAATGACTGACATAAATAGCTTTTACAAACAAGGCCCATGGAGCAGAAAATTGTTGCTTTCTTCTTACTGCAACAAAAGCTACAATACACTCATAAGTCTAGGTTAATTATTTTCATATTTATAATAAATTATCATTCTAATTGGTTGATAAATAAAATCTTGTTAAAATAAAAAAGAAATAAATACAACAGAACAGATTTGAATAAGCTACTTAGAAACTTCAAATTTTAAAAAGCTAAGAGCCAGGGCTGGGGAACTGACTCAGTAAAATGCTTGCCACAAAAGCATAAGGACCTGAGTCCAGAGCCCCAGCACCCACACAAAAGCACTGCAGTGGCAGACATGAGGACTTCTGGGGCTCACTAGGTAGCTCATCTACACAAATCAGTGAGCTTGATTCACTGAGAAACTAATCTGTCTAAAAAAATAAGGTGGAGAGTAATTGAGGCAGGCACCTGGTATTAACCTCTGGCCTCCACACACACACACACACACACACACAAACATGCATGCACACACAATACACAAAAGAAGCAGGCATGGTGGCACACTCTATACCAGCACTTGTGAGATTAAGGCAGGAGAGGCTGATGAGTCTGAGACAAGCTTGGACTACATAATGAGAACTTGTCTCAAATAAACAAACAAAATTACTTGCCTATTTATTTTACTACATAATTTCTACATTGAATTAGAGATCCTGATAGATCCAAAATAAATAAGTAAAAATAAAATGAAAATTCTGCAATTGTTATTGCTTTCTGTTAAAGCAGCAATGGGTGCAAACAGTTATCCCTTATTGAAAGAAAAACAAAACTACAAAGTTCTGTAATATTTGAAAGCTAAAACTAACTTATTCTATTCTGAAACATCAAGTAAATGTGAGACCAGAGCCATCTGCTGGTTGATGTGTAATGTTACAAAGCACAACTTGAACTAACTACCAAAAAGGAAGTACTAATTGTAGCAAAAACTGTAGTAAAGAATGGGAAATGAACACGGGCAAAATAACATCCAGTCTAGGGCTGGAGAGATGGCTTAGCAGTTAAGGTGTATGCCTGCGAAGCCTAAGGACCCCAGTTTGATTCTCCAGGTCCCACATAAGCCAGAGGCACATGGTGGCACATGTGTCTGGAGTTCGTTTGTAGTGGCTAGAGGCCCTGGCATGCCCATTCTCACTCTCCCCCACCCCCTGTCATAAATAAGTAAGTAAGTAAATAAATCTTTTTTAAAAATCATCCAGTCTAGGAAACTCATTTTTAAGGTTTTAATAAGAAGATCACTTTTTAAACAGGAGACTCAACCTGAAAAGTAGAAACCACGAGAGGTAGTTTGGGACAAGGTACAGTGAGAAGGACTGGTATCCTTACTATCAACAGGACGGAATGGATAGTTGTCTCAACCATCTTTCCCCTGGACAATGGTGAACAAAGCACAGTGGTTAATGAGCACAGAGAAAGGAAAAGGGTTAAACTGAAAGGCTAGAAACCTCTTTTCCCAGGAACAGTTTATGTGTTCGTCTAACACTGTAAACAAGAATATAACTTTCCTGAAAATATAAAACTAACACATTTCCTTTTTTACCACAAGCCAGTAAGAACTGAGTTTCTAGGTCCTGTGGGCTTTCGCTAGCCAAGCTCTGGATTGGTCCAGTCTTGGAAACAAATGCCCAGTTTCAGGTCCCAACTTCCTCCCTTCAAAAGGGCATGGATGTCCATAGAATCGAGACAGGAAAAAGAGCTTTTCAAGGGTCCTCTCTGTGTCAGAGACCCCCAGCCTGGACAGCAGCTTGTCGGCTAGATTTGGGGTGACAGGCTGAAGTAAGGTTCCGAAGACTCGCAAACATTCCAAGGCCACATGAAGCACAGTACCTAGCCAGGGAGCATCGGCAGGGCTCTCCCAGTCCAATTTCCAAGGTGCATGCCTTTGGACAAAGCCATTAGTTTGGCGAACACAACTGGACACTGCCTCCAGAGCCTTATAGATCTGAAAGTTATCATAATGGTCTGCTACCTGCGTGGGTAACGTGGCCACTGCATTTACAAGCGCATAGTCTTCGGCCTGAGCACGAACCGATGGCCCTGTTGACCCTGGCTCTCTGGGGAAGCAGGTAGTGCAGAACGCTGGATAGGTCCCAGAAGGGTTTAGTCTGTTGGCAGTGCATCGGTTTAAAAGACCTCCCAAGGCATCTGCCAGCTCAGAGTCCAGCAACTTAATCACCTTTTCGTCATAGTAATCGCAGTCCCAGTTGGGAACGCCCTGCCGAAGGAGAAAGTAGCGGAAGCCATCCACAGTATAGCGATCAAGGCAAGTCCGGGGATCCACCACATTACCCAAGCTCTTGGACATCTTTTGGCCACTCACCGTCCAATGGGAATGGACACAGATGCGATGTGGCGGGCTCAATCCGGCCCCCAGGAGAAGGGCAGGCCAATAGATAGCATGGAATTTGAGGATGTCCTTACCTATGATATGAGTTGTGGCTGGCCACCAAGATTTGAACTCAGCATCAGGGTAGCCAATAACGGTGAGATAGTTCACCAAGGCATCCAGCCAAACGTAGATGGTCTGCGAGTCGTCCCCGGGGACCGGAATGCCCCAGTGCAAGAGGCTGCTCCTGCGAGAAACGGACAGGTCAGGCAGCTCCTCCTCCAGCCACTGAAGAGCCGCGTGCTGGAAGGGCTCCGGGGTGATGGCCCGAGGGCTGCTTTGCAGCCACCGCCGGAGGGGCTCGCGGAACTGCGAGAGCCTGAAAATGTAGTTTTCTTCCTTGGTCCAGGACACTGGGTGCCCGCTCTCCAGCGATACGGGGCACGAGTCCCCAGACGGACCGATCTGCCGAGTGACCTTGGCCTCAGGCAGGAAGCACTCGTCGGAGGCACAGTACCATCCTTCGTAGAGGCCTTTGGAGAGCAGACCCCGGGCCTCCAGGACCCCCCAGAAGTGTTGCACGGCCACCCGGTGCCGGGCCTCGGTGGTGCGGATGAAGTCGCTGGAGGAGATGCCGGCCTCCCGGAAAAGCTGCTGGAACTGAACAGAGACTCGGTCGCACAGCTCGGCGGGGCTGAGGCCCGCGGAGGCGGCCGCCTGCTGGATCTTGAGGCCGTGCTCGTCCGTGCCGGTGGAGAAGCGCGGGGCGGCCGGCCCGCGCAGGCGGCGGTGGCGGCACAGGGCGTCCGCCAGCAGCGCCGAGTACAGGTGCCCGATGTGCGGCGCGGCGTTCACGTAGAAAATGGGGGTGGTGAAGCAGGTGCGCGCATCCCGGGTACCCTCGGGGGCCCACGAGCTCGAAGCGCGGCGCCGCGAGCCGCGGCCCACCGAGACCCAGCCGCCTGACCCCCGGCGCGCCAGCAGACGCAATGCCAGCGCCGGCTGCATAGCGCCGGCCGCCTGGCGGAGGGAGACCAGGGCTAGGAGCGTGTGTGCGGTACGCATGCGCACGAGCACGCGCAGCTAGACGGCGCCGCAGCTTCCGGCCCGCGAGTGCCTCTCCCCGAAGCCCCGCCCACCGCCCCTGCGGCCCCGCCCACCGCCCCTCCGCCCGCGGCGCCGCTGAGCCTGACGGGCGGCTAGACTTCTTCAGTTGCTGCCTCCGAGCTGCACCTTTACACTTTATCAGTTCAGAGCTATGGGCTGGCAAGATTTTTTTTTTTTTTTTTTTTTTTTTTTTGGTTTTTCGATGTAGGGTCTCACTCTAGCCCAGGCTGACCTATGTAGTCTCAGGCTGGCCTGGAACTCAGGGCGATCCTCCTACCTCTGCCTCCCGCGTGCTGGGATTAAAGGCATGTGCCACCACTCCCGGCATTCTTCAAAACTGTCAGTAGTTGGCATGCTGCAGGACACTTTCTCTTAGTATGTCCTAGTCAGCGTCTGAAATACCATATACATTGTATCTCCTGTAAATAAATAGGAAAGGAAGAAAATAATAAATTACCTAGAGCGCTTATGGGGAGGAAAAGAAGTGGAAAATGAGCACAACTTTTCCAGAATTTGGCAAAACTACATGTGGGAACTAACAAGTGCTTATCAAAGGTTACTAGATTCCAGGAAGGTAAAATGCAGTGTTAACTGCTGAGCACATAAGAATTAATTTTCCCAGGGAAGAACTGAAGTGTATGGTATTGCACATATGTAAGTGGAAGGACTGATTACAAGGAGGGGAATGGCCTAACCAAGGCCATGGGTAGAGAATGCATAAAAGAAGGGCAAGGGGAGGGTCAATCTAATTTCAAAAGATTGTGAATAAGACTTATGTAAAACTACTTTTTGAATAATGGTACATCTAGAATAGACTGTTACTAGAAAATTTTCAGTACCTGGGATGGGATACCTTCCAGTGAGTTGTTGGCCAAGGAGGTCCCGGTAGCCTCCAAAACATTAAAGGCTTTTGCCAAAGCCCTTGGTTTTCCCTGAGAAACAGATAGTAAGACCCTATTGCTGAAGACATCTCTTGCCTGAGAGGCAAGGTCACTGAGAAAACAAGCTGGTGCTGAGCAGAAAACCTTCTCCCTGTAGACCAGCCAACTGAAAGCTGGAAAAAGCTGCACTGCATGCAGAGTATGGGGAGACAGAAGTCATCAGCAGTGAAAACAGTGGACGCTGAATATTCAAATTTGGCCAGACAGGCCCAAAGACTGAACAGGTGCAATAGTGGCATGTCTACTCCTGGGGTAACCAACTGCTCTATAATTGGACTGAAGGCCCTCTCTACGGGAGGGAATACATACCTGGTACTGAAAAACCTAAGTAAAGTCTATGGTAGGTAAGGTCATAAGCCTTAGGGGTATAAAGCATGCCCTTATCTAAATGTATATACTATTCCCACCAAGCTGCCCGGAAAATACTACACTTAATGCTCATATTCACATATTAATGCTACTCTCACTTCTGGTTAGAGAAGCTTCTCTTTTCAGATGGCGATGACCACTGGGATGATCCAAAAGGCAACATAGTGCTGAGAAGAAGGGATGGAGAAGTGCCCAGCACTGAAACATCTCTGTCACACCCTCCAAGGCTCAGGGATCATTGCGGAAGAGGGGGCGGATAGAATGGAAGAGCCAAAGGGAAGGCACGACTCCCTACAATGCAACTGCCCAGACAGAAATTGGCCTTGATATCCATGACCTTGCTGTGCCTAGCAATACCTCCGCAAGACCCTCATAGTAGAAGTAAAAGAGGATGACATCATAAAAAAAGAGACTAATGGAGAGAGGGAGGGGATATGATGGAGAGTGGAGTTCTAAATAAAATACGCACCTTTGGTATGTAAGTATGTTTTGTTGTCAATAAATATTAAAAAAAAAAAAAGAATTAATTTTCCCATTTATTTCCCATAGAAGTTATGATTTTCTTCTAAAATAGTCCTTTAGTTTTAAATTTTGTTCCCTCCCAGTCTAAGTATTTTGTTATTATTTAGCAATTTTCCAATTATAATCTAGACTCCCTTTGCATTTGAAAATGGAGGTCAGAGCTAGATACAGTTCTAGTTAATGCTATGTTTATGATGCCTTTAACAATATATTTTTTTTCTTTTCAAGGTAGGGTTTCACTCCAGGCTGACCTGGAATTAACTATGTAGTCTCAGGCTGGCCTCGAAATCACGAGGATCCTCCTACCTCTGCCTCCCGAGTGCTGGGTGTGCACCACCACGCCCGCCCAATAATATATTTTATAAAATAAAAAACAATTTAAATTACATAATCCCATTCCATGATCCTCATTTATCACACTTCCTCAACCCCCTCCTCTGCATCTCCACTTTTTCCTAGTATTCCCTCTTTCATATTGATTTTTTTTAGTTTATTTATTTTTATCATTATTATTAACAATATGTTTTGTATGGCTACATCGTAAATGCTTTTTTAAATTTTTTATTTATTTATCCATTTTGAGAGAGAAAGAGAAAGGCAGATATAGAGAGAGAATGGGCACACCAGGGCATCCAGCAACTGCAAACAAATGCCAAATGCATGTGCGCCCTTGTGCATCTGGCTTACGTGGGTACTGGGGAATCAAACCTGGGTCCTTAGGCTTCACAGGCCAGCACCTTAACTGCTAAGTCATCACTCCAGCCCATGTTTATTTTTTAACCTTCTTGAAGTTCTTCTAGAACTATGTTTAAGTTTGCTTTTAGTAAGGGATTCCTGACTTTTAGGAGCAGCAAGCTCATGCACCCAGAATTGGATTAATATGAATCCCTGCACACTCTCATCTACACCTAGCCTGTCTGCCCCCACTTAAAATTTAAGAGATTTTTGTTGTGGGTGGTGATGGGTTTTTTTGTTTGTTTGATTGGTTGGTTGGTTGGTTTTGGTTTTTTTTTTTTTTTTTTTTTTTTTTTTTTGGTTGGGTTTTGGTGGGTGTTTTTGTTTTTTTTGTTTGTTTGTTTTGTTTCTGTTTTTTTGATTTTTCGAGGTAGGGTCTCACTCTCTAGCCCAGGCTGACCTGGAATTCACTATGTAGTCTCAGGGTGGCTCTGAACTCACAGTGATCCACTTACCTTTGCCTTCTTAGTGCTGAGATTAAAGGTGTGTGCCACCATGCCCGGCTGGATTTTTGTTGTTGTTGTTTTGTTTTTTTCAAGGTAGGTCTCCCTCTAGCTCAGGCTGACCTGGCACTCACTCTGTAGTCCCAGGCTGGCCTCAAATTTACAATGATCCTCTTACCTCTGCCCAACCCCAGTCCAAGTACTGAGATTAAAGATGTATGCTACCACTCCTAGTCATATATCCAGAGGACTCTTCTCACTTCCTTAGAGATACTTGCAAAACCATGTTTATTGCTGCTCTATTCACAATAGCTAAGAAATGGAAGCAGCCTAGATGTCCGTCCACAGATGAGTGGATAATAAAGTTGTGGTACATTTACACAATGGAGTTCTATTCAGCAGTAAAGAAAAATGAAATTATGAAATTTGCAGGGAAATGGATGGATCTGGAAAGGATTATACTTAGTGAGGTAACCCAGGCTCAGAAAGCCAAACGTCACATGTTCTCTCTCATATGTGGATCCTAGCTACCAATGTATAGACTTGTGTATGAACTGGAACCAAAAATAGGTACCAGAAACCAGTAAGCGGGTAAAAGGCTATAAGGGAGGGAAGAAAGGGAAGGACTTAAGTGTATGGTAATACACATATGTAAGTAGAAGAACTGAGTACAGGAGGGAATGGCCTAAGCGAGGCCATGGGAAGAGAATGCATACAAAAAGGGCAGGGGAGGGACAATCTAAACTCAAGATATTGTCAATAAGACATATGTAAAACTACTTTTTGATTAAGGTCACGTCTAGAAGATGTAGACTGTTACTAGAAAATTTTCAGTACCTGGGATGGAACTCCTTCCAGTGAGATGTTGGCCAAGGAGGTCCCGGTAGCCTCCAAAACATTAAGGCTTTTGCCAAAGCCCTTGGTTTCCCTAGAGAAATAGATAGTAAGACCCTATTGCTGAAGACATCTCATGCCTGAGAGGCAAGGACACTGAGAAAGCAAGCTGGTGCTGAGCAGAAAACCTTCTCCCTGTAGACCAGCCAACTGAAAGCTGGAAAAAGCTGCACTGCACGCAGCGTATGAAGCCATCAACAGTGAAAATAGTGGATGCTGAATATTCAAGCTTGGCCAGACAGGCCCAATGACTGAACAGGTGCAATAGTGGCGTGTCTACTCTTGGGGTAACCAACTGCTCCATAATTGGACTGAAGGCCCTCTCTAGGGAATACATACCCGGTACTGAAAAACCTAAGTAAAAGTCTATGGTAGGTGAGGTCATGAGCCTTGGGGGTATAAGCCTGCTCATGTCTGACTAAATGTATATATTATTCCCACCAGCTGCCCTGGGGACACTACACTAAATGTTCATGTCCACATATTAATGCTATTCTCACTTCTGGCTAGAGAAGCTTCTCTTTTCAGATGGTGATGACCACTGGGACGACACAAAAGGCAACATAGTGCTGAGAAGAAGGGATGGAGGAGTGCCTAGCACTGAAACACCTCTGTCACATCCTCCAGTGGCTCAGGGACCATTGCGGAAGAGGGGCGGATAGAATGGAAGAGCCAAAGGAAGGATATGACCTCTTACTATGCAGCTGCCCAGACAGAAATTGGCCTCGATATCCATGATCTTGCAGAGCCTAGCAATACCTTTGCAAGACCCTCAAAATAGAAGAGAAAGATGATGTCATCAAATTAGGAGAGAGACTAATGGAGAAAGGGAGGGGATATGATGGAGACTGGAGTTCTAAAGTGGAATGGGGGAGGGGAGGGAAATATCAGGTGGGGTTTTTTTGGTATGTAAGATTAAAAATCAATAAAAATTTAAAAAAAAAAAGATGTATGCTACCATACCCAGCTCTATTTAATTTAAATAATGTATATATACACCTAATAGTGAAATGAGATGGGCACGTATTAACCCACACCCAACCCAGGTACTAGACGTGTTTCTCAATGTATGGTCCCCAAAACAACAGCATTAGGCAGAGCTGGAACTTTGTCAGAAATGCATATTCCTAGAGCTAGAGGATAGCTCAGTAGGTAGAGTACTTGCCATTCAGGAATGAGGACCTGAGTTCAGTACCCACATAAAATGCCAGGCAAGGCACCACCTGTAATCCCAGCACTGGGGAGGTGGAAACAGGAGGGTCCCTAAGGCTCACTGGCTATCTAGTTTAGCCAATACATGAACTCTAGCCAAGAGGCATGGTGGCACACGTCTGTAACCCCAGCACTCGGAGGCAGAGGTAGGAGGATTGCCATGAGTTTGAAGCCATCCTGAGACTATATAGTGAATTCCAAGTCAGCCTGAGCTAGAGTGAGACCCTAAGTTGAAAAAACCTAAATAAATAAATAAATATTTTAAAATATTTTTTAAAAAAAGAATAAGGTGGGCATGACAGAGGAAGACACACATCCATTCTAGTTACCGTACAACTACTGAGTAACATTATTTAATTTTACTTATGTTTAATCATTAAAATAACATGACCTCCTATCTTTTTCATTCAACATCTTATGACTAAGATTCATGTGTTTGTTGCACATAACTAAGTTTGTTCATTTTGATTGCTGTGTAGTTGAATGAAGGTGTGGTTGGTGGGGTTTGATTTCTGTGATGATGTGGAAGGTGGGCTAATTCAAGATACAAAAAGTAAATATCCGCTGAGTGTTCAGTCAGTATGGTCTGTTTGACCATCAGTTTAAGAAAGGCAAACAAAAGGCAAAATTTCAAACTGGAGGGCATGTATAGTAGTCCCCAGAACTGGAAAAAAAAATACATCAGGTTCCCCAACACTTCTTTCCCTCCCCATTTCCATTGAATTAGTGTTTCAGCATATAAGTATGCTGTTTTTATTCCATCTTGTTTTTAAAAAGGTTCAAACCCCACTACAGCACCATTTCTTTCCTTCTCTTTATAACAGAATTCCCTAAAGTAAATGGCTGCTGATATACACAAGTGATTCAAGTATTTGCCTTTAGAACCAGTATTGCTATTCACTTTCTTAGATACGCATCCTGATACCTCTGTGCTAAGTTTCCCTGGGGATGAATGGCTGAGTCGGAAGAGGATGTGAGTGTGCAATTTCACAGTGAAACACCAAGTTTTCTTCCATTATGGCTAATCAATCTTAACCTGACAGCATTTAGAATCACCATGGAAACAAATCTGTGGACATATCTGTGAGAGATTTTCTAGATTAGTTTAATTAAGGTGAGAAGACCCACCCTAAATGAGGGCTGTGTCAGTCTATGGTGTTGGGGTCCCCTCTAGGGCCAGCCCAGGAGGGACCGCAAGGTCTCTGCCGAGTTGGGGGTGAGAAGCATGGAATCATGACACAGACTCTGGGAGTTGGGTGAAAGCAGGCAGAGGGGGAGCTGCAGCAAACTCATTTATTCAAAAAAGTGTAAGGGGTTTTAACGGGGCTTGGCTGGCCAATCATTGTATGGAGTGGTTCCCTTTTTTGACCAATGACAGCCTGTCTCCGGACAGATCATCTCACAGCAGGTTTCTCGCCAGCATGGGACTGTAGCTGTTGTCACACCAGGCCTGCGCAGGACGCCATGTTCACAGAAGCCACTTCCTGGTTTCTTTTGCCATGCGGTCTGGCTAGGGCCAGACCTGCATTGTGCCATACATATGGGTTGTAGTACTGGACCCGTTAAAAGGAGAAAGATGCCCGAGTGCCCTCGTCCATTGCTCCTCACTGTGAATGCCCCGTGAGCAGCCTGCCTCCTGCCCCTGGACAGTGCCTACCAGACATGATGTATTATACCCCTGGAATAATAACCTCCAAATAAACCCTTCCTTCCTCAAGCTTCTTCTTGTCAGTATTTTGTCACAAAAATGAGAAAAGTAGCTAATATAATAGATAAAAGCATTAGCCAGTTATTTATATTAAATATGTATGTTACTTTTCTTTTTCTGCTACTATAAAAGTTTCAATTTTTTTTGTTGTTGTTGTTGTTTTTTGTTTGTTTGTTTGTTTTTTTGGTTTTTTGAGGTAGGGTCTCACTCTAGCTCAAGCTGACCTGGAATTCATTATGTAGTCTCAGGGTAGCCTCGAACTCATGGTGATCCTCCTACCTCTGCCTCTCAAGTGCTGGGATTAAAGGTGTGCGCCACCACGCCCGGCTTCAATGAATTTTTTTTTTCTTTTGGTTTTTTGAGGTAGGGTCTCACTCTAGCTCAGGCTGACCTGGAATTCACTCTGTAACCTCAGGGTAGCCTTGAACTCACAGTGATCCTCTTACCTCTGTCTCCCGAGTGCTGGAATTAAAGACATGCACCACTATACCTGGCTTCAATAAATTTTTAATTTTTTTTTCTAAAATTTCTTCTGAGAAATCAAGCTGGACCTGAGCTAGAAACCTCTTCCCTGTTGACTAGCTGTGAGGATGTTGGAATGAGCTATGCAGCCTGTTGTAAAGAAAAGTCATTGACAGTGTGGACCCTGCAAGCTTTATGGCTGGCCAGCCAGGCCAAATGTACCAACTGGTGCAATGGTGGCATGGATGTTATGGGGAAAACCAACTGCTCTCTAATTGGCCCGCTCCATGGAAGGAAATTCCTACCTGGGACTGAAAACCTAATGAAAAACCTGTGGCTGGGAGATCATAAGCCCTAGGGAGGGAACTGCTCCTGTTGTTTGGCTAAATGGATATATTATGACCATCAAATTGCCCTCTGAACACTTACGTTTATGCCCCTATATTAATGCTGCTCACACTTTGGGTTAGAGAAGCTTCTCTTTTCAGATGGTGGTGAGCCCTGGGGTAACTCAAAACTCACCAAAGTGCTGAGAAGTGATAATGGAGCATTTAGCACTAAATGAGACATCTCTATCACACCTTCCAAGGTTCAGGGACCATGACGAAAGAGGTGGCAGAAAGAATGGAAGAGCCAAAGGAAGATGAGGAGTGTTAACAATACTGTCTTCCAGATACAAAGTGATCTTGATACTCATAACCTCACAGTAACTGCTGTTACCTACACAAGACCAGCATAATGGAAGGGAAAAAATGATGATATCAAATAAAAGAGAGATTAATTGGAAAGAAGAGATTCAGTAGAAAGGGGATTTAGGAAGGGGAAAAGTAAGAGTGAGGGTGATGGGAGAGGATTATGATCATGGTATATTGTTTATATATTATGGAAAATATTTTTTTTAATTTTAAATTCATTTGTTTTATTGAGAAAGAACATGGGCAAGCCAAGGCCTTATGCTGCTGCAAAAGAACTCCAAATGCATGCCCCACTTTGTGTATCTGGCTTCATGTGGGCACTGGGAAATTAAACCTGGGCCAGCAGGTTTGGAAGCAAGCACCTTTAACCACTGAGCAATCTCCCCAGTCCTACATACATGATTTTATGTGACTATATGAAATCTAGAAAACACAAATGAAATAAAACATGTATTTGTCTTTCTGAGGCCAGCTTACTCCACTTAATATGATTGTCTCCACTTGCATCCATTTTCCTATAAACAACCTGTCTGTCACTCTTCATTATGGCTGAAACATATTCCATCGTGGGTCTCAGAGGATAAAGCATTTTCTGTGCTAGCATGAGTACCTGAGTTCTAATCCCCCAAACTCACATAGAAGTTGAACATTGTAGTGCTAGTGTATGTAGTCTCAGAATGCCTAGGTCCAAAAGGGAGGAGACAGAATTGTCTAGAGGCTCACAGGCCAGCTAGACTGACATTGCAGCTGCAGCAATGAACCTGCTTCAAGCAAAGCGGAAGGCCATTGAAGATGAATCCCTCCCTCATGCTCAGCTTTGCCCCTCCCTAAGACTGAAAATATTATATGAGGGCTGAAGAGATGGCTTAGTGATTAAGGCAAAGCCTAAGGACAAAGTTCAATTCCCCAGTACCCACAAAAGCCAGATTCACAAAGGGGTGCATGCATCATGAGTTCATTGGCAGTTGCTGAATGCCCTGGCATTCCTATTCTATCTGCCTCTCTGTCTCTCGCTCTCTCTCACTTTCTTTCTCAAAATATACTGTATGAAAAGGAGGAGGATGGACGTGTCAGAATTGTTGAGGCCCATTAAGGAAAAGGTCCTTTTTATATAGTTATTCATCATTTGCTCTTTTGGGAGCTATGGGTTCATTTCATTGGCCTATGTGTTGACTCCATTTTTTGTTTTGTTTTGTGTTTTGTTTTGTTTTGTTTTGTTTTGTTTTGTTTTGTTTTGTTTTGTTTTGTTTTTTCAAGGTAGGGTTTCACTCTGGCTCAGGCCGACCTGCAATTCACTATGTAGTCTCACAGTGGCCTCAAACTCATGGTGATCCTCCCACCTCTGCCTCCTGAGCGCTGGGAATAGAGTGTGCCCCCATGCCCCGCTCATTTTTTGTTTTCTTGATGCTCACTTTCTTGGGTTCTTTGTATAGTCCAGACATCAGTCCTTTGTTAGATATATAGCTGGCAAAGATTTTCTGTCATTCTGTAGGCTGTCTCTTCACTCAATTGACTGTTTCCTCCGCTGCATAGAAGCTTTCTCATTTCATGAGTTCTCATTTGTCAGTTGTTGGCCTATTTCCTGGGCAACTGGGGTCCTGAGAAAATACTTGCCTATGCCTGTATCTATATTTATATATGTGATTATACAACTTCCCGGCACCTTTTGATAAAGAAGCACCATTTGGGGCTAGGAAGATGGCTCAGTGATTAAAGGCACTTGCTTTCAAAGCCTGCCCACCCAGGGTTCAGTTCCCCAGTACTCATAGAGGCCAGAGGCACAAAGTAGTGCATGTGTCTGAAGTTCATTTGCAAGAGCAAAAGCCCCTGGCATGTCCATTCTCATTCATATTCTTCTCTCTGTCTCTCTCTACCCTCCCCCAATAAATAAATAAAATTTCAAAAAAGAAGCTTCACTTTTGACAATTGCAGCAAATGTTCTAGAATTATAGATACTGACTTGGATTTGTTTCTCAAGAGTGGGCCTGCACTTCTTAGAGCAAAGCCTGAAAAAAAGAAAACTAACTTGTAGATTCTTTTAACCAAGTATGAACCACTGCCGCTGCTTCTGGTGCTAGGTACTCATTGGTGCTTTTATTGATCAGCAAAAACAGCAATAGTGAGGAATCAGCACTATGTGATTGACTCTAAAAAATTCTTTAAACTGAAGCTGGGTGTGATGGTGCGTGCCTTTAATCCCAGCACTTGGGTGGCAGAGGTAGGAGGATCACGGGGAGTTCGAAACCACCTGAGACTACACAGTGAATTCCAGGTCAGCCTGAACTATAGTAAAACTCTACCTTGAAAAAAAAAAATCTTTAAACTGCTGCCTAATGTGGGCATAGGTGGATCTCGGAAGAACCCTGCAGTGAGCAGCTCCAACACACTTCTTGGCATCCCGCACCTTTGGCATCCCTCCCACTTCTTAGCATTTTCCCTCCAAGGACTCCTTGCCATCCCTGTGGTCACTTGGAAGCTCAGTTATTTAGTTAGTTAATTAGAAGCTATACATTCCCATTTTAAATTTTATTCTATTTACAACTCCAGAGACAAAAAACAAACCTTGTTAGTGGGAGCATGATAGAGCAGAGAGAAGGCAGTGCACGCAAAGTGAAAAATTTCGGACCACTTGACTGTACATTGGCAGAAGTTTTCTAAATCAGTGAGAATTTGGACATCAAAAGTTTTATATTTAGGCCATTTGGGCCCATTGTCTAGCTTATATTGTGTCCAGGCAGAGTTGCAGAGAAAGATCAGACAAGGTTTGATGTTGTCCAAGAATCATAGAGGCTTTAAGTTCTTAAGGAGACAGGGAAAGAGCAAAACAAAGGTGAGAGAAAGGAACCGGAGCTTAAACTGGGTTTACACAGAATAAAAATATGACCCCCTGGCCCATTAGGGTGAACGGACCCTGCACCTCCCACTTGGGCAGAGGCCCAACTGTCAGCTTTTTAGCCTGTTAGTGGGCAAAGCACCTGTGCTCCCGATGGCAAAAGCAGCTGGCAGTGAAAGATGAGACCTCAGGAGGGAGAGGGAGAGTGTCCTGAGATGGTGCAACCAAACCAAAAGGCACCCCATAGGGTGCAGTAAACCAGAGAGCGAGAGGCCCAAGGTGAATGCATCTTTCTTGAGATTTGGTGTTGGGGCCCAGCAGAGAGTAAGGGGTGTAGCCTGACGTGCTGGCATGGCTTCCACAAAGAGGGATTAACCCCAAGGGCAGGCCAACCAGAGAGGGACACTTACGGAGGAGGTGGGAGGAGACTAAGAGTCCAGTTATGGTGGGTATAAAGGCTGGTATCAGGCAGAGATGATCCAAAGCCATCAAAGGGTAAATGGCAGCTCAGAGGTCTGGCCAGGGGAAAGGAGGTCTGGCCACTCAAGAGGGCAACCAGAATGTAAGGATTGGGAGTGACCACGACCACCCAAACCACTCTGAAGCAAAGATGAAAGCTTTTATTCGGGAAAAGCACGAGCTGCCAGGGCTGGCTAACAAGAGAGGAGCACAGCCCTTTTTGTTTTGTTTGCTTGTTTGTTTGTTTGGTTTTGGTTTTTTCAAGATAGGGTCTCACTCTAGCTCAGGCTGACCTGGAATTCACTGTGGTCTCAGGATGGCCTCGAACTCATGGCGATCCTCCTTCCTCTGCCTCTTTTTTTTTTTTTTTAACACATTCTTACTCTGTAGTTCAGGCTGGCCTCAAACTCACAATCCACCTGCCTCAGCCTCCCAAGTACTAAGATCAGAGGCATGAACCACCATGCCCCACTCACCTACTGGTATTTTGTACAAAACACAATGTATTAATTGTAAATGATCTTGAAGTTCTTCTACAATAATTATACAATCTGTGTCTTCTGTTGGTTTGTCTCTAATTATGCTATTTATGCTATTCTTTCATTTGTTGATATTTTCCAAATATTATTTGTCAATTTGTATCTTTTCACTCCAAGGAGTCTTAATTTTAACAAAGTAGAATTTTTTATAATTTGTTTTGTGATTAACATTTTGTTTGTTTGTTTGTTTGTTTGTTTGTTTGTTTGTTTTGTTTGTTTCTCGAGGTAGGGTCTCACTCTAGCTCAGGCTGACCTGGAATTCACTATGTAATATCAAGGTGGCCTCGAACTCACAGCGATCCTCCTACCTCTGCCTCCCAAGTGCTGGGATTAAAGGCATGCGCCACCACACCCGGTTTGTGATTAACATGTTTGTGTTTAAAATATTCTTGTACTCGGAGGCCAGAATAAATATTTATCTATATTTTCATATAAAAGTATAGAACTTATTCTTTTGATGTCTAAGAGTTTTTTGTATATGTGTAAAGAATTATCTGGTATGGTATGTGTGATGTGTGGTGTATTCACATTTGTATAAAGATGCATGTGCCCCATACGTGTGTGTATGGAGGTCAGAGGAAAACATCAAGTGTCCTCTTGTCACTCATACACTATTTCCTTTCAAACAGGATCTCTCCCTGAACCTGGAGCTGCTATCTATCAGTGAGCCCCAGAGATTTTCCAGTTCACACCCAACCCTCACATGCCAGACTAGGGTTACAGACATGTGGCCAAACCCAGCTTTTTACATGAGTTGAACTTGGCAATCTCCAGTCTCCATCCCAAGAGACCTTCATTCTTAAGTAGCAGGCAATCTTAACTGCTAAGCCATCTCCCCAGCCTGAAGTTTAAGTTTTTAATGTATAATTGAGTTTTAAAATTTTTACTTATTTACTTATTTATTTGAGAGAAGGAGAGAGACAGAGAATGGGCGCACCAGGGCCTCCAGTCACTGCAAATAAACTCTAGATGCATGCACCACTTAGTGCATCTGGCTTTACGTGGGCACTGGGGAATCAAACTCAGGTCCTTACGCTTTGCAGGCAACACCTTAACTGCAGAGCCATCTCTCCAGCCCTCTGCTTTATTTTTTTTATTGACAAATTCTTTAATTGTAGCCAATATCCCATCATACTTCCCTCCCTCCCCCCACTTTCCCCTTTGAAACTTCACTCTCCATCATATCCTCTCCCCCTCTCAATCAGTCTCTCTTTTCAGTTTGATGTCATGATCTTTTCCTCCTATTCTGATGGTCTTATGTGGTGTCAGGCACTGTGGGGTCATGGACATCCAGGCCATTTTGTGTCTGGAGGAGCACGTTGTAAGGAGTCCTACTCTTCCTTTGGCTTTTACATTCTTTCCGCCACCTCTTCCTCAATGGACCCTGAGCCATGGAAGGTAGGTTTGAGATGTTTCAGTGCTGAGCACTCCTCTGTCACTTCTTCTCAGGACCATGGTGCCTTCTGAGTTATCCCAAGGTTGCCACCATCTGAAAAGAGAAGTTTCTCTAACCAAAAGTGAGAGTAGTATTAATATATGGGTGTGGACATTAAGAGAAGTGCTTATTGGGCAGTTTGGTGAGCATAGTATATACATTTAGCGAGACACCAGCAGACATGACACCCGACACCCTTAGGGCTCATGACTACCCCTGTCATACGTTTTCAGTATCAGGGATGTGTTCCCTCCCATTGAACGGGCCTCCAGTCCAATTAGAGAGCAGTTGGTTTCCCCCATAACAGACATGCCACTATTGCACCCATTGGCTCAATTGGCCTGGCTGGCCAAATTTAAGGCTTGCAGTGTTCGCTGTTGAGTATCTTCACTGGTGTTTTCTCTCTCCCATTGAACTGCATGCAGCATAGCTTTTTCTAGCTTTCTGTCAGCTGGTCCACATGGATGAGGCTTTCAGCTCAGCTCCAGCAGGATTTCTCAGTGAACTTGCCACCCAAGTATGTGGAGTCTTCAGCAATAGGGTCTTACCATCTATTCCTGGTAGGAAACCAAGGGCCTCGGCAATGGCCTATAATGTTTGGGGGGTATCTGTGACCTCCCTGGCCGACAATTCACTGGAAGGTATCCCCTCCCTAGCACTGAAAATTTTCTAGTAACAATCTATGGCTTCTGAGTGTTCCATTAGGACTGACATTTTTGTATACAGTAAAGTAGGGACTGTTTGACTTCTATTTCTCCACTAATCTTCCATGCCACTCCTATTATAGAGTAAATTCCATGTACCAGACTTGTTTTTACTCTCTTTATTCTGCCACATGGCTAATTTGCCTGTGCTTTGCTAAAGACACTTTTAATTACTATAGCTTCATATTGAATTATAACATATAGAGAACTAATCAGTCCTCCAGAAGAAGAATTTGAGCCATTCTTGGCCATTTTATCTTCCACATAAAATATTAAATACTATTTAACAAGTTCCATGAGCCAAAGATCTGTTGGGGTTTAGGTCACTGTTGCATTAAATCTATAGATAAATGGCAGGCACCAATACCTTGTGCAGACTGACACATTTATAATACTAACTGTTCCAAAAAATGAGTATGAATTTCTTTTTATTTACTTAACTCTTCTTTAGTGCAACTCAGTCAAGTTTTATCTATATTTTGGGTATGCATGAGTGTGCATGTGTCTTTGTGGGCATGAGTGCAGGCATGCACATGCCACAGCATGCATGTGGGTATCAGAGGACAACTTCTAGTGTTGGTCCTCAACTCCCACCTTGTTTGAGACAAGGTCTCCTATTGTTTACAGCTGCATTCTCCAAGCTAGCTGGTCCCAAACACTTCCAAGCATTCTCTTTTCTCTGCCTCCCATCTCGCCACATTTGGGCTGAGATTCCCTATGCTTGTGCTACTGTATCTGGCTTTTATGTGGGTTTCTGAGGATCCAAACTCAGATACTCACACCTAAATGGCAAGTGCTTTCTCCACTGGGCCATGTGCCCAGACCAATTTTTATTCTTATGTACCAGTCTGGAATAATGCTCCGATAGATATAGTCCTAGAAGCCACATAGTTTATAGTGTAAATTATGTACTTTTCTGAAAATTATGGGTTTTAAATTATTTCTAAAGTATGAAACCGATAAAAGGTTTTTAAAAAATATTTTACTTATTTATTTGAGAGAGACAGACAGACTATGGGCATGCCAGGGCCTCTTACAACTGCAAACAAACTCCAGACACATGCACCACTTTCTGAATCTGGCTTTATGTGGGTACTAGGGAATAGAATCTGGGCCAGCAGGCTTTGCAAGCAAGCACCTTTAAACACTGAACCATCTCCCCAGCCCAATACAATCTAAGTTCTGTGTGAAGAGTAGGTGGAGTTGAGAATACTTTAACAAAACTCACTCATTCACAGAAAGTACACAAAACCTAGTAGAGCACAGGCAAGAATTGATAATGCAATTATCTCTGTGGCTTATATATGGGGAATCCCATTTACAATACAGAACTAAAAGCTGTCCCTGAAATCTACTGTTGACAGCAAACAAATACAATTCAATACAGAAAAAAAGTGGCCAATTTTAGAAGGCGTTTGTTACAAAACTTTATTCTGATTACCTACATAATTACAGGCCTGAGAAAGAAGCGTCACCGGTAAAAGACTCTCTATGCAAATGATTGTGGTTGTGACAGGTGGAGATCAGAGTAGAAGAGGTCTCACTTAGATTTTAACCTTCATATCATAATCTCTGGGTGTATCTGAGTTCAGAAGTAAGGGTGGCATACATAGGCAGCACAGTGGAATTTTAGGGCAATGAAATTTGTAATGATACTCTAATACTGGATACATGGCATTATACATTTGTCCTAATCCACAGGATTAACAATCAAGAGCAAACCCTAATGTTAACTATAGACTTTGGGTGAAGCCGGGTATGGTGGCGCATGCCTTAATCCCAGCACTTGGGAGGCAGAGGTAGGAGGATTGCTGTGAGTTCGAGGCCACCCTGAGACTACATAGTTAATTCCAGTCAGCCTGGGCCAGAGTGAGACCCTACCTCGAAGAAGAAAAAAAAAAGAAGAAAGAAAGAAAAAGAAAAATAGACTTTGGGTGAAATAATGTGTTACTATGGGTTCATCAGTTATAAGG